>CM062859.1:8983527-11429370 GCA_031772225.1 Eubasilissa splendida
AATAAGATATTACATATTTGTTATTTAAATTTGAAATGTTATTATTTACGTATAAATAATTATTATTTGTTTTACGCGGCGTGCCGCGGGATTGGGAACACAATAAACCTTTGCCCACCCGCCGGTACGCCGCCACTGTTGTTTGAATTTAGTGTATTTAGTGCCGCGGACAACAGTAGAAATAAACAAATGTCGTAGTCCGCGGCACCCATACAAAATTATCCCGCCAGTGTTACGTTTCCTATCAAAAGGCCCTTAGCGGCGCCCGCCACTGGCAAGAAACCCGCTTAACGAACATTCCGAGATAACGAAGTCACAAAAAACGAAATAACTCGAAAGAAAACACTGGCCGGATAATTCTTGTTACGGGATATCACGGGTCGCGATATTTACTACAGAATTCACTACCCGTGATATCCCCAATTGTTAATTTTAAGTATAATATTTAATTGTTTGTCTCCGCAAAACGGCTTCTGCCGCCTGTCAGCTCGCGACCGAAAAATGGCGCGATGTTGCGCTATCCGGCCGACAGGCGGCGCCGAACGCCGTGTCGCTTGGGGCGCGGTTAGGCCTGTAAACGCGCCCTGATTGGCACGGTGGGTGGTTTTGGGGTGGCGTGCGCTGGTAACGGCGCACGTCCACTCATCTTGAATAAATAGAAGCGCACCGCAGTATGGAGGTCACTTCTCGTCAAACGTCTCGTCTCTACACAACAAACTACATACTGCGGTGCACTGAATACACCTTAAGCAAGTGTTTCATTTTGCATCCCGCCTCATCCCTTGGAACCTCGCCGTCCAGCAGTCTTCTGCCCCGACCCCTCGGTCCGGTACCGGCTTTCGTATCCGTGTCCACCGACGGTTTGGAGCGAGTGTGAGGATCTCGATTTCGGTCGAGTGAATCCGCTCGTGCCCTAGCGAACTGACTTGAGGCGACCACTTTTTGTTTGGTTGGCAACAACTGGTCCTTCGGAGTCGGATTGCCTCAGGTCAACTAGCTAGCGTCGGTGGTCCGGAAACGAAATGTCGCGATCCGGACTGAGATCGGATGCACGAAGATCGGAACGGGAGGAGGACGATACGCCGCGACAGGAAGAGGATTTACCGCCGCGGCGCGGATCGTCACGCTCGAGTTCGGACGACAGCAGATCCAGGGATGAGCGCGGATCTCGCCGGGGTTCTTCTACGTCAACGGAGAACACGGTTCGTCGACTGCGGGCCAATATCCGATGGGAAAGGAGGCAGCGTAGGTTAATGGAAGAAAACCATCGCCTGAACCTGGAACTACAACACGCACGGATGGACGCCTACTATCAAGTGCAGAGTCAGGGTCAGCCAATGGCAGCACCATGGAGTCCGGCACCAGCGATGACGCAGGATGCGGACTACGGAACGGTCGGACCGACCGGTTCACCTACATCACGGATGGCGCTCGGAGCGGTCGGACCGGCCGCTCCGCCGGTTTCTACGGCGTCCTGGGAGGACGCATCACGGATGGCGCTCGGAGCGGTCGGACCGGCCGCCCCGCCTGCATCGGCGGCACCTTGGGAGGACGCATCACGGATGGCGCTCGGAGCGGTCGGACCGGCCGCCCCGCCTGCATCGGCGGCACCTTGGGAGGACGCATCACGGATGGCGCTCGGAGCGGTCGGACCGGCCGCCCCGCCTGCATCGGCGGCACCTTGGGAGGACGCATCACGGATGGCGCTCGGAGCGGTCGGACCGGCCGCTCCGCCTGAATCAAGGAGAGTGTGGAGCACCACGACACCGATTCAGCCTGTAGCCATGCTCGGAACAGCCGGACGGACCGGCCCGACCATGTCAACTATGATCTCCTGGGGGCCCGAGCCGGACGCGCGAACTAACGCCGGGCCCACGGGATTCCAGTCCGTCGCACCACATGCTCCCGAAGGAGCCGCCGCCGGTGCAGCGGGCAACACAATCGACCTCACCCGGCCGAGCGCCGCGGGCGCGGCCAGTCCAAACGCCGCCGCCGAAGCATGGTCGTCACCACCACGTGCCGTCTGGGGATCAGCGGCAAGCGCCGCACCATACACCGCACCATACGCCATGCCATACGCCACTGCACACGCGACTCCAGATGAGGCCGCCAGACATCGCGGAACAAGCGATTGGGTGCACGCACAGCCGATGAACGCATTTATGGCGCGCCAGTCAAGCGCCAGAGATCTGCCGCCATTCAGCGGTGACGCCTTGGAATGGCCAACGTTCAAAGCTCAATACGACCAATCCACCGCGCTCTGCGACCTGAACCCAGCGGAGAACCTGATGCGCCTACAACGCGCCCTGAAAGGGAAAGCACGCGAGACCGTGGCGGCATTACTGATCGACCCCAACAACGTGCTGGAAATAGTAACCACGCTGGAACGCTGGTACGGGCGGCCCGACACCATCATCAGCCACATGCTGGATCGGATCCAGCGTTACACCAAGCTGTCGGAAACCGCCCCCACGGAAGCTATCGTGGACTACGCCGTGGCGGTCAGGAATGTCGTCGCCACGGTCGAGGCATTCGACACGAAACACCTGGTATCACCACGACTACTGGCGGAGATGGTCAGCAAGCTGCCAGCACACTTTAAAAGTATCTGGATGTTATCAAGAGTCGACCAGTCGCCGGACATCGCCGTCAAGGACTTCTCCACCTGGCTGACCAAAGTAACCGCGGTGGCGCCGAACGCCGGATGCCTGTCCATCAGCGTCACAAACCATCCTACCCGCCGGAGCGGGCAGGTGCACCTCGCCATAGAGGCCGCGCCTGAGGAAGATTCAAAAGAAAACGTGAACGCGAACCTGAATTCATCCGAAAGTATGCAGTGCCAAGCATGCCACTCGACTCGGCACGGTCTCGCCGAGTGCCACGACTTCGCGCGGAAATCGGTACCGGACCGATGGGCGTTAGTAAAAAATTCGGAAGTGTGCTTCACGTGCCTCGGTCCGGGACACCGATCACAGCAGTGCCGGGGAAAGCGCTGTGCAGCAAGCGGATGTCGTAGACCCCACCATCGCCTACTACATGGGGGGTCACGAGCACGAGCACCGTCGGCGGCAGGCAACGCGGCCTCCGGTGCATCGTCGGGCAGATCCTGACTGAAGGATGATCAGCTGGCTTCCGTCGGTACAAGCCAAGCGAGCCTCTCGGGAGGCCAGGAGGACCAAGTCTTGCTAAAGGTCCTCCCAGTGACAATTTCCGGCCCCCGGGGGCGGAAAAGACTCTACGCGTTACTCGATGAGGGATCCACGGTAACCCTCATCGAGGCAACAGTGGCCAGTGCCGTCGGGGCCAGGGGACCGGTGCGTCAATTACGCATCCACGGAGCCAACGGAATGTGTTCTTCGGACGCCCGGTCCCAGTCAGTGAACCTGACCATCCGCGGCGGCGGGGCCGAGTACCCGCTGCAAGCAAGCACGGTCCGCGGACTTGCTTTGCCCTCCCAATGGACAATGACGCATCAGGGAGGGAAACCGTGTGTGGGCCACGCCGAGGCCATCGAAGTGTCACCACAACTACTAATCGGACAGGACCACGCCCATCTGATCGTGAGCCGCGAATGTACAATGACACAAGGCCAAGGGGTCCTGTCCAGAACGGTCCTCGGGTGGACATCTCATGGAGCCACCACCTACCGCCCACACACAACCGGTGCGACCGTGCTAGCACTCGCCGCGGCTAGCGGTACCGCCGCCGACACGCGCCTGGAGGCACTCGTGCGGGAGCATTACGCGGTGGATTCGTTGGGAATCACGACCGCGACCCGCATCAACGCGAACGTGGCCCGAGCCACCGCGACGATGGAATCTACAACGAGGCGCCTCCCGACCGGACAATGGGAAACCGGGCTACTCTGGGCCAAAGAGGAAACAGTCCTTCCCGACAACCAACAGTGCGCCATCAACCGACTAATCAGCATCGAAAGGAAGATGGATAAAGATCCGGCCTACGCCAGCGCCTACAGGGCGAAGATGGCTGAGTACCTCGACAAGGGATATGCTCGTCCCCTGTCAGAGGATGAGGTGGCCCGTTTGGGGAGCCACCGCTGGTACTTGCCGCACTTCGCCGTCTTCAATCCCAACAAACCTGGAAAGATCAGGATTGTATTCGATGCGGCAAGCAAATGCCGGGGCGTCTCCCTGAATGACGCCCTGTTGACAGGCCCGGACCTACTATCATCACTGTTGGGCAACATCTTTCGGTTCCGGGAAGGACGGGTGGCTCTGGCAGCCGACGTCCGGGAAATGTTCCTGCGGGTGAAAATCAAGCCACAGGATCAGTGCGCGCAGCTGTTTTGGTGGAAAAGGCCGGGCGAGGCCGCACCACGCACATACCAAATGACATCAATGGTATTCGGAGCGACTTGCTCGCCCAGCAGCGCGCAGTTTGTCAGAAAGCGGCGCGCCCCCGCCAGCGCCACGGAATTCCCAGACGCCTCTGCCGCCGTCCAGGACAAGTTTTACATGGACGACTACCTCGACGCAATGGACACCCCGGAGCAGGCCATCGAGATGACCCGCAATGTGACCGAGGTGCTTCGTCGAGGCGGCATGCATCTGGCGAACTGGGCCTCCAATAGCCCAGAGGTCCTGAGCCACATCCCGCCGTCACTTCGTGCCGTGGAACCGGTGCGAATCATCAGTGAAGAAACAACTACTGAACGCGTGCTCGGCATAACGTGGGATCCAGCAGCAGACAAGTTCCTCTTTCAGTTCGTGAACTTGCCAGAACTGAAGGCCAAGGATCGCCCCACCAAGAGACAGTTACTGAGCGCCGTAATGCGAATCTTCGACCCGGTGGGCTTTGTAGCTTGCCTACTAATCCGGTCGAAGATACTTCTACAACAAGTGTGGCGCTCAAAGGTCGGGTGGGATGACCCGATCCGTCCCGAGCACGCGGACAAATGGCAAGATTGGCACCGGCTCCTCCGCACGAGTCAGTGCGCCGTGCCACGCCAGAGCGTGGCGAGTCGGAGAAGCCGACCGACCCTGCACATCTTCTGCGACGCCTCAGAGCTAGCGTGCTGCACGGTCGCCTACTTTGTCGAGACAGGAGAGGGCGGCTCGGACGTAGCCTTCATCTCGGCAAAGTGTAAGGTGGCCCCGCTCAAGCCACTCTCTATACCACGGCTTGAGCTGCAGGCGGCTCTGATGGCGGCTCGCCTAGCCGCCGTCATAAAGACAGAGCACGTGTGCAGGGTTGAGAGGACGATTCTGTGGACTGACTCGTCCACCGTCCTGGCGTGGATCCGGACCGACCCCAGGTCCTATTCCACATTTGTCGCCAACCGGCTCGGAGAAATAGACGAGCTGGTGGGGGCCGACGGCTGGAGATGGGTGCCTACAGCCCAAAACCCAGCGGACTTGGGGACCAGGGACGGAGAGCCCCCTGACTTGTCGACCGCCGGAAGGTGGTTCAGGGGCCCCGCATTCCTCAAGCAACCGGAAGCAGCATGGCCACGGGAGGTGAGCAGGCCTCCGCCTGACAAACTCGAGATGGAGGTCAGGCCCGAAACGGTGACGGTGACCCGCCACGCCAAAACAGCTGGAGGAGCGATGCCGAACCTCGAGCGTTTTTCGTCGTGGACCCGCCTCATTCGGACAACTGCGTGGGTCCGCCGATTTGCCCACAACTGCCGCCGACCTCGAGGTGAGGTATCGGCCCAAAATTTGACAACGGACGAGCGGGACCGCGCCGAGCGGGCCTGGATACTACAAACCCAGGCCGCGGATTTCGGGCCCGAGATCCGGCTGTTGCAACGGGGGGAGGCTCTACCACGAAACGGACGACTCTACCAACTCACCCCCCACCTAGACGACAACAGCGTCATCCGCATGGGAACACGCCTGACCGGGACGACCGACGTCGACATCTCGCCAGGCCTGCGAAACCCCATCATCTTGGACGGAAATCACCCATACACCCGGCTCATGATACGTCACTATCACGAGAGCGCGGGTCATCCCGGCACGGAGCGGACAGTGAGCGACGTCCGGGAGAACTTCTTCGTGCTGAAACTGAGACCCGCCGTGCGCCGGGTACAGTTCCAATGCCAGGCCTGCCGGAATGGACGCAGTCGTCCACAGCCGCCACTGATGGGACAGCTCCCGGAAGCCCGCCTGGCTCACCACACACCACCGTTCACCCATTGCGGCCTCGACTACTTCGGCCCGATGGAGGTGACAGTAGGACGCCGGCGCGAGAAGCGGTACGGCGCCTTATTCACCTGTATGACAACACGCGCCGTGCACCTGGAGCTGGCCGCATCACTGACGGCTGATTCAGCCATAATGGCCCTCAGACGAATGGCAGCTCGCCGCGGCCACCCGCGGCACCTCTACAGCGACAACGGAACCAATTTCCGCGGCGCCGACCGAGAATTGGCCAGCGCGCTGGCGGATCTAAGACAAGAGCCGCGGGTTGTGGAACACCTAGCGGAGGTGGGGGTTGATTGGACTTTCAACCCCCCGCTCGCCCCCCATATGGGCGGAGCCTGGGAAAGCCTCGTCCGCTCAGTCAAGCGGGCGCTCGAAGCAACAACAAAGGAACGGGCTCCGCGAGAGGAAACCTTGCGGACTACCCTGGCCGAAGCGGAATTTACGGTAAACAGCCGCCCGTTGACCCATGTCTCCGTGGACCCGCGGGACAATTCGCCACTCACACCAAACCACCTGCTGATGGGAGCGGCCGGACGACAACAACACCTGGCCGTCTACGGAGCCCTCGATGAACAGACCTGTCTAAGGAAACAGTGGCAGGTGGCGCAGCAGCTCGCCGACATGTTTTGGCGTCGATGGATGCGCGAGTACCTGCCAACGCTCGCACTTCGACACAAGTGGCAGGAGCCAGCTCCACCAATCCGCGAGGGCGAATTGGCCATTATCACCGACGCCACCTTGCCACGCAACACATGGCCACGGGGGATTATCATCGAGGCAAGACCAGCAGCCGACGGGCAGGTACGAGCGGTGCGGATCCGGACAGCAACCGGGGACTACACACGACCAGCTACCCGCATCATAGTTCTACCAACGAAGCCTCTCTGTGCACCGTCGTAGTACGGCCAAGCCGCACGGGGGGAGTGTTGCACACAGAGACTAGTGCCATGAAATAAGATATTACATATTTGTTATTTAAATTTGAAATGTTATTATTTACGTATAAATAATTATTATTTGTTTTACGCGGCGTGCCGCGGGATTGGGAACACAATAAACCTTTGCCCACCCGCCGGTACGCCGCCACTGTTGTTTGAATTTAGTGTATTTAGTGCCGCGGACAACAGTAGAAATAAACAAATGTCGTAGTCCGCGGCACCCATACAAAATTATCCCGCCAGTGTTACATTTCCTATCAAAAGGCCCTTAGCGGCGCCCGCCCCTGGCAAGAAACCCGCTTAACGAACATTCCGAGATAACGAAGTCACAAAAAACGAAATAACTCGAAAGAAAACACTGGCCGGATAATTCTTGTTACGGGATATCACGGGTCGCGATATTTACTACAGAATTCACTACCCGTGATATCCCCAATTGTTAATTTTAAGTATAATATTTAATTGTTTGTCTCCGAAAAACGGCTTCTGCCGCCTGTCAGCTCGCGACCGAAAAATGGCGCGATGTTGCGCTATCCGGCCGACAGGCGGCGCCGAACGCCGTGTCGCTTGGGGCGCGGTTAGGCCTGTAAACGCGCCCTGATTGGCACGGTGGGTGGTTTTGGGGTGGCGTGCGCTGGTAACGGCGCACGTCCACTCATCTTGAATAAATAGAAGCGCACCGCAGTATGGAGGTCACTTCTCGTCAAACGTCTCGTCTCTACACAACAAACTACATACTGCGGTGCACTGAATACACCTTAAGCAAGTGTTTCATTTTGCATCCCGCCTCATCCCTTGGAACCTCGCCGTCCAGCAGTCTTCTGCCCCGACCCCTCGGTCCGGTACCGGCTTTCGTATCCGTGTCCACCGACGGTTTGGAGCGAGTGTGAGGATCTCGACTTCGGTCGGGCAAATCCGCTCGTGCCCTAGCGAACTGACTTGAGGCGACCACTTTTTGTTTGGTTGGCAACACATGTAATTCTGTAATTCTACAAACATTAATTGGAAACAGTGAATATCTATTAGTAATACAGAGTGTCCCAAAAGTTACTAGATATTCACGGAAATAAATTTTATTTAGTTTTGCTCTTCACACTGACGCACTCTTTCCAAGGCGTGAACCATCACCTGCCGTAATGTTTCTTGGCTTATTTCTTCAATTTATTCACGGATATTGGCCTTCATCATTATTGTTGAATGGTAGATATGGTATACTCTATCTTTCAAATACCCCCATAGAAAGAAGTCTGGAGCAGTTAAATCAGGGGAGCGTGAAATTATCTTTCTTCTAAAAATTAAAATTGTCTTAAAAGTTCAATTGTCGGGCGAGCTGTACGGGCAGTAGCACCATCTTACTGCCACCAGACCTCTGGTGTGCTTCGACTGCGGGATGTACGAAATTCTCTAGCATTTCTCGATACCTTTCGCCATTGACGGTTAATTCGTTTTCTGCCTCATCTTCAAATAAATAAGGTATAAGAACTCTTTCTGCATTTACACAACACCAAACCGTTACTTTTACGGAATACAGATAACATTTGTGAACTATTCTTGGATTTTCTGTCCCCCAAAATCGCATATTTTGTTTATTAACAAAACAAAATTTGCGTTAGAACAATTGATCGTTGTTTTTCTAGATAAAATTCTATTATTTTAACATCTTGCTCAGTTGTGAATTTCTCCATATTTAATTTCCAAGGATTACGTTTCAATAATCTGAAATTAATTGTAGAAAGTTATTCGAATTTTAAATGATCTAGCGACTTTTCGGCCACTCTGTAAATTAACATTATAAATACTTTTTTTTGGCATGGGATTTGCAGTAGATATCATCTCGATCATCTCTTATTTAGCTTTGTTTCGGATACTTCGCTAGTCTCTCACCTAATCTGTGTTAAAGTGTAATAAAAAATATGGATTGAAGGCTCCGTATTTTGTCGAAGAGTGGGCCGTCTTATTGGTTAAGGGACCGACAAATAAAAGAATTGCAGGAATCAGCTGTTTACGGAAAACAGAGACAGATAGACATGAGTGAATGGTAATCAGGATAGATCAGTGAATTGATATAGTCTAAAAATGAAGAAGTCACATTTCAAAATAAAATGAACCTACCTAGCACGAAAAACTGTGATTAAGAAAATGAATTGTAGTTTTTAGATTATTGCGTCAGTAAAAATGTCAAGTAAACTGTTGTATCAGATTTTGCAAACATTACCACGCGTTAAAAATGGCGATTACGACCGCACGCGATCTTGTAATAATAATCTACAAAACACTTTAATTTATACGAAGATAAATTAATTTTCTGTTATGTTTATAAAGGTAGGTCCATACAATATGAACTGCAAAGGTATGAATATATTTAAATTTTTAAAATTAATAATCTGTCTTCAGCGGTTACACCCATGAGGTAAGAAAGCCTCGGCTCCGATTTTTCCGAAGTTTTGATCGTTTGTTCGCGTTGTAACTAACTAATACAACTATGGTGACTATGTCCGTGACGTAGATGTATATATCGATACTTTAATCTGAAAAGCCGCTAGCTCCGCTCATGGTAAAAAAACAGTTTTGATGTCATTATTTTCCTCTTTCATTGTTCTACGGTACACAAAAAGAACAAAATTCTCAAATTTACTCGCACGCACAACAGCTAACTCCAAGCAATAACAAATCGATTCAGTAAACCGGACAACTCCCACCATTTTGTATTGTGAACTGTCAAGGAGTAAAGTCACTTTGCAACAGCTCGTGTTTTTGATTGATAAAATTACATAAATTCAATGTAAATAAGTGGTACGTGCTGAAAAACCTTATATTGATTCTTGTAAAAAACTTAAATGTTTACTTGACACAAGTGTTGACGGCACCAGAAATAGAGGACATCCGTGGAAGACTTGGCATGACTAGGTAAATCAAATACTGGAAGATGGTCATGTTAGGAGACTCAATAATCGGCGAGCTTGTATGAGAAGATGCATGAATGTGGACGAGGCGAGAATTGTGTGTCTGGACAGAAGAGTGTGGCACTCTATTCTCTCTGCCTACCCTAGCGGGGAAACAGTGTGATAGTAAATTAGTTAGTTAATCATTTAATTGTGTTTCAGAATTGTTAAAAAAAAATCATAAATTTTGCATTACATTATCATGGAAAATCAGCTAACTCCCAATAACATTTTACAATTTTGGTAGATATATTCAGTTAACTCCAAATATTCCCTATTAGTACGAGATAAATCAAAATATCAACAAAATTTCACAGTCACCGTATTTGTGCATAAACAATCTACCAAAGCATATTTTGGAATTTTCGTAATCCGTTTAATTATAAAATTAAACAGTTTTTTGATGCTCCTGAACATTTGAAAAAAACTGAGTTAGCGGCTTTGCAGATTGAGGCATCGATATGTAATAAATATAACAAGGCGCATTTTTTGTTCCGTGAATAAATTTGCGACCAATTGTGAAAATTAAAAGATCTCAGTTCGCTAGAATTATGGACGAGTTTGAATGAAACCGATGCAGACTGTTATTGAACTTATATTGCAAGTGTTATATTGAGGTTTTCTAGAATTTTATGATTCTAGAACCACATTAAAATATGTTTAGGGGTAAACTGTTCCAGGTTCACAGCCTGGACCCAAAGTTGCTGTTTAATAAAATGTAGCTGTTAAACTAATATTAATTTTTTTTCTTCAATAATTGTAATGTTACTTTGTGACAACATATTATATTAATAATAAAAAAACACATTTTTATTGTTTTGTTTTTGACAATGCTTGCATTTTTAATTTTAGTATACATTTTATCCTGAAGAAGGGACCATTGGTCTTGAAACATGTAGATTTACATTTGTTGTATTAATAAACAGTGGTATAAACAAAGTGTTTTCTTATTCTTAATGTTAAATTGTTACATTGAATCTTAAAAAAAATTCTTTCCTTAATGAAAACCAACCCCTAATAACAGTCATAAAAAATCATATAACTAAGTGGAGAGTCTCCGACACGCCGATACGTCATTCGCTAGCCCGTTCCATATCATCCAATGTGTTTTCGTCGTAGCATTCAGATTTTTAAGTGTTCGTTGTAACATTTTTCAATGCTCAGCGTCTGTATGTACTTTGTCACATACATACATAATTAGAATTTATTTATTGGGTATTCTTTTTAGGGTTGACAAAATAAGATATTTTGTTGTTGTGGACTCACGTATCCCTAGTTCAGGATTTATAGGGTGGAATGCAAAGGCCTACTGCCAGTGACGTTACAAACCGCCGACCAATGGGGGAACAGAAAGGGAAGCCGGAAGGAAGTGGACGACTGTGGGGACAGACAAAGGGTCACCGCAATCAGATCTGCTAAAGATGCGAACGTAAGCTATAAATTTTGTTAACGAATATTTTCTGACCATGTCCTTCTTTTGCAACTATAATAATTACTAACATGTCTTTTAGGACCTCCTAGTTATATTCTAATACATATATAACATGAGGAAAAAACAGTCATTTTCTCGTAAAAAGCAATATAAATTTATCATCTAATATTAAACTATTATCATTCAGTTACGCACGGGCAATCATTCCAAAGGTGTCACAAGAGCGGAAAATTAAAATTTGCCGCCATTTTTGCTATTGTGCTTTGACAGTCAAACAATTATGACAGTTCGATGGTAGACAGTCCGCCATTGTTATAAATGTATTGCTATTCGATATAACAAAGCATTTTTATTGAAAAACATTATTTAAAAAATGGTTTGACTCCCACCATTCGCTAATTGCGTCCAATTTTTAGTAATCGGAATGTTGCTAATTTTTTTTATTAATATTAAAAATATAATACAATTTCAATAATCAGTGGATATATATATATATATTAACATTTGTTTCTTCTCTATGAGAGTAAGACTCGTGTATAGAGAAGGAGTATATTCGAGTTAATTTATGTTTCAGTTAGTCTGTGTACATATTTTTTTAACTTCAGTTGCAAATTTTTGATAGTCCGTAATATTTCTAATTGTGATGGGGAGATTGTTAAAAAATTTGATACCTTGATAAATATATTGATTTTGAGTTGCGGTATATTTTAGTTTTGGGATATCAATTTGATCTCTATATCTTGTAGATCGGAATTCGCTTCTAAAATTTAATTGATTTTTAATTTTGAAAATTTGAATTATTGAATTTTTTTTGTATATGTCTACTATTTTTGGTACTTTAAAATCTGCGAAAAGTTGTATACTTGAAATGCATCAACTGTGAAGAGATAACCGAAGAATTTGAGGAGACTTGGTCAAATACTGATGTTAGACTATCGACACGTGTTCGTCGAGGTCGTTCAGCAGAAAACATCGCGGCTGTTTGCCAGAATGCGGCCGAGAGTCTGGGAACATCCATTCGGCATCGTGCTCAAGAATTGAACATTTCAAGAAACATTACATGGATGGTATGGATTTCGAAGATATGCAGTTCCGACAGGACGGTGCCACTTGCCACACATCACGTGAAATAATGGCATTATTGCACGAGACATTCCCTGGTCGTGTAATCTACCGTTTGGGCGACAAGAATTAGCCACCTAGATTGTGCGATTTAACGCCTTTGAACTTCTTTCTCTGGGGTTATTTTAAGTCAAAAATTCATGTCAACAAGCCCATGACCACCCGAGTCTTGAAGGACATTAGACGCTGTATCACTGAAATCCAGCCACAGCTATGGCAGACCGTGATTGAAAATTTCGTCAATAGAACGCAAATGTGTCAGCAAAGCCGAGGAGGGCATTTATCAGACGTGTTGTTCTATACATAATTCTCGCATGTATGTTTTATGGTTAAATCAATATTTCGGTATTTACACGGACACAAGAACAAATTTAATGATTGCATTTCTATTTTGAATATTTACAAACTGAATTTTGTGATTGGTTATGTTAATTTTTTTTATATACTATTTAAATTTGTTCAACTAATTTGACATCCTAAAGAAGAAAATTGTGTTTTCCGAATCCGGTTGGTGTTTTAACTTTACTAATTAAGAGGTTTATAAACGAAGTTAAATGATATATAAAAAAAAAATATTGTATTTCTACACAACGTACTATACAAGAACATTGACTACCCTGAATTACCTTTTATTTAACTATTATACCTCCTTTTCATCATTCAAGAAACACATCTACTTTTCACATAATAAATGATGAAATGAATACCGCCATGAAATGGCCAACAAATCGCGCTATAAGTAACTTTATAAAAAGTGTAAAAAAAAAATATTATTTAGACATAACAATTTATTATAATTCTCATCGCTTCTTGTGGCGACGTGTTCACAGTGCGCAATGATCCTACTCCTACATGTTGTCAACTCCTGGAGTATAGAACCATTTGTGGGCCTCGTGGTTCACGGGGCACGCAGCATCCATCTCAAAGATACCCAACAAATTATTTTCCTTCCATCCTAATTCAATTAGAAAATGTTATTAAATGCAGTTTTCTTGTAATGGATTGGGATTTTAAGTATATTACCGTATTGTGAGAATTCAGAACAATAAGGGATGCAAAAAAATATTCGCGAATAGCAGAGCACTGTTCAATTTCCAAACAAAAAAAAAAAGTCATGTGTCTTTGTTAAGTGAAAATACACAAACACGGAACTCACATGTTGGGACATTAATTTCGGCGAAGAGAAAAAGCTTTTACAAAGTGAATTTTAAACCTACCCCTTCTACGTCCCTGGACGCAACCCTCGCGAGCCAGGGCTGCCCCTTGCACATGTTTCTCATTGTCTTTTTTGCTCTCCAGCTTTGTCCCAGGCGCCTGATATTTGCACGTGTGTGTGTGGCGCGCTTTATTATTTCGCGTTTCCTTTTAATTTATCGCACACTGAACGAATTAAAAAATATCGGCATTTAAAAAGTCGAATCGTAAATAAATATATTATTATCGTCAACCGATAATACTAATTATTTAATTTTATTAATATATGAGTACTTTAAGCATTAAGTTGATCGTCATTATCAGCCTGTGTCTCTACACTGCTGGATACAGCCATCTCCCACGGATCCCTAATTCTCTCTATCTTCAGGTTTTCTCATTCATCTGTAACTTCTATTCTTCTGATGTTATCGCTCCATCGAACTTGCGGAAAGCCAACACTGCTTCTACCTTCTTTCCAGAATCTTCCTTGATCATCATGCAAATCATTGGCTCTCTGGTGACAAATAACAACAGAGAACAAGTGAATATAATTTTAAGCTTAAAATATTCAATTAATGATTTTATTATTCGAAATTTTTTTTTCCAGTTAAGTTTAAAAGCCCGTGTCCACGATAATTTCTTAAAGAGACTTTAATATCTGAGAGTCGGTAAAGCCACGTGCGTACTGAATTCGCCATTTTTATCCAAGGGAAAAACATACGGGCTACATCCGTAGATATCCATATTCCATATAAATCCATATTCGACTATTATAAAATAGCGTGTACTTTCAAATGCTCCAATCTACATTTGTATTAATCAAAGCCTACAATTCTATCGCTCTGAATAATAGCAAATATAGTATTTAATAAGTAAACATTGCTCTTATTAGTATTCGGTTGAAATAATATAGAAAATTTAATGCTAACACTATGATTTTGGATGGATATAAATAAAGCAATGTTATAATTCTACTTGAATTTATTTGCACTACTTGAGTTTCGAGAGAAAAATTAACTCTCATCGATAGGTGAAGTATTAAATTAACTACATACAGATATAGGAGACAAGGCTTAAATATGAATTAAATATATTAATTATAAAGATACACATATAAAATCAATTTTATCGAAAAATATTGTTGTTGCGCTACCGAGATATCACAGACCTATATTCTGAATAATTACAACTTCACAATAAGAATGTGTTCTCCAAAAAAAAAAAAAGTGGTAGACATATAAGTTGTTAGGTACTGACAGATGGAAGGGGAGGAGGCGGAGTTACTGATGAAAGGTGGAGGAGTGGTTGTAACAGGAATATTGAGAGGAAAGGAGATGAGTTGGAGATTTAACAAACTAATAATCGAGTTCAAATTCCTTTTTATTTCAAACTTTCATAATTATAAAAAGAATAATTAATATCCATGATGTGGTTCGCGAATTCGGAAAAGTTGTTACTAGTTAGACAAAGACGATGCTCTTTTAATGTCGATGAGAGTTACTGTTTCTCTCAAAACTCGAGTAGTGTAAATAAACTCAAGTAGAGTTATAACATTGTTTTATTTATATCCATCCATTATGATGAAACTTTATAAAGTTAACGCCGATTCTATCAATAGTCTAAGATTTTGTTTGCTATGTTTTACTTTTTTGAATATTCTTCGTCATCTGTCCCTCTATGTGAACCGTACGATAGTTTATTAATAAAGGTAGAACCTACCTTAAATGAACAGTTAACCGAAAATAAATGTTTGATGAAAAAAACCCATATAAAGCACCAACTCCAAAACAGTTTTACGGAAGTGATGAGGTCGTTCACTGTCTTAGATTTTTTAGTTTATTTTTAAATCCGCATTTTTGTAGAAAAACAAATGGGTCACGTTGGCCTCTGAGATGCAAAAAGAAGCGTTTTTCCATATCGTGTGATGCACATGTTCCAGTGGTGCCATCATGCCACATGCCATCAGATAGAATCAAAAATGAAATTAGTTGAGTAAGTTAAGCGTCGATAGTGGAAAAATCCCGCGACACTTTTATGTTGAAGGGGGTTATGAACCGTTAGCCCCCCAAAAGGTACCGGGATACATCAATGAAAATATTTTAGATACCATAAACTGAAGGAGGATTTATGCCAATTCGGCCTAATAACCACCAACTGTCGCAACCAGGAGACAACGAGGAGTGTCCGAACTGCTGGCTAGGATAAAAGTGAAAGAGAAAGAATAAAATAGGGCATAGGTAAAAATTCTTGGAAAATCTGGATCGCGAAGAGTCAACTTTCGACAGAAGAATTATTGCATACTTTGGATATGTTACCAAAAGAAACGACATGAGTTTCAAGAAGCTCGTGATCAGAGTAACAATTGAAGGAAAGCGAGCGGACAGTTTCATTCAAGATGGATGGACCAAATGAAGGAGTTAACAGGGTCCTCTTTAAACGCTGGGATCAACATGGCTTAACAACCGGGAGGAAGGAAGACGTCAAAATCTACGTCAGTCCCTCATGATCGAGATCTCCATGAGCTTCCGCCCTCTCGACTATTTATTTATTCTTAGTATAGTGCCTACATAACCACATTTATCCTTTTTACTACAACTTATCTTACACATATTTGCTTAGTTTCATTTTAAATCTATGTAGTTTCTCCTCCTTTCTTATGTCTTCTGGCATTTAATTAAATATCATCATCGCATTGTACATCCTAGATTTCTGAGATTTAACCTTCTTCCTGAATGGCAGTCTCAGTCTATCCTCTTCTATGCTTTTTAATTTTTTTTTCATATTGCAGATTTTAGGGGTGTCACCGTAAAAGTGCCTGCCGCCTTTTCCCTTTGGTCGATATAATGGATGGGGGATCTTCTGCAAGCTAATTTAGTTTTTCGCAAGATGCCCAAGAAATTTAAGGATTCATCTTAGGTAAATGGTTGAGTCTGTCCTTGATGCTCATCTCCTGCAGTATGGAGACATTCGTGGGTCGCGCTGTTCACGGTATGCTCAACATGTGTCTCCAGCACCACATTATATGCACAATTGGAAACGTATTGTGTATCATGTTCCAGGCATATCAGCGGACCACGATATCCAGCATTTAGCACGCGATGAAGACGATGAAATAAAACGTACTACTTTATGGTGGTATGGCAGGGTGGTAAATTTATTAGAAAAAATAAACGTCTACCTAACTATTCTATTAAATATAGTAC
This sequence comes from Eubasilissa splendida, assembly GCA_031772225.1. Classification (NCBI taxonomy): domain Eukaryota; kingdom Metazoa; phylum Arthropoda; class Insecta; order Trichoptera; family Phryganeidae; genus Eubasilissa; species Eubasilissa splendida. The sequence continues at coordinate 9,000,529 of CM062859.1, forward strand.
ATGTCACCCGAGACCCTTAATGTCACCTTAATATTCAATGTAACAAGATTTATTTTTAGTACCTAGATGTATGTCCTTAAGAAGGAAAGAGAGATATGTCTCCCTGTTTTAGGGTGCGTAGATACAGGTGAGTATTATATTGGAAGGTGAACTTTAGAATAATTTTTGAAAAGTGCAATTATATTTTAGTGACGCGATAATAATTATATAAATAAAATATATTATTAGTTTTAAAAATATTCCAATAAATGAAAAAATATATTTTTTAATATCTTCATAATGGTGTAGACTTTTGACATAATATTTTATTCTCAAAATTTGATCAATGTATTTGTCTATGTATAAAATATTCTGTGTATAATATGTTATGTATTATACCGTTGTATTATGTACATAATATGTGAAGTCGTAGAAAAATATACTCTCTCAAAAGGATTTCATTCACAATATTTTGAGTATGTCCAAATCTTTGTAGAAACTAATTACTGGGATTTTATCATCTGGAAGATTCTCATCAATATCTATACTATACTGTACTTTCCATGTAAAAATAATAGCTTCGTCCCTGTGAGACATCTATATCTTGATGACAATCTCCCAGGGGATAAAACCCAGTAATTAGTTCCAACAAAGATTTGGACATACTCAAAATATTGTGAAATATACTGGTCTAAACATGAAGTTTAAAAATTGAAAAATACAGCCTTTTCAGAAGTATTCTAGCATATGTTAATAATTCGAATGAATTTCATATATACACATAAAGGATATAGCCCCACACTTCAAAAAAATAGTCAACTTCTATACTGTTACATGAGAATGAATGTCAAATTTAAAAAAAATCCATAAATGGCGACAGCATAGTTGGTAATAAATAATTTAAATATTCCAACATGATAATAACATATATACAACATCCAAAAATTTGATGGACATGGTAGTATGGGTAAATAGGTGAACGTAATATTCTGTAAAGTGATCACTTAAGCCAGTCGATGACAAGTCATAAAGTTCTGTAATGCCCAAGACTTCCATACTTCCCATGTAAAAATAATAGCTTCGTCTCTGTGAGGTTTCATTAAATTATTCATCATAACGCACAGTTTCTGCATATTTTTGTTGTTGTAATAAACTGTTTTTTATAATAAATTTTATAAACATTACCTGTGATGACGTAGTCAAATAATTAGTTTAAGTCATCATGTTATGTTTTGCCAAAATGGAGAGGCTGCATGAGAATGTAAAAAAATACTAATTTTGGGTAATACAAAATGACAAGGCACTGTTTCACATTAGCAACCCTTTTTCATCAAATTGTCCTCCCTGTATTACCGTACAGACCAGGGGTTCTCCAACTCATGCGTATTTACAATTTGTTTTAAGTTCATATATGTTATTATTCCTCACATCAACTACTGCAGAAGCATTTTGTTTTCGGCTTATTAGCCAAAAGAAGAAATGAAACAATTGTCAGTGTTGCAAAATAAAGCTTTGAGAATAATACTCAGAAATAATAGATATACTCGGATCAGTGATATGCTGAAAGAGCTGAATAATGCACCTTCCCTAGATTGAAACGAGATCCAGGTAGCGCAGCAACAATATTTTTTTTTATAAAATTGATTTTATGTGTATATCTTTCTAATTAATACATTTAATTAGTATTTAAAAATATTAACATTTTTATTGAAACAAAATCTTGTATATTTTTCGGTTTCGAACATAAATGGATAAAAATATAACACAAAAAGCTTGTCATTTTGTTGGTTCCACACGTGAATGGTTAAATGCCTCGCAGCAGCAGCAGCTGCAGCCGCACAGTTCCCGAGCCAGCGGCAGGCCAGACGCGCAGTCACGTACCGTACGAGCGAAAATTAAACGCGCCATTATGACTTCGGCGTAATTATTTTCCTGTTTTAATGTATTTTATAACGTAATGGCCGCAGAGACGCGCTCCGGACCTTTGTCCCTGACGTGCCGGGCGGCGCGCGGCGCAGGGAGACTAGAAAAACATTAAAAATTACCCCCACCTGCGCCGCCGCACCGGGGCCATTATGTACATTCGACAATTGGCATTGTCACTGCGGACGCCATTTTCGCGGGCGACTGCTGCGACGGAATGCGTTTTCGGGCTACGAAGCGATCAATGTGAAAATGGGGCTTGAAATCATCATCATCATCAACTTCGTCTCCTTATCCTGAGAGGGTCGGAGGTCAAAAATCTCATGATAAAAATGCCACTCAACCTCAACCCTTTTGAGAGACGCTTCTATCTTTCTTCGTTCTGCGCCGCTTCGGTACGGTAATTGTGGGAGACAGCTATGGAATGAAGGCCAAGAACCCATCAATGTGAAAATATGGCTGCATCATCAACATCATCGTTATATTCCTCGGGGGTTGGGGGCCCAAAGTCTCAACGAGGCGCTTCTATTTTCCCCTGTTTTGCGCCGCTTCGGTACGGTATTTGCGGAAGACAACGAAGGTATGCCGCGAAGCGATTAATATAAAAATACGGATCGATACCGTTATCATTATCATCATGATACCTTGTTGTTCAAGTTTGGGGCTTAACACGGATGAAACATAAAGAACAGTACAAAATTGAGCGTCAAATTAGGATTTATATGAATATACAAAGTAGAATGATGCAACTGATATATTGCCTGTGTTATCGCGAATTTTGAGATTCATTGTCATTCAATTGTATTATCAGAAAAATACAAATTAAAAATGTACATAAGTTTTTAACACATTAATAACGGTTAAGCAAAATATTATACGATTAAGTAGAACACATTCTTATTGTGAAGTTGTAATGATTCAGAACAGACGGTCTGTATTAATTATAAATATATACATATAATTAATACATTAAATTAGTATTTAAAAAATTATACAAAATTAAAAATCGATTATTGCCATTATAGATGAATACAAATATAATTTTGAGATCCACACTTATCCTACGAGAAGTCAGTAGGATTTTAGACTTCCACAAACAAATCTGGCAGGAACGTTAAATAGTCTATATTATAAAGGTTTCAAATCGTTCAATGAACTAGCAGAAAATGTGAATGAAGTAACTAGTCTTGCTACTATTCATAGGTTAAGCGCAGAATACGTAGTATCTATGTTTAATAACTGATCATTTCATGTGTTTATTTTCTTTTGAATTAGTGATATGCGATGTTATCAATTTTTTCTTATGTTTTATAAAGTGTTGTATACTAGATGTAAGAAAACTTTTACAACTAAATAAAAATATACATACATTCATAAAACAAGACAAGACAAGACAACAACAAGTTGGCGTTGATCTGAAGGTATTCTGTACTAAATATTTAAAGTACATCTTGTAAGTAATCTTGTCATGCAAACGAACGTGGTATAATAACTGAAGCGGTATCCGGCGATTCTAAATGAACGCACCCACTAGTGCTTTAACTTTTGTTTATACTTTACGTCTCGAAGCAGGTTCTTCATCAAGAAAGTAAAAAAATTGACTTAACTCAAGGTTAATAGCTGCTGTGATCCTGCAACGTTGCCAGGCATCGTAAAAACTTTTCGAGTTCGACTTTCATTCCGAGTATGTACAATTTATAGACTAGCAGCGCGCCTCTGCGTTAAAAAGTTTAATTTTCGACGACGAATTCAATACTTCGCAATTTGTCGCACCTTCGACATTTCTGCGCAGTGGTTCAATATGCAATGTCAGTTTTCTTTGATATTCATGATGTCTGAGAGCGTTTTAAAGGCAGGAGAAGTGCAGAAGTCGTAAAAGCCAGCTAAGCCGAGGGGACGCGGGTACCGTGCGCGCCGACTTTATCACTGAACTTAAAAATAAAGCGAACTGCATCGAAAATGTATGTAGCAGAACTGCAGGGGGGCTAGTCACGGTAAAATGTAGCAAACCTTAGTCCGTAACATCTTGGGTACACATTTGTCTACGTACCCAAGATATACGAGAGAGATCAACTGTGATAAGGCATGGTAAGCTGTCTGGATCTGGGGAGGAACACGCATACTGCTTATCCTACCCAGGGAAATACATATTGTTATTTTGAAACGTTCAGGTCTACCACGGTAATCTTTAATACGTTTTCACGAATATGTACATTGTAGATTGTATAATAACATTAACACAGTAAATGAGTTAGATATATTCTTCAATTCATTACTAAGATTTAAAAAAAACTTTTACACGATATTTTTTGTTAAAGCTATTGTTACGGCGCCTTTGGGCCCCAGAGGGTAGGAAGCCATAGGGGCCGCCACCGATTTAGCTTAGTCTGGGCCCTCAGGTATGTGTGTGCGTGTGCTTTGGTGTCGCCGGCTACCTCGGATGGGTTGATAATTGATTCAAAGGCATTTTGATTTTCACTTTACACATTTATTCACAAAACACAATTAATCACGACATTGGATGCACGAAAAATGTTCTTTAGATCTTCCTTCTTCAAGTCACTTTTATTTATTTATTCTATTTACGGAGTTTATCTATTGCCAACATCAGCCAACGCGGTTGTGGGGTGCCGATGCAGCTGATTCATCTCTTGCTCCAGAAGATAGACCGGACACTGTCCCGTCTCTGCCATGTCCATAACGCCCGTTCATCGGCCATCGCTCGCTTGCCGTCTCTTTACTCGTTGCAGCGGGGTTTCTCCTCATCTCGCGGGTGGACCAGGACTATCCATCTCTGGGTCCACCGCGGTGATCTTACTCTTAATCTCCGCTACCTCCCGTAGCCATATTTCTCCGGAGCGCGACTCCACCGACGCACCTATTTTTCGATCGTTCCCACCCAAAAGTGACGTTTTGCTCAGCTGCCCGCCAGAGTCGGATTCTCGTCCCTGATTCATCTATTTAGGCGGCCGATCATAATAAGTCGGCAAAGTAGGCTACCTAGATCTCGACGTGCAAAAATTCAAACATCACACTATGTTTATATATGTTGGTGTTAAATTTTTACTTATAATTATTTTTATGTTTCTATAATATATTCATATGTATTATATTATGCATTATTTATACAAAATAATGGACTCAATACGGCTATATTTCCTGAATTCGTTGCAAGTGAATGAATACAGAAAATTTGCATTAAATATTATTTTTTCTAAAAGGTTTTTTTCACAAATTATCACAATAATTGTTAATTATCCACCCATACCCAAAAAAGAGCCCATATTTTCATTATCTTCCAGTTTCTAAAAATGAATCATGAATATGTCGATGAATTATTTATTTATTTATAAACAAGGAGACAGACATAAGTGGCTTTCACCTTCAGTACCTCGGAGCTTGAATATGCTTTATATCTAAATCTAAGTCAATAATGATTCAAATAAATCATTTACAATATATAGTTAATTGAACGTTTGTCTGCAGTTTTTTTTCATCGCCTTCCGCGTGAAATAAATTACATTTTTCTACACATTATAGCGCTGTATTACATGTTTCCTATTCAGTTCGATAGGGAGAGTTGTCAAGATAGGGCGTACGCTATTATTTTCAAAAAATTGTCAACAATCTTAGTACAAAATATTTCATTTTCATCCAGTAGTGTGATCATTACCTTCCGAAGTGATATACTGTAAGTATATAATAAATAATAAAAAAAACTTTTATAACAATTTTTTTCCATGTGAAGACTAACATCTATAATATAATAATTATATTCACAGTGATACACATTTTTCAGAAATTGGGGATAAACCTCATGTTCATTACCTTCCGAATTTGGAAGACACTCAATTTTACAAGGATTTTTTTATTTAGCATTTTTTATATTAATGCGCTGTTGTAACTGTTATTTTTGGCAATTTACATTACAAATAATGTTACAACTCAAGTAGATTTATATCATTGTTTCATTTATATCTATCCATTTTGATGATAAAACTCTACAAAATTAAAGCCGATTTTATCAATAATATAATTTATTGTGTCGCCTCATAACCATTAAAAAGTCTCTATATAAAATAGATGACACGTTATATGAATGAGTCAGGGGGTGGCTGTGTATTTTGCAATGACCTTTGGATCTCCTGAAAGATAAAACATCTCTTGCAAGAACAAATCAATCACCACTGAGAGTAACATATCCTTCCCATCGGTGGTTTTATATTCCAGGGTCGGTGCGAGAAATAAAATAAAATGTTACACACCTTCCTAATGGGGCCATAAAATAGTGACGATTGAAGGTAACTGGTAGTAAAACCCGAGAGCTTAGATTTATTTAGGAATACCACCTCAGAGGTCTGACTGACCGCAATTTTATGCTTTTAGGAAAACTACTAATGTAAAAACCTCAGAAATAAATATTTATTGAATAGTTGATTACAAATTTTTATTTTCAATGTAAGAAAACTAACTATTAGTTGATTAGAGTCCTTAATTTTCAATATCCGCTATAACACGTATTCATAATTTCCAAATTTCATACAATCAAGCAATACCGCCATACTTTAATGGCACGAATTTACGTTGATTATTGTATTAATTTGAACCTAAATATGTACTTTAGTATGATAAAAAAAACATGGCAGGTTTTGATAGTTATTTCGCGTTACACCGGGTTTGACTCACCTTAACATTATACTTAATATTGCTAGCTAACAAAGCTTATTTTTAGAATGAAACATACATTTTAAATAAAAAACATAATTGCGAATCCAATGATATATATAATTAAAATTTGTTAAAAAAGTGTTATAGCGGATTTTGTCTGTGCTATGGGAGTAAATTTGATTACAATCTGTTATATAATAGTGTTTAAATTTTTAATAATTTAAGAAAATATTAGGGAAAAATTACCAGATTTGTTCGAAAAAGCCACCATATGCCAGCAAAAATGCGCGTACTTTAAAACCTAATAAAACGTATCATCACTAATCGTCACAAAATGGATTAAAAAAATAAATTAATGTCACTTTTATAAACATGAAAACTATGCTGCCGTGTTAATGATACAATATCTGTATTTCTTTTTTATATTTTTTGTTCCTGGAAGTAATTCAGTAGTAAGTTTCTAAAATATCTACAAATCACTTAAAGATGTGTGCAATTTATTCCAATACATACAAATATATTATATACGAATTTATATAACTTCCTAAGGAAATAGGACATCTCAATTTTAAATGTAATAAACAATCTTATTTCAAAATATTTGTTTTAACTTTTAACTTTCTGTTACTTGTGTTCCATTATTTGCGTTCCATTTATTAGTTAAAATTTATGCTTACAAGTTTGCACAAGTACAAACGAGTACTTAACAAAACAGCTTATACGTTTGAACAATACAATATTTTAATATTAATATTATACAAAGTACCCATTGCGAATTTTCATTTCTTAAAATTAAATATGCATAAATGATGATAAGAAATAAGAGCAGCGGATAAGGAGCTGAGGACGGAAGTAAATCTAGGTAAAAAAAAATAGTGACAAAATGCGAATAATTAATATAAAAATAGATTATTAAATAAGAATAATCAAAACAAAAAATATATTACAAGCTACACATTAAAAGTGCAGTGTTTTTAAACTATCAAATATTATAATATAAAGAGAGGTCTTTAAGATTCAGGGTAACAGTATTCATGTTTAATATAAACACTGTAAAACACTAAAAATTTTGGATAAAATATTTTAACCGCAACTCTTACACAGATTTGATAGTGTAGTCGTAAAGAAGTTGAATACAAAATGAACTCACGTTAGCTTCAACATCTTTCTTATATTAGTTATTAACCAAGTTCTACGAAATAGCTTAGATGAATAGTGTTAAAGATATTTTAAGCTGTCGTTCCATCAAAACCTTTGCCAGACAGTTTTTGGAAAAATATAAAAAATAATAATTTAATTTTTAATTATTTTGGAATTTTATCAATTTTTTATAATATATGAGTTACTTGATATTTTACAAAATTAAAATTACATAAATTTTTGAATCGCAGAGTTAGAAGTTATACATTTGTAATCTATAATATTATATATTAGCTAATTGTGTGCTTTTGAAGTATTAATTTAATTTCTTTTTTAGTTCTTTTATATCCTTTATCTGAGGCTAATGAAATTTTGCTGATAGTGTTTGGTGTTACATTTAGGAATTTTAAAATTATTTTTAAATCTTAATGATGTACTTGTTTCAAGTTTTACAGTATTATTTTCTTTGAGCAATTGATTAATTGAGATTTTTTTGTAAATGTTTTTTATTTTGGGAACTGCGAATTTTGTAAAAAGTGCTTGTTTTGAAAACGTTGATCTTTTTTAAATAATACTTTAATAATTGTTCTCTGTATTGTTTTTACAGAGTTTACTTGAGTAGTGAGTGAACAATAGCAAAATATACTTTTGTTAAGTTATTTACACTTTATAAATTATATAAGTATTTTATAAAAAAATATTGAAAAATATATCAAATACTGGTAGAATGGTGAGGTTACTGAGGTTATAAAGAAAATAATTGTCGTAAAAACTATACCAAAGAATGTCAACTTTTAGTATTATTACAAAGAAATGATACAGAGACATACCAGTCAGCCAATTGAGTCAAAAAATGTTTTAATAAATGGTATAAATATTTTATAATACGTATATGAAATTTCTAATGGAAACTTGTCAGCCTAGGCAGGCAAGTTCTGGTATCAAGATTTTTGTTTGTAAGTAAAGTCTAGAACTGGAAAAATAGGGAAAAAAGTTGATTAAATGCAGTGTAAATGAAATCACAAATAGTAGATCTTAGCATGGTGAACAGAATGGTTTATGTGGTTTGGTTATATTTTACGAATGAGTGAGAAGAGAATTGTAAGAATGTAAGTAAGTGTTAATGACACCAGCAAGAAAAAACTTGGTAAATCAGGTACAGGAATATGGTACTGTTGAAAGGTTCAAATATCAATGCACGCATGAGAAGATGTATGTGTGTAGATGATGCGACAGTTGTGTGTTAGGTCAGAATAGTGTGGTGCTCTAAGTTAGTTAGTTAGCTGGTATCTTATTAAATAAAGAATAATAAAAATTAATATAAAAATTGCTTTGCAACAACTATTCAGAATTTTCCAATCATCTTGTTTCTATCTATGCTTGTATTTTTAATTTCAAGATACATTGTTACCTGAAGAAGATACCATAGGTATCAAAATATGTAGAATAATCAATAAATAGTGGTTCCAACAAAGTATTTTGTCTAATTATTTATTTACATAATCCGTTTAGTATGAAGTTGAGATTTAGCAAAGCTAAGCGATATTTAAAAAGCTTTTGAAATATTAATCAGCTCTTGATGAAGTCGAACTTTAGAAACTGCGTAAAAATATACAAAGAAAAATACAAACAAATGTGCGTTTAACAACTGAGTTGACTGAAATTCTTTTACTTTGAACCGAGAATTATTCTTAAGAAATCCCACCTTTGATGTCAAAATCGTATGATTAAAAAACTCGCTCAAAGCGAAATCGGTAATAGTTTGGGTTATTTTCGGTTAAATTCTGGTCAATTTATTCCCCCTTCAAGGAATGGGGAAGGGCTCAGTTCCGAACTCTTCACAAATTGCATTACCGATCGTTTTCACGCGGTCTGAATCCACCCCTGAGTCGGGACCTTTGACATCTTCATGTATAAGGGATCAGCGTCAAAAGGGTTAGAAACTCTATGGCGGATTTATACAAGAAAGTGATTTTTTTACGCCCCAACCGACGTGAAAAGGTTAACGTATTGAAAAAAATTTGTAAGAGAAATTTTAAAATACTTTTTTAAGATTATAAGTAATTACAAACAGAGTGGATTGTTTGTTTGTTCTGAATGTTAGAATTTAACAGTCTGGTGATGTCAAAATTTCGTTATGTATAGTTAATAACAAATGATTCTTACATTACTTTCGTCAGAATTTGTTCAATTGCCCATGTCAAAAAGTGGGCAAACAATATATTTATTTAAATTTAGTTTATTAAAGTAAATATGTATACAGATACTCAGAAACGTGCTGGTAAGTACGGGATGAATATTATGTTCCAGGCCGATGTTGTTTTTGAATAACTAAAAAAAAATACAATTTCTTAAATAAATTTTTATTTGTCAATTACTTGGTTTATTACAATTATGTGTAAAATATGACATTGGCCAAGTGGCCGCCTCTATCAGCGGCACTAACACGTGCACTTTTAACCATATTTTTCATAACACTCTAATACACTTCCGCGTTGTTTCAGCAATTTCATCTCGAATATTGTCTTGTAGCATAGGAATTGTTGATGGCTTATTGGCGTAGACTTTCATTTTTGAATACCCTCACAGAAAATAGTCGGGAGCCGTCAAATCAGGTGATCGAGGATGTCATTCGATATCACCACTTTTTGGTGTCGATGTGCGTTTTAATTGGTCAGTGAGAGGGGGAGGTTGTCGTTTGAAATTAGTAAAAAATACGGTAACCACAAAAATATGTACAGAATGTTTGAATTTAGATAATGTTTATGTTTATACTTATTAATTTTTTTAACCTTTACCATACTATGATATAAAATACCCGAACGCAGCCATGCAGTCAACTCGTGTTACCGTAAATAACGTTTGGAAAAAATGTTTTTATTAGCTTAAATGGCTTTAATAGCACAAATTTACTGTGAATATTAAGCATTCAATTTTGAAAAAATGATTAATAACATAATTTAGAGCATTCATTAAGTCCGATACAATGTGTCCTTCTTTCTTATCTCTCTTCATTTAATTAGTGAGAAAGAGATAATTATATTTGTATGTTTGTTATTCTTTTCACTGTAAAAATAGTGTGTGATCTCTGTTCTCTGACCACAAATGGTATTTTTACCAACGTATTAATTTTACAACTGATTGAATGAAAAAAAAAATTGTTTTTGTATGATTCCCTTTTCATAATGGATTTTTCACTAGTCTTTCCTAAGCGCTAATATTTTCTTTAAGATTATCTAAAATACGAATTTTATGTTGCATGCATTTACCGAAATATTACAGGTTTAATTATGACGGTAGACCTGTGTTACTGCATGGTTTGGGAAGGGTTAATGTATTAGTTGTCTTTTTACGAATTTTATTTTATGAGTGATTGAATACATTTGTTGGTTTTTCCATTGTTATAAATATACAACTACGTAAATATACTATAAAAACCAACAAATTAAAAAAAACCTAAAAGCATTAGGTGATCTGATGGGATGGAATATGAAGAAGAAATGGATAGATTGGTAAGATTTGGGAATTGGAATAAGGAGTTGGAAATAGGGATTAATGAGGGATCTCTTCGATAAATAGCGGATCAAGGTGGACTGCGGGATAAGGAGGACAGCTCGACTCACCTGGTGATGAGGCCGTCCCTGACTTTTCCTGAAGGTCACCTAAACATGAACGGCACGACAGTGATGAAGTCACCGTACGTTACGATTTACACACACACACACAAATACTGTTGAGTACACACATCCTACAATGAATTCCAAATCTCGACGAGTTTAATCTCAATACAAATGGAACAATCAGCGGAGCTTCTAGATAGAAAGGTACTTATAATATCCAAATGAAGGATCACAGCGAGGATAACACTTCCACTCCAAATCTCGACGAATTTCATAAATATAAAACGCTATTGCACCACGTATTCATTTAATATTAAAAAAAAATATATATTACTTGTTTTTAAAACGGGCTGTTACACACATTAATACAGTTTTCATTTAGATAGAACAATAATTGTTCTATTATTAAGGAGAACACATTCTTATTGTGAAGTTGTAATTACATATTCAAAACTGTGATATTTTAAATACAAATTAAATGTATTAATTAGAAAGATATACATATAAAATCAATTTCATAGAAAAATATAGTTTTTGCTACCGGGATTCGAACCTGGAGGTGCATTAAATGACTACTTTTGACGACATATTTTCAAACCTTATATGTTACACTTTTCAAATTAATACATCTGGTGGAAATAATGGAAGATAGGAGACACTCACTTTTTCGGTCTGCCTGATGCTGGATGGTGATTCAATTGTTTCTCTCCTTTCCAACCACAAGACAAGCGACGCAGAATATGTATAACAAGCACTGTTAACACTCGCGAAAAAAGATTGTTTTTTAAGTATTAGCGGGATTTAAATAGATACAGATTTTAAGCTTTAGCGGTTAATTATTATGCGACGGTAGTTAATCCGTAAAGTTTCAAATGTACATTGAACTTATTACAATTCGAGAGTGTTGATTGCGGCGATCTTCTTCTTTATTCCTCATGCTTAAGGACAGGTTAGGAAAAAGAAAGAGAGGAGATACGCAGGTTAAATTTTGATAATAGCGAATATAGAATATATGTTTGTGAGCGTGCATGTTAGTGAGTACGTTAAACGGTGCTAACAATGTCTATTGTTCCATTATTCGAAAGCCACTGACTTTATTTTTACGGAATCTCAAATCACAGACCTATGTTCTAAATAATTATAACTTCACAATAAGACTGTGTTTTCAAAATTTAATAAAAAATAATTGTTAATTCTAGCGTCTTCTATCAGACTACTCAAAGATATTTGAGATTCCGTAAAAATAAAGTAGATGTCTTACAAATAATGGAACGATAGATGTATAAATTTGAAAAGTGTAACATATAGGTAACTGTCGTTTTTGGACAATGCAAACATTTTTGATGGCGTTCCCTTCGGTTGTAAGGGCACCAGTATCTTATGTTCTGTTTATTAACATAGCCATCGATATGAAAATGTGCTTCGTCAGTAAACAATATGTTTTCAAGCGTTCGTTCTGTTTCAAAACGTTCCAGCATCATTCTTGTTTCACGTAAAAAAATGTTATTTTCGTTGAGATACTGCACGATTTGCAATTTGTATGGGTGAAATAATTTCACATCGAACTTGAGCCACATATTCTGGTATCGCTGCTGACGTTGATGATCCCAGAGGAGTTTGGTTAGCCGTTGCTCTTTTTGTCTGAACTTTTGAACGCAACATCAGATAAGTTGTGTGCTCGGCCCATCACTCACTCGTCGAATATTATAGTGAGTACAAAAAGCGCGACACGCATGAACCAATGAATCACCGCGCTTTAAATATTGCTTAACCGCGAACGCGCGGTGCGCTCCCGATCAGTGACTCATTGCGACTGGCAACCCCGCAAATCACGCGCGTCGAACAATACCCCTCCCACTTACCTCAGACTGATGGTTTACGAGCAATAACAATTTAATCTTGAATTTGTTCCGCTAAATACCCTATACTTTTTGTAGTCTATTGAAACCTATCCTATCCGTTTAGTACGCCTTCCAAATCCTATCATTCCGTTCCACATCCTTTTAATATTTAAAACATATTATTTGCAGTACACAACAACAAACTGACATAATACACTTTTAATACGATTACATCGTATCACAAAGGCAGTGAGTGCCTTAGCTCCGATTCCAATACAAATAATAAATCGAATAAGGTTGTACAATCCTCAGCACATAAACATGTGGTGGTAATTCATTTTGTTTGTTACATTTCCAATTACAAACGGGGCCAGCCGAGGCTTTATATCAAGTCATATTTAATTTATTTATTATTTGCCCCGCAAACAATGCGAGATTACTTTTTAAATTACGATCGTGTAATTTTGTCGCGGGAATAAGGCCGTGTTTGCCCTGGCAATAAGGGCGTGTTTGCCGTACACTTTTACATTGAAATTGTAGTTTGCGTTCGATGTGTACGAAAGATTAATTTGAAATTTGAAATATTGTCGCTTGGAAAGATATTGCCGGTGTAGGCACTTTTGGTCTACATGCTACATTGTATAATATAATTTTAAAAAGTACCTACTAATTTAATTTATTTACTAAGTTTCCAAGACACAAGTGCCACACTTACAAAGTTTAAATATATCAGTGGCGTGTATTAGACGCGGACTTTAGTTATGTTGTTAATAATGCTTAGTAGTATTACTGCCAAAGATTGTATTCAGCTGAACTGAAGGTGCTTTTTCAGAAGAATTTTATCGTAAAAAGGGTTCACTTTAAGTTCTTGAAAAAAATTTTTTTTTTGGTAAATTATTTATGTTTTTAAGTGAATCACATGCCCGGCGACATCGAGATGTGGAGTTGGTATTATACGCTGTGAATACCTTTGGGCATGAAATCTCGAACTAAAGAAAGACTCCCCATAACTTGTATTATTTTATACTTTGAGCATGTAATATTAATGCAATATTAACGGTATCAAGTAACAATGGAATGATTGAAAAAATATTTTACATTAGTTTTTAAATTATAAAATTAAAATTGTTAGTCACAATACGCTGTAAAGATTTATAATTTATAATAAAAATTTATTTTTGCCCAAAAATATGTAAGCTCATAGAAGTTAATGGTCGGATCCATTCTACTCAACCAATATTTAAATAGAGATCCGTTTCCAGAAAAATTTCTTAAATATTAGATTACACCCCGATGTACATCTTCAACTTGTGATTGGCTAACGCCGCACATGTGCGAATGATAATAAGTGCGCATTTATATCTTGTTAATGATTAGCTATGGCGCAAATCAAAATTTTAGATAAAAGGAACGTTTTCATTTATACTTATCTAATATTTAGTTTAGTTTAAACAAAAAGTACAACACAAAAATATGCCACAAATAGTAAAATTATGAACAATAAAACTATAAATATGAAAGCAATAAATAAATTGTAATAAATCATAACAACAATAAATACAAAAAAATAAAATAAAAGCATAATGAAGTTGAAAGCAATAAAAAGGTAAATAATTAAAACAGTAAAACAATAAAAAAAATAATGCATCTATAATTTCCCGTTAAAATTATAATATCTGCGCAAGCTTTTAGATAATAATTACAGACTTTGATGCACAAATATCATTACAATCGGAATAAGGTAAAGAAGCGATATCTGTATCATAGACGTATTATACAACGAATGATCTTATTATATACAAGATAAGATAAAAAAGATTAAAATATTGTCAAAAAATAAAGGTTTAACCGTAGCCAATTCCCCAGGGCTAGGTCTTGGCTCTTGCAAATCTTTGTCATCTTTGTTTGAATTATTTTTTCATAGCGTAAAAATAAAAACAGTATTAAAAATATAACCTTGTTTACGCTTAACCTTTACAGTTCTAATCTAATTCGGTAGGGCAATTCACTAACAAGAACTTTGTAAAAAATAACTGATAAGATTATCTTATTTTCATTGAAATTTAAAAAAGTTTCCTATCTCACTTGTTTTTGCTAGTCGGGCAGTGAATTGAAATTGAAATGAAAAGGGCAGACATTAGTCTGAAACATGTACGAATGCACAATGAAATCATTATAAAATATTAGTATATATATTTTTTAAATAAAATATTAATGTAAAATATAGAATAATTGGTTTAATTGTTAACTTTTGATTTATACACTCGTGTATCGTACAGAGTAGATTTAAGATTAATGTTATATAGATAGATAATGACTTTACGATAAATGTTAGCAGGTTGAAGGCGACGGCTTTCGAGAAGAAACAAAGTAAGATAACACGCGATATACTGGTAGGTGATGAATGTTAGGAATAAATCGAAGAGTTTTTATTATAGAGAACTATGTTTATTAGGAAAAGGTTTAGAGAATGATATCGAAAGGATGGTGACTAAGAAATAAAGATAAATTAAGTAATTTCTAATCGAATCTTGACAGATGAAGTAAAGCTAGTGGTATGTGGCTAGTGGTAGTCCTGGAAACAACACTAACGTACGGAAGTGCAGCCTGGAGCTGGCAAAAAACGGCAACTTCCTAAGGTGCTGATATAATATATCTAGTTATTTCACAAATTACTTCATTCACTATAGACGCAATATAATAATATTATAAAACAAATAGATTTTTGGAAAGCTTGTAACAAACCAATGACAAACTCACACCCATAAAAGTTCGCACTTAATATTAACCGTTCCAAATTTACAGATTTGCACTTTGACTAGACTTAATCTAGTTAGTGAAACTACCTCATGTTTTATAAAATTTCTGCCATTTTAGAAAAAAATAGCAAAAATAGAAACATAGTTGATATAAATTGAAATGAAAACATTGATAGTAAAAAAAAAATCACTGAAACTAAAGTGTCCTTCCTTTTCAAATTAGTCTAGTATATAAGTACTGGAGCAACTCTTCCACGTAGTTTCTTAGCAATTCAACAACTTTCTATTTGAAAAACGCAAATTGTAGAATTTATATATTTAATATTAATAAAATCAACTTTGTGGTGAACATTAATTTTTAGATTATTTAACATTAGTTTTTTTACTACTTAATTAATTAATTAACCGGTTTTAGAAAATACTATTCCCTTCTTAACTAATGTTAATTAGTCAATCTGTCATCCAGTTAAATAATCTAAAACTGATAAAATTTGATATTTTTTGGATATTAAAATGTTATAAAGTTTAGGTGCTAGGTATAAGAAGTGTTTTTGTTCAAATATAATCTTCATACGGGGCAGTTGTAGTATGTTTCGTGTTGTTGTTTCAGTTGTATAATAGTGTATTGACATGTAATGTAATGAGGTATCATTGTGATAAAAAATAATTCCTGATCTAGAGTAAAGTTCATGACTTTCAGGTAAATCAAGTGATTTCAGAGTTGAGGGTTAAAAATGTGTTCCTAGATATCACCGTATATTAGCGCTGTGTCTTTCACCGACACATTTTAGTACATTTGCTAAATGAATAATTAGCACAACTATTGTAGATTTAGAGATGCTTCAGTTTGCCTTAGATGAGCAAGTTGTTAAAGCGTATTTATAGTTAAGGAATCGGTGAGTTTACTTATCAAAAAGCAAACAATGAAAATTAATATTATATTTATATCGTTAAAATATAATATGATGAATTATAAGATATATAGAGTTATAAGATTATAACTTTAAATAGTTTATTAACTGGTAAATTTTGCGATGTAGCATTGATTAAATGATCATTATTTATTTTTCTTTATTAAGTTATTATTATTCTTTCTATGATATTACAAAAATAGCAAAACGCGATCTTGTAAAGCGTTGATTTTAATTCACGCTAAGGTCACTGTGATGAACTTGTAATTCAGAAATATATGATTTGTAATTAATATGTAGTGTAAATATGAATTAAATGTATTAATTATAAAGATATACATACAAAATCAATATTATCGAAAAATAAAAACATTGTTGTTGCGCTACCGGGATTCGAACCTGGATCTCTTCCCTAACCGGGGGAGGTGCTTTATCCAACTAAGGTATAAGGTCGAAAAATTGTCGATAAAAATAGTGCCGCTGTAGCTTAGTTGGATAAAGCACCTCCCCCGGTTAGGGAAGAGATCCAGGTTCGAATCCCGGTAGCGCAACAACAATGTTTTTATTTTTCGATAATATTGATTTTGTATGTATATCTTTATAATTAATACATTTAATTCATATTTAAAATATCAAAGAACTATGTTCTGAATAATTACAACTTCACAATAAGAATGTGTTCTCCTAAAAATATGTAGTGTGCCGACCACGTTAGAAGTGGCGAGGGAACGTCTGTAAGAAGGAAGGCGTGGGCCTGAGGCGGCCTCTTTTTTATATTTTTTATATTTCGTAGCTACAATTCAGTCTTGATTATTATATTGTTACATATAATAAATTATTGTCATTCTTGAAGTATATAATGTATTATGTGTGTCGTCATATATTTAGATGTTTTAATTGTATTGTGGCGAAAGCAAGTGTGAATTATGTCGCGGTGAATGTGTGTGGCTGAAGGTTGTAAATGCGGGAACCGGGGCCCCAGTTCTCCACTGTTATTGAGTAGATGCGGAGTGTGTGAAATATGTATGATGGCGGACTAGAGCAGGTTGACACTAGGCTTATTCGACACTGTTTTACAAAGTTGCGTGCGAGTAACTACTGAAGGCAGATCTAAAGCCGTCTAAGGTCGGGAAGACTAAGCCAGATCTAAGGTCGGGAAGACTCATGTGTCGGTCCTCGCAATGGTTGCCGCTTGCTATTACTGTGGCATGTCGCCTGATGTCGGTACCTGGAGTGTTTATGGCTGTTGAGAGCCTGGCTTAACAGCCGGGTATCTGTAGCACGTTTAGGTCATCCAAAATCACTTCACGATACATAGCTCTATAGTAAAAAGCTGGGAGAGGCATAAATAAATGCGATTGTGCCATATTTCTATTTCTTTGTTTCTAGTATTTTGAAATTCACGATACATATGTTCATGTAGTACATGTGTTTACATTACTTTATACGAATATCATGAAATTTCGGGTATATCATAACGAATTATGATTGTGTGAGTATGTTGATGATTATAGATTAGACGGATCTGTTATTATGTAAGATTTGGGTGCCCCACATAAATCACGTATGTGAGTATGAGTTAGAGAATAGAAAGACGAAACAACATACGGATGACACACGTTTATTGTTAAGCATGGTTACAGTTTAGAAATACACGATATCCGCACAATGAAAAGTCTACACAGAGAAGCGTTTGATATTGGCGTATGATTTATTTATTATGGCGTCGGTACCGGGCTTGTTTTGCGGCTATTAGGAGCGCTAGTTTTATGCACTGCTAAATGTGAGGTGCGTTTATGGGTCGTCGGCAGTAATGATAGCTGTGAAGGCGATAGACCTCCAGAATTGGATTGAAATATTGGATGCGGAGATACATATATAACTTCAATATCACAATTAGAAATCACTCAAAAAATGATGATGAAAATAATTCTAAAAAAAGACTATCCAGGTATGCAACTCTTTACAAATTAAAAAATACTAAATAAATACAAAAAAAATTAAATAATAATTTTTTTAAAATTATAAATAAATTAAATATTAGAAGCGAATTCCGATCTACAAGATTTAGAGACCAAATTGATAATCCAAAACAAAAATATACCGCAACCCAAAATCACTATATTTATAAAGGTATCAAATTATTTAACAATCTCCCCATCACAATTAGAAAAATTACAGACTACTATAAATTTGTATCTAAAGACAAAAAATATGTACACTGACTAACTGATACGAAAATTATACACTCTCGTGTATACTCCTTCTCTATACACGAGTCTTACTCTCATAGAGAATAAATAAATGTTAAAAGAAATATATATATTTCCTACTGATTATTTTTTAAATGTGTTATATCTTCTAATATTAAAATAATTAAAAATAAACTTAATTCGGTGCCCTGTCTGCTACACTAGTTTTGTTTTGTATAAAAAAATCCATGATCAAAGTAAGACGTATATGAAGAAATTAAATAATTATATTTATCTATTCCTGCATATAAAGGTTTATATAACCTTATTAAATCTGCATTCGTAAATATTTATTATTTGTTTAAAATAATTTTCTATTGTAACTTTAGCAAATTGTATTAATATAATTATTTTCTTGTAATATTTAAAAATGTAGATACTCTACTCTGACATTGATAATCGACAAGTTATAAGTTTCTTAGAATTTTTTTTATTTTTAATTTAGAAAGAAATTTACATTTTATTAAAACTAAAGAAAAGAAAAACTAAAAATATGATCAAATTACTGTGACTTAATTTGTATAATGTTCTTTTTAGCATTCCTACAAGTCGAACGAATTCTAGATTACGCTTTCTCACAGTGAGCATGTGCCAAACTTACATTGATTTGTTAGTATATATTTATTTTGTTTCGTTGCTAATATTTAAGAACCAAATTTAAAATATTCTTCGACGCAGTATGTAAATGATTTTTATTTATCAGTGAATTTATAACTTTTTATTTCATTTTTTTTTTCTTCTCATATATTTAAATCTAAATTACTCTCATTTAATAACTACGTATTAATTTTTTTTCGTGTGAACGTGAAATATGTTACAATATATTTTTTTCTTCTTGTACCTTTATAACTTGTAACTGTTTTATTTCCAATAAAAATAAAATATTTTTAAATACTTTAAACCATATGTTTTATTAGCTATACGGATTTATTACAAAGGTAAACAATGCAGCTCAAATGGAATATTTGTGCTGCATTTTGATGTTGAAAATAGAGGTTTTATTAATGTGAAATTATATATGTGCAACAAATTAGTTACAATATAATGTAATCCACGTTCTGCTATTAAAAAAGTACTTTTATTTTATTGATTTTTATGTTTATTCTACGACGCAACATCTTTATCTCTCCATTTAAATGCAAAACAAATTCATATATTTAAATGTTGTTTTGATCGAAACCAGCTGCAATAATAACATAAACCCCACACAGTAAATATAAGGGTGGCGAAGTATAATAAAAGTATACCATAGAATTGTTCCTTTCTCACCTGATTTTCTTCTTATAATAGCATTACGATTGAATTAGATTAACCTGTTACTTCCGATTCGCGAAGATAAAGGTTTTTCTTGTTTGACAGTTGAACAGATTGGTTTGATGCTGCCTTGACACGTGGAAAGAGCCTTCCGCCTCTAGCGCACGTGCGGGTAAAATTAATTGGAAACTAGATTAGTTTCATTCGGCTGTTCTAGAAATTACTGAATTTGTACCTATGTACTATATACTATATATTTCTTAGATCTTCACATTTCTGTAAGAAGAAAAAATACACAACAGTAAAAATGTATGATTTTATTAATCGCATGAACCCATCGTAATATTACTATTTTTTTTATATAAAGGGTGTCCAGCGGAAAATTTTCAAGTTAATATTAAATAAAAAAATATTTATACAAAATGGAGTATAACGATGCGGATTTTACGTTTTAAAAACAGCATCGTCTAAATGCCGTCCATTTCTCTCAAGAAAGTCGTCACTAATCGGATTCTTAAATTTGCGAACACGCGAGAGCAAAGCGTTGGTTCAATATTTTCTTGTAGGGCCTGATTGTTGCTGTAAAGTTTCGACTTAAGGTGTCCCCACAAAAAAAAAGTCGCACGATGTAAAGTCTGGTGTCCTCCTCAGCTTTTCCATTTAAACTCTAGCTGTGTGGAGTAACTCTGTCTTGCTGAAACTGTGTTTTGTTATTGAACCCGAGAAACAGTTACAGTTTCAGTACCAAAGACTCGTCGATCATTCGGCAATACACGTCAGCAGTGACTGTTACTCGCTGGTTAAAAAAATAAGGGTCAAATATCCCTCGGGCAGAAATTGCACACTACACTGTTGTTTATGCACAATGCAAACATTTTTGATGGCGTTCCCTTGGGTTGTCGGGGCACCAGTATCTCATGTTCTGTTCATTAATATAACCATCAATATGAAAATGTGCTTCGTCAGTAAACAATATGTTTCCAAGCGTTCGTGCTGTTCCAAAATGTTCCAGCATCGTTCTCACTAAGGTTTCATGTAAATCTTCACTTTCGTTGAGAAACTACACGATTTGCCATTTGTATGGGTGAAACTGTAGATTCTTTTTCAAAATAACGTGCACTGTTGATTTTTTTATTCCAGTAAAGGCTGCAATCTTCCTTACCGATTTACGGGGATTGCGCATAATTTCACGTTGAACTTGAGCCACATGTTCTGGCGTTGCTGCTGACGTTGATGGTCCCGGATGGTCGAAGAGTTTGGTTGACCATTGTCCCTTCTTGTCTGAACTTTTGAACTCAAAACTGGATAAGTTATGTGCTCGGCCCATAACATACTCGTCGATTATTAAAGTGAGTACGAAAAGTGCGACGCGCACGAACCAACGAATCACCGAATTTTAAATATTGTTCAACCGCGAAAGCGAGGTGCGTTTCCGACCAGTGACTCATTGCAATGAATCAACCGACGACAAATCACGCGCATCGAACAATACCCCTCTCACTTACCACACCCTGATGGTTTATGAGCAATTACAATTTAATCTTGAAGTTTTTCCGCTGGACACCCTATATAATAAATACAATATTATTTAAGTCAATAAACTTAACTTATTGGGTTTTCACGACCGTAAAAGATACTGTGTAAGAGATTATAAAGGATATTATATTTTATCTCAATTAATTATACTATTAATATTATAATAAACAATTTATATATGTAGGAATAATATAAACACTATCCTACTTCCGTGTACAATATCTAAATAAGATAATATAAGTGTTCTACAGATTGCAAATTCGAATAATAGTAGACCCATGCCATATTAATATGTAATAAAGTATTATGTTTATAAATTGTATTTATACACACTTACTATTTATTTAAGATCATAGAACCATTGAAACGTAAATGAAATATCTTATATTATTGTTTTTTTGCTCATTTTGAAAAATTCTAAATATTAATCGCCAAAAATGATGAATACTAAATTTGTTTTGATATTATTGATCAATTTTAGTTATTATTTATGAAGATATCTTTCAAAATATTTAAATTTATAGACACACGGGATTCACGGGCTAGTTTGTATAAAATAAAACAAAACACGACGCTGGTTATAGGAGTGAGAACGAGTCTTTGATTCTATGAGCCTGAGTTGAATTATTCCACTTTTCAACCCCATGAGAAATTTGTCATTTCGTCACAATGATTTTGAATTATATCGATATAAAATATATTGTATTCAACTAATTATCGCTTTATATACGTTACTAGATTCGAATGCGGGGAATTTTTATTTTTATTATTCTATACTAACCATTTAATTTTACGTCGAATTTTCAATAAAAATGTGATATAAAAGAGTAATTACAGGTGATATTTTAATAACATACCTACAGTGAGAAATGAACACCATATAACATAATAGATTTTACAAAAGCACGAGTTCAGACTTATAGATTATCACAAACTGGGTGTGTAATGAGTATGTAATCTCGAGACACATCCACTATTGATTTTCTTTGTCATAAACAGTCTGCAGGTATTGTATTACGTGTAAGTGAAATGATCCGTACATGTCGTGAAGCCGTACCGGATCCGGTGTCACTAATCACGAGCAATCTGCTTACCGACACCTCTCTACGCCTCGCCATCAGCACCACACTGGCAGCAGACCAATCGGGTGACGAATGTAATTAAAAATAGAGATTGTAACGGGAGAGCTTCTTAAAACCACTGGCGTAAGTATTGTAATTTTTCTATTTAAATCCGTTTGAGTATAGAGGGATAGATGGGTTAATTAGGAAATCCTTCGATATTAATGGATCACATTTCGATGATTTATCGGAAGACGGATAGGACAGCTCGATTCATTCGATGACGACGCTTGTCTTTTTCTCCTGAAGCTCACAACCACAAATTTCACGTTTTACTTTTCTCTTCCATAGATGACACAAAATGATCACAATGAGGCCGAAAATCCACTGCAACTGACTTTCACGAGCCAGGATGGCCAATACGCCGAGAGGAATGTTGGAATTGGGAAATTAGGGTCCAGAATTATGCAACTATTGCGAAGATTGAACAAATTCATTAAGAATACACAAATACTTCGCTTTACGGCTTATGTAATTAATTTACCATCACGCCGTTTCTCCGTGGGGATAAGTAGAGAGGATAGAGCGCTATACTCTTCTGTCCTGACTGTATTTCTCATAAAAGTTCGTCGATTATTAAGGGTTCTGATAGGATGATCCGGTTTACCCGGTTGTGCCCAGTCTTCCGCAGACGTTCTTTACCTACTTCTGGTACCATTAACACTTGCGTCATATGTCTTTCTTACCATTTATCTATTCGGCACGTGTTACCATGCCGAAACGTCGGTCTAGATTTTCTCAAGGAACCAGCTACAAAAAACGGGATTTACCTAATAATATGTCTACATTGTTAGAACTATCTGTCTATGCTTGGACGCAGAGATGGCCGATCTGTCAATTGTATATATAGTATTTTGCCTAAGATTCGAAATTTTTTAGTTGATAACGGTCTGTGCTTTGTCAGATGACATGCCTGTCGCGTTTACGATTACGTAGGTGCGATTAGGTGCTTTAATTGTCACTTGTACGGTCACCTAAGTAGAAGCTGTCAACAAAAGACTCCTACTTGCAAACACTATGCTGTGGAGGGTCACCCTGAGGAAATCTGTCCGAACAAAGCAGCTCCTATAAAATGCGCTACGTGCATAAGGTTTAAAAAACAGGCGGACCATCCGACAGGCGATTGTGAATGTCCTGCGCATAAGGCAGCCATAGAGATCGCTATAAAGACAACGAATTATGGTTGACGTCTCTGGGCTCACGGTTGGGCAGATTAATGTTGTCTGAACCCGCACTGCAACATCGGAACGATGACCTATTAAGAAATAAAAGGAATCTCGGACATTTCCGGGAATTTATTAGGGTGTGGGTCTCTCGCTGGGAGTTGCTGGGATGGGCGATGCCGAGAAGAGCAGTAGCTAGAGAGTCCTAACGGAGTATTCTATTGGCTCTCCCTCGCACCTCCTGCGACCTGGACAGGGTGAATTTCTGCCAGACTGTGACCGAGTTCTGCGACTGCAACACATTAATGTGACGTCTACCCTCCCTTTTTGGAGGTGTATGATTTATATAGCTTCTTTCTGGCTGCTTACTGAATTTAATTTGATAACGAGTCTCACATCTAATTGTACAGGTATGGCTCTAGTACGATGATATCGGAGCCAACCTATGATGGTATTATGATAATAATGTAATAAATTAAAATAAATATGTAATTATGACGAATCGAAACGAGAGTAAACAACTCTCAAAACGATTCGGGATAGGGTATAAATAAATAAAATAAAATAAATTAGAACTGTGTATAATCTAAGCTTTACAAAATAAATTCGCTGGATCGGTAAGAGTAAGTCATATAGATCTTTAAATGATTTTTGAAAAAAGAATTGTTTTTAAAACAACCGTAGTATAGTTTACGTTTTAAGGGCCACTTTACCGAACAGAAAAATATTTAAAGGCGGGAAAGAGGGCGTGCAAAGTTTGCTTTTCTTTGACAATAATATTTTTTTCGGTAAACGGATATAAAAAAATATTTAATACTTTTAAAATGCGGTGGACTGTTTAATTGGAAAAAAATAATTTAAAATTCAATGCTATATATTTAATATAGTTGAATAAAAAAAACATTAAATTGTGTTCCCATAAATTTAATCTCGCCCTCATTATTTGACGTGCTTATGGTCTAGTGATTACGATACTCGTATAGTGATCTAGTGGTCGGGGGTAGTTTGTCTTATTTTCATAGCACAAGCGTTTAGCTTAGTCTGAAAATAGTAAGAATATTAACGTGTACGCATCTCTATTAAAAAAAATAAAAATAATATTAGTCAGATAGCAATGATTTTTATACTGATATTGATATTTTTTTTGATAGGAAATACATGATGAATTGATAAATACAAATTAAAAATTTAATTACTCATTCAAAGCTACTTATCGTCAGTCGACAGTCGGTCTTTGACCATGACGCGTGTTGCGCATCTGTCATATCGTGTTAGAGCCTGAGATATAATTTATGTATTTAAATAATCCACAACTGTATTTTATTTTGAAAATAGTAATTATTTGCGTTAATTCGTCAAGTTGTACTGATAATTAATATTTTCTACATTGAAAATAAGTTGTATTGTGTAAATTTTGAAATACACGAAAGTACATCATTAATACGTTTATACTCTGTTCTGAAATTCATGAAAATAAAATGGATATAAGAATACATTATATACGTAGAGTATACAAATACGTGTGACATTTAAAATTTCAGGGTCAATTTTTACGGTGACCTTACACGTCGTGACGCAGGGCGAGTGTTTGCTCAAGGGTTAGATGGTTTGGGGTTAGCGAGGGACCTTTGAACCGATCAATTATACTTGACGGACGAGCGATGAGGGAGACTTGGTCAATTGAGCACAGTGGGTAAACAGGTACCTCAGGGAACCATGAGGTGTTCCGGCTGTCACGAGTACACAGGTATACGTAGATATTTACGTGAATAATTTACAACAGCGGTTCTCAACCTGGTTGTGTGGTGCACGCATCACGCAGTCAGTGATATAATTTTTTTTTCCATGTTATCGAATAGTAGTTAGGTAGACCCATTTATGAATCAGTATAACCTTCAATAATGCGTAAGAATTAATACATATCGCGTGAAAATTATGTTTGTACGCTCATCTTATTTATAGGATATTAATAATACTTTTTAAATATATTTATTTGTTTATTAATGAAGCAAATGGTGCAAAATATTATTCTACAGGTGAATATTTTATTTTGTTTGGCCGTCATTTTGGTTTGGCAGACATTTATCAGTTCGTATTTGGTAGTTTTAGAGCTTCTAAAAGCTTTAATCGGTAATGTGAAATAAAAAAAAACACATTAATAACGTCGATATAAATATTATTTAATAATATTTTTTTATGTTTTTGATATAAAACTTTAATTTAAATTGTAGCTAAAGCCTCAAAGCGTGTAAGTATGCAAGAATTTTCTATATTAAGTCAATTTTGTGGCACGCAGAAAATGTATTTAATGGTCGCGGTCTTTCTTAAAATGTTTGTATTTTTTTAATTATGGCAAATAACATTCAGTTTATAAGTTTTACATTAGTGTAATGGTCCTATCTAAGTAATGGTTAAAAAAAAGTCTAATATATAGTATAACTTCTGTATAAATGAATAATAAAAACTCTCATTTTCGTAAAAAACGCGAAAATCTGAATTATTATTGAATGTGTCTCTTTAACATATAATATGCTTCAAATAAATGTTCTTCCTCTTTAAAATAACCACTTAGTTACCTCCATTTAAAATACTACAGCGCTCGTCACTTGCCCTTTTCTAACACATACATAAGTTATGAAATCAGATCGTTTAATGAATCGTTAATTTTATAAGCTATGGCTCTTCAGTTGGTCTTCAACGAAAACGCACCAGATGCGTTAGTGACACCGGAGATGATTAGTGACACCGGAGATGATTAGTGACACCGGAGAGATTATATAGACGAAACGACCAATTTTAACAGTACCAAATATATTGATGTATATTAAAATAAATACCAGGATACGGCCATGTATTGTATTTAATTAATTAATTTATTTGTAAGTTATGTGCATATGTGTACAATCATTTTGTAATTGCCCTAATAAAAAAATTAATAAATATTTAGAAATAATAATGTAACGGTCTATTTTTAATAAGATCAAAAAGAAATATTTTTTTTTTTAGTGTAACAAATTCATTTTCAACTATAAATGTATTTTATAGTCTGACAATGAAATAACTGTTATTTATTTTTATTGCGTAAATAAGACGCAAACAATTTATTTTATTTTTTCATTTAAACGTAATTTTACTCTACCCACTTGATCAATACGACCGAATGAAAAAAATAGCTTTAAAAGCCGGTACTTGTGGAAGCAAATTGAAACCAGACAGCCTGAAAAATTACGTTTTCCACAAAGGAAAATAATACTTTTTGTCTCCACATTGAAAAGATTATCAGAGTTCCGAGTTTTTTTTTATTATTAAAAATTTCTAGCATCTGTTAGAAATTGGCTTTTTGGCGGGAATAATTTGGAGTCTTCAAAAGAAAATACCACGAGAGACATTTCTTTGTATACGAATTTCTACAGATAATTACAAAGATCAATGAGGTCAAATTTATAACTTGTATTTATAAAATAGTGTTTTTTAAGTAAATTTTTGTACATGCTTGAAGCATGCCATTAAAAATGATATTCACGTTGTAATGGCTATCCACATTTGATACCAATCATATCGAAAAGTGCTATAATATTCAGCAATTTGATTCGCATATGGCAAGTATAAGGTTAACCTTTCCTCTCCGATGATGTAAACTGAGTTGACATTGCCTCTAATTTATGTGAATATATCTGTAAACATACTAAATATAAAGTTCATATTTTAGATATTCCTCCGTAATATATTTATGTATTGGAGAAAATAATTACAATATACAAGTATTAACCATACGCAACAATAAAAAATGGTTTTTCCGGGCACGGGAAGCCGGATGCCGATCGTCACTTTAGTGGCGGAGCGTGCGCCGACCAAGTCAGATATGTCTTATACGTCTTTATGCTATCGTTCGTGATGACCAATTTCTCATTTTTAGCACTTTTACACAAAAATTGAAATATTTTTATATATATATATCAACTATTATTTGAATGATTAATATAAGTAATAAATATAAAACATGAATATTTGTCCTACTTAAAAATCTCAAAAGTATACATGTACATTGAGTTTACAGCACCGGAACACGCGTTTTTATTTTAGTACCGTAAGGGAAAGGTTAATGAAAAATTAGATAAAATTGCTAAAAAAAATAACGCGATTAAATTAGAAATTATTAAAATGGCATTGGGATTGTAAAAGTGAGATGGTGAATTTGCTGTTTGGTTATATGGAATGAAAAAGTAAGAAAGTGATAAGATGTAAGTATTGATGGCACCCGAATTGAGGACGGGGTTGCTAAAATATACGATAGATATATATCTACTTACTAATTTTTATAGGTATATTCGCAGAAAGGCAGATTTTGTTCTACACCAAAATTCGCAGCCATCTTACCCGTGCTAGTCGATCAACGGAAATGATGAAAGATCATTTTAGAAATTTTAATAATATCAATCAGGAATGCGTTCACAACGGTACTGATACTAAAAATGTTAAACTTATTAATTATGTTAGGAGAACACAAGTGTAACAAGTTGTAATTATTCATAACATAGCTCTGTGATATTTTAAATATAAATTAAATGTATTAATTAGAAAGATATACATATAAAATCAATTTTATCGAAAAACATTGTTGTGGCGCCACCTGGATTCGAACCTGTATTTAATGATAAAAGGCGATATCTGTCGTATATATTATTATAGTGAGGCAAATAAAGGTTTGATAGGAGAAACATCTATTTAAATTCCTTATAATTCTGTGAAATAAAGGAGAAGTATCCTCTTCCATCAATCGAATTTAGATCAGATCTAGTCGTAATCAAACACAGTTTACTTTCGTTCCTCTTCTGTCAGCTCCAGGCATCACTTCTATACATTAGTCTCGGTACCAAGACTCCACTGTGTACCTCTAGTTTTGCCTCGGTTGACAAGTTTCCATTAGCTATAATTCCATTCAAGCGCCGTTCACTTTGTTTCCTGCATTCACCCTCCTTTCGTTTCTATTAAACATACTTCCCAAATATACAAACTCATCTACTTGTTCCAAACGTTCATTACTTGTCTTGCTTTACTTCTTCTCGAATACCATCACTTTCGACTTGTTGACATTCATAATAAGGTCGATTTTCTTGCATATATCGTTCATTCTACTTAGTAGACTTTGCAGTTCTTGTTCATTATTCGTATTAATACTGCATCGTCGGCGTACAATAAACAGCATACATTCAAATCGCCCAACTAAATATCATTGTGTAAATACGTATTAAATGAAAACAATTTTTTGTTGTGAAAATGTGTTTTCATTAATAATATAGTTCTTTAAAAGTTTATCCAAATTTAATAAAACATATTGATGTAATTCTGGCGTCTCCTAGCGTGTATTACTCGAAGGTATTTGGGGTCCATCGCAATATAAAGTTGATTGCTTTTAAAAATATAAGTACAAATTAGCGAAATAGCGAAATTGGTTAACACTTTTCCCCGGATACGAAAAGGTCCAGGTTTGAATCCCAGTAGCAACCGAATATCTTTTTGAGTAATAGATTTTTACTATATATCTTTTTAGTTGATTAATTTAATTTGTATTAATAATTTTGTGTGAAATGTCGGGCAAAAAATACTTGCCCAGTGATTAAGTGGTCGAGGGTTCAACTCATTCCCCGGAGACAATCAGGAAAATCTAATTTTCCTGTTAAAAAACGACAGAATATTGATGTGATATGTATTGCTTATACGTATTTCTATTTAATTTAAAAAAAAACTAATTATCCGTTTTATTAGTGTTAATCATTTTATAAATATACACCACCAGTCATCATAGATAAATATAATCATAACGAGGACCAACAATAAAATAATAAATATTTAAAGTTTTGATCAGCTGTCATTTTGAAACAAGATGGCTGTTCAGGCTTGATTATGAACATAGCTGGTCAGAAAAGTTTGATCGAAATTTGATACGAATTACGAGAGGGAATTATCGTATTCACAAAAACTGTTCTGTCCCATATATATATACAGATAAACTTTTAAATGGAGGATGATTCGCGGTTTCCTGGTAATGAACGAAAAAAATGTGTTGAAATTTTTCGGAAGCTACACCATGAAACTATCTATAATTGGTAATATTTCTATCGAAATCTACATAAAAACTGTAAATTTGGATAATTAATATTTTCTAAATACCCCATTTCTTTTATTGTCAGTAAATGTTAGCGGTGCGGCTACACACTAATAGGTACCGAAAAATATTAAAAACTATTCATGATTAATAAATTTCTGCTAGATATCCTAATATATTAAATATAAATAATTGATAAGCAATAATTTGCGGTCAGAATATTTATCTTAAATATGAATTAAATGTATTAATTATAAAGATATACATACAAAATCAATATTATCGAAAAATAAAAACATTGTTGTTGCGCTACCGGGATTCGAACCTGGATCTCTTCCTTAACCGGGGGAGGTGCTTTATCCAACTAAGCTACAGCGGCACTATTTTTATCGACAATTTTTCGACCTTATATGTTACCTTTTTGATATCAATACATTTAATCGTTCCATCATTTGACAGAGCCATCTACCTTATTTTTACAGAATCTCAAATACAACAACAATGTTTTTATTTTTCGATAATATTGATTTTGTATGTATATCTTTATAATTAATACATTTAATTCATATTTAAAATATCACAGAACTATGTTCTGAATAATTACAACTTCACAATAAGAATGTGTTCTCCTAAAAAAAAAAAAAAGAATATTTATCATATATGCATAGGTATTGAAAATAGAAAAAAAATAATTCACAACGTTTGTTAAAAATAATGAACTGTTTTTTATCTCTCGTTCTTCCATGATAACTACACTCTGTTATTTTAATTGTATTATATGTAAGCGATAACATCAAGTCTATTTATTATAAAGCCTGTCTAGATAATTAATCGAAAATTCAGATAACTCAATGTAAATTGACGCGACATAAACCTCGTTGTTCACCCTTGGTACAAACGATGACGTACAAAGACCTGGTCTCCCATTACGACGTTAAAGAGCCATCTGTCTGCTGAAGATAACACTTCCAATCATCCGGACATGGCTGTCATTGGCCGTGATGCAGGCTTTATCTGCTCTCGTGCATGTCACGTGGTATCGGAGGCTGTCCTTGTGAGGAAGGACGCCCAGGAGCACGCGGGAGTGGTCGTTACTTTCTGTCACACAGCCGCGGGCTCGAATTCCAACCGACAATGTGGCGATTGAATATATAGATATATTAAATATATTAATTAGAAAGATATACATAAAAAATCAATTTTATAGAAAAATATTGTTGTTGCGCCACCGAGATTCGAACCTGGATCTCTTGCACGCGGGAGTGGTCGTTACTTTCTGTCACACAGCCGCGGGCTCGAATTCCAACCGACAATGTGGCGATTGAATATATAGATATATTAAATATATTAATTAGAAAGATATACATAAAAAATCAATTTTATAGAAAAATATTGTTGTTGCGCCACCGAGATTCGAACCTGAATCTCTTTCCTAACCGGGGAAGGTGCATTTTCCAAATTATTATTTAAAATATCACAGACCGTCAGTTCTGAATAATTACAACTTCACAATTACAGTTCTCATAATATAGATATATTTCTTTGTAAACGTATTTAAAATAAATAACATATTTCCAAATTATTCTAATGGTGAAGATTAAAAGAAAATTGAATTTATTAAGGTATGCAATTTTTAAACAATTAATCAAGCGTTGAAAATTAAAATTAACCTTTACCATACCATGATATAAAATACTCGTATGCAGCCATGCTGTCAACTCGTGTTACCGTAAGAAATAGTTCTATTATTAGCCTTTGAAATGTGAAAAAATGGCTAATGCCATAAATTTACTATAAATATTGAGCATTAAATATTTAAAAAACATGTAATATTATAATTCGGAGCATTCATTAAGTTCTGTATAGGAAGTTGCATTGAATAATACAACTTTCCTTTTTATCTATCTTCATTTAATTAGTGAGAAAGAGACACCATTATATTCGTATGTTTGTTATTGTTTTCACTCTGAAATTAATGTGTGATTTCTTTTCGTCTTGCCACAATTGGTATTTTAGTCAACGTATTAATTTTACAACGGAATGAATTGAAAATAATTAGTTTTGTAGGATATTAGTTACTAGTTATTTCTAAGCGTAAATGTGTTCCTTTAAATTAACTAAAATATGAAGTGTACGTTGCGTATATTTACCGACATATTACAGATTTAATTAGAGCGGTAGACCTGTGTTACTGCATGGTTTGGGAAGGGTTAAGAAAACAACCAACCGATTTCAGGATATGTAAATATTAAATAGTTGTCGTTATACCTGTGTAATACAAATTAAAATGAATCAACTAGAAAAATATACAGGAAAAAATGTATTTATCGAAAAAATATTTAGTTGATACCGGGATAAATATTAGATATACTATAACACTTACTATTATACTAAATATTTTTTCGATTAATAGATTTTTTCTGTACATGACTCACTTTAATTTGTATTAAAAATATCACAAAACTATGTCCTGAAAATGCAACTTAACAACAAAAATGTGTTCTTTTTAAAAACATATTATAAAACGGATTAAAATGATACAATGATTTATTACAATAGACAATATAATTAAAATATTAATAAAATTAGGGACACATGCGGAGACATGCACAGACGCAATAAACACAAATATTATTTTTTATTATGTTAATTAATATTATTTGTATTAATCTTTCAGATTTTAAGAATGTGGTAACATGTCGTATGGGTATTTGATTATGTGCATATTTTTATGTTTCAAAATATTAATTTACCAAAACCTTAGATGACGTTAACTAAGTGACAAAAAATAGTAATATTCTCTTTTAAAATATAAAATTAATTTTACAGTGTTTCGAGAAAAAGATCAAAACTTTTAAAATTATGTTAGCACATGTACAGCTTCGCTTGTAAAAATTAGCTTTGTCTATATAATAATTGAATAAATATAAAATGTTTTTATTTGTTAAATATTTCGCGGATTATTAAAATACATTTTTTTTGTAATACTAAAAATTAGAAGAAGGGAAGTAACGGAGGAAATTTTTTAATATCAAATTATCTATAAAATTATCGCCGCCACTGAGTATTCCTAAAAGATCAGACCAGGGTAACTGACTATTCACGTGGCAAATAACTCCGGACGAATTGCTAACTAATTTGAATGGACTAGACTAGGAAGATCTCTTTTATAGCTCCGTGTGGATAGGTACTCAATATAGTCCACGTAAAATAAATTTAATTAAAAATTGATATTTTTTTAAATAAAAAAAAATAGAGATGCGTACACAGAATTCATGTCACATCAATATTCTTACTATTTTCAAACTAAGCTAAACGCTTGGACTATGAACATAGGACTAACTTGCAGGTTTCTTGGAACAAGCCACGAACCCTCGACTAGTAGATTATTAGGCCAGTGTCTTAACCATTAGACCAACAAGCTACTCAGATTTTCACTCGAGCTATTTAAATGTTTTAAATTATACATTTTCAGACACTATATCGTATCTGCTCTCATCATCACCGCCAATGACTCTGAATGCACCTTGCACATACTGGTGCGTAAAATTAGAGCTCCTGAAAGCCGTAATGGCACACCTGGTACCGATGGGACAATAACCATGCGACCAGCAGTCGTTCAGAAGGCCGGCTTCTGAGCGCCACTCTTCTCGCTCCCGCTTTCCAGATGATATCTTCAGAAAAAGCCCCTGCATGCAGTGATTTCATTGCATCTAGGCCATTATCGATTAAGTTTTATAATATGAATACCGCCTGTATTAAAAAAATAAAATAATAATTATTAAGAACATATTCTAATTGTGAAGTTGTAATTATTCAGAACATATGACTGTGATATTTTAAATACTAATTAAATATAGAAAGATACACATGACGTATTAATTTAAAAAGTGTAACATATGAGTTTGAAAATTTGTCGTCAAAAGTACTGTTGCTGTAGCATAGTTGTTAATGCACCTCACATGGATTGGAAAAAAGATCCAGATTCGAATCTTGGTAGTGCAACAACAATATTTTTCGATAAAATTGATTTTACGAAAAATATTGTTGTCTTTTTAATTAATACATTTAATTAGTATTCAAAAAATCACAGACCTATGTTCTGAATAATTACAACTTCACAATAATAATGTGTTTTCCTTAATAATATGTAAGTTGTATCAATGTGTCCAAAATTTAATATAAATGAATTGTTAATTCTGGCATCTGCTATCGGCTTACTTAAAGGTATTTGATATTCCGTAAAAACAAAGAAGATGGCTTTCAAATAATAGAACGATAGATGTATTAATTTAAAAAGTGTAATATATGTGTTCGAAAATTTGTCGTTGAAAGTACTGTCGCTGTAACATAGTTGGATTTCCGGTTTGGAAAAGAGATCCAGGTTCAAATCCCGGTAGTGCAACAGCAATATTTTTCGATAAAATTGATTGTATATAATTTTCTAATGAATACATTTATTTAGTATTTAAAGAATAAGTAGTTTCTGTTCTCCAACCTGCTCTGGCTATATATACACACTTATTCAATACACTCTTTCTGATTTACAGTAACCCACACACGCACATATCTCAAGCTCATATTTCACATAACATAATCTTATTTTCCCATATGAGAATACAAATAAAATACAAACTACTGAAATGCATAACACATTCCTTCGTATCACTTTAGTCTTTTCCGTAGGTGAGAAAGGCCATCCCTGTCCATCATTTGATGGGCAGTTAAAAGAGAATGCTAAGGTCTCTATATTAATCGTTTATCACCTGCTTTTATGTATCGTATATATCTGTTTTATCGTCTCTTAATTTCGGATTACCCCTCACAATGGCAGGGTTTCATTGCCCTTTATTTAATCATACTGTGGAATCCTTCCTGGAGACGTAAAAGTCCATCTTTATCCGCCATTTTATTTATTAGGTTCGGGTGTGATACGCCCGGTGACTGAAGGCAAATAAAAAAAGTAATAAACAAATAACTCCTCGTGAAGACGAATATGCTTAATGGTAAATTTATTTGTCTCTTTTAGGTGATTTGAATATGAAAGAGGATATAAAAGTGTGAACAATTATGTGTTTTTAACGCATTAATGGGCCATATAAATTAACAGTATTCTCTGATCGCATTTAATCTTGCACTAAATAAATAATAAGAAAGAACAATTAATTCATTCAGCGGTCATGCAAGAGTTAGAGCACGTATCTCAAATCTGGAACCCATGGCAGATTACATATATCGCGAGATTAGAACGAATGCAACATAGGTTTCTTCGACATCTCAATGTTAGATCTAATCTATTATTCAACTCCTATTTTCATAAATAGTATCACGTAATAAATATTTATTATGTTAGTTTTACACTGTCAAAATCTCTCAATTAAAATAAATAAAACAAAAAATAAGTTAAAGGCGACATTCCACCATTAGATCTAAACTAATCAAAGCGCTAAAATTATATATGTTAACACATTCCTACTTCAATTTCGTAATTGACCCCATTGGTCAATTACAAGATATTATTTTACATATATATAGTGGCCTTAATCAGATATGACTTGGTACATTATGTCGACCTCAAAGGTCTCTTCAACTAGATGCAATGCACCGCTGTGGCAATCTTTCATATTCTTCGGCCCAAAGTTGTGCTCAGGATAATTTTTTTTATTCACGGGTGTATTAGGTCATCTCATAAATAATCCAGTTTTTTCATTTACATGAACCAAAAATCGGAGAGGGACGAGATAAACTACCTGTATCAGGTAAAATTACGACCTGCTATAAAAGCAGGAGGTAACTTATTCTTAAAATAATTTTTAAGAGTGCATTTCGATTTTAACAGTTATTTTTTCAAAGCTGTAAGTGAAGTGACAAAACAGCATGTTCGGCTTATTTTGCTTTGTGAGTTCAATAAAGGCAACAATGCAATGGAATATTAATTAATTCAGTACATGGGAATCGGACTATAAGCATAAGCTAGTGTCAACGGTGTTTCTAGAAATTCCGAGCTGGAAACTACAGTCTAGAAGACGAGCCTCGTCCTGGAAGATCTGTAGAGCTCGACGAGGACATCCTGCAAACCCTGGTGGAACAAAAACATATCGTAACTGTTCTTTGATTTGGCAATTCAACTAAAATAGGGTTCAACAATTCAATCAACATCAATGGGTTCCTCACAAACTTCAGAGTCTAATCGCGTGGAGAGAGTGAATGTGCGCTCTTCTTTACTGTCACGTTTCAGGAATGAACCTTTTTATTTGGATCGAATAGTGACTGGTGACGAGAAACGGGTCCTCTATAAAAATATCACCCCTGGCTAAAGGAACTTCGCCCACTTAAGGTGTTGTTATCTGTTTGGTGGGATACGAAATGTTTAGTCCACTTTGAACTTTTAAACCCAAACCAAACGGTACAAGAGTTCTATTGCGAGAGTTAGAGCTTGTCGTGGTTGGATTTGTAACAGAATCGAAACGTTTATGCGTCGTGCTGTCCAAAGGATGTGTAACATTCTTCTCCAGCGATAAATGCTATGTGAAAGATTTAAAAAAATACAATAAAAATAATTTAATTTGAAATGTACTCTTGGTCCACCTTTATAATATTGATAATACTTCACCATTGGCATTTTCAAAGAGTTATATACTGTTGAATTTTTGAAGAAGTAAGTTAGTCCATTAGACCCTGGTTACGATTGAATCTCCATGTTAATGCATGAATTCTCCCATCAAGTCACTGAATGGCGGAGTACTTCAAAACATGCCACTAGACTTGGTATTCAATTATAGAACCTGCACACGGCCTGATGGAATACCGCCATTAATGATAAGGGATGGAAACAATGAGATGATGATTAAGAGATCTTAGGGTAGCCAATAACCAATCACAGGCAACAACATAAAGATTATAACTAGATTAAATGATCAATAACTAACATTAATTTATAATGTACTTATCGACGCGTAGTACTTCTATTAAATATAAATAATCAAGTACTATGATATGAGTTATTAGTTACTATAAATTAACTATATATAACCCGTCAATAATGATGGGAAATTAATAGTTTTTAAAAACATATTTTATCAAAAATTCAATAGCTAAATATTATAATTTTAATATTAAAAATGAAATGTTCATTTAACACCTTACCTTATAAATTATATGTATTTTCTTTCATCAATGAATTTTGGTTGTTAAAATGTATGGAAGTAGTACCTAGTTATATATTGTATCAACGATGTTCCAAATTCAAAATTATTGTTTAAAATACTTAATATGATAAATTCTAATTGAATTGATTTTGTTAAAATTATCAATTAAAATATTTTTGTTGTATGATTTTGTTGATATGCTACACGCGCCAATGCGGACGTGCGCAATCACAGAGGGGCATGGCTTTTATGTACGGAGGATGTGTAATGTAAAAATAAATAAAATTGCACTGAAACCACTTCAATAAAATTTTTAAAAACTATTTGTAAATATTTAGATTTTTTTTTTCAAAGTAATATTTAGATTTTTTTTTTGATAATTCTGAGGTGATCCTACACGCGCCCCACAGACATGGCCGTGTAAGGTCTCACCTGACAGCCATATAAGGTCGAAACGAACTGACCAATAAGCTGATGTCAATATATCGTGACGGATGTGTCCTAAGAGCTAGCCGACCACTTCTCTGCAGCCCGTTTTTTTCGTCCACACCTCGAGCGAGCCACACCAGTCTTCAAATTCATACGTGCAATTAACTTTACACTCGTCGTAACTGCCATTGTAAATCGTTCCGTAATAAACGCCAACTTTCGTTAATTCTATTTTATTTAAATACATTGCTCTAGACACAGCAGACTCACACCAATATACACTGCGACATGCACCAACACGCGTGAGACTAGAAAATGTTAGGGGCTTCAGACTCACCATCCACAAAACCTTCTGATGCGCTCACACAATTAAGATTCTCACGAGTCAATCATAATCCACAACCGCAACCCCCACAATACCTTAAATAGTATGAATCCCAAAAATACAAAACTTAATTTATATTTAAACGAAAATTTATTAATTAAATGTAACAATTAATAGTATTGCAATTATCCCATAGTTTTATAAATAAAACTATAATGATCTATCTTGGGGCTATCGGTTCACTATTAATTGTAGTTCACATATCAAACTATTATTTACATCATATCGTTAACCAATATTTTTTATTTCTCCCAATTACGTACGAGTAGACTTAGTCAAGCGGCTGTTCGATATCGTTGATAACAACCCTTGTAATAATTGGTTATTAACACGTTCTTAAAAACGGTAACGAGATTTTAACTACCACTCTAGCATAACTATTATATGTGCATCGATCTTCCGTCCAGTCGTGGTCGCTTGGTCTATTCGAACCGCTTTAACCGTGTATTTTTAATTCAAAGGATTTTTCACCCTTGTCCTTCGTGAAATAAGGGTTGCCCAGAAAATGCTATACAAAAATTATTCATATCTTTCACTCTTATGGCTATTTAGCTACATACCAGTAAATGAATAGACATGAACTAAAGTGTGCATATAGAAGAGGGGTTTTGAAAATTAGTTGCGGGACAAGGGACATTTCTTAGTAGAAACATAAATCCGATAGTTTATAGCACATTTATGCAACAGTAAAATTATTTACTCTACGAAAATTGAATTTTTGTTTCAACAAGACATATTTTTTACATTAATGCATATTATATTGTCAGAGTTTAAATTTTCATTCCAATCGAGTCATATTTTTAATAAAAGTCGCGGAACTGTTTAATTGCGTAAGAAGAAACGAAAGTGATCATATGGGTGGCGACAAAATGAAAATATCGGAACAA
Source organism: Eubasilissa splendida (assembly GCA_031772225.1). Classification (NCBI taxonomy): domain Eukaryota; kingdom Metazoa; phylum Arthropoda; class Insecta; order Trichoptera; family Phryganeidae; genus Eubasilissa; species Eubasilissa splendida. The sequence goes on from CM062859.1 coordinate 9,039,651, forward strand.
GAAATTTGCGTTACTTCATATCTATATATTTGGTGGTCTATGGCTATTATCTATTTAAATGGAATTGGATATATTATATAGTTTATTTATTATCAAGTTTTATCTACATATGTGAAAATAAAATACTTATTTTTTAATTTTACGCCTTAGTTTTTCGCCTTGCAAGGGCATTATCAAAACAAATTGTTGAGTTCAAATTGTTAAGATTGATAATGCCCTTGCAAGTCGAAACGCGTCTCAAGTAAATTAATCGAGTAGAATAAAAAAACAAGTGTTTTATTTTCACACATGTGATTATGGAATTCTGCAAACTTACCTCAGAAACAGTAAATAAGTTGTAAATACTTAGTTTCATTCTTATTATGTTCTTATTACTCGAGACAAATATAATAGTATAAGTATGAGGAGGTCTATCGTCTCCACAATCTGCAAGCATCCTGCAAATACCTGGGTACAAAACTGGGTTCTCATCAGCCTTAAAATCACGCCGGTACCGACCAAAAAACATGTGCCGATTCAACACGCCACAGTTGCCCAGGGAGCCGGCTTCCAACCAACGCTTCTCGTTGTAGACCTTTAACTGTTTATACAGGTGAATATTATGTTCCAGGCCGATTTTTTATAACCGCTATTTTGGTTTGGTAAATATTTGTTAATTTGTATTTAGTATTCATAAAGAATAGTTGATTACAATTTATTTTGAAGTATCTAACCTCTCAATAATGTATTGAAGTAATTAAAACCTTTTATCTAAATAATAATGGCAATGCTGTAACCATTAATGGTGATCGCTATCGTCACATGCTGGAAAACTTTTTGATAGCCGAATTGGGTCGATTTGATCTGAAATACATTTGGCTTCAACAGGACGGAGCCATCTCTTGCACAGATTGAGCTACGCTTGAAATTTTTTGAGAATTTTTTTCCGGCCACATAATATCAAAAAGTGGTGATATCGACTGGCCTCTTAGATTACTTGATTTCACGGTTTCTGACTAATTTGTGAAAGTATACTTGAAAAAAAAAGTCTACACCAATAAGTCAATAACGACTTCGACGCTACACGACAATATCATAAATGAATTTGCTAAAATAACGCGTGAAATGTGCTAGAATGTTATGAAAAATATGGTTAAAAGAGCCATTTGTATGCATTTGTGCCGCTGCCAGAGGCGACTACTTGGCCAATACCATATTCCATACATAATTGTAAAAAAATAAGTAAATGATAAATAAAAAGTTAATTAAAACGTTTTGTTCCATTTTTAAGTTATTTAAGAGCAACATCGGCCTGGAACATAATAAACACCCTGTACTTGTATTCGTAACTGTGTTTCTAGCATCAATAACATCGTAAGAAGTCTTTTATTGTTTATTCTGTTTCAAACGAACATGTGAGTGAATGGGTGAAATGTAAAGATCCAACAACATTGTGATAAATATACACATTAAACATTACATCTTTTCCCTATAATTTTCTGGTTATAATATTAATATATTTCTTATAATGTTAGTGTCATAATGAATCTTTACATTTTGTTGTTTTTGTTTACGTCTATCATGGAAATGTATTAATTTAAATAAATAAATAACTCCACAGTTAACCACAATTAGTAGTTAAATAATTCCACAGTTAACCACATTTTTAACTTTAATGATCACGGGTTTCAACATCACTGTATCTTCGTCAGAACGAACTATTTTTCAAAATTAAGATATACAAAGTATTTTTTAATCTAAAACATACTCTCCTTCATTTTCTACAATGCTCTTCCATCTTTCTGGTAGACTTGCAAGGCCCCTCTTCCAAAATACACTTATCCGTGACGAAAAATACTCCTCCAGTAGTGTTCTGACCTCGTCTACAGAATTCATATTTTTTCCGTCCAAATGATTTTGAAAACAACGGAATAAATGATAATCAGATATGGCAATGTCCGGTGAATATGATGGGTAGAGCATCGTTTCCAAAAAAAATTATTCCTGAGACGTGACAGTAAAGAAGAACACACGTTCACGCTCTGCACGCGATTTGACTCTTGAAAGTTTGTGAGGAACCCATCGACCCAATTTGCTGACTTTTTTCATAGCATGCGGGTGTCGATGAATGGTTAAATGACCAATTCCATTCTTCTCTGCTAGCAATGAGAATTTGTTCCACCAGGGTTTGCAGGACGAGGCTCGTCATCTAGGCTGTAGTTTCCGGCTCGAAATTTCTGGAATCACCGTTGACACTGGCTTACGTTTATTGTCCGATCCCCATGTACTGCATTAATATTCCTCGCACTTCCGTTGCGTTGTTGCCATTATTGAACTCATAAAGCAAAATATGCCGAATATGCTTCTTTGTCACTTCCATTGTAGCTTTGAAAAAATAACTTTTAATATCAAACTGCACTCTTAAAAACTTGTACTAAAAATAAATTACAACCTGCTTTTATAGCATGCAGTAATTTTATCTGATGCAGGTAGTTTATCCCATCTCCCTCCGACTTCTAGTCCATGTAATTGAAAAAACCGTATTATTTATGAGATGACCCAATATTACTATCTTCCATGTGTATTTTCGCAAATGCACAAGATATAAAACCCACGGTGTTATTAGGTCAGTGAAACGTTTCAGTAAGCAGTAACAAAATAAATCGATATGAATATGCCCGGCCAATATATTGAGTTTGACTTTGATTGGGTATCTACTTGTATTGCATACGTGTAGAAATATTGATGAATGTTTTCAGCCTGTAATGAATACATTGAAGTATCTATTCGCCGCAATAATCAAAATAATTTCAGTCTTTCCCAAATTTGCAGCCTGTCCTGTAATTTTGTTCATGTGTCACATGTTTCTTTAAATATTTTATTTGGTTCTGTTAACACGTGAACGTACGAGAGTTTTTTTTATTGAATTGGTATTATTTTTGAATTAATTTGAGTGTTTTTTAAATAAGGTTTCTATAATTCCTTTCCAATCATAAATAATTACGTACCATTTGTTTAATAGTTATAACACAGACAGATAGAAATACGCGTTTACGTTATATAATACAATATAATGATTAACTAAAATGTTAAAAATACGATAATAATGGTTGTAACGATAATTTTATTAATTTTACGATTGTCTCCATTCTGAAGGAGCTAAACATCTATAATATTTGTCTAAGACAAATCCATAAAATTTTTGGGCGTCTTGCGAGACGAGAAAATAGGTTAGAGAAGCAAAAGAAAAGAACAGAAGGGTAGACAACGGTGGAAAAGTCAACAGGCGCTTTTCTGGTGTGCGGGATATGCAGGATCCTACATACTTACATGCATTTTTCTTGGTATATTCTATCTCAGATAAGCAGGATACCGATAAAAGTGGAGGAGCAGGAGGAATAGTCAAGAGAGATAGAGATCAGGATTTTTAGTTACGGGGAATCGACGCGGATAATTTATACACAGACTTCAGTTTAAAAACATCCATTATTTAACTGTAATATTTATAGAATTGTGGTTAGACAAAATAAAGCCATACTTTTGACAAAGAATACGGTGTTGAGATTTTATATGTACATAAAAGAGGCATTTTAGAAAATAAAAAATGACTTTATAGAAAAGAAAATATGATTAGTACCTGGTGAAAAAATCCTTTAATTAATACATTTCCCAAATAAATATAATTATTTAGACCTCTGCTACCACGAACGAAGGAACGTCTCCATTCGATAGCTAATTCCTTTTCGTATTTATTTTATAGATTTGTTAGTTACGTCCATTCTGATGAAGATAGAGTAATATCGAAACAGATTGACGTCAGAGTAATCAATGTCCCTAATATAATGTTAAAACCAATTAAGTATAAGTTTCATTTTAAAAAATAACAAATCTACCCCTAAACATATAGTATCAAAGTCCTGCGTCGTCTAGTAGGTTCTACTCAAAGGTATGAGATCATTGAAATTGAAAAGTTGATTGCTGTTGGGCGGGACAAAAAATATTTCACTAAAAACGTGTAAACATCAAATCTGTCGACTTCTTGCCAAACATTCTACTGACAATAGAAAAATCTCGGTTTCACGTTGCGATAGTAATAAATTTTTTTCGATTTTTATTGTGATATATCTAATTTTATTTGTTTGCGTGACATATCTAAGTGATATATCTAATTTATTTTAATTATTACGGAACAGTATTCCGAATTATCGCAACATCACAAATAAAATGTGATTTCAGTTTTAAAAAATACCTAAAATAATAGCTAGAATTATTAAAATTCTATTTTAATGTTTTATTACTTTTTAATGATTTCTGGTATAAGTTTGTATTTATTTCTGTATGGTAGTTATTTTTTCACATAAAATTTCAACACAATTATTCCTAGGTAATTCGCGGCCTGTAAAAATCTTATATGTGTCATACGAATAAACATTTATATAAATACAATTAAAAGATAAATACATTCTATTGAAAAACTTGCTATTCTACAATTTGTTATCTTAAAGTTCATCTCTTAAAGTTTTGCTCAATGTTTAATTCGAGAAACATTGTTATTGTTATTGTTATTATATGGATTTACTTGAAAAAATAGAATAATACATTTATGATTAAAATGATTAAAAAAAATTGTTCTTTGCATTATTTTCAATAATACATTTAATAAACCTACATTAACCAAGTTTACGTTAAATTTTAAACTTATTTACTTAAATGAGCCGTCTATTAGTCTCATTATTTTTCTAGATAGACATTTTTCCGTAGGCACACCTTTCTACCTGATTCATCAAATTTGTTTTAAATATAAACCATATTCTGAAATTGCAACTGCACAATAAAAATGTATTTAAATTTAAATACTTGTTTCACAAGTTTTTCTTGCTTTACGCAGCTATTACAGCATTAATAAATGATTTATTAACTTTGTTTTTAATTACTGTGAGTTTATTTTATTCTCCAACCGGTTTCGAAAAATGTACCTGCATTATTCATATATTATAATTTTTTATAAAATATGAATCATTCTATAATTAACGAGATTAGATGAAATACAGTGAATATTTTAGTAAAAGCATATACAATTGTATTTATTAAAATATTTTTGGTAAAAAAGCGTAAATATATTTTTTGGAATTATTACATTTTTGGATATCGTTATATTGACATTTGCAGAATTTATTTGGTACACGTGAATAACATAAAAAGCTGGTTGATCGGTTGAAATAAAACAAAAAATATCCACTGAAAAATCAAATTAATTTTCGAATATCTTCCCAATATCTTTCTACTACATAATTATTATAATTAAATTTTGTATATCAAGAGAAATCAAAACATTTTTGTTTCCCACATTTTTTGATTTAGTATATTAAACAAAATATAATAAACTCTTATAATATATATATATATTAGGTAAAATATGATCCACTATTTATGCTTCATCTGTAAAAAAATCTGTTGAAATTCAAACCTGTTAAATATTTCAGACTAGAAAACAAGGGCTTCTGTTTTATAGATTCCGTAGTTTTGTATAATTAATTAATAATTACATCGGTAGGCTTCACGAGAGGTTTCTTGTTTTTACTGGGGGGTTGGAAATAGAGAGGAATTAAATAATTTAAACGCCAATTTGAAAAAAGTGCTCGATAACACCATGACACCTCCAATTAGTGTGGACGGAAATGCTTTAATTGTTAATTTATGAGGAGAGCTTTAAGCGAAGCCTTTTTCAGGGACTTTGCGATGATTGAAATATATTCCTGTTAATGATTTCGAAAGAATTTTTTTATACAGGTTCATGATTAGAAAAATCGATAAAACTCATAAAAAATTCATATTTTACGATTGTAGATTTAATAAAATAATATTATACATCGACTACGAAAAAACACTTTGAAAGAAAATACTACGTATTGTAAAATAAGATTTAAAAACTTGATTTTAAACAAAGAATTTTTATTTAAAATCTTATAATATGAAAATTATGTTAAAATTATCAGTTAACATATAGTATTTTATTTTCAATTTCTTAATATATTATATTTGGGGAATTTAAGAAATTGAATCATAATCTAAATTTTATGTCGTGTTTTTCAGTATCACTTAACATAATATATATTATTAATAATACCAGAAATCATATACAAAAGTCGTAGCTGTATAAGATACCCATATACCCATAAAATATACAATAGTCTTAGCTGTATAAGATACCCATATACCCACAAAATATACAATAGTCGTAGCTGTATAAGATACCCATATACCCCAATACCCACAAAAATTTTAATATCTTATAAAATGTAAAATAATTGCTTTTAAAAAATATATACAACTTTTGCAGAACAAAACTCGTTGCCTGAAAACATACTTTCAGCTTATGCAAGATAAAAATCATTGCCTGAAAACATACTTTCAATTTACGCAAGGTGATTGTGATTTTTTTAGGTCAACTCAATGCCTGAAAAAATACAGCACAGCAAGCATGCCACCTTACAAAATGCAGACCAGAATGAATCAATATCTTGAAATTTTTTGGCAAAACCAGAAATACACATAAAATTAATGATCTGTCCATCTCTTTTGCCGAATATAGAGATCCTCTTAATATTTTAAATACATTTCTTATCAGACATATTATCTAGTGAGTAAAACATGAGTGATACAAGATATTAACATATCATGGGTTTATATTTATTTAGTTTGTCAGACCCTGCTATTGAATTGAATAAAATTAAACAAACTAGTGTTTAAGATGGTTGTCAAAATGCATATAAAATGGTTTACATGGCAGAGAACATTAGTTGCACATCCAGTTTGCGTTTGTTTACAACTTTCTTATGCGTGACGATTTACTATTATATCAATATTTTCCCGGCTCAGTCCTTTTAATGTCACTACTTTATCGAGCTCGCTCTTGTATTTTCCTTTCTCTATCTAAGCTTCGCTTTTTTTAATTAGACCGTTTTTCATGTTACTTATACATCACAAACACTTTTTAATACAAATTAATTTGTTTTTAATTACGTCAAGAAAAATAGAACATCAAATGATGTTTAAATTTGAAAATCGATCATAATGAAATAATTCTGATCGTCTTCTTCTTTTAAATAAGCAATTCACCCTTCAAGAGTGATTTGTGCCATTAATCAATTTAAAACTTTATTTTATAGAAAAAAGTATAATAATATTATAGAATAGGAAATATTATATTACAAGTAAATATCATTGTCGTTCAAAAAAATTGTTATTATATAGATTAAATGTGACAAGTTAAGGGAAAGAAGATGATACAAGTTAACCGGGAGTTGAAAATTACTGTTAAAAAAACCTGTGATCCGCAATGGACAGGCAAAAAAGATACGGTCAAGGGTTTCCTCCTCGGCACCACACTCACATATTGGGGAATCTATTATGTTCTATCTGAATAAATGTGAGGCTACCTGGCAATGCCCAATTCTCATTCTAGATATATTTGATATCGTTCATTTGGAGACTTTCCTTTTGGAGAACCAGGGAGTGTAAAACTGATCTTTGAATTATTTTAAACCGATTACCCTTATGATAATTTGGATCCATCCATTGTGCAGTCCAAATAGAATTCGTACGTTTTTTTTAACCATATTAAGTCTATCATACATCGGGATATGTAATTGATGAGGGAAAACTCGATAATCATAATCATTATATAAGGATACCATTTGCATAGCGGATGGCACGCACAAAAAATATAAGGGACAGTACCTGCGTAACGTTACAATATATTTCATATTGTAAAGGATGTTGCGTACAAATGCTATATGCATATGCCGGAAGAATTCAGGGTACGGAAGGAGTTTGGCACTCACCACAATCCGGATTCTGCTGGCACCTCCAAAATGTGGAATGTATGTTTTAATTCATTATTTCTTCTTAGGTTCCGACACAGTATAAACGAAAAGTCTCAAATTAGTATAATATAGTAATCGTTTAGGTAAACGTACAACTGCACTGGTTCAAGGTCGCCAATCGACTGGTAGGCGATGAGACCGTGAAAGGACGGGAAAAGGGAGGGGGGAAGGCACAGTGCATTATTTTCATTCAAGAATAAATATATATATATATATCCCAAACAATGGGTGTTCTAATTTTTTTAAATATCTGACAGTAGATTTTCTTATTTACTATTTAAAAAAAATGTATTTATAAACAAAAAAATCTCATTTAAGGTATTTGACACTTTTCATCAATGAAATTACTGAATTTACCATTTAATTTTAATTTATGATTAGCATACATTGGGATTATATTTATGTATCTATTGTATAACCGAACAGATTTAAAAGAATACATTTTATAAAATAAATTGTTCAGCATGAATGGCTTAAGATCGATGCACGTTTCTTAATATATTATAGTTTGATCAAATTACTAACTTGCTCAACAGGGAACGGATTTTCTTTGTTCTTTAATTTAACTCAATTTTCGCAAAACGAATTTTTAATGTTTTCTTTAAAAGAACTTTTCCATTAACGATATTACTTGATATTACCAGAAAGAAGAAGGTTGTCGAGCGACAACGAAATAATAATAGACGAAGCAAATACAATACATTTAGAAATAAATAAATACATATTTAATATTTTTTGGATATCAAAATGGACAAACATACAAACAAAGAACTAACATTTCATACGAAAAAACAAAAATTTCGTCAATTATTCAATATGTTTGATATCGAGAATTTAACTTTCGATGACCACATGCACTTATATCTCTGGAATATGAAGACTTTGGGTTTGAATTTTCTCAGTGAAAATTACTTTAATACAATTTTTCCCGTGTATGGATTAATTACATGTCTTTATTTGTGGTTATTTGCAATATCAGGTTTTCATTTCATCAGCAAAAACATGAACGATATGACCAAAGTGACGGAATGCCTCACCACTAGAATTTTCGGAGTCGCGCTGATGGCGAAAGTAACCCTGCTCATGTGGTACAAGGGTGAAATCAGAGGAATGATAGACAAAGGTAGAGATCTTCTTAATGAGACTAAAGCCGGCAGTGGGGAGCCATGGAGCATCTTGATGAAGAGAATGAAGGAAGCAAGGATTATTACTCGTCTTATGTACTGTACAACGGTAAGCATATACTAGTCCTGTAGTTGCAATAGTGGTTTGAAAACAAAGTGGAGATTAATATTATTTAACAAATGTAATGTTCTCAATAGGTCTTTGATGTATCTAGGTATGCAGTTGGCAACTTTTAGGAAGTTACCATGTTCCGCGTTGAAAAGTAATGTTATTTTATATGTAGGTATATGTTTCCGCATACAATTTTTAATCATTTCACGTTTATTTTAAGCGATTGTCTCTTTCTAAACATAGTAATTTTTTCTTCAATATTTGCAAAATTACTTTGGGGCAACATATTATATTAATAATAAGAGAAAAACACTTTGTTTAAAACCACTATTTATTGATACATAAACATATTTCAAGACCTATGGTCCCTTCTTCAGGAAACAATGTATCCTAAAATTAAAAATGCAAGCACAGACACAAACAAAACTATAAATGTGATGGATAAGTAGTTAGAAACTAATGTGAAAACAAATTTAAAAGATGAATATTTGCGAAAAAGATTTGATTATATATAATATTTACTTTGCTATTAACACTTTTTCTTATTTCTAAAATTTTTAATTTACCTCACTGTAAACCCCTAGTATTCGTATGTAAAATTTCTAAACTTTTGTTAATGTCAAAAGAATGGTTTGTTTCCAAAATGTTGATGTATCAATAAATAGTGATTTTAACAAAGTATTTTTTCTTATTAGTTAAATAATACTTTCTATCCGTTTTTAAAAGTTGGTAATATTTTTAATAAATATTTATAAATAAAGTTAGTAATATTTCTATTGAAAACCAAATCATTTATTACATTTTTTGGAATACAGTTGTCAATACTATTGTTTAACTGCCTCAAATATGTGACTAATCGTTGTCAAGTAGCGAAAACTGGCATTAATTAAATATACACTTTATTTGAAAGCTATGTAGTATTTGTCTACACTTAAGTTTTGCATAACGGTGAACATAAAAAAAGATTAATTTTACTTTTTTTACATGCAAGTCAAAAAGCGTGTTCTGTGAATAATAAACGAATTCTATTTAACCTTTTCTCTCCGATGATCTAAACATTGCCTTTAATTATGAGAATATCTCTGTAAATATACTAAATACAGAATTCATATTTTAGGTATTCCTCCGTAATATATTTATGTGGTGGATAAAATAATTACAATATGTCAGAATTTACCATACGCAACAAAAACAAATATTTTTTCAAAGAACCCGACTCGAATTTGTCAATACGTGGCGCAGGGTGCCGGATGCCGTCATTTAGTGGCAGAGCGTGCGCCGGTCGAGGCAGACGTGTTTTATACTGTCGTTTGCGATGATCGATGGTTTTTTTCTCATTTTTATCACTTTTACACAATAATTGATATTCACTTATATATATATATGTCAACTATTATTTTAATGAAAGTAAAATATTCATATTTATCCGACTTGAAAATCGCGAAAGTCTACATATACACTGAGTTTACAGCACCGTAAGGGAAAAGTTAACAAGTCAGACAGACTAGATCTTTAAATTTAATCTATCTTCTACTACTTTTACCATAAAATGTGATAAGTTTATCGTCCTTACAGATAGTCGTCGCAATCACTTTCATATCTTGCGCTCTGTCCAAGTACAAGAGCAGCGTCTTACCTTTGGCCGCTCCTCTGCTCGGCATGGCGAGTGACGAGACGCCTTACTACCAGATCAACTTCGCAAAGGACGTATGGGCGATGTTCGTAGCATCTCATTTGATGACAGGATACGAGTCCATATATATATACTTCCTGCTCATCCTATGTGCAAAAATTGAAATATTGATTCACAAACTGGGAATGATCGGAAAAAGCAGAGAGTTTTTCGATGATGCCGATGGACTTGAAGGTAGGCATTATTTATAAATGAAGCACCATCACTTAAGTTTATTTTATTATGTGTGTTCATTCAATATGTTAGGTATAATATTATTTATCAAGGAGAACACATTCTTATTGTGAAGCTGTAATTATTCAGAACATAGGTCTGTGATGTTTTTATTACAAATTAAATGTATTAATTAGAAAGATGTACATATAAAATCAATTTTATGGAAAAATGTTGTTGTTGCTGCTGGAATTTGAACCTGGATCTCTTCCAAAATTTGTCATTAATTCACCATGGTGCTATAGCATAATCGGTTAATACACATTCCCCGGATCGGATGAGATACAGGTTCGAATCCCGGTAGCAACAACAATATTTATACTTTTGACTTTAGCAAAATTAACTTTGTGGTTTAAATTCATATTTTTATTTGTTAACTTTGTTTTATTAACCACTTAATTGAGTAACACATAAACCGGTTTCGAAAAATACAATTTTCTTCTTCAGGATGTCAATACTAACTAAAAACATATATTATTGTTTTTTTACCTGAATCTATTTTTAAAAAAACAACAATAATTAAAAAAATAAATTTACTACCTAACTCAAATTATTACTTATACAAATTTACTCGAATGATTTTTACGAAAAAATTTTAGAATAGGACTCGTAGTTAAATTTTAAAAAGTGTTTAAATAAATCGCACGAAACATATCTTTTTCTTTCTGATTATTTACATCATATCAATAATAAATATGCTACTCATATATATAACATTGTTCATAATCGTTTTTTAAAGTCCTGTCAAAGGAAGTAAAGAAAATTAAGTAGACAAGTTAGACAATAATTTTATATTTGTTTACGAGAAGTCGTTTCCAAAGTTTAGTATTTATGGAGTCAGTCAATGTAGATGTTTAATTATTTTATATTATTGATTATTTTGAGAAGAGTTTCTTCAGTTAATTGTTTCATGCCAGTGTTGCCATATAGTGGCCTCAATCAGATGAGACTCGGCTCGTAATGCACTTCTATAAATCCCGGTCCTATTTCGCCTTCACAGCTGACACCAGAGTCTCTCTAGCGTCTATTCACGGATATGGTGGATGAGGAAGCAGTTCCCAGCCCTTATTGGCGATAGCCACGATTCATCCCCAGTGACGAGATTCCTCAAGAACGTAGTTTGCTCGTTTCGCTGCAGCAAATCGGTAAAAAATCGGATCATTCAGCTAATTTGCATACTTTCCGAGCTTCTTGAGACCACGAACGATGGTCGAATGGTCCACATTGAAGTCTTCGGCCAACATTCTCATTGTCAAGGTTTCGTCCTCTTCCACGACTGTCAAAAATGTCTGGTCGTCGAAATTTGATTCTTTATCTGCCAGGTTTGAATCGCCCTATCTAAACTTCTTGAACCAATAATTGTTCCTATGCCAAAAAGTTCGTTGAGATCGCGAAATGACTGTGCTGACTTCCAACCTTTGTCCAAGGGGCAGAGCATCACATGGCCAATATGGATATGATTTTTGACACGCATTTTCATTATCTGAAAAGAGGAGATTATTTTTATGAAAGTTTTTTTAATAAAAAACTGTAATTTAAAAAAGAAACTGGTCGCGAAAAAAAGCCTCAATAATTATACACCAACCTAATAGTTGCTTGTTTAATGTCACTGTCCATATTTTCGTAAGTTGGTTCATAGCAAATTAGTTGTATTCTTGGATAGATATAAATAAAACAATGTTATAACTCCACTTGAATTTATTAGCACTACTCGAGATCACCTAAGCCTTATCTCCTATATTTGTGTGTAGTTAGTTTAATACTTCACATCAGAATTACTGTTTCTCTCGAAACTCAAGCAGTGCTAATAAACTCAAGTAGAGTTATAACATTGTTTTATTTATATCCATCCGTTTTGATAAAATTCTGCAAAGTTAACGCCGATTCTATTAATAATATAGTTGTATGTCCCACTGTCAAAACTAATGACAGTATAGATATTTTCTGTCTTTCCAGCGATGCGATATGTTACGCTGTATATATGTCGTGCTCTCATGCTTATCTGTTTGTTCCATTATCTTTATTTTTTATCTGCACTTCCGTGTGATGCCTAATATTTTAGACATCTCTTATGTTGAGGATTCATGTTTCGTAGCCATACATGAACGAATGAATTGGAATGCGTCACACGTGCTGTTTTGAAACTGACTTATGATAGTTTTTGCAAGCTCATAGATAGATAAATAGATAGATAATATATTGAATGATTAAATATATAAAATTATTTCATAACCATAAAATATCAACACTAAATCTTATACATATATATTACCTAAGATTATTCGTTTTTGGTCTGCAATATCGATATAGTTCTCGTCTTTTTTCAAATTACAGTGATATTTTTACAGCATATCTATAATTATATTAGGCGGTATTTTGATGGAAAATTTATGATGTATTGATAAATACAGAACAAAATTTTCGATACTCATTTGAAGAACCAGTACTTAAACAAGCTTCACTTAATTTCACTGCTACAGTTTATGGCGAGAGGCGTCACACCAGTAGGTAAACCGCAAACGTGCAGACGCTACAGTCGATCGTCAACTATCGAACATGATCTACATTATGTTACCGCCCAGTATTTTATGTATATTTTAAATAATAATACATTTTTTATTTATTTTGAGAATACGTCTGATTGATTATTTGTTTTCGTTCAACGTTAAGTTAGATTGTACCGTGGTGTACAACTTTGCTTTGATAAAAAGTAATATTTAAAAAATAGTCACTATAGGCATCTGCAGGCTATAGCAATGAAATAACACTCTTTCCAATGAGCAACGTATTTATTATGCAAAACCTTTTTAATGCTATGAATCTAAAATGAATAGCTTGTGAACCGTAATGGTTTCATTAAATTCAAATAATTAATATAATAATTATTTTAGGTGTATTTTTTACGCCGTAATAAATTATCATGAAAATGATATGTATGGTATTCTGGTCACATACTGCAGAAAAAAAAGAATAATAATAATAAGAAATTAGAGTGTCTACAATTACTTATGTGTCATGTTTATTTGTGTTTCAGATGATGAGAGAACACGTTTCATGAACACGTATACGACAGAATATTTGAAAAAATGTATACAGATTCACCAGGAAATATTTGAGTAATATTAATTATTAATTTGATAACACATTTTTTAAATCGTTCTCTATATTATTTAGGATAAATTAATTTATAGACTTTAATATAATTCATATTTTTTAATACAATGTATCATTGGTTATTTATCAGTGTTACCATTACAAAACTCGACAAATGTAAGGATAAAATATTTTTCTATAAAAATATATTACGTTTTTATCGATATAAATAGAAATTTTTGTCTGAAAATAAATATTTTGAATATCGTATACGATCAATATAATATTGCGAGATTAATTACTATTTAAGTACATATCAAAATCTTAAATCAGTTGGTAAATATGTATTTACAAATATTAATTTTTGTGGGAAGCTGGTCCGTCGGGAAGAAGATACTTTATATTATAATTTAATACCAATTATTAAATAAATACATTTTTTTAGGTTTGGAGACAAGCTAAACCAGGTATACCAATTAGATTGTTTGATGGAAGTTGTATTTAGCGCCATGGTAGGTTGCGTTTCATTATATCAAGTCACGGAGGTAAGATCATCCAAAAATAAAATGAATAATTTTTTGTAAGAATGTAAGAATGCAAATTAATTTTAACCAATGTCGATACTGGACCATTAACCTTTTAACTGCTAACTATATTTGAAATGGAAGACACCACATAGGGTAAGACTAGATTTTATCTATCAAAAACTGGGATCTGTCGTTTACAGATGGAAAAATAATTTTAAAATATGGCTTTAACCTCTGCAAGTTTGCAAGGTCCAAAAGTGTGTATTAACACGTATATAGCTTGGCGTGTTAACGCGCTCATGGTATTTAAAAGGTTAAGCAAGTGGGTATAATATTTATAAGAATAAGAACGTTTATGTGATTCAGCGTTAATATATGCCATTTATCAATTTGATTTGAAATCTCAAAAAATATCTAATTTATAAAAGTCTCAAAACAGTTTGATCACCAAATATAGGAAGGAAATTTTTTTAATCTTCAACATTAGTAAAAACAAATATACTACTTTTATGTATATGTATTTACCTAAAACATTTTTGTACTCTTTTTCAGAGTACGACTGGTACGGTGTATGCATACTATCTTTACATTATATGCTGTATAGGACAAATATTTATATATTGTTGGTATGGAGATTTGATTCAGCAAAAGGTATTCATATATTATACAATTATAAGCGTGTAATGTTTACCAAAAACTGCTTTGTGTATGTAAAGTTGCTAAAATAATACATTTATAGAGCCTTGATATTGCGGAGGTCGTGTATGATTGCCCTTGGTATCGAGCTCACCCATCTCAAAGGAAGACTCTTCAAGTGATGCTGATGAGATCACAGAAACCAATCAGCATTTCAGCTGTTTTCACAATCCTAACATTGGAGTGTTTTTCATCGGTAGGTGTCAATTTGCGTTATCAAAGTTTGATCCAATTATTAAATAAATTTTTATTTGAAGTCAAATTTTATTGTGAGTTGGGATTTCAAAACATATGTCGATAACAAAAAATGTAAATCACATAAATAGATGGAGTACATAAAAAATATGTACAACCAAAGAGATATAGTTACCACCGGGACTCGAATCCGTAAATTTCTATTTAGATAAAATGCTTTATTAATTGTGCCATAGTAAGCATATAACTTATCGTCCGATTGTAATATTTTAATGATACGTATTTTATCCTGTTATTATGACCGTATTTTTATTGAAATAATTCCACTCTAATATTAATTAATAGTGTGTTTCATTAAAACAAACTCGCAATTGTTTATAATCCTAAATGTTATAGTCATTCACTTATAAAACTCTTAAAAGATATTGAAAAATGCAAAAAAAAATGATAGTCTTAGAAACTATGATATAATCTCTACACAAACACATTTTATGAAAAAGATTTTAAAAAATGATTCATGAAAATAATACATATATTGGAACCTAACGCCAGTCGAAAAATCTTTCCATATAACTTCAAATAGTCAAAGTTTTATCAAAGCAAAGATAGTATCTAGTATGATTTTTAAAAAATGCGAATTTTAATGAAACCTATGCGTATGACATTTCAAGGGACAGTAGACAGGTATAAAAATAACCTAAGATTTACAACTGATATTTTGTTCACATCCACATCGAAAAAAACGTAAAATTATTTAAAAGGTTATTTGTTACATAGATTACAGTACTATATATCAGTATAATAGTAACTTATAGTTATAGGTTTTATAACTAGTCTTTAGAGTTGCATAAAATGATAGATTATTATTACATGTAGTTTGCAGAACACTACAAAATGGTTCTCCAATCTGAACTCTACATTATATAGTATAATATTACTTCTTCTTTAGCGGCCTCGTGGGACGCGAAGTCCATGATTGCAATCACTACAGAGTACCATCCATCCATTGATATTACTATTGTAGTCCAGTTGCACAGCTCTTACAGGTCCATCCTAATATTATTCGCCCACCTTTGTCTCAGTCTTCCCCTCGGTGTTGATCCTTTTGACTCGTGTATGTGAGTTTTGTGCGTGTTACGGAACTCATCTGCTTTCACTACCGTCTATCACAGCCTCTATTCCATTTAAGTAGTTTAAAATAATTTAGACTTCTCCATTCTCCCTTAAGATTATCACGTATTGGATCATTACGCAAGATGTTATTTTGGAAGACGGTAAGACGGGAATATGGACAGTAAAGGTGAAGTGTTTAAAGATCGAAACCTCCCACCTCTTCTCAAGCCCCGCCCCATCACTCGAATAACCTGCAATACTGTATTTAGTTTAGTTATCATCTGATGATGAGAGGGACTGCACCTCTCGAAACGAGTGCTGACAATAACCCAACGTGTGTGTAGAAAATTAAAATAATCATGTTACACCAGAAAGTAACCTCTATGTTAATTAATGAAGAATTCCAATGTTTATAGATAATTTTAAATATTTTTACCTTATGTGTACTGTGTGCATGTTTAAGAGATCGGTAAAGGAAGAAATAGTTGACACGGCAAGCAAGCGCTAATAAACATTAATAGAAAAAAAATTGGAAAAATACAGCAAATTTTATTTGATTTCGTAATGAGCACTCGACCAGCAAGTATAGAATCTAAAAGAGCTTTTTTTGCATCTGGATTACTTTGTATAAGCCTCAATTAGAGGACCAAGGATCCAAAAGATTATATTTTGCATTATAAAACGCAAAAAACCTAGTACAAGTATTTAAGAAATAGAATTATGTGCCAAATTACTAAAGAAATGAAGTACAAATTTTTTATTTTTTTCAGGTTATGCGAGCCACATACTCTTTTTATACAGTTCTCACAACAGTGGATGAGTAATACGAGAAGAGATCGCACAAAGCGAATTATATCACCGTATTTTTAATAAATATTGTCTGCTTATATATATAATATTTAAAAAATCACAAGCATTGCTGCAGTACCTACCTATCATACACGATTTCAATTTTTATTCGATAAATATTATGAGAAGGATTTGATTACAGTTCAATTGTATCAAAATATGTATGTAGTTGCACACGGTGTGTACCAAGCTTTTGCAGCATAAGATTAATTATTTGAGAAAATAAAATAAATGATATTAAATGCACACAGATTTTTCTTCTATTAAATAAAGATAATGTTTGTGTATATCGCAGATCCGGTAGAAAAGTGTAGTAAGTAAAAAAAAATATGAATTACATTTTATTTCGGAATAGTAAAGTAAAAAATATTTTTAATGACAGCCATATTAAAGTTAGTTTACCCCTTCTCTGCGAACGACTTCTAGTGTAGTTTGTAGACGGAACCGCTTGTTCATAATTCTCCGCAGTAAACAGTAAAATTTGCAACGAATGTCCTCCAATTTATTGCAATATTGAACACATTTTCGAATTATATTTGCAGTAAAGGGAAACTGGATTTTATATCATTTCACTATCGTTTTCTAGTATTTCAACGATATCTCAAGTTATTAAGGAGAACACATTCTTATTGTGAAGTTGTAATTGTTCAGAACATGGGTCTGTGATGTTTTAAATACTAATTTAATGTATTAATTATAAATATATACACATAAAATCAATTTTGTCGAAAAATTTTGTATATTGGGATATCCCCGTAGCGCAAAAACAATATTTTTCGACAAAATTTATTTTATATGTATATATTTATAATTAATATATTAAATTAGTATATTTAAAGTTATAAAAAAAATTTTATCCAAAAGTAATTCGTTATTATTTGACAATATTTGAAGGTAAAATAATTAAAACCTTCCCCACCATTTTTTTACGCCAATGTAACTGCAACACATCCAGACCAAGCTACTTTCCAGAAACAATTTAAAGTTTGTGGTTTTACCTTCAGAAATAGTAAATGCAGCATGATTTAAACAGTCCCAAATGGAACATTTTTAGAGAATTTGCATGAACTGTGCACCGCATACAAAAAACACGCGTAAAAAGACACCTGAGTATAGAATGGTCTTCCAGACTGATACCTACGACCAGTTAAATTAAAACCAATTAAATCTGTCTAAAATTAAAAACTTCCAGCTTTGTAACCGTTATACCTAAGTTTTCCAAAAAGTGCAAGATTATTATTCTTCGCATAATTTTAAAAATATTATTGGTTTTAAGTTAATATACATTGGTATATTTATTTAAAATAATAGATGATATGGTTTATTTTAAATACAAATTAAATGTATTAATTAGAAAGATGTACATATAAAATCAATTTTATCGAAAAATATTGTTGTTGCTACCGGAATTCGAACTTGGATCTCTTCAAATTTTTTTTTTGTCGTGTAATTCACTATGGTGCTATAGCATAATCGGTTAGTGCACATTCCCCGGATTAGAAGAGAATTAATTAATACATTTAATTTGTATTTTTAAAAATGTCATAGACCTATGTTCTGAATAATTACAACTTCACAATAAGAATGTGTTCTCCTTAATGATATGGTTTATATTTGTGTGATTTCTATTTGTAAATGTTAGTTTTTATTTCATTTTTAATAAAGTATATTGGTATGTGGGTACTTTACCTAATTGAAGTATGACTTTTTAACACAAAATAAAACTAATTAAAAATTTGTTTAAGATAATAAACACATCAATTTATTTTAAAAATATACTTGCCTATAGCACTTTAATAACTTAAACACCATTGTTAAAAAAGTTCATGCGATTATAGACGATGTCAGATGCAAATGACCATGTATACATACAACCTATTTATTTATGTTATGTATTTATATATTTACTTAAATAAAAGTAAATTTTGGATAAAATTGAAACATAATAGATTTATTTGAGAGTAATATGTATGTATAATATATTTTTACTCTTACATCTTAAATCCACTCATACATCATGAAAAACAAAAGATTAAAAGAAGTATCATTATTATATTAGATTAGTGTTGATATACGGAGAAGAAATCTAAACCCTTGTGTTCTGTCAAGTGTTTGAAATTGCAGGCGTTTGAGTTGGTGAAATTGCAGGTGCTTAGCTGAAAAAGTCCTTTCATCCGATTTGAAATGTTTGACAATTATAATTTCAAAGTGTACGTGCTCTGTGATGAGCCTGTTGTCGTCAAATTAATTATAATCTAACTCATCGGGACCCAGTTCGTATGGAAGACCAGAGAGGAGACGGATTATCAGAAGACTACAACTCCGTTGGCTAGATGGGATCCACAAAGACTTCTTTGAGCTTAAACTCGACGACTGACGAACCAAGGTGCAAAACAAAGAAAAATGGAGGGATCTCTTTGAGATGGCTAAGGCCCCGGGCGTATGGGAGTATATGTCACATTATTTAAAAATTATTTTTAATAAACTTTGTATTGCGGTTTTGATTTGTTTTAATATAAATTATTTTAATTTTGTTTTTAACCACTTAATGAGTTTGATTTAATACACCAATATTTTTTATTATAAATAAATTTTATTTTACAATTGTAACGGAGAAAGGCAAGAAAATGTAAATAATATCCTATTTATCTCCCCGACATATGTAGAAGATACTTATTATCAATACATTATTCGATGTTTGATTTAAAACGGTTATTCACATTAATAAACATGCACAAATTGTTATTAATATTTTCATCATAATTACGTAAATATACAATGTTCTTTTATACGTTTTATTAGAAAACTGTTTTAAACATCATTCCTAAGACTAATCGAGAAAAACAGAAAATGTTTGAAGATCGAGAGCAGAAACAAGTCTCAGCTATACCAAGAAGGAAGATGTAAGATCAGAGACAATAATTAATACATAATAATTCTAACATTTAAAACGAGAAATCTACATTCAGACCTAACACCATACTATTTGATTTATAATACGAAATAATAAATATTAAATCTGATATAATTAAGTATATTTGAAGTTTGGAAAATAGGAGAAGACTGCATAGCATTGTTATCTGGGAATAGATTGCTCTATAAAAGTTACGATACAGCTAGCCAAGGCATTGGAATCAACCCTTTGCACTCTGTTGGCGACAATAGGTCACCATAGTAAATTTCTATATAACTCTGTTGGCGACTATACGTTGCCGCAAACAATAGATAATTTTTTATCTCAAAGACGGGTCTCAGTACCTACGAGCTATAAGCGCAGATATAAACACATTACATTAGTTCTACATAGTTACTCTTGTTATTCGGATGCATACATTGTCAAATATTTATTATTTGAATGTTAATTTATTTGCTACGTTTACATTAAAAAAAATATATATAAATACAATCTAATATTTTTCCTTGAATTTACATAAAATTAGACGTTTTTTACGGGAGGATCACAACGTCAATAAACGAAGAAAAATGCTATATGATGATACCTGTGGTGTGATGATGATACTATTCTGGGCAGCAAAATGAATGAAACTGAAGGAACTTATTGGAAACATTGAACTGGATAAATAAATCATAATATAATACATGACAAACCAACAGATTTTCACTGTAAGTTTAGTCTTCAAAAGGAAGCAAAGAAAGTGGGCGTGGATTAGCCCTGATGCTAAAATAAATAAATTACATCGACTATGTACTCTCGTCTAGCAAACAACATTACAAATGTCTAAGCTAAATTAAAACCAACCATAAATAATAAAAGCATTCTTGACAAATTTTAAAGTAATAAAATAATATGTAATAAAATTTATTATACATATTTGCTCATTATTATGAAATTTCGTTTCGAGATATTTAAAGGTATGTGTTTGAATTGATTAAAAAATATTTTTATATTACACAACACAATGTTTCAAAATTTATTTAGTCTACCAGGTGATTTATAATTTATTTCAACGTACAAATGTTGCTTGTAGCTTATGAGAAAAAAAAAATTTAAAGTTGAAATGACTTGCTCTATTATCAAAATAAACACTAGCGGAATACCGTAGAATGTCGTAACAATGCACTGAATATAACGCTTCAAATTGTTCACAATTGTTACAATTTACGTCATATTATATTAATTTAATATAATGTGACGCGAAATAATTGATAAACTCATTTTTTTCAATTTCTTGACTTAGACCACTTTCATAATAATGGGCACATATCTATGAACAAATTTAATGTATTATTCTACATATGTACTCGTATTTTTCAAATTCGAACAAAGCATAATTTCAATTTTTCTTTGTATTTATTAATTATAATTTTTATTTCTCTCTTAATAGATATTTAATTTATATTTTTATTTGTTAACTATGTTTTATTAACCACTTATTGGTTTCGAAAAATACCATTTTCTTATAAAATCCTACGCCAATAATCATTATTACCATTATATTTTATCTATGATTTATATAAAAATTGATTATTATATTCTTTTAATTTTTTTTTAAAAATAGTGTTTATCAAACCTGTATTATACCCGTTATTAACTGCTATTTTTTTATCTGTATTCAATTCAATATTGAAATTGGATGTTGACATAGGAATATCGACTAAACGATTTATCATGGAGTGGAACCCTGAATGTTTGTGTGATAATGGATGATTAGATTCATTATGTATGATAGTATCTGTAAAAGTTGGTTTTATAAAAATTTTGAATTCAATTTTATTATTATTTTTAATCAATGTTAGATCAAAATAATTTAGGGTCAAATTATTTTCCATTTCTAATGTAAATTGTATTTTATTATTAAATGAATTAATGAAATTTAAAAATGTAATTAGTTGACATTGTAAACCTGACCAAATACAATATTTTGCTAATTTCAAAAGTATTATTAAATTTATATTTGATGATTATTAACCAACTAAGTAAAATGTATATCCCATATCTACTGATTATTGATTAACCATGTAAAATGTTTGCCTCGGCACGGGCGAAGCCCAGTGAGACAGATATTGAAATACATATATATATCCCAGTAATTGGTTCCTACAAAGATTTGAACGTACTCAAAATATTAATTATATGTGCATACAATATTTTAAATAAATCCATAATTTACGATGTCCCTATAATAAATTAACTATTTTAGGACCACATAATAGGATGGTAAAAGCAAGGATAGCTATTAACACTAAAATAGAAAGGGTAACATTTTAAAACCCAAAATCCTTCAATTTATGTAGATTTTCTAAAATAACGTAAACAAATATAGGTGTACTGTATAGGTAAACTGCTATCCAAAATCACCACAAATCAGGTTTCCATCAAATTAGACGAATACCAACCAGTTGAACAAGCCAGTTTTTGTAAAACCTCCGAAACGTGTCAACTTCGGAACACACCTAGAAAAAAAAGTACCTTCCACTCTTTCTCATAGATTCTGAGAAGGCATTCGACTCAATTTAAATGTTCTATTATTAAAATTTAAAAAAAAAAATATATATCTTAAACCCGGTTCGATGATCAAACTGTATGAAAACATTCTGATATATTCCCAATTAAGAGAAGGGTGCTATAGAAAAACATAATATCTCCAAAAGTCTTCACTCTATCTGTCTGAATACGGGTGTGGGGTAATATTGGACGCAGGAAGGGTGGAAGAAATTCGGGAGAAGGGTAGGATTAGGGAAAAAAGAGCGGCTGAAGAACCACCTAGAACCCACCTGTGAAACGCACCTTTCAGTATCTGGACTTCTTCCACTGGATCCACAAGTCTTCTGGCTCCAGGATACGCACAACGCTATTCAGCGCGAAGTACACTTGGACATACTCTTCAGTAGTAGCGCGAAGTGATAAACAAACATCATGCACAAATAGCATGACGTAGAGAATTAATCGGTACGCACAGTAGCGAGAAACCGATTACACACAAATAAATATCAGATCCACACAGCAGGATAATAAATAACAAGCCAACACTTCGTTACCACACGGCAGGGCGAATTTGGCGGCAGTCAACGCACTTTCAATGGTAAACGGTACTTTCAGTTCGAAGGTACAACTTCAATTCTCAACTGCAAAATCTTAGAGAACACTGCAAAGAAAAAGGCCGTGTTCTGGTATAGGAGGAGGGAGTAGTGGGTAGGTACTGGATAGGAATCACCGATCTACGTATGTCATGTTCACATGCGCGCGCACAGTGACCGGCGATTGTTGGATAGTCATAAGGATCGAACATTGTCTCTTGAAGATATCTTCAGAAACCTGCAATGGCAGAATAAGATATAAATATTAATGAAAAGAGATGAAGCAATAGAAAGTTGATGTTAGCGATCTTGTACATTTTTCCAGTAAAATCAACTTAAAAGTAAACCTTAACTAAATCAAGGTTGTGAGATCAGTGTCCACGAAAATGTTCAGGTATATTTTATTTGTACCTAGGTCAAACGACTGATATAGAGCGGAGAAGGTTAGATTGGGTAGTATTTGGAAAAATAATCTGAATACTCTAGAACAAGGAGAAATCATGCATGGCTAGTCAAGAGAAGCAGAGTCAGACCACAAATACGCTGGAGTGATTCGGTAATATGAAGTGGATTACAGAACGAGTGGTTCGTTTTGGAGGACCGCAGAACCAGAGATCGTGGAAAACAATGAGAGAAGCCAGTGTCCAGCGGATACTGAGGGTATATATGTAAAATGTAAGAAACAAACCACAGCTTATAAAGGCCGTCAAAAAATCGCAAGGAACAAAATATGTTAAAATTTTTCAATATTTAAAAAAAAGTAAGAAATTCATAATTTTTGGGTTGAAGCATTTACGTCAAATAATGGAATTATCCCTCGGATTTTGTCAACTAATTTGCGACATCCAATAAGTAGATTTAAAATAAATAGAGATGCGTAATGGAATACGTGTCACATCGATATTCTTACAGTTTTCAAATAAAGTTACGCCATGAAAATAGGGTTAACTTGATGACTTTCTAGAACGAGGCTCGAACCCCCGATCACTAGATCACTAGGCGAGTATCGTAAACACTAGACCACGAGCATACGATTTGCGTGTGGGGTATAAGGCTTGTTTTATGCTTTCTGCAATCAGATCTTAACGAGAGCTGAACTTTTCAAGAACATCATTTTTTCCCGTATGTGGCATTACGAATTTTCGACATGACATATGATAGTTGGTTGTAAGATTGCTTATGGAACATATGACTTTAGTTGAATGTTACTAAATTTCGATTACGTTTAAAATGAAAAAATATCAATAATAATATTACGTTTTCCCATCTACATCTATGACTTTCTGGATGTGGCTTCAGTTGTGTCATTATGGCCACGTCTGTGAGACGCGTTTTTAATATCTTTAGGTTAAGATTACTTAAATAAAATGTTTTCTCTTTTATATATTCAATAACAGTACGTAAATATATATCCGCAAAATCGTATTATGGCTAGAAAATATATTGTGCACCTGTCATCCTGTCATTTCATTAACCTTTACCATACCGTGATATAAAATATCCGAACGCAGCCATGCAGTCAACTCGTGTTACCGTAAATAACAGTTAGAAAAAATGTTTTTATTAGCTTAAATGGCTTAAATGGCATGAATTTACTCTAAATGTTGAGCATTCAATTTTGAAAATTTAGAGCATTCTTTATGTCCTATACAATGTGACCTTCCTTCTTATCCCTCTTCATTTAATTAGTGAGAAAGAGACAATTATATTTGTATGTTTGTTGTTCTTTACACTGTGAAAATAGTGTGTGATCTCTGTCTTTCACATCACAAATTGTATTTTTACCAACGTATTAATTTTACAACGGATTGAATGGAAAAATAATTGTTTTTGTACGAGTCCCTTTCATAATTAGTTTTTCATTAGTCATTCCTGAGCGCTAGTATTTTCTTTAGGATTATCTAAAATATGAATTTTATGTTGCATGTATTTACCGAAATATTACAGGTATAATTATGATGGTAGACCTGTGTTACTGCATGCTTTGGGAATGGTTAAATAAAATTGTTACTGTACGAAGCTTTCAGTATGGAATTAATCTATTTTAAAAAATTGAAAAAAATGTTTTATTGCATTATCTCGTCTTCAAAAAAAAAACATTTAAAAAGAGATGTGCCTTAAAATCATAAATATTTTATTCTTAAATGAGCAGTAAAAAAGTGCATTAATATATTTTTAAGTAATATACATATATTTTTAAGAAAATAGTATACTTATTGTGAAGTTGTAATTTTTTAGAACACATTGGTTAATGCATTTTACCGGATAGTTCGAATCCCGGTAGCAACAAAAAAAAAAAATTTGAATCATTGATTTTATCTGTATATCTTTGTAAGTGATACATTTAAATTGTATTACATACTTAAACATAATTTTAACGTTTTCAAAAATATTTGAAAATAATTGAGAGTCTAATTTTGTGTGATCAGTAGTATATTTTTACTGTGGTGACTTTTTACTTTAGTAACTTTTTACTAACACCCGTGGGTAAAATCGTTTGCCGGTTTTACTATGGATTATATGTCTATAGGCGCGATAAATAATCATGAAATATGCTTTTTTATGCTTAATCTATGATTTTTTTTCGGATTACGTGCTAATGTATATTAAACAATGAGATCATCATCGAACGAATTCTAATCACTAAAATAGCTGGATATTGAATGATTAATTGTCGTTTACTGCAACTTTCCATGTATCAATATGTCGAATAACTTTTGATACAGCTGTGAAAAGTTGGAGAGTAAAATGAGTTTACTGCGGGATGTACTTTCGTAAAGTAAATATTTTTTTACCAACGATCAAATAATCCGTTTTCGTAAAAAATTTACTTTAGTATTTTTTTTTACTAAAGTAAAACGCAATATTTTGAGTATGTCCAAATCTTTGTAGGAACTAATTACTGGGTTTTATCCTCTGGGGGATTGTCATCAAGATATAGATGTCTCACAGAGACGAAATAAAAATAATAGCTTCGTCTCTGTGAGACATCTTAATCTTAAAGTAAAAAGCTATTACTGATTACACAACCGGCTCTTAGTAACCTTGGATGGTGATGCAAGTTGTGTAGATATACACACATATAAATGATAATATAGGCCATACGTAATGTAATTGGTTGACGTACATGATATTTCAATATTAAATAATTCATCGATTTTGAAAAGTCACTAATCAATGCACGTCTCTTATTATGCCTGATTAAATTACTACTTCGCTGAATAGAAAACGATTCTCTTTGTTCTTTGATTTGGCTCAATTTTCGCAAACGAATTTTAATGTTTTCTTTAAGAGAGCCTCGCCACTGATTGTATCACTCAATATTGACGGAAAGGAGACGCTGTCGTTTTATTGAAATTGTAAAACAATAATAAATAAAGAAGTGAGATATAACGTCTCACAAAATGAGCGAACAATCTAAGAAAGAAATCACGGTTCTTACGAGAAAGCAACAATTTCGTCAAGTGTTCAATATGTTTGATGTCGAGAATTTAACTTTAGACGATCACTTGCAGTTATATAACTGGATTATGAAGATGATGGGTCTTAACTGTCTCAGTGAGAATTACTTTAAAACAGTTTTTCCTGCATATGGATTAGCGTCATTTGTATTCCTCTTTTACTTTGTGATATCAGGTTTTCTTTGCATCAGCAGAAACCTGAACGATGTGCCCAAAGTGACAGAATGTCTGACTAATACACTTTTCGCAATCGGACTGATGGGAAAAATGTTGATCTTTTCGTTGTACAGGGACAAAATTAGGGGTATGGTAGACAAGGCGAGAGTTGTTTTTAACGAGGCGAAAGCCAGTGGTGGGGAGCCATGGAGCATCCTGATGAAGAGATTGAAGGAAGGAAGGATTGTAACACGTTTTATTTACTATATGACGGTAAGCCTTTATTTTGTTACAAAAACGGTTTGAAGGTAAGCTGGAAATTGAAATTATTTAAGTCATATAAGTTCACTTACTCATCACGCCGTTTCTCCGCGGGGGTAGGCAAAGAAGATAGAGCGTCACACTCTTCTGTTCTAACACACAATTCTCGCCTCGTCTACATTCATACATCTTCTCATACAAGCTCGCCGATTGTTGAGGCTTCTAACAACCATCCTTCATTAACTGGTTTACCTGGTCGTGCCAAGTCTTACGCGGACGTCCTCTATTTCTGGTACCATCAACACTTGTGTCATATATCTTTCTTACCATTCTCTCATTCATCCATTCCATATGAGCAAACCACCTAAGTGATCCTTTCTTAATCTTACTCACTATACTAACATCAGCTTTACATTCTTTCCTTATTTCTTCATTCTTTACTCTGTCATAAATAGATCTGTTACATATACGTCTAAGTGATCTTATTTCCACTGCATTCAGTCTACTTTCATTCCTCTTCTGCCAGCTCCTGGCCTCATTTCCATACATCAGTGTCAGTTTTAGGACTCCATTGTGTACCTCTAGTCTTGCTTCGGTTGACTAGTTTCCGTTAGATATTATTCCATTCAAAGCGTGGTTCACTTTATTCCCTGTAGTCACCCTCCTTTCGATATTTTTCAGAGCCTATCCCGTTTATTCTTTACTCTGTCATAAATAGATTTGCCATATATACGCCCAAGTGATCTCATTTCCACTGCATTCAGTCTACTTTCGTTCCTTTTCTGCCAGCTCCAGGCCTCACTTCCATACATCAGTGTCGGTACCAGGATTCCATTGTGCATTGCTAGTCTTGCCTCGGTTGACAAATTCCCGTTAGATATAATTCCATTCAATGAGCCGTTCACTTTATTTCCTGCGGTCACCCTTCTTTCGATATTATTCTCAGCCTTTCCGTTTCTATCAAACATACTTCTCAAATATACAAAATCATCTACTTGTTCCAAACATTCATTACCTACAAGTATTTAGCACGGTGTCTTGCTTTCCTCCTTCTCGAATACCATCACTTTCGACTTGTTAACATTTATAATGACGTCGCTTTCCTTACATGCATCGTACATTCTACTCACCAGATTCTGTAGTTCTTGTTTATTATTCACCATTAGTCATGCATCATCAGTGTACAATAAACAGCATACAATCAAATCGCCCATTTTTGCTCCTACATTCATACATTCCAGTTCTTTCACACATTTATCCATATACAAGTTGAACAGCCATGGAGACATTACACAACCCTGCTAGACACTCTTTGTGATGTCAAACCATGGGTGAGTGCTCCATTGCATTTATATTGCATTTGTTATATTGTATTTATATCGTTTTTTTCATTCATACTTACCCCAGAGAGCCTCTCAGGTGCTTCCTCATTTGCATTCTCTACATGGACCGCCATCCTTGGAATAAAATTATTCTTGAAACAACGAGGAAATAGTCAGTGTCCATCTCGGCGCCTCGAAACACTAAGGTATCAACAGTAGTGGATCTCAGTCTAGAATCAACCACCACAAAATCAATCCTCGACCTTTCATTTCCTCTCTCCCATGTGTACTGATGGATTCCTTTGTGATCAAAAAAGGTGTTTGAGACAAAAAGGTTACATTTCAAGCATATCTCAAGTAGACTTTTTCCATTTCAATTCATCCTTTTGTCACCGTACACACCAATGGCTAACTCAAAACCATCCCTCCTGGTTCTTTTTTTTAAATATTGACAAGTCAAATGGTTATGAAATGAAAGAATATTTTTTTATAAGAAAATTTATTATATATATTTTAAGATACTTGCATGTGTTAAAAGTGGAAAATGAGCAATTTACTTTAATACTTATAAATAACGATATTCGAAAATAATTACAATAAAATTAACATTAAATATTTGTGTTCATCATGCCAACATAAAGTTCTCTACCTATGGTGATGCATCCCTTAAGGTGCATTTGCCTACGTGACTCTAGTCACGTTCACCGCATTACCACCACTGTATTCGCCGCTGTACCCAAGCTGTGTCGGTCTACCTGCGTCTAACAATATCGAGTTTTTATTACCGTCCGTCCCTTACTTCGACTAAGTGCTTTCGTATCCTTGAACAAAATATTGTTTTGGGTAATTTCGCATTCTAACAGCAATCTGTTGCAAATTTAATATGTATAAAAAGAAATAGAGCTCAGTTTTGATAATCATTTACAAATAAATTATTATCAATGTAAACCAAAATGTTCTATTGGATTAAAAATATTGGATAACGGTATTGACTTTTAGTGATAACTATATTTTATAAAAATATTGTACTTATTCTATAAAATTAAATGAATGAATGGCACAAACCACTTTTGAAGAGACGATTACATAAATTAAAGAAGAAGAAGTCTATAACTTTTTATCCTTATGAGTTTAAGAAAATTGACAAATTAAGGTATGCAACAAAACTGGCATTAAATAAACAAACAACCTGTTTGGAAGGTTTACTCTATCTATGTATGTATTATTAACGTTTATATTACGAAAATATATTACGAGTTTTGTGAATAAAGGTCCAACTCTTCTTAACTAGATGGACAAAACAGATCCTTATACTCTGTAGTAAAATCTGATAAGTTCATCATTCTTTCAGATAATTGTCGTAATCGGTTTTATAGCTTGCACCCTGCCAAAGTACGAAGATAGTGTCTTACCTTTGGCTTTCCCACTTCTCGGCTTGGCGAGCGACGATACCCCCTATTACCAGATCAACTTCGCGAAGGACGTTTGGGCGATGTTCATAGCATCGCATTTGATGACCGCATACGAGTCCATATACATATATTTCCTACTCGTCCTCAGCGCACATATTGAAATACTGATTCATAAACTAGGGTCGATCGGAAAAAGCGAACAGTTTTTTGATGACGCAGATGGAATTGAAAGTTAGTATTATTAATAATAAACAAAGTAAACTAATTTAAGTTTTATATTGCATATTTAAGTATTTTTCCAATATGTTAGGACTGGTATTGGAATATTATATTTTTCTTGAGTTTTCTTTAATAAATAGCCTTGTAAAATTATTTACATAAAATATTGAGGAAACACATTTTTTGTTGTGAAGTTACATTTTTAGAACATAGTTCTGTGGAATTCAATATAAATTAAATATATCAACTAGAAAGATAGAAAAAAAATTATTTATCGAAAAATATTTAGTTGCTACTGGGATTCGAACCGGGACCTCTTCCTATCCAAGGAATCGCGTTCTCCACTTTCGCTATAGCAATCGAATTCATTTTCGACACATTTTTGAACTTATATTCTACAATATTTTCAATTGATTGAAATAATATTTAGTTGCTAACGGAATTCGAACATAAACCTCTTCCAATCCGGGAAAACAAAAATTTTGTAAAAATTCCGGTAGCAACTAAATATTTTTTCGATGGATAGATTTTTTCTATATATATTTCTAGTTGATTAATCTGATTTGTGTTAAAAATTATAAACACCTCAACGTATTGGCATGTTTTAAGTATAGAATACGTTTTATTAAAGAAGCCTTTTTGAATTACTTATTGCATAATTATGTTGGAAGTATTTTTATATTCATATTGTTTAATGGAAAAATACTTTTGATTTTATTAAGTTGTATTACTAGGAGAGATGTGAATTAATAATTTTCTTTGCGTTGTATTACAGGTGACGAGGGAACATGTTTCATGAACACGACATACACATCAAGATATTTAAAAGAGTGTATCCAGATTCATCAGATGATATTTGAGTAATATTAATTAAAATTATGACTTATACAAATTATAAATCTTTAACGCTAAAATTGACAAATAAAAGGGTGGAATTAAAAAAAAAATGTGGTGAAATAAATAAAATAAAATTTTAGTTAAAATTTGCTCCAAAATTATGACTTTATTTCTAATTATAGACGTTATTCTTTTATATTAGGTCTGAGTGCAGCTAACTGTATTTTGACGAAGTTTTTCAGAATATAATAATTTTTTTCTCCTTCTTTTTGTGCTTATCCGGAACGTTATCGATCATATTGGCGAATATTATTTTGTTTGTAGTAGCTTTAAATTGTTGGATTATGGACATTTCAAACCACGATCTTCATTTTCCCGGGTCTTATTTTGCTCGCAATTTTTCTTTGAATTATTAGATGTAGAATCTGGAACTTTTTTAAATGTCCCATACTTTTGTCAAAACATTGCAGTTTCCGGTTTTTATTGATTTAAAGATTTATTGTTTCCTTCACATCCGGATGATCATATTATCATTTGTAAACCTATCAAATTAGTTTACTTTTAGTAATCGTCTTTAAATCCACATTTAAAATATATAAAGTCGCTTTTGAATTATTTCAGTGAATGTCGATGATTCCATTCCATATAAAATTTGACGTCCTTGTGGTCTAGTTAGTGGTTACGATACTTGCCTAGCGATCTAGAGGTCGTGGGGTTCGAATCTCATAGCATCAATCCCCTTAGCACAAGATTTTAGGTCAGTTTGAAAATAGTAAGAATATTGATGTGATAGGAATTCCGTGTACGCATGTCTATTTAAAAACAAATACAACGAACACGTTGCATATAATGATTCGCATACGTAAATTTATGTTTTGATCATGGCTGCACAATATTTTCTTCATGCTGAAGAATGCAGCTCAGGCTTGCTATATACGATATATTATTTCTAATGGTTCTAGTTTTTATTTAATCTATGTCTCAGGTAGACAATTTTATCTACTTTTTCCAATCTATGTACAGCTCGCCATCACCCGTTTCATTTAGTTTGCTAATGATCATGTATTTTGTATATTTGCTGTTCAGTTGAAGACCATATACTTCGCATTATAATTTATTTGAATCGGTTAATTTTTCATTTGTATATATAATCCATGAACATGAACTCACAAAGAATTGGAATTCAAATTTATTAAGTCTTGGAGAGTAGAAGTGCTCAGACCTAAGCTTCTGGTAAGGTATAGAAAATGTGTATTTTGCGAGAAGACACAGAAAACTGTAGTTTCATAAATTCATAGTGATAAAAATATAAGATAATAAATAATAAGTATCATTTAATAATGTTTTTAATTTCACACACTTGAAAATGTAAAAAATTGCTGGATTAATTAAATGACAAATTATGAAAAAATAAAATTTTACTATTTCCTGAGTATTATAAATTCAGTTTATAAATATAGGAATATTAATGATAATATATGCGAGATATTGGTTAAGAGCGTTAAATAATGACGTGAAATTTATTACAAATAATTGTACTATGATATTTTTTTTAGGTTTGGAGACTGCCTTAACCAGGTTTATAAATTTGATTGTTTGAATGAAGTTGTTCTTAGCACAATAGTAGGTTGCGTTTCACTGTATCAAGTAACAAAGGTAAGATTAATCGAAATTAAATTAATATAATTAATTATTAAATAAAAATATTTTTTTAGTGAAATCACATCTTTATTATGAGGTTACAATTTTAGAATATAATTCTGTGATATTTTTAAAACAAATTAAATTAATGAATTACACAGAAAAAATTTATCTAACAAAAAAAAAATGTTTGCCACCGGGATATGTACCCGGAACTTTTCCTAACAATTTCGTCAACCATTTAAGTTTCTGAAAAATTTGTAACTAAATGGAATAGTAGGTGTATTACTTCTAAAGATTACAGAATATAAGTTAAAAACTTCTGGATACGTATCCTGGTGGCAATCAAATATTTTTTCGATGGATAAATTTTTTGTATATCTTTCTAATTGATTAATTTAATTTGTTTATTAATATATTTTTTACTGTTGATATTGGGTTTACGTACAGGTATTTTTTAAAAAGGTAAATTTAGTATTAAATATTTTACTTATTACTTTTTGTTATCGGTTAATAATGACCATCTTCAGTGAATACACGCGCAGTTATATACATAAAATATCTAAATACCTAAAACACGTACGATTTTTTTTTCAGAGTACAACTGAAGCAGCATATGCTTATTATCCTTTCATCGTATGCTGCATCGGACAAATATTTATATACTGTTGGTATGGAGATTTGATTCATCAAAAGGTATGCATATTGATGTTTACCAGATCAATCCTAAAACTATTTAAAAAAAAAAAAAACTATACATCCACGATCCGATCCAAAGGAAACTAGAAGCAAAACCTTAGGATACTTTTCAGTGTCAAAAATAGATACCAAATTTGGTCAACGAACTTTATTGTTT
Source organism: Eubasilissa splendida (assembly GCA_031772225.1). Taxonomy (NCBI): domain Eukaryota; kingdom Metazoa; phylum Arthropoda; class Insecta; order Trichoptera; family Phryganeidae; genus Eubasilissa; species Eubasilissa splendida. Next base: position 9,073,335 of record CM062859.1, read on the forward strand.
TGTGCACCGCGTATATGAAATAAATTGCTATTAAACTTTAAAGGGTCTAAAGTGATTAACGATTTTAAACCAAAAATAGCAAAGTGGTTGCTTGATGTGAGTAGAAAGCAAAATTAAACTAATTTGTCATTTCTACTAATCTAACTACCAACACATTTCATCTCCAGCAATATTATAAACAAAAATATTTTTAATACTTTTTTTACAATAATATTTAATAACTTCTGATTGTACTTTTCTGCATAACATTTTATAACTTCTGATTGTACCTATACAAGTACAACTTTTAAAAACTATACGGGTAATTTCTTTAGAACAGACCACGTCTTGTAAAGTAATTAATTGCCTTTATGTATTATTCTATGGTATAAAAAAATAAATATATTGTTAGTGTGTAATGTTTACCAAAAACTGATTTGTGTATGTGCAGTTGCTAAAATATTGTATTTATAGAGCCTTGATGTTGCGGAGGCTGTATATGAATGCCCGTGGTACCGAGCTCATCCATCTGAAAGGAAGACTCTTCTAGTGATGCTGATGAGATCACAGAAACCGATCAGCATCACAGCTATTTTCACAAACCTGACATTGGAGACTTTTTCGTCGGTAAGTGTTGAGCATTGTTTTATCAAATTTTTAATATGATTGATTTACAATTATATTAATTAAAATAATCAAATCCATTTGAATCAGTAAAATATATTAATATTCTTTATTACTGCATGGTTTATTTCATTGCGTCGATTGAGGCTTCTTATTTTATAAATTTAAGAGCAACTAGCTTCTAAATTTACTTTATTTTCACAATGCTTAAAATAAATTCAATTTTTAAAACTATACTCTCCTATACTTACTCTCATGTCATCAAATATTCTAAAACAACATCAAAATGGACTATTGATCGTTATTAATTTGCTTAAATATTTTTGTATTAATTACGAGTGAGTATAATTTAAATTATAATTTTCAGTAAATTTATAAATACCAACCTAAGCCACAAAAACACATAATTAATTTATATATTAAAATAATTAATTTTTCAATAAAATTTCATCTGTTCTCAAATGATTAGTATAACGATATATATATATATTTAAATAATTGGTTTATGTAGATTTTAAATTCTATTTCTATTTTTACTTTATGTCAACAATATATACTATCTATATAACTAAAAATGCTATTAGTTCACGTATCATTGATTATATAACATAAAATTTTTTTGAAAACTTGACTAATAGTGTATTTTATCAAATATTTTAATGTTCCATGTAAAATAATAATATTGTTTACAATGCAACAAACAATAATGGTAAAAAAATAATGTAAATAAGTATCACTTGATAAAAAAGCTCTTAAATATTGCAAGGACTAACTCAGTACGTAAAATCACGTTTTTTAGAACTAGATTCTAGTTCAATGATTTAATTAATGTTTTGACTACCTACTCAATTATTATAAAAACGCTTCTAGAAAGTCAATCATTATTGGCTCAACAACACCTGGTGGATTATGATCTCATTAAGAAGTTTCGTCCATTGATATCTATTATATACCATTTTTCTCTAGTTCTGGATTTTTGAGACAGATATGTCTTTGAGGACATAGGCCCCGTCTGTTAGTATTGTGATTTGCAATGATTTCGGTGATTTCTGTTTGGTAATACTCTCCCACATGGCCCCACCACCGACGTCTTCAAATTATAATAAATCTTGAGACGCCTATATCCTTAAACAATAATATTATGATATTTTCAAACTACAATTGACCGGAAAAATTATATCATACGCCGACGACGCTGCTATCATTGTTGACAGACAAGACTGGAACACTACAAACGAACATGCAAATAACGTCATGAACACTCTCAAATCCTGTTTCGATAGTAATTTACTTTTTTTAAACTCCGAATAAACCTATTGCATTCCCTTTTCAATCAAAAGTCTTAAAACACCGCCCATATAAAAATTACTATCCATAACGACAACTGTAACAATTACCTGTAACGACTTATGTACAAACTTAAGCCAAAAAAAAGAAACCAAATATCTAGGTGTAATTATTGATCAACATTTAAAATGGCACAGATATATTAGCGAATTAGTGAAAAGAATAAGAAAATGTATTTATATATTCATAAGATTAAGAAACATTTTAAGTATAAATAATTTTAAAAAGATATATTTTGCTATTGTTCACTCACTGCTCTAGTATAGAATAATTGGGTGAGAAGGACAATATTATAATATAATGAACTCGGTAAAAATAATGTAAAGAACAATCATTAAAGTAATATTAAAAAAAAATATCAACTTTTTCAACACAAACACTTTTTGCAAAATTCCCATATCCCAAAATAGAAAACATTTATAAAAAATCTCTATTAATTAATTAATTAAAGAAAATTGAATTTGAAACAAGCACATCATTAAAGTTTGAAAATAACTTTAAAATTCCTAAATGTAACACTAAACACTATCAGCAAAATTTTATATTCTTTCAATAAAAATTAAATTAAATTAAAAAATTCAATAGCCTCCCTACATAAATTAAAGAAATAAAAGATATAAAAGAGTTTAGAAAGAAATTAAATAAATACTTCAGAAACACATAATTAGAAAATAAATAATATTATAGAACACTTCAGAAGCACACAAATAGACAATAAATAATTATAGACTATAAATGTATAACTCTCTATACAAAATTATTATAGTGTAACTCCCTCTCCAAGCACAAGAGTTAGTCTCTTTTTTGGAGAGGTAAGCAAAAAAAAACATGTAATTTTAATAATGTAAAATACTTAATTCATGTTATAAAAAAAAGTAAAAATGTCACATATATAACAAAAAAATTATCTAGAAAATATACAACAAATATTATTATTTCGATTTTGATTATAAAATAGAATATTAAAAATATTAAGTATATAAATTTATTTTTTCAGGTTCTACGGACCACATATTCTTTTTATACAGTTCTCACAACTGTAGATGATATGTAGAGAGGGAACATAACCGAATAATATAAATGTATTTTTAATAAGGTTGTCTAATCACATATATTTAAACACACGATTATAAATTATACACTGTTAATAATATGATCATGGGGTTAACAAATCATTTGATGGAACAGTTTTACCACTCACAATATTTAAATAATTGTAAACTGTATGTACCAAGTATTTAAAACACCACATTTAGTGTATATTTGATACAAATTGAATTATTTTAACTATAAAAGAATATACATTTTTAAAAATTATTATCACTTCCCTAGCTATGCAGTAACATAGGTCTACTGAGCCAATTATGTCGTATTTATATAAATATACACAATGTAAAACTTATATTTTACCTAGTACTAAAAAAATCATTTGCACTTAGAAATGACTAGTGGATAACCAATTATGTAAAGCGAATCATAATAAAAATAATCATTTTTTAATTCAATGCTATATAAAATTGATATATTGCATGCTATCTGCATTAAAAATACCACTTGTACTACGTGAAAAAGATCACACATTAATTTAAATAATTATAGATAAAGATGAAGATCATGTTAGATAGTTTTGACGAATACGCTACAAGAATAACATTTGAGAATAAAATGAATGTATTTAATTATTATATTTATTATTTCTTATTATATGTATAGTAACTATGACATTAACTATTTTAAAGTTATTTAAGCTTGTAAAAGCATTTTATTCCCATTTAAAGTGTTAAAAAAACTCAAATTTCTTGCAGTAACACGAGTTGACAGCATGGCTGCGTAGGGTATTTTTAGCATGGTATGGTAAAGGTTATAAAAGATACTTGAATTTGGATGGCTAAAAAATTGAGTACATATGGATTTGGAATTTATAAAAAATACTCTTAACTTAAATTCATTCTAAATATTCATAGACTATTATTATTTATATCTTAATTAATGTATTTCCAAGATTCACTTTAATTATATCAATATATGCTTAAAAATATTAGCTATAGACATAATTATTCTTGTATTTATTTTCTTACATTCCCAATTCTCTCGTACTTACTATTACTGTAGGCATAGATAAATAGTAATTATAAATATTGCTGTATGTTCTGTGATTTAGAGCGATTTTAGCCTATATGTATATGTAAAGTGAATCAATAAATGACAACCCACTAACTAAACATGTGTATAATTTCAGAAGAAATGGATGGAATCCAAAATATAATAAAATATTATTAATTTATCAATATTTAAAGTATTTTCTTTATTTAATGATTTTTCGGTTACAACATATGTATTATACAATATAACTTTAAGTATTCACGAACGTTTCGTAGGTAACCAAAAACAATTATTTCATCAAAGTATATTAATTTTTGATTAAGAAATTGCACTAAATTATTGAATGTAGTCATTTATTTTTTAAAACATTAGAAGAACTTAATATTATTTTATTATCTATTCTGTACTATTATGGTGAGCTGGACACAGTCCTAAACGCACCCGGTGGAGCAATATCTAAGCATATTGACATACGCTGCAACGCAGGTACTGAAAGCAACTGGCGCCACCGTCCAGTTGTTCGTGACGCCACCCTGTTCTCACTCTTGGGGCGATCAACAGCATTTAGCTTTGACTTCTGTTTTAGAATTACATCGTATAAGTGTACCTGTGTTAATATAATTAATCATTGTAAAAAGTAGTAGAATGAACATAGTACTTTTGCATGCATATTCCGTTGATTTAAATTGCTCCACCACTGTAACAAATACCAACCTCTTCCTATTAAATCAAGGCGTATACCAAAATACACGAATACAAATGTCTAGCTGAGTTTATTTGAAGGCGGTTCGTTATTTCACATGTATAATCTTTTTTTTCGGATTATAAAATTTTTATGCTGTATACCTACTATACTAGAAGTGTACACTAAATCATCATCATCAGTAACGTTGCAACATCATATAGTGAGTCTTGCTTCTTTGCAGGATTCGTCTCGATCGCATCGACTCTCGATAACATTTGTTTGTTTGTCTACTTATTTTACGACACCCTGTACGTTGATTTACGAGTGTATTATAAAACTTGTTTCAAATTTTCTGTAATCAGTTTATCAATTGGATTTTTCACGAACACGTGTACGAGAACATTAAAGTTTACATAAGAAGAAGAAGAAGTTCTAATAGACTGAATAGCAAAAAATAATACATTGGCCCAACTGTTACAATTCCCAGACATTTATTACCATTAAGGTTTTGATGTCAAAACATATAATTCCTATCGATTTGGCGTTCAGTGGCGCATGTTAAAGAATCATAAAATAAACCACTTTTTTAAGATTTTTGATAATTATTTCTTAATCTAAAAATATTGAAAATAAACTGTAGGTCACGTGGTAATAAGAAAATTAACTTACATACCTTTGTGTACTTATGGCGTATTTTTTTTAAAAGAGTATGAATTTTTGGTAGATCAATGGCAAACTATTGATTTTACACTTTGTTCAATAGTCCACCACATTTGAGTGACAACTAGTTCTATGAATTAACGCAAATATGGCAATAAATATAAAACATGGAATCTTCTTCTTCTTCTTTCAAACAAGCAATACACCCTTCAAGAGTGATTTGTGCCATTAAACAAGTTTAAACATTATTTCATAAAAAGCAGTACAACAATATTATAGAATAGGGAATATTGCGTTACAAGTTAATACCATTGACATGGTATGGAATCAATAATTATTTAAAGAGAGACGATTAACTTGTTGCATGCATGATTTTAGTTTAAACACACTTTATATCAATTTCCCAATGAAAAACCGCATTAAGTACAGCAATACAATCCCGATACATCAATTGACAGCGGGAGTGAAAACTATAAAATCATTATTTGAGTAACGCAGTAGATAAAAATAAATATTTATTATTTTATAAAAATTACCATCTCAAATTATTATATTGTATTATATATCAGAACTTCCCAAAGTTTTACTTTCGATAATATTAATTCGCTACTGGAGCGACATTTGTCTTTAGATTTTAATGATTTTACAATATTTTTTTTGTTCGGAAAAAGTTGCAGAGCATTTCGTACAGATTTGTAATGAGACTAAGGTGAGATCAGAATTACGAACATTAATATTCTTCGTGTGTCTGTGTAAATTGAATCCTGATTTTGCGATCGAGACAAAAACTAAGAATTGTTATCAAGATGTGGTGTTAGCGAAGAACGCTCTGAATATCAAATCTGATTTTCCACCATATCGTGCGCTTGGATTAACAAGGTAATCATCTGACATTTATTTATTGAACGTTAATTTTTTATTTATTTTACGAACTTTGGTTCATCACACATGAAGTAAATTTTTTCCAATAATGGCACAATATATAATTTATAGAATAAAAAAAACGATTTCTGATTTATAATAAATAATATTATATTTCTGTATAATTTTACGTTAAATGTTTTATGATTTCAGATGTTATGTAATACCTACAACTCATGCATTCAAATAAAGAATTATTGTTATAAAAAATAATATAAGTATTACTATAATATCTTTGTTTTCTTGTTATCTCCTTAATTACTTGGAAATTTGACAGGCAACACAATTTAAAAAATCAAATTTTTGTACAAAAAAGTAAATTTTGGTCAAAATGTCAGATGATACCTTGTTGTAAATATTAAGGGAATGATCTCCTATAATGTAGACTGATTAAGTGAAAGATACAGCAGTATCCACATTTGAAAGATAACACCTTTCCAAAAACAGTGAGACCTAAAGAGTCAAGGATATTTACTGAAGAGAATAGTAAGAAAATCGTAAAACCCTGTAAACCCACTAGCCAATAAGCTTTATTAAATACTGAAATGAAATAATTAAAAAAAGTAAGATTATGTATTTATAAAAAATAAACGATAAATTAAATAAAAATTCATAAACTATGTCACGAACCACCAATGAGGCAATAGAAGAAAGTCACTTTGTAATTTTGTAAAATATTTGTAAAGCTTTTCATTTAGGAAAATTTAATTTCAGTTTGAATTTAATACAGATGGATGTATCAAATTACTACTCCCAGTGAATTCGATATTGTTGAAAGAAGAATTACATAAATTTAGTTGATATTCTAGATTTTTTTACATTACATTCGGTCTAAAACTTAAAATCAGATCCATCTAGACTTATAATCGAATAAGCTATGATGGTCTAGCCAAATCTCATCTAAATATGTTTGCTAAAAGAGACATCTATTTTTATTTTTTATTTTTTTAAAGCTTTCTACTGACAATGGAAAGCTTCAAGGTTCGATTTCCGGTGATGACTATACTTTACCATACTAAGTGATTAAGTTCTGAAAAATCGTAAGTACATAAATAAAATGTGATTTGTACAAAAAATAATTTATTATTTACGTTAATATATTCTGTTAATTAAATAAACCTAGCCCCACCTATACGGGTCTAATCAAAATCTATTGAGTAGAAAAGATGGTTGTTTCCAACTTGAAAAATAGATGTCTACTTAGCAAATATACTAACAAGAAATTAGGCATCTTTTTTTATTTTTATTAATCTGATATTTTTGATCAAAGTACAATAATACAATTTTTTTTTTCATGCTATATGCTTGTTTAGAGAAGTGGATATTATGTATATTAATAAAAAATATTGTTTACAATAAATAAAATATAATAATAGCATTAACGATATAAGAATAATAATAAAAAAGTTTAGGGGTACATGTTTCTTTTTAAAGTGTTTTTTAATGTCATTAATCTTTCTATTGTTTTCGGGTAAGCTGCTAAATATTTTTTTCCCTGTTTGAATCCTTGTTGAAGAATCGTAACTTAATTAGTTAAATTTCTCTATCTCAGCGATGACAATTTCTCTATATAATCAATAAATAGATTTTTCCTAGATCTTTCGTTTAAATTTCACAAAACTATGTTCTGAAAAATTGAAATATCACAAATAAAATGTGATTTTATTAAACATTAATTAATGTAAATAAACACAATACCTAGTAATTTTATTATTTATTTGCACTCGTTCCATTTTGAAGTAAACATATGTTAACGACTTCACGGTCTCTATGTAATTAATTCAGAATCTAATTGGTTCACCAAGAAGCATCATTACTGATAATGCCGAGCACCAGATGCATCCCAACCAACCAAGTTGCAACATCGAAATTTACACCAACAGTTATATAGACCGTAACAAATGGTCGCTGCAGAATCCCTATCGTTTAATCCTGTTAGTTGAGGTTGGTGAGATAGACAAACGGGCAATCTACTGCTTCTAAGACACTGTTATTTCTGACTGAAAGTTCTACTGTACGGTACAATGGTAATGATTTCTGGTAATGGAAAAATTAGACTTTATTGACATATATGTTTTTGTTGTAAATGAGGTGAATATATTATAATATAACATGATAAACATAAGATACAATTATATTGCTATTAAGTATAATACTCGTAGTTTATTGTGTGGGATGGAGTAGTCCTGGCTATTTTGTTAGACTGTCGTCTGTGTCATAGTGACCAACTTTTTTCGTGCTGTTGTGGTGTTATTTAATTCAAGAAAGATAAAGATTCAACTGCAATAAAAAGGGATTATTGATATTGATATAAGGATTAGTGTTTTTTTGTTAATTTTTTCACTGTATATACTTTACGCTATGTAATGTTTACATGTAATTGTGTAGTGATTGCTTTATTCAAAATCCTGTAAAATGACATTTGTTTGATCTTAATTAAGCATTCCAATGGTCAGCAATCCTAAAAATAAAGTTGTTTAATTACATTTTGTAGTTAAATACGAATTAAAAAATTATTCTATTAATATAATAATTTTTTTACCTATTCGTTGGTCTAGAGCAATAATGGCAAACCTATGACGCGCGTGTCAAAGGTGATACGTCACAGTGTTTTGGACAACACGCCAGCGGTCACTAATATCAGAGTTATCAAAGACCACGTGTTTCGCCACCAGACGCTTACCCGACAACAACGTTCGAATTTATCACTACGTACATACTATATATGTATCTATTTTAATTCTCACTTTGTGAAAAAAACAATTACAACAGATTAATTAATAATATCTATTCTAGAAGCATACATTTTATAGTACTCATATATAATTGGTATAGTGATAAATAAAAAAGTTAACGATATAATCACTGTAAATGATTTGGCCATTATCAGAGCAAAATTAAAAACTCAGTACAATAATTGAAATAGGACACATAATTATATAACTCAGGTACCTATAGCGATTTTGCAGACATCCACAAGAGGACACAATTTCACTAAAATATTTTGTCACACATTTTTGTCATTAATAAATTTCCATGTCCCATCATGATCGCAACCTCTCATTAGAATTCCTACATGTCAAAATAATTCTGAATTACGCTCTCCTATAGTGAGATGTATCGAGCTTAATGATTTTTCCTTGTATTTGTTTTCGAATTCATAACTTTTTGACATAGTACTTTTTAGTGTCATGTGAAATATGTTAGTATGTAAGTTATTTGTCACCATTTGATTTTTCTTTGTCCAATGCCCTTATATTTATATCTATGTTATTACCAATCAATAAATAAATAAAATAATAAATACATTCTAGCCTATCTAAATAAATAAAAATAAGAATATGATTGTCATTCAAAAACAGACTGAAAATGTAGACCTTACGAAATATTTTTTTATTAGATTATTTCGAAACATTATATTATACAATGTAGAAGGAACTGAAATAATGTGAAAGAAAAGTTTCTGCTTTGCAAACAGCATATAGTTAATAGACAACGAACGACAGCTTGTTTCGAGATGAAAGATTCAACCGTATAAGAATTGAATAAGGAATAAAATAGCGTTTTGGATACGCACGAGTATATTTACTCTCTTTTCGAACATTATTTAAGAAATGAGCTTCTTTGAGTCCAACATTTTTAGATGAGTTCTCTTGGATTAGAGTCAGGGTGACTTTAGTCCGTTTGCGTCTAGATCTTTTTAGAATCCAAAGACACTCAGAAAAAAGTCAAAATGATTAAAATTATCATAATTAAAGTTTTAAACTGGCGCTGAAACTTGCTGATCTTCAATAAATCACTACGAGACGAATTAATGCATCAATTGCAATTTTTTCCTGGTGAAACCGTAACAGTATCATTTAATACCTCAAATCATCTGAGCATTCATGCTATTCATTTCAGTTGTTCAAATAAATAAATTTTATATTTTCGTTTTCGGTTGCACAACAGTGGTAGATTTCTTCAAAAGAAAAAAAACCTTCACAATCTATGAAATTGGCCATGCGAAGTCTTTCACCTAACGTATCTGTCGTGAATTAATAATTATTTATCGTGAAAAGGAGTTGATTCTTAAAAAATACATAAACAGGGAGGCTGTCAAATGAGTACATAGTGGAGTTTAACGAGGAGGTGGCGCTTTTTCGATTTTTGATGCTATGTACTTGGAATGATAGGATGAAGGCTTCGCGAAACTGAAGGGGAGTAGCGGAGAAGAGGGGGTGTATAAATCCCATGAAATTGAAAACAAGGCACCATCAGTGCAGCGGCTTAGGATATATTGAAGAGTAAGAAACGAACGTAGGGTAGTGAGAAGATAAAGAGTATTAAAAGGGTGTGTCACAACGGAACTCAGTGCATAAAAATATATTGTAAAGAATATGCGTTGCGCACGAAAGGGACTTTTAAGGTAAAGTGGTAATAAGTGTAACAGGAAAATTACGACTCTTTTATGAAATATAAAGTGATTTCATAAAATATCGGTGATAAATCAAAATATATTGATGCGTTGCATTGCTACGTTTGTTTTATAAACATTTGTCAAATGTCTAATCGATTGATTAAGCTAAGGTTTTTTTACTAAAAAAGGTCAAACGTCAACGGAAATTTTATATCAGATAAATAATGTTTTGTTTGATATTGCACTTTATTTACAAATGTATAAAATAGAGGTGCAAAAGGTCACCCCCTACAGTGGATGCCCTAAAAATGCCATTATACCAGAATCATTAAAATCATATTGTTTTAATAAAAAGTGTCTGAAGTTGCTAAGGCTGTAGGCATCTCATATCCTAACCAAATTTTTAGATATGAGAATTAATGTTTTAAAAATATTGCATATAGGCAGATGGGTATCGCGTTTGTTAACATCACGATCACAAGAATTTATTGAAGATTTATAAAGACAATTTAAACTGTTTTAAAAAGAATATTGCTGATTTTATTTATCGGTTCATAATCACTGAAAAATTAAAAAAAACTTCATTCAAAACAATGAAAACGTAGCTATTTTCTACCATAAAAGTTCATTTTGTGAACAAGAGAGATTATGGCTCGCATTTTTGAGTTGCAAAAGACCTGACAGTGATTTTACTTTTATTCTTTTTCGAACTTTTCAAATACCAAATTACAAAAAAAAATGTTTTTAATAATATTATAGTTATCACCGAATTTTAAAAGACGTGGTAAACAATTTAAAGTACATAATTTTAACTATATACTCATATAATATACGACAATATGTATTATATTTGAAGGGATGATTTATAATACGCGCAATAAGAGTACAGAGCTATCTGCAGGAAAGTAATGCCAACAACTTGAATAAACGACAAAAATGTATAATTGGTTTTGGGTTTGGTGATAGTATCTATACGTATATATTGTTGTAGACGCCCACCAAACATATATCAACAGAAGAATATGATATAAAGGTACAATAAAAAATTATAATAATACAAAATAATGGTTGTATAGTCCATAATATTCTATGGATGGATGGATACCTGATTAAATTAATCAATATTATAATATATATAATATTAATAAAACAAAATCTATACCGTTATAGAAAAAGTAAATATATATTCCTGGTTTTATACAAATTATTTGTGTTATATTTAATCGAAAATATAATTATACTTTTAAAATTAGCAATATTATCTTTGTGGTTAAAATTCATATTTTTATTTATTATCTTTGTTTTATTAACCACTACATTGAGTTTAAATACATCTACCGGTTTCGAAAAATACCATTTTCTTCTTCAGAATGTCATAACTAACTAAAACATATATTGTTTCTTTGCCAGAATCTATTTTAAAAAAATCTATATTAAAAAAAAAAAAATTTTTTTTAGTACCTTACTAAGTAAATCATTACTTAACACAAATATACTCGAATAATTTTTAGGAAAAATTTTTAGAATGGGACTCGTAGTTAAATTTAGTTGGTTGTTTATAATATTTTGATTAGACACGCTTTATTTATCTCCAACGATTCCAAATTATTTAATTTGTGACCAACACCGTTTATATGCAAAATTGACAATCCCAATTTTTTATCAAAACCATGACTATTCTCTATCAAATGATTAGCAAATTCTGAAAACCCACTATTGTTCAAACATATAATTGTTTGAGAATTTTACAAAATCATGTTAAACATTAAGTCTAAGTACTTCGAAATAAAAATTTGCGAAATTGAGCCATTACAATTCATCATTAGTGCTTTAGGTCCAATCATCCAACAAAAACAATGTGATCGTTCAAAATTCGATGGTATTCATTTATTTTTTGTATTCAAATGCAATTTGGAATCAATAAAATATTTCAATTAATCGAAATAATTGCATAATTATAATTTTTTAATGCTTCTATCTTTGACATGGCAATGGCATTGAAATAAGGCGCATACAGCTTGAACATTTTCGATATCATATTTTTAATATGATCTACCCCTAAAATATTATGCACCAGGCGGTACATCAAAATGTTACTATTTTACAGAATAAAAACTGACAGAGAAACTGGTGGAGTTTGTCACTACCACAATACCAAAGCCAGTTTAGAAAAGATAAGAATAATTCGGTCTGTCATGTTTATCAAATGCACATTTGCAGGCTGTATTCTATTGTTTTCGATTCGAAATGTATTTATTCAAAGCTCACCTGTGAATGAAAAAACGCCAGACATTTATACCCCCATAAATCTCCTTAGCCCTCTGTGTGCACGGGAGCGATAGGAGTATTCGGGAGCTTCAGGAATTTATGAAAACTTAGGGGATGAGACGAAACAGATAAGATGTCGTGATTTCACCGTTTTTCCGAGGATAAAGGACTCAGAATTTGGGGTTTCAGAAACTCACTAAAATGTCCCATAAAGTGGAGAGGGATTAACTATAAAGTGCGAAAAGCTATGGAGTTACACCTTATATCAATTTCAACGTTGGCACGGATCCGGATCTTGTCTTTTAATAAAGTGAACGCGGATAATCCGGATAAAAGTTAGAATTATAGAATTAATTCTGGAATATTTTTATCATCGTTACTTTTTCGTGACGCATCAAGTTTTATGCTTTTTAAATATATAATACAGGCTGAATATTATGCCGATTCCAGGCCGATTTTGTTTGGCCGCTATTTTAATTTGGCAAATATTTGTCAGTTCCCATTTATTAATCGTAAAGAATAGTTGATTACAATTTATTATGGAGCATCTAACGCCTAAAAAACGTGTTGAAGTCATTAGAACATTTTATCTAAATAATAATGGCAATGCTGTAACCATTAATGGTGATCGCTATCGTCACATGTTCAAAAACTTCTTAGTAGCCGAATTGGATCGATCGGGCCTGCAATAAATGTGGTTTTCATAGCTACCTCGCACACAGACCTAACTACGCTTAAAATGTTCTGAGAAAGTTTTGCCGGCCGCATATATCAAAAAGTGGTGATATCGACTGGCCTTCTCGATCACCTGATTTGATGGCTCCCGACTATTTTCTGTGATGGTACTTGAAAGAAAAGGTCTATGCCAATAAGCCAACAACAATTCCGTTGCTAAAAGATAATATTCGAAATGAAATTGATGAAATAACACTCGAAGTGTGCGAGAATGTTATGAAAAATTAGGTTAAAAAATGACACATTTATACCGATGCCAGGGGCAGCCACTTGGTAGATGTCATATTCCGTACATAATTGTAATATACCAAATAATCGATAAATATTATAATTATATGCTTTAAGGCATCAGCTACTATTTAAAATTAAGTTTTATATCAAAAATACAATATATTTTTACTAAGCAATATTTTTATCGATAGGTATGTATTTTTTTTTATATCAATTCGCTGATTAAAAAACAAACAAAAAACTCACATTAATAGGATCGATATAAATATTATTTAATAAGAAACTATTGTGTTTTTGATGTAAAATTTGATTTAAATAGTAGCTGAGCCCTCAGAGTATGTAAGATAATATAATTTATTTAAAATAATTTATATATTTATATTCACTAACACAAACATTTTAAAATGCGGAACATTGATCATATGTACTGTTTGTATGTATGTTTACAACGCTATTAATTTTTAACATTTTTCTAATTTAGTTTAATGCATATTTGTCTCTGTAATATTGGCTTCAAGATTATAAAAAAATATATTTCGTATATGCAATAATTTTCTATATTAAGACAATTTTGTGGCACGCGGAAAATAAATGTAATGTTCGCGGTCTTTCTTATAATGCTTGTATTTTCTTAATTATGGCAAATAACATTCGGTTTATTAGTTTTAAATTAGTGTATAAATCCTATCTGAGCAATAGTTATAAAAATAGTTAAATTTAGTGTATAACTGTATAAATGGATAATAAAAACCCATATTTTCATAAAAAACGCGGAAATATGAATATTTTTTAAAAATATAAGCCTTAATATGATTGTAGAAGAACTGTAATTCGGGAAGGATAATTTTTAATTTGATCAGCTTGGTTAAACAAATTTGTTTTATTATCATTTTGATGGATTATGTGAATTAAAGTTTAAAATGTAAATTAAATATTTATGGTTTCAAACGACCAGTATCATCTATCAGATCTAACTTATATTATAGTTCTCAAGCATTTATTTATTGATTATAAAGGTGACTCAAATTCATCGCCAGGTTTTAAATGGAAATAAAACGACGTTTTTATTGAATTTTTTAATTGTATTAAATTGAACACTCCGATTAAACATGTAAAAAAAATATATAACACAAATGGCCACTTCGGCTTCGGCTGCAAATCTTGAATTTTTTCACAATATTTTCCAATTTCGTACAATATTTCATAAGTTTTATCGATATCATGTCATATTTCGTTTTTGAGGTCGTCAATTATTTATGAATTGCTGGCGTAGGCTTTGGATTTCAGATAATTTCACAAAAATAAGTCGCGTGGTGTTAATTATAAAATCGCTAGAAACTAACAAAATATACATATTTAAAATATAATTCAGAATCACAGACCACCAAATAAATAGACATGAACTAACGCAAATTCTTTGTCCCAAAATTTTCATTTTGATGGCATCCATGTGATCAGTTTGGTGCCACTAACGTAAATCAAAATAAATAAATATGACTCGATTGGAATGATAATTTAAACACTTACAATATAATATGAATTAATGTAAAAAATACGTCATGTTTACATAAAGATTTAATTTTTGAAGACTAAATAAATATTTTTACTGATGCAAAAATCTTTCATAATCTATCAGATTTATGTTTCGTTGAACGTATGTGTGTAGAATGACCCTAGCCCCGCAAATAATGTTCCAAATCCTTCTCCTATATATACACTTCATATTATGTCTATTTATTTACTAGCCTGAGAAAGAAATCCAATTTTTAAAAGCTGATTAAACGTTCTAAGACCGGTTTTAAACATTAATTTTCTTAAGAAGGGGGTAACGTATTGGGGATTTTCGGAATGGATTTACGAACACCCTATCTCCATTATAATTGATACATGAATAATAATAATAATTATACATTAGCCCTTAACCTTTCGTTAAGAATTATTATATTAGCCTTCAATTAGCGATTTTTTGAGATTTATTATTTATATCATCAGATAAATGGATAAAGATTTATTGATAGAGTCCATTGTCGCACCCCACGGTGTGTTTGTCATAATCTTGATATTGAATCATTCTATTGACAATTATTTATTATATAATAAAATTGTAGTCTTACACACGTACTGTAATCTTATATATATTTTCTGATTATTATTATAATATTTATTATATTTGAATCATAAAAAAATTATCAACATTTAATATACCTAAACGACCCACTTGCGTGTGAATTTACTTGCGTATAATGACGATTGAACACGTCCCTTCTAAAACCTCCCTATTCGTCGATCTCTTCCTTCTCGCCCAGATTTGAAACCACCCCATCACCTCAGAGCCCTTGTCAAACATCCTAATGGACGCAGGATGCCCCCGAACGCCCACCCTACAGATGGAGGCGTGAAAAAGGTTTACCATAAAAAAATGGTACCTTTTTTATAATGACGGTGACATTATTGAACTACTACGTCATCCTAAAAAAATAAAAATTCAATAAAATTAAAGAAAAAAATGTATCCACGAAATTAAAAATAATAAAATTAATTTTACATCCGATCGTAGTCATTTGATCGCAGGTATTGATTATATTGTGATGATATAAATTGTATAATTCTAAATTACCATGATGTTACAAAATATATCTCATGATTCTGATTTTAAAAATTTAAAAATAATAACTATTATTAATAATGTGAGAACTATTACTTTGTAAATGTATGTGTGTGTGTGTCATGAAAGTGAGTAGATGAGTGGTCGGGGACGAACCTTATAAGAGGCCGTCTCTGGAAGAATAGCTCTCTTCCATCACAGCTTCTTCTGAATAACTTGTCTATCTCTGAATGTATAATTTATATTACTGTATAACGTGTTGTAATAAACTTATAATTTTGTTACCTGGAAAGACTGAGTTTCATAAACAAGGAATTGGGACCCAAGTAATAATATAGTAATCAAAGGATAGTAGACCTTCAAGGGAATCTGGTGGTAATCTAAGATTTATCACAAATAATAATTCCAAATCATTAAGGAAGCAAGAAACGTTCCTACCATGACCTTTAATCTGATTTCACGAATGTTTAGTTTGTTTAATTAGATCAACATAATAAAGAGTTCCTTTATGTTATTATGTTCATATGTATTATATAACACTTTCATGTATTTTGCATTGTAATTTATACAGATGGATACTGCAACATCTCAGTTTTATATATATTATATTCCTTAGGCAACAATACATACCCACTGTAGTATCTACAGGGCTGCGGTGGGCATTATAGTAAACTTATGTGATGAGTATTTTAAGAGGTTTAATGACTTACTTACTTACCATCCCGCCATTTCCCCACGGGGGTAGGCAGAGAGGATCGAGCGCTACACTCTTCTATCCTAACACAATTTTCGCCTCATTCACATTCATACATCTTCTCATATAAGCTTGCTGATTGTTGAGGCAGAAACATCCTCCATTATCTGGTTTACCTGGTCGTACCAAGTCTTCCGCGAACGTCCTATATTACTGGTGTTATCAACACTTACGTCATTTATCTTTCTTAGCATCCACTTCTCATTCATCTGTTTCATATGGCCAAACTACCTAAGTGATCCTTTCTTAATCTTACTCACTATACTAATATCAGCTTTACATTCTTTCCTTATTTCTTCATTCTTTACTCTGTCATAAATAGATTTGACACAAATACGCTTAAGTATTCTCGTTTACACTGCATTCAGTCTACTTTCGTTACATTTCTGCCAGCTCCAGGGCTCACTTTCATACATCGGTATCAGGACTCTATTGTGCACTGCTAGTCTTGCCTCGGTTGAAAAATTCCCGTTAGATATAATTCCATTCAAAGCGTCGTTCACTTTATTCCCTGCAGTTACCCTCCTTTCGATATCATTCTCAGCCTTTCCGTTTCTATCAAACATACTTCCCAAATATACAAACTTGTTCTAAGAATTCCTTACCAACTAGCATATTTTTTGCAAGATGTCTTGCTTTCCTTCTTCTCGAATACCATCACTTTCGACTTGTTAACATTCATCATGCGGTCGCTTTCCTTGTATATATCTTATATACTACTCACTAGACTCTAGACTAGACTAGTTCTTGTTCATTATTCGTCATTAGAACTGCATCATCGGCGTACAATAAACAGTATACAATCAAAACGCCTATTATTCTATGCTTATGCTTCTACATTCATACATTGGTTTAATGACCATATTTTTAATGAAACTCATTAATGTTGTATCATTAAACTATTAATGCTCTATAATAAAGTCTATATAATAGATATAAATAGCCACAAATCAATGCATTTTTTTAAAAATACATTTTTATTGTGAGTTTGCAATTTTAGAACACAGTTATTTAAAATAAATTAAATGAATTACTTGAAAGGATAAATAGAAAATAATATTTTTCGACGATATATATATATATAGTAACCACCGTGACTCGAAACTTTCTCTTACAGTAAGAATGCGTTCTAATTACGCTACGGAAATAATTCACTTTTACGTCGAATTTGCGAAATTACTTGTTATTGTTTCTAATATAGAGAGACAGACAACTATTACGCAATCTCCCGGTAAATAAAAGTTCCCATCGTATTTATATATTTTTTTTTATCCTTTTAAGCGAATCGTCTAATTTGTTTTCTTTTAAATACATAAATGCATGTCAGAATAGAAATATGATTTTACCTTGTCCTTATTTTTTTTTACTGTTGCTTTACACATTCAAGGATTATTGTTGTTTTTCGCTTTATTTTTTGAAAAAATACGTTAAATTTAAAAAATAATCATGACATTTGCTATTAGTTCTTATTTAAAAAAGTTATGTAATGGACTTTTAACACTACATTTCCTTATTAAGGAGAACAAATTCTTATTGTGAAGTTGTAATAATTCAGAAGATAGGTTTGTGATATTTTAAATGTATTAATTAGAAAGATATACATATAAAATCAATTTTTTCGAGTTTATTTAGTATTTACTATATTTTCTATTTGTTTATATTTTTAATATCTGTATGTAATTTTCCATAAATAATCTCGGCCATGCTTGTTCAATAATCTGTCAGTAAAGATATTACTGTTTTAATAAGATATCTGTTAATGGTTCATCGTACCGCATAAATATATAAATTAATACATAAATATAACGCCTTATTCTGTCGACGTGCAACTGCGGAAATACGAAAATATTTCAATTTTCATGATCGATTTTCTTTCAATCCGTCGAGGTATGGACCTTATTTGCGCATGACGTACATAAGGCTATATTATATACGTGTTGACGATTTCATCAAATGCTTTTCCATTAAACGTTGCATTAAGTATTACTTTTTCAAATAAAGCTGTCAGTTTATTCAGTTTGGGGCTGAATAAAATTATTTTACAAATAGCCATTGCAGAGAAATGAATGGGAAAATTTATAAAATACATTTCGCCGCTTTGCGATTAAATTTGGCCGCGTTCTTCTCGCGCAATAAAAACGTAAACTGGGATATCCGAGAGGCTGAGAAGGCTCCGGTTACAAAAGCTATTTCAAATCTTATTTTAATTTGAATAACATTTTCTCGTCAATAACTTTATTCCATTTCACTTGCTCTCTCACTTTGTTGACCCGTTGAACGCGAGAAATTTTTACGATTGGTTGCGATGTCTTTCAAAAGTCCACTTCTTTGATTTATCCAATGATAGATTTTTTTTTATAAACCCGGTAGTTAAAGAAACGTTAATTAAAACTTATAATTTCAATAGATTTTATATCTAAAGGGGAAACTGAATATGATTATCGGTATAATAATTTAAATAATCTGGAGATTAGTGGATACAAAAGCAATCAGATAATGAAAAACAGAATCGACGGTGAGAGCTACAGATTCCTTCCGGAAACAAAAAAAAAATCTGTCACATGTATCATACCATCCCTGCATATAATATGTTTTTTCAGTTATAAAAAAGTGTTCTTAAATTTTAGTAAAACAATTAAATTAAAATAAAAAAACTCCCCGATGGAAAGCCAAACCCCGTTCTTCCACGTGACAAGTGGAAATACTAACCACTGCCCTGTCGGTAGATATAAGATGTGAAAGAAAACATTTAGAAATATCTGATGATTAATAATCTCTTTAATAATTAAGTTTTATTACAATGTTCAAAAATTCAATATTAGTATTAAAATTGAATGTCAATAATATATAAATAATAAAGCTTAACAAAATCTAAATTGGTGCATTAAATACTAATACCAAAATTTTTCGAAAACATGTAACATAAATCAATATGTAGATGCTTGTAAAAAGATATTTTTGTGTCATTTTGCAAATAAAGAACTGAATTTTTTTAATGTACTCGAAAATTCTTCTGTAATGTACGGTGAAAGATAAAGTATTTAATGTTAAAATGCTTAAATTGTATTTGGTCATCGTTGTTCTTGGGTGGATTAATTCAAAAGTTAAACTTTTCCGAAACAAAGTTTAAACATTTAGGTGGTTTAGGAAAAGGTTTAACAATAACCCTTAAAAATATATTTGATCATTTTTAAAAATACGTAGTTCACAAAATAAAATGAAAATATCTCAAATAATTAAGATAAAGAAGCATAAAATAATTAATAATAACAAAAAAAGAACATTATTTTTATTTTGCATATACTTTGTTTATATACTCAATTAAAGTTTAAATTGCAAATATTAAAAATATTATTTACCTCATCGGTATATTCTTTATTATTAGGAGAACACATTTTTATTGTGAAGTTGTAATTATTCAGAACATAGGTCTGTGATATTTTAAATATAAATTAAATATATTAATTAGAAAGATATACATATAAAATCATTTTTATTAAAAAATATTGTTATTACGCCACCGGAATTCGAACCTGGATCTCTTTCCAAACCGGGAAAGGTTCATTATCCAACTATGCTATAGCGACAATATTCTTTCTTATTATTAATAATCATAATATTCAATGCATTATTGCATCCTTGAAGACATTATAATAATTATAAAATTAAAATATATTCCGCGTTTACCATGGACTGTAAGATGAACGAATGTCTCCGTTCTTCAGAAACTTCTTAAATAAAGGTTTTCCAAGACTCACAGAAAAAGATTTCTTTCATACTCGGGCAGAATACTGAAAACTCGCAAAATAATGGAGGATGAGATTTGACCATCTCCAACGGGACGGACATATCAAATCATGGACATGACTGGAGCCTCGCTACACAGTAAAGAAGACCCAGGATCGTGAAGCGTTTGCACTGTTAAAGCAGATTAGAGGACAATGATGCTGTCATAAGTACATCAGTGAAAGATAAAGAAACATACTCATGGTATCCCGGAGATTTTAGTTCAAACGGAACCTATGATTAAGAGACGTAGTGAACAAAAATGGTGTGCAAATAAATTCAAGACCTTTCGCCGGACCACAAGATTCTGAGAGATTCACACTTGTTATGTTGTTGTCTAGGTTCAGTTAAAGATGGATGAAGTTTAAGAAGGCGACTTAGTAAAATTAATTTGCGTTAAAGATCTCAATTTTGAATTATGCATCCTGCTCGGCACACTGAAGCCGCACTAAGATTGAGCTGGTCGGTGGTAATGCGTTCAGGCGTTCGATCCGCCAGAACAAGCACGCATTGTAACAATATATTAGTTAATAGTTAATGAGTAAACTGAATATTGACAAAATAATTAAAACAATATCAGCCCCCAGGCAGCCAGCAGCTCCTCTTCATCTCGGGTCGCGGAGCCGTGAGAAGAAATACGATGAGACATTTTTCCTTCCCCTAATGGCCCCGGTAATAATTTTATTATATTCAATTTCTACGTGTATTAACGCTTTTTGTGTTGCTCTCCCAGCCTCCCCCCATTAACAGCAAACGTTAAGACCTTTAGCGAGGGGTAGGTGGTGGGTGGGGCGGCCAGGGTGATATTTTATGAGAAGAATTATGTTCCACTGAATACGCAAATGTATTGTGTTTCATTTCTTTATGTTGCGAATGTATTATGGAATTTGTACATTTTATACAATACTTTATAGAAATTTCAAAGTTTCAAATTTATTTTATAATTATTCATAATTCAAGAAATGGCAAGTTGTAGCTTTTGTGCTATCATTTAATAGAATTTTTTCTCTTTGTGATAACTTGTATAGCTATGAAAAATTATTTTGCTTAAGTAGATACCCGCTATATAATATAATTATATTATTATAATATTAATACAAACGAATTTTAACATTTTCCCGCAAATTTTATATTATGTTGTTTTTATAAATGATTTATGATTATTTGAACATATATTTCTTGATATCTGTAATTTTAATTAATTTAAAGTAAAGTGTCCAGAAACTAAACGTAAATTGCACCAACGCAATGAAGCTAGGCTGACTTATTTTAAACTATCAAACTTCTTCCAACGACGAACATTGGTCCTCATTTTGCTTCATGACATTGTCAATGAGAAAATTGATTCCTTCTAGTTTGTGCGATAAGTTTTTCCGTACCCAATTGAAAGTTGAGAAAATACATTCCATTCTCAGTAAATAATTATAATATAACTCCAATCTTAGCTTCTACAATACCAAAAATGATGCGGTATTGGTGCCACCAATCATATATATATATATATATAAATAAACTCAAATAATCTGCGCACGGGCCGGCTGCGGCGCGTTGTATTGGTAACTATTTTTCGGTCGGTATCGGTGTGTTTTTGCGGCTGGTAAGAGCCTAGCTTTACACCCAGGTGAGGTGCATTTAGGGAGCCATCGTCGGTGTTGTTGATTGTGGAGGTCTATCGATTGACTTGCTATTTTTGAAAATGAAAATAACAGTTCAATCCAGCTACTGTCAAGTATAAGTAAACCACGCTATATGCATGACGGTATAGTTATTGTTAATTGAAATCCGATTATAAAACATGATATTATTTTAACGTTGTTGGGTCTTAATACAGTTTTGTTACATAGTGTTGTATTCGAACGACAACATAAGTCGATTTATAGATCGACACGATTATATTAAATACATTTAGAGTATATTATTAAAGTAATTAATTAAAAATAATATTTTTATGATTAGCAAAATCAACTTTGTGGTTAAAATTCATTATTTTAGATTGTTAACTTTATTTTATTAACCACTTAATGAATTAAATACATATACCGGTTTCGAAAAATATCATTGTGTGCTCCATAAATAATACATAGGCAATGTTTATGTGAATCCATCGTGTTCAGAATACTTAATACTCATTACGCACCTTCTATTAAACTATATTTTTTGTTAGTATTCTCAATTATTAATATTATTTAATTTAAATAAATAAATTTATTTATTTTATATACATGAACGTATTTCTAATAGCGACAAAACTCCTCAAAAATCTGATTGAGAACTTATTCCCAAATTTATAATCTAATTATAAAGAGCCTTCGGTAGTACAGGGAGGAAACCCTCGAGGAAGAGCCGTAGCACTTAGATGTGGCTACATCCTCCTACGACCCCGCTACGCCATACGTCTCGCGCTGCAATATATAACGTAATTAGAACGATGGAACATGACACTTTACGACAACGCAGTGTTTCTAGAAAATTTTAAATCACCATTTTTTTTTGTCACCTTTAATGGCACTTACGAATGGTCCGTATTTGAATCAGAAATTAAGAAAATTATTAATCAAATTTTTTTAAGTAGATGGTTATACATAAAATAATGTTATAACTCTACTTGAGGTTATTAGCACTACTGGAGTAGAGTTTTATTTATATCCATCCATTTTGAAATTAAATATAATATATTTTTTATTATGGAGAACACATCATTATTGTGATATTACGGTTTTTCAGAACATAGTTTTGTTATATTTTAATACAAATTAAATGTGCTTATAAGAATTTTTTTTTTCGGTATATCTTTCTTATTGATATATTTAATTTGTATTAAAATATATTTTTATTTATTAAATTTGATGACATTTTTAAGGAGTTACAAAAGTCATTGACCGATTGTTATTAAAGTAGACTAAATTTTGTAATATTCCCAGCAACTTAGATATGAGTGTATGAATCTACTGTAATGCCCATTCTTTTATATGAGACTCAGGCTTGGGTACCCTATAGAGGACACGTTAATTGTCTGAAGATGTTCTACCAACGTTTCCTTCACCGCATTCGGATCCACTAGAGCAACCGTGTGTCTAATGTCGCAGTTTTACATGACTCTAAGTGTCGACCTATCACGGAAATGATCATGAATACCAGACTAAGGTGTACCGGACGCGTGGTACGCATGGGCGATCATATACTTTGTAACGCGCCATGTATGGGGAGATCGTGGGTAGGCAAAGACCCGGGGGGTTGAAGAAGCGGTACAAAAATTGCCTCCGGGAAACGCTGAATTTGTGTAAAACACCTGAACACTAGAACCTCAAGATCATGGGAGTTGGAGGAGTATATGGTTTCAGGTTGACGATATTGTGGCGGCTAGACGAGCTAGACATTTTCAGCGAGCCGCGACCCGGTGACGTGCGTAGGAGGGAGTGTCCCTCTCGATTTTGACAATTCTCCCACTGAAAAGCGAATGGGACACAGAACACAAATAAGTGGAAATAACGAAGGAATTCTCGAATATGAGGCCCGGCACCAACCAATATTGACAGCGTACTCTGTGTAGTTTTTGAGCAAATATGCCGTATATATCTGACTTTTCTGGCCGAGTTTTCGGATCCCATTGGTTCCCAGGGTTCGTCATCGTCATGTGTGACTGTTAGTGTTGTGGGCATGCAAACTCGACCATCCAAGAAAATCAGCAATGGATGACCACTTTCTGGATACGGGCCACCATTTTGCATTTGAGCCGAACATCCTAGGAAAGCCCAATAGTCATAACGCACGTCTGGTTAAGGAGGCAATTGAAATATATAAACACCCTGCGAATAATCCAGCGCTTCAAATCCATAGGAATCGAAGAGTCCATATAGATAGCGATCCGACAGTAAATATAACTAACACATAACAACACTATTCATTTCACACATTAATTTTCGACATGGTATTGCTATCCAGTACTTAAAAACGACACACCCTGCTTTGGACACGGTACTGCGAGCCAGTACTTGATCACAACACCAACAGTCACGCATCAAACCAAATACAGATTGCCCAGGCACTATTTCCTGCGGCGAAGCAACGCGCTCGATCCTCCGGACTGAGCTGCACACAGAAGCGGACAGCGTCGAGAGAACTCTCCAAATGATGATTTGTAAAATAATAAAAACATTATATTTTTAAGTCTTGTAGTCTTTATTTTAGTTTAAATATTTAAGGATTATGTTAAAATAAGGCGGCACTGTACATAAAGTGTCGCGCCTAGATAATTTGAAATACTTAACTTCCAGTAAATTGTTTAGAGGGTTTTTTATCAGTAATTTTTTACCCTTCCAATTCATGTATTAATATAAAACACTCAGATGTTTATAATAATAAGGTAGTTAGTAAAAGTGTCAAAGTGACTAGCGCTGACGCACTTGTAGTCTGTAGATTAGGCGGTCTAGCCGCATGTAGAGTACTCAGAGTATCGTAGACTCTAAGGAATTGGAAAAAAAAAAAAAATCACGCATCAAATCAGCCCTAATGGCGGACCCTACAATGAGTTCTAGACGTCGGCCAGAAAGGTCACAGATACATGGCAGATTAGTCCAGAAAACCATACACAGAATATTCTAAATGGCAGTGAAAACATAATAATATATTTATTGAGTCGTAGATTAGCGTGTATCTCTAGTAATAATTTATATGCCGTCATCATCCCTTGTATGGTTCTAGTCTTCTCAACAATACACTTTAGCCTTGGCTCCTTCCCACCAATTGCTGACATCCAAGAATGGATAGATGTATAATTATATTGTATTAGCACCTCATTTTGGTCTACCTATTCGTCGACTTTCTTCAGATTTCTTTTAAAGCAGCAATTCATTGAAATTACGCGTCACTTATATGTTGTACATGGCCTAGCCTTCGAAGATAATATGATTATGAATTTTGTGACTTTCGGCTCGTCTGGGTCGTAAAGTTCCTGATTGTAATGCCTACGCCATACTCCATTTTCATTGACAGTTCCGAAAATTCTCCTGAGGATTCATTTTTCATATATCTAGTGTTGTTTCATCTTTTTATGTTAGAGTCCAGGTTTCTGATAGGTAGATAAGCAGTTTTATACAGCATAACCTTTATTTTTCAGCACATCATATTTGACCCATATATGTATATATAGAATAGATAGACCAAAATGAGGTGGTATTAAAATATAATTATAAATCTATCCATTCTTGGGTATATATATATATACAATCAAAAATTTCCTAATAATAAATTAATAATGTGATAGTATATTAACAATATAATATGAATATTTTTTCTATGCTTTTTATAATATAATTAAAAAAAAGACCTTTAAAATACTAGAACCAACGAATATTGAAAAAAAAAAATATTTTCCTTAAACTTATCTAAACAAAGAATAAAGTTAGCTTAGGATTTGAGATGCGGAACGTGCTGACCCGCGACACAGCATTTGATATCTCCTGGGCTGAAGTGTAAGTAAAATGGCACACTACCGTTAAGGACTTATAAAGATTCTCACTTTGTATAACACAATTAATATAATCAGCAAAATAAACAGTATTATTACGCTTTTCCTGGAGTTTCCAGTTTACAACATAGAATACAGAAATTTGTTTAATTATCTACAGATAAGAAGAAAATATAATTTTCGATAAATTTCACAAAATTACTGATACGATTTATGAAAAGAAAACTGGAATAACTCACTGTTGAGTATGCAGTTTTTTACATTGGTCTCGATGTGTCAAAATTCGAGGTATAATCAGAGCTCTATGACTTACTTAAAATTGTCAGTGGGTTCAAATCAATAATAAATGGAAAAACATGACTAAGAACTTGCAAATAAAGCTTTGTTACAAATTAAATGAATTAACTTGAAAGATATACAGAAAAAACTATCTATCAAAATTTGTCGAACATGTATTTTATTGCTATAGTGAAAATGGAGAATGCGCTTCTCCGGATAGGAATTGGTCCAGGTTCGAATCCCGATAGCAACTGAATATCTTTTCAGTACATAGATATTTTTATTTAATTTGTATTAGATTACCACAGAACTATGTTCTGAAAATGCAACTTCACAACAAAAATGTGTTCTCCTTAATAATTAATCAATTAAGTTTTGTTCACTGATCAGGAAAGCCGCAGAAGAGTGGTTAGGTTTAAGATGAGATTTATTTACTTTTTATTAATACGTTAATTATTATTAAGATGGTCAAGTGAGCTAGTGATTGTAATTTTGTAAGCTATGCAATTTGTATTAACTTGTGAATATAGTATTAACTTTTTATGTCGGCACATTGTTTACTTAAATGAGATTAATATATTTCTAACTAGTTTTGAAACATTATTAACATTTTTTTATATGTATACCCTTGAAATATAAGTACATATACGTATACTACTCTTCTCTTAACCACATTATATAGTGCTTCAGTTTTAACGATTTTATGGAAAACTTTATATACCTCTTCGGTATAAATTTACTTTACCACTTATACGCGAAAATATTATAAAATAACAACAATTTAGTATAAAGTCGAGTGCGCGTTAGGTACATTATTAAAGTGGAATTATCACATTTTTAGGTTCTCAAGTATCCAGACGATGAAAATACGCATCGATAATACTGTACCAAATTCTTTTTTAAAAACATTTCTTCAGAAAAGAATACAATACCAAAAACTTCATTTTTATTGTTGCTGTTGATTTAAAAAAAAAATATGTCTAGCCTATCCAACCGAATGGTTTAAACACTTAACTTTTATAATAAAGAGTTCAAAACATACAATAGGTTATCCAGTTTAATTATGTGTTTATAGAAAATAATTCTGTTTTTGTATTAAATAATACTTAATTAATAATATACTGTAGTATTCCACTATAATCGTAAATAATTCACTTTGTTTAAACACCACTTTAATTTTACTAATACCAACCGATTTCGGAACCACCGTTCCTTTTTTAGGGTGTACAAGATACAAACTTAGTGTTACAGAATATGGGAAATTATACATTAATGTCAGGTGTTAAAGTGGTGATGGGTGACTGGGTGTACTCCATGTGCATTCCGTCTTTCCAATAACCTTAATAAACCATTCCCGCTCTGGCCAACTAACTCCTTAGGGATTTCGGCCGACGTAGGACAGATTGCATTTCGACGCGGACCTGTCAACACATGTGATTATTTTAACGGTCGAGAGTAACACCGTGCGTAAAATTGTAGAAGCAGCATCCAGACGTGCAATAATATTTCCGTTCTTCACTACAAAAGTGCGAGTCAAGTGGAGGTGAAATTTGACGTCTATCCCAGGATGGACAAGGTAGATCCAATCCAATTCAGGTTGCGTCAACTAAACATTAATTTTAGGCGATACAGTCCACGGGATCAGTATGGTGAAAGGGAATATATTTAAGATAGAACTGTAGGTTAGATTTTTTGGTTGTTAATTATGTGTTCATTATTATTTATGGCCTTCTTGATTTCTAGGGCCTCTAAGTAAGCCAAGTGTTTACCTTTATTATCAGTATGGAGAATATTGACTCCTGTAATTTTATCGAAGTTATGTTTATTTTTGATAATGTGATTAGAAAATTCGGGAAAACTATTATTATTTAAGCATCTCATATGTTCCTTAATCCTAGTATCAAAATTACGACCCGCTTTTCTTATATAAAATGAGGGGCAGTCTTTACATTTCAATTTATAAATACTAGAATGAGTTAGTTTATGAACCTTATCTTAAACATTTAAAAAAATATCCAATATGGAAAAAAGGCTAGTTTAATGTTATTTTTTGTATAAAAAAACATAGCAAAAACCACTTTGATTGATTTAACGTGCAACCGTCCTGATAAAAATACAGTAGTATCGAAATATGTCGACGTTACACCAATCAAAGTTAATAATTAAAGGCATTAAATGATGGAGGTGATGTTAAGTAAATTGAGTTTAAAGTAATTTATTTTAATTTTTTTTTAAATAAATCTTATGTGGTGAAAGTGTAGAAGTAAGACGAGCAAAATGACAAAAGTCTCCATCAAGATGTCAGACCGGAAAAGAACGACACCTCACTAAGCGCTGAACTCCATATGGTCCTGGACCCAGAGTACCAGAGTGAAACTCTATGTATTTCTATCAAGCCACGACTAAGCCATGAGTTAAATAAAGAAAAAGACTTACAAATAATTGGTTTAGTTAATACAGGTAGTATTCTCATGCTTATGTATAGAACTCGCGTGTGTTTATGTTATTATATTTATTTTTGATATTTGAGCCGTTTATTTCCAAACTCTTGTATAATCAAAAATGAAAAAAAATGTTTATTTTAATGCTAGGAAAAAAAAATTGCGATTGCTACTAGGAAAAAAAAAATGCGATTGGCGGCATATATGTTGATAATATTTTAAGTAATAGAATAAATAAAAATAAATAGTTTCGTGTCAAAACCCTCTATAATTGAGTACTTAACCTCCAAACGGCTCAATACTGAAACTGATCGAAACTGGCTTGTATCAAAGAAGATCAAATAATGTAAGCAACAAATACCTAAAATACGCGTGTTGAGTCTCAAACACCTCTAAAATGTTATAAAATGGCAATAAATTTTGTAATTTCTCAAAATCGAAAACATATATGTAATATTTTTTGTTTTCCTGTAGTATTGATACATACACCGTATTTTCAAAATACATATATTGAAGCATTTTTAAACGTTTTTCGTGATGTCTGGGTTTTGTTAAAAATTCGTTATAGAGAGGTTTGCAATTAAATGACTCATTTGTTAAAAAACGGTTGCGTAGATTGTTATTTGTGCAGGTAGGTACTAGATATGGATATTTTTAAATTCTAATGTTTAGGTAGGTAAGTTTACCTACTAAATTTAAAGTTTTAGGTAGGTAAGTGAAACGGATTGCTGCCTTTTCGATATGCTGGAGACACTTCTTGCGCGTATCATAGGCATCGAGACGCACGAATGTCTCCATTCTGCACGAATTGAAGATCAAGGACAGACTTTTTGGGCATCTGGCGAGAAGGGAAGATTGCTTGGAGATGCTTGTTGTGGTGGGTTACATCGAAAAACGAATAAAAAGAGGAAGATCCCCCACCCGTTGGACCGACCAAGTGGAAACAGTAACAGGCACTTCTCTTGTGATAGCCCTATGATCTGCAGGATGCTGAGAAAAGTGAAAGAGCATAGTTAAGAGGGCGAGAGTTTATAGAGATCGTGAACCTCAGTCGTGAGGGACCGACGTGGATGACATGTACTTGTGTAATGTTTCATTGGGAAGGAAGAAAGGAATTAGAAATAAAAATAATTTGTTAGAAAACGGTTTCTTAGCCTTGAGCTTTGTGTGGGCAGGTATTAGGGACATATTATTTTGTAATTTCATTTTTAGATAGATACCATCTGGGAACTGAATTCATAGTATTCATTTCATTCATTCATAGTAATTCATAGAAATCAACCTACCGAGATGTAAAATGCCATATTTTAATTGTCTAACATGAATGTGTTTGTCTGGAAAAGCGTGAGATATAGTGTTCATACATGAAAAAACATAATAAATTGTCCAATGATAGTTTTGCACATTGTATTTTTTAAACTGTGGTACCTTTATTATAAATTAGTCAAATTTCAGTAATTATAATTTTATTTGAGTGCTCATAGTCAAGTATATAAATATGAGTATTCATGATTGATTGGTTTGCGAGTTGCGCTTGACAGATCGCTTGTAATACCGTCCAATATATGGGCGAAGCAATTCATCAAATCTAAATTGCTTTTTGTACTGCGATAATAATATTTTAATAATATTATAATATTATTGCTAAAAATTTAATTCCACATTTTCACATATAGGTTTTATTTTATTTTGGTTTGTATAAGAAAAAAAAACATTAATCATTAAAGTAATTGTCTAAATACGCCAGTATAGTTTCAAAATATTTTTACTTTTAAATATGCATTAGTGAGATCAAAAAAAATCCACCCGAACTGAATATTTTAATCGTTGGTATTTAAAAAAATCTAGTGACCATAATTAGTATTCTCATTGCATAACATAGCACATTTGTGTGTCTGGTGTACAGTTCACTGGAAATATTATTATTTTTATTTTGACATTTTATTTGTTAGAAAAGGGTTGTGTGGTAGGTAGGCGGGTAGGTACTAGACAATAATTATTTTTATAACTCAAATTTTTTACGTAGTTACTGAATTCGTAATGAAATTCTTTACCTACCTAGCGGGACGTAGGTACATATGACATTTGTGGGTAGTGAATAAAATATTAAGTAGCTATGGTAACGAGTATGACGTATTTGTTTGGTCATGTATTTTACGAATTTTTTTGGGGGAGGCACGAGGTACACATCAAAAACATAAATTGTGCGTTTGTGTTTAAAATGTTATTTATTACTTAATCAACACAATAAATCAAACACGATTTTTTTGGTTCTATATTTAATTTTACGCAAATAATTGGATGATCGTTTTGGCTGTCTAGGCCATTATCAATCATAATATATAAAAATCGTATTTGATTTATTGTGTTGATAAAAAAAAGGAGTTCTATAAAATGAATACCGCCTGTAATAATAAAAAATGTTATTACCTAGTTTTACGTTTGATATTTTAAAGTTTTATTTGTTAGTAAACGTATTAACGTAACTTGTTCAGAACTATACATCGCGATAGTAGGAACTAGGTATTTATTATTATTTTTTAGTTTATAACTTATAACTTTTAGGTAGGTAGGTACTGATTTCACAAATGAATCGCACAGCGGCAGCGTGACCAATGTGAAAAATTTCACATTTTATGTTACATAAACTAATACGCTTAATACATATTTTTTTTTATAATTAGAAATATGCAGTTTCGTCGTCTTTTCAATCCTTCATATCTCCATTTGATCACTGTGCAGAAGGTCACTCTGCCGCTGTGCAACTCAAATATGTTCTTCACCTACATAAAAACAAAAATACATATTCTGATTTTCGAACATTTGAGCTTTAAACTAAATACTCCCCAATTTAATCACGAGAATTGATTTCTCTATTGAGTTGGGTAATTTTGTGTAAAAAAAAATATATTTAATTAGGTTATGTGTTATATATACAATACATGCATAATAAAATAAGTGTAAAATAAATTGAAATAAAAAAATTATATTTACTCGCCATGGCAACAAGTATGACGTATTTGTTTAGTCGCTTTTTCTTCGCATATTTTCATCATGGACCTTTTACAGTGTGGTGAGCTTATATACAAATTTTGTTACAAAGTTTGGTATTACATATTAGGTGATTAACAATAACATTGTAGCAAATACCAAGGATTTGCTATATTTTCAAACAGCAAATATAGAAAATACTAAGAATATAGTAAATATAGCAAATATCCTTGGTATTTAAGACATTTTCAATTTTAGTATTGGAAATCGGGAAATTATCACGAAAATTTATAAATACTCCAATGAAAATAAAAATAAAACTGCATTATGTTAAACTGCTTCTTAATTCAAACCGAACACGTCAATATTATTTGTGTAAAAACTGATGTTGAAAAAAGTGTTGATAGTATGATAAATGTAAAAAAAATAAATTGTTTCTCAGAAATATATGAGTAATAATTATTAGTCATATATAATTATACCGTCTAATAAATTTGGCAAAGAACTGTACGTCTCTGTATATCTCTTTGTGTTGATTCAAGTAATTTTGACTATTCTTTTATTAATTTCGCAATTAGTTTTAATGAAATTTAAAATTTATGCGCCTACATCGTAACAACACAAATAATATTTTTTGTAATTTTGGATGTATGAAAGCGTACGCACAAAGAGTTTATTTAAATTCGGCCACTTGACTATAATTAACTGTCTAGACACGGGCTACAAGAGGTGCCTTTCAGTGTTCGCCTTTAGAATACAATGTGTGCATTTTGATATAATTGCGAGGAAATTTGTTTTATAAAACAAATAGATACCCCCAACCCGGTGTGTAAAAATCTCATGGAAAATTATTTTTTCGTTTCATTATGGAAATTATTAATGTTTGATAACTCTCAACATCCAGTGTTTGTTATTTTAACATAAAAAGGACCAAATTAATAAATGGACTATGTATACTTACTCACAATATATTTTAATATTTATGAAAAATTAAAATGAAATGTGCTTCATAAAATATAAGCAGAAAATATAAAAATATTAATAGCAATTAAAAAAATAGAAGTGTACATTAAAATAATATAAAAAAGCGATATATAAAAAAACCTCATAAGAACAAATTAAATATATCTACACTAATTGATTAATTTCATGTCTCTTGTTAATATGCTATTAATAATCCAATTTATAAATAAACATTAGTATTAGTTTTTTTAGTATTTTAAGTGATTTTTTTCATCTTCATAATAGAAAAATTTGTCACGGAAGTTATAACGTCACCCACTAGTTTGTCAGGCTTTTTTCCCGGGTGATAACGTCAAGAGCACGTGACGCATTAGTGCTATTTTATTATCAGCTTCTAAAAATCAAACGCCGATATCTTTAAAATGGATGGATATAAGTAAAACAATGTTATAACTTTACTTGAGTTTATTAGCACTACTAGAGTTTCGAGAGATATAGTAACTCTCATCGACAGGTGAAGTATTAAACTAAATACACACAAATATAAGAGACGAGGACAGGTGGTAGACCAGGTCAGTATGGCAAAGAAGGATACTATGTACAAACAGCTACATATCAAATATAGGATTATATCTACCACCTAAACCTTGTCTCCTATATTTGTGTGTATTTAGGTTAATACTTCACCTGTCGATGAGAGTTACTATTTCTCTCGAAACTCGAGTAGTGCTAATAAACTCAAGTAGAGTTATAATATATGTTTTATTTATATCCATCCATTTTGATGATGAAACTATACAAAGTTAACGTCGAATTTATCAATAATACGCCGATATCTTTCTGCCATATTGAGCTTGTGATGAGTAGTAGTCACGAGTGATGATGTTTGAAGTGGATGAAAGTAAAACTAAATAATTCGATGAATGCTTTCAATAAGTGGATGATAAGACAGTATAGTGTAATATTCTGTCCTCTGCCTAATCTATATATCTGCAGGGAAATGATGTAGTGGTTAATAAGAAAATACACTTTTTAAGATATTTAATTACAGCACGTCACGTTTTGAACTAAGATTAATAATAATTTAAATATTGAAACTTTGACAAACAATAACTTAACTTTTAATAAAATGCATAAATTTTGTAATCGTTCCATTTGCTGTATTAATAATATAAGTGCATTACATTACATCTAAAACGCAAATTGCGCCGTTTCTGTGCTATGCCGTGCGGGGGTGTTTCTCATATCATCGGATCAAAGCGGGCTCGTGCCGCGAAAGCCTTTCATAAATAGCGCGCAGCCTTAAATGAAAAGTCACTCGAAAACTTAAAGCTCACTTAAAGCGTTGAGGAGTGTTTTTTCATAAAGACGTCCGCCTTACCCCGTGCGCCATCCTACCCCATAAGCCCCATGCAAGTTATTAAACGTCAAGAACACACGGCGGCGTAGGATCATAGTGTATTACTTAATATGTACTCTGGTTCACGGACAGAGGGTGGTGCAGGGTAAACGGGACTCGTGGGTGAAGTGTATAATCCTTTTATAAAAATAAATAACTGACATATATTATTTACAAAACAAAATAAAATGTACATATACAGATCTAGATGAGTTAATTAAACAATTTCTTAAAAATAGGTGTCGAATTAAGTCGATTTGTTTACAAAGAAAACAACGGGTGCATTTGGTCGATTATAAAATGTCTAACTATACGGATAACAATTTTCGAAATGTCAACTTAGCTGTCGGATTATGCCAATGATTTTAATATTATTGCAAGATCGCAAAAAGCTCTTCGTGATGCATTCTCAGCACTAGAAATAGCAAAAATATTGGTTCTTAAAGTGAATCAAGGACATGCCTATATACGAGACGCATTTTTTAAGTCCAATATGTAAATAATATGACCAGGTACATACCAGTTGATTATAGCCTGCAAATTAGTCAAATGCCCTTACTTACTGCTGAAAATGTTTCCTTTAAGACAGTTAATTAATTTACATATCTAGGATCCCGATTAATAGATATAAACGAAACTGATGAAAACTTAAAACTCTTATAGTGAGTGCTAATCGTTGGAATTTAAAGTCAAACATAATGCTATTCTATAAAACTAATACCGAAATACAAACGAACTCGTTAGAAACTTGAACTGATGAACTTGAAACAATGAAAGATAAAGCGACACTAGATGTATTTGAAGGAAGGATTCTAATCATATAAATTTCATCCATTTCAAATTCTTTCGCCATTCATTCTTTCTTTTTTTATTTTAACTATTCTCTAAGATCCTGCATAAAACAGACAACATTCCTTCTAAATCTTCTAAATTTTTATTTAAAATTATAATTGAATCTGAATCCGTTACCGCTAGTTCCTTATAAATAGCTTCCTATAATGCGACTACTTCTTCTACTACCTTTTCAATATGCGAGTATCTTACCGCTAGCTGTTAAATATGATCAATTTATAGCAGATATATTACTATACAAATTTGACGAAATTGTAATGTTTGAACAGTGGCGTAATAAAAAAATGGAAAATTACAAAATGAAAAAAGGGAAACTTAATATACCTATATATTGCATATAATATTTTAATATTACACAGATTAGTACATTAATAGTATAAACTAAATTTTTCTTTTGTCTCTTACAATATTTTGTTTTGTGATTTGAGGTATTTATATGCACTAGCAACTATAGTCTGGTTCCTAACTCGAATATTAGTGAAGCAGATACTACTGTATACGTCGATAATATATTCAAGTGTTTCGTTTATTTGCGTTTCTCACATGTTTAAAAATGATTTTTAAATCGTACAATTACATGTCTTGCTGAAATTGAAAAGATTATTAGTTCGTATTAGCGCTGGGAAAAAAATAGTTACTAGCAAAAGTATTGTAGGGCACGGACTTTTTGGTCCCCTTTCCAATATGGGCGTAGTTAATAGTGATGAGCTCAAAATCACGAACCGTTAGTCAATCACTAATATTTTGAGTCACACTCACTATCAGTGATTGAATATCTGGGAATATCGTGATTCATGATTCAAATTTTTTTGTTAATAATTCTATTGACTTTCTGACGTCACTGTTTATCTCCTGAATCGGTGCCATCTACCGAATTTTCCATAATTTGATTATCGCCCTATATACACCATCTATTGGAACCTTTTTTTGTTGGTAATGTTTACGCTTGCTGGTAACATTATTTTGTTTGTCTTTTTTTAAAGTTTTGTAGGTATGTGTATGTATATGCAATAATTTTCTATTAATTATTTATGTTCTTTACGCAAATGAAGTTTTAATAATATAAATAAGTACGCTGAAAATTATGTTTTTTTAAAATTATTTAATGTTTTGTGATATCAGAAACTTTGATCACAGTCACAGTTTTCAATCACTGATATTATCGAATACCAATCACAATCACACCAGTGAGTCAAAAGTAGCATTTTTTCTCATCACTAGTACTAGAAGCCAGTGCATTTGATTTCTTTTATTTTGTTTTGTTAAGAAATGAAAATAAATATGCAATAATAAATTAATACACATTAAATGTATTAATTAGAAAGACATACATATAAAATTAATTTTATCGAAAAATAATATTGTTGCTACCGGGATTCGAATCTAGATCTCTTCCAACCGGGAACGTGCATTAACCGATTATTAAACCACAGTGCATTGACGACCAATTTTCGAACCTATATGTTACACTTTTCAAATTAATATATCTAGCGTTTCATTATTTGAAAGCCATCTTCTTTATTTTTACGGAATCTCAAATACCTTTGAGTAATCCGATAGAAGATGCCAGAATTAATAATGAATTTTGGACAAATTGACACAACTTATATATCATTAAGGAGAACACATTCTTATTGTGAAGTTATAATTATTTAGAACATAATTACAACTTCATAATAAAAATGTGTCCTCCTTAATAATAATACTACTAAATGTTAACAGCTCTTATACACGGGCTTTCGTAAGTTGTATTATTAGTAAATCGCATTTTTACACGTGATTAATGTTGAATGTTAATTCCGCGGCAGACAATGAAACCTCAACGAGAAAGCTCAAATGCGGAGTTTAATAAAGCTTGCGTATTTCATAAGATAAAGCACACTTGTTCACCTTACATTACAAACAAGGAACCGACTTCCCGTGAAAGGTGTTTCCGTCTCTGTCTTTTATTTGTAATCACACGCCGAGTGTACGAGATGCAATATGTCCTCTTACCCTCGAGTCGAGCACATATTGTGGATGCATTTACCCGTCCGTCACGTGACGTAAAAGCTCGTCAAATCACGTGACATCCGAGTTCCAGGGGTGGGGGGTGAAGGCTTTCGCAATTTCGCGTCATCGGCACTCCCGCACGGGACATGTCAGGGCGGCGGCGGAAGACGACATGGATTCGGATGTTAATATAGACGAATTCGAGAAGCAAAAGCCAAATATGAGATTATGATCATAAATGGGGAATACAACTATGATAAATATGGGATAAATTATGATTAAGATAGTTTGTAGGGAAATAAAACACGGTGAAAGTTTTAACAGAAATACTGAAATCATGGAATATCCACAGAAAAACTAAGTTAATACTATATAATATGATACTATGGACAATCCCTGTCAAGTTGTGGAAAATGTTGGATACTTCTG
The DNA here is from genome assembly GCA_031772225.1 of Eubasilissa splendida. Taxonomy (NCBI): domain Eukaryota; kingdom Metazoa; phylum Arthropoda; class Insecta; order Trichoptera; family Phryganeidae; genus Eubasilissa; species Eubasilissa splendida. Next base: position 9,111,245 of record CM062859.1, read on the forward strand.
AGAGTATCATTCAGTTACCATATAAAATATATCGAAATACTATTTATTACACACAATTTTTAAGTGATCTTACCAACAACAACACTGTATAACATCCAAGATGGTCGACGTTTCGTCTGTCTATCAACATTTGTAAAACACCGATATAGTGTTGTTGTAGAGAGGGGGGGAAGGGGGGGGGCTCAGTTATCGGCACCCTAGACTCTTCATCTACGTAAATGTGAGAGCCTATGATATCCTAAAGAGTAACTGCAAAATTCGGATTCGGAGGAAATTCGGATGAGGTGGGGTAGTCAGGAGAAGTGGGATATACTGTTTATATTTTGCACCTGAGTCCTAAAAAAAAGTATGCATAATTTGATTTAGATCGATCAAATGGCGTAGGGTATTTTAGAGAATGGATTGACAATACAGATATATATATATATAGTTTTAATATGTTGAACGGTTAGGGACCAGGTTATCAATTTTAAGAATCGGTTCACGCGAACTGGTGAGAATTCGTAGGGGGATATCACTGAGATCAGTGCTCAGTGAGTGCTCAACGTCTCAGCGAGCACACGATGATAAATCGTCTACCGATTCACACCAGTTCTACATAGAATATTCTAGAATATCTTGCCAATTTTCTACTTTATAATTTTTCAACTAGCATCTTTTTAAGATAGAGGTTAATTAATATATTTCTCTACATAATCATATGAAATAGTTCACACATGTCTTTCTAGTCGATGAAATAAGTTTGCTTGTGTGACGTTAAAAAAATAGATTTTTCAGTGACATTACTCATCAATATGATAGCTCAGAAAATAAAATTGTCAAGGGCATAACTTTCGGACGAAGAAGAGCATCACAACAGTGGATGGATGTAATTGGAGAGACCCTGGAGTTAGCTGACAAGGTGACATAGAACTGAAACTCATGGAGGTTCGTTTTAAGACAAGTCCCACTAGTTCAAGCATTGTTAAATATTAAAATGAAACATTATGGAATTTTTTGAGATAAACCATTTTGAATAAGGATAAATCATTTAAAATACATATCAGATTAAACTTTCAAACAGGGAAAATAATGATAATATGAAAAGTGAAAGTGACATTAATACAAACATTTGATGACGACTCAAATCTATTGACTACACAGTGATCGACACATTTTAAATTTAATAAAAATCAATCTTGATATTATTTTAGCAATATTTGAATATTACAATTATTGGATTTTTACCTACAAAGGCACTGTACATATTCAAATATTGCTAAAATAATATACTGGTTAAAATAAGAAAAATATATAAAAAATTAAAAATATTGATTTTTCAGGCGTATTCTAGTATAATTGTTATAAAACATTTTACAGAAAAATAAATAATTTTCAAAAAAAACAGATTCTCATTGAATGAATGAATGATCAAATTTGGTCCATAGATGGCGATGGTGTAGTGGTACTCAAAGCGAATCCACGTATTAACATATATACAACTTTCAAAAATTTGATAAATATGGAGATTGAGGGGTGAGAGTTGGTGAACGTTATATATATATATATATAAAGTGATCACTTAAGCTAGCCGAAGATAGGTCGTAAGCCCTGTTATTACCCCATATTTCAATATATCTTTTATTAAATATTATAAAAATAGCTTCGTCTCTATGAGATATCTGATATTATTTGTTTAATTCTATAACAAAAACACTAATTGTGGCCATACAGCGGCCACTGTGTAGCTGCACAATGATGATAATATAAAATAATTAAGACATATTTCAAAATAAATCTGTAGTTAGACAGAACATTACAAATAATCATAAATGAGTTAGTAATATGGTAAGTAAAAATAATTGTCAGGGCTGAAATATAAAGTGCTTACAGTAAATATTGGGGTGGGGGGTTCGTTATTTGCGTGAATTATTTTACACTTTATTATTAATTTATTTGAGCAATTGGCTTAAAAAATCCTCAACATTTTATTTACTATTAAACATTCACCGAACCAGAATAAAAAAAATAACTAAAATCATACCCAGCAAAACCATTATCAGAATTTTTTTGTGCGCAGTTATATAATTTGACCTACGTTAGTCTTGTAATTTATCCAGCTGTCTGAGGACTGACCGTACTTGAATTACCTTTATATATATTTTAGAAAACACTTCTCGTTCGGCATAATATATAAAGTTCTTTAGAAATTAAATAAAAATACAAAAAGATTTATTGTTCAGAAGTAGAGGGCAAATTCTATAAATCGAGTATTGAATAACATTGGTCAAGAATCGGTTAGTTTATTTTTGTTTGCAGAATAATTATTGTAATTGAAGTAGTGGTCAGTTGAATTTGTCCATTGAATATGTCGACCAGCTGTTGAACCAAATCAAGTACAGAAATATTGAAAGTAGGGTTATATTGATATATTTTGTAAAAGATCTCTTCACATTTAAGATTTTAATTAACGTTGTTATTAAAATAATAAATTTATAAATTATAATCAAATACTAATTTCTGACGCTTATTGTGATCATCACATATTCCATATATTTAAAATCAAATGCACTAAAATATAATACGTGCAAATTCCGCAGTATTCGTTTTCAATATATTTTTCTACATTGTGTAATCGAATTGATTGTTACTTAGAAATCTGCGATGACTTAAATTTTTTATAGCTTATCAGTTATAGTTATGATGGAGTGAAAAATACGTTATACTAAATCTAGCATGTTTTCAATAATGTTTGGTATATTTTTTTGTTTACGCTTTGTTCACAAATTGTATTCACGCGCACATGCAAACTGTACGGTAAGAATATTGACGTTAATAATAATGATAAATTAATATTTGTTCATTTATTAATTTGAAATATCATTTAAATCAGTGGCCAAATAATTTACGCACATTGTTTGTTACGACCGAATTGACTACAGATTATGTTTACACGATTGCAGATAAACTGACAAACGGATACAAATATATTATATATACATAAGATACGGTTTGATTAAAAACGTCAATTTTGAGAGCGATTTTCTTGAAAGCATAAATTGAGTCATTGTACGTTATCGACCGACTAAATAGGAAGTATACGATTATTTAAACATTTCTCTGCTAAACTAGGTATTTTGCGATACGTGTATCCGTACGATATCATTACTACGAATCCTACATGTGGTGGCATTTATTATTATTATTAAGGAGAAGATATTCTTATTTAGAAGTTGTAATTATTCAGAATATAAGTCTGTGATATTTTAAATACTAATTAAATGTATTAATTAGAAAGATATACGTATAAAATCAATTTTATTGAAAAATATTGTTATTACGCCACCGGAATTCGAACCTGGATCTGTAGCATAGTTGGATAGTGCACCTTCCCCGGTTTTTGAAAGAGATCCAGGTTCGAATCTCGGTAATGCAACAACAATGTTTTCGATAAAATTGATTTTATATGCATATCTTTCTAATTAATACATATAATTAGTATTTAAAATATCGCAGACCTATGTTCTGAATAATTACAACTTCACAATAAAAATGTGTTCTTCTTAATAATATATAATTAGTATCAACGTGTCCAAAATTTAATGAAAATGAATTGTTAATTCTGGAGTCTGCTATCGGTTTATTCAAAGATATTTGATATTTCGTAAAAACAAAGTAGATGTCTTTCAAATAATGAAACGATAAATGTATTAATTTAAAAAAGTGTACATGGATCATCACAGATTTAAAGACGTATTTATTTAAGGCGTATAGCCACCACACATTGGATCTTGACTGCCTCAACTAGAATTATGTATTAAAGAAGACAGACTTATCCATAAAATTCAACAAAAAAATCAATCAATACGATAACACCCATCATCTTAATTAGTATTTTCATCAAATTACAAAATTGAATAACAAAAATAATTTGAATAACTTATTGTGATATTACTTAGGAGGACATAATGTGTCCTGATACAAATTATATATTATTAAGAAGAACACATTCTTATTGTAAAGTTGTAATTATTCAGAATATGGGTCTGTGATATTTTAAATACTAATTAAATGCATTAATTGGAAAGATATACATGTAAAATCAATTTTATCGAGAACAATTGTTGTTGCACCACCGGGATAACATAACACAAAAGGTGTAACATATATGTTCAAAAATTTGTTGTCAAAAGTACTGTCACTGTAGCATAGTTGGATAATGCACCTTCCCCGGTTTGGAAAGAGATCCAGGTTCGAATTCCGGTAGTGCAACAACAACATTTTTCGATAAAATTGATTTTACATGTATATCTTTCCAATTAATACATTTAACATTTATTATTATTTTGTTATTAAAATTATATACAAATCATATTTATAAATATCCAAGTATAACATAAATTAAACATTAAAAATCATCTAAAGGCCTAGCTTAGTTACATTATTATCTATGAGAGTATAACGAAACAGCTACCATCACTGATACTCTCAAATATAGTAAACTGAGACATCATTGCATAGTAATATATTATTTATTTTGAATTCTTTGTTTCCACTATTAATTTAGAAATATAATTATTATTTTATATGGCTAATATAAAATATATTTGAATGAAATTCACACAAATTCGATATTCGGACAACTTTCCATCGTTTAATTTAAATGATGTATTGTGTCACATACTAAATTTTATGACCAGTAACACAATCTAATTAGCTCGCGTAGCTGAAAATTAAAATGGATATTTGTAATTAAATAAATAAGTACGAGTATATTAAACAAACAATGAATATCGCTTAAAATACGAAAATAAGTATAATTATATTAAAAAAAAAAACAATAATCAGTATTCACGAATTTGTTCGAATCGAATCAAAGTTTCGATTTCAATTTGATTTTAAAACTTTTTTTCGTACGTATAGTTAAGTAACTATAGATAAATCGATTTTTATTATGTAAATACGTGATCGCTGTTAATTCCTTCACTGAAAGAAAAAACATGTTTGACTAACAAATTATTAGATTCTCACGCCGCCTGAAAATTTACAACAAAATAAATCTTTTAATAATAATTATCGTTTAATACATTTAAAAATCAAAAAAGTAACATTTTTTATAAATATAACATATAAGGGATATTTGTAAATGTGTATATTTAAAAGTTATTATTACCGATAGTACCCTCCACGACTACAAAAATCTTTTCTGGCTGCAAGAATTAGTTAATTGCCTAAAGTTCGTCTGTACGTGTTTTTACTTTTCTCTTTAAGTTGAATGTTTAGAATTTTTGAAGTTTTCAGACTTATTTTCATTTCATATTGAAATAAGAATGTGGATCAGGCTGGTTAACGTATTTACTCGAGATATCTAACAAATAATTTTATCGGAAAAGTTTGATTGAAATTTAATAAAAACTATTATTTTTTTGTTTCAACTTTATTACATAATATATACATTATAATTTCATTATTTGCTAGTTTTATGGAAAGGATTGCCTTTTACGCAGTAATTATTGAGTTTTTATCATTTAAAATATATATATATATATAAATGAAATATAACAAAGGAAACAAAATAATAGATAAGAATTTGTTCTTTCACCTTATATTTTAGGGTGCTTACTGGGGTGTCATTATTTTTCAAAATGTTTAATATCTTTATTGATTTTATTAAATATTCTTGGCACATTATTCTCTCGTTCTCTCACCGTACATATTGTACGCGATCGGTACTCTCATGATTCGACCCGACGATATGGTGAGGGTCAGTATTTATATTTACATTCTTTATCAACTCTTCAAATATTATAGAATATGTTACTTTTTTATCAACTGGTAAGATTTTGCATATTGTAAATAATTTAATATAATCATCTTTATACAAATACTTTGTTCTGTTATCTACTACAAATTTAAAAAATCTTAATTATAACTGTTTTATTTTATTAATATATGTTTTATATGTCAGTTCATAGCTACTCACTCCATAACTGATAACAATAATTAGGCATTAGAAGAACACATTCTTATTGTGAAGTTGTAATTATTTAGAACAGACGGTCTATGATATTTTAAATATTAATTAAATATATTAATTAGAAAGATATATATAAAATCAATTTTATCGAAAAATATTATTGTTGTTGTTATATTCGGTTAGGAAAGAGATCCAGGTTCGAATCCCGGTGGCGCAACAACAATATTTTTTGATAAAATTGATATATATATATATCTTTCTAATTAATATATTTAATTCATATTTAAAATAATTAGATACATCCATAAAAAAAAAATTACTGAGATAAACATTTTAACGGAGGGTGGTTTCAAAGTCGAATAAGTGAACTGATTTTTTTTAGTAGAAACATCTTTATACCCTTTGCAGTAGGTTGTATTTCCATTAAACTTAAAAAACATATCAGAAATGATATATTTGCGGTGAATATTGTGAAGGATATATACCATATATATATATGTATATATATATATATATATATTTATAATGATTGTTTAAAAACACAAGTAAGGGTTAATAATTTAGATAAACCCGTTGCTTTTTTTTACCCTTCTACTCTTTCGATTAAACGTAAATGTAAGAAAACACTTTTGAATGTTTAATTATTTTATTCTTTCTTTCTAAATACCGAGGCTCCTTTGAAGTATGAAATTTAATTAATTGTCTAGAAAAATAAGAGGGTGCAAACGATTTTATAAAGCTACTTTTAATTACTTCTGTTGCCCTTTATTTATGGTTCTCTTCTAGTCGAAAACACTTTTGTGGAGCTTCAACACCGATGAAAGGTCGGGAGATACGAGTAAGAAGAAAGAGTTTTAAAGAATGAGAAAATAGTTTTTTTGTAAATATTTTTTTAACTCCATTTTATGGAAGAATGAGCATTGCGCTCGCCCATTAACACTGGAATAAAGAAATGAAGGCTTTATCTAATAAATTACGTAAATTCAAATGATACAGAATTTCTTAAGAGTTTTTCTGTGAAGTGTAAGTTTTGGTCGTAGCCCACGTTTCGATAATAGCCCTGATGAGGCAAGAAAAATGTGGTAAAAAAACGTAAAATATCTCTCTGTCTATTTGACCATTGTGGTCATTTAGTCTGCTTCTATAGCGCGAAATGATTGTTTTTTAAAATAAAAATACGTACACGAAATACATGTCACATCAATGTTCTTATTATTTTCAAACTAAGCTTAACGCTTGTGATATGAAAATAGGACTAACTTGTTGGTCTTTTGAAATGAGGTTCGAACCCCCGATCACTGGATCACTAAGTGAGTGTCTTCATACAGAACTAACAAGCTTAACAATCACGTTTGCCTCCACTCCTTGTGATCCTCTATCATCTGTTCTTGCTGTTCCTTCTTATTTACATTCCTAATGGCTATCAATTCCTCCTGGCACACATCTCTTCTATCAATATACTCAAAGTAAGCAATGAGACATGACCCAACACTTACATAGGACCGTTCTATGAGCTGTTGCTCCCATATCGGTCCTTCTCATTCATATTCTTCCAGGTTAACATTTAAGTAAGAAATAATTATTTTCCTATTACGGAGTCCTCTTTTTCAGTACGGAGTTTTAGAACACTAATAGACATCTGGCAATCCATGGTATTCACGCCAACACCGCATGTCGATCGCTAGCCGCGTTATTGGAAATTCAGTCGCTATGGAGCGTGTCCTTACCAGTTGTTCATGAAATTTTCCCTGAAAAATTGATATCCCAACGAGGTGACTAAACTGGCCTCCACTTAGCCTTATTTCTATGGGGCTACCTTAAATCAAAAGTATACAGTAACAACCCTCCCTCTTTAGACCAATTAAAAGAAAATATTGAAGAATAAATGGCAGTGATCACGGAAAATACGTGCCGAGCAATTCTCAGAAATTTTGTCTCCCGTTTAGTAGAGTGCCAGCGAAATAACGGATCATATTTAGGAAAGATAATTTTTTAAGAAATAAATTACCAGGTACTGTACTTAAATATAAAATAAATATATTTTTTTTAACCAATTCATTATTTTAGTACAGAATTTTTCTTATTAAAAATACTTTTGGGACACTTTGTATTTTTCTTTCCTCATTTCTTCCTTTCCTTTCTGTATTAACTCAATACAGAGCTACAAGGAATACCAGGACTTTAGCCTGGCGGATATGTATTTATTCTATAACAGTTTTAGCGAATTAACGTTAGGCTAAAAATGCATATTAATCTAGAAAAATTCTATTATAAAAGGCTTTTAAAATCAAAACTGTAACAGCTTGTGTGTTTCAATTTTGAGGTATCGCATACCACTCTGAATTCTATTTATTTCTCCGTAGTGGTAGTGATCAGTTTGCCTTCAAACTGACTACCATTTATAGTGCTTAGATAACTGGTAAGATGTAAAAAAACATATCGTATATGCACATTAGTTTAAGAGAAGTTATTATTATACAAAAAAAATAGAAAATGCTTCTAGCATAACTAATATAATAATAACATAATTTTTACTGATGTTTACCAAAAACTAAAATATTTTACACTTATATATAAATATGATTGTCAAAAATGATTTTCTACTGTGCCTAAAATAAATAGGGTTCAATCAATATATACCTACATCTAGAAATCACGTATTGCTGCGAAACATGGACTCTTAACAAAAGGGAGGTCCGACAACTTAGAATAACACAGAGGCATGCAAAAGTGCATGTTGGGCATCACACGAGGATACAGGATTGTAAAGTATTGATATCATTGAAAATGCCAAAAAAATAAAATGGCATTGGGAAGGCCACGTCACTCGGGGAATGGACAATCGTTGGGCCCATGCAGTCATCGAGTGCTACCCTAGGTTTCATTGAATTCTGCGGAAATAATTGTGCAGATAAAAGTGGAAGACACTTGGTGGGGTGGTGAGGTGGATAGAAAACATATACCAAATAATGATGATGATGATGAAATTGTGTATTCATCCCACTCGTAGATCATTTAATTCTTGAATGAGTATATATAATTTTTGATAGTTATAATGTTTTGTAAAAATAGAGTTTTTATAAAACATTATATTTCTTTAATAATTGCTTAGCACGTCTCCCTACATTCGCTTCTGCTAAATCAGTACATTATACGTTTGATCAAGCAATGCAAAAATCTTTCATACAATTAATATTTATTTACCAATACCCTTTCTGGAGAAATCCAGACAATTACCGCCCCCCTGTAAAGAGCAACCAAACCAATTATTCGATCTCCCAGACGGTAAGGGATGAACGACAAAACCTCACTTACACCCCGAATCACTGGTTTTCGTGCATACCGGATCTTGGTGAGAAATTTGAGCACTGACAAGGGTCTCGAGCACGGTGTGTGATACCGGCATTGAGAGTTAAGTCCTTAATTAAGATACCGGTCTTACCCTTTCGAGTGAGTTTTCCGTTTGATCTGTATCGAGTCAAGGGCGGAAGGGGTGAGCAGACACCCTTTGTGCGTTTGATTGTCGAATTTTAAATAATGTATGCCCCTTTGCAATGGCCGGAATGATTGTGTCACGAGCACACACTGCGCAATGTGCAACGGCGCTAAATGGTCGACCATTTGTGTAGCGGGACTGATGTTGTCCAATGACTTTAATTAAATAATAAATTATAAAAAATTTCTAATTGAATAATTGTTATGATTACACAAATTACATAATATATAAAATTAAACTTTTTGAATGTTACATGAACTAAAAAAGATTATTGTTAGAAGTTTTCCTGCTTATTCCGAATCTGCTTTTTAAATTTTCTCAGCACGTAAGGTTTATGAGTAAAACGCGTTCGAAATTTCAGAAATTTTATTTATTTAAGGAATAATGTAGATACATAATATAACAATTTATTTTCGAAACATATTTCTATTCTAAATATGAATTAAATATATTAATTATAAAGATATACATATAAAATCAATTTTATCGAAAAATATTGTTGTTGCGCCACCGGGATTCGAACCTGGATCTCTTTCCTAACCGGGGAAGGTGCTTTATCCAACTAAGCTACAGCGACAATATTTTTAGCGACAATTTTCGACCATATGTGTTACCTTTTTGATATTAATACATTTAATCGTTCCATAATTTGACAGAGCTATCTACCTTATTTTTACAGAATCTCAAATACCTTTGAGTAAACTGATAGCAGACGCCAGAATTATCAATTCATTTTTATTAAATTTTGGACACATTGATACAACTTTATTATTTAGGAGAACACATTCTTATTGTGAAGTTGTAATTATTCAGAACATAGGTCTGTGATATTTTAAATATGAAATAAATATATTAATTATAAAGATATATATATAAAATATTATCATCAATCGATTATTATCGTAACAACAATATTTTTCGATAAAATTGATAATAATATATTTAATTCATATTTAAAATATCACAGACCGTCTGTTCTGAATAATTACAACTTCACAATAAGAATGTGTTCTCCTAAATATTTCTATTCGACTTTCGCATGTATTTCATTGGTGGCTCGTTCAGTAGTAGTCCACCAGAACGTGATCGTTTTATTTTCCCTTGTAGCGTGATTCGATTCGGCTGATATCTTAGTCACCATGTTCATCGCTCACATTACCAATATTGAACAATTCAGAGTATAACACGTCATTTCCAAGCACGCGTGAATCCCCGCAATTACTCATTGCTCCTAGTAGTCCGGTTATTCCTCAAAATCAGATTTATCCAGAATAATACGCTTTTGGGTGAATACAAATGCATGGTTAAAGGAGCATTGTTTTAAAGCGGCTTCGAAAATTAGAAATTTAAAAACTTAAACAGAAGGGACAAGATATGCTATTTTGGAAGTAAAACATACAATTACAAAAAAATGGTGGCTGATGGACAAGTTCTGATGACGTATTCGGATTCAGCAGGCAAAATTACATAAGAATCAGCGAGAATTGTTCCTGTAACAAAATCTTTGTCTATCAGTGCTATCATAATCTTCCAGAGCCTTTACTATTTGCAATTTTTTCTTAAATAACGAGATGGAGGATATAATATTTTTCATGGTGTCTTATAATACTGCCAAATTATTGTGGGTTTATATTTTTTCACAGATTTATTTTCCTTTTTAATCTGAATCATTACATTGTCATTAGTGACTCTTTTAATCCAGCTATTTTTAGAAGTTGTCTATAGATTCATATTTTAAATGCTTTTATAATTGTTTATTCAATTTAATTTCATTAAAGTTTCTTAATCAAAGGAAATTTTAGATGAAACGGTAGCCGCGTTAAAACCTCAGAGATTTCCAGTGTTGTGGTGTCGGAGTTTTCCCTTCATTCTCAGGCTGTTAGCAGCTTGATTTTTGATCAAAAGTTGTCCAGAGAAAATGTAGCGGACATCGAAGTATGGACATCACTAAATCTTTTATGTGTTTGGCAGCTGTCTTGTTCCCACCACCGGCCTTCGCTCTACCGAGTTAATTTTTTCACAAAATTTGATGAACCGAACAATGTCCAAGATATTAAAATATCACGGCAGAAGTGAGCTAATCATGTTCAATGGATGGATTTAGATAGACTAGTGGATAAATCGCTTGAAGTATTGGCGGAGTGTTGGGAATGTGGTCAGAATTCGTTATGCAGTTAATGAAAGAATGTTAGTAAATATTAATGTAATTCAAACATCAAAAAATCAGCATATATACCACCGACTGTTTTGTTTTTGTTTTTTTTAATAAGTGAACATATATACTTCCATAACTTGATACAAATGTAATTGTAAAATGTAGTATTATTGTCACCAGTTGTAGTTTTGTTCCTACCCCTTAGCCCACTCCTAATTAGACCACATTGTCCCTTTGGCTTGACTAGTGGTTTGTGAATTCGTAAAATTCGACCATTTAGTCAGGAAGTGTTCTCATGTGATTATTTGTTGGATCACTAGTTCATATACTGCTGTGATTTTAGTGAGTTGTGGACGTTGAAAATCATCAGAGTTTTTAGTGCCGTGGCATTTTCGTACATTGGGTGAACTTCCGGAAGATCATAGAGATGGCGTCATCAAACAGGTGAGTCGAGCTGTTCTTGTGGTTTCGCAAGTCCATTTTGGTTCGCTAGCGAAAAAAATTCCTTTACTCTCATCCCATTCTTCCCTCATTTTCGATATCCTATTTTTCATCCACCCATCCTTTCCGATTCCATCACTCACCATTGTGATCGACGACTTGCGTCGGTCACACCGACATATATGACAATTTGACTCCACATTCTATTAGCAAAATAACAAAATTATATCGTACTTGCTTAGCGTGTGAGATGTACCGGGATTGCTATCGTAATAACTTTTACTTGGGTACCCGTTAAATAAACACATTCTATGTTATTAAAATAAAAGAATTTCTAGAAACGTTGACATTTGAATTCGGAATTTTTTAATGATTGTTTATTTAAAAAAAATGCCTTTAATGTAATCACCTATCTATTTATTATTATATATATAATATGATTGATTCAGAATTTATGTTTGTGTAATGTAAGTCTCGGAGCGGAATCATGCACCATTAATATAATACATAATTCATACCTGAAACAATCATTAACCCAGGTTAAGTACTTTGCATTCAGTTTCCGAATAAATCTAATAATACTTAGTATAGTTGTATTAATAAATATAATATAATATTAAATCAAGTTATGATTTTCTGTATAATTGCGAAAATCAACAATCGTAAGATTTTGTAGGTTACAAAGATTGCGATGGGCTGGCCATGTTGAAAGAATGCCAAATGTCGTAACCAAGTAAATACCCCAGCGGAAGCGATTTAAAGACCAGACCAAGGAAGAAGCTGGTTGACTGTGTGGAAGAGGACTGAAGCAGGATGGGAGGGTCCGGGAACTGGAGAAAAATGAGATAAGAATCAGTACACATCACGTATGAAGGAGGCCAAATCTCACCATGAGAAATGCGAATGCACAAAATTCATGTTGTTTTTTTTTTAAACTGGGTGAAAGTGCTATAAAAATAGGATTAAATTGAGGATGAAAGATGCGGAGATTATTCTAACACCTTTTTGGCAGTATTGCTTTATTGTCCTCGTTTCATTAATATTACATTAATTATTCTTAAAGAAATGTTTAAAAATTCTACAATAAATTGTAAGGTGACCTGATTACTGAAAAATATAGTAATATTACAAATATGGAAATTTAAATGACATGAAGAATTTTTATAAAAATAGTGAATCTCTACTGCAATCGAGACAAAACCCTGAGCACCCGATGCAACGTCATAGCCGTGCTGCACTATTGAGTTGAGATCTGAACGTTAAAAGAAGCTATCACCGAAAGGTTGGAGGCATTTGCGATGTGACTATATCATATAGACGTACACTAAATCTCTCCTCGGTTCATTACTTTATCAATAAAGATGTATTAATATGCATGAATAAGTCACAAGAACTAATAAAAACTATTAAACGAAGGAAAACTGTATATTTCCGATACATTCTTTGCAATGAGAAATATGATTTCTTACTTTTTTTTAATTTTACGGAAAACACATTACGGATGTGAACTTGCAATTTTTCAGAATATAGTTCTGTGGTATTTTTTATACAAATTAAATAATTCACCTTAAAAATATACTGAAAAAATCTATCTATTAAAAAAAGAATAGAATATAAGTTCTAAAATTAGTCGTAAAACTACCTAGCAGATATGCCGAAACTGGATAACGTATTTACCCGGATAGGAAAAGGTCCAAGTTCAAATCCTGGTAGCAGCTAAAATATGTTTTCGATGAATAGATTTTTTTCTGTATACCTTTCAAGTTGATTAATTTTATTTGTTTTATTTTATTTATTTCTTACAACTCATTATACAGGGGAAGGTAGAAGGCAGCAGAGCCATAGATAAAAATAAGTTATCTTGGGTGTGTAACCTCAAAAAGTGGTTCAATGTGCAAAATGATGGTGATCTTATGCAAAGGACAAAACAGCATACTGCATTCCTTAACTCAACTACAAATAATGTTTCTAGAAATATTTTATGCATATTATTGTGAAAATAAAAATTACACTATCATTATATCAATACATATAAGCCCAAAAAAAGAAATCAAATATCTCGGTGTAATTATTGATCAACATTTAAAATGGCAATCATATTAGCGAATTAATGAAAAGAATAAGAAAATGTATTTATATATTCATAAGATTAAAAAACATTTTAAGTAGAAAATTTAAAAAAAGTATATTTTGCTATTGTTTACTCACTATTCCAGTATGGAATAATTGGGTGGGGTGGAGCATAAAATAATATAATGAATTCGGTAAAAATACTACAGAGAACAATCATCAAAGTAATATTAAAAAAAAGATCAACTTTTTCAGAGATAAGCGAAAAAAAAACAAGTAATTTTAATAATGTAAAATACATCATTTATATTATAAAAAAAATGTAAAATGAAAAAAAAAAAAAAAAAAAAGGTAACTTGCAAATAACTAAGTCAGATTTGATTTAAATCATTACCGTGTGGTACGGCAGGAATAATAATTTAATACGCATATCCACAATATTATCCACTTTAAATATTTGAAATAAGCATGGGTCAGGACATTTTAATAATTTATATAAAATAACTTTGTCGCATAATCACTTGAGTTACACTGTTTAATGTCAACCGGTTTCGAAACAACATCTGTTCCTTTGTTCGTTTATACTAAACTTTCGTTATTATAATAATTTTCTAACGAAGCACACTTTTATAATTACATACTTGCATTAAAATACTAGAAGCACGAAGATAAATGAAATTTCTATTCAAACAAAAATTAGTTTACAAAGTTAGAATATCCTGAAGATTACTTCACATGTCATAAATATGTCACCGGACCGGTCTAGAAGTTAAATAAGTCCAATAGTACAGGACGGTCCGATATTGCGTTTACTAATGGCCTCGTTATGTTTGTGACGCAATAATGAAATAGCCTTTTATTTATACTTGTTAATATTTCAAGTTATTTGAAACTTATGACGTTAAATTTAGAGAACTATTAATATAGAATATATCTATTTAGTGAGACTCCCAGTAAAATAGATCTCGAAAACTGAGTTACAAATAGCGCAGTAGTAAATTTTGTGACATTTTTATATACTCTCGCGTCTGTCTTTTGTTTATTTTACATTTACCGGTACCAGGCGCTTTCAAACCTTATTTGAATTTAAAATTGAAACAAATGAGCCTTACATGCCAAGCATCTCTGCTATCTTAGCTGCTCCCCTGCGGTGACCCTACTCGCGCCCGTAGACATGGCCGGGTAAGGGATCACATATCAACCATTAGGGCCCGAACCAGATCGACCAATAAGCAGACGCAAATAACCATTACCACCAGAGACGGTTACTGCTCAAGCAACGGACTTCAATTCTCCGCAGGCCATCCTAACACCAGCATCTCCAGCGAGCCACTCCAGAGTTCAACCACGCATTTAAAATTGTATTAATTCATCACCTCAATAAATGAAACCTCGTAAATGCTCTTTCATTTATATATTCTGCTCTAGTTACAACAGACACCCTACACTGCGACACACAACCAATACGCGTGAGACAAGAAGAAGTTAGGAGCTTCTATTTCACAGCCTCTTAACCTTCTGATAGAATCTCGAGTCAATCATAGTTTGAATAACTTCAACACACACACCTCAACTTATACACCCCTAATAGATTGTGTTGCCAAATTGTCGTAATTATTAACATTGAGTAGAGCATTGTAACAAGCCAGATAGATATTTGTAAACCGCTATTTTAACGTCTTGCTTAATGATAGTGTTACGTATTCCTAGCTGTTAGAACTCGGGTTCTCCGTTAGGAAGATTAAAAATAATAATGTTACTGTATTAATTACTAACTAACTAACTTACCCACACGCTGTTTCCCCGCGGGGGTAGGCAAAGATAATAAAGCCCAACATTTCTGTCTTGACACACAATTATCGCCTCATCCACATTCATACATCTTCTCATGCAAACAGGATCATCCTCCAGTATCTGGTTTATCTGATCGTGCCTAGTCTTCCGCGGACGTCCTATATTTTTGATGCCATGCGTCATATATCTTTCTTACCAACCTCTCCTCATTCATTCGTTCCATGTGACCAAACCACCTAAGTGATTCTTTTTTAATCTTATCTTATCTATCTCTCTATACTGAGATCATCTTTACATTCTTTCCTTATTTCTTCATTCTTTACTCTGTTATAAATGGATCTGTCACATATACGCCTAAGCGATCTCATTTCCACTACATTTATTCTACTTTCGTTCCTCTTCTGCCATCTCCAGGCCTCACTTCCATACATCAGTGTCGGTACCGGGACTCTATTGTGTACCGCTAGTCTTGCCTCGGTTGACAAGTTCTCATTTCGAACGGTATAATACACGTGTCTGAAACATGTGGCGTGTTTTTATTTCACCTCTTTTGTTATTTTAAATTTGATGGAAAAAAAATTTGGGCAATTTATAAGTAGTGACTTATATTTTTACACCTTTTCTTGAAAACCCCCTGTAAATTGGCGGACTACCAGCAGTCGGGATTATAAGCGTGAATCAGTAATAACAGTTATAATATCCTACTAAATTACCTCTTCAGACTCTGTGATCTGTCTAATCCCGGTCCCAGGAGTCTTTTTACCTCGAGGAAATAATAACACTGCAGGAAAAGTGAATCCGCCCCCTCCCGGTGGCGGGACGTCCACCCGCGGCTGGCCAGGATTAAATATTTTATAACCACCCGCTGGTAGGAGATTAAAGGGTTATCCTGGCATGGACTCCGCGTTTACAGCAAATTAATGCCATTATTTTTGAAAACGCATACATTGGGTATGCTAATACAATTATTATTCATGCATAATGTGTGTACCTACTCACAAAAACCGCATCAGCAGTACATATTCATTCGAAAAGTTGCCAGGTTTAATTCAATAAAATATAACGATGATGAAAATAGTTATCATCTATCTTATAGATCATATAGAAAATTATATACGATCGAAGATACTGGATTAATGCACAAGTTCGTAACGTATATATATATATATATATATTTTTTTTTTATTAGAAGATATATACATAAGAAGATACATTTAAAAAATAATCAGTAAGATATATATATATATTTTGCATTCATTTCTTCTCTATGAGAGTAAGACTCGTGTGTAGAGAAGGAGTATATACGAGAGTATATAATTTGTGTCTGTTAGTCTGTGTACATATTTTTGAATACAGATACAAATTTATAGTCTTCTGTAATATTTCTAATTGTGATGGGGAGATTATTAAAGAATTAGATGCCTTGATGAACATAGTGATTTTGGGTTGCGGTATATTTTTGTTTTGGAATATCAATTTGGTCTCTAAATCTTATATATCGGAACTCGCTTCTAATATTAATTATTTTAATTTTAAAAATTTGGATCATCGATTTTTTTTGTATATGTCTATTATTTTTACTATTTTACGTATATTTGTTACGAACTTGTGCATTATATATACATATTATATATAAATATACATATATACAGTTTGTCAATAATTTCACAAAGAGCTTTTGCAGTAAAATAGCAATATCTTTTTTTATAGAGTAAAACATAGCAAATCTAATACCATTTTAAAAACTTTAAATTTTTTAAACATGTTAACATTTTAAAATAACTTACTAGGTTAGCGTGGCTCTTTTTTTTAGTATGAATAGTCGAATTTAGCTAATAAAAAAATAATTAACTCATAAATCGTGCAAAAAAATTTTTTCCTAAAAGTATTGCACTATTAGTTTAATTTTGGATTGTGATTATTAGAAAGTCTATTCAAGGTTACGTAACAAAAGTTATTATCTTAAAATATGGAGTTTTGTAGCTGTGGCACCCGAAAAACTGATCAAAGGTGTCAATTTTCATGAAATTCATAAAAGTGTCAATATCTCGTAAACTAAATATTTTTTACTAAAGTCAGATTTTGATATTCTGGTCATCCAAGAGTCCATCCTATCAGCCTTCGAAGGGATGACATCGACTTTTGGGACATCTTGTATAGTCTTTTTTTAAATTAATCATCTATTACATCGTTTAAAAGCTATCAACTTTATATTTGCAATGGATCTCAAAAGTTTTTGGGTAATACACGCACGATGATGCCAGAATTATTCAATCCATTTTATTTAATTAAAAAATCTTTGTTAATATATCATATATATGGATGTAAATAAATATAAATGAAGTATAAATAAAATCTCATTTTATTGTGAAGTTTTTTAGAACGCAAAATTGCAATTTCACAATATATGAGAAATAATCTTAGACCCCAAATACTGAAACTCCTTATGAACCAGAATTCGCTCATTTTCTATATTTTTTATCTTATTTTCTCCAATTATTGATATTTCACATTTTTAATTGAAACGTCAGATGTAAACTTGACTTGATGACGTCATAAAATATTTCTACAATTTCCAAACTAAGCCATAGAGCGTGTGCCTTGTAAATCTTGGATGATCGCCAATGGACCCCTGACCTTTGATGTCAAAGGTGGGCGCGTCCCGGACGCTCAACTACACGACCCAAACGTAGTGTTTTTAGGGATACAATACAAACAAGCACCGCCGACAATCACATTTTATTTGTGAAGTTACCATTTTTCAGAACATGAACAAATTTAGATAAATTTAAATAAATTTGAAGATTTTCTGAATGGCTTAATTTGCAATGATATCTACCGGCAATATAAAGTTTTGTGTTCGAGTCTCGGTGGTGATAATATTTTTTGGTTAAATAGATTTTTTTGGTACGAAATATCTGTTTGTTTTAATTATTTTAATCAATTTCTTAAGGTTCAAAAGGTTTAATTTTCAAACAGAATTAAAAATCAGAAAATGAAAAATGAACTAAAGTATTTTTGCTCTCGTCAACATTATGGGACACCGCAGTAGCCTCATTTTTGATAATAGAAGTCTTTTTTAATTAAAATTATGTTAACCGCAGTACAAAATGAAAATGACAGCCACAATTCCATATAATTTAACCGGTTTCCCCAGGGATGAGTATCATCGTGGATCGAGGATAATCCTGGAGTGGTTGGCGGGTGTGCACGGCTGGGGCAGGGGGGGCGGGGTGGGGGCACTTGGGGTGCGTCAATCAGGTGTCATGAAGAGGGTTGGCATCAAAACGCTGGAAACAGGAGTAAGAAACGAAGAACCGCGAAAAAATTTCATTATTTAACTAATTACAAAATACAATTTTATAATTGAAAAAATAAACGTATTTCGACAATAACCGGAGAGTGGAACGAAATTTTAAATCATTTTATAAAGTTAAATGCTTTGTGTCAGTTGGTATAGACACTGTGTTATATTGTTTCAATTAACTTTAATAATAAACTACTCATCTTGGAGTCCCATATTATTTACCAAAATAAATAAAATGATTATGTTACCAGAATTAATGGAGGAAGAAAGATAATTTTTTTTTTTATCCGACAGTCAAAAATTATGTTAACCTTAATTAGGTAATAACATTTTAAACAAATATCAGATATCTTATAGAGACAAAGCCATTTTTTATTATATTTTCCATTAAAATATAATAAAAAATAGCTTTATCTCTATGAGATGTCTGATATTTGTTTAATAGCAGTGCCTTTATAGGTAAAAACCCAGTAATTGTGTGTTCTTGGACATATTCAAATATTGTTAAAAAACAATCTATTTTGAATCCTATGAAGCTACTTTAGAATATAATTCATCGTCTTAATTAACCATTCCATCGTTTTAACGCGTATTGTTATTCTTTATTATTTTTCATATATTATTTTTAAAAATAGATATTTTTTGGGTACACACCTGCTTGATTAAGTATATGCTACTGATTTATTCAATTACGTATCAGGTATCATATTTATACATAATATTGTAAGATATTGATATTAACATGGTTAAAATTTTCGTAATATTGTTAATCAAAATTAAATTAAATTAAAGAGAACATATACAAATATATTTCTTATATGTATTACATCATCTATCCGTCGAGACTGGGCGTACAATAAGAATTTTTTTAGTGGGGGTAGGAAGTGAGAATGAATGGAAACGCGCGGTTGGAGTAGAAGCGTTTATCGTGACAAAGAGTACAGAAGGTATACACGTAAAAATGAAATATAGAGAAGCGAGAAATGTAAAGAGTAGAGGAGCGAGTTGGCGATGTTCGGTATCGGCCTCGAGCGTTATCGCGGGGCAGCGGAACGGAAGATGTGTCATCAGTGAACGATCGAAGCGGACTGTTGAGCCAGACTGTGTGATATTGAATGCAGATGTCGCTGGTGTCGATGCCGGCTGGGACAGAGATGAATTTGACCAGTTATCTCCTACACTTATATTATGCTACGTTAACACCAGTAATGCCCCAACGTATGATGGTGCACATACCGCTTTGTATTACTATAATCTGTTACTAGACTATATTGGCCCACTGGCCAGTGAATGGGATCCACCACTTACATAGGACTGTTCCATAAGAAAAAACTCCCATATAAGTTCTTTTCATTCGCCGTCAGGTTGACATTTTTTTACACTACACTTAAGAGCTGTACAGCAAGACAGAGATGTGGGCCGGACACCAAACCAATACCATTCACTATCCGATTCAGAGTTCGTACGCAAGAGTATATATTAATACTTTTTTTATTTTACGTATATATAAAGGGAAACAAGTGCTCAGAAAAAGAACAGTAAAAGTGAAAAAAAAAACTTGAATCACTCTCCTAAAGGGAAAATAAAAATGTGGACTAAGGATAACAATAAATACATATATTTCCTACTAGGAAACTAGAACCGGTGGATATCTGATCAAAAGTAATATAACAAAAAAAAACAAATCAGAGCTAATTACAGGAAGGGCGGATGTCCCTCACCCTCGATGGCAGCATCTGTATGCCAAATCTTTCACAACGGAGCACGTGTGTCAGCCGTGGTCGCGCAGCGGCAAGTATTGACCTATCAACAGCAGCTTATTTGCGACAGCCGATCGCTTTGTGTTAGTATTATTTAAAAACACTTAATTCAAAACATGCGATTTTGTACGTAGACTTTATTGATCGATATCTTGAGGCTAGACCAAATAATGTGTGTAAAACATTTAAAAAAAAATCCAAATAACCTTGTTGTATGTTAATTTGAGCAATTAGTTATAATTCAAACTGAAATAATTTGTAAATATTTTAATATACATAATAAAAATAAAATATATACTTTTAAATAAACAAAAAATCAGAATATGTTGAAAGCTACTGCGTCATACATGTGTATATAATATAATGCGAATAAACCGGCAAAAAAATCCTATTTCATAACGATAAAGGGGCATGTTTTGGCGAGCACCGTTGCGCGCCCAATTCCATTTGTCCTACACAAATTGTTATTCATACAACTAATACAAATCCAGAAATGTAACTGACGTATGGAACTTTTAATCGAAAATCCAACGCAAAGTTCGTGACAGGAGAAAGACGGGATTTGGAGAAGGAATTATTGTATTCGGGGAGTAAAGTAGAATGGAGTTCTCGTTGCACCAGTGTGAACAGTAACTATTGACAAAATGAAACAACACGAGTAGGTATAACAAGTGAAGGGCTTGGAAGAATGCATATTGATTCCATTTAACCTTAAAAAAATAAATAGAAATACAATACGGGAGATGGTCACATTAAATTTACTTTTAGTGTTCTACAAATACATTGAAAGAAAATATACGTTAATATTAATTTATTAAAACTAGTAAAAACTGTTTGATGAAATACTTATTGATTCATAGTGTGGTTGTAGTTTTTTATTTAATGAAATTAAGTTTACATTTATAATGAATACAAAATTACACATATCTATAAAAATTACTTAATACAAACAATTTAATAAAATTAAAAAACATGCAGTAAAGAACAATTAATAAATACTCACACCGGAAGATAATAACGTACGTATTTGGCCAAAGTCAACTGACGCCCCCTAATGAAGTTTTTCAAATAATTTTATCCTATCCTCTCTTTTCCCCCTGGCTACAAAACCCCCACCACCTCTATAAATGTATATTATATTGAATGCCATCTATTCAAAACTTTGCTTAGTTGCTCTATGATTCTTAGGAAAATAATGTTATCCCACCCCACCCCCTGCATATCTCAAAATTCGATGACCTTTCATGTTTTATATTCAATGTATAATTTGGAATCAATTAAATATTTCAATTAATCGGAATAATCGCAATATTACGAATTTTTGTTAGATCTGTTAGTTGAAATCTGTAAATATTATATGTGTGTGTGTCCGCGAGAGTGCGGCGTGATATGTGACAGATGTGTGTCAGAGTATGTGTGTGTAGCGGAGCCGATATAAAGCGCCGCGCCGTTGACTGCGGTCTCTTATTATCGACGTATTAATTTCTAAATATTTTTGTATTAATAAACCATAATTGTCACCAAGAGGAACGAGTGTATTTTTATCTCAACCTAACCAAGTTATACGAGAGACAAAGGATTGTAGAATCCGTACACACAAAGCAAATATCTAATTAAAGATCTATCACATTTTTGAAATGATTATTTCTCTGAAATTATTTAGATTAGGCACATACTAGTATTTCTTGAATATTTTTGACTCTTAATATAGTCATGAAATATTGTGGACTAGGTCTGTTTCACCCTGTACCAATATACTTTTAAAATTATGTTTTTTCCGAAAATACTTTTGTTTTAATAAATCTAATTTCTTATTTCATTGAGTGACGTGTCATCATTGAGAGTCGCGCATGAATTCTGCAAAATTGGAATAATTTTCCAGAAAGTTTTTAAACTCCCCCAAAAATGTGAAAAGCGCCTCGCGCCGTAGTGGAAATTCATGTATCCACGGGAGCTTTAAAAGTGAATTAGTCCCAAAAAGATGGTTGACGTTTTTATCTGTCTGTCGGTAATGCAAGCACCTGCATGCATAGGTTATCAACCGAGAGAGTGTAAATCCTAGTGAATTTTACATATTCTACTGCTCTTTACGTTTTATAAAAATTACATATTAAAAACATATTTTTTATCCACCTATCTGATGGATAATGCTCACAAATACAGATATTGTTTTGACTTTTCGCTATCGATTGATGTATCTGGGAGGTTCCTACTATAGTGTTTTATGCAATTTTTTATTGGGAAATTGATATAAATTTTTTTAGTCTTTAAAATCATGCATATCTAGTAAAATATTAATAAAAAAATATCAATTTAGTTTATATATATATTTAAAAATATAAATTATTTAACAGTAATAACATAAAAAATTGAAATGATCTAGTTTAAGTGATGAAATAAAATAATATTCTAATAGCTGAGAGATTATGTTAATGTTTAGTATTCATTATTTAGTCAATATATTTTGTGTCTCGGTTTTCCTCTGTCATTCTTAAATTTTTCTTTCTATAATATTCTTTTGGTTCTTGTAATTTCTTCTATTTTGTATACAATCTTTTTTTTCTGTTTTATATAGTATTAATTGACCGTTTTGTAAAACTCGTAACACAACACTTGGACGTCATTATAACTAATTATATTGTTTTTTTTACACACTTTTAAATAATTTGTCACTATGCAGTTTCTTAGAATTGATTGTTATTTACGTATATTACTAATACGAAAAAATAAAGAATATTCGAAAGAATTGAAATCGTTTTTCTATATGGTTTACTCATCGAAATTTTTGCGATAGGATATCAAATAGTATCGAATCTTCTGAAAATTTAAATTTTTGCAAAGTTTAAACTTCAGTTGAAAATTAATCAATCTAATGAATGAACTATGAGAATGAGTCATTTAGTAGTTTAATCATCTGATACCAAGAGTGTGTAGACGTGGAAACGAATATGGTTAACATCAACATTTTTTATTGTAAACACATTTTTGTCATGAAGTTGCGAAGGTTCGAATCCAAGTAGCAACCAAATATTTATTCGATAAATAGATTTTTCTGTATATCTTTCTAATTGATTTATATAATTTGTATTAATTAATTTATAAATACATTCAAATGTAGATAAATCAATACCAATGACATCGTTTAATATATTGAAAAATTCTAAATATTCTTAAATAAGACGTTTCTTTATGTAATTACTAATGAGAATAAAAATATTTGTTTAAAATATTTTTTTTCTTAGATAAAGTAACAAAAAAAACATTTGTAATTATTTGATCATTCGTATATACATAATAATGTTAAACATTAATTATTTATGGACTGACAGCGCTTGTAGTCAAATCATAAATAGCGGTAGCACAAAAACTATATTTTTCGATAAATTGATTTTACATGTATATCTTTATAATTAATACATTAAATTAGTATTTAAAACATCACAGACCTATGTTCTGAATAATTACAACTTCACAAAAAGAATATGTTCTCCTTAATAATGTAATAAGTGGTGATAAAAAAGTCGAGTGTGAACAAAAATATTTCGTATTCAAGGAAAACAAATTTGGAAAGAGGGGTATGTCAGATTTTCGAAAATCATATTGACAGGGTGTAATCGGGTCTTAGCGTAAGAATACAACCATCCAGCATCCAAAATCTTGACACGCGTGTGACTAGATCTGAAATAATTTTCTAGAACCCTCCACATATCTCTGCGGTGTAACTTATCGCGGCTGTGATGTGGTTCTCAACCGAAAACAATAGGGTTACTTGAACCATGCTTACTTACTTACTTACCATCATGCCGTTTCTCCGCGAGGGTAGGCAGAGAGGATAGAGCGCCACACTCTTCTGTCCTGACACATAATTCTCGCCTCATCCACATTCATATGTCTTCTCATACAAGCTCGAATATAGATTATTTCTCTTATATTTGAAGGGTAGTAATGCTTTAAACTGCTAAATATAGAATAAGTACTTAAATTTGACGGAAAATGTATATACATGATTTTAAGATACATATCTCTATGTAGATATTTAAAAAAAATCTTCTTTACAAGAAAAAGAGAATGTGATGCCATACTGAAATAATTCTACCGGAATATAGCTTTATTTCGGTGAATTAATATAGCTCGATATATAAAAATATAAATATGTATAGAAATCTTGATGTGTATCATGTATATACAAGTAAAATTATTGTATATAAATTTTACAGAGTTAAGACCAAATCTGTGCAAACCTATGTCAATTTAAATACATGACCAGTTAAAAACCTTTACTAAATAAAAATTCGAAATGTTATGACGTCAAACTAGAAAAAACATATAGGTAAGTAATTTAATAGAAATTATAAAAAAAGCAATAGCAAAAAGTATAATTAAAAAAATCGTATTACGAATAAACAAAATTTATAACAAAATCTAATCTTATTTACTATAATTTAAAAAATAAATAATGTAAACAAATATTTTTGTAATTCAACCCTTCATCGGATGATAAATGTTATTTTAAATAAAAATCCATCATTAATGTACCGTCTGAAACAACATGTGCAAAACTTAAATGTGTATTTATTTAATAAATATTTGATTTTTTCCAAAATTCACTGGGTTTAAAAATGACTCATTTATGGGGATGTAAACGAGAGTGAGAGGGTGAGTTACGTGCGAGCAAGATGGAAGAAGAGGGATGGAGTTGCAAATTACGTATTATCAACTCCGTTTTATGATTTCCATTAGGTAGGATGGGTAAACATTTGGGGTAGGAATGCTGTGACGTATCACTGAACCAGAGGGTCTGACTTTCGAAGGGAAAAGTTTCTTGGATGTATATTCCTTAAATTCTCAAAGCTTTTACAAAAATAAATCAAGGTAAACAACTTTTTCATTATCGAGTTAATACGAAATATCCTGCTATTTTTTAATTAGACACGCATTTTTTAAGCCATATTATCATTTCACTGCTCACATACGACAATAATTAACGTATGCATCCTGCTCATTTGAAAGATATTACGTAAAAATATCCAAAATGGCTTATACTCAACGTAGAAATACTTGTACGAGAGTTAATATTTTTCTATACTTCGTTCAAAATGTATTATTTTCACAGTTTGATAATAGGCGAAAATCACCAATAATTTTTAAAAACTATTTAAAAAGTTGTATAAACAATGTTGTGCATACATTTTAGCCTCGTGTCGAACATACTATCAAACAAAAATTGGTGACTCAGGGAGAAGCGAGGCGGAGCTATATGTCAGTTATTTTCGAGACTATTTTCAAGTAACATTTTCGTTTTTAATTAAACATTACAGACAACCTAATTATTTATGAAAATTAATTTATAAATTCGTTTTCACAGTAGTTCTTAATTAGTTACCCATCACTTATATTTATTGTTTTGCTTTTTTGTGTATGCTTGTATTTTTAATTTTTGTATATATACAATTTATATTCTGATGAAGGGACCATTGGTCTTGAAATATGTTAATTTATCAGTAAATAGTGGTTTAAACAAAGTTTTTTTTCTTATTATTTATATATTGTAATATGTCGCGACAAAGTAATTTAACTAATATTGAAGAAGAAAATTAAATTCTGTTTCCAAGGTAATCTTGCCCGAGTTACAAATGTAGTCATACATGTATTTTGTTTTAATATTTGACTAATTTGTTTTTATTTATAGCCAGTTTATCATCATCAGTTGCTGTCAATCGACTGTTGATGAGGATGAAAGATTCCCCAAGATTTTGCGACTCTCTTTGATTCTCTGCAAATCTTTGCCATGTCACTCACGTGTTCATTTATCTCATCTATAACAGAGACTTTGAGCATCTTGTAGTTCGTTTTTTGTCTCGTGGCTACCATTCAAGCATATTTTTTATTCGTCGATTGTCTGTGCGTCTTGAAATATGTCTAGTCCGTTGCCATTTGCGCTATTTAGCAGTGATAATGACAACCTTCAGATTGGTCTACGTACTAGTTCACAAGTTTATTTTTCTGTATTTTTTAACGATTCCAGACATACTTTTTTCAATACTACGGTGCCTTGTCTAAAGTTTTTGAGATATATTATAATTCAGAGTCCTTACGATGTAATGATTTTGTGTTCATGGATTAGACTTATCTCAGAGACTCGTCTCGATTGACGCTTAAGTACAGTACACAGTTGAATTACAATTGTACAACACTTACGTACGCAAAATTGTATGATGTACATGTACATGTATACGTATACGTATCAATTTTTATCGACAAATCTCTAAGACGATAGATCAAAGTTTGCGCATTAGGGTTGGATAAATGTATTGGTCACAGATCCTTTTCTTAAGGCGTAATGCAGGCGTATTATATATATGTACGTAAAGTTTTTATATGGAATAAATTTTGCGAAATTTAACTACTTGTGGTTCGTAAAAATTACTCGTAGTTTAAATTTGCAGGCATCAAACAAATAATTAATCGGCGTCCAGAAAATATATTTAGTGTGAGTCTTTAAAATTTATTTTATAAAAAAAATAATATTATTAACAAAAAAAAAAACACTCTATTATCATCTAAACGTGGAAATTTCATGTATTTATTGTGTCAGTGTCTATTGTATCGGTTAATATTTTAAAAAAAATGGGGAAAAAATGGTTTCGATGTAATCTACTGAGACCCCACTGAGATGCTGTAAGTCTCCTAACACTTGAGGTATCCGTGCATAAAAGTTTGAAAAATTAACCCCAGTCACATTCGGGGGGATTTTCAAACAATGTAATCTCGGAATAATTCGATTACATACTTCATTACGTCATCCAAAACCAACATACAGAATAATAAGGCTTAGAAGATACTAACCCCTTTGTCATATTAGAGATGAATGTCAGTCTCTCCTGGTTAAATGTTATTACATACACAAGGGGTCGTAATCCCACATCTAGAAAAATAAAGGGGTAGCTTAAAGTATATTCAAGAACCTTTTATTTTTATTTTGGTTTTTAATGATTTGTATTAAATCCTTTCAAACGACTTGGATGATATATAATATATATAAATAATAATATTTTTCAAAGTTGATCTTTTTACATAATCTTCGTTTTATTATAAATCAGATTGTATAGATATTTGTTTGTTTGTCCGGCTAAAAAAATACATATGCTTAATCATTCCTTGGTCATTAATTTTTTTCATAAATAAGTGGCATTTATAACATTTTTTTGTATGTAAAAATTATTCAGACGAAACGATTTAAAATAAAAGATTTATACATTTCAGGGAGACATTACCTGTTAATATGAAGAGTATATTTCAATTCTAATTCTTAATGCCTTAACGTTTCAATACACAAAGAAATGAAACGAAACTGATACATTACATTAGAGTGATGTGCCAACTTGCTTTTAAATATTCGAATCATGTAAATATATGATCTTTTTGTTCTGAGGGTACAGTTTCAAACATGTAGGTAATTATTAAAATTATATCCACATCTTTTTGCGCCCGTCCAAGGACGGTTTTAAACAGGGGTTATTATAAAATTAAGTGAAAGCCCGTCAGCAATTACGGGATAAAATAATATTTAAAAAATATCAAACTTACTTATGTACCTAAAAAGTTTGGATATGATGGCGCCACCATCCATCAGTTTTATGAAAGTATTTTATTCACGTAATAAAGTTGAACAAATTAAATTATAATGATTTGTAAATTATTTTCACTATATGTATTCTAACTCCCTTTAAAATTTGGTCTTAAAATCCAATCATCAAACCACAAAACTTTTTGCTTCTACAATATTTTTAAATACCTACATCTCTTAAAATATCAATGAACTTCACTTCATGCCTACTTTTTTAACTTTAAATAACTAAACAATTATAAGTTGAAATAAATATGGGAACCTTCATTCATGATTTATTTAAAAAAACAATTTTCATTAATTCGTGAGAACCAGTCTTTATGCACCGAGTTCGATAAAATTTAAAAATTAATAGAATGTCTGAGGGCGCAATTTTTTTTTCAAATTCAGTCAAGTGTCAGAGTAAAATTTTTATCAGACAAGTTTAACATAACTTTTAAACATTAAAAACTTTCATAGAATATAATTTATATTGTTATAAAGATTATTGACTTGATTGGACGAAGAGTCAGCTCTAAGAGGGAGATATAAACTATTTTTTTTTAGTTTTATGAGTAATTATTATTCGAAAAATGATGATTTATAATTACATTAAATAATTTTATTTTTTAATATATTTTAGGCAACAATAGAGTTTTGCACCCCCAAAATATAAAAGTTGTTGAATTATGGGTATAAAATTATAAAATAGTGTGTGTAATTTAGGAGAAATATTTATAGTGTGTGAAAATATATTTATAATTATTTATAGTGCGAATTATTTTGGAGAGATGTTTATAAGGTGTGTATTATTTTAGAGAAATGTTAATAAGACATGGCAGGAACTCGTAATACTTTAGATTTTTCGCTTTCTGTTATATAACATAATTTATATTACTGTACAGAGATTGCATAATTTAATATAAATAACGCGTGTCAATTATTAGAAATCTAAAAAATAACATATTCTCATTTTGACTTTTGATAACTGTTATATTTTAATTCAAATTAAATGTATCAATTTGAAAGATATTAAAATTATCGAATTTTTATTGCTACCAGGATTCAAACCTGAACCTTTTCCTATCTTTCTAATTGATACATTTAATTTGTATTATAAATCACGTATCACGTTAATTATTAAAATTAATAATTTAAGCACAATATATGAGAAATGTTCGAGGAATGGCAGGTGTCACAATGAGATACTGAATAAGGAATGTAGCAATCTAGTAGCTATTAGAAATTGATTTGGTCTCATTTAAAAATCTTAGTAAAACTAGCTAGGATACGTATGCCATGCCATCAGAACATTGGCGTAAGCGTTTATTTTTAGAATCACCTTCAGGAAGAAGACCAGTTGGACGCCCACGTCATATTTGGATCTGGTAAATGAAGAGGCTTTACGAGCAATGACCTGATCTGTAATATGAGTTAGCACTCAAACAGATATTTGCTTTTACTATGTATTATAATTTTGATTATGAAAATGATCTGAAAATGAAAAAAATCTGGAAAACGTCAATTATCGAGGAGAGTGATTTAAAGATCGTCAAGTTCACTGATTATTTAAATGTAGACCGATTTAAGCCAAATATTGCACGAATATTTATAATTATACGTAGTTTCATGTAAAATTATAAAAATTAAAATACGATATTATATTATAGACAAAAATTGACGATAAATATTATATAACTCGCCTACAACAGTTTGCGCTGGAATTATTTTTATTTTTAATGTACCTAAGTGTTATAAAAAGTAAAAACAAAATAAAGTAGGGTTCCACAGTATCATATAACCAATTAATACAAACAAATACCTAATCAGACATATTTTATCGTTCCAACTACATACACATATACGTGCTACCTGGCGACAGATTATAATATATATACTCGTGTCTTGATTATTTAGAGTCTACCTTTAACTAAAAAAAAATATAGCATGTAATAGAATCTGTAAATAAGTTATAAACAAATGTAATTATGGATTTATAAAATAAGTGTTTTTTTATTTATTCCGTTCATGTTCTTAAAATATGTACATATTATACATTATAAACATTCTTATAAATATACAAAAAAGGCAAACAATCTTCATAATGTAAGAGATATTCACTGTCTCCTTAACTAGACCGAAGTCTGTGCTAAAAAAGACAGGTTTATCCGTTGTCTATTGTACAAATATGAAAACCATTTTAAATATTATTATTTTTTTATCTAAACCAAAAATATTAGGAATGAAGAAAACAGGTTTATAAATAATTCTAATAACATAATAAATAAGTAAAATATTTTTGCTATCTCATGATTGAAACACTATGCAAATCAGAAAAATGAATATAAAGAGATGATGTTCTGTTCACGTGATCATTTTTATGAATCTTTGCTCAGTTTCCTTTCCGCTAAGCTAAATATTTATTTTTAAACTGAAACTGCGCTCTCTCGATCCGATTTCTGATTTGGCGTCTTAGATCACTGGGCTGTGAGCGATAATATTATAAATAGATAATTATATGATGATTGACTATATAATAAATTACTAATCAATTAGATTTTTTAGAAACGTAACTTTGAAGTATTTTCTAATTTGCAGTATATGTACAACCAACAACAAAAAGCCATAATTTCTGACGTTCATTTTATGGTAAAAATACTACATGGTATAATATATTATATAAAAGGCTTAACTAAATATAAAAAATAAAAATAAAACATGTTAATGTAAAATCTTAAAAAATATATAGCTAGATACATTGTATTTTTTTAAACAGATACCTATTTAACGATATGCAGATTCCACACTTTTCTATATTACTGTACGAAGGTTCAATTCATCTTCATCATCATTACTATAATCACTGGATTCTGGCGAATCCGAATGATCATCCAATTTTGAAATAAGTACGAAGGTTTACGCGGGCGAATGCAGTCGCCCCTAAAATAAACAGTTTGTCATGTGTCAGTAACTAACCGTATTCTTGGGAAGACTTCCTCGCTTCACGGCTCCTCCACGAGGAGGGAGGTTCCGGCTTCATGCATCGTCTATCGCATCTTCCCCAACCATCCGAGATGTGCGAGCTGATTCATAGCTTTAGTAGGATATTTT
The DNA here is from genome assembly GCA_031772225.1 of Eubasilissa splendida. Classification (NCBI taxonomy): domain Eukaryota; kingdom Metazoa; phylum Arthropoda; class Insecta; order Trichoptera; family Phryganeidae; genus Eubasilissa; species Eubasilissa splendida. Next base: position 9,142,941 of record CM062859.1, read on the forward strand.
TCAAACCAATAACAGTTGATGGTCGTATGACGAATTGGTAATTAATCATATTGAAATGTGAAAAACACATTAATACTTTTATTTTATTTTCTTGTTACTAGTATGTTTTATTTTACTCACTGGTTTCAGACAAGGAGAATAAAACTTATTTTAAATAAATAAAAATAATAAAAATGATAAAATGTTTCAAAAATAGGTAGTATTAAAATATTAATTTGAAACATTTAGAAGGCTAGTGCGGGCGTACAAAAGGGAGAACTTATTAAAGTTGTAAAAAAATAAACTAAGCAATTTTATTTAAAAGTGAAAAAACTTGCAAGTAAGAGGTGGAAAATGTTATTTTAATATCAAAATATTGCAGTGGTGTGACAAGATTTGAGTACCCAGTTTATATCTTGTTGCTCATTTTTCTACAACGTTCAATTTCCGCTCCTCACACACTGTATCTTGTCAGATAAAATAAATAATGTATTATTAACTTTTTATTTCGCAAATCTAAACACATATGATTCAATACATAAGGAGATACACATGCTAATGTTTTTGTAAGGTGTAGGTTTTTTAGAATTATGGTCAAATTACTGAATTAATTTGGAACAGGCTACGATGCGACTTGATTTGTGAAGATTTCATTTATTCGTTATGTGTGCATTGTCTGAACTTGAAATGCCATTTTATTATTTTTATGTTTTGTAATTTTTTAAAATTATTATAACGTTTTTGTTATTGAAATCTATCTTCTATCTATATAAAATTCTCATAGAAATAAAACTCGTTCATGGAGATAGAAATGCATCACGTAAGATTTTGTACCTGTTGTATATCCCGGTCAGTAGTAACTAGAGAACGTGATGCGCTATAGCCTCCAAAAAATTAAATGTAATGAGTTCAAAATGAGTTTTCTCTCAAATTTTTTAAATAAAAATTAAGTTAATATCAAAGACCACCAAATGAATAAATATGAACTAACGCAAATTCTCTGTTCCAAAATAATCATTTTGGTGGTACCCACGTGATCATATTCATCAACAATCAAAGAGTGCCGCTACTTTTAAAAAAAATATGACTCGATTAGAAAGAAAATTTAAACATTGACAATATAATATGCATTAATGTGAAAAATATGTCTTGTTTACACAAAAATTTAATTTTAGAAGAGTAAATACTTTTGATGTTTCATAAATGTGTCATAATCTATAGGTTTTATGTTTCGTTGGATATATGTGTGTAGAATGTTCCTCTTGTGTATAAAAAAATAAATAAAAAATAGTCGACTCATAAAGATTTATTCTTAAGTATACCATTACTATTGACCTTGGAAAGCTACGAGCCAAGGTACGGCTGATGAATACCTCAGAAGCGTTCAATCGAAAATGAATTTGAACATACGCAAAGCAACAGACCCTAACGATTGTGAGCTGAACGAGTTTTTTGTCATTGAAATATAATACCAATAAAACAAAAGCCAGGTCTCCAAAGAGCTGGTATTTTGATACGTTGGCACCTGATACTGCTGGGCTGCTGGGTCCAGAGTGATCCAACAACCCGAGGTGAAAACATGTCAGTTCGTGTGATAGATTTTTATCTAAAATTGAGATCATTTTCAATATTTCAACGATAAAAAATTATGCCTCGTGGAAAAACACATCTCGAAGAAACGTTATTTTTATGTTCATTTGTTTGCATTTTTATTTTATTTTGTTTAAAGAACAAACAAATATATGGTAACAAATAAAAACGTTAAAAATACTACTTTGGATCCACTTACAATTCATATCTAGGAATATTATATGTGACGTTCTTGAGATTGAGAATATGTGTGTGTATGTGTGTCACAGCGCCCGCACCGCAGGGGCGAGATGTATATGTGTGTGTGTGTGTGTGTGAGCAGGGATAAAAGGATGACGCGCGCGAGGCGCGGTCTCTTTTCATTACCGTTTTGCTCCGAGATTAGTTATATTCCTTGTACTTTAAGCTGTATATTCGTGTAATAAAAATTATAATTGTCACATGAGAGTTTCTCTTGGACCATCGACCATTTACTACGAGGTGTACAACTTGAGACGTACTTCTTACGCAAGTACATAGGGTTATATATTATTGTAATAAATATTACAGATCTTTTTTCATTAACCTTTACCATACCATGACATAAAATACCCGAACGCAGCCATGCTATCAACCGTGTTACCGTAAATAACAGTTAGAAAAAATGTTTTTATTAGCTTAAATGGCTTTAATGGCACAAATTTACTCTAAATATTGAATTAAATTTTGAAAAAATGATGAATAACATAATTTAGAGCATTCATCAAGTCGTATACAACGTGTCCTTCCTTCTTATCTCTCTTTATTTAATTAGTGAGAAAGAGACAATTATATTTGTATGTTTGTTGTTCTTTTCACTGTGAAAATAGTGTGTGATCTCTGTCATTCATGACACAAATTGTATTTTTACCAACGTATTAACTTTACAACTCATTGAATGGAAAAAATAATTGTTTTGGTATGATTCCCTTTTCATAATTACTTTTTCACTAGTCATTCCTAAGTGCGAATATTTTCTTTAGGATTATCTAAAATATGAATTTTATGTTGCATGTATTTACCGAAATATTACAGGTTTAATTACGATGATAGACGTGTGTTACAGCATGGTTTGGGAAGGGTTAAATATTTTAAGATGCAAAAATATCCAAGCAAATAACCTAAATTAAAACTTAAGAATCATGTAGCTTGTTGGTCAGGTGGTTAAGATATTACGCCTGGTGACGCAGTGGGTTGAAGTTACTCCAGGAGACCACAAGTGTTGAGCTTTTAACTTGTTTAGCAGTTTCGGTAAAATTGATAAAAGTGTAATACTGTAAAAATAAATAATTAAACATCTTTGAAACACTTTTCGAAACATAATACAGTGGAAATCATTTAACATGAAACCACGGAAAACGAAATATGTATATTAAACGAATTGTATATTTAAAAAAAAAAATCATATGACGTCTTCGACATTAGAAAGTTCAGTCGTAATGTACAAACAGTAAGCAATCCGGTGACGAGGCGATTAAAATGTGGTAAGCGGCAAGCGGCATCCTTGTTTATTATCAAACATAATTCTGGTCAATAGAAAGTTGAGTTATAAAGTCATTTTGTTCTTCTAAGAAGCAAAATCTTTTGACGTTAATTTGTAGGGAACGGAATATTTTTTTATTTTTTTATGTTAATAGTTTTCGTGTTAAATATTTTCTACTGTATATTCAGTGAGAAAATATCAAGTTAAATATTATCTATTTGAATTAATATAACTTTATAACCTTCTAGACAGAGGGTTCTTTTTTGGCCCATATAGGTACTGCTGAATAAAGGCTCTTCTTAACGACCTCCATTCCTCTATACGTATATATCTTTCGCTTCCAGATGCTTTCTACAATCTTTTTATGTTATTTGGCTAGCGAGCTGGGCGACAAACTACGTTTCGGTATCCAGTACGGAGCCCTTTTTTACACTTTAAATTGTTTTACTAGCATTCAGATACTTAAATTTCGAGGAACTACGTCGTCTACTTTGGTTCTACTGCAACTGAGACAGAGGGTTATAAAATGTTAGATTTGTTTTGTATAGAGTAGAGTGCTCTTAGTGGGCGCACTTAAGGTATAATTTATGATATCAATAAATCAAATATTGTTACAAAAGTTAACTTTATTTATTTATATTATTCAGTCTCTTACTAACATTACTGCATATAAAAACTTAATTTAATTTGAACACTGCGAATAAAATCATTAAATCTGAAAATAGTAATTTGCACACTCTTACAGATACAGGTTAGTAAAAGTGCGCGTGCGACATCTAGGTACAGAGATCGTATTTGTATTTTTCGTGCCACCACTGAGTACATATTATGTACTCTATCCAATCTTCGGATATTGGTTCCTTGTAGACTTCCTAGGCATCCCAGGCATCCTGAGCAGCTTCACATCTTTTCCTAGGTATTGATTTGGGTTTCTTGAGATTTGCCTTTGCCTTTCTGTTAGTTTTGTTAAGGCTACACTCCACCTTTTTTTTTTAGTAAAAAAAAAACGAAATCAAAAGCCAATGCTCTTATGGATTTTGTTGTCAGGCCATAGAACATGTTGTATAGAGTTTTTATATGGTTAGAGAGTTTGTCCTCCATCTCCTTGGATAAAGTTAGGTCATATATGCCAAGCTTTGTGGATACGGTAGCTCTCTTAAAGCATTTTCTTAACGTGCTCTGCCATTCCAAGGGTAAGTGCGACTTTTATCTTACTTTCATCTTCGCAGATTCTCTTTTTGGCTCCATCCAAGACTGCTTGCGGACACATCTTACGTGTTGACTTTTTTTCTCGTTCAAGACATTCTATAAACAATAATACGTATCTATTACGTTTAGTTAAAACTAACATGCTCAAGTAAATAAAATTAGGTCTTGTAATGATAAATTAGATTCGGAGATCGGTTTGCGCATAGATCTGCACTCTTACAAACTTTAGGCCTGCGTACTCTTACACTGGTGCCAGCTCTGTTAGAATTGGGAAATTACAGTGCCGGTGGATCCTTGATACATTGATACACTATAGATTTTGAAAATAATAGCCCATATCATCATAATTGAACACATCGTACTGATTACAAGATGTGAAAATAATTTAACAAAATACAAAATATTGTGAAAACTTACCTAACATCCGTCTTTTCGGTTTATTTACGATGTACTGCGCAGCAGCGTATTTTCTTATCACAAATGACAACTAGGAATTGACGTTAGCCACTAATGACATCTAGCGCGCGTATTTATGAATGGTGAGCACTTTTATCGCCGCGCACTCTTAGAGAACTCTACCCTACTGGTAAATAAAAAATGAGGAAATTAGGGAATTCCTTAAAGTATCAATCGGCAAAGCAAAATTAATATTTTATATATACAGTTATAATTTCAAAATAAATGGAGTAAATTTTGTACTAAAGGCGAGTATATTTGATGCAATGCAAAGTTCTATAAATCAACTTAGCATATTATGGATACCTGCCCAATCTATAATATGATACGTTTGTCAGGGAGGCTTCTTAGGGTACACAAGGTAACCCCAAAGGGTTTAAATTGCATATGAAACCTGCCTGTACTACTAAAATTACATACTCACTAATGGAAAAATAACATATTATAATATACACAGTTTTTAAGCTAAAATGAACAAACTACATTTATAAAAAAATTATCCAGTACACAATTATAGAATTCCATTTTAACATTATATTTTTAGTGTTTGAAATTTTAAAATATAAAAGCAACCATAAAAATAAACAAATTAATGTTAGCTATAGATCGTAAAATAATGTGTAATTGCGTAGAAACTTCGTAATTGAATTTAATTTTTAACTTAATCTAAGCCAGGTCTAAAGTGTATATAATTATATTATTGATTTTAAAGTGAAATTTATAATATAATAGGATATAGTTACAAGAACTCGTGATAATAGCTCCTCGTGGTTAATATTTTCAATTTAAGATAATATACACGCATCAATAAAATACAATGCGTTATATATAATAGTATAATACTTTGACGTAAGTCAGATAAGATAAACCACCACAATTCGTTTTTTTTTAAATAGAGATACGTACACGAAAACGTTTCACATTAATATTCTTACTTATTTTCAAACCAAGCTATGAAAATAAAAGACTAACTTGCTGGTCTGCTGGAACGAGGCGCGAACCCCCGATCACTAGATTACTAGGCTAGCGTCTTAATAACAAGACTAACAAGCAACTCAATTGTAAGTTACTGGTTAGTGAAATTTCTTCGATTTTGTTATTTATATTATTACAGTTAAGTAAACTCGAGATGAAGTCAATGGTGTCAAGACTAATTAACTCGGCTGACAGATTCTGTCATATTATATCATATATCATAACACCGTGCTCCTGTTATTATTATGCCTATTTTCTCGGGTCGCAAGTGGGCGGCACCCGCTATACTCGTATCATTTTCTCATCGAATAATTAATATTCACCGTCTCCGTTCAGTGTATGTCACAGCAATGCTTGAATTTTACAACACGTGTTATAAGTAACCATAATAAATACAAAACGCAAATGCAAAAGCATAATTCGTGTTTGCCCACAATCCGCTCACCTTTAGCCGATTGTGAAGCGGCACTGTCACACGAAAGGTGTTCAGAAGTGCTCCATTATGAACCCAGAGCCCTTCGCGCTGTAATTATCACACCTTGGCTACCGAGATTCTTCTATTCATCGCGCAGCTTTGTTTTACAGGCCTTCCCTCCTTTCAACTGTTTTTTTTTGTCCCTTTTGACACGACGTGTGTTTGAAGGAGTCGGGACGAGGCGAGCTCGTTAGAATACCGTCAGTCAGATACGGATAAACACTGTTCATTATATTTAAATAGATAAAATTGTATGTATAAATATTTATCTAGTCATGAAAAATGTATTTTTAATGAAAACACATCTTTGTTGTAAAGTTGCATTTTCAGAATAAAGTTCTGTGATAGTTTTAATATATATGAATAAAAGCAATTAATAAGAATGATATTATAATGGTTACCAGTATAAGAGTTACCGGTATATAAGTTTGCTGTTTATGCGAATTTGATTAGTTATAGGTAAAGAGTGTGGTTATGAGTGATGCAAGGGACCTATATCTCCCAGCTGTCCACTGTATTCAGATAAGGAAGATATCAGAGAATGTGTGTAGATGTGGCCAGAAGTGTGTGTGTAGAAGTGAATGGTTATGGCTAGCTCTCAGGGTGGCTACGCTATATATTTGAAGTTGAAGCGAGCTTGGATTACTAACCAAGTAACTATGAGGCGCATTCAGAGCCTCCACAATATAAAAAAAACTATATATTTAAAAATTAGGATAGATAAAGGTTCAGGTTCGAATTGCGGAAGAAACCAAATATTTCTAGTTGATTTATTTAATTTGTTGTATAAATATTTGCATATGGTAATTTTAGCATCTTCTTGTGATATATGATACATTCACGACTATGAAGTTCAAATTCCTGTACATTTCGTATTTAATAGTATTTGAATATTGAGTTAGAAAATGCTCTGGATTTTCAATACCCGAAAGAGATTTGTCGGTTTACTCGAAATTCCAAACGAATTATGTGACTGAATGGATAATTTGTTAAATATTATATATTCTTGTAATATAATGTACATTTTTTGTAGATTATATTTTAAATTAAATAAAACCTGTTAATACTAAAAAAAAGGACGTTGCAATTAACACAATGGAGTATTAAAATAATATATATTATTTTCGGTTACCTGTGGGCTCGTGTCCTTAAATTTTTGCTCTGCTTATTGACATTTACATAATTAAAGGAATAATTTATAATCTATGGTATACCGATATAACGAAAAGTAAGCCATAACTATTTTTATTTCAATGGAAAGTGCCCTGAATCATACAGCGCGTGATCAGCGTTCATACGTATTTGATATCAGTCGTATGTAAACGAATCATTTCACAGAATGATATTTGTATTTCCTTTCGAATCTGGTTAGCTTCTCATCAGTTTTCTTCCCATCCTTATACGAAACACTAAGACAAAACAGACGATATGGGCCTCACCTTAACTTAAGAGAAAATAGAAATTCTTAACTTGTGTCCAAAGGTATAATAGATAACACCTCAAATTATAGAACTTTTTAATATTATTATTTCAGAACATCATCTATAACTAAACTGTGAAGGAAGATAATAACATGTATTGGAGAAAACAGTGCAGTTAAAAGTCCAAGCATTGTTTGTTTTTGAATCTTATTTACTTATAATGTGTAGTCAGAGAAAAGTGAATGGGTTAATATTTATTGAAAAGTTTGGGAATATTATGCAGTTGTAATTTAATTATAACGTTTTTGGAAAATTTATGAAGTTCTACGAATATTTTAAGGGACAACAATGAATTATTTAAAAAAAAATTATAAATATCTTATAGAGACAAAGCTATTTATATTATATTATATTATATGTGAAAATATGGAAGTATGGGTAGTTACAGAGCTTACAACTTGTCTTCGGCTGGCCTAAGTGATCATTTTACACAATATAACGTTCACCATTCCATCCACAAAACAGCCTCCATATCTATAAAATTTTTGAAAGTTATATATATGTTACCATATAGAAACACTTCAACTATTTAACTTCAACTACACTGTCGCCATCTATGGTCTGAAATTTGATATTCATTTCCCTGAAACAGCATAAATGTCACTAATGAGAATCTTACTTTTTATAAATATGGAAGCTATATTCTTTATCTGTATACATGACAAATAATTAACACATTATAATAGAATACGCCTGAAAAGTCAAATTTTAATTTTATTTATTTCTTATTTTAGACCAGTATATTATATTCACCATATTTTGAATTATAATATCGTACAGTATGTCCCAAAAGTCTTTTTCATTTTGGTTTATTTGCTGCACCAACGCAGGTGTTTTTCAGGAGCGGAGCGTGCGTGTTATGTGCGTGAATTTTACAAAAACAATAATTCTGCCGTTACTGCGCGATGAAAATTTAGCATTCTTTATCGATTGCATCGCATAAATAAAGCACCGAGCACTCGACTGGGAACAGAAGTTTCAGGGTTCGACAAAAGTTATTGTTTCATTTTCAGACAGTAATATATATGTAAAAATATATTTGTAATTATTAAAAATTATTATGAATTGTATTATTTTAAGTTTTATTCAAAATTGTTTTGCCAGAATCCACGTTGCTGCGCGACAGGAGAAATGTCGTATCGTTTATTTGTTTGCCGTCGGCTGGTATCGCTGACATATTGTTCGGGGCACAAAGGGTCCATTGAGGACCGTCAAGACTTGAACCGAACACCTTTTGTTTGGAAACAGGTTACACGACCGGCTGGTTCGCACACTGACGAAAATAACATTTACCGGAACATGTTGTGTACGATATACATATACTCGCACATATGTACGTGGTGAGCTAATCCATGTCAGGAGCAAGTGAAAATTTGTCCCAACTCCAAGAGCTGCGTATTTGTTTATCAAATAAACACATCGGCAGTGATATGTAAAATAAATTAAGCTGATATATAAAATAGTGAAATTTTTTATATATTAAATTATTAGCATCTCAATGTGTTTGCGTATGTCACTTCGACTCTTCAGAATAACAAGGTTCCATCTGACACTGACACTGTTTTGAGATAATGAGCTCCAAAGCATTTCAACATGTATATTTTGTTTTGAGTATGCAAATATGATCAGTTTTAAGATCTGAACTATTTTCAGTATTATCAATGACCACCGTAAGATAGAAATAGAAGATCTGGAAAGTGATCAAATCAGTTGGAATCTTGTTACTAAAATAAGTGATTTCTGATAAGTTAACAAGATTCCATCGTCAACCTTGTTCACTTATTTAGTATTAATAATATTTACCAGTAATTGACTTTTTTATGTAAGTACTTTTCTTCAATAAAATAGCGTGAATAGTATTATGCTAAAGTAATAAAGGAATTAGATCAAAAAACATAAATTGCAACTACAAAAAATACCAAATAATTCTCAATGACAAAAATAATGCAAACAAAAACTATTTTTAATAATTGTAAGATAAATAAAAAACAAACATTGTTAATTAACAATAATTTTCCATAAATTGTAACAAATAACTGATGCAGTTAGAACTTTCAGTCCTTGCTATTTCCTTTAATATCGGTTAAATAGAGTTGATTGTTTATAGAAAAAATAAAGAATAATGCATTTGGAACCCTTTTCACGCACTCAAATTAGTCCAAAATGTTAGTTGGAACCTTGTTATTCTAAGGGGTCGACGTATCAAATTTGAAAAGAAACTGATATCTTACATTGTTATTTATCTTTTTCTTTTTCTTTTACATAGGCAATCCACCCTTCAAGAGTGATTTGTGTCATTAATCAAGTTAAAACTTTATTTTATAGTAAAAGTACAATAATATTATAGAATTGGAAATACTATGACCATTATCGTTAAAACAATTAGATATTATATAGATTGAATTTGGCTAGTTAAGGAAAAGAAGATGACACACGTTAACCGGGATTTAAAAATGACCATTGACGAGATTACTGTAAAAAACCTGTGATCAGAAATGGACAGGCAAAAAATATATGGTCAAGGAGGGTCTCTTTCTCGGCACCGCACTCACACATTGGGGAATTTATTAAGTTCAATCTGAATAAATGTGAGGCCACCTGGCAATGCCCAATTCTCATTCTAGAGATATTTGATATTGTTCTCTTGGAGACTTTCCTTTTGCAATCGACATATGTCAATCTTAATTAAATACTAATTTAATGTATTATTTATAAATATATACATTAAATTAGTATTTAAAACATCACAGACCATCTGTTCTGAATAATTACAACTTCACAATAAGAATGTGTTCTCCTTAATCAATCTTAATTGTTTATAATGTTTAGATTATTAAAATATTCGATACAGTACCAATATAAAAACTTCGGTTCACAATAGGCATAAAGGTCACAGTAATGTGATGTTGTAAAATCCACAAAAAAATTATAATATTAAAATTTCTGACAGTAAAAATGTACGTTTGTTTTTTTATTTGAAAAATGTATCTTCAAATTAAAATACTCAATTACGTACCTAATTTGTGTTTCAAAGGAAAATGACACTTCACTCCAGTTTAATTTATCAGTTTATTTACAAATTTTTTGTACAAATAAGACAATATAGATGAACATTTTGTTGGATTATTATTTTCACAGAAATCTTCCAATGCACGATTTTCATGTCCTTACCAGGAAATAATCACTAGTATATTTTATTAAGGATAACACATTCTTATTGTAAAGTTGTATTTATTCAGAACATAGGTCTGTGATATTTTTTTAAATACAAATTAAATGTATATATATATATATATAAAAAATCAATTTTATCGAAAAATTGTCCCAGTGTGGCAAAGTGACGGATCCTCCTCCTTTTTTTTCCTCTTTCTCCTTTTTTTGGAGATTGCATCAGTCCTCTTCCATTCGCAAGTTTCTTTTTACTCGACTCACCTTGTATTCTTTTGATGTGAGGTAGTTGCACAAACAGCTTGTTTTAACACATGTATTATTAATCATACCAGTAAACACCAGTTGTGACCGTGCAAAGGTCGCCATTAGCCACGAAGCGATCACTGTAGCCACCTGCAGAGCTTAGCAATAAACAATCGGTGACAGCTAATTGCTTTCTGCTAGTTTGAAATATAATTTTAATCTTTTTTTATCTAGCTTTATAAAAAAGATAGAGATAGTCATCATCACTCCGTGTCTCTCCATTATTGGATAAAGGCCTCTCCTAAGGATCATCAATCACCTCTATCTTCAGCTTCCGCCACTCTTGAGGATGGTTAATACTTCTTCTGCCAGTGTGAGGCCTTTACTCCAAGATCTTTTCCCTCACTGTCTGTCATTTCTTTGACAAATAATTCCAGTCAATTGCCACGTGAGTTGGTAGATGTTTTGGGCAACATCTGTTTCCATGGTTCTCTGGCGAGTTTGTACATTAAATATGTCTCTCAGAGATATTATAAACATAACCCTTTCATTGTTCTTTGGGCAACTGTTAATTTATGTTGGATATTGCTGATGAGGGTCTACATTTCGGCCCCGTATGTAAGTTTTGGGTGTACGCACTAGTTGTAGGCTTCAGTCAGAATACGTTATTTTTTATTTTGCTCTCTTGATTCTGCCTCCCTAGTTGTATTGTTTGACTTCAGTTCAGATATATATATCTCTCTCTGCACAAACTTGAGGTGAACAGAATGCGATATCTGGCGCCGTGCGGCAGAGGTACAGTAGCCGCGACACACACCACTGGAAGCAGGTTGCAAGCGAGCGTTAACAGAGGCGAGGTCAGTAGCTTCGTAGCTCGGTTGACATAGGTGAGTGCAGAAGGGATGCGAGATGAGATGAGGGGAGAATAGCAGCATCTTCTAAAGTGTATCTTGCTATAATGTAATACTCTGTCATTTCCTATACTTAAATTTACCAACAACCAGGAGACTTCAATAAACTTGTCGACAAGACCTAAGGTTTGGTTGTTTATATTATCATATCCATCTTTACCGTAAAATCATTCTGAATATTTGAGTCAAATAATTATTTATGCGTCTGGTCCACTTAAGTCAACCGAGTTCTCCATTTACATAATAATAAACCCAAAACCAGCCATAAACTCAATATTATTGGTTTTCTGTTAATTTGTTAATATGCCATGATTATGATTTTATCCAAATACATTTTTAGGTCAATAAGTTTCAATACATCATTGAGACCTTGAAGCACTTTTGTAAGATAGAGATAGTACGAGTAAGATAATTGTATATGTATTGTACAGCACAACGAAGCAAAACAAAAGAGAATTTGGCAAATTATAAAGCAACTGGGCCACATCTGAGCACAAGCTGCGAACAAAACGAAATGTCTTAATAAACCCGCGGCGAGCGCTAATTTGAAACATGGCTATTAAAGCACCGCGAACGGTTTTGACATCTCAGACATTTTCGTAAACAACTCGGCATTTCTCCCACCACTGCGCCGGTCTACGCTTCGCACTCCGCCCCACTCGGGATCCCCATTACTAGGGCATTAATCATTGCTAAAAGCTGCCAATCTTAATAAGCTGTCGGACGGATCACGCGCAAGTGCTAGGCGAAAAAGTTTTGCGTTAATATCCATGCAAATATAATTGCTGTCACTTAGAGTTTTAGAACGCAATCATTGACATTAACAGTACTGATACAAGTAGTATCAATTCCGATAAGTAAAATTAGCTAACTACCTCCAAATTTCAGTTCATAATTTGTATTCAAAACGATAGATCCTCAACTTGGTTTAATAGTGAGGAATGCGAGGTATTGAGACAGTGGCGTAAACAAGAAAATAAATGTATTCAAATTAATAGTAACAATAGACTGCGTGATTATAAATTACGTGCGAGGTGGAAAGCAAAAAAATAATGATGGAATACGAATTAATTGTACGAAAATAGCTATTGATTTAGATTTTATTTTATTATAATTTTTATCTTGATTTTTGCTTTTGCGATTTTTCGATTTTTGTTTCCGAAATAAATCCTTAATCAGAAATTTAAAAAAAAACGTAAAGCAAAAAGGAAACGTAGCAAAATGCTACCGCGACATCCAGATTTGTTCAATATGTTACAGCTAATCTTCCAAATCCTAACATTTCTTATTTATCTACAGTTATTGTCAACATTAACAGAATCACGTAATTGAAGTACGAAAAGTGTTATTTTTGAAGAGTGAAATAGTGAAGTATAAAATGACATGAGAAACAAACTCTTACAGCGTTTTATTCCTAAGATTCAATAAATTGATTTAAAACAGAGCCGGGCAAAGAATTCCTTATATTACCCATATAATAAAACTATACAGTATAATTAAAATTAATACTAGTACAAAATTTATATATTAGAAAAAGGAAAATATATATTTTTACGTTTGTGTGTTTTTGTACGTGTGTGTGTTAAGTGAGCTAGATAATAATTTAATAGTTTGCTAAAATACTTTCGATAAATTAAAGGAATGCATTAAAGCTATCAAAAAGTATTCCTTAGATTAGTCATTAAGTTAGTCCTATTTTCATAGCACAAGCTTAGTTTGAAAATACTAAGAATATTGATGTGATATCATGTGACAACGTATCGAGTGTCTCATCATTTAGTTTTGATGTAATTTTAGTAAACCGAAATTAATTCAAAATCCCAAATGTTTGGAAGTAATATTTTGGCCAATCCCGGGATTCGTTAATACGACAAACTAATATATATGTCAGCTATTTTCCACCTCGCATTTCTTTGTACGTTTGAGATAAATTTTTTATCTAAATATGTTTAAATGTACGTACTAACTAATTAATTTACTTGAATTAGTATTAAGTATAATTAATAGTATTATAAATTGATATGTACAAATAAAATAAAAATAAAGTAATAATTGAACTGTCAAGGAAACAAAAATTAGAATCGTTCTAGATTCTAAATTATTTTATTGAAATTAAATCACGAGTATTATGACTCGGCGCTTGGTCGACTGATGCACTACACCGCTTGTTGAGCGACGAGACTATGAATCATGAATCGTAAAGCCCACGTCGCATTATATCTCCTTTGAAAGCGACTCTCCCGGCGTGCGTTTTACAAATGAGCGAGAATATTGAATCAGACAGTATAACGAGTTTCCACGGGGCGGCCATTTTAGTTAATGGCGGCCAGTTAACTCTTCCGCCATTTGCGGTAAGGGGGTAAAACGGTTTTTTCTTTTTAACTTTTACTGGAATGGTTTTAATAACAACATGGATTATATTTGGATCGCCTTTGATTGATACACTTAGTAGGAAATAATTTTGAATTTGAAACAATCGAACTTTTCTGATGGATGTTTTGAACCCTTGGATAATAAGAAAATTACTTTTTAATAGTAGTATTGATACATTTTTAATCAAATCTTAAATTACTAGCAATTTAGTCCTATTTTCATAATACAAGCGTTCAGATAAGTTTAAAAATAGTTAGAATATTGATGTGACGTGTACGTATCTCTATTTTTTTTCTTAATTAAAAAAATATTTATATAATATCCATATCAAAATACAAACATTTTTATTAATATAATGAATTAGCGTACACATTTTTTAATGAAAATATGAATATGAAAGGTGAAGTTTCACGGGATGTTCAAAACGAATGATGATAAATAAGAAGTAATTAACATTAATAATATTGATTAATATAATTGCGATCTAAAATTTTATGCGATTTACGCTGAGTCACTGTAATTTTATATAAACATTGATTTAGATAATAAGTTTTTATTTTTTATTATTGAAATGCGTTGTTGATGGGTTTGCTATGACTTTTCTGTGTTGTTATCTATTAAATTTGAAGTTAAAAAAAAAATCCCTTGAAATATCGGGCAATTCATTCGTTGAGATACCACTTAAGGTTGGTTAGGTCATGTCTAGTGCATGGGGGACCAGGAACCGGCCTAGAAAGTTTTATCTAGTAATCTGAAGGGGTACAGAAAAAGAGGGATTGAAAATGTACTGACGGGATGATATCATAGCGAACTTTAATAACACATGGAAAACTAACTGACGAGCAGCCACATTCAATAGGAACTGGTGAAGAGGAATTTTGGTGGCAGTCATCACTCATAACCTGGTTTATCGGACTTATGATGATGATAATGATGGTATATGTATAATTAACAATTCGTTCAATTTTGTAAGTTCCTAAGGTTAATTTTATTAATATGGCCTGCCTTAATAATATGGTCTAATAGACTACTCACAAGATTTGCAGAGAAGAATCTAAATCATTTTGGATACAGATGTTGTCTAGGAAAAAACATTAAACGGTAAAAGACGAAGCTATTTTTTATTAATGAAAAAATATGGAAGTATGGGTAATTACAGGGCTTACTTAAGTGATCCGCTCAACTAACCTCTATATCTATCAATATTAGATATCAATTAGATTCTCATTGTGACATATCAGGAAAAAGGATATCAAATTTAGTTCATAGATGGCGATAGTGTAATAGTATTCAAACTGATTTCACATATTAACATATATTTTACTTTCAAAAATTTGGTAGATATGGAGGTTGATTGGATGAAATGGTGAACGCTACATTCTGTAAAGTGATCACTTAACCCAGCCGATGATAAGTCGTAAGCCCTGTAATTAGCCGTATTTTTCCATTAATAAAAAATAACTTTGTCTCTATGAGATATCTATTATGTGTTTAGAAAAATGCCTTTGTGGGTGAAAATCCAGTAATTGTGTGTACTTGGACATATTCAAATATTGATAAAAAATAAAGGATTCAAATAATCAAAAGATCATGATCTCATAAAGATATACATTAATTAAGCAGTCTTCTTGTTTTAACCTCGCAGATTTTAATCCTTTGCAATTACAATACAACATTAGCATTCGATTTCATGAAATTGTCAATATTTTGTTTTATCAAAAATTATTCGAGAAAGGAATTAATAAATTGCTATCTGAATGGTTGCAAGTAGGATCCACTTAATAATCGTGACTGTAATATTACATTTGAGTAACATTTTTGAAGAAAATTTTCAATTTCAATAGTAAAACGATACTCTTTTATGGATCAACTTTAAAAAAATATATAATTGACTCCAGTGGAATTTTGGCAATGGGTATTTGAGTACATTTTAATGGCTAATTGAACATCACTGAACAGCAGAATGAATGTATATGCCTTATGTAGTTGTTAAGAAAATGACGAATAATTTATTAAATCAAATTAGCTCATACGCAAGTACTTAAACGTCAGTTGAATGCGTTAGTTTTTAGTTATTTTTCTAGTGTGCAGAACGTATGTCGCTTCATCAAATTTACAATTTTTAAATAAATATATGTGCCCTTTATTATGAAAGTGGTCAATGTCATGCTTCTTTCGTTTCGAGATCTTAAAAGGTTTGCGTTTGAATTGATTAAAAATATTTTTATATTACACAACATAATGTTTCAAAATTTATTTAGTCTACTAGATTTATTATTAAGGAGAACACATTCTTAGTAGTAATTATTCAGAACAGACGGTCTGTGATATTTTAAATACTAATTAAATATATTAATTAGAAAGATATACATATACAATGAATTTTTTGAAAAATATTGTTGTTGCTACCGGGATTCGAACCTGGATCTCTTTCCAATCCGGGGAAGGTGAATTAACCGACTATGCTACAGCAGACAGTACTTTTGACGACAAATTTTTGAACCTATATGTTTCCCTTTTCAAATTAATACATCTATCGTTCCATTATTTGAAAGCCTACTTTATATAAACGGAATCTAAAATACCTATAGTAGTAGTTCTATAGGAGACGCCAAAATTAATAATTATTTTTATTATATTTTAGACACATTAATACAACTGATACATTATTAAGGAAAACACATTCCTATTGTGAAGTTTTAATTGTTCAGAACATAGGTCTGTGATATTTGTCGTCAAAATTACTGTCTGCTATAGCATAGTCGGTTAATGCACCTTCTCCGGATTAAAAAGAGATCCAGGTTCGAATCCCGGTAGCAAAATCAATATTTTTTGATAAAATTTATTTTATATGTATACCTTTTTAATTAATATATTTAATTAGTATTAGATTTATAATTTATTTCGACATGTAAATTTTGCATGCAGCTTATGAGGTAATTAAAAAAAATTGATGGTTGAAATGACTTACTCTCTTATCAAAATAAACAGTAGCGAAATTCTGTAGAACGTCGTAACTATACACTGAATATAACGCATAAAATTTTTCACAATTGTTACAATTTGTATCATATTATATTAATTTTAAACAATGTGATGCGAAATAATTGATTAACTTATTTTTTTAAATTTCTTGACTTTCATAATAATGGGAACGTATGCGTTGGTTAGTGCGGAGTTAACAGTGTATACATGCGTTATATTAATTGACATAAATATCAGTGTCAGAATTTAATAGTCTGCATATCGATGGTTATATTGCAAAACCACTCAAGTTATATATGGTATTTTTTATAATTTTTTAATATCCACAACAAATGATATATGAATAATTATCGGCCCATGTTCGGGGTTTAGAAGAGTTATAATTTAAAACTGGGTGTTTATATTTTGCGCAGGTCCTAAAGAGAAAATTATGTATTCACAATTCGGTAAAGGCAGGGTGTGGGGTATGATGACAGTATATTTTTGAACATACTAGAATGCAGTAGAGCAAAATTTGGATAATTTAAAAAATAATACTCATTTATATCTACGAGAGAGAGTGTAGTATCCAGGGGTAACTCGGAGGGTTAAGTTATGGGAATACTACGTTTCTAAAGAGTAAGTATGTAAAATTAAGTTTAGATCGGTCAAAGAGTACACTATCTTATAGAGAACAGAAATAAATACATTAAATTCTATATAAATAGATTATTAACTGTTCAAAGGTTTTTGGTGAAGCTTTGTGGAATTCCATGATTATTTTGTAAATTGAGTTAAAGCACTGTTTTATTCTACTATATTTTATTATGTTAAACGTTAAAACGTTTTCAGGAACATCTTCCCATTATCAATAATATAATTAAACTAAAATTAAAAACACTTTCAGACAGTAATTACGGGTGTGTTTGGAGTTAACAACTTGTACATAGTTGCGTCAAAGGATGAATGTTAGACATTCTAGAAAATTTAGAAATATTTAATAATAAAAATAACAATAAAAACATAACAAATATTCAAATACCGCCCATTACATCCCCTCTCTTATCCATTTTAACTCCACATCCAACCCCTTTTCCGTTAACTCCAAACACACCATATGTTACTGTCTGAAAGTGATTTTAATTTTAGTTGAACTATATTATTGATAATGGGAAGATATTACCGAAAACGTTCTAACATTTAACACATTGATTATTGTTTTATAAATGTGTAATAAATCAATTCGAAACAATTGACATTTAAATATTGATTTTTGTGAAAATATTAGTTACATGTTATCGTAATACCTAGTGTTTAAACTAGATGGTTAGTATGGTAAAGAATATCAGTTGCACGTCTAATTTGCGTTTGTTCTCACCTGTCTTGCACGTGACGATTCACAATTATACCTACGTTGTCTATTTAATGTCGATTATCGAGCTCTATTTGTACCTTTTGCGAACTGAATCGTCATCCATATTAATGAAATATTACAAACTAAACACTATTTATATAAATATAAATAATATCACATGAAATATAAAACATGTCATATGAAACTAAAATCACATTATTATTTTAAATCCATTTCAATTTCGATTAAATTTTTGAAATAACTGACAGTAAAATTTCTATGTTTTTATTTTTGTATTTATATTGATTTTAATCATCTTACAGACTTCGTTGTTTCTTCTTTTGAAAAAAAATCATTAAAACCAAAAGGAAATATATAAAATTACAAAGGAATTTGATTTCTTCTTGTTTTCAATGAAAATTCCAATTCAATTTTCGCGATTTTTAACGAAGGATATTAGGGCCATTAATTAACATGATAGTTACTTTCCAGTGTAACATTATTATTTTAATTTTCACAAATAACCTTTGTATTGTACACACGTTGGATTATCGTTATTACTATAGTATCGAGAGATGTGTTTAGTTATCACCTAATGATGAGTAGAACTGCATTTCTGACAATAACCCAACGTGTGTGTAATACAAAGTTTAGTTGTGAAAATTAAAATTAGGATATTAGCGTTTTATTTATAAGATATGTGATGTGGTAGATTTACAATATTTTATTGAATTGTCTAATAAGTCTTTGCGGTTTTGTTCAATTATTTATTATAAAATCAAATTTTTAAACAAAAATTACAACATTTTAATTAGTGATGACTTATTGTTCAGGACTTCATCCCATCTTTCAACCAATTTATCGATGCATTTTCTGTAAAAATCAACTGGTCTGGTATCGAAAGAGTTATTGAGCCAATTTCTGAGGTCATCGTCGTTGTTGAACGAAATGTCATGCATTTGATTGGAAAGCAATCGAAAAAAATAAAAATCTGAATGCAGCAAAATTTTTCCTTTAGAAGCATTGTTCGTTTATCTCAACTTTACTCAATTATTTTAGCCCAAAAACAGTGACACTGACGTTTTAGAGCAGTAAAAAGGCTATCGAATAATATGTCATTTTTGGTCACAAATAAACAAACTAGTGGGAAAATAGCATTTAAAAAAAAGACTTAATAGAATACCCAATAGATCAGTGGTAGTGCAACGAAGGAAAATAATTAAATTCAATGACATAATTTAAATGAATACTTTAGTAAGTTGGCAAGCACGTATAACAATAATGGTTAATAATTCACAAAGACCGTGTCATTTTGATTTGCAAATGTTGCGAATGTATAAATTGATGAGCGTGATATCCAGCGCGGGAAATAATTCATGATAGGGGGGATGCGGTGCGCTTATCATAAATGTATAAAATGGCGTTCATGTTAAATCTGTGTGTGGTGAAATAAATGCATTATCACTTTTTGTTTTGCGGCTTGTCTGATTTTGCATATTTATGGCGGCAAAAGAGATAGCAATTTGCGGGGTGAGGCAAAAATGCTAGGACCATTAAATGTAAAAAAAATATGATGTTTGAAAAATTTATTGAATCGGTATTTAATTGTCGCTCCGACGTAAATTTATTATCAATTTTATGCTCACAGCGTTAACATTGTGGTCAAATACATAATAATTGAAATGAATACAAAATTACTTGGTTACATTAATTATTTTCAATTTATTATTAGTGAAATAAATATATATATTATCAGCAATATTTGAATATGTCCAAGAACACATAATTAGTAGATTTTCACCTACAAAGGCACTGTTATTATTATCAAATAATAAATATCTCATAGAAACGAAGCTGTTTTTTATTATATTTAATGGAAAGACATGGAAGTATAGGTAATTACAGGGCTTACGATCTGTCTTCGGCTTGCTTAATATATAAAATAACATATAATTGAACAATATTGATTTTTTAGATGTATTCTAGTATGTGTTAAAATCATTTTTATAGATAATGAATATTGCTTTAAATAATTTCAAAATATAATTAGATTCTCATTGTGACATATATGCTGCTTCAGGGAAACGAATATCTTTTATACCTTTCCATTAAATATAATAAAAAATAGCTTAATCTCTATGAGATATCTATTATCTAACGAAGCGTGTTCTTAGTAAAGCAATATTTAAAGAGATTATTGAAAATATTAAAATAATTTCTGCAAAAATGAAGTCACTCAGGCGTACGTGTCGATAATTTATATATAATAGAAGAATGTTTCGCTTTTTCTTCTTCTTTTTTACTCAGGCAATCCACTCTTCAAGAATGATTTGTGATATTAATCATGTTAAAAATACATGTCAAAAAACAATACCATTCTTAATCAAAAATGTAAATGTTACAGAGGAAGAAGATGACATGTAAGCCGGAAGTCAAAATTTACTATTGACAAGATAAATAAATTTGTGACCCGCGATGGACAAGCAAAAAAGATATGCCTTAGGGTCTAGCAATTTTTCTCAAACTTTTAACACATAAATATGAATCAAAACGTATGTGCTATACCATGAAAGGATTTTGAGATTCAAAATCGTATACGTTGTACGACAGCGTACTAAAATTGATAGTTTGTACAACAGACTGAGAAACCGTATTTTTAAACTTCCTTAGAACACGGTATTACCGATTGGCTATTAGTTATTACCAATTTCATAATTAAGATGAAATAGGAATAACCAACCGAGTTCGAGATTACCCTTTTGAACACATTTATTTAAATAATATTTTGTGTACCTTCAAAAATATATTAATGTACCACTAGTGGTACATGTACCATAGTTTGAGAATCACTGAAATGTAGTGAAGATATTATAATGGGAATGAATCTTTATGCGCTATCTAATACTATTACATTTGATTCCATTACTACTTCACGCGAGACAGGCGCGCATACAGACAACTGCATTCAGTTAGCTTATTATTCTGCCGTCACGACTTTATATTAAATAACCTAACTTGTAATTAACCCTTACAGTAACTTACTGTAACCTACCTTAAAGGAATGTAAGATATCATTCATTCATTATTTCGTTATATTACACTGCCATTATACGCAATTATGGATGTAATCCTCATAGCAGTCATATGCTATTTTCAATTCCAGGAGCACTCTGCCAGAATCAGTTTTATTTCCAGTTTACGACAGTGTCGGCGAATTATCGTATCACCACTGACTATATCAGATTTACTAGACATACTCCTACTAGATGTTTTACAAGATTTAATCTAATCCGCAAATAAATTTAACTGCATTTTTGGTAGATTAACAGTATTAGTAAAATAACTTTGTAGATGCAAATATATAAAGAGATTTTAAATGAATAGGATATAAACGTTCCATTTGATTCCATTACAACTGCACACAGTGATATGTACACACATAGCAGTGATAAATGTACACATATAGTCAGTTTATTATTTTGCCACCATGTCTTTATATTAAATTACCTAATTTAATGTCACTTAATATAGCCTACATTAAAGGAATGTAAGCTATCGTGTGGAAACTTATTTAAATCTACTCATTTACTAATATTACTTTGTGTGCAATTGTTAATGTATGTATGCAGTTGTAAATTTGTACTGTTAGTTGCTATAGTTGTATATGCAGTTGCCACGTGTGTAGTTGTCGTATGTGCAGTTGTCATGTGTGCAGTAATCTCGTCACTATACAGAATAATAGAAGATATAAAATAGTGAAAAAATGATATTTTCACACATTATTGGTTTTGGTTTGTATGGACATAAATTATGAATCGTGGCATTAGTTCAAAAATATTACTCATAGTAGAGTACCTAAATACAAGTAGAAAGTTGTATTCCAATTAAACATTTTATGCTGGATAGTTTTTCACCGTTTTTTTCTTGCTAGGTTTTTTTATGACTTGCTATAGTAAAATATTACTTGCAAGGTTTGTTTTTGCAAGGGTTTTGGTAGCAAGATTTTTATTTAAAAGGTTTTTTCTAACAAGGCCGTTTTCTATACATTTTTTTGCAAGCTATGTTTTGTTAATACGTGTTAATTAAGAAAAACACACTTTTGTTGTGAACTTACATTTTCAGAACATAGTTCTGTGGTATTATAATAATTGGTAATTTTTAGTTTTTGATATTCATATAATAATAAAACGTAGGTACTTAAATTTACTTGTAATTTTATAACCTTTATTAAAATACACTATATTGTATATTTAGGATGCTGTTTCGTTTCTTTTTATTGTAAAATATTTCTGGAACACAGACTACCAAATATATAGACATGAACTAACGCGAATTCCTTGTTTCGATATTTTCAATTTGGCATCACCCACGTGATTATTTTGATACCACTTACATAATCAAATAGCTCCGCGACTTTTAATACATGACTCGATTGGAATGAAAAATTTAACGTGTAAAAAAATACGTCTTGTTTACACAAAGATTTAATTTTCGAAGAGTAAACACATACTTTTACACAAAAATTTTACTGTTATATAAATGTGTACCACAAATAATGTGTTTAGAATGCCCTTCGTCTTACAACTAATGTTCCAAACCCTCCTCCTTTATGTACACTTTATTTCTTGTCTATTCATTTACTATGCTCTGGAATATAAAAATATTTTTTTACCTACAATATTGTTTATATTATGAAGTACTACAGTGTAATAGTATTATTTAAATATGAATAACAATTTTTGAGTTATATAAATAACCATATTTTTATTAAACGATTATTTTTATGTAATTGAATAAGAACACACGTAACTCAATATAACTTCCATATGTAACTGCATGTCATTTATAAACGATTTTATAATTAAAATAATACGAAAAACCATTATTTATTGATAAATCAACATGTTTGTGTTTGAAAAAATGTATAATAAAATTGAAAATGTTGCAAATATTGAAGAAAATTTTATAATTCATTAAAATACGAGAATTTTGTCTGATCGGTCGTGAACGAATTTTTATTAAAAGTGATACATTATGTTGGATGGTTTCAAATTTAATTAGACATTTATATAATGTATGGTTATATTTTTAATAATAACGGAAAAATATCTTAATATTATTTGAAAACTACGCCATTGAATAGTTTTAGTTCGCAAACGAGTATTCGAGTGAAAAATGCACATTTCGGTGACAAGGATTTGACAGTGGTGGAGTCGCATTTTTCAGGCCTCAGGTGGGGCTGTCGTTTATTTTCATGGCCATTTATTTTGATTTACAATTCCCTTTATTGGTTCCCGGGGTTGAAAAAATGGCGCACGGACGCGGCCGTACAAAGGAATTCAATAATGAAAAATCATTTCGTTCTGATTTTCACTACAACTATTCACATTTAAATATTTATTTTTCAAAGAAATCACTACAATTGCGAAGTAATTCACTTCAATTCTACGAATTTATAACATATGATAAATAATTGTTTAAGTTTTTTTAAAATAACAAAAACTAATTGATTTATATCAAATATTTTTTTAACTTTTTGCGCAGAATAAAATTAACGGAATATTTTGGGGATGGTTGAAGGTGGCTTTGATAAAAAACATACCATATTTTTACCTTCTCCCACTCTATATAAATATGCATTATATTGAACACTACCCAAATTTTGATCAATTGCACTTTAGGATTCTGAGGAAAATATAGTCACCCCACCCCCGGAATATCTCACTATCGACCTGTTTGGACCAAATTTAGATTTTATTATTATTATATTTAGGGCCTCCGAAAAACAATTACACATCCTTCCCCTAAATCCCTATTTAAAATTTTCACTAAATTGAATAAACGCCGGGTAATGACTGCCAGCATACTGATATAACTGACCATGACCATACCTTCATCGCAGACTATGTTTTTTGATTAACTATAAATTTTCCAGCGTTTAAGAGCTATTAAAGCGAATTTAGTCTGAGAGCTAACTAGAGCCAGACATTGTCTGAGAGCTCCGTGATGCTGGATTTGACATATTTTGATAAATCGTCAGGGAACCCCCTACAAACTGTCATTATTTCACAAGGCAATTTGCCTGGGACGGAATTACTCGGGAAATTGAGGGAAATGAACTTGGAAAATCAGCGACAGAAATTTGTACATCGATATTTTGATTGATCTAAGTGTTTTATTGAAAGAAAATTACATTTTTTATGAATTTATTTCATATTTTTATTTACTTGTTTTATTTTATTTTTCATGGGCAGATTTTCAACAGGTTAGGTCGATAGTCCTAGTACGACATTTAAGTATAATGTATAAACATTTTATTACACTTAAGAGAATAAAATATTACAGAATACAATTTTTTATGGCAAAGAAATTAAAAACAATGTAAAATTGATATGAATTAAATATATTAATTAGAAAGATATACATATAAAATCAATTTTATCGAAAAATATTGTTGTTGCGCTATCGGGATTCGAACCTGGATCTCTTTCCTAATCGATTAAATAATGGATCGATTAAATGTATTAATATCAAAAAGATAACATATAGGTTCGAAAATTTGTCGCTAAAAATATTGTCGCCGTAGCATTGTTGGATAATGCACCTTCCCCGGTTAGGAAAGAGATCCAGGTTCAAATCCCGGTGGCGCAACAACAATATTTTTCGATAAAATTGGTTTTATATGTATATTTTTCTAATTAATATATTTAATTAATATTTAAAATATCACAGACCTATGTTCTGAATAATTACAACTTCACAATAAGAATATCTTCATATTAATAATAATAATAAATGTCACCACATGTATGATTCGTAGTAATGATATCATCGTATGAATACACGTGTCGAAAAATCCTAGTTTTGCAGATAAATGTTTAAATACTCATATATATCCTATTTCGTCGGTCGGTAAAGTACAGATGACTTATTATCAATTTATGCTTTGAAGAAAATCGCTCTCGAAATTGACGTTTTTAATTAAACCGCATCCAATGTAAATATAATTTATTTGTATCCGTTCGTCAGTTTATTTATAATCATGGCAACATAAAACAAACATAATCTGTAGTCAATTCGGTCGTAACAAATGATGTATGTAAATTTTTTGCCACTGATTTATATGATTTTTCAATAAGAAAAGTTTTACGGCAGTATTATCAGTAGCGTAATTGCAGAGCCTGACGTATTAAAAGTGTTCTATTAAAATATTATTGATTTGAACCCTTGAATTAACATTATATTATGAAGAAAAAAATAAAAATGTCTTGGGTTGATTATATTTCCAATGAATAAGTATGAAGACGCTTGAATAAGTCAAGTCAACTACTAAAAATTATCAAATGAAGAAAGGCTGAGGTGTATTCATTACCAGGTTGGTTATTTGGTGGAATATATCTTCTACATTGATACTACTGCGAATGTCTTCACTTCGTAGTCCGTTACATGGCTCGCTGGGCTACCACGATTTTATAGATAAGGTATATTGTAAATGTGTAAGTTTCAGCAACGTAGATTGTGGAAGGAAGGACGTACTGGTTTAAGATGAAGGGATACCATGCATCTTTCATTCAAACCATGTAGATTTTAAAAACAAAATGTATTTAATTAAGTTTTTAAATATTAAGTATAACTACGCAGGAAAAAATCAATAAAATTAGTATCTTCGTTAACGTCACTTTTGTTTGTACATTAAAGATTCAGCAAATTGTGTTTGTAGAATTTTATTTTAAAAGCAATTAGAAACCTACAGACAAGTGTCTAGACATAAGCTTTGTGGACCTTTAAGTTTTATAAGTGAAATTCAAAAATAAAAATAAATGATCAAGTAATGCATTGCTGGACTACTAAAATGTATTAAAAATTGATGTACAGAGAAAAATAAAATATTAAAGAAAAGTTATATTATTTAAGATTTATGAAAACCTTCATTTTAGTCTTCTACACTGTAATCATTCATTATTCAATCTCTCCTTCACCACGCGCACTGATAAACAATCAGAATACATCGATGCATATTCATATCATTTGAGTGCATGCATAATTTGAAAATCGATTTATGGCTCTGCCGCCAAAAGCAATGCTGAATGATAATTTTCAGCTTCAAAATTATGCAAGAGAAAAATTTAAGAAAAATGTATGTTATTTTGAAAAAAGTTGTTAAAATATGCTATTTCTTTAGGAGAACACATTCTTATTGTGAAGTTGTAATTATTCAGAACATAGGTCTGTGATATTTTAAATATGAATTAAATATATTAATTATAAAGATATACATATAAAATCAATTTTATCAGATGGCTCTGTCAAATGATGGAACGATTAAATGTATTAGTATCAAAAAGGTAACATATATGGTCGAAAATTGTCGCTAAAAATAATGTCGCTGTAGCTTAGTTGGATAAAGCACCTTCCCCGGTTAGGAAAGAGATCCAGGTTCGAATCCCGTTGGCGCAACAACAATATTTTTCGATAAAATTGATTTTATATGTATATCTTTATAATTAATATATTTAATTCATATTTAAAATATGCTATTTCACCCATGCAGAGAGAAATAATTTAATTTTTTCGGATGAACCGAGTTTGGTTCACTCAAAATTATTAATATTATTAAGGAGTATTAAAAATGGATATACTTTTATTCATTTACTGATTGTTTTATAGAAGTACTTACGTTGAGATGTATAAAACGTCTTATTAAAACGAAAGTCCTTACAGGAGTTAAATTAATTAAAAAACTGTGTAAAATTGTTTAATGAAAGTAAGCCACGGAAGCTAGTAGCCACATGAAGACTTTTTAATACTTTAGTTAAATGTTAATAATTAGAATTATTCTTGTTTGCATTGAAATAAAAGCATTTAAAAGTAGCGTAGCGGTGATGACGACACCACTGGGAATACGGAAGCTTTAGAAAGCGTGTTTGTTTTTTTTGCATAAAAGGTGATTAAACTGGAAGTTTATTTTATTATATTTATTTTTTTAAATAGTTTCCAATAACAGTATCAAATGAAAAATATTATGGTTTTAAAATTACTACGACAAGTCGATAATGTAATAACTAATTTTTATATGAAACTCGGTATAGAAATATAAACATTAGGTTTCAATTATTGAGGCATAGTATTTTATTAAACTTACTCAAATAAGAGTATGAATAATATTTTTATTCAACCACCATTTTTTACAATATAATAAAATCATTTCTAAAATAACCGTAGCATTTTTAATAGCTCAACTCCTATAAAATATATCATCATTTTTTTCTCTAAACCACTAAAATATTTACAGTATTAGGACTCATATAGATGCATGCTCACTGATTATTGATGCTTCTAAAATCATTATATTTCAGTATATGATTTACCAGCAGGTAGTAAAGGTTAGTACTGTATTGCAGCGCTGCTGATGATGATATGTTTGATTTACCACCAGATCATATCTTTCTAACATCGCACACCTTTGTTACTATCCTCTCCTTACTCATTTATAAATTATGCCCAAACTAACGGCATTTAAAAATATTTCTGATGGAATTAATGAAAAACTATACTTTGGAGAAAGCAACGGCGTCTAATTTCAACAGAAAACATGCAATATTAATGCTCATTGCCAGGCAATAAGTACTTCACTAGGTTGTATTACTAGCAATTTGTGCGGTGTATTTTTATTACACCTTATTGTATGGATATATAAAAAACATTCAAATGCAATAATATTTTTCTTTTTATCAAATGTAATATTACTATAAAATAATGGTTAAACGTGCAAATATTATAAAAGCAACATATTTAGGTACATCCTTGTACATTATATAAGTGTACTTTTAAATCTGTATATATTATTGTATTCTGTACCAAATTATTTTTAAAGCACCGATATATTGATATAAATATTATATTACTTAAGCTGTACCTATATATTATTGTATTTCGTATCTATGTATTTTTACATAACCTACCAAGATATTTATATTAATTTAAATATAATCAACCTGTATATATTGTTGTACCCCGAACAAATTTATTTTTAAAGTACCAAGATTTATATACTACCCTATACATATTATATACCTTTGTACATATGTAGATAAATCGTTGCCAACATGACTGTTGCATTTTCACCGCTGGGGAGGGGGTAAACAAATGGCAAAAACGACAACCCCTTGACGCGGCAAAGCCCCTGTCATTTGAAGCGAGGGTTCGTATCCCGTGGAGGATCAAATCCCTTCAAATGAAGACCAGGAGACACTCTAAATGACTATGGAGTGCACCCTCAAAAGTGATATTTTACATGAAAATAAGTACATCATAGTGCATCGCGTGTGTAGTGGATATTATTATACATAGAATACGTAGGTTATAAATAAATCTTTTGTTTTAAAGAGATTCTACATAATGTTTAATTTTTAGTATGTAAGCTCCCTTGCTGTTAGATTGCAGGTCTATATCGTCTGCAGGTTGGATGTTATTCGATTGGATAGAGATACACTTTTGTAAGGGGTCGATTAAAACATCCAGATTGTGAAACGGAAGAATCACATCCCCTCGATGGTTCTTGGTTGCGTTCATCAATTTTAAGGCATCAAACAATAAGATGAGACAATTGCCGTCAATGTTTGATATCAGTATTTATTTTATCTCCCAATTCTTGTTCCAACAATCAATAATTTTTATTTATATTTTATTGAACTTCACATATAAAATGTAATTTCAATAAAATTAATGTATTATAATAATTAGTCACGTTAATTATTTTATGTTAATAAAAATGGACTGGAAGTTCCAGAGCTACCTAGCAGGTTCTAAGAAACAGTGTAATTTAAAACGATGGTCACTTCCAACAGGAAAAAAATATGTCTCTCTAACAAGGTAACGTGTATTGATGAAATCTGACGATATTGTAGTATTCCGGGTTCGAGTTCGAATGGTGACAATATTATTAAAAAAATTTATTTGTATCTTTTTAAGTGACTCATTTAATTTGTTTTAATAATAATAATTATTAGACAGGGTATAACAGACCTAGTCCACAATATTTTATGGGTGGATACCAGACTATATTTTAAGTCAAAAATGTTTAAGAAATATGTGCCTAATTTCAACCATAACACAGACATAAGCATTAAAAAAAACATAATTATGCAATTGTTTCGATTATTTAAAATATTTTATTGATTACAAATTATATATTGAATACAAAAAAAAATTCGAGCGGCTAGACTATTTTTGGTAGATGATTTAGGGTCTGAAGTTATATAATAATAATGGATAAATTTAGCAAATATTTATTTTTCAAAATACGTAGACTTAAAGCTGAATATGATTTTGTAAACATTTCAAAATATAATATTTTCCGTAACGGTTGAGAATATTGCACATATTCCTTGAATATTTTCACCCATAAAGTATTTATGGACTAGGTTTGTTACACTCTGAATATCACTTTATACTTATCTAAGCGCTTGTACTATTGAAAATATGACCAATTTATTTGTCTCCCGGGATGAGAGTTAAACTCTTAATCACTCGGTAACTAGGTGAATGTCTTACTGCTAGATAAACAAAGTATGTACCTACATAATTTAAACAAAATAAAAAACAAGACTATAAGTATAAAAATTAACTAAATAAAAAAATATATATATATGTTTGGTTACGTACATTACGTAATAATTGTTAGGCAGATACTTCTCGCTGAGCCTCGTTCCCGAAAAACCACTGAGTCAGTACTATTTTTAACTCAACAGCCGCTTACTTAATTTCAAAATTTATAAGAATATTACTATGATATATAATCAACGTAATCATTTGTATTTTTATAAAATCTATTTAATAAGGTACGTTATTTATAAATAATGCTAAATGATATCTTCTTCAATATCTACTTATACACCTAGCTACTTTAACACAGATGGGAGTTCAGCGAAGTACCTAGGGTATTACTGAACTGCTAAATAGAGGGTAAAACCGCACCCCAAAATTACGATAATTACAATAATACGGCTAACAATAATTTTAGAATTTTTTGATAAATTTGATAATATATTTAAAAAAAAACATTTGGAGAACGCGCTTCCCCGGATAGAAAGAGGTTCAGATTCAAATCCCGGTTGCAACAAAAATATTTTTTCAATAGATAGATTTTTTCTGTATATCTTTCTAGTTGATTAATTTTATTTGTGATAATACTTATTAAAAGCTATAAATTGAATCAGAATGTTGAAAAATGTATTCGAAAAAAATGCAAACATTTTTTTAAAAGAGTATTAGTAATTCATATTTTTAAGCAACGAAAATTGGTGACTCATTTAATTAAATCATTCCGTCCTCTTCTCAACCGAGAAAATTAACAAAATGATACAACAAATAACTCGATGATCCTCTGGATTATTTTCTTACTTTATCCTGTCGCCTGGATAATCTCCCTCGCTATCATCACAATGCAGCAATCAGGGCAGACTGACAGCTTCCCAACGGATTTACCGAATCTGAAAACAGTTCATGTTACAGCTGCAAAATGGAGGCAGCAGAGAGGTAGGGACATACCAGATCATTGAGCATGCTTTACGTTATCGAGATAAATCAAAAGCGCTTTCCCAAACAATGCTGAAATTGAAATGGTAATAAAAATAAGGCCTATCTCCAACATTTTAAACGTAAGCAAATGTTGAAAATATTCTAATATATACATCATTGTATGCATTAACAAAAATATTTAATTTCTAATCATCTGAAGAACTGAGATTTTTTTTCTTATATCTATCAATATTTCACAACCTGGTCCATAAGAAAAAATAAACTTAACATTAATTTACTTACTACTATATATTTTATATAACAAAGTACTTGAACTGTGAATTATAGGAAACTGCTATATAAAATAAACACGTGATTATTTTGAACAGAATAAGTACATTTTTACGTTGTGTAATAATGTATGTAAAATATATTAGATTTTTATTTTTTTATTTTAGGAGAACACATTCTTATTGTGAAGTTGTAATTATTCAGAACATAGGTCTGTGATATTTTAAATATAAATTAAATCTATTAATTATAAAGATATACATTTAAAATGAATTTTATCGAAAAATATTGTTGTTGCGCCATGCTAAAAATAATGTCGCTGTAGCTTAGTTGGATAAAGCACCTTCCCCGGTTAGGAAAGAGATCCAGGTTCGAATCCCGGTGGCGCAACAACAATATTTTTCGATAAAATTGATTTTATATGTATATCTTTATAACTAATATATTTAATTCATATTTAAAATATTAGATTTTTAAAAGTTATAAAACAAATCGTACATTGTATTCTCAATCTTTAATCTAGCTAAATTGTTTAATAAAAACCCTTTTTTGTGGAATGTCCTGTATTTTTTTAATATTTCAAAATTATATTTAATTGATTTTTAAATACACAGTAGATAGGTAAATTACGGTCTTAAAATATATGATTTTTTTGAGGTTAGAAAATAATCAACCAACCAAACCTAAGATGTATTCCTGAGTATATGTGTTGATTTTGTAACTTTTTAGTGATTTTGATAACTTTTACTTCTTATGATCTGTTATACAATATGTATTGTATGATGAATAAAAAAATAAATATATACGAGATTTTAGGCTAATCTAAAGCCGTCTTAGTAATATTTCAAGTATCTGTTTCTGCAAAATCTGAATAATAATATATTTCAAACAAAAAAAATCATGTATTTATTTGATTTATCAGAAAAGTACAATGATAATAAATCAATATTTTTTAAAATAAAATCGCATTTTTATTGTTCAGTTACGATTTTTCAATACATAGTACATCCGTGATAATTAAAAAAAAATTTAACTGAAAAATTAAAATATAATCATAATCGAGACATGAACCTGGGACTTTTTATTACTAGTTAGAGAGCTTTGACCGATATGATGCCATATTCAGAGGTCAACATTTTTTATTTGCGTTAAGTGATTCAATTTTTTCAACGTTTCTAAAAAAAAAATTGAGTACAACTTACTGGGTAGTAGCAGGATTTGTTACGTGTTAATAACATTCTCTACCAATTTCGGTAATACAAAAATCCAGATTTGATAATAAATTAATTGGTTTATTGAAAGAAAGTAGATAAATTTTAAATTAATACAATGTACTGCCAGAAAGCGAGTGTGATACTGACGAAACATCCATACATCACAAGTGTGAGAGAGATGAAAACGCCATTCATGTTATTTTGACGCTAGAGTAGAGCAGGTCTGACTCCATGGAGATATGGAGATGCATCCTGTCATCCCGGAGAGCCTATCGATATCGGCCAATCGAAGGGATGATAAACCATGGTTAATCTGACGTGAAGGGCTGTCATTTCCGCATGAGTGGACTCCGCCAGAAGCTTTCTGGACTGGTGCACGGGGGATCGTCCCCCGGGAATACTAAACGGCTGACGGGTTTACCTACTTAGTGGTTATTTATTTCATCACGATTTGAAAATTGTAATTAACATCTAGAAGGTGGATCCTTGCAAATGGAAGGACTATACTTATTTTCATTAAATTTTCTGGTGTATACGTAGGTGTATGATGTACACCAAGAAATAAAATATCTATAATACTTTTTTCTTCGACGCATCTGTCGTATTTAAGCGTCATTTTTTTCAACTCACTCCGTAACTAAAAATTTATACATTTTATTTTGTGTGCTGAAGGAGGTGTAATCGTTGGTTTTTATGCAAGGAGTGGGAAAACGGGATGTAGGAAGGATGGTAGGTATTTGGTATAGGACAGAACCGTAAAGACTCAAGGACCAACATGGAAGAACACGACTAACCTGAATTTTTTCTGCTGTAGCCACCGCTCTCCTGAACTTCAGGAATAAATTTTGCTTATTCGCACAAAGCGCTGTGCTTCACATAATAGCAGTTTCGGCACGCGCCGCAAGAAACTGTACACATACTAGTAACGGTACCTAACTGTCCTCTAGTTCAATGTAACGAGCTCGTAGCAGGATATTCACACTTCTTGACACACAGTTCAAAATTTTATAGACAAAACACACATAAAGTTGTGCTCTGAGGTAAGAGAAGGGGAGGGGGCAGATAGGTATAGTCAATATAATGAAGCATCCAAATGCGCACGATCTGTCATAAATACCGAATAGTTTGTAAATATATTATTATTTTTACTATTTGAAATAATAAAAAAAAAATGAAACAATTCAATATATTATAGAAGTTTATTAAGTCTTCAAGATAAGTTAGGTTAGATTAGTCCAACGTTTTGGCATGGTGGCACGTGCCTATATGTAATATGTAGAGTTAATTGTAGATTTATTTTTATTCACACATGTAACTCATCTGTGATAAAAATAAGCGTAATAAAGACGTCCGCGCCGAATATTAATCTTCTTTTAAAGCAGTAATAAAAAGTTTAAATGGTTTATGATAAATTTTTTATCCTTTTAACTAATTTATTAATAATAAGTACTAATAATGTTAATTGTAATAAGATAGTTAGTAAAAGTATCAAAGCGATTAGCGTTGATACACTTGTAGTAGTAGATAGGGCAATTTAGTCGCATGTAGCTAGAGTATTCGAGTAGGTATCGTGAAAAAGAAGTTAAAATGGTAATCATTGAATTTTTTTTTTATATAAATAAATAAACGAATCAATTCATGCTATGTAAAAGATTAATATAAAAATAAATTAAAAAATGTATGTCGTTGCTAAATGGTAATGTAACTTTTAAGTCAATCAATATACAACATTGGTTTGATAATAATAAAAATAATATATTTTTTCTAGAAGACTAGCATTCGTTTAAATGAGATTTGACAAATAGCATCAATACACAATTCATATCCACAAATTTACGGTGGCATATTAGCTATGGAGAACACCACAATAGGTCAATTACCGTAGGGTCAAATTCAAAAAGCCATATTATATGTGTGCATACAACAAATCTGAAAGGGCAATGAGTATGAAGATATTCGTTGTGAAAAAGAGTACTATTGAAAGGTTCCGTACTGGAGTCCAGCTCGCTGGACAAAATGACTTGGGAGGACTGCATGGACATTTGATATCTATGTGTGGAAGATAAAGTGGATGAAGAATACAAATTATCTCTTTTCTATCCGGGACAAGAAAAAATCCAGTTTTAAATCACCAGTAACCAAATATTTTTTGTATGAATAGATTTTTTCGATATATTATTCTAATTGATTTGTTTAATTTGTATTAGAAATATCACAGAACTTTGTTCTGAAATTGCAACTTCACAAATGTGTTTTCATTAAATTAAATAAATAAAAATATATACCTATATATAATGCTCTAATATAAACGATATCAATTTTTACTTTACTATAACTGATCTTGTACATAATATTTGCTTTGTTTAATTTGAAATACCTATATGTAATTTCTTCTCCTTTCTTATATCATCTGTCACTTCATTGAAAATCTTCATCGCACTGTACATCGTTGATTTCTGATATTTAGTCTTCCTCAGTCTATCTCTTCCTTTTGTATGACGTTCGTGCTTACATTGATTCGCCTCAATTTTTTTACTGAAATGTGAGGATTTAAAAAATATACATATATTTAAATATTTTATGTTTAATGCTCGTAGTATTAAGGTCTTTCAGCGTTACTGATAATTGTTGTATTTTTTTCCATTAGTCTAAAATAAAATGCTGCTGCAGTAGTTTATATGAGGAATAATAATAAAGTTGTATACTATTTTATTAAACTGATGCATCTTGTAATCCTTCCCAGAACTAAGATTTTTTTAACAAAAATTTTAATTAACATTAGAAGACTAAATGTTAGAGGTTATAACATATTTTTTAGAACCATTTAAATATATTCCTTTATTATGTTTAATTTAATACATAAAGCATTACGTAAAAGACTTGACATACGTTAATAATTTTATTTCATATCTCCAATAACCGAATTTATTTTTTTATTATGTGTGTTAGTCTGTCAATAATATTATGATACAAAATTTTTACATTTATTTGATAAGACACATTTAAACCGAAATAACGAACGCAAAAAGCATGAAATCCATCGGATAATGCGATTATAAACGATTTAAGCGAATCGACATTTCTATATGTATGTGTGCGTCATACGCATACGCTTAGCGTATACTCATATATTATATTATATTGTAATGAGACCAAGATTTTTATACTTTAACTACTGTTTAAAACTATGAGGTCGTTCAAGTGTCGTCTTTTCTGTATTTAATTTTATTCCATATTAATTAAACACCACATTTAAAAAAATGTATAATTATCGTTTTGAAAGGTTGAGAAAAATGGTTTGACGTTTTACATTTAAAAACGATCATTATGAGCAGAATATTTCTAAAAAAAGATTTTAATTAATTTTTACCTACATACAAAATATTACACATATTTTTTGCGATTAATGATTTTAATTGATATTTTTGTTTACTATTTTAAAAAATGTAACAATCAGAACAAAAAGATAGTATAAATCAATTTTACACTTTTCTTCAATGACATTTATGAATTTCACATTTAATTTGTGACTGATTTTAGTTACAGATAAGACGTTTGTAATAATTATTCGGTACCTGGTAAATAAAAAGGTTGTAATGGAATTGATTATAAATATTCACCAATTCAATGGACTACTCCTATGAAATGTGTCAGGAATAAAAATGAATATCGAAGTATTATATAAGCGCTTCATTGCAAGATTTTTTAAGCAAATTTTTTATTTCTAATATGAACGAAATCCATAACATTAATATTCTAAATATATTAATTAGAAAGATATACATATAAAATCAATTTTATCGAAAAATATTGTTGTTGCGCCATCAGGATTCGAACCTGGATCTCTTTCCGAATCGGGAAAGGTGCATTATCCAACTATGTTACAGCGACAATATTTTAGCGACAAATTTTCAAACCTATATGTTACCTTTTTGATATTAATACATTTAATCATTCGATTATTTGAAAGAGCCATCTACTTTATTCATATAAATATATATTAATTAATATATTTAATTCATATTTGAAGTATCACAGACCTATGTTCTGAATAATTACAACTTAAACAATAATAATGTGTTCTCATAACATTAATATTCGCTTACAAAAAATATTAATTTTACAACATTACAGGAATCACACCAAAATGAATATTTCAATTAATAAGATACATCACAATAGGCTTATAATCGATGACGTCATGAGAAATCTAAGCATTTCCTGCAGTTGGCGGGTATTTAACGCCAGTATATCAACTGCCCTGTTGGTTTGGGCATCTGTAAGGGAAGGGCGTCGCGATACAGTGGGTTGAATTTTTCAAGAAGCAAACAAAACATTTGATTAGTAAACAAATTAATAAATTACCGCTTTTTAGTAACGAATTTCATATACCTCTAGTCATGTCCAGGGCTTATAAAATATACGCTAAAAATTACTGTGATCAAACAATGATAACTTATTATCATTTAATAACGAATTAAACAAAAAAATATCTGTAATTTTTGTATGCACACACATTATATATATCATGATAATTTATGATATAAAAATCTGATTGATGATTCAGTGTTTAAATTATTTAAAAAAAAAAGTTGAATATGTGAAGATTTTAGATTGTATTTATGTATATCATAATGCGGTGACTGGAGATTCCAAGTTCGATTCCCGGTGAAGTTGCAATACAGGGCTACGATATAATTCATTTTCAGTTAGTGTTACATTATAATATTATCTTTAAAGATTTATTTATTTAATTCTTAACATAGTGCATACGTAGGCACTCCTACATATGCTCTAATATAAACAAGATTAAATTATTTTCTTTTACTAAAACTTATCTTTTACATATATGGTTGGTTTCACTTTAAATCTATTCAATTTCTCCTCCTTTCCGTCATTTCTTTAAAAATCTTCATCGTATATACATCATCAATTTCTGAAATTTGGCCTGCTTCCTGAATGGTAGTCTTAGTATATCCCTTCCTCTTGTACGATGCTCGTACTCATGTTGATTTGCATCAATTTTTCGTATAAATGGATACATACTTAATAAGCTTCACACAATTTATTCAATACGTTACAATGTAGAGATATATTACAAATTCATATTCAATAGTCAAGATAGTTAGATCGCAAGTAGGCACAACGGTAATTGCTAGATTAGGGAATGTATTTGAGTGAGAGCTCGCTGACACAGTGGACTGCACAGCGTTCCCCCAGTACCTAATGCATGCGATGGGCGTCCCAACGGAGCATAATGCTCACTGTAGATCGCGATTTTGGACGTTTTCGCTTTCATAGATAAACAAAATTATCGGAGCAGTGGAAGCAATAAAGTTTGGGAACTAAAGAGAGTTACAGAGTCAATGGGAAGCCAGCATGATCAGTGGATTGATTTATATCAATGTTGACGATGCCTTTTAAAACTAATAAAATTAAT
This sequence comes from Eubasilissa splendida, assembly GCA_031772225.1. Taxonomy (NCBI): domain Eukaryota; kingdom Metazoa; phylum Arthropoda; class Insecta; order Trichoptera; family Phryganeidae; genus Eubasilissa; species Eubasilissa splendida. The sequence continues at coordinate 9,181,087 of CM062859.1, forward strand.
TTGCAAGAAATTACATTATTTTATGAAAAATAATATGTAAGCGATGTACGTGTGACGTCCGTACAGCAAACAAAGAACTGGAAAATGTATGCACAATTTTATATCATTTAAAAAAATGTCTACTTACCACCAAGCAGATTGATTTAAAAAGTTGTGATGACCAAGGTTGGCTATTTCATGTGCACTGTGCACTTCTGGTTAATTCCTGTGGTGTGCAGGACGTTGCTGCTGACCGAGCGTTGCGACGCTCGCTGTGCGCTGACCGCCGACTGCCGGGACACCCAGATATGCGTCTGAGTCTGAAGCTACTAGCCATGTGCTTAATTTCATTAAACAATTAATTAATAATTTTAACATACTTATTTTTTTTTAATATTTAAAAAAAATTAAGCGAACAAAATAAGCTATGAGTTACATGTGAAATTGATAATTGTAATCTAGAACACAAATAAAACTGTTAAATTTAAACACTTCACGAACGTCTGTTCCACATTTGTAGAGAATTTCACAACGTTTACCTAATACGTGCAACTTTATACAAGTCAGTATTCTGCGACAAACGCGAGTTAGATTTTGAAATATTAATGACATTACCGATTAATTATTGCACATCAGAATACAAATACAACAACATCATCTTTATAGTGCTACGAAGCAGGAATGTCGTCGATACTCCAGACCGCGCCATTCATTATACACATAAACATTACCCAGTGTTGGAATGCGCACCGACAAATGTTGCCAGATGATTGAAATCATCGAAAATTAATGCATTTACATTGGCTAGGTACTTATTTACCTAAGGGTGGAATACACGTCGTTCTTCTTCTGACCAAAGTAAAGTAATGACACTCTGTTGACTATGCATTGCAATTATTATATTATTATGTTGCTTACTTTGTGTTATTTTCTCCTCTTATTGGTGTTCGTTTCTCAAATATTTACGCACCGTTTATTTCCATTTCTTTGTTTATTTTATTTCATTAATGTCAATTGTAATGTAAATCGTAATAAATAAAGGTCGGGTACTGTGAGGGTTTTTGAGATGGCAGCTGTTCGGCTACGTCTTGTCACATATGCGAGACGAAGTTGCAGAGCTGCCTAGTAGCATTAAAAAAATGTCAACCAGGCGGCGAATGAGTAGTATCATATAGGAGCTTCTGCTTTTAAACGGTCCTGGGTAAGCGGCGGGTCCACCTTCACAGATGTATCTTTATTTTATACTTAATTTAAATAAATATGTAAATTGTGAAAATATTTTTGTCATTTATTTTAGTTAAAATTGAGATTTAATCTCTTATTTTTATTGGCAACTTTTTCACAAATTTCAGACACAAATGATTGTGTTTAAAGATCGTTATGTGATCACAAATAAGGTCCAGACCTTCATAGACTAAAATACATTACGATCAAAAAAATAGCAATATTCTCGTTATTCGACAGTTACATACGGGCAGAGCAGAGCGTTATATTTTCATCTTTTGTCTTAAATTTATTTGTTGCATTAAATTACAACTTTCCATTTCAGGCATCTTTCTATACAGGTTATGTTATTAAGAACTTTAAGAAATATGTCACAATATATGACCGAGAAATTAGAATCAAAAATATTTTTATGTATATAGCCAATATTATTAAGAGATAATAATTTTACATATATTATACAAAAGCTTTACATCCGCATCCGCGATTTCGTGAGTCCGTGTGACAGTGAATAAATTATGCAACAATAATAATTCAATAAAACTATTTTAAACAAAAGCAGACTTCGAATCTGTCACAATATTTTTGAATATAAAACAACATCTGATCAACACAATAAAGATGTAGGTGCTTGTATACTTTTTAACTATCAAATTAATAAAAAATATGAATATTTAGTATCATATATATCTGTGCATTGACGACAGATAATAAAAAAAATAAAGATGATGCCTTTCAAATAATGGAACGATAGATGTATTAATTTGAAATATAGGTTCGAAAATTTGTCGTCAATGCACTGTCTTGCTATAGTATAATCGGTTAATGCACGTTTCCCGAATTGGAAGAGATCCAGATAATAACAACAATATTTTTCGATAAAATTGATTTTATATGTATATCTATCTAATTAATACATTTAATTTGTAATATTAATTTTCCTTCATTATTGAATTGTTACATCTAGTATTATATTCACATGTAGATATCTACGTAATAGATAATATACAAATTGTAAAACAATTAATAAGGTACAACTTTAAGCCCGTATTCTTGTTTTGCAGTGATTTTTTTCAATTTCTTGGATGATATATATTTGAACGTCATTTAAAAATCATGTAATATGTACCTATCATTCATCTTTCAACAAGGACACTTATAAAAAGCGAAACAGATAGTTGCTTAGTATATTCCCGCATTTACTTCAGATTTTGATGTTAGAATTTGTCACACCCAAGGGTCAGTGATTAAATTACTTATTGCATTCAATCACTTTGTATGTGGATTTAGACGTAGGTACCTACTCGAGAATGCAGACGGAATTTGTGGCAATGGACGGAATCCGGTGTAACTATGCATCATTGGCTACCAATGTGATGGTTGCGGAATGGTTAGTGGCTTCTGGCCAATAAGGGTAGGTACTTATGGGGTACGTAGGTAATATGTCTGAATTGGTCATCAAGCCTTCAACATTGGTTTGTTATTTCCGCTATTCAATTTTGAGTGATATATCTGTGACATAAAAAGTAGATCAACTATTAAATAATTAAAATTTTGTTGTTTGTTTTAGTTAAATTATTAAAATAATATTTGATTTAGGAACCTTTTTAACCAACAATTTATGCAGGTCACAATTGGTTCAAGGTCCACAAATCTTTATTTAAAAAAAATATTTTTAGATAAATGAAGTATTTTAGTAAGTATAATTATTACTTCTATATATACACATGTATTTAAATATTAATTAATAAATGAATGGTAGCACAAAAGTAAATATATTTTTTAAAACAAAGATAAACTAAATAAATAAAATTTAACTAAACCTTCATCATTATAAAAAGAAGAAATAAAAATGTATACATAACAATTTTGGACAATCTAATAAAGCAATATTGCAAAATTAAAACATTAAAAGAAAGCAATAATGTAATTCTATATAAGAACAGTCACGTGAACAATTTTCCAAGTTTGCCTGGTACTGTAGGATAACAATTAATTATTACCGTGAACAATTGTAGCTAGGAACAATTCGTCGTTCATCTTTCAAATAGGCTGTATCAAACTCAAATTTGTTGATTTTACAGAAAACGATATATTAATAAATTGTGTGGAATTTTACACTGAAGAAAAATAATTTTAAAAAAAAAATTTTTTTATTTTTTTATTATTGAGAGATTTTGGCAGTGGAAACATATTGTAATAAACATAATAACTATTTAACATGTGATACTAATAATGAAAATCCACAAAAATATTTGGATACATAAGTATGTTTACCGATTTATACTTGATTTAAAAACAGTATGAGGTGTATTTATTCCATAAATATTACTGTCATTTGTAAGAATGATACATCGTAATAATATTGGTTACGTCAAAAATTGTAATAAAATTCAGATATGGTTGTTTGAATGGATGTAACCCCAGTCGTAACTCAATTTTAACAGAAAACGAATGAACGACGAATTGTGGTCAAAAAAGTGTAGGCGAAATGTTAACTAACGTACCCAGGATACCATAATATTTTTATTTTTAGAAAAAAATGTATTCTCATAGATATCTGGATTCGTAATGCTTAGATTGCAGATCGACTGCAATGTACGATATGTTTGGAAATTTCTGAATTGTTGTGTACCTATTTACTTTTTTTTTTAAATTATGCAGACCTATAATTAAATTAATTAATCACTATTTTGACTATTGCAATATACTATGAAATTATTTTCTCTCAGCCTGCGTATATTTTGATTCATGAGTATGTTTTGTCTTAATGTTTTTACGACTCTGAGTCCTGGAAAGAATAAAAGCAATGTCCGGCTCCGTCCAGGTAGGAGCATAATGGGGCGGAGTTGGCCTGCAATAGTTGGCGCAGACACTCAAGGATCATACATCAAAAGGTTTTGCAGTAATCTGATTTAGAGACAAAGAGCATTTATATGTTTCAGTGTACTTCCTGTTAGAGGACGCAGTGGCGCAGCACAATTTACAAAAAAATTCATGAATGTGGAAGAACACAACATATAACAGTTATAAGTTACGTGCTGTGCGACTTTACTTTTATTTTTTTAATTAATTGAGACCACCGGTGCAACAATATTGTAGGTATATAGTTTTTGGGTAGATCTGAGTTATGAATGCATACACGTTGTATATGTTACAGTGAATCTGTATTACCAGTGAGAATATATTTTCACTGGTGAAGGCATATTTTCGCTAAGCCGGTCAGTGGATGTATATCTAACAATGAAGATAAAAATTCACTGGTTACATTCAGTGAGTTTGTATTCGTTGAGAAGCGAGAATACGTTGCGCGGGAATAATTGGCCTTAAGTGTCGATGTGTCGCCCTACAGCATGGCAACAAATAGGTTGGTGGCGTGGGTAGCGTTTACAACTGCCACTTTTATTCGCTTATAGTATTTTCATTTATATTAAATCAAATTATTTACTGCATAAACTACTGTGTTTATAATTTCAGCCATTTTTATTTCCTTTTCAACACATAGTTTAGGTTAAGTTCAATAATAGGTTAGGGTAGAATATACATTTGCTAAAACTTGCTAGTGAAGTTATATTTCCACCAGTAGAAATATATTTCCACTGGTGGAAACGTATTCGGTTATGATTTCACTGAAACGTCAGTGAAAATGTATTTTCACTGGTAATACACATCCACTGTAACATATATATTTTTGGAAATCGAATGTGTTGTGCCAAAAATAATTAACAAAATCAATAAAGACTTATTAAACATTTAAATATTATAATTATTTATACAACGTAAAATAAAAAGTAAAAGAACATATTCTTATATATATTTTTTGTTTTCTTGTTATATTATATTCAGGTATCCACCCATAAAATATTGTGGACTAGGTCTGTAACATCCTTTAAAAAATGTATATTTTTTTGAAAGATTGTTTTTTTCTTTATATCTTTCCAAGTAACTCATATAATTTATTTTAACCTTACTATAACGTGATTTATAAACGTGTCCCTCCACTCTAAATGGAAATTACTGTATATTATATTATCATATCAATTAGGTGTAGGATATTGCATACTTTTAGTTCATTAACATCATTTTCTTATCCCTTTTTTAGACCTCAATAATTACTACGCAAAAGGCAATACTTGCTATTAAACTGTCATGCAGTTTGGCAAAAAATAAAACTACAATGTACATATGGATAAAAAAATAAATATATATATATTAGACAACCATACAAAATAAATAAAAATACCATTACACACAATATCTGAATGATCTTACCTGCAATAATACTGTATATCATCTAAGATGGCCGACGCTCCGTGTATTTATCAAGATTATTTATGAAAACTGATGTTGTGTTGTGTTGTGTTGTGACAGGGATGTCGCAATTTTAAAACAAATTTTAAGTAGTTTCATATTATTTGCGTATAATGTATTGTCTAATATTCCGAAAATATTACACATTAGATTACTGTACGCTTATTTAACTATGTATGTATAATTAAATATTATAATTATTTATACAACGTAAGCTCTCTCTTAAGAGAAAAAAAATGTCGTGTTTCTGAACCCTCTATATCTCTTACTAAACCAGTGATGAACTAAACTATTGTTGTGACTGTAATTGTTTAATTGTTATTTGATTGTAACCATGAGTCATAACTGACATTAAGCTATTACAATTATGGTTAATTAATTTAATATTTTTGTATCTTTATATATTTTTCGAACTGTACAAAAAATATATAAATATATTTAGCAACATGAGTTTTAGATAATAGGTTAAACAAAAATAGTTATATTATTTTCATTATTTAGATTCTTAGCTGCGTCATGTTTGTATAAATGAAATGGAAATCCTAACTTTTAATATGTAATTTATATGTGATATGAAAATAATATTTACATACGTAAGTCAGTTTTATTCAGAAAGCTCCTATATATATTTTTTAGACTTTGGGGATGGGGGTTTAAATCTCATCTATCGCAATAATTTTTTACGGATGAAAATGAAATGCATAAGGTTTGTGATTTATGCGTTTTTCGATAAATTTGAACAAATAAAATATCAACTAGGTAGGTACGATGAAAAAATAAATAAACGTAACAATAATAATAATATAACATTTATCACGTAGGTACTTAGTTACGTCCTTAACAGTTCACCGGCGTAATAATAAAAAAACGATAACAATTAATATGTGTAAATCCATACACTTTGACTTAATACTAGTTATACAAAACTAATAAGTATGTTGTTAACTTAGATGTAAACTTTAACATTTTAAATCTTAATACTATATGAATACTATTCAGGATAAACAATAAACATCGTTATTTACTTTAAATTGAGTTTTAAAATACCGAGTATTTGACATGGACGATCCTTTGCAACGGTAGTTTCATCATGGCATGTAATTACAACCTAGTTATATCGTGCAATTACACTTTAATTCTTCTTCTTTTTATTTAATAGGCAATCCACCCTTCAAGAGTGATTTGTGCCATTAATCAAGTTAAAAACTTTGTTTTATAGAAAAAAGTACAATAATATTATTGAATAGGAAATACTATATTACGTTGTCGTTCAAAAAACTTGCTATTAAGTAGATTAAACGTGGCGAGTTAAGGGAAAGAAGATTGATTTTATTACTTATATATTTTTTTTGATTAATACGGGTTATGAATTCTTTTGTATGACTTTTACTTTTATTAATTTTAATTAAATTAAGGTATTGTTTATTTTTTTAGCGATAACTTTAAGCTAGTTATTTTTGCTGATGAGGGCAGGTATTTTATTTTGATTTTTTTAATATCCACCAATTGAAAAACAAAACATAACTTTAAAAAATCTACATTTGCGTTCTAATATGAAATACATATTTTGTATTTATTTTACACTCAAAATTTTAATGAAAATGAAAGATATGTAAGATAGAGGATAGCTACTATAAATAAACGGATACGATTTTTTTTAAAATTTTAATATTTTTGAAATCACTTCTCACGATCAAGTTGTCTCCTAACATCTTTATTCCTGTACAACAGACGATATCTTTTGTTGTTTTATTTTATCGTAATTTTTAAGGGTTCTAGCTAGTCTTTTAAATAAAAATAAAATTTGTCAAAGTCATAAGTTGTCCCGTTTTACAATCGATAACATCCCCGAGCTCGCGATACTCGCGCCTTTATTGAGTTATCTTAGAGTGCCATTTACCGCGTTGGAGTACGGCCGCACCTCATACATCGGGGGTGAAAATGTTGTGTCAAGCACGGGGTGGAATATGAACGACCCATCCCCGAGGAGGTGAGGAAACAAAGCATAATGAAATGGAATTCCGATGTAGAGGTGACAGTGATGCTGCATTGAATTTGTTTTGATATATTGCATAACGTTTTGTTTACCTTCCGATTTAAATAAATCAATAATATTACACATATAATTATATAAGTTATGTATATAGATATTCAAATAAACAGATGATAGATGATCACTGTTAACTAGTGATGGTTAATGTGACTGTGCTTATGTTAGATTGTAACCATGATTGATAATTCTACGAGGAATCGCTGTTACACAAAAACTAAACCCCCAACATTTATATCTCAGTTACCAATTATAGTGAAGCAGATATTTATTATTATATGCAATTCTGTATCTACGAATCTGTAATTTTATTTTAATGACTTGTATGGAGTAGTTCTTTTAAAACTTTGACACGTGAAATTTCTCTCAGACAGAATTTAGCGCAAAGCGTTTCATGTAACATCATCGCATGTGTTTTATATCCGGATTAAAATGACGAATTAGTATATGGATATGACTCCCAGAGACCAAAGTCTCATTGAAAGATCCCTGTTGATACTGGCCATTACATAGTCTAGATAGAATCTCTTCAATTAAAAATTCTAAAATTAATAGTACCTGAATCTTTATCAGATAAAGACAACTCCCAGAGTTTATTTAATAATTTAAATGAATGAACCGGCTGAGAGTTTATTTAAATATAGATTTATATTAAATTATTAATTAGCGGACATGCACAAAATATTTACTTCCAATACGTGCAATTCAGGGCAAATGGTTGGAACTGATCTTAACATTTCCTGTTGAAACAGCTACTATAATTTAAGGATGCTATGTGTAACAGTTCCAAAAATCCTAAATTTCCGAAAAAAGAAACTACAACAAAATTTCAGTAGTAAAAAAATAGCCTTAAAAATGTTATTTAATTAAATTATACTTTTTTTTTAAATATATGCAAATACTCAGTTATTAAGATTAAGTTAGTAAAAAGATCTGCTAATAACTAATTTTACAGTTAGTTTTTAAATATTATATGTATGTACGTAAACTTGACCATTATTATTTATTTGAAAAATATTATTTTTTATTTTGTTACTGTTTAACATTATACGTTGAATATATTGCAATTAAATTATTGAGTAGAATATTATATTAATGCTCTCACTCACTAATACCACTCACTTCTTTAAATATTTATTGTATTTGAAAGGGGGGATATCGAAAATTACTAAAAAAAACTTATACAGATGCATTTAAAATCGTAATTTAGACTTTTTAGAATAGTTTCTAGACTCGTAGTGAATAGTTTTTGAGGCATTTATTGCTACAATTGCTAAAAAATACCGCAATTCAAAATAATTGCTACCTTATATATTTTTTAATAAAAACGCATTTAAATGAATTTATCGATATATCTATACATATTTCTCTAATTGATTAATTTAATTTGTATATCTAATATAATATTTCCAATTGAATTAGTTACTTTTATTTTCAATAAAAAATAAAATCTTTTTCCACGAGCCGACAGTGCTGCAAAGACCATCCCTTAAAAGGGTTTTCCTGTTGGTGAAACAAATAAGGCGGTGCTTAAAGATCGTGGTCACATGCTAAACAGAGGATCCTTTACATACCATTCTCTCGGATTCCGGATGGTCCATGTCGTGATTTCCGGTTGAGGACGATGCGATGCATTTATGAAGTCCTTTAATGCAGATGAATATCGTAATACAATTATAAAACTAAATACAATATAATCATAAATATTAATAAATAATAATATTGTATGTCTTAAATATGTAAATATATATTTTTAAATATAGATTGAGATTTAAATACACGCAATACATGTCACATCAAAATTCTTACTATTTTCAAACTAAGCGGAAAACTAGGACTAACATGCTGGTCTCTTGAAACGAGGTTCAAAAGTATTCTTATTTCGAGTCCATCGAATGGTAGACCAGATATTATTACAGCGTAAAAAGTGACACGCACATAGAATAACAAATACAAATAAAAACTTTGGTTTTAATTAAACATTAATGGGAAAAGAATTCAAATTACAGAATGATTAATATACTTGTACAGGTATATAAGTTTATAAATAGAGTGGTAGATAAGTTTGTTTATTCACGTTAATTACCGTAGGTTAGTCAATTTTTATACGTTTTTATTATTTTGAAATAATTCATAGAAACAAAAATCTAATGATTATATCTTAACTTACGTATATCACAGATTAAAAATTTAAACTGGCAGAAATGAATTTCCTCGCAGTCCTCCGGGAAGTAGATATTGGCTTTAATGGGTGCTTCACGGCTCAATGTGGTTTCCCTTCGGAATTAAGTCCCATCCCACCGAACTTTCAAAATTTGGTTCCAATCGGTTCGGTGGTATTTTATTGCTTATCGCTTTTCCCATAGTTATTACTGTTTTTAGTAAGTTATTTGGTTCGTTTAGTTTCTAGTGCGGGTAATGTATCGTGGCAAATAATTATTCTCCTCTATCACTTTTATTACGTAGGTACTTCACTATACATATACATTGTGACGTGGACGACAGAGCGTCTGCGCGTCCACCGGTTTCACCCAAGATAGAACATGAGACTTTATGAACAGAATTGGCTATTCTGTCTCCCACCTGCTTCCGACAGTCATTCTCAAAGAAATATTTAAAAAGTTATAAATAGATTTTACAACATTATAATTAAATAAATAATACAATTAAAACACAAATAAACAAAGAGAACGACGCTGTGTAAGTAATGCGAGAAATCACTCCGAAAAACTACATTCTAATACCCTAAGTAACTTCCATCAGCTGCATAAATGGAATATTTTCATTATGTTCAAACACAGCTACATTGTTCAACCTTCATTCCTGTTTGACAATACCGCCGGTAGGTAGAAAAAATTGAAAAAAGATTTACATGTAAAATCAATTTTATCGAACTATATATTGTTGCCATCTGGATTCGAACCTCGATCTCTTTCCAATCTAGGGAACGTGCATTAACCAATTTTGCTACAGCACACAGTACTTTTGACGAAAAATTATCGAACCTATATGTTACACTTTTCAAATGAATACATCTGTCGTTCCATTATTTGAAAGCCATCTACTTTATTTTTACGGAATCTCAAACACCTTTGAGTAATCCGATAGTACTGTCAAAAGTCCTGTGTGCTGTAGCACAGTCGGTTAACGCACATTCCTCGGATTGGAAAGAAATACAGGCTCGAATCCCGGTAGCGACAACAATATTTTTCGATAAAATTGATTTCTAATTAATACATTTAATTACTATTTAAAATATCACAGACCTGTGTTCTAAATAATTACAACTTCACAATAAGAATGTGTTCTCCTTAATAATGATAATGATATTACATAACCAATTTTTTCATTTTTTCATTTCATTGATTAATAAAAAATATTTACAGAACCCAAGTATAATAATACAACCAATAATTTCCGCTACGCCGATGATACAATATTGCATACTTTCAATTTCTATTAAAAACTGTAATGAAATTAGTAAAGGATGTGGACTGAACATTCAGAAAAGACTGTTCATAGTAATCAGCAGACCAAAGATTGAAAATGTTCACTTATCAATAGATGGCGCTGATGTAAAAAGGGTAAGAAAATTTAAATACCTTGGCTGCTGGCTAGATGAGAGCTAGAACCCAGACTTCAAAATAAAAATAAGAATTGAGATGACAAGAATCGCTTTTCTGAAAATGAAGAATCTCCTCTGCATCCGAGACATAATTCTGAGTACCCGTGAGGGCAATAAAATCGTAGGTCATATTCGTGCTGTTCTATAGAGTCGAGGTCTTTATGTTAAAATAAGTCAATAGGTATTAAAATACTGGAAGCATTTGAGACGTGTGCTGAAGATCTTCTGGGCTGATCACATTGCCAATGCTGTGTACGTATGAATAAGTCAAGAGAACACATCTGAGAATTGTGAGAAATATGATCTAATAATTCATTATGTAGAGAAAGATAAAAAAAAGTAGAGTATACTTAGAAAGAGGTTGTCTCGGCTGCGGAACTCCTTAAAACCCGTATTCACGATGATCTTTTAATGAGATTATCATCTCTAATTGTCGCTCAAGGTATACTCGATGAATCATTCTAAACCGCACGCAAAACATATGATCTGACGATCGAGTTAAATTTCCGAGATAAATCTCATTTGTGAACATGGGCCATTAAAGTAGTTAATTGTACAAGATGTCTATATATGTATAATAATACAAATATAAGCTACTGTAACTTGGTCTCCAATTTTCGATAGAAGACAGTACATAAAGAAGAAGATTAACAATAATAAAACCTAATGATATTAAAATGCTAATATATTAATTTTACATTATTTTGTGTACCTACAGTGACAAATAACACTAAAGATCGTTTGTTATATTTATATAAATATATAACATATTAATTTTTTAAACATTAGGAGAATCAAATTTATAATGTTAAGAGCAAGAGAAAATATTGACACCTGACTGAGAATAAATCAATCAACAGAGATCATTATATACCAATAAGAATTCGTATTAACAACTACACTTTTATGTACTAGAGAGAAAACATGTAAAAAAGAATAAATAAATATTTTTTCTTTATAAGAAGTGACAAACATTAAACCCCAATTCGAAAAATGAAATCTTAAATCAAGATTCAAGAACCCTTTTTATCATAAGAAATATGGCTGAGCAAAATCTTATTATAAAAATGTGACGTATATATATCTTTGTACATAAGTGTATGTTAGGAATGAAGATTTATCAGGGTTGGAACATTGTTTACTCCGAAAATCAAAAAACAAAGCCGTCTCTTGCCAAAAAAATGCTAACCTTAAAATTGTCATGTAAAATGAGCCATGCTTTCAACGTTTTCGAACCGTATACATTACACGGAGAAAGTGGCAAGAATGAACATCCGATCCACTCAGCTGGCTGGGAAATATTTTGTGAATTTCTTCAAAAAATACTAATGCTTTCAAACAGTTTCAATATTTTTACTTGTACACTTAAAAATGAAATAAAAATAGAGTGAAACATTAAAATAAAAATATCCAGATATTATCTATCGTATACTTTATTGACATTATATTCTAATTTATCTTTATGTCCAAAATAAAATATTTGATGATCATATTGGGACTTTAATCGGAGTTTGTTCCTACTGCACTTGTATATTTCTTAAACATATTTGATTTATATATTGTGGGAGTAAAAACCAGCGTTCTACCCTCTCATCGGCTAGTCAGTGGTAATCTTCACCTCAGAAACACACACCCTCCTAATTTTGTCACATTCTGCCTTCATACTAAACTGGGAAAAATTAATAAATAATACCTGGAGGTGATAAATAAAAAGGTGTTATTCGTTATTTAATAGTATCTAATCAAAAAAGAAACACGAACAAAGGAAATAAAATAAGGATACAATCCACATTAACAAATACTAATTTCGTCGAGTTGGGCGCGAGTTCTACGTTCTGTGATGCAGGCAGGTGATAACAAAATGTTCCACTAGATGGGATCACTCCGGTCCATGCCCGTCCGAGCAACCCATCTCCTTGGCCTATAATCATAGATGATCATCAGCATCCAGGCCGACGCAATTGGTTTTGTATGCAGAATTGTATAAAATCACATCGCCCGAGGTAATGATGTGAACCGTAGGAGTGAAAAATTGTGGCCTACGGTGAGAATAACTGAATGCGAAGTAACCAAAAGGAAACGTTTCGTTTCCTATAAAGATTATTCACCATGCGATTAGATTAACAAATTATAGGAAATTGTATACTAGTGATTGAATAACATTAAAATATTTACACTTTGGTTACGCTGAATCGTTCACAGTTACATATTACTAACGCTGGTAGCAGCCATTGAACCGCGCAAATTTGACAATTCTGCTCGATGATTTGAAAAAAAACCATAAACGGTGACCGTTTTTATAACCTTGAAAATGGATTGCGATACCAACGTAAGGGCAATTATTTATGATTTCGAGGTACTTGGCAATAAAACAAGTGACGGGGTAATTTCGAACGTTATCCTAATTTGTTATGTCACAATATTTATAGTATATTTTGTCTTCTGTATACCTGGTTCAGAATGCGAAAAATGAAGTATTTCTGAGAAATAGCACAACGGGTTGATGGTATATAGCCTGAAAAAATCAGTGACTTAGCTTGAGAGCGAGAACATGATCTCCTGGAGTATTTTGGAGATATATCAAGACATGGTGGAGGTAATCTGAAGAAACTACTGACTATGCAATAGAGTAAAACCGCGATCTCTTGGAAGATATATCAAATATAATAAACGAAAGGATCATCACACTACGTAACTATTACTTGTAGCAGAAAACCGTGGTGAATGGAGAACGATTGTCAAAGTAACCGCAAGAGTGATATTTAGTTCCACAACTATAGTGAGAGACTTAAAAAATACTACTGTTCGCTGTATTCAATATAAAAAAAAAGATTAATTAGGTAACAATTTCAGGTAATCAGTGTTTTGCTCACTAAATACATAACAATTGAATTAATAATAATACTTTTAAAATCAGCAATATTATCTTTGTGGTTAAGATTCATATTTTTTAAAATATGAATTAAAAATCAAATTTAAAACGAATAAATATTAAATATTTAGAAATACACATATTAATATGTTATTATTAAAAAGTGTATTTACTATTCTGAAGCAATGTATTTTGAACAATTAAACTAAAATATTTTAACCAACACTTTTCCAACCTGTTACTAATTCGGCTTATCTTTGCACTTAGTGCTGTTTCTTATCAATTTATATTATTACATTTTTTACGTATAAAAAGGGTTTAGAAATATTCTTTTGCTTTTTTTAAATTTCGAACCACACAACAAAAGATTTTAATTAAATTGGCGCTCACCCTGCAAACTTCTTTTACAATTAAAATGTATTATTATATATTTTTTTAGTTTATGACAGCATCGTCAGCACGCAGCAGATGAGGATGAGAGCTGGTGCACACTGTCCACCTCCCTGCAATATAACATTTACCTTTTCTCCTGTCTACCCCCGCCACTGTCTCGACCCACCCCCGCCTGCCGCCACCCCCCGCGGTGCAAGTGTCACACTATCCCGCCACAGCGCCACGTGACAAATTTAAATAATGGCCTCAGACATGTGGAATATGGGGCTTCCTGGGACAGTGGCAGGAAATAAGTTTTCTAAACAAAATGAAATTCTTTTAAAAGAAGTTCCGTATCCCAAACAAAATAAAAATAAACATTCATAAATGTCGTTATAAAAAAAATCTTCAACGACAGCAATCATTTTGATGATGATAATCTATCAAAATGGTGGGAAAATAATACTTTGCATTCTTACCTTACTGTATTTAAAAAAAATCGAATTTTTCGAATTCGAAATTTTTGTGACGCGATAACAGCACTTTTATCTAAAATGCTTAATTAAAAGAACATCTTAATTGTTTGTTTTAAATTTCTACTGTGTACATATTTGTTTTACTTCAGTTACAAATTTATGATAGTCCGTAATTTTTCTAATTGTGATGGGGAGATTGTTAAAAAATTTGATGTCTTGATAAATATATTGATTTTGAGTTGCGGTATATTTTAGTTTTGGGATATCAATTTGATCTCTATATCTTGTAGATCGGAATTCGGTTCTAAAATTAAATTGATTTTTAATTTTAAAAATTTGAATTATTAAATTTTTTTTTTATATATGTCTACTATTTTTGGTACTTTAAAATCTGTGAAAAGTTGTATACTTGGATAGTATTTTTTTTTAGAATAATTTTTATTATCATTTTTTGAGTAATTTATAATTGTGATATTGAAGTTTTATATGCACCTCCCCATCCTTACTTACCATACAGAGGTACGGATGGATGCAGACAATCTGTTCTGAACTGTTCTGCAGTTTTGGCAAATATTGAAAATTATAATATATATGTATGTAATAAAGTTGGTATAAAAAATAAGAATAAATATATATGTAGGATTAGATGTAGAATGATATGTCGATAGAAGTATATATTATATGTAAGATTCGCGACGTTTCGAAGTCACTGGGCTGTGGAATAGCTACCGCCTTAAATTCTTCTACCAGAATGTTCTTTGTGAAGGTCCTCTTCTGGCAGAAATATTACATTGAATGATGAGATACTCGCCAGAGATCCGCAAGTAAGTCCTATTTTGCATACCTTAGTTTGAAAATGAGTATATACAATATTTAACTGATACGAATTCCATGTATGCATTTTTTCATTATGGGACAAGAAAAGTGTCGTTAATTTATTGCCTCCAGTATTAGAAGAAAATTATAGTCACTTCTTCGATATTAGCAAAATTACGTTAATTATGTAAGTAATAAGGAATAACACTTTGCTTAAACAACTATTGATAAATTAACATGTTTCGATAACTATGGTATCTTCATCGGGAAACAATTTTCAACTAAAATTAAAGTGGTGGGTAATTAATTAGTTAGTTACCCACCACTTATAATTCATAGTTTTGTTTTTATCTTTTTATCTATGCTTGTACTTTTAATTTTAGTATTTATTATTTTTTGAAATCGAAATCGAAAAATGTTGATTTATCAATTAATAGTGGTATATACAAAGTGTTTTATCTTATTATTTATAAAATTATAGTCACTAATATAGATAAGTCCGCTTGTACTAGCAGTACTTGTACTTCCATTTCACATCTTGGTTTAAATAATTTGTCATATTTTCGGTTTTAACACGTAGAATCTATATTTATATTCTGTTAAAATAACAGTAAAATAAATATAATTTATTTTGTTACATGAATACATACATTTATATAATAATATTATATTCGATTTTTTTAAAATCATTTTATAGGTACAGGGATAGCTGAACGAAGTTGTGATCAGGGATAATTGAGGGAAAGCTAGTAAAGACTCCTACAAGACGAATAGGAAAAAAGGAATTAAATTAAAAGTAGAAAATGCGTCAAGAAAACCACCTGACCGCTTGAAAGAGTTCACCTCGTTCAAAATCCATTGAGTACTATTCAAAGTACGTGGGCTATCATTTCACGTTACAAATCAGCACCGATGTAATCTCAGGTAATACCCATAATATTAAGGTATCTAAGTAAAACTTTTTTTAGTGTGTATATCAACTTTTAGGAGAAGAATTTTTACATATTTCAGACATGTTATCAGAAGAAACGATGAGAGTATCGAGAAATTCGTGATTACATGGACAGTTGAAGAAAAACGAGCGAGAGGACGATCTCCTGTATTTGCATAGATTAAATAAATGAGTTAATAGGGTTAAATTTTATTTTATATATCAACATGTAAAAGAAGATATTACTGGAAGAAACAATGAGTCTCAAGAAGCTCGTGATCACAAAGTTAGTTGAGGGAAAGCGAATACAAGGACAGTCTCCTGCAATATGGATAGACTAAATAAAGGAGTTACGGGGTCCTCTTTATGTACGATCAACATGGCTCAAAACGTACGTAATTTCGACTATGAATTTTCAAATAGTGTTATTAACGCCATCTTGTGGACGTTTTGAAATATACCAAGTGAGAATATACTATAAATACACATCGCTCTAAATATTTAAATATTGTTTATAAACAACTTCATAATAATAATTTTCATCAATAGTTCATAAACCATTAATAAATAATAAGTATTTTTTCCCTCACGTTATATTAACAGTTATGCAGACGTGAGATGTTACTAGTTTGATTGTTATGTTAAATATATTTTTCCTTTTCGTTATGATGTTCTACTTGTTATGCAAATCCATAGTCTGTAACAAAGCAAATATGTGCTCTAGAAAGTTTCGGTTACAATTATTTCATGAATCGCATTGAAAATTATAAATATTGCAAGCGTGAAGACCTAATGTTGACACAAAATGGTCATTTTAAATTGTCCGTAAGCCCTCTTTCGCAAATAGTTTATTTATGTAAAGTTATTCCGAGCCGTGCCCGCGGGGGTCGCTTCATCCCCTATTTAAAGCACATTAAACTGGGGGACGGGGCGGGGGGGTCAGTCGGGTCACTTTTCTGTCATTTTACTCATTGAGAGGTGCCTGCCCGAGATATATGGGCGCATTAAAATCGTCAAACGTCGCGCCGCCATATTCAATTTGTCAGTTGCCTACAAGCCCGCATTGAAATTGACGAATATTCCCAGCATTAATGGCCGATTATGTGCGTAAAAGCTTTTTTATTGAAGCGTGGAACTTAAAAGCTCGCGTCAGGTGTAATCGGCAATGATGCTTCAATGTGTTTGGGGGAACTTGTGCATTGTGTTTTTTTGATTCACCAACCACCTATCTACCTAGGCATGGTAATATTTATACGTTTTATATATATATGTATATTTTATGTTTGTACGGAGGAGATAACTTGATAAATCTTCTAAAAATTTAATATTATTTCAAAATGGAAATTAAACAAATTATTTCACACTATCGACGACGATAGGGTTCGCTTGATAGTCAATATTGGTTGCCGTGCGACCACGGCCAGTGTTTTGGAATTGATAAAATTAAAAAAAAAATCAAATCTGTTCTTGTACCAAGTCCTGTGAAATTAATAATAAAATAGGCTTCAAATGACACATTTATAAGATAAAATATTTTGTGACACTTTGGATTACTGGGGACCACTTTCAGATAATACCGCGAATCAAATTGTCCAATCTGTATCGAAATATAAATTAATTAGAATGTTTTAAAATTTTTGAAATACATTATGATTTTGTCATTTAAATAATAATATACGTAATTACAGAAAATATTAACACGACCGTATATTAATTTTTGATACATAGATTTTTTCTGTGAATATTTCCATGTGATTAATCGCATTTGTTTTAAAACTTATATTTATATCTACAGGTATCAATTATTTTATTGAAAAATCTGTGCTCATTCCGATATTTCCACGAGTTCCAACCTGAGTCCGTGACGTATTATCGAAATCCTAAATAATTTTGCATGTATTGTCAAATTTTACATGCAAAATGTGACGTTCATAATCTTTGCCGGTCCAACGCGCAGCTTCAGGGTATTGCGTGAGTTTCTCTCGAGTACATCATAAGATTGATCACTTTTTCATCACCTGCTTAGAGTAGTTGTTCTAGGGGCAAAAAAAAGTGCGATAATGGTCCAAAACATTATAATTATATCAATAGAAACAAACTAAATCAATGCGGTTGCAATCAAGCATAAGAACTCATAATCTATAAAGAAACTTGACATAGAAAACCTGTTGTACAAATGCGAGCTCGATAATTTTCATTCCGGTTACAGACGATGGCATACACAAATCGTTCTGACACATCTTAACAATTGAGGTTATGTTGGAGTTTTTCTATTTACATTTTTAAGGAGAACACATTTTTGTTGTGATGTTGCAGTATTTCAAAAAATGTTCTGTGTTATTTTTAATACAAATCTATCTATCGAAAAAATATTTTAGTTGCTACCGGGATCCTAGTAGAAACTAATATATATATATATATTTCTAGTTGATTAATTTAATTTGCATTGAAAATTTTTTAATTGATGGCTGTTTCAATTATTCATGTCTATCTTGCACGGTTAGTGGTATTAGATACAGGATCTATCCATGAGCTCTAGATTATGAGTGACAGCGATTATGACTAAAGCCACCCACATAACTTGCTGAGTATCGACCTTGTGGACTACTGCTTTCTATGAAATAATGTTTAAACTTGTTTAATGGCACAAATCACTCTTGAAGAAGAAGACATTTCCTTCATCCAGTCTTCATTCCTATTTATTTGGTATCGCAAAGTTGTCAAACATCAACAATTTTTTAAAATTACAGTACACTATTTATAATATCGGAAAAAAAATTATAAATTCTAAAACAAAAATAATATACATATAAAATCAATTTTATCAAAACATATTATTGCTATCGGGATTCGAACCTTTGTCGTCAATGTACTGTGTGCTGTAGCATAATCGGTTAATGTACGTTTACCTAATTGAAAGAGATCTTGGTTCGAATCCCGATGGAGCAACAATAATATTTTTCGATATAATTGATTTTGTATGTATGTCTTTCTAATTAATACATTTAATTAGAATTTAAAATATCACAGACCTATGTTCTGAATAATTACAACTTCACAATAAGAATGTGTTCACCTAATAAAAAATATATTAGCCAAACCGCGAGAAATTTTTAATACACGAATAAAAGAACATCCAATTCTCGTAATTCGTTAACCACATTATTAAAACCAACCATACTTTCGACAACCACGATCTAAAATTACTCCATTCGGTAATAATTTTAAAATGATAGAAATCCAGAAAAAATTTTAATCGGAAAAAAACATGAATGAGTAATATCTTATTTTCAAAAACTTCACCGCTATTATCGATGTTTCCAAGAAACAATAAAGCCACTCCCACCCTTACGGCCCCCATATCCAACTGTATTTAATTTAGTTCAATTTACACCTGTAGAGTGTAAGGAGTACTCTTCCCGAAACTAGTAGTGATATTAACTGAAAAATTGTATATGTGTAGTACAAAGTCAATATAAAATTTATATATTTTTTGAATTACAGTACACGTTTTAAATTCTAGTACCGATTGAAAATTACAGAAAGTATTTCGAATTACAGTAAAAATGTTGAATTATGGACAAATGTCGATCCTTGATTTTCAGTTATGTGCGAGTTAAATCATTTATTTGTCGTGGATTTGCATGACATTTGGATTTCTTCCTCGCATCTACCCATGTTACAATAACAGATCCTAGATATATATGTATATGATTCTAGACCTTTAAAAGACGGCGAGGCAAAGGTTAAGAGACAAGTTCAAAAAGATCAAGACAGAATCATAACGAATTCAGTACAACAGGTCATACAGCATATTGTTCGGATTGGTGCGTTATTGCTGCGCATCTACAATGTTTGCCCGATGGCCGTATACATGGATTCGTTCCGCTTCTGAGACATCAAGTTGCGAGCGTAAAGCTGCGGCTGGAGCGCAGCACCAACTCTCTGGTGCAAGCGGCGCTCTCATGGAAAGCTGCTTCCATGACTAGAGAATGGCAATGGCTACAGGATAGGTACAGATGCAACAATGACCGTGACTGAAGTATTTATATTCTGTTTATATTCATATATATGTGTGAACTTTTTATTTATTTATATTTACCTTGGTTTTTTCTTTCAAAATATGAATACTATTTCGTAACTTTAATGTATTATATAATATATATTATAAATATATAAATAAACGCATTATTATTACTATTATAATTAGCAATGCAAATTTGAAATTTATCTCTTTGGTGCTGAAATACAGATTCTGAGAGACAGGACGTGCATTTAACAGATGCTCTTAAAATATAGTGCTGGCGATATATACTTCCACAGTAGAATTTATCATCGAGCAGCGTCTATTTTCAACTATGCGATAACAAATCCTCAAGTATTTTAATCGTGTCACTAGAAATGTGGACAATATGGAAAAATTGGTGGTTCAAAAGAGAATGAAAGATTCCAAAATTTTGCGGAAGATTACTAACACGATGGACTTATCTGGTAAGGACGTCAATTCAGAACACGCTCCTGGAAGACTATAAATATGAAGAATCGGGATAGGTGGCGATGGATCATCCATGCCATCATTCGTGATATCTAGCCATAGGATCCAAGATCACGAATACTCACACTGACAGTACAAAGAATATTAACTTAGTCTAATTTACATTTACTTACTTACCATCACGCCGTTTCCCCGCAGGGGTAGGCAGAGAGTATAGAGCGCCACACTCCTCTGTCCCGACACACTATTCTCGCCTCATCCACATTCATACATCTTCTCATAAGAGATCGCCGATTGTTGGGACTTTTAATACAACCATCCTCCATTATCTAGTTTTCCTGGTCGTGCCAAGTCTTCCGCGGTCGTATATCTATATCATTGGCATCATATATTTTTCTTACCATTCTCTTCCCATTCATCTGTTCCATATGACCAAACCACCTAAATGATCCTTTCTTAATCTTACTCACTATACTGACATCAGCTTTACATTCTTTCCTTATTTCTTCATTCTTTAATCTGTCATAAATAGATTTGCCACATATAAGTGATTTCATTTCCACTGCATTCAGTTTACTTTCGCTCCTCTTCTACCAGCTCCAGGCCTTACTTCCACATATCAGTGTTGGTACCAGGACTTCATTGTGCACCACTCGTCTTGCCTCGGTTGACAAATTCCCGTTAGATATAATTCCATTCAAAGCGCCGTTCACTTTATTTCCTACAGTCACCCTTCTTTCGATATCATTCTCAGCCTTTCCGTTTCTATCAAACATACTTCCCAAATACACAAACTCATCTACTTATTTTAAACATTCATTACCTACAAGTATTTAGCACGGTGTTTTGCTTTCCTCTTTCTCGAATACCATCACTTTCGACTTGTTAACATTCATCATGAGGTCTCTTTCCTTGCATATATTATGTTCTTCTTGTTCTGTAGTTCTTGTTCACTATTTGCCAATAGTACTTTACAATTTACATATGTTGATAATATGACCTCAAAACTATAATAGTGATAAAAATAAAATTCAGTTATGTATATAGTACGAAGTACAATTAAACTTGATATACAAGGTATTCCAAAAGTCGTTTTTATAATAAAATAATTGATGGGCTTAATAAAAAAATGTTTATTTTACATATATGTACAGTCTCCGGGAATTTATTTCTTAAAAAATATATTTCTTTAAAATGGGAGGCAACATTTCTGAAAACTAGAACCAGAGAGAGAAGGTTGTTACTGTATACCCTTGATTTAAAGTAGCCCCATAAGGAAAAAATTATTGGTGTCGAGTCGGGTCTACGTGGAGGCCGAGGATCACCTCGTCGGGATATCAATTTTCCAGAAAATTTTTTACGAACATTTGGTAAGGACACGTTCCATAGCAACTGAATTCTCAATCCACGGCCTGCGATCGGCATACCCTCCTTCCTTCTCCCGCTCGTTGAGGTGGTGCAACGAATGAACCAAAATGAAAAATACTTTTGGGACACACTGTATATAATTCACTTTTGATTACAATAATAGAAAGATTTTCAACTAATAAGTTTTTGTGAGAAAAATGATAATGTATTAAGATAAATAATGACTTCTTACTCAATAACTATTTAAGAGCTGTATATCGCGTTGAATTATGGATACAAATGCGTTGCATACCATCAAATCGAACCTTAAATTTAAAATCAATTGAAAATTTTTATTTTTATTTTTAGATAGGTAATCATTTTAGGGTTTGACAGGATTTTTTGCAATTACGTTAAGGAAAGAGAGCCACCGCCGCGCTTTGTTAGGGAACTTGTCCGAAACAAAGTTGGGGTACGTAGGGGGAACTCTCGGTATTGTTTGTGATGGCACATTCAAACATAACACAAACTACACCATCTTTTGTGTTTTGCTACCGAGAGGCTGCTGCGCTTTGAAATACTTCTCTCGTTTCGAAGGTTCTGACTTTTGGTTGATGTTAGCAAAGTTTCATGCTAAATTTTTGCCAATTGATACTACCTACACAATGTTGATCATATTTTTTAAATCTTCTTCAATTAATTGATAAAATCGATAAATTTCTTCAGCTATTTTATTAGTAGATTTTTTTTTTTAAATTGTCGGTTTTTTGACAGTCTGTCGAATTAAATCGATTGATTTTCAGCTTCTGGGTTGTATTAAAAAAAACAAAATGCACTAATATTGGTCTTAGCTTGAATAAAAATAATTATATTTGAACTTTTTAACAAACGTGTGTGCATACGGAAAGCAAATTTTCTGCTATAATATTATTATTATTTATATTAAAATTAAATTAATGAATGAATTAATTAAAGAAATTCAGTCACATCAATGAATTTTATTGCATACTTTTCCACCAAAACCCCCTAGCAGCATTTCAACAAGGAATTACTTCTATTATAGAGTTAAGATATTTAAAGATTATTGTTTTTTTTTAATTTCGATTAACAGTAACGACCTTATTAAGCAAATCAACAACATTAAAATATTGAATTTATTTATAGTTAAGCTACTTTTAAACGGGTGTTCGTTAATTTTTAATCATAAGCTCGTGTCCTGCCTTAAAAAATTTCGTTCTAGAAGAATATCATAAAAATATGTAATAAAGAAATAATCAAACAAATTCATCTAACGCGTTACCACGGGAATTACATATTTTATTAGATACTATGAACGTCAATTTTAAGTGTTGACACATTTTAGGAATTTGCAAGTGTGAAAAGTTACGTCATGCACAAAAAAGTTGTTGTTAAATTAAAACATGTATTTTTATGTCCCGGTACGTACATAGGTAAAGAATTATTCATAATTAAACCTATTATAAGTATTTGAATTTTATAAAAAATCTTAATATCTACCTACACTAAGCTATATAATACTAAGTTTCAGCACTTCCATCTTCTCCTGTCTTACGCTGCTTTGAGACTTCGGTAAACATTGTGTTTTGACCAATCAAACACAATCTTTATCGCTGTTTATTCCAGTTTAGTCTGGAGCGATCCACCGGCCACCTTCCTTCCGGAGTTACACTGCCCCATTCTTCTGTCTATTTCACCTTCCACCCGCAAATATTTTCTAACAAATGAAATTCTAAAATATCATAAATAAATATAATAAATGTAATTCCTCCCTCCCTTCTCAGTGACCTGTGTGTACAACATAAACATACATAATTTTTACGCATAACCAAACTCTATTTTTTTCTGTGTTATTTCTTACATTATTATGTTACATATTTAGCTAACTTCTAACCATAAAATCTTTGCAAGCTTCTGTAGCACATCAAGAGAAATATTAAATTATCCCGAATATATTAATTACATTTGAAAATTTGTTCCTTTTCACATGTATGTAATTTTCGAACTCTGCTAATGAAATATCATAAGTAAATTGGCAAAGTTTTGAACTCGAAATTTATCAATATCAAGAGGTCTAACACAAAGACAAACAAACCCCCGAGAAAAAGTTGCCGAGTTTAGAATTTCCAGTTTTCGATAACTTTCCCCGTTGAGGTTTTGTTTTTCACATGAGGGAGGTCTCGGTTTAGTGCCGTTCTCACAATTCAATTATTAGTAGCATTTAACATCGGCGGTGGAAATTTCTAGAAAGTTTTAGGTGTGTAGTGTGTTCTATGTTCTCCTACTTCCTACGCATAATGCTCTGCTTTGTTCACAGTACTTTCATTATTGATTCTGGAGTGTGTGAAGATATTTATTTTGAATCAACCCAAAAAATTATCGGATAATTTATTGATATCGACGTGAATTTAAAATTAATGTTTCGGGTTATTATTTACTAGCAGAAAGAAATTAAATGGTTATGTTATGGCTGCTGTGCTGGCACGATTTTCAACTTGGGAATTGATAAATCGGTAAAAAGGGCAATCTATGTTGTCGTGTATTTAAAAAAATATGTACAAAAATATAAATATAAATATTAGATTTATTAAATTGTACAGATAGGTATAGAAAAACTGAAGCTATTATACCTTTTTACTTAACAATTCATCATTTTCTATTTATGTAATATCATCAAATATTTTTTTTGCAATTTCAATATAATTATTATTGTCGTGATTGGTGAAAAGCAGCCATAACCAAATCACTTTCACAGATTTTCCATATAAAACATTAAGTTGCTGATTACTAACGAAACTAGGAATGTGATTGTATTCTGAAGTCTTCTAAATTGAACATATATTAAATTATGGAAACATGATAATCAGAGTTATACACGTTACCAAACAAGCAACAAGAAACATTATGTAAAAAAATGTAAGCGTACGTTAGTTTGAATTATTTAATAATATTACAGGTAATTTTTATTCTTGTATATCCCGTACTTGATACATGCAATTTCAAAATTCATTGGTTATCTTAAATTTATGGTATTTTGCAACTTTAGATTTTAGATCTTAGTTTCATCGAAAAATAAGTAAAATAGATGCTCTGATCAGAGAATTTGTGGAGACGAGAATACGAGGCAGACGTGACAAATAAATAACTAGTTGTGTACCTAACAATAGAAATAGCCTGGTTTTAACCAATTTAAGATACAATTAAATTAAATTAAACGAGGCTTAGAATAATCACTCGTGCGAAGTTTCCTCAAACTAAAGAATACGTCGTCAAAATAATACAACTTGCCCACGATTACGCACAACTTTAAAAATTCACAAAAAAATCCCAGAGGCTGTAACTGGATACAAAGGTTTCCTATACTACTTAATAAATGTTACCACTATATAAATATGAAGAAGAATCCGTAAAATATTTGTTGCGATAGCGAAATTTGTAATTGTTGTTTACGAGCAGAAAGCATTCGGCTATCACCGATTGCTATTACTAAGACCCTTTGAGCGAATATGAGAGTACTCTGCACTTCCATATGGAAAGCGTAGCGGCTACCATATGGTAACGGCTACGTGAGTACGACAGTTTTTAAGTTAAATAACACAAAGGTTAAGTTGATTTTAAGTTTTAATAATGTGAAATTAAGCAATAACGTAGATTGATTCTTTCACAAGAGGATTGTAAAATTAGGGTTAAACCAATCTATATCTATAAAACTGTCATTGTCATAATCATATATACATAAAGTTTATCATGTGATTTAATAACAAAATTACATTTTTCATTCTCATCCTTAAAGGAATTTAATGCGCATTTTGACAAGGCAGTTCAAGGTAACAAAGCTATTTCAAGCGTAATAAAGCGAATCTT
This sequence comes from Eubasilissa splendida, assembly GCA_031772225.1. Taxonomy (NCBI): domain Eukaryota; kingdom Metazoa; phylum Arthropoda; class Insecta; order Trichoptera; family Phryganeidae; genus Eubasilissa; species Eubasilissa splendida. The sequence goes on from CM062859.1 coordinate 9,207,467, forward strand.
GTTTATTTTTGGAAAATATATTTGGAAAAAGATTATAAATATTATATATATGAAAATATTTAAAAAAAAAACTGAGGTGAGAACTCTTCCAACATAGTTCCAATCTTGTTTCATTGTGAAATAACCTTATTAATTTTTAGAACAATGCTGGACAACTCAAAATATAACATTTTCAACACATTAAGAAGTTTTGATTAAAAATTCTGTTAACAATATTTGAATATGTCCAAGAACACACAATTACTGAATTTTTACCTACAAAGGCACTGTTATTAAACAAATATTAGATATCTCATAGAGACAAAGTTATTTTTTATTATATTTAATGGAAAATATATGGAAGTATGGGGTAATTGCAGGGCTTACGACATACTAACATATATAAAACTTTAAAAAAATTGATAAATTTGGAGATTGAGAGGTGAGTATTGTTGAACGTTGTATATAAAGTGATAATTTAAGCCAGCCGAAGACAGGACGTTACTCCATACTTCCAAATATTTTCCATTAAGTATAATAAAAAAATATCTTTGTCTCTTATCAAATATCTGATATAAGTTTAAAAATTCTGATCTTATTTTCATTATTTTAATTGGTTTATCATTCTGACTAAGCAAGTGTCCCAAATCCAGTAACTTGCTTTTCTCATTTAAACGGGGAAAAACATATATAACATTTTATTGAATATTTGAAACAAAGTTGTTTGATTTTTTAATGAAAATATAACATTTAAAATATGTTTGCAATCTGAATGAGGATGACCATAATAACTAATAAATAAACGAATGCTGTTATTATGAAAAAATATTGATATGATTTTAAATATTTTTGTATTGTTAAAATATCTTGCTAATTTTAAACTAACGATTTTGTATAATACTTCTTACGTGTAACAAATGCTTATCACAGTCCATTTGCAGACACCTCTAAAGCGAAGCCTTTGAGGCGAGAGTAACCGGGGTTGCCAGGTGGTGAGGGCGGGGAGGGGTGCGGCCCGGAGGGTAGTCGGGCGGCCGAGGGATGAATCTGCATGAAGATGTCACAAGCAGGTGCCGACACGTGATTGATTGCAGCGGCAGGCCGACGCGTGGTGTATAGCATATACCCAGTATGGTTACTGCGGTTTATGAGAACACCGACTGTAAACTCGATTTTGATTATGCCGCCTTGTGACATTTCCCAGACGGCGAAAAAGTAAATATTTTTCTTTTAAAGTATTCATAATGCTTTGGAGATCTACTCGCGAGTGTACAGTGTTTGAAATAAAACACATTTGAACGAAATAAATTATCGAAGAAAAATATTTTATCAATCTTTTTATACAAATATTTTACTTATATAATATATCGTACATAAATACGTAGGTAATATTGCGATGGTATGGTTTTATAAACTAGAAAAATATGTTAGGCCTTTTTTTCTACTCATTAGTGAACCGGAGAGTTATTTAGTTATTTATTTATAGTTATTTAGAAAGGCGCATAATAAAAATAAAACATCTTAAATGGTCAAACATCATCACACATTGAAAATTCAGAATGAGATTTTATATACAAACTATATTTTTAAAGAGAAAAAATAATTCTGTGGTATTTTTAATTCAAATTTAATTAAAAAACTAGAAATAGTAACTAAATACTTTTTCAATAAACAGATTTTTTTCTGTGTTGATTAATTTAATTTATATTAATTAACTAACTACTGCGGCATTTCTCTACGGTAGACAAAGAAGATATGACATACTAGTCCATTATTAAGGCTTCTAAAGGTCTTCCTTGCTTTCCTATCCCCCTAAGTCATTCGTTAATTGATAATTAAAAATATTTATAAATCTTAAATCTGCATCGTTTTTCTTTCATTGCCTGATGATATAAAGAAATTGTAAATTGTAGAGAATCTCATCCTGCAATGACGGGATGAGGGTTGATTTCATTTATATTGTGGGTGTCGTGTGTAATGATGGGAAGAAACAGTTAAGTTGTTGATATCGTAGCTGTGAGAATAAAGAAACACAACATATTTAAAATCATCTTAAAAATACCATCACATTACCTTATCGTTATTTTAACTGACTTCTTCATTTCCTTGAGTGTCAGATTGTCAGAGATGTTTTTCTGTCTGACTTCTGCGATCTAGTCTATCTCCTATCGTTCACTTGCAGTTGCCTCCATTTCAACCCAACTATGGCCTAGCCTCTGATTCATTTAATCAATTATTTGGCAACATATCTTTGGATTGCTCAAAACTCTTATTTTGACTAGCTAATTATTGAAGACTTGCTTTCAAATACAGTAACACGTAACATTTAGTACGCCTGTGACTTTCAATTCTGGTCATAAGAGTTTTCTTCTTTAAATATTTTAATATCAACTTTATCTATAAACCGAACGTGTTAAAATTATTGTTCGTATCGTGGACCAAGATTCGAACCATTATTTTTTATTTGTTTTTAAATAAACAAATAAACAAATAGTGAACTCAATCAGATGGAACACGGCTTGTAATGCAGCCCTGAAAATCTCAGTTGCACTTATAGCTGACTCCAAGATCTCTCTAGTCAGATGCAATGCATCGCATAGTAGAGTCCAATTAAGCAAGGAGAAATGAGAAATTTCAGTCATTTGCATGTTTATGGTAAATATGTAAAAGGCGTTCTTTGTCTTCTTAACTAGATGGAAGTCTGTGCTAAAGGAAACAGGGTTATTTATAATTTCTTATAGTTTAATCCGATAAATAATGGTTTATTTTTAATAAATATACAAATTACACAATTAATTAGTCAGAGATAAAATAATATAAAATATTAAGTGTCCCAAAAAAACGTAAAAAAAATTACAATAAAATATATTAAAGTATCTTTTAAATATGTAATAAGGTCGCTTTCCTTGCATACATCGTACATTCTACTCACTAGCCTTTGTAATTCTTGTTCATTATTCGCCATTAATACTGCAACAAGTCTAAACTGATGGTATTCGAGAAAGAGGAAAGCAAGACAAGTAGATGAGTTTGTGTATTTGGGGAGTATGTTTGATAGAAACAGAAAGACAGAGTAAGATATCGAAAGGAGGGTTTTGCGGGGAATAAAGTGAACGGCGCTTTGAATGGAATTATAGCTAATGAGAACTTGTCAACTGAAGTAAGACAAGCGGTTCACAATAGTGTTCTGGTACCAACACTGATGTATGGAAGTGAAACCTGGAGCTGGCAGAAGAGAAACGAAAGTAGACTGAATGCAATGGAAATGAGATCACTTAGGCGTGTATGTGGCAGATCCATTTATGACAGATTAAAGAATGAAGAAATAAGGAAAGAATATAAAGCTCATCTCAGTGTAGTGCGTAAGGATAAGAAAGGATCACTTAGGTTATTTGGTCATATGGAACGGATAAATGAGTAGAGAATGGTAAGAAAGATATATAACGCAAGTGTTGATGGCACCAGAAGTAGAAGACGTCCGCGGAAGACATGGCACGACCAGGTAAACCAGATACTAGAGGATGGTCCTGTTAGAAGCCTTAATAATCGTCGAGCTTGTATGAGAAGATGTATGAATATGGATAAGTCGAGAATTGACTATCAGGACAGAAGAGTGTGGCGCTCTAGTCTCTATGCTCTCTAAATATGTAGGTATCATATATATTTAATATTACGCGCTTGTTGGTCACGTAGTAAGACACTTGCCTAATGATATTGATGTGGCACGTATTCTGTGCACCTACGTATCTTTATTTAAAAAATACTTAAATTATACATGTTCTATACTACATTAAGGATATTCCGTTTTTTACAATGGTATCGTTAAAACTTGTGAATAAATTAATTTATAACTTTTTTATGGTATTCAAATGTATAGATTTGCAAGTGTGATGACTGTTACGTAGAACTACACGTTGAATATAAATTTAATTTATATGCATTTTAATAATAATAACAATGTGATTATTCCAGCGTGCTCAGTTTATTGGTGCAAGACCCGATTCACCACAAAAATAATATATACAACATTATTTATTAAATACATCTACCGGTTTCTAAAAATATCATTTTCTTCTTCAGGATGTCATTGACTAATCAAAAACACGTTAAATTGTTTCATTAACAAAATCTATTTTTAAAAAACAATAATTATTTAAAAAATAAATTTAGTACCTAACTTAAATTGTTACTTGATGAAACAAAATTATTATTAGAATAATTTTTAGAATGGGACTTGTGGTCAAATTTAGTTGGTTGTTCATAATATTTTGGTTAGTTTTACGCGCTTTATTTATTTCCTGACAGATAATTATATGGTAAGTTAAAATATTACACATAAATAATAATAACACACGCTTGATAATCGCTAATAATCCAAAATCAGTCCGAAGTGAACATAGAAGCATTTATATTGCGCATGCGCGCCAATTCAAAACACTAATCTTGGTCACTTGATCGATAATAATAATTGTTTAATTCTAACATTTCCAATGTTTCAAAATTATTTAATTTAAGACATGTCAAATAGACAATCCCAAATTTTTATTAAAATTATGATAATTTTCTAACAAATGATTAGAAAATTTTGAAAAATCACTATTATTCAAATATCTCAAATGCTCCTTGACACTTATATTAAATTTTTGACTTGTTTTACCAATATATAAAACAACAAGAAACAATATAACATATGTTTTTGATATTAGTTAATGACATCCTGAAGAAGAAAATGTCATTTTTCGAAACCGGTAGATGTATTTAATTCATTAAGTGGTTAATAAAACATAGTTAACAATCTAAAATATTGGATTTTAACGGCAAAATTGATTTTGATAATCTTAAATTAATTTACAATACATTCAATTAATAAAATAATATAATATTGTAAATTTTTCCGTCCTTTTCACTGATCTATAATTAACGGAAACTATTTTTATTGTTCCTGTCATTCATCTTTCAAGTTTCTCGATTCAAAGAATTTTCGGTAAACAATTCTAGTCTGGCAAATTATATTCGTCATGAGTGCCTTTATCTTATTATTATTATTATTTTGCACACCATATTATTATTATCATTAAATTATTTTTCAATTTTTTTTCAACTTTTGTACGTGAAACACTAAAACATAATATATCGAATTAATTTCATAAGGATAATCTTGATAAAAAAATGAAGTTAAATACATAATTGATAAATATGAATTAAAAATATTAATTAGAAAGATATACATATAAAATCAATTTTATCGAAAAATATTCTTGTTGCACCACCGGGATTCGAACCTGGATCTCTTTCCAAACCTGGGAAGGTGCATTATCCAACCATGCTACAGCGACGATATTCTTATAACTTCACAATAAGAATGTGTTCTACTAACATAATTAATACGTTTTTCTTTCTCCGAAAGCGGCTATTTTTTCAAAACTCGAAAATGCTCCGTGCAACTGACCAAACTTAAGTGGAAAATACGTCCAGGAAACCGCCTGACCGCTTGAAAGAGTTCATCTTATTCAGCATCCATTGTGGGCTATTTCAATGTACGTGGTTTACCGTTCCACTGTTGCTGGCTGGTTTTATTGGTGTGACGTGAACACAATAACGACTTTCACATTACGATATTTTAGCACCAATGTAACCTCAGGTAATGCCCATAATATTAAAATACCTAAGTAAAACATTTTTTATTTTGTACATCAACTTGCAGGAGAAGAATTCTTACACATTTTAGACATGTCAGAATAAATGATAATAGTATGGAAAAACTTGTGATCACTTGGACAGTTGAAGGAAAGCGAGCAAGAGGACGATATCTTGCTCTTGCATATACTAAATAAAGGAGTTAACAGGATCCTATTTAAATGCTGTGGTTAACATGGCTCAAGACCGGGTGAAATGAAGACGTCATGTGCACCAAGTTTATAGGTCAGATTACTGATATCTAATACGATAGTCATTTGTAAGCACTTCTTATTAGAATACATGAATGCTTGAAATTGTGGGCAATTTGAGACCTTTCACCTAATTATTGCTTCTTCAATCAAAATTATTCATTTTTTAAATTTGTTTTCACATTAGTTACCCACCACTTATAAATATTAATTGTTTTGTTTTTGTTTATGGTGGCACTTTTAATTTTCGCATACATTGTATCCTGAAGAAGGAACTATTGGTCTTTATATCATAGTTGTATGAACGAAGTGTTTTCTTATTATTATTAATGAATTAGGAAGATTGGAAAACAACAGGAGGTAGGAAGGGTGGAAAGAATTTGGAAGGAGGACAGGACTAGGGAAACGGGGGAGCTAAAAGACCCACCAAAACCAGGAAATACGACCCACCTGCGAAATACTCTTTTGGGTATCTGAATTTTTTTCACAATAGCCACAACTCTTCGTACTCCGTTGCGAAGTGTAACAAAACAAGTACAATACAAGATGTACTAGTTTCAATACCGAACACATAAGGTATACTGTTCGTAAATTTATCATTCCCACACGGCAGGACAATAATTTACAATTTCATAGCCTACCGTACCACTGGTAAACGATAACTGTCAGTACAAAGTTTCAACTCCAACTGGTCTAAAAAATCATAGAGAATACCACAGAAAAATGTAGTATTCTGAGTATAGGGAGAAGGGGTAATGGTACGTAATAGACGGGAATATATGTCGAGTTCATTTGCGCACACACGGCGACCGAGGATCGTTAGATAGTTAAAAATACCAAATAATAATTATTAAGCTATTTCCTCGAACAGTAGAAACAGAGGACATAACTCTGCATGTTTCTGAGTCAGTTTTGATGAACAACTCTTTATTCACATTTATACATTTTTATAAATACGTTCGTTAACGGTCAAATTTTATGAAAGAGTTGATAGATTCGAAGTGATAATATTGGCTCTTTGAAATCTGTATTTAAAAACTAATAAAATGTAAACTGATAGAATCGAGTAGCATGATTTCGCGACTTATTTCAGAAATTGCCATTTTGGTGTTGTTTGACGACATTTAATAATTTTTAAATAAGAAACAATTTTTTTATTTTCACCTCCTTTTGATCTTTCGACGCAAAACTTTGTTACCATAGATCTGGGTGCACAAATTTTAATGTGTATACTTGAATACGCTACAAATGCAAGATACCATGATAGCCTTGTTGGCCATTACCGAGTGGTGTGATCAGAAACCAGAATCGTATGTGATGGGAGCCGTTTAAAATGATAGGTACAGTGAAACCTCTATCTATCGTTTTTGAAGGGACCTATAGAAATAACTATGAATGCTGAAAAACAATGAATGCGGGAATATAGAAAAAATGTACATTTTTCATACTTAAATGTTTATACATATTCTAAAAAAGATTCATATTTCACATATAAATAAATATAAAATTAGAAAGCTGCACAGAAATAAAAAATAATAATTTAACTTTGTATTGTCAAATGGCAGTCAGCAGGAGCATTCTCTCTCTCTCTCTCTCTCTCTCTCTCGAATGTTCCGCTAATTGTTTACGAGTGTCGTTTATCGAAACCAATCGTAATTTAAACGATTAATGTGGTAAAATGATGCGTAGTGGAATGATCCATGCGATATATTTTTGGGTATTTTGTATGAGATTAATTCGGGACTGCAAGAAATAAACGATACATGCGAGAAAACGATTATTCAAGGAACGATCGATCCAGAGTTTTAAAGAATTCCTAGTACCGACATTTTGTGACCTATTTTTCAAATTTAAAAAAAAAACGTAAATATAATTTTATTACTGAAAATCGTACTAGATTTAATTTGTTTTTTGTATTTTCCTGCCCTAAAATCAACACAATTTGTACAACACCACTGTACGCACTAAGGGAGAAAATTCTTTAATAGCTTACATGAAAACATTAGAAAAATTAGTCATACTAAAGAATTATCAAATTCCATTAAAAAACACTTTAAAAAGAAACATGTACCCCTAAACTTTTAATATTTTTTATATTGCTAATGCTTTTATATTATATTATTATATTTTATTTTATTACATAACATTTACGTGTCTTGTAAATAATAATTTTTGTTGATACACACTCCACTTCGCTACACAAGCATATACTTTCAAGAGAAGCGTAGTTCGAAATTTTTTCGATAAATTGATTCAACCTGTTTTATTAGTTTACCGGTACTTTATAAAATTTGTTATTTAAAAATTAATAATAATATCTACCTACACCACAGACCAGTAAATGAATAGTCATGAAATAATGTGTACATATGGGAGAGTGGTTTGGAACATTAGTTACGGGACGAGAGACATTCTACACACATTCTTGTTAGAAACATAAATACGATAGTTTATGACACATTTATGCAACAGTAAAAACATTTACTCTTTGAAAATTAAATCTTTGTGTAAACAAGATATATCTTTTACATTAATGAATATTTAAATTTAAATTTTCGTTCCAATCGAGACATATTTAAAAAAATGTCGCGGAGCTATTTGATTGCGTAAGTGGTAATAAAGTGATCACGTGGGTAACACCACAATTAAAATATTACGACACGAAATTGGCGTTAGTTTATGTCTATATATTTAGTGTTCTGTGATCTACACAGGTAACGCTACAAACACCAGAAATGCTGTATTTAATTTATATTTTTGATAAGTATTTTACAATCGGATATTTTTGTCGCATAGAGCATATTTATTTTTTGACACGAGGAAGTTCTCTAAATATATGTGCAGTACATTATCCATAAATTCTCTAACCGACAGCAAAAAGCTTGTAAAGTTTTCACCGAGCCCGAGCCAAGTTTGCAGAGTACAAGAAGATATTCCGGGGTCAAGGGGTGTGTTTCTCGGGTTCAGGATAATCTAATAACGATTTGTAACCCGATGTTCCCACTCAACTCTCTGCAGAGAGCACAAAAAGTATTCAATCGCCCTCGTTTTTTTAATACTGATACGGGTGATACTGATTTTAATATTGAGCCGATTATTAACTTCATCGGATAAATAAATGAATAAATATATCAGATAATAATCTTATTATTTATTTAGCGACTACCTACCACAGTGAAAGAACACATTATCTTCTAATTATTTATTTCCTTTGTTGTATTTCATTTAAAGAAATGAATTTGTTGTTGATAAAAACTATTTAATTACTATGTGAAGGGCAATTATGCCGTAAAACTGTTTTGCAAATATTCAAAATTATAATATTGGTATAGGGTGAATATTATGTTCTAGGTCGACTTTGTTTGACCGCCATTTTGGTTTGGAAAATATTTGTTAGTAGTAGAGAGCAAAACATTTTATCTAAGTAATAATGGCAATGCTGTAACCATTAATGGTGATCGCAATCGCCATATATTGCAAAACTTTTTGGTAGCCTAATTGGGTTGATTAGGCCTAAAACACACGTGGTTTCAACAGGATGGTGCCACCTCACACACAGCCCGAGTTATGCTTGAAATTTTGAAGAGTTTTTTCCCGGCCGCATTATGTCAAAAAGTGGCTTTCTCTATCACCCGATTTTTTTCTGTGAAGGTACTTAAAAAAAAAGATCTACCCTAATAAGCCAATAACAATTATGATGCTATAAGATAATATTTGAAATGAAATTGCTAAAATAATACCCGAAGTATGCGAGAATATTATGAACAATATGGTTAAAACATCACGCATCTGTGCTGCTGCCAGAGGTACCTACTTGGCCAATATAATATTTTATATATAATTGTAATAAAGCAAACATATGATAAATAAAAACAACATTAAAAAATTGTATTTCATTTTCTAGTTATTAAAAAATAACATTGGCCTGGAACATAATATTCACCTGTATATGTACGCCATGAAGTTGAAATAAAAATAAATAGTAATAAAAGATGGTCTCAAGTATAAATTGCGTTAGAAAATAACATTTTTATATGTCCGGGATCGACACCAAGTACCGTCAACACTTTTTTGAAAGCAAAAGAATTTTGGAGGTACCGAGTATTGATCCCACTACCTCTCACATACTATGCGAGCGCTCTACCTTCTTATTCCCTTTTAGACTATGGTGTCAAATTGTTGTATAAGTTCGTAATAATACTTTATTGTATGTTAGATTTTGTGTAGGTATTCTATTTTTATTCCAACAAAGAGCTTAATTATTAGTTATGAGAACAAAATAGAATAGGATCACCGTGAAGCCTAAAATGAAAACAACCTTTGGTCAATCCTTCCATATGTTTCTAGCCCCCAAAGCCTATAACATTTTGCCGAGCAGTATGAAACAATTCTCGATGGACAAACTCAAACACCATCTCAGGAGCTGGTTATTAGGTGTTGGCAGAAAGGAAACTGAGCAAAGATTCATGGAAATGATCACATGAACAGAACATCATTTCTTCATATTCATTTTTCTGTTTTGCATGGTGTTTTAGCAAGCATAGCGAGAGTATTTTACTTATTTATTATGTTATTAGAATTCTTTTAAAACTCTGTTCATTCCTAATATTTTTGGTTTAGATAAAATATATATATATTAATAATAATAATGGTTTTCATATTTGTACGATAGACAACGGATAAACCTGTCTCCTTTAGTACAGACTTCGGTCTTGTTAAGGAGACAGTGAACATCTCTTATATTATGAAACTTGTTCGCCTTTTTTGTATATTTATAAGAATGTTTATAATATATAATATGTACGTATATTAAGAACATGAACGGAATAAATAAATAATAAAAATAAAATATTTTGATACATGTACTTAACTTATTCTTAACATCAAATTTTAATACTAATGCTGAATTTAATTTGAAAAATTGTTATACGTGTTCACTTTTGTAACAAGCTTAATGGTTAAAAATAATTTTAGTAAATTTTAGTTAAATCTTTTAATTCAAATTAAATATATCATCTAAAAAGATAAACAGAACAAATCTATTTATCGAAATCTATCTTTTTTATCTGGGGAAACGTATTGATCATTACATTATAGCAACCGATTACGATTACGACAAATTTAGAACTTATATCTGTATATTTTAATAATTGATACATTTATTATTCTATTCATAAAAGCAATCAATTTTATCCCGGTTCGAATCCCGGTAGCAACTAATAATCAGAAAATGCAACTTCACAACAAAAATGTACTCATCTTAAAAATCTTTTTATAACAGAATGTACGAGAAGACCAATTACGACCAGTCTAATATACGATATACGATCACGTGAGTTATCTTCTGGCATGATATTCAGTCTTCTACTGCCCATTTTCATTGATTCTCCAACACTATGCACGTTTCTATTTTATTCCTATTTTGTATCTTACGATATTTGACGCATCATAACTAAATGATTATTTAAAAGTATAATAACTTGAAATAATGTTGGGTAAATTCCGTGTTCGCAGCTGCGGTCAACACTCAGCGACGGGACATTCCTCTATTGTTTAATTAGAAAAGTTGCCAACAACTCATTAATGTTTATTTCCTGGCATTGTACTGGATGGCCCGGGGAAACGGGACCAAAGTTGGCCAGGTTTTGCAATTTTCCCCTGTTTACAGAACCGCTCAAACTTTTTAACATACGGCGCTCACGTCGCACCTGTCTGGCTTGTTACGTAACTTTTAACGCCACGCAAAAGGTGATTATTTAATATTTTATAACGTTTCATTTAAATCCCGTGACTGGCATATACTAATTGTACGCAGGAAATAGTAGAATGAACATTATCCAAACTGTCATTACTGGTTTATTCATATTTCTACTACTTTGAAATGGACGCGGACACTCATTGCCGGCCTCTTTTGGAATATTAACCATTATTTCACCGAAAAAACAGATTTGTGTGCATTTGAAATTCATCGTCAACATGAGATTGCATTGTATGGTAGAAATTAGCGGATGTAGATGAATATTTGTTACCCTTTAGAGACATGGAATGATGTAGAAAATTGTTGAAAATATGATTAAAAGGTGAAAAGTTTAGAATTAAAGTTCACATTTTAAATATGCCTAAATATAACTATACGAGTACATATCACGTGAATTATTTTTTTACATAATATCGTCAGGACTATGGCCCCACTGTTACGCAGACGATACACACATTTATTTTTTCTGTAAGCCGGGTGAGACGAGGTATTAAAAAGAAAAATTGCAAGATGCGTAGATAAAATAGGCGAGTGGATGACATAAAATAGACTTACATTGAATCCATCCAAAACAGAACTACTATGGACAGCAACATCTAGAAGCAAAACTTAATACAGGAATCAATGTCTGCGAATGCTAAATCTGCAGTTAAGTTGTTGAGCGTGCACATTGTTTCAGATCTTTCAATGAATACACAAATCAGTTAAACTGTCAGTGCATGCTTTTACCAACTGAGACAGATTAAAGGTATTCGGAGACATCTTCCTCTTGAGGCAGCCCGTCTACTTATAAATGCATTTGTGGTGTCACGTGTGAACTATTGTAACAGCATCTATTCAGCTGGATAGATTACAATCTATTCTAAATACGGCTGCACGGATAATATATGAAGTTTCCAAATTCTCTCATATAACATCCCCTTTACATCAATTGTGCTGGTTGATGTACAATGCGACACATAACATGGCGCCTCTGTATCTTCAAGAACTTTGTATCCCAGACAATTTGAATGGTAGACGTCAAAATCTCAGGTCAGTCTCTACTTCAGTTGTAGGAAGGGTTGTAGAACCGACCAACCGTTGCCAGAAATCTAAATTTACTAAACGGGCATTTGCTCTCTTTGCCCTCCGTCATAAGAAACAGTGCATCAGAGACTTTATTTAAGAAGAAACTAAAAACGCACCTTTTCAAAAAGTCATAACCATAAGTGAAAATAACAATTTTTAATTTTAAAAAACAAAGATAATCGTAGAGCTATAAATAATTTATGTGGAAAGCGCCCTTGGGGTGAAAGTTTTTACGAAAATGGCGCTATACAAATTATCCATTATTATTATTATTATATATGCACAAATCATAATCTCATCGTAGATGTACTGAAAAATGATTATACAAAGAGGTTTCAATATTTTATGTTTATTTTAAATAAATTCATAAACACGAATAATTAATATTTTTGCATTTAACCATGCGTTAAAACAAATGCATTTAATTAATTTATTTTTAATTAGATACTATTTAAGTGTATTTTTTAAATTTGTTGATAGATCAATAAATTAAAAATAAACCAAACATCAATAATCGTATATTTAGTCAACCGATTCTAATAAAGGAATGGTTTTGTACAAATAAGAATGTCCATTCATCAGTTGAACATGACCACAATGCCAAATTGGACAACAAATGCGAAAATAAATTACACAAGTAGAAATTTTTTCTTAGAAAACCTCTATAATATTTACGCATTGTTAATTCTTTTCGTAGTTTTATGATTGTAGATATAAATCTGACGTCGGGATTGCAAGAACGGTCACCGTATGTTGTATGGGCGACCACCTCCGCGCCCCCCGGACCGGCCCGCAGCCCGCCATTCGCGAGGGCGAGGGCGATAGGGCCGTTATTCTATTAGGAAAAGATATGTAAGATGGACCAATGTGTATATAAAAAGCAGTAGCGTGACAAGGCGAGAACAGTAATATTTTTGATATGTTATGTATATCATGTAATAGATTTATGTGTAATAAGTTATCCTTTACATTTAAAAGAATTCGGTAATCTTTTGACAACTTTACACTGCCATTTTTCAGTGCAAAATAGGTATGATCTTAATTTGGATGGACAGATTCCGAGACATTTTTTTTTTATTTGTGTTTCAGGCCGAATATGATTATTGTAATTTTGTTATTTTAAAATGAAGAGAAATTATAAAATATATAAATAGACATTGCTTCTGGTGGATCAAAAAAAAATTATTTCAATTTATTTTAAATTAGTTTTTTTAAACACTTGAACATTAATTAATTCACAAACCTGTTTCGGAAATACCAATTTTCTTCTTCGGAATATCAAATAAACTAACCAAAAATATAATTATCACATTCTAATGCTTGTAATCAATTTTTTTTTTTTTAAATATATACTTTTAAATAAATCTAATCCTAATTTAAAGATCAAAGTTCAACTTAATTGTGGAAATTGACTTTGATACAAAATTATTAAAACAATTTTTAGAATAGAACAAGTGGTTAAATTTAGTTGGTTAAATAAAACATAATAAAATGAACATTAACTACAAAGTTTTTGCAAATATTAAAAATACAATTGAGTTGTCTTTAAAGCTTAAACAATATTTAAATAAATATTATAACTATACTGTATACCTAGAATAAGTATAAATTAAATATATGTATGTCTATTATATAAATAATTGGTACATACTGCAACAATGTATATAATATAAGTACCAACTATATAGGTTTTTTGATTGGTCTAAGGAAAAAATTTCACTCTGTTATAAAGAGATGCAAATTCGACAGGATTTGCCCAAGTGATAAGAATCATTCATAAATCAACAATAACCACCAGAAAGCCTAGATTTAAAAAAAATATATAAATGTTAGTCTACAGTGATGCAAATAAATGTTTAAATAAATATCAATTATTTAGTAAAATATTATAAAATATGATAATAATAATAAAATCAACATAACGAAAAGTAAACACTTTTTGATAATATGAAAAATACAAAATGTTTAATTAAAAATAATGATATCAGATTTCTCATTTTCTACGCCACTGAAAGTTTTGGGATCAAAACTCATTTATAAAGAACCATGCTATGGAAAAGTTAAGCTAAGACGTATTTAGCGAACGTCTCACTCCCCTAACGGCTATCCACCCTACGGGAAATGACGTCGTGTTGGGGATGAGAAATACAATACCGGTACTAGTACTTATTTGTCATAAGACATATAAAAGCTTCTGTGAGAATAATAGTTTCTCCAAAGTAATATCGATTCATTTCTGGGAGTTTTATTCATTCGGATGAAATAGAATGTCGCGACAAAAAATTCTTAAAAGCAGGTCTCCTTTGGTTCTTAAACATGAAAAAAATGTAACAAGATTAATTTATGTACAATGTTTACAACTATATATAAAGTTTAGCTTGTATCTAGTAAAATATTCATTATTTTTTATTATTTTATAAAAACTGGTTTGAAGTTAATCTATATATATATAAATAAAAATTTGTTTGTTTGTTTGTCCTGTATGCGTTCCTATACCATCCATCCGATTGCGATAAAACTTTGGTAAATTGTTGTGCACACGCCCCCGAAGGTTTCTAAATTAGTACAACTATTTTACAATGAGAAAGTTTGCCAAAGAAAGCGATCTGCGTGCCACGGCTATCAGTTTCATGGCAAACCATATGCCGTGAAATGTGAAATTCGGACAAATTCGCTATTTTTAGGATTCTCTGTGGCGAATTTTACAAAAATTATCGCTTTTTCTGGTAACTTCTTTCAATTTAACAAATGTGTATATTTCATATAGTTTATCGACAGTTCGCGTGTGTTCAGTGTGAACTATAGTTACTTTAGATACGTCATGTTTACTGAGATGTCAAAAACAAAATCTAAAATAAACTATTTGCGTCCAGTCGCGGATTGGTTAAACAAGCTATTTGTTATCTGTGATTGGTTCTTACCGAGATATCTGGCCAATTACTGGGATGGCTTGGACGGAAGTTATTTTTGACTTCATAGTTACATTTGATATGTGCCTTGGTTACGTCAAACAATCGCGGGGTGTTGTGAACAATTATCAAGTGAATTTGTAATAGTCGTCACAATGCATTACTTTCGCTATCAAATCAATTATGCCACCCTGCAGTTTCCGGTGCGACTCGCATTTGCAATGACTATCAACAAAGAACAGAGACAATCGCTACAAGTATGTGGACTAAATTTGGAAAATCCATGCTTCTCACATGGACATCTGTATGTGAAAACCTTCTGATTTATTCGTATACGCACCAAACGGAAAAACAAAAAAATATTGTGTATCCGAAAGCACTTCAATAATCAGAATTAAAATACAAACATTTTATTTCTTTGAGTGGCATTGCAACGCATGCCGGGTACTCGCTAGTATATTAATAAAAAACTGTATAAATAATGTATCTGATATATCTTTACTGCAAAAAGGTGCTGTTTGATCTCTTATTAGGATCTCAGTTGGGGTCTCATAGTTTGATATAAATGTAAAAGAATTGCTTTCTATCGCGGTCTCTTTATTGTTTCTAATCTTCTTCTAATTTTACATCTGCAAAGAGGCGCCAAGCTGCCCGATATTATCATTGGGTCGACATTCGTCAGACGGCACCCTAACACATTTAAGTTATTTAGCAATCAGTGATTGCAATTACTGCAGAGATGGCGCCAGGTGTCGATAACCAGGTGTCATGTTGCTAGATATTGTCTTAACAGGTAACCATTTAAATAAATAAGTTTAAACAAACATACCATAATTGCAGTCATAAATTGAGAAATAAATCAACTGATTGCGACTCTAATGAATAATCTATCACAGTGACTTACTAGGAAGAGAAAAATAATTTCTATACAAAGAAAATATTCTCAAAAATGTAATGCATTAAATTAATAAATTAAAAAGTTGATTCCAATCAAATTTAGAATAACTTTTTTTAAACGTATTAAATTTAAAAAATCTTTTTACAGGAATCTACAGGAACGACTATTAGTTTAACGATGTTGAAAGATATTATGGAAAAGTTTAGCAATGTTCTAGAATGTAGAAAAAATCACCTTTGTAGATTTGTATTAGAAAGACAGATGTCAATATTTATTTAACCTCAGTTGACAAGGGAAATAATCTAGATCAGCTTTATTTTCTTTGTATTTGAAAAAGAATATCGTTAAATCTGTTCTTTAAGACTTATGAGAATACCGGAATTATAAGAATTAAATACATATGTTTTGGTTAAGTGAAGGGATTTAATTAATCTTTCTATTTATAATCGGATATGAGGATTTAAAAACTATTAAGTAAATCCGGAAAGGTTTTGGTCAAAGTTTTTTGATGCTCGTTATTTGAGGTTCAAACATTGTTTTATGAACCATTTTTGATATTTACTTACTTAAGCGTAACCTAATAGTGATTAAACGAATCCAAAGATATAAGTATTGGATGTAACTTTTATCTGAACCATATCAATAATTAAAGGAAGGTAAATAAATATCTGGGTCAAACCTTTCTCCCAGGGTCCGGTTTGAAATTTATCCAATATATAAAATCTAGGACCTAACACAAATCACGTTTATTTTATTTATATATTATTTGTTACATTCTTTTAATTTTCCAATATATTCCAGTGCATAAAATACTCAGCGATGCATCGTTGAATATTTTACGCTCTGGAAGGTACAAGTATCCAGGAAAATTTGAATTAACTGAGCACTTTCTGGATAGTCATTAGCCATTGTTTTACGTTTGAGCCGAAGGTCACAGAAATACCTAAGCAGTATTCAGAAGAATACCTTGTAAAAGAGGCACTCAAATTTTATTTATTTAACACCCGGTTAATATCATTTGGGATGATGGCCTAAAATTGAAAACTTTTTGGTATCCGGCCGTGAAAAATCAGCCTAGTTTAAGGATTGACATATCGACATGGTGAATTCGCAATAAAAAAAAATCATTCATGTTTACACGTACAATGATATAAGGTCGGTTTTAACATTACTATCATTTTATACATCCGAAGTATACAGAATTTGCATATTTAAATAATATACTATTTTATATCTACGCTATTTTAGTTTCTACTTAAAATTAAATATTTTATTTTATATAACGTTATATTTGTAGGAAATAAAAAAAAATTTGGACAAAATAAGCGCCCAATAACAGAATATAAAATTAAAATAATTTTAATAAAAACAGTTTTATTTTATTTTTTTGTATATTAACAAAAAACATGGTTTTCCCGCTGTAGAGATAAACGATTTATTGTAAGACATTTATATCTTCGATAACTTTTCGGTAGTACTGATAGTCTCGTACGTAAACTTTTATGACTTGCTTAGCATATTTATTTATTGCTCGGCCTTACCGTCGTACCATGATGATATATTTATTAATTAAAATCTTTCCAGAAAAGTGGACAAAATTTGATGAAAACTGAATCAAAATCAGTTTAGCTATTCTTGAGTTTCAAAGTGACAGATGAACACTTTTTAAATTAAAATTAATGTAAAAATTTGAGAGTGAAACATGGATACTGCAATAACATGCTATCGATACGGTATTGCCAAGATACATTTATATATTGATGCGCTTTGCGTTGGTATAATATCGGACGCTTTCACAAAGTTTCGTATTAAAAGTTAATTGCAAAACTATGTATAATTGCAGAAAGGTTGAGAATTGTTTCATAGATAAACATCATTAGTTTCGTAATGGAGTATGATGTTTTAAACGATTCTCATGACAAAGCTGCACAAATAACAGCTTCGGAGCGTACACACGTTGTACTCTAAACACAAACGCCTGCTCGGACATGTTACTCGATATTCTCCTAGGCTTTGTTTGTCTCGGGCAAATAATAGGCTTTTCTTCGCTTGCACAAGCACGCTGCAATCGGTGCACAATGCAAAGAGAGATCGATCAAGCAAATGTCACGTTGATTTTCGACCCCTATTATTTCGGGGATGCAGAGCTGGATTGGTTCAGTTATATTTTACTTTTTATTTTCTCGCAATAATTATCATTGTAGATAATTATATAATTATTTTGATTCTTAACTTTCTTCGTATGTAAAAGTTTACAAAAAACATTACGTATGATATTTATGGGCATCTTCAAAAGGGATAGTATAAAATAAAAGTAACTGTAACAGATAAGCAAATGAAAAGCATTCTGTATTTTTAGACTCATTAAACCGTATTCATATTTTTAATTGTTTTAGAATGTCTCTTCATTAACACTAAATGACGCTGTTGTTAGTCTAATTGTTAAGATATTCGCCTAATGATTCAGTGATCGGAGGTTTGAGCCTCATTCTAGGAGACAAGAAAGTTAGTCCTATTTTCATAGCATAATCGTTTAGCTTAGTTTGAAGATAGTAATAAATTTGATGTATTCCACGTACGAATTTCTATTTTTTTTTTAAATCTTTGATCCACCCTGTTAGGTCTTAAAAAAATGCAAATATTTAAAAATCTAAATATATATTATCTACACATTGTTGTGGGATAAGATCCCGTGGACTGTATCGATTATAATATTGATCAGTGAACGCAACCCAAATTGGATTTATGAAGGAAAATAAGGGCAGATGGATATGGTCCACTTTGCTCTAAAGTCCTTAGTTGGATGTCGTTTTCACCTCCAGTTAACTAGCGTGTTTGATGTGAAGAATCGAGAGATCTCTGCACTTCCACAACTGTTGAGAACACAGCTTGTTCGAGGTTCGAACGTTACGCACGGCGCTGCTCTCGGACGGCAAAAAAAGAACCAGATCTTGACAGTTCGGTGTCAAAGGGCAATCTGTCTCCCCTTCGGCGAAATCTCTAAGTTATTGGTTGGCCAGAGCAGGACAGATATATTAAGGTTTATTGGAAGGACAAATGCACAGGGAGTGGGTACTCGACTTGCGTCAATACATTGTTTCTGAATGAGTCGGAGGTAGATCGCTGACCTGAAACGGTCTTCTGATGTCATTGGAACTAGCCCCCGCCGCGAATCTAGCCTATCCTTGCAATGCCTGTTAATTTCCAGGTCCAAGTATGGTTCAAAGAATAAAACTTTGGCAGACATCAGCGGTAAATTTACAAAATTATGTGATTGCCATAGTTATTTCTCGGTTCCTTGCTGTGAAGATTATTTCTGCTCCATCAATTTTAAGTTTCTTGGTTCATCACCGTATTCTTGTTTGTTCAATAATTTATACTTTTTGTTTTATATGTTTATATTTTCTTATTTTGTATTTAAATAAATACAGGCAGAATCTGCACAGACAAGATAGTAAATGGATTTTTGTTAGTAGTCATGCCGTGTTGAATTGTCATGGTTACCTTGTAGAGTAAAAATGCCAACGTGACGGTGAATGAGTAGGAAGAATATCGGAGAACCATAGAACGGTTCTAAATAAATAGAGGATCACCATTCACGGTTTCTTGAAATTGTGATGAGGTCATCTAATTGTTGTCACTATCATGAATAAAATTTTGTTTTTGAAATTCGTCTAAAAAATGGTACAAAATGTACTGAGAAAACTTAATCTTCGTTAGCAATATTTGAATATATCCAAGAACACACATTACTGAATTTTTACCTACGAAGGCACTATTATTAATCAAACATCTCATAGAGACAAAGCTATTTTTTAAAAAATTGTATTTAATGGAAAATATATGGAAATTTAGGGTAATTACAGGGCTAACGAACTTCGGCTTCGGCTGGCTTAAGTGGTCACTTTATATATATATATATATTTTCCATTAAATATAATTAAAAATAAATATAATATATAAATATGAGAGATTTGATATTTAATTAATCTTCGTTGTTTATTGTATTTTCTATGGAAAGCAGACTGATCAATTGAGAAGACTAAATCAACTAGACTTGAGAGAAAAGTTTCATCCTTAACTACGCCCCATTGAATTAGTATTAAAATTTGTGTTGCTTTTGTGGAAAATTTTCGAATTACTATGAAACACATTCATGTACACACATGCATTCACACATAGCTAAATATTTCGGACCTGTATCGGCACCACCGAAAGCATCCCCCGAAAAGACAACCCTATTCCGAAAAATTTCAAAGTGCATTTTGTGATCAACCTCAAAGTTTCCGTTTCCGTGATGGCTCCGTGACGGTGGAAATCGACGAGAGCAGGATGCACTTTGAGTGACGTTTTAGCGGACATTTCGAGGATTTCAAATATACGAGGGTGTGAATCATCGTCGCGTCTTTTCAATCGCAGTCCGCATAAAATCGGAAGTCACAATTTATGGTTGACTGGGGTCACAGTCGAGAAAAATAAATTGACAAGATGCTACTATTACAATTTTTTAAAGTAAAATAATATTATTTTTATATTATAAGTAAATAAACTAACGTGTTATATTTATTTTAATATTAGAAGATATAATACATTTATAAAATAATCAGTAGGATATATATATTTCTTTTAACATTTATTTCTTCTCTATAGAGGAGTATATACGAGGTGTATAATTGATGTTTCAGTTAGTCTGTGTACATATTTTTTGACTACAGATACAAATTTATAGTAGTCTGTAATTTTTTTTATTGTGATAGGGAGATTGTTAAAAAATTTAATGCCTTGATAAATATCGTGATTTTAGGTTGAGGGTTCTTATATACAAACATGTTAGGGTGCTACTAAAATTGTTAATTAATTCCTGATTGCATTTAACTTACAAAATTTAACCCAACGAACTGTAAATAAATGTTTGTGTTGTTCAACAAAAAAATTATATTTTTTTAAATATAGGTAACCTAACCTAACAATTAATGTAACAATTTCTAATCGAAAAGTACATAGTGAAATTGCTTCTGACTGAAAAATACGGTAATAATTATCAATGTTATTTCCATTTCTTTTTAGACACCTATGTATTCATAACATAACAATAATACCTGTTCTATTCACAACAGATAAATAAAAAAATAGATTTTAAAATATTTGATTTGAGTTATTAAAAAAAAATTATTTACATAAACGATTTTTTTAAGTAAATTAATAAAATATTTTTATTAAAATGTTTGTCATTTTTACGACAAGTATGCATGAGGGTATATATACATATGCATGAAGTAAGAGTTGTGCATCAGAATATAATAGTATGATGCCTTGTACTCTGCCTACCACCATGGGGAAATGGCGTGGTACTAAATTAGTTATTACAAAAAATGTCAATTGAAAAAAATTTCAGATCCCAAAATGTTGACAACTAGTGACTCACTTTAGGAACAGCTGGATGAAATAAGTTGAGAACCTATATGAGAAGAGGCTTGGCCTATAATATCATACGTCACTAAAACGGTGAGGATTAGGAATACAAGTAGGTTCCTTGGTGAGGTGATGAGCCCTTGATTTTCCAAGAATGTTGGAGATGAAGGCGATGAACATAAATCATTTTAATAGATATATAACTGGGCCTAAAAAATTAAATACACAGGTGATCACGTGGTCTTGTAGCAACCGAAATAACATTTTTAACTTGCCGATGAAATATTATATAAATAATAGAAATATATTGCTAAAATATTTTTCGATAAAATTGATTTATATGTATATTCTTCTAATTGATACATTAAATTTGTATTAAAAAAATCACAGACCTATATTCTGAATAATTACAACTTCACAATAAGAATGTGTTCTTCTTAATAATATATAAGTTGTATCAATGTCTTTAAAATTTAATAAAAATGAATTATTAATTCTGGCGTCTTCTATCGGATTACTCAAAGGTATTTGAGATTCCGTAAAAATAAAGAAGATGGCTTTCAAATAATGGAACGATTGATGTATTAATTTGAAAAATGTAACATATAGGTTCGAAAATTTATCGTCAAAGCACTGTGTTGGTATAGCATAATCGGATAATGCACGTTTTCAGGATTGGAAGAGATCCAGGTTCGTATCCCGATAGCAACAACAGTGTTTTTCGTTAAAATTGATTTTATATGTATATCTTTCTAATTAATAGATTTAATTTGTATTAAAAATATCACTGACCTGACCTGATTCTTCACAATAAGAATTTGTTCTCCTTAATAATATAAACATTAGAAATATTTTTTCACATTACGAATTCAGCTAATTACATGCACCTTCAGTTGCCAGATATATTTCAAATCTCTTATATTTCTGACGACAATGACGTACGTGTACAGAACGTGTTATTTTTCTGTTTTCTTTGTATTATAATACATTTAAAATATTTACTAGTGTATTCTTTCAATCGTTATTACACGGTAGTCAAACCAGGTCTCAGAATATTTAGCTAAGTCAGAAGTTCCAATCAATGCAGCATAGTATATAAATAAGTATGCTGGAAATCAGTAGAAGATATATTTTTTATTTTCTCTTTTTCTATTTATCCTTTGTTATTAAAACTAGACCCACAAAACATCTTGCTAGACGTTTATTTGCAGGTACATACATATCAATTTTATTACATATAATATAATCAAAACATAACAACTAATCAGTGACATAGTTTTAACAATTTATTTTATGCTTACAAGTAAGACAAATTATTTTCGATAAGTCACTTTTTTATCATTTCTTTCAAATTGAGTGAAGGCGTACTATTTTGTAAAGACTCAGGTGGTTTATTTTTTAAAGTAGTAACAACAAATTCTAATATCCTAGATCCATACTTATTGGTGATTATGAGAATTAATTCAAGTTAGCTACACCTTTTGTATTTTGTCCACGTGAAGCCACTCTATCTATTTAAAGCTTCATTGTTATAATTTTCTTGTATTAAAGGGAATAGTAACAACCCGTGTACAGGAAGAACGTTTACGGAAGAATATAAGAATTTTAGATTATGGCTCAATATAAATGCATCCAGACCTACAATTTTTTTCATTATGGCTGTTTGAAGATTTAAGAAAAGGAACACGAGGGTTAGAACAGACCAAGATAAATTATGTTTTTGATATGGTTAAATAGTGTGAATTGCAGCGGGTGGCCTATATTTATAGACGCATAGAAAACCAATGCATAAAAAATATCCTTATTATCCACTAGACATAAAACGATCTAAAGGATGCCAAAATTCTTTGTATATTTCTCAATATCATAAAAATGTGAGAATGAGAGACAAACTTGGTTTTTGAGGATATATCCGATCTTGTCTTTCAATTTTAATTCAACAAATATTATAAAGACTACAGTACTTATTGAAATGAAATCATATTATTCATTTTTAGGTTGACTGGATAAAAATGCTTGGTATTGGATACCACCGGGTGAATGGAAAATGCCTACAGGTTGTTCATTCAGGCATGTATTAATCTACTTCACGCATTATGTGTAAACAGAGTCTGGCACGTTACTAAATGCCACGGGATGTTCACCACAGAGAACCCACTTTTCATACACACACACTACTAATAATGTACGTACTGCAAGATCTTACAAATATTCCCTAACTGTAATTAAATTTATTAATTTGTCCACTTTTGTTTTGATTGTTTAATATTGATGTAACATAACTATTTGCATATTGATGATTTATTTTACCCGTGTTTACCGCTGACATAAATATGATGTAAAATATTTCAGTTGACATCCCTGATTTTATTAAATTATTTATCTTCTTATAATACCTACCTGAAGAACCCAATTATAATTTTAACATTAATTATATAATTATTTAATCTGAACGAAATTTCTTTATATACAACAGTAAGTGTTTAATAGATGAAGAACAATTATTTGCCAAATCGCTTTACTCATGTTATTTAAAAACGAAGATGGGCCAAAAAAGGCAAAAATACAATACTTAATTGTTTGCACATATAATGATATAAGGTCGGTTTTAACATAACTATTATTTTATACATCCGAAGTATACAGAATTTGCAGATTTAAATAATATACTATTTTATATCTAGGCTATTTTAGTTTCTACTTAAAATTAAATATTTTATTTTATATAATGTTATATTTGTAGGAAATAAAAAATATTTTGGACAAAATAAGCGCCCAATAACAGAATATAAAATTAAAATAATTTTAATAAAAACAGATTTATTTAATTTTTTTGTATATAACAAAAAACATGGTTTTCCCGCTGTAGAGATAAACGATTTATTGTAAGACATTTATGTCTTCAATAACTTTTTGGTAGTACTGATAGTCTCGTACGTAAACTTTTATGACTTGCTTAGCATATTTATTTATTGCTCGGCCTTACCGTCGTACCATGATGATATATTTGTTAATTAAAATCTTTCCAGAAAAGTGGACAAAATTTGATGAAAACTGAATCAAAATCAGTTTAGCTGTTTTCGAGTTTCAAAGTGACAGATGTAACTTTTTAAATTCAAATTAATGTAAAAATTTGAGAGTAAAACATTGTTAAAAAAATTTGTCATTAATTTAATATGTTGACGTGGTGTAATGGTCAACGCACTTCCCCGGATAAGTTAGATATTCCTGCTTCGAATCTCTGTGGCGACAAAATATTTTGTCGATAAATTGATTGTGTCTGTATATCTTTCTAATTGATACATATAGTTTGTATTCAAAATATCACTATAGAACTATGTTCTGAAAAATTACAACTTCACAATAATATGTTTTTCTTAAAAATAAATTTTAAAATATTAGAGATTCTATAATTGATAACTAAATAATGATATTATTATACGAGTAAAACATATATTTTTAAAATTGATGTTAAAAGGATTAAATAAATAATATTTTAGATATAAATAAAACTGTAATGCAGTTTGTGCAAATAATAAAAATTATAATGTATATGTATGTAATAAAGTTGAATGAAAAAAAAATGAAAAAATAGATTTTTTTAATCAATATAAATAGAATTATAAATATTCCATTAAATAAACATTTCGTTGAAAATTGGGAATAAATAAGTTATTTAGATGTAGAATAACTTAATGCTTTGAAATTAACTCGTCAAATAAAAAAAACACGGAAGTGGAACATTTGCAAAACTCTGTGTCGTGGCGCTGGGCAGCTACCCGCCCACCCCGCCCGTGAATGGGGGTAGATTTGTTACTCGTGACGTCCCTTTTGTAAGGGGATGACGGTCCACGCAGCCCTCTCACCCCCGGCCCTCGTGGACTTCTGATTAATGAACCCACTGAATGAAGTTTGTAAAAAGCGACATTTATCAGGCGAGTTAATGTTTGTAGTGAATACTGCCAAAACGACTGAATTATGGTATTATATTATGATTAATGTATTTCGTGAATTTGTAACACGCTAATTATGCCGTTTACAGATTGTTTACACGCCATTTATATCAGACACGATGATAATATTTACATTCTGAAAGATTCACTCAACATTGGTACAAATTTGATTCGTACACCGCGAGTTTTTAACATTCTAGAATAGTTTTTCATATTTAAAATACGAGAAATTTATTTTTTAATTAAGTATCGGATTTTTTTTACAAAAACACAACGTTTTTACAACACTTTACCCTCATCGGACGCTACACACCTTAAACTATTTTGCCACCATAGTCGCCACCATTATTAAGGCACTTGTCATAACGGGGCACGAATTTTTATATACCTTCATCACAGAACGTCGCCACCTGGGATGAAAACCATGTCTGTACTGTTGAGTTCATCATCGTTATCAAAACGCTTGCCACCAAGGAACCGCTTCAGATGAAGGAAAGTATTGAAATCAGGACAAAACAGGACACATCTATCTCACAGTCGTCGGGCTGATCTTGAGCATTTTAACCACTCACTACAAGATGGCCAAACTATGTAAATGTCTTTAACGTTGCATGTGGTGAGTCAACAGATGAAGAAAACCATTGCGCATGCGCAACATCGCAACCGCAGTGTTACATCGGGAATATCCGGGAGCGGTACTTACTTAAAAAACGCGCCTCGTATATATACACGGGAATACATATTTTTTCTAATTTTACTTTAATTAAAAAATCAACTAAAAATACATTTAAATATTTGTACACAATTATACTACATTTTTCTACATAAAATAATAATAAAAAAAACACTACGACCCCCTTTACGTAATATATTAGTATACAACGTAACAATATCGACACATATTTGTTTTGCATCGCTATGAACATTTTTATAATTATAACTAGAAATAACCCGTCAATAATGATGGAAAACCATTCAAGTATAAATAACTTTTATAACCTTATGAAAATACAATAGTAAAACAGTTTAATTGGTTTGACGCCATAACTCCACACTTTCAGATAACAATAATATGGATACATGTTTATTTAACATTGCTATGGAAACTATTGCGACTAATCTCATAACTCATCAATAATGACGGGAAATCATTCTTGTGTAAATAACTTTTATTATCTTATGAAAACACAATAGTAAAATAATTTCTTTGTTTGACGCGATAACCGCACACTTTCAGGTAATAGGAAATCTTTTTATTTTATGGTACCACAGGAACCGAACGGCTGTCGGTATATTTATTTTATGTTGCTGTGCGACACCAGTGGATGGAAATTATTATAGTGGTGATTACTTACAAACGATACACTAGACTAACATTTTATAGTTTTCTCTAATGTGGATAATAATTTAAGCAATGAGCAATGTGATAGATATTATAAAATACCCATAAACTTGTTGTACAAAATATGTTACGACAGAATTATACAATGTTATTCGCTAATATCATGCACGCAAGGTTTAGGCCAATTATGAAAAAAAAAAAATTAAATTGTTAACTTTGTTTTATTAACCACTTAATGAATTAAAATACATCTACCGCTTTCGAAAAATATATTTTTTTTCTTCAGGCTATCATTAACTAATCAAAAACATATGTTATCGTTTCTTTAACATAATTTATTTTTAAAAAACAATAATTAATAAATAAATTAACTTAAATTGTTACTTGATGATACAAAATTACTAGAATAAGAAAATGATATTTTTCAAAACCGGTAGATGTATTTTAATTCATTAGTGGTTAATTATTAGTATCAATTCAATCTGTTTCTGTTTTTATTAATTAGTTTTTAGTCAGCGTTTTCATTGACGAAACAGCCGAAAAGAAAAAGAAATGTCGGTGACGTTACAATACATTTCAGTCGCGTTTTCAGAGATATCGTAGATAATATTTTAAGCCAATTTAGAGAACGGTATAGAACAATAAAATAACTGAAATTTTTTGAATTAATTAATTCTAAATTATTTTCTACATTTAAGAATTATTAATTTCTAATACAATTGTTTTCAAAATTAGAATCACTATATTCACATTTTTTCGATTTTGATCGCCTTAAGAATTAATTATTTTATATAGTTCACTAAAACGAATTCATACTTATTTACGGAATATTCAAAATCAGACACGAATTTCGGATCTTCCAATGATTGCTATTGAAACAGAATTGCTTTTAGAATTAAAAAGATCGGGAACTTTTTATAACGATATTATCGGCGAATTTACGAAAAAACAGACGGATTGAATTGGAATACAAATTATTATCTTTAGTATTTAACATTACACTCACGCGCAGCAGCTGATGATTAGCCCCGGATATTTATCATATAGCTGGATGTCATTTATATTATTCACTTTTGAGATATCTGAGGCGGCTAAAAGAGTTCTCTTCTGGTTTAAAAACCCATGCGCATATTATATATATATGCAACCGAGACAACCGCATCCGGTTTCCGTATAGTTACGTAAACGTCGTCGGTAACAGCATAACCTAAGTTTAAGCCTACTGCACGCCACTGATATTCACCAATGTTACACCAAAAACATGTATGTCAATAAAGTCTAATTAATAAAATAAAGACGACATTAGCCAACAGGGGATTGACAATGACAGATGATATTTAGATCGTCTTCTTCTTCATTGTGTGCTAAATACTGTGTGTCTTTTTGCTCGTTTTCTCAATTATCTAATATAACATGCCCAGAGTATACGAGGATATTTTTCCATTTATTAATTTTTTAGACACATATAATATATATTATAAAGCTAAAAATACAGTTTGTTACATATATATTTTTGAGTACAGTATTAAACTAGGCAAGCCTGTTTTAGGGTAAATTAGCATACAAATCATATTTCACAAACCAATATAACTTATTAAATACTAGGCGAAACATAATTTAAATACAAAATGAAAGTACATACAAGGCAAAGAAAAAGTGAAAATGTATAAAATCAGAGAATTAAAATACTAATGTGAAATACCATTGTCGAAAGTCTTTCCGAAATCTTATAATTCTTGGAGGCTAAATAGATTAGTACGCCTCGCAGTCGACGGGGTACCGTAGCATCTGTCTCCTGTACCACATTTCGAAAGCATCCAGAATGTTTCTTTCCGTTTTTCTGTGTCCATATTTCCATATCATATAATGTTATGGAGAATACAAGCTATTTTACTAGAGGGATTTAGAATATAACACCGATTTCTTCATAATAATTAGCCACACATGCATGATCACGATTGCTTTCAATGAGAAGAAAACGAAGAAGAATATCGAAAAAAAGGTTTGTCTATATCTTCTTCAGACTTCTTTAATATTGGTATTTAAATAAATGCGAATATGTGTATGAATTAATTATGCTTAATATGTAGATAAATCATATTTACATAAACTAAAAATAAATTCATAAATATTGTAGAATACTACAGTAAGTTGAAAATATTGTCAATAGAATGAAATTCGTCTTAGAATCTTATTCCAATAAGAAAACACAATTTACAGATAGTTTGTGTAACCAATTTGTAAGTTTCCCAGAACTATGTATTTCGCTTAAAGTCACACAAAGAAGGGAATAAAATTTCTAACACTGCCTGTTCCTGAAACTTTTTACCATCCTCGTCCTGGAGAGGAAAATGTATAAAGATAAACTGATTATGTTATTTTCACTCGCTGTGTCTTCGAATTTTGTTATTGAGTTATGGAACACAAAGGAATCGTCGCGGGTGGGGCGGTGCGGAGGGGTATTTGTGATTGAGGGGGGCAGGAACTATGTTTCAGGTCTTTCCAACAGGTGCTTTGTAAGGAGATATTGCGCACGATGTTCTCTTTGATACTTCATACCCCTAATAGTGAATTCGTTGGTAACATTTTGCAGCAATATCGCCGTCATACCCAGAACCTACCGCCTACTGAAACTATCAGAGGGTCTTTAATATTTTTGGCGTAAAATTTAGTATTGTTAAAATTAATATATTACAAATTAATCACCAAAGAAAAAATATTTATATTTAAGTATTTATCGTTGCTATATAGCCAAAATTTAATAAATGTTGTTGATGTTTGTAGCGTTAACTTCGTGGTTAGACATAATTTACACTCTCTTACCAAGACTCCGCCTACACTCCGTTATGGATGTCGTTTAAATTTTATGGAATAGTTCAGTTATACGCCAGTCCTGACGAAGATACGTTAGTATCGAAACTGATTGACGTAAAAAAAACACAGTGGTTTAAGCAAAGTTAAATACAATTTTAAAATGAAATAATTTAATTAATAAGTTTTTTAAAATTAATTTAGTCCCAAATGACTTTACGTATTTCAGATAAAAGTGACTGACACCATCTAACTACAAGTTACATAGGTACTACATTATATTTTAATTTTGTGTTTAACTGTTTTGAAGACAATAAAAAATAAACAATTACGTACCATGACAAATAAAATTAATTAACGTTTTACAAGAAATATGACAATTTTTTTGGAAATAAAATCAATTTTTACTAGATATATTTATAATAATTCCAAAAAAAATGTTATTTGAACAAAAAAATCTTTATTCACAAACTCTCCTGCATAATTTTAAATTTATTTGTTATTCAGTTAACTGTGGATAGGATAGCGTATATTTGAAACCCAGGTTATGTATTACTTGTAAATAAATAAAAATATATCATTAATAGATAGTAATCTGCTTTGCTGAATACTTATTGTGATGTCCTTGGAATTGTATGGTTGTGTGTGTGAGTGTGTGTGAATGCTGCACCGCCGGCGCGTGTATGTGCGAGGCTATAAAGGTGGCGCGTGGCAGGGCACGGTTTTTTTTTTGGACCTCTACATTACGAGGTGTAGACTAAAGACGTACTAAAAAGACAAGTATGTAACACTTATGCTAGTTGTATTATGGTAGACACCATAGTACAACTTGATCCAATCAATCAAATATCCAATTCTTAAATTGATTTACATGATGCGTTTTACACCTGGTGATAAATTATATTACACGTTACACTGCCCTGGCGGAGATTATTTAAAACAGTGATTTTAAATAATGCAATTTGTGTATTGACTAACAACATCGTGCGGAATACTCAGTACATCGGGTATATGACTAATTAACTGAAGTGAACATTTATTTTACTTACTTATAAGCGCAAAATATTTCTTCTTATTTCACAAATACGTAAATTTTGAGATGTTAATTATTTTATTTTAAGGTAACAATTCTCAAAATAAATATTATCCGCTTAGTATAATATATTCGATTTTAATATATTTTATTTTAACTTTCTTTTTTTATATTTTATTTTAACTTTCTTTTTATATATTTTATTTTAACTTTCTTACAAATTTTTATTTATTTTTACTCTTATATATTTTTTACATTGTAGAAATAAAATTATTTATAACTTACACAATTTAAAAATAGGTAGTTTTCCAAACAATTGATTACATTTGTGTAAATAATTATCACTTTGATTCAAAATATTTGTACTCTTATTTTTATCTTATTTTATCTATACTTATTTTTTATATATGTATCTTTCTTAGTATTTATAATTGCACTGTTATTTATTGATACTTGTTTGTAAGGTTACTGTTGTTTTATTCCCAATAACTAATAGTACTTAAATAACGTACTTTACAAATACAATAATTTACAAAATTAAAAAATTGTAACAATAAATAAATAATTATTAGCAATATTTGAATATGTTCAAGAACAGTTTGTCCAGAGCAGGATTTTTACCTACAAAGTCACTGTTATTAAATAAATAATAGATAACTCATAGAGACGAACCTATTTTTTATTATATTTAATGGATAATATGTGGAAGTATGGCTTACAACCTGTTTTTGGCTGGCTTAAGTGGTCAATTTATATAAATATAACGTTAACCATTCTCACTTATTAATCTTTATATCTATCAAATTTTTTGAATGTTGTATATATGTTAATATGTGGACTCGCTTCGAGTGCCTACACTATGGATAAAATTAGATAATTCATTTCCTGAAACAGCATATATGTCACAATGAGAAACTGATTTTGTTTTTTCTTTTAATTATTAAAGCAATATTCTCTATCTGTAAAATGATTTTGACACATTATACTAGAATACGCCTGTGTCAATATTTTTCAATTTGATATATTTTCTTATTTTGACCAGTATAGCAATATTTGAATATGTCTAAGAACACACAATTACTGGATTTTTACCTACAATGGCACTGTTATATTTATATAAAGTGATTACTTAACCCAGCCAAACACAGGTCGTAAGTCCTGTAATTACCCATCTTCCATATATTTTCCATTACATATAATAAAAAATAGCTTAGCCTCAATGAGATATCTATTATTTTCTTAAAAAATATTATTTTAAATAGTTAATTTTATTTTACTAACCGCTTAATTAATTAAAATACATCTACCGGTTTTGAAAAATATCATTTTCTTCTTCAAGATGTCAATGACTAATGAAAAAATATTATTCATTCATATGCTATTCTTTCTTTAACATTATATATTTTTAAAAAACAATAATTATTTAAAAAATAAATTTAGTACTTAACTTAAATTGTTACTTGATACAAAATTACTAGAATAATTTACTTATTAAATTTAGTTGGTTGTGTATAATTTTTGATTAGTTTTACAAGCTTTATTTATCTTCAACGATTCCAAATTATTTAATTTATTTCCAATACATGTAAAATAGATAATCCCAAATTTTTATCTTCTATCAAATGATTAAAAAATTCTGAATACCCACTATTATTCAAACATCTCAAATGCTCCTTTACTTATTAAAATTTTGACCTGTTTTATCAAATGGTTAATAAAACAAAGTTAACAATTTAAAATAATGGATTTTAGCCACAAGGTTGATTTTGCAATCTTAAAAATAAATAATTATTAGTTAGTATCGAATTGAAGATTTTTTTTTGTAGTTTATTTACTTCCTACAGAATCCAAAAATAAAAAAAAGATGAATCAGAAAGATGGAATAATAAGAACCAACGTTGAAATAACCTGTCGACATAAAATATGTTGAAAAAATATGGAGAAAGGATGGCAATAGAGATGGGAAAAAGTCACTTTAATTCACACACTTTGACAAACGGCTCCATTCCACTTCCTTTGTGATTTTAATGTGTTAGCTATCCTTTCTGTGTTTGTGTTGTGAATGTGCACGTATTGGAGAGAATATTTTGAAAAACATACATCATTTTCTAGTTGTAGATATTTCTCAATAGTTTATTTTTTATCATGGTTGGTCAGTTTTTCACTTGACACAGTTGACATTCGTAAAAATGTTTTTATAAAGTAGATATGCACACATAACTTCAATATCAAATAACGTGCAACTTTAGCCGAGATACAAATGTAAAGGTATCTTGCATAGCCGGCCGCACATGAGTAGGCAAAGATGTTTAGAAATTAGGTTCAAATTCTAGTATTTTTTTTATTTTTTAGTTTAGCATAGATACAAACTGTCGTCAGGCGGTATTGCAGTTATTTATTGCGCCATATCGCTGAAACAGTAAATTACGCGTTTAAATCGTTTTAAGAACATGTGTAATCATCCTTAATCATATATTTGAAAATAAAATACTTGTTTTTTTATTATATTTATATTCGTTTAATTTACTTGAGACGCGTTTCGTCTTGTAGGCGCATTATTAATCTAACAATTTAATTCAACAACTTGTATTTATATCTAAAGTGGGGAACAGCTATACAATTTTATTTGCATGAGATGAATAGGGAGATGAATTCTAATGAACAAATTTCATTCGTAATAAATTTCACCTCAAGGACGCTTTACACATAAATTGTTTATAGTCCTATATTATAATTTCCTCTTATTTAAACATATGGAAATGATTTTCTGAAAAGTCTCTGCTGTACTGTTTCTTATGACGGAGGGCAAAGAGTTTCACGCTTTTGGGCCTGCCGCCGCAAATGCCCGTTCACTAAGCTTATACTTCTAGCAACAGTTGGTTGGTCGTACAACCCTATCTGCAGCTGAAGTAGAGGGTGACCTGAGAGTTTGACGTCTATTATTCAAATTGTTTGAGATACAAAGTTCTTGAAGATACAGATGCGCCATGCTATGTGTCGCCCTGTACATCAAACAGCACAATTTAAATTCAACTTTTTCAAGGAAACGAAGCCAATATAGTTGAACATAAAAGGGATGTTACGAAAGATAATTATTATCCATGTACTATCCATACTACGAACTCTGAAACATTAGTAGTTAACAAAGGTTGTCACAATATTTCACACGTGACACTCCAAATGCATTTATTAGTAGACGGACTGCCTCAGGAGGAAGATGTCTTCGAATATATAACTATACATTAAAAATATCTTATACAAATTAAATGTATCATACAGACAATATCAATTTATCGAGAAAATATTAACTTTAATAGGTTTTTAAAAATGGAATAACAGATGTATCAGTTTGAAAGAGCTGCGGCATATAAGTTCGAAAATTTGTCGTCTACTTACTTGGTTGGCGTGATGTAACTGGTAATGCATTTTCCCTGATAGAAAAAAATCTAGATTCGAATCCCGGTAGCAACTAAAATATTTTTTCAATACATTGATTTTTTCTGTGTATCTATCTGGTTGATATATTTAATTTGTATTAAAAAACCACAGAACTATGTTCTGAAAAAACAGCAACTTCACAATAATAATGAGATCTCCTTAAAAAAATATGTATTTTATAATACGGTATTATAACTGACTTAACATTTTTGGCATTGTGATAGATAGAAACATGATCGTTGGTAGTAATTCTTATTAAATGTGGATTTTTAATAACTTAAACTTGAAAAAAAAATATTTTTACTTTATCGAGTAACAAACTGTGTGGCAAAATTTTACGGTTCAAGTTAAATTAGACATAACTTAAATCCTAGTCGGGCCGGTAGTAAGGGCTTGAGGGTATTAAGATCAACGTTGTGTAAAATGGCCGCACAGGATCGGCGAGGCGGATCCTGGATCATAAATAAGGACTACACGTCTTGATTGGCCGGAGCGCAGTCTGGGATGAGGCTGTGGATACAATGACGTAGTTAAACATGACTAAAGTTGATTACTTCATATTGCACAGATTTACGGTTAAAGTATCAGTAAAAGATTTTTAATAAAATTTCTTACTCGAGTTGAAAGAAATCGACTCCCGTAAAAGCTGTTCGAATTTAGCTTCTTTATGATCAGAAAATGCATCAAAATTTAAACCTACGCAGTAAAATAATAAATATTTGTATTTAATTAAAAAATAAAGCATGTTAAAAGTCATATATTTTAATTTGATAATAAAATATAATTCAAATTAAATTTTTCAATTAGAAAGATACATAAAGAATGTTATTTTAGAGGTTTGTCTTTCGAATAAGCAGCAATTTTTCTAGCGAAAGCAAAATTTGACAGCTGATAATTTATGCTCCGTTTGGTTTGCCATGACCATGAATAAAATTACACCAGAAAAACGCTAGAAAATTGTGAAAAATTATTTTGAAAATCGTGGTTCATTTCGCGAAACTTACCGTGCGCCAAGCAAGAAATTCGTATAACTCTGGATCGTTTTTGCACCACGCATTCTTTAATTGATAATACGCATCCGCAGAGACATCGTACAGTGTGCACCGAAGAAGCTGTTGTTTCTTCAAAAATGATGCCAGCCAAAACATTACAGTTACAGAGAGCGCTATAGATCCATGATTACTGACTTTTACGTTCTCCAATTAAATGGCGTTGATGTGGAAGAGCTGTGGTTTCATAAAACCGGTGCAACATCACAATCAATTTATTGAAGGATATATTTGATGAACGCATAATTTTACGTACTGAACCTGTCAATTGGCCTCCAAGATCGTGTGATTTAGCTTTGGATTATTTTCTGTAAGGATATGTAAAGTGCCTAGTCTACCCCGATAACTCGGAGATTATAGACGACTTGGAAGTCAATATACGTCAATATAAGTCGATATACGTCCCCGGCTGCTCTAAAAAGTGGTCGATTGCGATTTATTTGCGCGAAATCATATTTAAAAACTAAGCTATAAAAAACTCTTTCCAATTAAGCTAAAACCATGGCCATTACCACGATTTTTATTTGTTTTATTTCATTTTAAAGGTACCTCTAAAAAAACACGTTAATAAAAAACTGGACTGATCCGTTGTGAATACTTACTATTTCTAGGAGATCTCAGTCTGCTTCGGCATTATCAGTCACAATTTGTAAAATATACTTTTTTTCTCAAAAGATTTCACAAAGTTTTTAAATTGTAATTTCACAATACACTATTAGAGCTGCTAATTCGAAAACGTCATGAGGGAATAATGTCCGTGTTCCTGGATCCTCATCGACGCCGGGACCAAACTCTGCCGGCCGTCGTGTGAAGCTCCGAGAAACCCTCTCTAGGTAGTTCACGCAAGCTAGTTTGTACCCAGATATGTGTCGTGCTACCGCACCTTTGGTATCAAGCGGCAGTTGGCGCTCTATGTCCGCCTTAAATATATTTAACAAAAAAATATTTGGATGCTACCCGGATATTTTATCAATAAATACATTTTTTCTGTATATCTTTCTAATTGATTAATTTAATTTACATCAAAATGTTCTGAAATTGCAACATCACAACAAAAATGTGTTTTCATCAAAAATAAAATATAATATAATATTATTTCATAACACAAGGCTTTTAAAAATAATTCAATATAATGTATTTTATATTTTTATCGACAGTAGGGATATTAAAATGTACTTTGAAAATAAGGTACAAATTATAAAAAAATATTTTCGGGCGGAGAACGATGGAAGAAATCATTAAGGAATATTATCAGCAGGCCACCACCCGGGGGTCATGATTTTCAGTAAAGAATAAATCGACTAGAGATTGGAAATGACAATTTATTTATTATTGTTGTTCACCTCATGTGAAACACAAAATTGTCAATAATTATGCTCATCACTAAGGGATCAAATCTTACGCAAATGAATTTTCTCCGTCTATAGATATATGATCGTTGGTTATAATGTGATAAGATATTTAACTATGATAGCAATCTCCAATGTAACAAATCGCATCCATTCGACGAGAGCTAAATATGAAAAATAGACTTCAAACTATACATCTTACAATTATTTGTTGAAATAGACCAGGTGGACTCCTATGCGGAGAACCGATCATGTGAAAAAAGCAAAGGGAGCAACACGGAGAAATGCAGATAACCGAGATTTGCAAAACATGGAATGTCGTTGGGAAGAGGTTCTAAAACATTGTCATCGATGTTGAGAAATGCGATTTTATGGTGAAGTTAACTTCCAAATATAAATTCATATTAAAAATGTCGTTTTTATTTTTAAATACAACGCAATGCTTATATGTATAACAC
Source organism: Eubasilissa splendida (assembly GCA_031772225.1). NCBI lineage: Eukaryota > Metazoa > Arthropoda > Insecta > Trichoptera > Phryganeidae > Eubasilissa > Eubasilissa splendida. The sequence goes on from CM062859.1 coordinate 9,244,812, forward strand.
AGACTGTTTTAAATATTTAAAACATTTTAATGATAAAATAAACGTATTTACGTTTTATATTTATAACATTTAAAAAAAATTTAATTAAAAAAGTTTTTGTAACATTTTATTATATTTATACAAATAAGTTTCAGATCATTAAGGTACCATTTTATTTTGTCAGGTATGTACTGGAATTTTTTTTTGAGTAATTATAAAAATTGAATTTTTTGAAACGCACGATAAAAACTATATGTTTAGATAAAGTTTTTACTGTTCCAATTAAGGGACAGGATTTTACCGAAACCGGTTGGTTAAATATTAAACTTGTATGGTTATATACAAAGTTACTTACATGAATTTATCAATTTATTTTGTTTCATATCATATGTTGTGTGTACATTTAGTATTTTAATATCTGCCCCAATGGGCTTCGCCCATGCTGATGCAATGATTTTACATTGTTAATTAACAATCATATTATATGTAATTAGTTTATCAAATATAAGTTTAGAATAATTAAAGAAAGAAGAAAAGAAGGTAAATAAAAAAAGAAAGAATGAAATGATGCAATATTGAACATAAAAAATATATAAGACAATACCTATCTGAAATTTGAGAAAATAATATATGTTCGTTTTCAACAAGTTTAAATAATACAGTTACAATTCAATTAAAAAATTTAGTTTATGACAGATGTTCCAGGTTGGCTCACTGGTGTTAGGGCTGAAGTCTTGACCTTGCGGGTATTAATGATATTTTTATATGTTTTTTTGTATGATTTTTGTATTTGTTCGATATTTTCTCTTTTTTTATTTCATTTATTTATAATAATCAATGTATATAAATGTAAGACTTCTTTTAAATAGGTGATAAGTCTAATAAAAAACCTAATGTAGTTTAAAAATAACTTGTGTGTATAAATGAAAAAAGGAAAAAAAAAAGTAACATACAGGATGTTCCAGAGAAAATAGTTCAAACGTAGCCAATGTTTAGAGGACATCACTAGTAACCTGTTGAGCATTCCAAAAGGGTTAGCAGTTAAGAAGTTATTCGAACTTTTGTAGTTTTTATCAAAAAAATAAAATATTTTTTTAACTAGCGTAAACTAAAATCGGGTAGCTTATGTAATAGTTATATTATCACAGTTTACGTGTTATGATAATTGCCAAATTTCATCACGATAAGTTGAGTATTTATGGCACAGCGGACATTTTTGTAAAGACAGATTGCAAATTCCTCGTTAATCATAATTTCTTTAACTCTATTTAACGTCCGGTTGATTATTTGTTTGATGTCCCCTAACCGTAGGCTCCATTTAGACTACACTTTATTAAAAGTACCTATCGTCGAAATGAAAAAAAATCAATGTACAATATTAACATTGTGAATTAATATATTTTTATAAAAACATCCTGCTTTCTACTGTGATAAAGATCTATCGTATAATATGGTTATTTTGACAACACAAAAAAAAACACACAAAATTTCTTATTCAAATTTTCCCTTTGCACAAAGCAAAAAAAAATCAGCATATTTTACTTCGCCCGTGCAATCAAATTTTCGCATTATCAGCGACAAAATATGAATCCGGAGCGTGCCGAGGAAACAACGCGAAACAATAACGATCCCCCCCTACAATGAAAATGAGCCCCGTGACAAGATATACTCGTTCAATTCGGAAAAGGCGATAAGTTACGGCGTTGGGTGGCGCAAAAACTGAATACATGGCGACAATTTCCATTTGTGATGAAGCTTATCTATCCAGTACGGAGGAAACGGGGGGCCCGTGTAGCGCACCGAATGAGGAATTCATACACTCCCGTGGCTATGTTTTTGAGCCACGTCATTTTCTATTGATTCTAAAATGACTGAAAAATTTGGAATTTGAAATTGGGTTTAGCTTTTTGTGATGTCTTTAAATTCGCCGGTTGATTCGGACGAACAATGTGACGATTATTGTTTGGATACTTGTATAAGTAATAACTATATAATGATCAATACATAATTGCAGCTACGAATGTGGTTGCTGAAGGAAAATAAAAAGAGACCGCTTTCAGCGTGCGTTTTCCCTTTTATAGCCTTGGGCACCCCCCACCATTCATACGCCTGACGATTCGCACGATTCATATTATTTACAAAACATACATATATTAATTATAAGTACACCACACTTTTAAATACATGAATTAGAATTTATTAAATTTTATTATTTGGAACATATACACGACGAACTAAATCGACAAAAGTAATGATGAACAGCTTTAAAAAGTTATCTAACATTATACCTAAAAGTGTGGACAACATATGTATTGCTGGTCTGAGGGTAGTTATTTTTTAGCTACAAAAAATAAATATTTGACTCCAATATTCAGAATGAATTTACGGCGAAGCTAACATCAGGAATGTGATAATATAAATAAGTATACCTTGGATCTTTTCGTCATGTTTATTGCGTGGCTCCTTAGTTGTATAAAAATAAGGTTATAGGTAGTTTATAAATTTGAATATAATTAAGTACAGAGTATCACAATATAAAAAGAGACGCTTCAGGAGATACTGCCGTTTACGTTCAGCCATGAGAGTAGAATGCTCCGCACTCATCCAGGCGGGTTACGTGGCGCTCTCCAGTTCGTCCGCGACTTGTTGATATTGGTGTGCGTCGCAGCTAACCCGACTCAGTCGCGTGGCCACAGATGTCGCTCTCTGTCCACCTTAGGGCTCCCCCGCAAACATACATGCATGTAATTACTCTACTTGAGTTTATTATCACTACTCGAGTTTCGAGAGGAATAGTAACTCTTATCGACAGTTAAGTTACTTAAATTTAAGTTTAATTCTTTACCTGTCGATGAGAGTTACTGTTCCTCTCAAAACTCGAGTGGTGCTAATAAACTCAAGTAGAGTAATAGCATTGTTTCATTTATATCCATCCATTATGATGAAACTCTACAAAGTTAACGCCGATTATGTCAATAATATAATAAAACGTGTATGTTGAGCATCACAAGAAGCGAAGAGATGAGGAAAGAAATAAGTGGATAAGATAAAAGACACTTGAAGTCGATATAGTAAAATGCATTCGTTGGACATACACAGTAATCTAGTAGTAGTGGTGACCCAAAGATAATTAAAAAGCTCCCCTAAAACCCGCTGTTCTGATGAAAACATCGAACTCTACGGAAATACGTATCACCTAAAATCAATGCATAAAAAGTGAGAGACAATTGGGGGGGGGGGTTATTTATCCACTGCAGTACATAACAGTATACAACTTTAAAAAGAATGAAAAATGTTTAGATTGAGGGGTGAGAATTAGTGAATGTTATATATATATATATAATCTAAACAATCTAAACATTGTTCAATTATTTTAAAGTTGTATATATGTTAGTATGTGGACTCGCTTCGAGTAACACTATACATACATACATATACATACTTTTATATATTTTCCAATAAATATAATAAAAAAATAGCTTTGTCTCTATGAGATATCTGATATTTGTTTAACAACAGTGCCCTTTGTAAGTAAAAATTCAGTAATTGTGTGTTCTTGAACATATTCAAAAAAAAAAAAATATTCAAATATTTCTAAATAAAATTGCATAGAATATTAGGGAGTATGGAATAATTATGGTAGTTTAAGACTTATCAGACTATATCTTAAAGACTTGTATTAAAAATTAAGGGATAAATTAGCTACACTGACAAGTGTCTGGTAAAAGTAATAGTATAAGTAAGTTATTAAAATCATACTTGCTTAATTTACGCTCGCAGGGAAAGAGATAAAAAAGTAAAAATTTGTGTGGAGGTATGGTTTATACCTAAACGAACGGTGTTTGGTGGTCATTCTCTCTCCCCAGGGTAACTTCTACATCCCCTATATGGACTATTAATGATATGATTTGTAGCCTTAGGGAGAAAGTTATTCAATTGCTGTTAATTGTTTTCTGCACCATTTTCGGGAGTTAAAAATTGAACTTATATATTATTTAATATATATAAAAGCGGATAATCTAAAGAAAATATTATTAAAAGAGAAGAATTCATGTTAATACTTATATTAAATAAGTTTCAATAATACATTTTTATTGTACTCCTTGTAAACAAATACAAATCAAAATGTTTGTTAAAGATACATTTTTATTCGCAGCTTCCATATATGGAGGAAGTAATTTTAAGTTAATTTGATATAATATTTTTGTTATTTTTTGTTATTCTTGGTTCTTTATTCAACTCCGGTATTATTCCGGTACGTTTACACGATGTTAGTGAACTAATACAGTATTTTGAAATACCTAATTCAAAACACCGTATTCCAATTTCTACGTGTGTCGGAGACAGCTTTGAAAATACTTTCATACAGTTTTGTATGTTAAACATTTTACATAAAATGTGGAATATATATAACCGGTTTGAGAGCAACTAAACGCATTCCTGCGGCGACCAACAATTCGAGATTGCATTGATAATTTAAAAATTAACCTTAATGTGAAAAAACAAGTGTTTCATTCACTAACTAATTTTTTTAAAACATACCTTGTGAATAGACCTGCCACGTATTAAGGCAGTATTAGGGAAGAGTTGGGAGAGAATTTTAGTCGTAAATAACACAAAAGATGACAAATTATTCCATATCCATCCGAGAGTGCAGTAATCTCTTGCGCGTCACGTGATACGTCATCGTTGACCTTGGAACCAATGTGCTATATCAAGGTGATTAATGACTTTTTTTATAATTTGCATGTTAAAAATAGATAAAATAAATAAATATATATCTAAAAGATCTCGTTTTCCATGGGACTAATAGTCGAATACAAGACAAAAGTAATTGTAAAATATTATCTATTTCACAAATTTCTGTAGAAAACAATCGTTTTCTTTCCCACCACGAGACCAATAAGATAATTAAATGCTCAGGGATTTTAGGTCACAGATAAGACTGCCAAGTCCAATAAACCTGAGAATTTACAAAGGGTCAGCTGTTGAATACTAATTATGTTCCTCAGGTTTCTGTACAACAGTGTACATTTTACACATTTACGACACTTCTGTTGAATTATATATATAAAATAAAAATTTAAAAAAAGAAGTTAAATACTTTAAATAGAACTACCGAAAAACATAGTTACTGTACTTGAAATCGGAACATTGCTGGTAGACTGCGTTAGCATATTACAATTAAGACATTATAATCTTTATTGATAAACACTTTAATCTAAGTCATATATCAATTTTTTTTATCAAAAATCTGTATGTTTAAATCGAAGCATCACAACAAAACGTGATTTCAACAAAAATTAAAATTAGAATTGACGACAATAATGTCGTATTTGGTCGTTATCTTTGAAAGATTAAATTTTTGTTGATTAGAAATACATTTGTCTAGTGACTTATAAGAAAAGATAGATCCCAGATCTAATACAAACAAGAAAAGAAAAATATTAGATATGTTTATATTTTAAATTACAGTTTTTCATTGAGGTAATAAAAAAGGTACATAAAGAAAATATTTTGAAAAAAAATACTTGCTACTAAATGCGGGTGTATTCAAGTAAATATATGAGAATTGACATTGTAGTGTGAGAGTTAATATGTAAAAGATTATAGGGTATATGTATATAGGCATATGTGTTATAGACCAATTAATTACTGTCTCTATTTGTTAGACCTCAGGTAGGTACTGCAACAACAATTTCTCATAGTTATATAGTTTTTTCCTAATAAAAAAAATCTCCTCATGCCGCTCAATTTAATTACATTTCATCTGCATGTGAAAGTAGGTTTTTTTATATTTTTCTACGTTATTAATGAATTTTTTAAACAATTCATTCGGGCTAATAAAAGGAAAGTTTTAATTTTAATCTGTCAAGACCTACCTGAGTTATCGTGTCTTCAAAATCCATTATATCTTTTTAATATTATACAGTTTTTTAACGTTTTTTAGATTTAACGTAATTCTATAGAAATCTATCTAAATGAGTACCAACATTCTCGTATCGCTTGGTAATCTGACCTGAATTTCCATACGACACTTTGATTCACGTACATTTTGCTAGGATTTTTACACCCTGCATACCAACTAAGCGGCGAGTTCGCTTGCCGATTTCGCTGCCGCTGCACCCTGCACCCTGCACCCTACGCGGTAATCAACCCTTTGAATAGCAGCGGGAAAAAAATAAGAATACTTGAGCAATTTATCTCAAATTGAAGCAATGGTCGCGCCCAAAATGCTCAGTTGTCGCAAATTAATTTTATTTTCCTTAGCTACATTTTTCAAATTCGTACGACTTTTAAACAACTAACGCGTATAAATAAAGATCCAACTTTATGCAATATTTAACGCTTGAAACTGATAAATGACGATAAATGGCATACTGGACGCCCTTAATTTAACTGAATTGATTGTATAAACGTTCAAGGGCGGAGTACCAGGTCGTCGGCACTGTTTCATACATTTTTATAGGAATTCATCCAGAAAAAGACTTCACAGACTTGGTAACGTTTTTGGTCTTGTAAATATATTCCGATGTTCAATGTTTAAATATAAGAGTGATGTTTTTAATGCTGTTCTGAGTCAAAAATATAATTGATTTTGGTACTCAGCCATTCTGTATTAAACATAAATTTTTATTGTTTTTTTTGTTTAATTTTCCATTTTTTTCTGTTAAATCATTTCTATCAAAATGTTTGTTTTATATGAGTAGCTTGTTGGTGTAGTGGTTAAAACGATGGCCTAGTGGACTAGTGGTCGGTGGTTTGCGCCTCATTCCAGAACTCCAGCAAGTTAGTTCTATTTTCATAGCACAATCGTTTAGCTTAGTTTGAAAATAGTAAGAATATTGATGTGACATGTATTCCGTGTACGCATCTCAATTTTTTTTTAAAAATAAAAATATATATTCCAAGCTACTTATGTACAATTTTTTTTTGCCATAAGGGCGTGAATACAACAAAAATAAATAAATGTGTAAAAGTTGATTGAAATTATTGTCAATATTAATTATTGAAAGGAGGCTCGTACAATCGATACTGAATTTTAATGTACTATCAAAGTCTTCGAATAAATGGACCCCGCACCGACCCGCTTAACCGCTATTTTAAATTACGAGTACAACTAAACCCTAATCCCGGGCATCGCCGGGTCAAGGAGCGTAAGATATAAAATATGAATAAAAGCCATTGTTCATATTGTGTATAAAATGTGACTATTATTTTTAATATCAAAACACAAAAGAAATATGAAAGAAATAAACTATTTTATTCCAAACAAAAGGTTTGCCCATATGTCGTACTGTAATCCTTACCGCAACAGATTACTAAATGAATTCGTACGTTTGATAAGCTACTTTGCAACTCCAAGCACCCCGCTCCTAGATGGGGTGGAATAATAACATAGTATAGGTGCTCTCCCCTACGCTACAGTTCGGGGTAGATATTTCGGGCCAATTTATTTTATAATATATTCGGCCAAAGGTTTTAAATCAAGCATCGCCTACTATTGTTAGTCGCTGAAATTTTTAAGAAGTACGTTACGTTTTGACGCATAACTCTCCAGGGCGCCCGTATAGAGAAAATTGTCGAGAACCATCTAATGAAACGAAATCTTGTTACGGAAGTGACATCACACCTCTCACTCTCAATCATGCTACACTACACAATAGCAGTGCGTATTTATCGCTCGCACCGATCATTTCATCGTCCAAACGTTTCATTGTCAATAATTTAGTTGTTTGTGTATGTGAATAAAATACATTCAATTCACTGACTAAACATTATAAAATTCAGATATAAAATAATTTTCTCTAATTCTTCTTTCATCTTCGCTAACGAGTCAAATGTGCCATTTTAATTTTTAAGTATTAATGCTCAGCATTCAAGAAACTCCGAGTTCACAACCATCTGTTCATTTCCCTCTTTTGTATTGGTTATGTGCTTGCTGCACCACATACGATCGGCGAGATATTTCACATCAATCTATCATGTGAAACGAGATCTCTAACGATTTTTTCAAACGAATCATTTTTGTAGGCACTGAAATAAAATTCTACAACACTACTAAAATTTGTTCACAGTGACGAAAATCACGGAAGCTACTCATTTAACTACATGTATCGCTTTAGTCTGTTTGATCGTATCAAATGCTATATTTTAGTTCTACTTAAATGGTTTTCAAATATTTTTATTTTGCTGAATTGAACAAGAAATGCAAATAAATTAAATAAAAGAAAGTGCTCAAAAAAGTCTTCCATATAATTAAAATCAAAATAATATTGTGACGAGAATAAAAACTCATATTGAGAAAACGCTACGAAGTTTCATTAAGAACGTAAACTTGATTCACATGCACCGTGTTTTTGATGTGTAGATAATCTTAAATCGCGAACACTTGAAAAAAATTCGTACAAGAGTAATTTCGAAAATTATGTGACAAAACGTGATGAAACAAAAACATTATACTCGTTACCATGGTGACTACATACTTTGTTTAGTACTATAAACGTTAAACGTCAAAATTATCGTGTTCGAAAATGAAAATATTTTCTTTCACATGTCGGTATGTTATGTGAATTCACTGTATGTATCCATCTAAAAATTTCAATAAAATAAATAATATATACCTAGTACATATGTACTAAATACAATGTTACGCAACCGCTTTCTAATGAAAAATGAAATTTTAAAATATTAAAAGTAATTGTTTTACTACTTTTTTCTTTCTCAGTGAACTGTACACATAACATAACAAAAACATAATGTTTACACATATCCAAGAAACTACTTATACCTATTCTATTTAAAAAATATATTTGATACCTATGGTTCTTTTCTTCAAGATTCTAGGTATTTGTAATTCATTTTTACGACGATTCGGCGAAATAGTAAAACTAAAACACACGACTTCCTAAAGAAATTTGACTGTACACAGCAAATAAATAATACATGCACGTGTGATTTATTCGTGTACTTGCGATATCAGGGAAGTCTGTGACACGTAATACACAAAATGCAAAGTCGGCTCGTGGTCGTTGAAATACAAGAGATAATTAATTTACAAAATAATAAATAATCATGGATGTTTAATTTAATAACTAACTAACCGTAATGCCATTTTCCCGCGAGGTCAGACAGATAGGATGATGTGCCATTCATTTCAGGTTTCATAGTCATATCAAATATTTTGCAGACGTTCTCTATTTGTGCTACCATTAATACTCGCCTCTTTGTTATGTTGTACATGATCAAACCACCTTCTTATTCTTTCTTTAAATAGACAATCACCCTTCAAGAGTGATTTGTGCCATTAATCAAAAAACTACAATAATATTATAGAATGGGAAATATTAAATTACAAGTCAATACCATTGTCGTTCAAAAAATTTGCTATTATATAGATTCAATGTGGCGAGTTAAGGGAAAGAAGATGACACAAGTTAACCGGGAGTTGAAAATTACCATTGACGAGATTACTGTAAAAAAAACCTGTGATCCGCAATGGACAGGTAAAAAAGATATGGTCAAGGGTTTCTTCCTCGGCACCACACTCGCACATTGGGGAATCTATAAGTTCAATCTGATTCAATATGAGGCTATCTGGTAATGCCCATTTCTCATTCTAGATATATTTGATATTGTTCTTTTGGAGACTTTCCTTTTGGAGAACAAGGGGTTGCGGGGAATAGATCTTTGAATTATATTAAGCCGATTACCCTTTTTAAGCTTTTATAATTTGAAGACATCCATTGTGCAGGCCATATAGAATTCGTACGTTTTTTTTACCATATTAAATCTGTTATACATCGGGATATGAAACTAATGAGGAAAACTATGGAAAGAATGGTCTCCTTAGCCAGTTTATCAGCACATTAATTTCCATGAAGTCCCTTATGTGCAGGAATCCAAACGAATGACATCTGTTTATTGTTGCTGTCCAAATTAAATAGACATCTTCTGATAGAACAGATTATCTCATTGTCTAGCCAAACTTTTATATCAGCAGAGAAGGATTCAAGAGCTGCTTGCAAGTATGAGAATATAACAGCCTTATCGACATTTCGGAGTACGCAGAATTGCCCAACATTCTGCTTAGAAAACCGATGAATTTTCTAGATTTGATTGCATTTATTGTTGATGATTTTCTTGAGTAATTATAGGTCGACGTTTATATAAATGTCTACTTAACCATGGTCGAGGTGATATAAATATCTACTTAACCATGGGAGATTTATATTTCCTACAAACCAATACGGTTGTACCGTAAGTTTTTTAGGCAACGTCTTGACGATGGCCCGTGTTACAAAAAACACGATCTATCATAGAAAAGACACAAATTCCATATATTAATATTCGCAGAAACGTATATTTATTTTTTGGACCGTACGCGATATGTATAACCTACAAAAAACAAAAAAAATACTATCACGCCACCCCACGCCCCTGACTTTGAAGTTTCGAGTGTGGATGACATCTCCGTTTTGGGATTTGATTTAGCGCTCCCTTTTTATGAATAAGCTTCATCCCACTCGTGTGTTATTAAACCAAGAGCCCGATTTAAAATGAGTACAGGGTAGGGTCAGTGGCCCGCCGAATGCTTGCAGGCCACAGTTGCTACCCTTTATTTCAGGGGTGGTTTTCTTCAGAAACCCGTGTATCTGAAAATCTGTTATTTGTACTAGAAAATAAAAAATTCTATTATAAGATGAGTTAACATATAAAAAAATGATTGAAATTTCACGGATACGCATGGATAATAAATTAAAACAATAATTAATATAAATATATATACTATAATATAATCATAAATATAAATATAAAAGTTTATGTAAATGCCTTCAATTGCTGATTCCCAGGTTTCCGATTAACAATAAGCACACATATAATATATGAACTGCATATGTTTTTCTGGTCCGATGTTGTTGTTCTTTAGATTTCGACCGACCGAAGCGCGGACTGGTGGTTTATTTGGACCGCTGGACTGGTTGAAGCACGAAATGTAATTGAACCGCCTGTCGTTTACTGTCTTCTTAGCTTTCCAAAAAAAGGGCGGCAACACTCATATACACACATGTACATTATTATAAACTAGGAAATCCAGTGATGCCAATCGAAGTACCAAGGCGCGTTAACAAAAATACTTTCGATACTAGGTGAATTATTTATTTAAAAATACAAAGTTTTATTAAATTTACAGATCCGTTTATAGATGTTTACAATATAAATGAATTTGGTTATATTTTTATAGCCTCACATCCTAATATAAAATAAACACGAAGCTTAAGAGTATGCGTATTTTTGTGAATATTAACGTAATTACGTATTCTCAGAATATTTAATTAAAATTGATTGTTATGACAATATAATAATGTAAACAACTTTAAAATCTTTGGGAGATTTTAATGTTTTGCAAATAGTCGTTTTTTGATTTGGATTTTTACTATCCACAACAACTTTATAACATGTTTATAACATAAACATGTAGTACAAAAATTGTACTTTTTAATCTCGAGACTTATTTCAGGATCCCGGGATTACCAAATCGAATCTCAAAGTCACGAAAAACTATCAAACTAAACATTGAAACTCTCTCGAAACGCTATGTAATATAATTGATTAATTTATATTTTACCTCTTTTATTTATTTATAAATCTGTGATACAATACAATAATAATTAAAAAATATATATTCTACATTTCTCTAAAAAGGATATACTTATGTAGAAGAGGATTATATATTGATAATTATTGTTTAAAATAAAATATAATAAATTAATAGCAACGATATAAAAATAATATTAGTTTCGGGATAAAATTTTATCTTTAAAGTGTTTTTTGATAGCATTGACCATTTCTTTAGTATCTTTAATCTTCCTGATGTTTTCGGGTAAGCTCTTAAATATTTTTTTCCTATGAGTGTATAGTAGTGTTGTGCAAATGATATGTTGATTTTTGAGCATGATATTACAAATTATATTTTTCTTTTTATTTTAATATTTATAAAATGGAATTTCTTTTAAATAGATTACAAAATGTTGGTACATTGAATTATTTAAAGAGTAGTTTTGTCGGATAATTTGTACATTTTTTCTGGAATCACGTTAGTATTATAAGCTGATCTCCAACTAATGATGGCATATTGTAATATGGATTAAATAAATGCATAGTATACTAAGTACACATTTTTTATAAATAAAAATGTTCTGATTCTTAAAAATATGTATATTAATTTTATAATCTTTTTAACAACTTGACAAAATTGATCCTTCCATTTAAGATTTTTATCGATGATTACTCCATGATATTTGATTTTAAATGTTGTTTTAAAAGTTGAACAGTTAGAGAGACAATAATTTTGGCTGATTATAATTAGTAATCTAATAGAATTAAGACAAGAATGAAGAAAATGACGCACGGTATTTTTATTACATATTTAATAATTTTTTTGTAAATACTTTTATACCTTATTCACAATTTAACCGATGCTTTGACGACATATAACATACGATAAACCTTCCTCCACTAAATTAGTTTCATACTTTTCTTACGATACAAAAATACACAAGAAATATGAATTTATTTTTAAACAATGAGAATTTGTGGAACTATTTCCAGAAAGGGTGAAATATAAACAAGAGTGATAGAAATATTATATTTAGGGAAATATCAGATCAAGTAAGGATTAAAACCTTTTTTTTCTCTTTTGTTAATATAGTATTATGTATTTATTTTACTATTGATACTATACAAATTCTTCTCGAGCCAACGACATCTATACGGTCGTAAAATTATGTTTTTTTTTCTTATCTGCAACAAAATGCATCTTTTTATATTATTGTTCTTTAAAATATTATAAAACTCTTCACATGAAAGTATTGTTAGTCTAAAAATCTAAATATATAAATAACAATACTAATTAGTACCTACTTCTGGTTTAATAACTTTGCCTTCATTCATATATTATTTATCCAATTTTTTTCTTAATTGTTTTCAATTTATCTTGATAATTATTAACTATTTAAGATTTACCTTAATAATTTTAAATTTACCTTGATATATTAATTTAAAATTACCTCGATAATCCTTAATTAATATAGATTTATGTTTCAAACTTTTCATTAAACACCACATTCCGTGTAAATTTCTGTACGTCTCCTGAAAGCTTTTTGTGGTTTACCTGTTATCCAAACTTTAATTCGGTTTAGATTTCTTGATCGCGTTACTTCAGTGAAAGTAGCTATATCGCATCAATTAGATTTTCCATAATCTTTATGAATATTCTCAATTCACTGAAACTTAATCATTTATTATTTTTTTAAATTTTAAAATCATGCCTATCCAGTAAAAACAGTCTTAAAGTTCACAATCAAAAGAGTACATATCAATTTATTTCGTATTTCAATGAAAAATGATACTTAACTGAGGTGTAATGTATGAATGTACTTTCAAATTTGTCTTCAAAGTTTCACTGGACAATATCGTTGTGATCCAAACTAAGCATTCGTTCATCTCTAGCCGATGTATAATTATAAAATGACATCATAATAGATGACATCATAAAGGAGTCTTCGTGTGTCCATCAGGTGTATATTAAAAAATATTATTATATTTTGAAGAAAATAATTAAATTTAATAAAATAATTGTATATTTGTGACAGTATTTATATTTTTTAAAAATAATTTAAAAAATTACGATCAATCTAATGAAATAAAAAAATACTTATAATATTTCTTTATCACCCTAGCGGTAGAAAACGTTATTTTGTATAGTAAATCTTTTTCACAATATTAAAAAAATATTATGAATAAAATGTAATCACAAAAAAGTAATGTTAGCTCAAGCTTCGTCAGGACGTAAATAAAACTAACAATAAATACACAGAGAGTGCACTTAAAGAGGGAGAGAGAATATAAAATTACATGTGAAAAAGAGAGACAGAATACATATATATAATTAGAGAGAACATTAAGAGAGACAGAATAAAAAATTATGTGCGAAAGATAGAGACATAATACATATACAGTTAGACGGAACATTAAGAGAGGAGAAAATAGATTGTTGATGAATATTAAATTGATTTTAAAGGAAACATACCTAATATGAGGCTAATGGATAAATTAATTTGATTATTATGAATTGGCGTACCACTATTTACTGCTTTTTTATTTCGAGACTTTTTAAATTGTCCAACCGGAGGCCAAACCCGTTTTTATAGAGGATATTGACCCCTGTGATGTTATTGAAATAATGGTCTGTTTCAATAATATGGTTGGAAAATTCTGAGAAACCATTACTGTTTAAACATTTAAGATGTTCTTTGACACGAATATTTAATTTACGAGCAGTTTTAATATTTGTATTAACAAACATTAAAAAAATATTTTAAAAAACGAGATAGGTCATATCAGTATTTTTATTATTATTTTCAAACTATGCTTAGCGTTTGTGCTATGAAAGTAGTACTAACCTGGTGATTTTCTGGGACCACTCGATCAGTAGGCGAATGTCTTACTACTAGATCAACAAGCACGTGTAATAACCTGTAAATGCTCAAGGGCATAGAATCATAGTACATGAATAAAGAAACAAATAAAATAAAAACCGTTAAAAATGTCCATTTAACATGATCGAATATGCATGGAGTATTATGTTAATGATATGTTTAGGATGTATTTTAAATTAATTGTAATAATCAGTTCTCTCATTTTTTTTAAACCGATGTCTATAAATAGGGTGACCAGAAAATTTGTGTGAATAATGCTACGAAACACCGGAACTAAGTAGTTTGCTAGAAATATTAAAGTACGGCATCTGCTTTAAAATGCAAATTTTTCATTAAGCGTATCGGGTGGGCGCCACGCCACACTGCTGTAACAAAAATTTAATTCATATTTTAATATTAAGTTTCAGTTAATCTGATGATTTATGGAGGTATCGACAGGGGTAGTGAACGTGTGTTACGTATGCTTAACGTGATATTCAGGAAAAAATAAAGCAAGAAAATCAATATAAAATTGTTAAAAAAAATTTAAATAATAAATTGGAATGCTACTTTGACCCCTAAGAATAACATGGTTCCAACTAACATCTTGGGCTAATTTGAGTTATTGCGTAAAATGGGTTCCAAATGTATTATTCTTTATTTCTTCCATACGCACCAACTCTATTTAACGGATATTAAAGGAAATAGCAAGAGCTGAAAGTTCCAACTGCATCAGTTATTTATTTCAAAATATGGATCGTTATTGTTTATTTACAATATATATATATTTAATTTCCCTCATCTCACAGTGGTCATTGATAATACTGAAAATAATTTAAGACCTTTAAATAGATCATATTTGCATACTCAAAACAAAATATACATGAATGTATGTTGAAATTCAATTAACACTTTTGAGCTCATTATCTCAAAACAGTGTCAATATCAGATGGAATCTTGTTATTCTGAGGGGTCGACTGAGCACTTAACTATCACACCGTTTTACTTCAAAGGTAAGCAAGGATGATAGAAATCTACAATCTTTTATCTTGGTAAGGCATTCTTATCATATTGATATTCGTATGTTTATTTCTTTATTATGCTCTATTGCTATCACAGCCATCTTCCAATATTTAATCAGATTATACTGAGCCCTGAGGTTTCCCGTCAAATAATTAACTTAAATACTCTCCTTACTCATGCGTTGTAGGTGCTGTGATGAACTCTTGTCGTCATCTCTAAACGCCCCGGGCGGTGCGGTACCTAACCGCATGCCAGCGACACACCTGAACGCAGCTAACAGCCGTGTGGCGGCCTGGCTGCTCACGCCACTTTTTCTCCAACATTGTACTTTTATTCCATCGCGTAAATTAAGTATATTTTGACCAACTTTTGTAAATTTATTGCAAATTATAAAGCATTTTATCTTTACTGCTTGCCTACATTCAGAAATTAACCAAATAGAGTCTGCGACATCATATCTCACGAGCATGAGGTTAAAACCGATTTGTAGGCAGTTATACGTAGTTTCAGGTACGTATCATTCTGATACAATACTATCAATAAAAAACAGACAACATCCATCCTGCATAATGCTTTAACTTATCATTATATCATTTTTCAGTTAATTGTAAAACGTTTTCAGTCTATACTTCTTTTGAAACAGTTTCAGTAAATATAAGATAGAAGAAGTCCCTATTTCGATAAAATTAATAGTACATTACTAAAAAAACTTATTTGACAGTATTTACTGTCAATGCTAATAAACAAGTTTTTAGAACAGTTGAGGTAAGTTCAGATAAAAACGTTTTAAAATATCTAACTAGATAGAATATTTTACACCATATGAACTCATTCGAATATTAAAATTAAAACAATTCATAATTAGTCCCACCCACAGACTAGTAAATAAATAGACATGATATGAATTGTATATATAGGAGAAGGGTTTCGAACATTATTTGCGAGGCGAGACGTATTTTTTACATTAACGTATATTATATTGTTAGCGTTTAAATTTTCGTTCCAATCAAATCATAATTATAAAAAAAATTACGGAGCTCTTTAATTGCGTGAGTGGCATTAAAATGATCACGCGGGTGCCACCAAAATGAAAATTTTGAGACTAGGCATTTGCGAAGTACCTATGCCTTTTTGATTAATTTTAAACATATACGGAAAAATCTTAAATTATTATTTACCTAGATAGAAGTATTTATAGTCGACGCATGTTCCATATTAATGTAACAACATATATTATTTAGTCACATATTATACTAAGTCTCAAATATACATTACACACACTAATATAACATTTCTTACCTTTCATCTTCATTAAATTGGAAAACAACAAATAATGTTATTAGAATAGTTTAATATAATGAAATAATTATTATTACTCCATTTCGTGTATTTTTATCATGCATATTTCCCTTTACCTTATATGTGCTTACATATTTTACGTATTGTATTGCACATTGGTATTTTGTCTCTCTTCTTATATTTTCACGTTTACTTGCCTTGTATGTTTCGTATTCTATTTAAGTGTTTTGCCTTCAATAAGTTATTTGGTTTTGTGAAATGTAATTTGTTTGCCAATTTGCCCGAAAACAGGCTTGCCTAGTTGGGCAATGCATTATGAAATATGTGTAAAATATATGTAACAAACTGTCTTTTTTTTGTAGCTGACCATGATTATATTTTATATGTGTCTTAATAAATAAATAAAAAAATTCCATTGTACAAAAGATAATTAAAAGTAGCGCGTATTAAAATATTTTAATTTTATCTAATTAGAAAAGTAAACAATGATGGGGTATCAAAAAGTTCGTTACTGCTGTTACAGGGTTTGAAAAAATCAGTACATACTTTTGTTAGTTCTTGTTATTGTTCCATTACTGAAAATATTAATTATGACAAAGTTGTGATTACTAACTTAATACACTAAATTTTAAAATAATCTGTGTAGAGGGAGCGAATCAGTAGTAATTCATTAGCCTGAGTGATCGGGGGATTGATTTCTGCCCTGTAAGGATATCAAGATTATCCTAATGTCAAGATTGTCGTAGCTCAGTTTGAAAAATAGTAACAATTTTGACATGAAAATTTATGCTGAATACGACATTATTTAAAAATGTACGAGTTCTCAATAAATTTTACTTTTTTATTTTGCTTATGCTAAACCATAAAATAAATGTTCCAGTACTAAACTCATAAATCACAAAATTTACTGAATGTTACGGTACCACGTGTTACGTACGTAGGCAGCAGAACTACAAAACTACTTTAAAACAATTTACCTACAGCTGTGACTTATCGCGAGTCTTTTATAAGTCACACAGTAGGCTGTTTTTATTCTTTCTATTTATGTTACTTTTAGTTCTAAAATAGAAACACTACATCAGTTGACCGAGTTCATTTCAAAATACGACATTTGTCATCGTTTTAGATATACAGCCATATATTTTTTTAAAGTAAAGATGTCACAGAAAAAAATGCAATGGATAAATCACTTTTCCAAAAAAAGCCAGTTGATATTAAAACTTGCATCCGAGACCATTTTAGTGCCGCTAGGTCGCACTTCCAACTGTCATATTTATTAATTATCACAGAAAGATATTTTCTGAAGAATTAATATTAATAGTCCTAATCAATGACATCATTAATACAAGAGAATTTAATATTATTAAATACATTTTTCCAACATTTCATTTAACAAGATCTAGGTTTCGTGGCGTGTTAATTCGCAACCTGACTAAACTAATGTAAACCTTCCTCGCTAGATTTACATCATGTTTATCACAGTGTACGGTAACTTCATGAATGCATCCTCAGTACGATTTTTTTATAGTCTCATGTAGGTAGGTACCCAAAACAACTCTCTTTCTGACATTCTTTATTGGATTGACATATGTGAATTTGAATTTTCCCATGGTTTCGAGAAATGTCAAATATATGGTGCATACCGATAACTTACGCAATATTTTTCCGTTATCTGGATTCGTGCTAATATGAAACTATCTACACTGTCATCTACCAGAATTTCATGTAAGTATACGTGTAATACGCGCGGCTAACATAAACTAACGCTTTTAACGCCAAGGACTATCGCATATCACGGGAATAGATTTCGTTGACCTTAAACCTATGCACATATATACTATGTGGGGTAGTTTAAAATAAATTTTGAAAGAAAGCAAACACGTTGTGACTTGATATTATAATTAAATTAAATAATGTTTTAGTTTAAAAGCACTTTAAATATCAATTAAATATATTAAATAGAAAGATATACATATAAAATCAATATTATTGAAAAATATTGTTGTTGCGCCACCGGGATTTGAACCTGGATCTCTTTCCTAACCAGGGAAGGTGCATTATCCAACTATGCTACAGCGACAATATTTTTAGCGACAAATTTTCGAACCTATATGTTACCTTTTTGATATTAATACATTTAATCGTTCCATTATTTGAAAGAACCATCTACCTTATTTTTACGGAATCTCAAATACCTTTGAGTAATCTGATAGTAGACGCCAGAATTATCAATTCATTTTTATTAAATTACGGTTTGGAAAGAGATCCCGGTGGCGCAACAACAACATTTTTCGATAAAATTCATTTTATATGTATATCTTTCTAATTAATACATTTAATTCATATTTAAAATATCACAGACCTGTGTTCTGAATAATTACAACTTCACAATAAAAATGTGTTATCCTAATAAAATCACTTTATTTTGCACATATACTAAAGTCAACTAGTTTCAATTGGACCTCTGTTTCCCTGTATTTAAAAATAATACAGGAGCACAAGCGTTATATAAAAACGGAATAGGTTTACGCCTTAATAATATAAAAGCATTAGAGATTAATAAATCACTCAATAATAATAACCAGATACTAAATACTCAAATAAATCTATCCAATATTAAAGTTGTTCCCATGTAATCCCCACCCTTTTCTCTCACCTGATACTCTATTCCACTCTAATACTCTCTCATCTTTACCTCATATTTAAATATCTATACTTAGGTGAGTTTATGTACAATATTGTCCTGAAGAAGGTTGCGTCCAACTGAAACTAGTTGACTTTCGTATATGAGCACAATAAAGTGGTTTAAAACTAAAACATTATTTAATTTAATTAAAATAAATTATTCGTTCTCCTCAAAAATCAGTTTGCTTTTATATAACTTTTTACATTATTTTTATTTTCGTTTCTTACAGCATTTTTACTTTCTTAATTAATCACAAAAAAGTGTATTTTGTTACATATTATAATTAAGTCTTAATTATCCCTTAATATCATACGTGATTTATGTTTCAAGGTCTGATCCTGTCGATAATATGTATAGGGAAAAAATAGTGCAATTTTATTAAAACAATTTATATTTTTTACTAACATTAGCTACAATTTGATTGCGATAGATTATTATTAACAAACCTGGTGAAATATGTTTTACGTATGGCTATTATGTGAGTTGCACATCGGTATGTTAAGGAATTCTGCTGACGAATCCGATAATTAGTTTTAACACATTCGGATATATTATGTAAACGATTCCAACTATGCTATTGATAGCATGATCATTAGTGATGGTAAACCGTTAAGTGACTATGATTGTGTCGGTGATTGGTAACTGAGATTTAACGATGATTGGTAACTAAGATTTAACTGTCGGAGGTTTACTTTCTAATGTACCAGTCATTGCTCGAAGAATTACGTTAATCAGTTATCAATCATCGTTATAATCGAACATCACAATAACAGTTTACATAATGATTTTACCATCACTAATGATCACACTACAGTCCTATAAACTTTTTTGGTCCTAACAGGCCCATTTTAGTAGGTATATGATTATCAAATATGGATTCTCACGGAGAGAATGAGACTGGAAATTTGGGTGTCGACATGTTAAAGGAATAACAGGAATAACATTATTGAACCGAATGAGAATTACCATGATAACAGTGACCTCGGCATGGAGTCCCTACTTTCATATAAATAAAAATCTCTATTCAGGTGGCTTGGACACATCTTTCTACTACCAAGATATATCTACTCGGTAACTTCGGAAGAAAAACGGCTGGTTAGTTTGCTCAAGATTAAGTTAGGATAAACTAAAACAAATTGGTTGATCATCAAGCATAGGATAGGGGAACATAGAAATGATTTGTCGAGACATTGCGTTCCCGACCCTACTGGGTTAAGGGGATAAAAATGATTATGATGATAAAATCATAATTTCATTTTTTTTTGTTTAAAATTGGCTAATTAGTTGTGCGTTCGTATACCTATACGTTTCGAATAAATATAAATTTTATAAATTGCCTATCTAACCATGTAGAGATTATGAATATTTTTAGTAATAATGTATTATATCTAAATGTATACATTATGGGTATACAATTTTGATTTAAACATAGATATTTCATGAACTATTATGTAATAAAACCACAATACCTGCGCGGATTGACATCACCGCAGGTATTGTTATACCGTGGAGCTCTGCGGTCTTAACAATTCGAGGAAAATATTTAAGAGATTCAAATTCAAAAAAATTCCATCTGCAGTTGTTATTCACCCGCCCACAATAATTGTCTTCTTTTTAACAAATGTCAGATATAAATTGGCTATATATAGATACAATTTATTTATTGATAAATTATTTGGTTGCTACCGGCATTCTTTTTTATTGTTGAGATATTAGGAAAACTGTTTAAACATAAAAGTTGTGTTACAAATTGAAAATTGAGGACAGTATTTAAATTACCGCAAAAGTACAAAAGCGCGTAGGTTTCAAGGTCAACGTGACGCGGTTATTGGCGTTCGAAAGCAAAGTGTAAATTTAGTTCATGAGCATGTATTATTAACCAAATTAATACAATTTCTGTTTATATTGTGAACTGTGTTATGAAGAATGTATCCAGGAAAAACATATACACATATTTATTATATGTTGCGTATGTATGTGGTTAAAACCTGCGATGGTATATGTGTATTACACGCTTGATCAACTATTATACATATGCGATTCAATTTCTTTTTGAACATGGCCTGTGTCATGAAGAATATATCTAGGGAGAACATCATATGTAACGTATATGTCTGGTATAAGAGTTGGGAATCAGCATATATTACTAGTCAGTAAAGATTCTACAAAAACTTATCATAAAAATAATATTAAATAAACTAAGAGTATTCGACAAAATTACGTTTGGAAGAATTCCAAGTACCAATATTTAGTTACCTATTTAAAAGAAATTCTATTGTTCAAATATTAAATTAAAAATAAGAATATCAATTTATTACTGAAAATTGTACTAGATTTAAATTTGTATTTTCATGCTCTAAAATCATTATTTGCACAACACCGCTATACGCATCTAGGAAGAAGTTTTTTAACAGCTTACCTGAAAACATTATGAAAGATAATGATACTAAAGAACTATCAAATGCTATTAAAACACTTCAAAGTGAGCTCAAAAAGAAACATGTACCCCTAAAACTTATTTATATCGCTGATGCTATCATTTTTATTATATAACACCTACTGTAAACAATTATTTTTATTTATATGCACTCCACTTCTCTACATAAGCGCATAGGCTTTCAAGAGAAGAGTAGCCCAAACAAAATTAAATGATGTACCTACCATGAAAATTGTAATATAATTTGAAAAAAAAAGTGGGTTAATGGATAATAAAGAAAATGGGATTAAAAGCACATTAATAAAAAGCAGTTGAAATTTTGATAAATTTATTGGTTCAATTTCAACATAAAAAATGTTTTATAAAAGAACAAAGCGAATCCCTTTTCGTAGTTTAGCACCCTATTCTCCGTCGAATGTAAAAGAAAGCAAAAATAAACATTATTAATAATGGCCAATGACGCGGATGCGCCAGAAAGTAAACACTATTTTATTTTAACAGTTTTCGTGTTTTACAATATTTCTAAAATGTTTGTCCTTTATCGCTAAATATATAAACAATGAAATATTAAACCCTTTGATATTCGCCAATTAAAAATAACTGTACACTTGTTCCTACATATCTTCGAGTTATTTGAATACTCCTCAATACTTTGCCTTAATTATTTAACAAATGTTTAAGTACCTAGTGATTATTGCGCAACGAATTCACTTCTCAAATGCTTCCATTTTCAATTAAAATATTAACATATTAAAATATTCTCGATAAAAATTCTACACATTATTTGATTATTTTATACTCGAGGGAAAAATTTTCACGTGGGCTTTCCAAATATCTAAAATATTTATTCATTTTAAACCTCTTACTCTGATAGTAGAACCATGTTTACAATACGTAAAATAATTATTTTGGTTAACGCGAAAATCATATTAATTGAAATATTTTTTTTTTTCATAAAAAAATGTAGGCTTTTTTACGAAAATCGGTGAAAATGAATTATTCAATTGAAACCAAAAAAAATCATGTTCTAATACTCAAGCGGAAAAAATATATGTTAATTTATTACAACCGAGTGTTTTTTTATTTATTAAAATCTAATTTATACTTTAAATATGTAGATCACAATTTCAGTATTTTACGTTTATTTAAATAGTATCGATAGGAAACGACATTCTCAAAAGATTAGGGGAAATAATGTAAATTAATAGGCAACATTTAAAAAAATCGAGTTAGTATAATTAGTTTTCTCCTGATTGTGTGTAAACATCGCGTGTGTGTGTTATGTTTATAGTTCACTGGGAAGAAAGGAATGCATGCAATTTTATTACTTATTTAGTTATGACGTTTTAAAATTTTAGTTTTTAGGTAATGGTTGCTTATCATTGTACTATGTATAGGTGGGTAAATAGGTCTGTATTTGTTTTTTAATTCAAATATTTAGGTAGTTACCGTG
Source organism: Eubasilissa splendida (assembly GCA_031772225.1). Taxonomy (NCBI): domain Eukaryota; kingdom Metazoa; phylum Arthropoda; class Insecta; order Trichoptera; family Phryganeidae; genus Eubasilissa; species Eubasilissa splendida. The sequence goes on from CM062859.1 coordinate 9,268,169, forward strand.
TAGATACTGATTTGACAAATAAGTTATTTACCTACTATGGGTATTGAATAAAATATCTAGTCAACTGGGTATGGTACAAATATTAGTACTGAATAAAATATGTGGTAACGAGTATGATATTTCTCTGAGCTTACTCTTAGTACGATTTTTTTAGGGGGTGCGAGCTAATATGTTTACACATCGAAAACCATATTGATTTTATACAATACAACATCTTCTATTTTATTTAAAGGTCGATTAAATCAGTACACAGTGTTATCGAGTAATATTAAATTTTTAATTAAATTACTGTTTTAATTATAATATAAGAGGAAAAATAAATTTATTCAGGTTTTACGGATTTTTTGTCTACTAAAGTAATGATTCCAAGATAGATACATATTTTTTATTAAAAATTTATTAACGTTACATTAAAATGACGCGAGATCCGCCTTTTATGCTACATGTGAGAAGCCTTGCTTTACATATGGATGCAAAAGTATTTTATATTATATATATATATAATATTCTTAATAATCGTTGATTAATAATCTTGTTTATGTGAAAGTGCATGCATAAATTGTAAAATAAATGCATGTATAGATTGTAAAATAAATACATGCATAAATTGTAAAATAAATGCACACAATTACACATATTGAAATACATACTAAATGATTTATCGACAATGATTGTTAAATGCAAAAATTTGTTCATTATCAACTGGCTAAGCGACTTAATGAATGACTTTTTACATATTGTTTTCCTAAATGTGACGTAATTAAAAATATACTACCTTATATAGTTACATACTGTTTATTTCTAATTTATACATGGCATTGGTGCAAAACAATCGGTAAAATTGTTACGTGAAAGATTATAACAGTCTTATAAAAAACTTAATTAAACAAAAATGTGAAAAATATCAAGAACCAAAGTAATAAAAATAATGATAAGGAAAATACAACAATGTAACTAAAGTATTGCGTTTAAAATCGGAGTCAATTCATAGTATTATAATTTCAGTTAAAAAATGATATAAAAATTATAAGAAATTCATTTTATATAGAGAAAAATAGTAACATAAAATTATATGAAGAACACAACTATTGTATTAATACGAAATATGGATATGTTCTCACCTCGATGAAAATCGAATTTAAAAACTAAATACATTATTACAGAAGTCTTATTGGACCATTAAAAACGATACAAGTTTCTCAATTGTTCAAAATAAAACACCAAACATTGTCCATCAAATGTAGATTTTTCTTCGAGAGCAGTTCTTCGCAGTTAATTTTTGAAAACTTTTATCTAATAAAAATATCAAAAACGCATATATTCTCTACTTCTTGGTAGATTTCTTAATTCACTTCGCACTAGATTACGTTTTATTTTTCGTGGCACGAAATTAATTTTTCCTGGCACAAAATTAATTTTCTGTGGCACAAAATTAGTCTTTTTTAAAATAGTACGCTAGGGTCTATACAAATTTTGCATACAGATCAAATAAATAAACACAATAAGTTTTGTTTGCCTTCTTCACTGTGCGCTCGTGACGCGTTCGAAGTGTTGTTAAATGTTTTATTGTTCACTGATAACTTCGACGGTCCACAGCACGAAGGGTATTGGGATGCAGCTAATGGGAATCACGGAGATGAAGAGGAGATAGAACAATTGGAGCAGCTATCACACTATTTCATTGGGATGTGTATTTTGATTCGAATCATTTTGCCTCGCACATTGCTGAAAACAGAAAAAAATTTATGAATAACTTGTACCCAGATTTCGAATATAACAACATACTATTTTATTTACATTACGGATTCAATATAGTTTTAATTGTTTATTTTTTTTCATACCGTGAATGACAATTACTAATCATTTTTATTTATTGTCATGTTACAAGAATTTATGTGCTTATTACATTTTTAGTACCTACATAATGACATAGAATAATATTGATAGGATTGAAATACATATTACTCACTAACATTACAGATTTATAGAATAGTAAAAAATTGCATTCCAAAAAAATATCAGTCACATGTACATATGTCATAACCTACATCTGTGATTGTGAACCTGTGACACACGTGACACTTTTGATTCGGGGGCAAAGAACGAAATGGTTTGCAAAGTGTGTTTAAGTCGAGTAGATTTTTTTATATACAAATCAAATATGAAAAAAAAATTTTTTGCTGTTCTCGAAGAGCGTCATAGAACTCGGGTATTCTGTTATTGCGGGAATATAATGTGCTTTTTACTATTAACAAAATCCATAAATTACGATCATCGTGGTACAGCGAATTTGGCTACTGACGAGGAAAAGAGGGTATCATTGCATACTTCTATTGTGTCAGTGTTTTAATGTACAGTATGTCTCAAAAGTCATTTTCATTTTGGTTCATTCGTGTACTAAAGCAACGAGCAGAAGAGGGGTGGGAGGGTACGCCGATCGCTGGCCATGTTATTGGGAATTCAGTCACTATGGAGCGTGTCCTTACCAGTTGTTCTTGAAATTTTCCTTAGAAAATTGATATCCCAACGAGGTGACATAAACTGACCTCCACGTTACCGCGACTTGACACCAATGGACTTTTTCCTATGGAGCTACTTTAAATCAAAGGTGTATAGTAACAATCCTCCTTCGCTGAACCAATTAAAAGAAAATATCCGAGAATAAATGGTAGCAGTGATGTCGTGCCGAGCAGTTCTCAGAAATTTTGCCTCCCGTTTAGAAGAGTGCCAGCGAAATAACGGATCATATTTAGAAAACATAATTTTTAAGAAATAAATTCCCAAGGATTGTACTTAAATGAAAAATATATATTTTTTATTAAGCCCATCCATTATTTTATTACAGAATTATTATTAGGAAAAAGACTTTTAGGATACCTTGTACTATCGGCTTTCAAATCTGACTAGTAAAGATTTTTTTAGAATTAGGCGTATATTTTGATTCACTTGTGTATAAAACATGATACATTTAAATACATTAAGTTTGTCTGAACATTTTTGGTACGTCAAATGGACAATGAATTAGTAAATATTAAATTAATTTTCATTATGTTATACATACATCTTGTTTTCTTTCCCAACTCTTCATTGCAGACTTGTATTTCTCGAATTCGTGACACCAATTAGAGTAAATCTTTTGGTATTCATTGCTCTTTTCGGGGGGCGAACATCTGTAAAGACAATAAGTTAAATGTTAGTGAAAATAAAGTTTAAGAATAAATTACGTTAATTTCAATAATTACGATTTTTTTTATTATACCTGTGAGAATCAACTGTGATGTTGTAAGAACAGAGAAGAGATCCTCCCAACCAGCAATCGTATCTTCCAGCGTCAGCTTCAGAAGCTGCGATGATGAGAAGACCGTGCTCAGATGTCTCAATGTACTTGTCAGGCCTGTTGTAAGATAAGACAAAAATCATTTTGGTTTCAATACATTCAATAATAATATTTCTAAATTACTAACCATCTTTAAAAGACAGTCCATACGTTTGAAAAAGAAAACGGCATTGAAATTTTACATGTCGACAGAGGATACAACAGTAATACTAAATGTATTAAATAACTAATCAATTTAACAAGTAACCCGTTATTTCGTTATTCATATTCTGCAATTCGATGTCGATACTTCCTTCCACTATGATTGCGGCTCTCCTCCCTTAGCAGCCTGACAATTGATTTATTTTCATATTTTATTTTAGATCAGTGGATTTGGATAGTGAGCCTTCGATTTGATAAAGATACGGTAGTATCGAAATCGCTTGATCAATCAAAGTATTTTTTTTAATCATATTAAATTACATATATACTGTGGTAAACTAAATGGAGAAAAACGACTAAACATTTGGAAGCAAATTATGTAAAATGATGAATATTGGATTCTGTCAAAACACCGGTATATCACAAATTAACGAGAACTCTAGTTTAAAATTAAGGGTATTTACAACAATAATTAATGTTAATAGGGATGTTTAGTTATTTAGGTCTTATTAAACAGTCTATAAGGAATATTGGAAGACACAAAATAAACATACGATGTATTTTTTGTGAAAAAAATTATAAATATACTATCGCACAAATCCAGGTTTTTTTTTACCTGAAAACGATTTGATATCGCCCCTTCTCCTTGGAGTAATGGTACCAGGTGACAGCCTGAGGCTGCAGGACTTCCGGCATCTTCACGAAGCTGCCAAGATGAAGACTCTGCCCCCAAGTCACTGTAATGCTCTTCTTTACGATCGAGGAATCACATATATCAGCTGTATCATTGGCAACATCTTGAAGTAAGCTACAAGGGAATAATGAACATTGTAAAATGTCTAATATATATATTTTTTAAATTTTGTACAATAATAACATGATTTGAGATTAAAATCTCTTGTATTTATTACAACGTATTAAATTCTGATAATAAAATCATTATGTTGACCATAAAACAGTGATTTTAACAGTTATTTAAAACATTATTTAACTGTTATTTAAACTGTTATGGTGTTCAATTGTAAAGATGATTGTTAACGGATTATTCGTAATTGTTCGAGCAATGATTGGTACACTAGAAAATAAACTTTTAAATTTAATCTTAGTTATCTCAGTTACCAATCATCGTCAAAATCACAGTCACATTACTAGAAAGAATCGTAAGAATTATTATATAAGTACTAAGCGGAATTTTACGTTATTTAAAGTAATTACGGAGACACATTAATAATGGTCAAGATTAAAATATAAAATGACATACCCAGGCTGATATGACCGGCAGGTGTTGGTATCCTTGTCCCATCCGCAGTAAGGATCCCTGACGCATCTTAGGCAGCTATCGTATCTGCGCGCGCACATTACAAGTTGCAGTTGTCTTACGCGCTGGTCGGATCCGACGTACAAAGAGCCATGTACTCGAGAAATCTCCATAGCCTGTGGAAACGTGGAAACGCATGTGAAAATTAATATGTTAATATAATTTATTGATTTGGCAGTTACTTCGTGGTGTAATATTTTAATTAAAAAAAATATATAGTTTTTATATTAATTTTGTACTACACACACAATTTTTGAGTTAACCTTTCCTTTCCGATGATGTAAACTAAGTTGACATTGCCTCTAATAATGTGAATATCTCTGTAAATATACTAAATACAGAGTTTAGGTATTCTTCCGTAATATATTTAGGTATTGGATAAAATAATTAAAATATAAAAGTATTTACCATATGCAACAATACAAAATGTTTTCTCGAAGAACCTGACATGAATTTGTCAATACGTATATGTGTACGTGCGGAGAGGTGCGGACGGTGCAGTGCGCAGGGCATGGGGTGCCAAATGCCGATCGTGACTTTAGTAGCAGAGTGTGCGATGGTCGTGTTAGACGTGTCTTATGCGTCGTTATGTTGTTGTTCATGATGATCAATGTTTTTTTCTTATTTTTAGCACTTTTAGGCAATAATTGACATATATATATGTCAACTATTATTTTAATGATTAATATAAATAAAACGCATAAAACATTCATATTTATCCGACTTAAAAATCGCAAAAGTCTACATGTATACTGAGTTTACAGCACCGGAACGCGTGTTTTTATTTTAGCACTATGGTGCGGTGGAAAGGTTAATATTACTTTCAATATGGACGCTCGAAATTTGTTAGGTTATAGCAGCCATGTTGTTAAAGTGACATCTGTCAAATTTATTGTCAATTATTTAGTAGCGTACGGCAAATCACCATGGAAGATTATAGCGTTGAACAAATACTTCATCGTATTATCGATATTTCCATGAAACAATAAAGTCTCTCCCACCCTTAAGACCCTCAACCAACTGTATTTAATTTAGTTCAATTTACACCTGTAGATGGGAAGGAGTGCTCTATTAAAAAATAGTAGTGATATTAACTAAAAAAATGTGTGTGTATGTTGTAAAAAGTTAATATAAAACTATATATTTAAAAATATATATATTTTATTTCAATAAATGAAGATTCTCATCTGTGGTTTACTTAATAATATTGTTTTTGTGTACATATGTTCTGATTGATGACTGATGACGTAATATTAATCAATTCATTAATATGTTGAGTTGACATTTATTTTTTTGCAAATGCTCTTAAAATGGAAACATTCTACCCGATTTAGCTAATTTCCTTTCAACTTCAATCGTGTAACGACCCCAAAAAAATGCCAATGAGAAGAAAATTCATTTGCAGCTACAGACTTGTTAATAAATAGACATGATATGAAGTGAATTGCAGTCAAATAACTTTGTTTGCACCACTTTAGTAGATATAAGATCTACATATTTACAGAACAATGTTCAAACAATGTAGTTGAAAGATTGAAATCTAACGACCACGTAATATTTTAGTTAACTCCTCCTACTCCCACATTAACATCCTTTCCTCTTTATCATCCTATCTCTCTCCCAATGTCAATCTTTCAACTATAGTATACAACTAATCCTGAGGAAGAGAACACTGTTCTGGAAGCTTGGAAATCTTATATCTGATACAGTGGTGCAAACAAAGTTATTTAACTTTAATTCATTAATTATGTCATCACATAGTGAAAACCCACCTTCAGAAGAACTATTCTTTTAAAAATTTATATGAAGTATATATATAAGAGGGGGGTTAATTTATGCAACACTAACATCGAAAATTAAATTCTTGTGTAAATAAGACGTATTTTTTTATATATTAATGCTATATGCTATAATGTTATATTGTCAGCGTTTAAAATTTCGTTCCAATCGAGACATATTTTTTAAAAAAATCGCGGAACTCTTTGATTGCGTGAGTGGCACCCGGGTGATCACGTGTGTGCCACCAAAATGATAATTTTGGGACAAGAAATTTGTGTTAGTTCATATCTATTTATTTGATGGTCTGTGATTTGAAACATTGTATGTTGTATGAATTTAAATAAGGAAACAACACAACTGCCGCAATCAAAAATATTTGTGTATGGTGAAAGTGTTTTAAAAGCTTGAACGAGACGTGTGTGGTTTGGCAAGTTTCGTTCGGAGAATTTATCACCTTAAGACGAGCCCCGTGTTGGATGCCCCACTGAAGTTGATAACGAGCAACTCAGAAATATGTACAACAAGTACAGACTATCGACTGACCTCAAGAAAACTTGTCATTATAGGTAATAATGTAAATGAACTGTTTCTTTTAAATATTGAAATCTTTTATTTACAAAAAAAAAGCAAATAGTTTCGTTTCAACCTATAAAAAATAAAAAAATAAGAATGTCACACTAACAGAATTACAACAATATATCGTGAAATTATAATTCATATTATTATTGAGTTCTGCTAGTTTACGTTAGCTACAAACTAGCAGAACTCAAATAATATTTACTATAATTTGACTTTTTAAATTTATTTAAAAATAAACATGGAGTTTTACAAACTAAACACAATAACAATAATTAAAAACATATCGTGACCTTGGAATAACGAGGTGTCATCTGACGTTCTGGTAAAAAAAAAAATTTTTTGTATCAAAATTTTTCTTAAAAGAAAAAAAGTTACATATTATTATAACAAATAAAATATATGAGTGATATTATATAACGTGTCTAAAATCAGGCATCGGTTCTAAATTATAAAGTATCATTTTTGTAAAGATTTCACTTCATGGGCTATGAACCAAACTCCTCCGTAGATATCAAAAATTTATATTCAAAGCTTTGAAGCTCAATATCTCAGTTAAATATTTAAATATGAGATGCTACCTTATTATTTCAAGGATATGTATACCACGTGACCAACATTCTAAGAATTAATATGGATCAATGTACCTGAATAGGTTCACCAGGGGTGACATCAAAAATATCCAGCAAAGTTGAGCGACTTTCTCCATTCTTCATCCATTGGACTATTTTGTGCACCTTTCCGTCATCTGTGGATTAAATGGAAAAACACAAAAATTATAAATAAGAATAATACTGGTTTTTAAAAAAAAACCGCTAGAAACTAATAAAATAAATATATTTTAAAAATAATTCAAAACCACGGACCCCCAAATAAATATATATATATGAACTAAAGAAAATTCGTTGTCCCCAAATTTTCATTTTGATGGCACCCACGTGATCACTTTGGTGCCACTCACGTAATCAAAGAGCTCCGCGACTTTTTAAAAAATATGACTCGATTGGAACGAAAATTTGAACGCTGACAATATAATATGTATTTATGTAAAAAATATGTCTTGTTTACACATAGATTTAATTAAGAGTAAATACTTTTACTATTGCATGAATGAGTCATAATCAATCAGATTTATGTTTCGTTGAATATATGTGTGCAGAATACCCCTTGCCTTCTTCTATATATACACTTAATATCATGTCTATTCATTTACTAGTCTGTATTCAGAACTTTTTTAATAATTGTTATGCACTTTCGTGATCAGTACTTCCCAAGTTATATACCTCACCGAAGATTGGAGATTACGATTCCAATAAGAAACTTTTATGTGCCAATTATAATCTTTATTACAATAATAATACTGTTTATGGTACTATGTATACACCTATTCACGGAGACAAACGGCTGAGTAAGATGACGCGCTCGGCGCGCGTCATCTTTTAAAGTTCGCCACACACCCACATACATCTACAACCGGCGTAGCTGGCGCGCTGACTTACATACATTCACACAATCTCAAGAACATCGTAGTAATAATATTGTTGAATAAAAAAATAAAAATAGAACTTAGATTCCAGAATTAAATTATTTATTGATATTTTTGATTCATAAATGTCAATATTGTTACGCTTGCTCCCATAATGCAAGATTGCTGATTACGCTCGATTTTTTCAAGGCATCGCGTCCATTTCCAAGATATAGATGATGAGACTTCTGCAGGCACTTCATCTTCTCCTTCTTTTAAATTATTAGGCTTACAATTTTAAAACTTTAATGAAGATTTAAAACAGAAGTGAAAAATATAAAACGAACTGCTCACACGTACCTCTACCATTGCCATGTGACTTTTTTGTATAGGATTTTTTTAAATGACGATTACTATATTTGCTTCTTAAAAATGTTGAGTTTGCCGATTCAAATATATGTTTATAAGCTTTAGAAAATGTTTCTCTAAATTTCTACATTCATGCGCTATTTTTTATTTTTATTTCCCGATATATTTATTTTCATTTATTAAAAATATGCGAGACAAATTTTATGGTTAATTTCTGTTATTTAAGCATGTAACTGCCAGAAAAGATATTAAACATATTCATTTTAAAAATGATTTATTTTCGTAAAATTAACCCGACAAATACATATTTTCGAGAAACTTGTGAACAAAACAAATAAGGGAAAAATAAATGAGTGATTTTCTTATTAACTTGCGCACGAAACAAAAAAAAGTATCCACACGTGACAAACCGATTGCAATATAACACGCATCGTTACGCTCGAGAAACTTATTCCTGAGGTATAATCCCAGCACGCGAACGGGAACGGGAACGGCGGATTCAGCCGGGATCGTAAATCAAAAAAAAAACTTCCGCCAGACATACTATTGCCCTAATAAAATATTAAAATGCGGAAAAATGGACCCATCCCTTGTAGCGTTCACGAAACAATACCGAAACTAATGGCCATTTTACCCCACCTACCGCTGCAGAGCACTCGCCCCGCGGGCCGTTTCCCCCGACTTACTCGGCATCTACATATTTTATACATTTTGTTTGGGGTGTAGTTACTGACCCATCGTTCCCCCAAAAAAGGATAAAAAACCGAAAAATGTTGAAATCCTTTAATTTATTTATATTCGGTCGGTCATACGTACATGAAATCAATTTATATTTTTGAGGCGTTAATATCGTTAACAATAATGCCTCAAATTAAGAACAACGCAACAGGTGAATACTTTTTTCTAAATTTGAATGTTGGTACCGTAGTGTACCAATGTATGGTACAGAGTTGTGCATCTATCGCTAATGATATAAAACAATAATCAAAACGGACCTGCACTGAAAAATATTTTTTAATAATCTCAGGCGTCCAGCAACCACATGCGGAGCTATTCTTTAGGATATTTTTCAAGAAATCTCAAAGGACTCGACATCAAAGAAGATGTATGGCAAAGTGAAGAAAGATGATGTTCACAACCTGAAGAAGACTACATGTGAAGACAAACGAGGGTTGAGAAATCATGAGAAGGCATAGACTTTGAATGGATCGTAATCACATGATGATGATTCAAAATTAAATGTTAGGTTATTTCTAATATATAACATATTAAAACTAAATCATATACATTTCAGTAGAGATTGACTAAAGTCTATGTAAAACTCACAAGAAATTAAAATGAATATCAAGCATCCATTAAACATTGAACATTATTCCATTCGACATAATTGTTGGCTTTTCAGCAAAGATTTTATAACTTTTTGACTTTTCAAAGATTTTCTCAGAATTTTTCCTTGATTGTCCTACCACTCTACGATATTTTATCTTTTATTTAGCTTGTTTTATCACTTGGGCTCCGAACAATTCGCGTCCACCATCTTGACTTCAAACTGTCAAAAAATTCATTTACAAATTTATATTTTAAAGATACAAAAAAGCATTTTATGTAGGCTTTAATAACATATTGATTTAAAGTATTACTGGATAGAGGTGATATTTCATAATAAAAATAACTTCAGAGATATTAGGTATATAAATCAATGTGACCACAGTGAAATTTTATTAACACGAAGATATATAAGAAGATGTATAATTTATATGAAAATTTATTCACGTTTACTTGTACATTTTCAAAAATTTATGTATTAAAATACCTTTTAAAATTGTCAATTACAACTAACGTAACATAACATTTTAATCGTTGTTTTAATTTATACAAATAACTCCACTTATTTATAAAATAAGTGTAAGTATGGTTTATAAAAAAACTTTAATTAACTAATATTAACGAATATAAGATATAAAAAAAAGTATAATCATAAATCCATTTCATACATATTATTATGAATAAATTTAATTAGTAACAACACAGTACTAGAAATATTCACATACATATGTAAGCGCCGTAAAATTTAATATTTTCGTCACATAATTCGTGGACCCAAATATCACCCCTTAAAACAATTATTAAAGGGAATAAACGTAGAAGTAAAACAATGGTGACCTATTTCATTACTATTTATAAAAGAACTGCCCCACGGGTTGTGAAATATTTTAATATTAAACATATGTTTGAAAACGGTCATAACACCAGAAGAAGAATAATGATAAATAATCATGTTAAAATATTCAGCATATGAATAAATAACGATACAATGATTCTTTAAAATAAAAGAGACACATATGTGAGACGTACTTATTGATAAATAATCACCTTAAAACATTTTTATTATGTATGCATGTTGAGAACGACGACAATATTTTGAAAGAAAATATATATATACGAGACGTACATTGATAAATAATCATATATTATACATACGTATGCATATTGAGAATGATGACACAATGATATTTTGAAATAAAAGAGACATGTACGTGAGACGTACATTATTCAAAAATTTAAGTTAAAAATTCTACATACGTATGCATATATAGAATGACGACACAGTGATATTTTAAAATAAAACAGACATGTACGCGATACGTACATTAATAAAAATTCAAGTTAAAAATTCTACATACGTATGCATATATAGAATGACGACACAATGATATTTTAAAATAAAACAGACATGTACGCGATACGTACATTAATAAAAATTCAAGTTAAAAATTCTACATACGTATGCATATATAGAATGACGACACAATGATATTTTGAAATATAAGAGACATGTACGCGATACGTACATTGTTAAAAATTTAAGTTAAAAACTCTACATACATACGTATGCATGTTGAGATTGACGACAATAATTTTTTTTTAAAGAAAATAGGCATACGCAAGACATACAATGATAAATGATCATTTTGAAACATTATTAGTAAGTATGCATGTTGATAATGACGACACAATTATACATTGAAAGAAACGAGACATGTACGCGAAACGTACATTTTTAATATTTTTTATTGTTTTTAGTAGTTTAGCATTATTAATATAACAAATAATACGATATTTTAAATAATAAACATCGTAAATGTAGCAATCCTGTTGTCGTATACAATATTTATCTTAAAAACCATATACTTATTTATTTGTGCACGAGAATATCCGCAAATAAATAACTAGCCAAGTATATTATATTTTTAAACAAAACAACTTTCGATATGACGCAATAAAGGCGGTTTAATCGCCCTAATAACTGCTAACCCCCAAACGACCGGCGCGTCTGAGGCACTAAAACATTTATCCACTGGTCACCCCACAAAAGTTTTAGTGGCAGAAATTTATCGACCGCGGAACCTGCCAGCTTTCGTACAAACGAAATACGACCAATTATAGTTGTTGTAGTTATTTCTTTCGTATGTTTGTGATTGCGATTGCAATTTCTGAGGAGGGATATCTATAACGCGAACTAAATTGATTACAACATTAATTCCTCCGTATTATTGCCGGCACACTTTATGTGGAGAAAAAATAACAATAAAAAGTGTAACGACCCCAGATAAGGGAAAAATAAAACAGCTCGAAATTAAGTCATTTAGTGCAGGCGTAAAAATAAAGCCAGTGATTTTTTTTTGGCAACAATTTAATTTTAGCTAATCGAGGGTTACATTTTATAACACTTCATTATTTTATTTTGGCATCGAAAGTGGAAAAGTTATGCTTTTCTGCAAAGTTAATTTATTATTATGATGAAAGTTAATAAGTATACTGTTATCTTAAAGCTTTAGTAACGTAGATTAAATTAATAATATTATTATAAAGTGATTTTGGATATAATTAACGTAGAAGAAATATTCCTAAGTAAAAAGATTGCATCAAATTTTTAATGAAATCATCATCAAAATCACAATCAAAATTTTAACTCAAGTTTGACTCATATTGAGATATTCAAATTCAGTACGAAAAAGACAATCTTCTCTAATGCTAATGCTAGTGCATTACAATAAAATTTTCCAAATAGACAAATACAAGAGGCAATTTATTTGGGTGCGCTAATCATGAACACTGTTAACAGTGGGTAGGAAATTAAATGACGCACTAGCTAAAGTTGCTGTGAACCAACTTACGAGAATATGGAAATACAGTGTGTTACGTAGTGTGCTGGACACGGTAGATCAAACGCCAGCGCATCACGCTACCGGCTAGGCTCAGTCTCTGGGTGTCTCTAGTGTAATGTGTCAGTGTGGCTATCTCGGATGGATGGGAACGGTCTTAAATAAATGAAACACTTGGTTCACGTATGAAACACGTAATCAAATTTATTCACAATCACAACAAATACCCGACAACATATTTGCATGATTTGAGTCTTTCTATCTTCTTCACTTGTCATCGTTCTTTCCTCCAGGCAAGGACACTAGTTTGTTATGAATTTAAAACTCATCCTATAATTATTACAAGGTTACTTGAATGTTGAATGAATGTTATGGCAGCTGTGCCAAAGTTATCTCTCGCCAACGAGAATCTTCCAGATTGTTGCATGATCCATTTCTCCCGTGCCGGTTTGCACAGCTACCAGCTGAGATTCTCCTTCTGCCTCCAACCAGGGGATGAGTCTATAATGCGGATGGATTGGGGACCTCAAATCTCCCGTATCCACCGCATCTCAGAAATCCTTCTTTCAAATCTCTCCATACTGTCGGCGGAGCACCGTTCGGCGCACTCGATAATGTAGCGCTCAGTCTGCCGTGCAATTTTTAAATGTCACAAGTGACATTAAGCAAGTAAAAATAATGTTTGTTCATACTCTTATCTTCGTATATGTAGTTTGAAGAGACTTGAACTGTCTGCAATAGCGACGAACGTAAAATAGATGCATTTGAAATGCATTGGTGAAGAAGGATGTTACGAATCCCGTGGACAGCACGACGCACGAATGCATCAATCGTGTAACAAATCCAACCACAGCAAGTTATATCTACGGCGTTATGCGTCAAAGAGACAGCCTTTAAAATGAGATTATCGTGGGCATAACTTTGTCCTGAAAAAGACTTGGAAGAGTGCCACAGCGGTGGATAGTTACGTTGCTGGAGAGACACTGGAGCTGGAGCCAGCTGTGAGGGCGACGTGGAGGTGCATCTCTCATCATCAGTCTCATTTGATTGATACTAAATTCATATCATAATTATGATAGATCTGTATCAGAATATAACAGAGTGCAAATTAAGCCACAAGATTTGCGAAGTGATATATTTTCGCATTAATAAAAATGACGCGTAACATCTTTTTTAACTACATATTTATTTCAAAGCATGTTTGATGTGAAATAATGACTTTAAGAATACATTCTTATTTCAATGTCCAATAAATTAAAAATAATTCAAAGTAATATGTTTCTTTTAAACGTTGTATCAAACACCAAGAAAACTCAGTTAAAGCTGATAACTGACGAAATCAGGTTAATTTTCTACAAATTTCGCTTCGCCATATTTTCTTTGAAGTCGGGAGAAGAGAATATTAGAAAAGTTTGAAGGAAATAGTTTTTCGCGTGAATGAGCTAAGCGTTCACTGCGCGGAATGTTGTAAATATCGGAATTCTTATATACGAGAGTTGCAAAACCTCTCCTGAACTTCAGTAAAACTTCAAATATTTTATATATTTACAGATCAAAATACTGAAACTTTAAATAATTGAATTCAAGGCAATAAACGGATATTAATTATTCCTCCCTAAACTAACAAAATTTTAAAATCAATCAAATGGAGAATTTTCCCCCATAATTTAAATTTATTTTACTTAAGTTAATATTTTGTCAAATTCAATAGAGATAGGTATGAATGAGAATGTGTTTAAATCTATTTGAGAATTTTCCATAATAGTTTTAAAATATAAATTATACACGTCCTATTCAGGCATTAACATAATTTGTAAAATAACAGAAAATTTCATCAGAAGTGCAATACACAAAGAAAAATATTACATAACGTCAGCATGTTTTTTCATAATCAAAATTAAAAGTAAATAAATATAAAGCAATTTATCCATTACACACATTAGACACAAAAATGGTAATAATGTAGTCCTATAAAGAGTTAAATTTACAGCAAAAATGTCAACTACCTCCACATATTCATTCCTCAAAGAATACATTCTGGGGACTGCGGAGTTAGCTAATGCATGAGTTCTGTATAATAATATAATCATAATATTAGAATAATAATAAGATTACATGATACATAATTTTGTTATTAACAAAAACATTGCTATTACTAATTAAATGTATTAATTAGAAAGACATGCATATAAAATCAATTTATCTAAAAAATACTATTGTTGCTACCGGGATTTGAACCTGGATCTCTTCATATACGAGGAAATGCGTTAACCGATTATGCTACACCAACACTGCACTTTCAAATTAATACATCTGTCATATCACAGACCTTTGCTCTGAAAAATTGAAACTTTACAATAAGAATGTCTTCATTTTTGTTATAATTGACTTTCACCGACGTAACCTCAGTTTAAAATTCTTTTTTCTGAATTATTTAAACATAAGTTATTTACTTTGTAATTATACAGGTTTCTATATAATAATCATTCTCTATATAATTTCTAATTTTGATACTACTAATTCATGGTGGAATTCCATTTTAATGGTTTGATTAAAACACTTTTTTCCACTATTTAAGTAGGAAAAACTAATAATAACTAATAAATAGTGGAATAAAGTGTTATAATTAAATCACTATATAATTATTGAAACTAGTTTATACACCATCTATATTGCTTACTAAATGTCAAATTAATTAATAAAGTTCTCAAATCCTGTCAAAATTAATATATAAATTTCTTCAAACAATTTCTAACTGAAACTTTCTAATTGGTTAGTCTAAACATGATTGAATCTATATAATGTTGAATCTGTGCGTGGCTAGACTGATTTAAATACTTATTAAATTAGTATAATTATATAAACAAATTTACCTTTTATTTATTTACACTATTTCAACGTTACTTTGTTACATGTAAAATTATAATACAAGGTCTACCGTTTAAAATATGTATGTATTAAAGAGTTTTTATTTAATATGAAGGATGGTAGACATTGTTTGCATTAGGTACCTAAACATTAAAATACACACATAAATTAAAGAATTATATTTACGTTTTTTTTTGTAATGTACATAATTCATACGGTTGTCTTCTGTCAATATATTTATAATATTATAGTTATTACACATTTTTCAATATACAAGCATTACTTTTACAGAACAACGTGGTTGAAAAAATTGTTATCAGTAGAAATTAGCAATAATTTAGACGATTGAAGGAATGCAGTGTGACGTCTATAATTTCACATGCCATGTTCTGAATGCGTGCCACGTATTTACAAACCCTGTTCTAGAATATGCCACATGAAATATTTACGGTTGGTTGTTTGAACAGTAGTAAATTTTTACCATAGTTTACAAATTTTTATAACATAACTTTTAACCATCGCCCGTGGTAATATTTTCCATTGGAAATAAAAAAAAAATTATGCTTTGGCTTTGTTCACCCCTGCGTTTGAAATCTGACACTTTGTTGATGAAAAATCTTCGGTCTATGTGCTAATATAAATTCAACAGAAATATCATTATTAGACGAACTCTCATCTAAAATAGCAATATATTGAATGATTAATTGTCATATAAAGTATCAATGTGACAGATGACTTATGTGACAGCTGTGAAGAGTCCGCCATTTTTAAATAACGATTTACAGTTTTTACCATTCGATATTGGAGGGTAAAATTAGTTTACTATTTAATGTACTTTTTAACTAACGATCAAACAATCCGTTTTCGCCAAAAAACTTCACTAATGTAACTTTTTTTTCTAAGTATAGTAAAAAACTGCTGATCAAACAACCGACCCTTGTGTACCTACTCGATGTGATAGAGTTTTGGGAATATACACAGCTACGCAACATAACTTGTATTATATATTATAGTAATAAAGATAAAAACAGAGAACGGCGGAAAATAACAGTTAAACAGTAGTATTTCTGAGTAACAATGATTACTGTCATAACACTTGAAGTTTGCGGTATCCATAAACATAATCCGTAGAGAATTCCACATTTAAGTATCAGCTATGAAATGTTTTAATGAATCTAGCAATATCTTTAACAAGTATTTATACGAACTATTATGTACGGCACAATTTGAAAATTTTAAGTAGAATGAAATATGTTTTAAAAGTGTAAATGCGATTGCTTACAATAATATGTTCGGTAAATATTGCTGATCGAGTATTAAATGAAAATAAAATAGTTGCCCAAAATAGATTGACAAAAGAGTGGTCACTCCGAAATCGGTCAGCATCAACAAATGAAACCCCGATGAGCTAATAAAAATATATTAAAGTTAATTTACAAAATGTTATAATAATACAAATTAAATTAATAAAAAAAAAGATATTTTAAAGAGAACACATATTTATTATCTACTCACAGATTAAATAATAATACAATACTGCAAGTGATACTTAATAGATTTAATTTATAAAAAACATAAGTAAGAAATACACAATAAAATCCATTGTCTCAAAGACCGTAGTTGAATAATTCAGCTCACATCCGATATAATGAAATAATATTAAGCAAAGGCAACGTCATTACGTCAGCATTCAACATTGTGACAGAAATTCATTAACCAGATCAGCAATAAGATCCAGGTAAAGATGCCGCATATGCAACTTGCATATGTACTCCTGTTACTCTCTCCGTATCCGCCATTTAGGAATCAAGGCAGCACTCGCGGAAACCACCCTGAGCCCTCGACTTGCCATCTCTCTCGGGAGGAAGGGGTGGAATGAAGAAACAAGAGAATACAGAAGGAGGATCACGTCTCAACCAATCAAATTAGTGGCAATCAGACCTCGAAAACAAAACACGCACACACACACACATATATATATGTATGACGCACAGAAATAAATCCTAATGACTAAGAAGTATATTCGTTAGATAGGGGTGTACTAAATGTATTGTGTGAATAACAAATTTACGAAATTACGACACTTAATTATATTTTAAGATTACTATTCTGATGATTCGGACATTAAAACTGAATGACTAATGAAATGACGTGCAGACAGATACATGAAAATGCATCTGTCTGCACGTTATTTCTGTTATATATTATCCTTTTAAGGAGAATACATTTTTGTTGTGAAGTTGCATTTTCAGAACATAATTATATAAAATGTAATTAAATAGATTAATTAATTTAATTCTGGCGTTTCTTAACATGATTTACTCAAAGGAATATAAATTCAGCGCAATCATAAAGTTGATTGATTTTAAAAATAGAAAAATAAACGTATCAATTTAAAAATATATAGATATAAGTTATAAATTTGTCGCAATCATAATCGGTTACTGTAGCGGAAGAGTTACTACGTTTTTCAGGATAGGAAGAGGTCCAGGTTCGAATTCCAGTAGTAATAAAATATTTTTTCGATAAATAGATTATTTCTGTGTATCTTTCCAGTCGATTAATATTTTCCCATTCATATAGTGAATAGAAGTCGCTTATGATCATATGAAACGGATGAAGAGTAAGAAATGTTGAAAATGTTGCTTAGAAAAAGACGCAAGTGTTGATGGAACCAACAAAAAATAAGGACTCGGTACGATCAGGTAAACCAGATACTAGAAGATGGTCCCGTTAGAAGTCTCAATAATCGACGAGCTTCCATGAGAAGATGTATGAATGTAAATAAAGCGAGAATTATGTGTCAGGATAAAAAAGTGTAGCGCTCTATTCTCTCTACTTACGGCGTGATGTTAAGTTAGTTAGTTAGTCAGTTACATATATAATGTCCAAAGAACTGTATTTACATTATACAATACGTGATTTCAGTAGTTATACTTGACTCCTCCGTATTTGATTTGAGTCTTTTATTCTGAGCTAGTTATCATGACATACATTTGATTGGTCATTGGTTACCAATCACCAATTTATTACAATTGTGGTGTTGCAATTTATTACAATTGTGGTGCTGCAATTTATTACAATTGTGGTGTTGAAATTTATTACAATTGTCGTATGAATTTAGCACTTCTCGAGTGACGAGCAAGTGACAAATATTTTAATTTTTTTTAAATATTTTTCAACTACACAAACCAATTAATCAACCCAGTAATATTTAAAAATTATTCAATAAAGACCAATATCTAGAAAAAGCATAGTCACTATGCCTAAACAGTTAATCTGTAATTTTTACATTATTAATAATATTATTTCCTTTTGATGACATCATTATTATAATTTAGCTTTATTAAACCTCACTTTATAAAAATATCGTGAAACGTATTTCAAATTTTTAAAACGAGAGTTTTTGACAATGGTTACAATAGACATATAATTTCAAGTGCTCGAGTTAAAGAAAGTTAAAATTAAATTATGTCGTCGTAACTAATAAAAATCTCCACAACCTTACCGCCGAAAAATTAAACAAGAATAATAATACTTAACATTTTTGGAACCTTTAGTTTAAGTTTTTTAATAATTTAAACTAATTATTTTCTGACGCATTTATGCCACATGATTAGGATATTTTTATAGTAAAAGTTAAAAGTTTGTCATGTCATTTATTATTTATATATTTTTAAAAATAGATATGCGTACACGGAATACATGTCACATCAATATTCATACTCTTTTTTTATACTAGGCTAAAAGCTTGCGCTATAAACATAGGACTAATTTGCTGTTTTCATAGAAAGAGGCTAGAACCCCCGAACACTGGATAACTAGGCGAATTTCTTAACCACAGGACAAACAAGCGCGTCAGAACGTAAACATATTATAAAATAAATTAGAAATAATGTTAGTTGTAAACAAAAATATGGTAGCTACATTATTACAGCATACATTTGTTCAATTTCATCACGATAGGTTGAGTATTTATGGCATTGTGCTCATTTTTGTAAAGACAGGTTGAAAATTTCTCAAAAATCATTATAATATATATATTGTGACATTACAAAACTAATATCACATTAGAAATCCCCCCGTTCTTATTTATAATGTCAACTACCTTAGTAATTACGAACAACGCCATAAGGTTGGCAATGCGCGCGGTTTTAACAGTTATAAAATCAGTCGTAGTCTATGGTTTAGGTTAATTTTCGCTCAGAGCTGTCACAATACGCCGCTGACTGCGGCCAGCGAAGCCATTTATTAAGAATCCAAGATGTAACTTAAGGATCCAAGATTTTCTTCTGTCTACATTACTTTCCTGTATATATATATATATATATATTTTTTTTTTTTTAAATTTTTTTTTTTTACATTCTTTCTACATTTCTTTCTATCCTTATTATTTTGTTGGCTTGTGAAGTTGACAAGGTAACTACGTAACGATGGCGTCACTGGGATGCTTTACTTTGGATGGATAACTAGAGAGACGTGATTTGGGTGACGACGACATATGGCCAATACGATGGAATGTGGCACGGACAAGAATGGATTTATTAGAGGTTACTCCATCTTTTATTAAATTTTTTATCTTGTTGTGATCAGCCTGTATTGAAGCTCATCGAATTCACGCTCAATAGATTGTATTTGTTCTATATAGATTATCTCGCTATTATCGCTTCGTATAGATTGTATTTGTTCTAACTTAACCTGTTTATTTGACTGAATTCCATTCTATAATGTAAAACATCTTTTCATTTATCTCTCCCAGATATTTATAATAAATTTTACCAGTTTAGGACGAAGGCAGAATGTGACAAATCAAGGCTGGTATGCGTTTCTGAGGTAAAGAACTCACCGTTCTTATGTTCTTCACTGACTAGCCGGTGATAGAATGCCGTTCTTTATCCTCTCAATATATATATATATATATATTGTATATCCTCTGACGATAGGCTCCATTTGTACTACATATTGAAATCCAGTGATGTGATGGTATCCGAATATATCAATTAAGTGCAAAAGTCTAGATGTAAGATGGTTTCGTTTATTACTCATTAATCCTAAACCATAGTAGCCATCTTCTACTAACTGCGCCCTTAATAGAATGCAATAAATATAGGGCACTTAGGAAGTACAGCAAGGATTGACTGGAAGGTTCCAGTTTGCGGCGACGGAAGATGGACTAATGTCATCAATCTGTCTCTGGAAAGACAAGGGTGGTTTTATGCTGTTAGCGGATTGTACTTATCGACTAGTTCAGGGGTTGAACATTGTGTTAAAATAATTAACTAAAAAGTTATAATTCATAATAATAATATACTGCAGAACTCTGTAATAGCAAATTTCAATTTAAATCATATCCAAGTAAAATGTGTCACAAAACTTCAAAAGCGCGTTAGAAAAGTGCGTTATATTTTGTAAAAGGTTGGCTGGTAGGTTTGTAAATATATAATAAAATTGTTACAGGTATTTAAAATATTTGTAGTCACCAACTAGGAAAAAAAATCCGTAAAACACTTTCAGAACTTGAAATTCAATTCAGATGTTTGAAGAGACCAAAATAATACAATGATCTGTATATGAGGTGCGGCGGGGCAAACTATTATGATATGTTATATCCAGGGTTGGTATGATGAATGTGTCTGAGATATGTAACTTTTTGATATATTTAATATTATGACCACAATTTCATCAAAAATCATTAGATTTACTTCTCTGCCACGATGCTGAAATATCTTATAAAATTATTACTATTAAAAAATATATTTATAAAAAATAAAATAACACTAATTGATTTTATTATAGATTTATTTAATTTCAATTTATAGTGGTACAGAATGAATTTTCTACGAGTCTAATAGTATTCAAGAATTATATATAGATTATTGTTTGTTTTATATATTTAGAATTAAACAATAAAATAATAATAAGCAATGGAACTTGTAATATAAAATAAGAATTCAATTGAACAATGAAGTCACAGGTGCCGCATGTTTACAATGGCTGTCTGAGCACCAGCATGTATTGGAGGCTTTACGGGCGGCGTAGCGTTTAAACGGGGGTAATGTAGAGGTCGTTACCGGTAAACGATACGGAACCCTTTTGTCGTAGAGCCCTCTACGAATCGTAGCACGATACCCTCTGGGGCTGTTCGTGTAATAAATTATATTAAGTTACCTTAATGTTTTGATGTACATTAAAACTGAGAATATTGTGCAGGTTATTTAAACTCAATATAATTACAATGGTAGGCTAAAAAGAGTGGAACTTTTTGTTCTTCGTCATAAGAAACAGTGCATCAAATTTTATTTAAAAAGAGACTACAAACGAACCTTTTCAAATAATCATTTCTATAAATTAAAATAACATTTTTAATTTAAATACAATGATAGTGTAGGACTTAACGCGCTTAAAGTGATTTTTTTACGAAAATGGCGCTATAAAAATTATCCAATTAATTATTACATTCTTTATTATAAATAATTAATTAAAATTGTTAGCTAATAAAAATAAATGTTGAATAAAACATTATTGAAGGGTTTTGCAACAGTATTTGATAAAAATGAATATATCAAGTAATTTTGATATTAAAATTAAATAGCACTTGAGATGTCTAAATAGCAACAACTATTCTGAATTCGCCAATCATCTTTTGGAAACAAACCATTCTTTTGACATTTATAGGGGTTTAGAAATTTTACATACAAATACCAAGGATTTACAGATATATGAATTAGAAGTTTTAGAAATAAGAAAATATGTTAATAGCAAATTAAACATTATAAATAACCAAATCAATTTTGCAAATAGTCACCTTTTAAATTTGTTTTCGTATTAGTTCCTTATTAGTCACCCACCAATTATATCTATTGTGATAACATATCCAAGCCAGTTCATCTAAAATTTCTCATTAAATCGTTATTAATATTATATATTTAAATGTTTTTACTGTAAAATATATTATAATTTATATCACCGGATATTTGAGATAATAATATTTTTAATAGTCCATGTAGGCTGCTCAATAATAAACCCGAAGGAAGACGGAGATTTGGTAGACCCAAAATGGTGGCGCCACCTATGCTAAACGCGCCAAAGATTCTGACAATTCATTTTTGGCGTTAGCAACTGGCGGGAAGCAGCTGCCTAATGCAGAGACCGATGGAGGTATATTGTTATAGAGCCAGGGTTGATAGATATGTGAAAAAAAAAATTTTTTAATTCAAGTTTATCGTCACCTCTTCTTTGTTTTTAAGCATACCCGATAAAAGAATTAATTTATTAAATTAAATATATGTATGTACAAATCAACATATATACCTATATAATTTAGATGTGTCATTGTTGTATTACTTTTTAACTGCCCTTATAATTATTTACTAAATTTATTTTTAAGTTTTAGATTGAGGTTATGTATTGTTATTGAAGTTTACATCATATTGTAGTAAGACTTTTAAATATGAATTAAATATATTAATTATAAAGATATACATATAAAATTGATTTTATTGGCGCAACAACAATATTTTTCGATAAAATTCATTTTATATGTATATCTTTATAATTAATATATTTAATTCATATTTAAAATATCACAGACCTATGTTCTGAATAATTACAACTTCACAATAAGAATGTGTTCTCCTAAATAAGTAGTAAGACTTATATATTAAAGTAACTATCTCTTGTATTCCCTATGATTTATTTAAAATATGCAAGTATTTAATTTAAAAGTGACTGGTATCCAAAAAACTTTAAGTTACAGCCAAAGATCGGGACTAATCGTATCCAAAAGTGTCATAAAACTTAAAAACACAACGTTTGAGTGCGGTACCTCTTACTAAGTCCAAACTGACAAACTTGCAAATCTTTTAAAAATAGCAAGTATTCGAAAATAACAAACTGATTAAAAATAATTTACTAAATTGAACCTCCCTTAACCTCTGACGCGACCCTTTCCTAGGTAAACATATTCAGGGGTGGTTTTATTAGGTCGATTTTTCTTGTCTTTCTTCCGGCGCAGTCCGCATTTCCTATCATGACTCACTAACGATGGATTTTCTGTTCATGTGCTCCCGATACTGCCGCCAATCCTACAGCCCTACAGCCTATACTTACCCCTCCCTTGTCGGTCTTTTGAGTGATAGAAGAAATTCTTTGACGATACTTTTGAGATCTGAGCCATTTTTGGTTAACGGAAACATATTTTGTGTGAAATGGATTCTTTGAAAAATTTTATTCCAATATTTTGCAACCCTTTAAAAATGCCAGAGGTCGCTCTAAAAGTTTTGGAACGCTGTTATGTTTTATTAAAAATTTTAATATCTATTTCTGCCACCCTAAATATCAAAACAATGATATATCGTAGAAGTGACCCTTTTATTGCATTTTTTTTTCGTGGAATCTGAACATTTTCGTTTGATCAAAATATCGGATTCATCTTTCGGGAACAATAGCTAGATTGATCTAGCATTGTTCTTAAAAGACATTGTTGTTATCAAAATCAAATTAAACGATACAAACTCAAAATTATAAATTTTATAATAAAGCAAGTCGAATTTTGAAAGGCTTAATTTACTGTTAAGATTTAAAAATAGTACCGCCTAAAACTAAAAACTAGAGATAATTGCGAAATTATGTTTGATATAATTATTTAAAAATAAATTTTAACTATTCTTAATCAGTTATATTTGCAAAGATTGAATTTAAAAAAATATAGTTGATAGGCATGTTATATATTGTCACGTTATAAAATAATCGCCCGGGAGTAAATTAAAAAGTTAAATTATTATTATTAGAATTAAAACAGCCACATTTGTGTAATGGCAATATTGGATCCGGAAAAAATTCAATGAACTCGGTTTATGGACCAGAAGTTCCGTTAGCTGTTGTCCCAGCTTGGCTGCACACGCCGGCCGTCGCCTCTTGAAGCGGCGGACCATATTATAGTAGTAACTTATCGTGTAATCTGAGGAAATTTGATATTTTCTTTCCTGCTTGGAGTGATTGTGGACGCTTCTGGTGGGCATTATCAGAAGCAGATTCCTTTACGGCGACTGCTGGATTTTATGAAGGATGTTGCCGTGTTAGATGTGCAATAAATACGTGGTTTAGGGATACACATTGGATGAATTCTTGGAAACAATTTCTCGTCACACAGATTTGAGGTCACCATTTTTATTTGTTGATTCATTATTGTCGTCGTGAGATCCCTGAAGAAACAGTCTTCGATAACTCCACGTAACATTGTGGCTGCCTAGTGTATTTCTAATTTATTTTAGTGTCAAGCCATGTTCTAGTGTTTGTGTAGTGATGGTACGAAATCGTGGCCGATGGAATCGCCGTATTTTGATTAGTATTTAAAAATAATTTATTATCAATACGTGATAATATAGCATCTTGCGTAATGCTGTGTTAATTAAAATCATATTGGGGTAATTCTAATGAGGTTATTTTTTGTATGTCAACCAATTTTTGAGGATAACAACGGTCAATTGTAGAATATGTAATATTTTTCATATTTCAAAATCGTCGATAAACATATTATGTTCATTCGATACTGGAAAACGATTTAATTTAAGAGTTGATGTTTGCCATGAAGTTTTGTGGTTGTAACTAAATTATAAAATTATTTAAATAGAGTCATTTTGAAACAGAAACCCTATTACAATTGCTCTCGTAATGTGTCATTTATAAATTTTTCTCAGCTAATAACAGAAGCAGGATGCGGTTGATTGAGGGAGCTATGCAATTCTGGGGTTTAAGAATCTGCAATCCTCGTGCTCTCCTCTATCTAGTAGGTGGATGACGTCCAGCCTCAAACAGGAACTAGTTCGCATTCTCGTAATATATATATATAATATAAAATAGTATACTTTTGTATTAAAAAAAATTTACCCGATATTCTACATAGCGTGGAGATTATTTTTTCACACACTTATAAAATAGTATTTTGTAAATTATCTACAATTTTATATTCACACGTGTGATCTTTTGTTAGAGTTAAACAAAATTCATGCCATATGGAATTAGATGAAAATATAAACAGAAAAAATAAATAATAAAAAGTTATGTAATTTTTAAATAGTCAGATGACTTTTAGCTCACCTATATTAGAGGTTCAATATGATATAATTTAAACATATGATCATTCTGGATGATTTTATTTAAAAAAAAAAAGTGATGTTTTGTAGTGAGGTTGATATTTCAGAACATAGTTTTGTGATATTTTTTATACAAATTAAATTAATCAATTAGAAAGATATATGGAAAAAAATCTATGTACCGAAAAAATATATGGTTGCTCTCGGGATTCGAACCTAGACCTTTTCCTATCCGAGAAAACGCGTACTATAATATTTTCGCTATAATGACCGATTCAATTTTCGACAAATGTTGAACTTATTTTCTGTAGTATTTCCAATTGATACATCTATTAATCCATTTTTAAAATAATATTTTTTTGATAGATACATTTTTTCTGTATGTCTTTTTAATTGATTAATTTAATTTGTATTTGTATTAATTATTTGAACGATCATCAGAATAAACATGGTTATGATAAAAATGTATTATTTTTACTATCTGCACGTTTCCATGAGAATTTTTTGTGCTTTTATTTTAAAAACATCTAAGTTGAATGCGGTGACGTCAGTCTAAAAGTTTGCTACTACCTAGGGGTGTAATTTTCTAATTTCACGATATTGCGAGACATTTGCATCCAAACTTGTAAATAATAAATGTTGTCCTTTACACCCCCTCCCTCACACCCGACTGACGTTCAGTGGAGGGTTTTGTTTGCTTGCTTGTTAATAATTGAGTGCGATGCAGGAAGAGTCGGTGACGTTTTATCGCGGGGAACAGGCAGACAGTCAACATTTTGTAGTCTAAGTTTTTTTGAAACTTTGATTACAGGCTGTGCGACAGGTGATTTTACAATTCGAGACGAATGTGTCAGTCGAAGTCTTAGGGATGAGGGTTGTTCTTAATTATTTACGACAATTGTAAGAGGGGATAAGTACCTATCTATTTTAGATTATTTAAAGCAGGTTTGTATATGAAATTTCGTAACACTAACTACTAATATTTTTGAAATATTTAATAAAAATATATGTAAAATTTTATTACTGGTGATAAATTAAATTAACATCTCATCACTCATATTCATATCGCTCTGTTTTTAATTACAATTAATTTAAAAACATTATTTTAGAACACAAAAACAAAAATAATCGTACTAAAAAATAAAAATAAACATTAAAAATCAAAAAAATGCGGAAATTAATGCACTAAGAAAATTTGACAAACCGTCAATAAGACAAATTTATTAAATTAATTTTAAATGCCTTATTGAGATTTTCTAATGCTGAAGCAAATATTTTACACTATCGATATAATGTAGATGTAAATAAATTAACTATTAAATTTAATATACAAATTTAAAGGATTTATAAAACCATCTAAAAATACAT
Source organism: Eubasilissa splendida (assembly GCA_031772225.1). Taxonomy (NCBI): domain Eukaryota; kingdom Metazoa; phylum Arthropoda; class Insecta; order Trichoptera; family Phryganeidae; genus Eubasilissa; species Eubasilissa splendida. Next base: position 9,295,650 of record CM062859.1, read on the forward strand.
TTCTTTTATTTCTATGTAATAACAATTTATAGTTATAAAATGGTAAAATTATATACAACCTTTTAAATTATTAATTAAAACTCTTATGTTTTTTCATGTTTCTAAAGATAAATTGTGTCTAATTTGAAAACTATGAGATTTAAAAATAAACTTGTTTTAATAAATTATTTAACACGCGTTATATTTTTTAACATGTATATATTCACTTTATAATAACATTGTTAATATGTATAAATTAACTACTTGTACTACGCGATAAATAAAAAAAAGCAATTGAAATCGTATTATTGAAAAATAATAAAATGTAAATTCCAAGGAGTGAACAAATCTCAAGTTACAAAAATTTTTGATAGAATATTATCGTATATATAATATATTTAAAAATATTGCAAGCATTTTTCGAAAACTAAAATGTAAAAATATTTTTTTCTTTAATAATATTTTTGTTGTGTGTGTTAGTAAAGCCCATATTACACGTACGAATTCATGAATCCGTTACTATTTGTGTGTTGCCTCGTTAGTTTCCATCTAAACAGTCGGGCTAATTGCGTTAGTGAACATCATGGCGTAAGCTGGTGTGTGGACATGACAGGAATACTCGGAATCCTTCGCCGCCTCACTTGCTGAGATGTGCCGGTCGCTTAACTTGACAGGATCAAATGTGCGGACGTGTTGTGTGTTCCCTACGTAATACGGGTATTCGGATATAAGATTTATTTACATGTTCGATCATTTTTTGTTTACGATTTTATGATAAATAACAAACTCACTATCACGCCGTTTCACCGCAAAGGTAGGCAGAGAGAATGGAGGGCCACACTTTTCCGCCCTGATACAATTCTCACTTCATTCACATACATTCATCTTCTCATACAAGCTCGTCAATTATTGAGGCTGCTAACAGGACTATCTTTCAGTGCCTGGTTTATCAGGTTAATCCAAGTCTTCCGCGGACGTCCTCTATTTCTGATGCCATCAACACTAATATCTCATATCGACCCCTCAAAATAACAAGGTTCCATCTGACAATGATACTGTTTTGAGATAATAAGTTCAAAAGTGTTGATTGACTTTCAACATATATTCATGTATATTTTGTTTTGAGTAAGCAAATATGACATAATTTAAACATCTGATGATATGATAAAGTTTTATTTTATTTTCAGTATTATCAATGACCACTGTGAGATGAGGGAAATTATAAATATATATTGTAAATTAACAATAATGATCCATATTTTGAAATAAATAACTGATGCAGTTGGAACTTTCAGCTCTTGCTATTTAATCCCTTTAATATCCGTTAAATATAGTTGGTGTGTATGGAAGAAATAAAGAATAATGCATTTGGAACCCATTTCATGCAATAACTCAAATAAGGCCAAAATGTTAGTTGGAATCTTGTTATTCTAAGGGGTCGATATATCGATTTCAGTCCTAATGTTTTTCGTGTACATATTAAAAATACTAAAATATTTAGTACCAACAAAGTATATATTTTTAATATCGTATTATTGATAAACTCATCGTGGAAAATATTTTTCTGTAGTTGATGGTGGATTTGAACACGCTTCAATAAGACACTTAATGGGTTAATGGACAAGACATAAGAGAGTGTTCAATAGTGGCGCGTTATTATATCATTATTGGGCTTAATAATAAGTACTGCTAAACTACTTTTTATTTTCCTTCATTACTTTTTTTGTTTATTACTGAAGATGACGCAGTAAGCATAGAAAACGTTTTAATTTTAATTAAAGTGAAGTGTGAAGTAAACAACGTTGTTTCTAATTTTGGTACTGGTTAATTCATTGTAGAATTTTATTTTAATGATTTGTTTATGGCACATTTTTCTCATAAGCTTGGATATTTATACAGTTCAATACAAGGGTGTATATAATTTTAAAGTTGGTGCTAATTTGACTCCAATGTTGGAATTTTCCCTTATGTGTTGTTAAATACGTAAATGTCTTATGACTCATAATGGTGTCGTAGTATCGAAATTTGCATAACAATAGCGAAACTTGAATGAATGTAGTAAAGGAGGAATAAATAAATACAGAAACATCAATGTATTAAATGGTCCGTATTTTTTAAAACGTAGATTTTCATAAAATTTAATAAACAGTTTTAAATCCGCGATTTAATGTTTTGTCACGCTTCTAATATTTTGTTTCAGTTTTACGGTTTAAAAATTTAACTGAAAACATTCAAGTAAAATAAGTGATAAATTGTCAGCGTATGATATTTTATTTAATCCAACATCATTGTATTATTCTCTGAAAATAAAATAAACATAGCAATTTTGCTCAACTTTAAATAATTACACGAATATGTTTCCCAGACAGTTTATATAATTTATCGCTTTAATTTCTGGGATATCCTTATAATTCCACATGTCCAAGTCAGCATTAGCGACCCACAGTCAGTCTGGAAACCGTCATATTACAGTGTGGGGTTTTTTGTCTCTTTGCGTAAAGTAAAATTATATTTAAAATTCAATAGTTTTTTTGATATATAAGTAGAAAAAAATGTTACGTTATCTGAGACGTCGTGATTTGGATAATGTAAAATCCGTCCTAATGCGATAGTGGTAAATTTTACAAATTAATGTATCTTTACATCATTATAATAAATTTTAAAAATTAATTAATAATATTGCAAATAAAAATGCATTGAAAACCGTCTCAACCTACGCGATGCGAGGTGCATGGATTTCACTGTATTTATTAGAAGTGTTTATAATTCACATACATATAAATAAATTTTAGCGCTTTATAAAATAGATGACCATCACAGACTGCCATTTTTGTGTCACTCATGTGAACACTTTGATACCACATACGCAATACATACTTTTTATAAATATATGACTAGATTGGAACGAAAATATAAACGCTGACAATATAATAATATATAAAGGTGCCTTTTGAATTTCGCTAAGGTTGTTGAGACTTATGAAGCTTGAAAATATAGTACCATGAAAATGATCAGTTAGCAGAGATAAAAAAGTACTGTTACTTTAAGTGTGACAAAGCAAAATGGTCATCATCACCATCAGTTTGAATTCTCCGCTGCTAGATATTGGCCTCTTCCAAAGATCGCCAATCATCTATGTGTTCTGGCTTTCTCATCTGTTACCTGCAACTCTTCTGATACTGTCGCTCCATAGAGCTTGAAGACGGCCCAGACTTCTACCAGTAAGAGGCCTCCAATCTAGGATATTCTTTGAATCATACATCTTTTCATACAAGCTCGTCGATTATTGAGGCTTCTAAGAGGACCATCTTCCAGAATCTGGTTTATTTGGTCACGCCAAATTATACGCGGACCTCCTCTATTTGGTTAGTCTGAATAATCAGCCGTCCACTGACTACACCATCCCGGCAGAGCATATGCAGTGAGTCCTGTTACCAGGGCCATATAGCTACTCATTCTCCGGTCCACATTTAGGAGAGCAATGAAGGAGGTTCTATTAATAAAGATTAACAAAGTCATTCATCCGTTCCATATGACCAAACCATCTAAACGATTATTTTTTAATATAATTTTTTCCTAATTTCTTCATTCTTTACTCTCAAACCAAGGTAACCAAAATCCATTTATACATGAATTTCCTTGGCGATTTTGTACGTTAGGTACTCAATCTCTTAGAGATATTCCGAGCAAAGCCATTTCCATTGCTCTTTAGGCAACTTTTAATTTATGTATAATATTGGTGATGAGGGACCACGTGTCGGTACTGTATGCAAGTACTGGGAGCACTTTAGAGATTGTAGTATTTCGGTTTTGAAGATATGCTCTAGCTGTCTAGCTAAACACGCTAATATACTAGTAGTATTGTTTATCCTACATACATACTCTTGTACAAATTCAATGTTACAAGATATCCTTAATGGTTCTTTGTTAACGTTTCTAAGCTAATAAGTTTTGAAACATCAATGAGATCTTGAAGAATTTTTTGTATGTCTTCCCAAGTGTTTCTAATAATCACAATATCGTCAATAAATCTGAGGTGTGTTATTCATTCTCCGTTTATACTCATTCCGCATGACTCCCAGTACAAAAGTTTAAATAAATATTCAGGAATACAAGTCCAAAATTAACCCCGGTAAAAATAAATAAAACAATGACCACTGGAGGGTCGAACAAAGACACAAAACAATAAGTATGGAATTATGTTGTCATCAGATCTAAAATATGGTCACCACCCACGCGTTTTACCAGAATAATATTTCAATTTTTGTCGGTCTTGTAAGCCCGGATTATCAGAATTACATATTTAACGTGGGCAGTAATGGGACTGCCCGATGGAGTGTCGTTTAACCAAATAAACATTTATATTCACATTTTAATTTATGGGTCACTTAAAAAAAAAGTTTAAATATATCTGAAAAAACTTTCAATAACAAGACACGCAATCTGCAATAAATTTACATCGAATCGTGTAAGTGCTGAGTCAATTGTGAGGCAATTTAAAAAATATAATGAAACTAATTTAAATACTTGCATTTTTAAATAATGATATCGGGGTAGTCAATACGGATACAATTGATTGCAAGACGCGTAAAATTCGATTAATTGAAAATATCTATTATAACGTATTAAAAAAATAAAGTAAGTACTCACACATGTGTGTGTAATATCTATATAGTTCACTAACAAGAAAGGAAAAAATAAAAGTTATTATATATTATTCTGTCATTTTAAAATATCTTTGTTACAAAAGTTACAAATTATTTACATAATTGAAATTTTTAGGTATTTTTAGGTACATACAGTCATAAATGAGTTTTTTTTACCTACTATGAATACAAAATAAAATACGTTATCCATATTTGGACATTTTTTTGTTAGCAAATATGTTTTCACATCGACAATTATTCGTTGCGATTCATGCCATGAATGAATCTAAAATCCCGTAGATTAAAATACGCGGATTTTAGACCACGTCCATTGTTGCCGAAACGCATGTTACAATACACATTTTAAATTAGTAAAGATCTGTAACCTAATATTAAAGATTCAAAATATATTTTAGGTCGACTAATCATTTGTGAAGAGCGGCTTTACTTGAAATTTAATATCACTTAATTCGTAAACATAAATGATTTTTTTACAATGTTTATAAAATATCATGAATCAGCTAAATTAATTTTATAAACCAGCTGTGATGACACTATAAAAAAAACGTGACGAACACGTATCACCGTCGGAACGGTACATTGCGTATTTATTTAATTTAAGAATATGCTGATTGGAGATATCTTTATCCAGTAGTGGAAAGAAAACGGATGATAATATTGATTTAATGTAATGGTACAAGTGAAAAACACCGCCCACCTCGATATAGAGTCTGACCTAGTGATGTGGACAGGGATCAAATGACATGAAATATAATTATACAAGAGATGAATATCAATATCAATATATAAATATGAATACTGACCCTCACCAGAGCTATTCTACCAGATTCTCGGGACGAACAATGAGAGTACCGATCGCGAACAATATGAGAGAACGAGAAAATGTGTTGTGGCAAAAATTTTAATAAAATTAGTAAAGAATTACTAAACATCATGAAAAATAAAGAAACATCAGTGAACACACTAAAATATAAATTTAAACACATTCTAATTATTTGATATTTCTAAATTGCATTACATTAAAAATATATATATTGCTGACAAAACTTTAGTTTATTTTAATTTACTATGTTAATTGTAGGGCAACCCTTGCCGTAAAACTGCTATGCAGTTTGGCAAAAAATAAAAATTGTTATGTAATATGTATGAAAGTTGTAATAAAAAAAATATATATATATAATAATAATGAATAATAACAAATAAATCAACATAGTATTAAGCCGTTTTGATTTACATAATATTTCATGGTGTTCTCGATGGAATAGATAATAAATAAAAATAAAAATGTTTAAAGCCACTGATCAAGATTAGTCTGTCAGTTGTGTCATTAACACTAATGGGACTTTAAACGCTTCGATACATGAAACGGAATACATACCCCTCCAGCCCCCAGCGGGGTGGCACGGACATGGGGTTTAATACGTAAATAATTATCCGACATAAAGATTGATTAGACATCAACCGGCGACTGGACTAGATTCGCTAATCACAATCGATGCACCTCATTCTGAAGGTTTTTTGTTCGTATTGTTAGAGCGCACAACGTTGTATGGAGGTTCTATTTTCTTGTCGATTCATGTTATTACTTACTTATTACTGTATATAAATTCATTATATCTTATCTAACTTAATAAGTTATTATTTTCTTATTAACTCATTTTTATTGAGAAGTTACAATTTTTCAGAATCCCGGTAGACATAAAAATATTTTTTCAATAAATTGATTTTATCAGTATATCTTTCTAATATATACATTTGATTTGTATTTAAAAAAAATCATTATTAATAATAGATGCGATGTATCACAGCAATATTTTCAGTTACAAAATGAAATAGTAATATTAACAGATAAATTAAAGTATTAAAATAATAATTTAGTGAATAATTTATGAAAAATAAATAGATATGATGAAGTTTTAAAAATGTATATAAAACTTATAAACTGAAAATGCGATGACATAATTAGTTACACTATATAAGTATATATCCTACGTATCCGTTCGTCAGTCAAGAGTATGTCAAGACACACCAGATCTGTTGTCAATTCAGTCACGTAAATGTGTGCGGTTATCGAATCAAATTAAGTAAATTATATTTTCATTGTATTTTTATAGATTTTTAAATATATTCAAGTTATAAAAAATTGTAATTTTCCAGTATATTTATAATTAGGCAAATGTTTTTTTAATTTTTTTTCCTTATTATAATAAAAAATTAAAAACTACAATTTTTTTTTCGTACTACGCTTCTCTTGAAGGCATATGTTTATGTAGAGAAGTAGAGTGTGTATCAACAAAAATGATTTTTATTATTAAATGAAACAAATAGAATAATAAGCTTTTAAATGCAATAAGTGAGTTAATATTCTACTTTCCATATCATTGCCTCATCACAGCATTGACATTGCTGAGACGGATAAACACGATTTTTCATTTCATATATTTGAAATCTTTCTGCCGTTTATAGACGATAATTCCTAGTTTTAAATAGACATTACAAGCCAACACACTTAAACCCTGCCTTCGCCCTGTGTGATATCATCCATGTTAAATTATAATATAGCTTTGTTTGTTCAATTATGTTATTTAAATTATTTAATATTTATGGTTTAGATTGCGATTAATTGTTTCGAATATGTATTATTAGATACAACAGATGAATCTGTATCCTTTATATAGTCTAGTTAAAGAGACAGTGAATATCTCTTACATTATGTAAATATCACTGTATCAGAAAATAGAAATATATTCATATCTAAAATTCAAAGCAATACACCCATTATATGATATAATTAGAACATAATTAAAAAAATAACTACTAATTATTAATTAATTATATTAATTAGAAAGATATACGTATGAAATCAATTTTATCGAAGAATATTATTGTTGTGCTAACGTGATTTGAACCTGGATCTCTTTCCAATTCGGGGAAGGTGCATTAACTAACTATTCTACAGCGACAGTACTTTTGACGACAATTTTTCGAACCCATATGTTACACTTTTCAAATAAATACATCTATCGTTCCATTATTTGAAATCTATCTACTTTATTTTTACGGAATCTCAAATACCTTTGAGTAATTTAGATTTTATATGTATATCTTTCTAATTAATACATTTAATTAGTATTTAAAATATTACAGATCTATGTTCTGAATAATTACAATTTCAAAATTAGAATGTGTTCTCTTTAAAAATAAAATAATTTATTAATTTTATAGTCAAGTCATGATCAGTGTTAAAACTTTCGTCACTTACTGATTAAACAAGGGGTTGGAAAAATATAGGATGTGGAAAGCGTGGAAGGAATTTAGGAGAGGAATAGGAATAGAGAACAGGGGGACTGAAGGACCAACTAGAATCAGGAAGAAACACGATCCATCTGAGAAATGGTCGTTTAGGTATTTGTTTTTTTTTTCACTGGAGCTACAAGTCTTCTGGCTTCAGAACACGTATTATATTATTGTTCATGAAGCACTCTTATTCATATACTTCAGTGATGGTGCGCAGTGACACAACAAGTACAAGATGAATGCACTAATCGGTGCGCATGGTAGCGAGAAACCAATTACACACATGCAGTGTAGGTTCAGCACGCACGGCGAGAAACCGATTACACAAATATTACACTACCAGGCCTACATATCAGGAGGATACTTCACAAGCCAACGATCTGTTCCTACACAGCAGGAAGAACTTGGCGGTAGTCAACGCACCCAGCGGAAATGAACCATTATATCAACGAATGTTATGTTCACATGCGAGCATATCCGATCCATTAATAAGTTATAAAGATCGAATACATATGTTTATCATTAAAATTTACAAATAATTTATCACAAACAATCAAAAACTAAACATCGCTTTAGAATGCGCTTTTGCTTAATGTGATACAACCCATCAATATAAAGAACACATGAAAATAAAAATAACTCTTACATAATTCGTACAATATTGAATAATATATCACACTATCGTACCGAGAAACAAAAACATCATAAAAACTAAATATACTAAAATTACTGAGAATGCAGTCAGCCAAGTTGACGCAATAATAGGTATCTTCACCACAAAATATGCAGAAACAGGTCACGATACAAATGATTTATAGCGTTATGTTCCTAGGGTTATTTATTGAACTGTTTTGAACTGAATTCACCGCAGAAACGTGTTCAGGATGGGCACGAAAGTGCTATTAAAATTACAAAAGACTCTGAAAGCGGTTTAAAATGGTGCCCGCAATAGCGTGATACATTAGACGTTTTTGCATCGCCAAGGAGGGTATCCGACTGCACGAGAATCGACATAAAGTACTCATAAGCACATCATGGAATCTTGTAATTTAGTAGAAATTTTATACATTTTTTGAGACTTTTAGTTCGTGCAAATTTATAAAAATACATTATGGAAGAATGTTTAAGATTGCAGGGAAAAATAATTATAATCAAAATATTTTGGAGGCAACGATTATTGATCCAGCTACTTTTCACGTTCATTCATTATGTTATGATATTAGGATGTTTTGTTTTTATACTATGCATTGATTTATATTTATAATATATGTATTATATTATTTACATATTAATACAAATATTATATTTTATTTTGAAAATAGTTACTTCTGATGAAATTCTTATTGAGGTTGTATCAATAAAAAGATTTAGACATTTTTAAAAAGCTATATTTATAGAATATTTTTTGGGTTATTTTTACGTGTAATACCAACAGCTTGTGATTGAATAGTCAAACTGTTTTATCCCTCATACATCTTTAAGAATTGTAGAAATTTAAAAAATTATAATTATATTACTAATGATCGATACACATTCAATATGGTATCTTGTAAAATATCATTAGATGAAGTAAACGACAAGAAAAAGGACTCACTGGTTCCAGCGTAGTACACAGTGTACTCCAGATCGTTGCCCAGCATGTCCACCTTCAGCCTATCAACCACCAGCCTCATGAAGAAGAGGTCTCTTTTATAGTAGACTGGTTTCTCGCTCTCGTGTGTCACTGCGGCGTCCATCAGAGGGTGAGATCTGAAAGTAACAAAGACAAATATTAATGATATAATAATAAAATATTAAAAGTGTAATTGTAAATAAAACTTAGACACGATTTAAATAAATAATGGAGAATGTAAAAAAGACGTAGCATCTTCTGCAGCGAAAAATTTACTAATATAAGTTGTAATTTAAACTTTACTTTCACCTCAAATCTGCGTACAAAAAAAAAGTTGAAATTATAATTTTAGATTCTTTGCGCAGGAAGATGTTTGTAGATTCCTTTCACAATTTGAACTCGCTCCATCAAGAGCCACTAGCAATATTTTCCCCAATCTTGACAAAATGAAAAAGAACACAGCTGTTACCTATTGCTTCCATCATATTTTATATTGACTTTAATATACGTATTTAAATATTTAAGAAAACTAAGTTTTTTGCATCTCCTCGAGCGGAGTCACGACCGCAGGTGCAATTAATGTACTTGGGGGAGCTCCACGCATTATTTCACCTGGGTTTAATAGCGAGGGGAGGGGGTGGCGGCCTAAATTAGTATTTTAAGCACCTTTTTATGCCACGAAAACAAGTAAAAAGCCACTAAAGAAAGTTTTGTAATATAAAGCGAGGACATAAAATGACACTGCTTATTGAAACATGTATCTTTCAATGTATAAAATATTGTTACATTTTTATCAATCGAAAAAAAAATTGATTGAAATAATTATTAGTATACAAATTAAATGTATCAATTAGAAGGATCAATTTATCGAAAAAATATTTTTGTTGCTACCGGGATTCGAACCGGGATCTTTTCCTATCCGGGGAAACGCGTAACCAGTTACACCACGCCAACATAGTAAGCTCTTTCAAATTGATATATCTGTTATACCAACAGGCCACCAAATATACAGACATGAACTAACGCAAATTCCTTGTCACTTCTTTTTTTTTAAATATGACTAGATTGGAACAAAAATTTAAACGCTGACAATATAATATGCATGAATGTAAAAAATACGTCTTGTTAACACAAATATTTAATTTTTGAATAGTAAATACTTTACTTTTGCATAAATGTGTTTCAATCTGTCGAATTTATGTTTCCACCAAGTATGAGTGTAGAATGCCCCTTGTCCTACTGCTAATGTTACAAATTCCTCTTTTATATGTACACTTATATTTCATGTCTAATCTTTTACTGTTTAAATGGTTACTCCATTTATAAAAGCTAAATTGATTTTTTCTGTATATATTTATAATTGATACATTTAATTTGTATTAAAATATCACAGAACTATGTTCTGAAAAAACTGCAACTTCACATTAATAATTTGTTCTCCTTAATTATTCATATAATACATTTAGAAGTTATAGATAAATTTATAAAAAATGTAATCGATTTTGTAGACCTTTATGAATTTTTTAAGTGCATGTTTATCATTATTCTCATATATTTCTGTTAGGACCGTTTAACGCACTCACACACGTGCAGTGTATTCGCGATTATCAGAATTAAACCTGCGTATCTCCTTCCCTTTCTTTTCCTAACCTGTCCTCAGGCGCGAGGAAGAAAGAAGAAGTCGCTGCAATCAACACTTTCGAACGAGCCTAGTGTGCGTTTAGAACTATGCACGTTTGGAACCCTATGAATTAACTGCAGTCGCATAATAATTAATCGCTAACGCTTAAAATCTATATAAACTTTAATTCCCGCTAATACATAAAAACAATCCTTTACGCGAGTGTTAGCAGTGCTTGTTACATATTCTGCGTCGCAAGTCCTTCTGGTGGAAAGGGAAGAAACAATTGAATCAGCATCCAGACCGGCGGACCGAAAAAGTAAGTTCTTTCCTATCTTCCAATATTCCACCAATTTCACTATTTATCTAATGAAATAAACTTATAGCATTACATTAAATATAAGCTAATAACTTTTGTCATACATTTAAAATAAAATATTATTTGTTTAATAAAAAAATTATGTACGTTTATATCGTTTATGAGCCAGTAGATGAGCATCAAGAAAAATGTTTTGTAGGTTTAGCAATTAAAGGCGCGCTTTATAAAGGATATGGAGAAGTGGACACATGACGGTAACTAGCGACAGCGGCACGAGTCACGTTAGTAGGCACACGACCGCTAGGGATAAGCTGTCATGCGGGACGACCAACGCTACGCAATCACTTCTTTGCGAAATCTGAACCCGTTAACTATACATACATTTTTATACTTGGATTTCCACTTCGTATCTTTTGACCATTTGTCAATAAATTACGTGTAATTCATTGTATTCAATCACATTCAAATTTATCTGCTTACGCCACAAATAAAGGAAATAAATAAATGGCATTTTGTACTAAAATAAAAATTTTGATATGGTTTATAATGAAGATTATTATAAAAAAATTACAACGAAATAGCGAATTAACAGTTGTAATTTTTTCAAAGAATACTTTTAAAGATAAATAATTAATATAATGATATTATGAACATGTAACTCCTAGCATTTATTAGATTTTTTTTTATCAAGTACCTACCCTTAAATAAAAAATTTGAAACGGTTTATAATGAAAATATTTCGAAAATTATTATTATAAAATTACGTTGAAATAGCGAATTGTAATTTTTTCAAGGAATACTTTTAGAGATTAAAAAATAATTACAATAATGGTATTATGAACATGTGACTCGTAGCATTTATTAGCATTTTTTTACCAAGTACCTACATCGGTTTGCTGCGCTGCATTTCCGCTGTGCTGTAGCGAGTACAGGTGAGATGAACAAACTAAGCCAATTTGCAATTTATTGTGCAAATAGTGATTAATTTGGCTGAGCAAGCTTAACGACCCGCCGCCAGGCGGCTCCGCAGCGCTGTGATTCAGTTATTTTAAATTTTATAAAATAATGGAGTTGGCGCAACACTATTCTGGCGCGCTCCGGGCTCTCGGGCCAAATGAAAATGTTAAATAACGATGTTACGGTATTTTATTGCTTTTAATGAACACTACAACGTTTTTCTAATTTCACTGCTCCATCCACGAAAGTTTTGCGATTTTTAAAATACTTGAAGATTTGAAAATATTGAGTGATTTTAAGATGGTTGAATATCTAATATGAGAAAATACGATTTTGATTATGGGAAAATTGCACAAGTGACACGGAACATTGACAACGGCAAAACATCTGCAAGAGCGGTGATTCAAATCTACCGCCAGCATCGCCGCTCTTATCCGACAAACGACGCGAGCGACACTTGGATAGAGAACGCAGGCTGCAGCAAAGTGATGCAGAAGATCGGAATCGAGTCACGTGTTGTTTGGAGATAAGCGAAACCGGAAATCGTATAATAAATTTCATGGTTTCGTACAAAGTGATTGTTATTTTATTTAATATAATATATCAATCCACAGAGTGATTTCTTTCTACGAAAATATATTTTATTTATTGTTTATAATTCTATTGTTATTTTTCAATACCTATTTTAGTCTTAATAATTAATAGTATTGCGTAATAAATAAAAAAACTGATTTGATTTTTTTTCAATCATTGAACACAAACCACACCAAATGCATAAAACAAAGATGGCGGAAGCTAATTGAATCGTCCCACCAAAAGTGCGCTCAGAAAAACATTAATCAAATGCTCAGCCAAGTATAAAATTGGAAGGAACCGTCGCGGTGTGGCAATAAAAAATATAGGAATCAATTTTACGCCGGTGGCGAAATTTTTTTCAACCGGTTGATGGGAAAATTCGAGTTCATAAATGCCCCGCGAGAGTTGTGGCGGTTAAAAATCGAAAATGGACCCAACTGCGTTCTCTTTTGCATTTGACAATTTTATTATTGAATTTTTCCGACGTATCTGAATACGGCGGCACTGACGGGCGGACAGCCGGAACACTGCAGTACTGATGGCCGGATACTCGTGTGTATTTTTGATTAGCGCTGATTGGATATGCGGATATTATACATTTTTATGCAACGCCCGAATATTTTTTGTCCAGTATTTTTGGAATTCTAATTGTTCCGTTTGCCGGCGGCGGTTTAATTACAGACGTGAAACATTGCTTTTTCATTTCTGAAAAAAATTGAAATGAATAATATGTGTACGAAACAAATATTCAATTATTTTTGAACATTTATGTTTATTTAAAATTATTTTACACTTATTTTATTATACATATATTGTATATACATAACTTAATTATAATTTATTTTGTTTACACAAAATTACCCAACTCAATAGAGAAATCAACTCTCGTGTTTGAATTGGGGGGTATTTAAGTTTTAAAATAATGTAAAGGTACATAAACACAATAAATTAGAACTTATAATTGCTGTCAGAGTTTTCTAATATTTGTTTGAATTACGATTTGAAGGCTTTATATTTTTTCAAATCACATTTTATTTGTATAGATTTACGATTTTTAAGAGCATAGTTCTTTAATAATCCGTATATATTTGACTATTTATTTATAAACTCTTTATTGTAAACAATTATTATATTGTAGGTTTATTTAATTTTATTTCTTTACACATTCGACAATAAAAATAAACAATAGTAAAGTTACACACCCCCAAATAAGAAATCTAATGACATTGTATAATATCACAATAGCTTAATTGGATAACGCTGTCTTCTAGCAATATACATTTTTCGGTGGTGACTAGTTAAAGGATCGATTTTTTCTACGTATTTTTGTGATTCATTTAATTTTTATTCATCTACACGATTTTGGCAATTAATTTTTAACACTTATTTACCTGAAAAATGCTACTTTTACTTCATTATATTTGATGTTGTTTTCTCAGAAATATTAAAAACATAAATTTATCTTAAAATACTAATAATTTTTTTAAGTAATTTGTGAGTAAACGAAAATAAGATAAAATGTATAAATAAAAAAACTGAGCCGCCGTCGGGACTTGGACCTTTTTATTACCGGTTGTCTGCTTGAAGACAGCTAGAATAGGGTTCTGAGTAGAAGCAGAAAAAAAAATCCATTAATTTTTTTTCAGTGAATATTGGATTTGATTTATATTCATCGAGGAACGGTATATTCTGAAAAATTGTAAGATCAATATAAAGTGAATTTAATATACAAAATTTGGTTAAGATCCATTAAAGGGTACACGATTGCGTAAATAACAATCAGTCATACAACATTAAATTATACTTGTAGTCATAACAATCATATTCAGTATTTAATTATTTATAATTATATATTTATAAACAGTACGTTGATTTTAATGATCAATTTTTAACGTGCAAGCGAAGAAAAGAATATCTCTGAATAGTGAATACAGGGTGGGTAGATCTAATTACAATTTGTTGAAAGGTATTATCTTGGCGTAACATTGCGGAACTAAAGGGTTATCCCCCACCGTGTAGTTTTGTGCACAGAGTGCGCAGCTTAACGTAACTCGAATTGCATATAAATTACAGTTAATTTAGGCAGAAAGCAGGATAAGTATAGAGGAAAAAAGAGAATGAAGATTTATAGTACAGCCTTTTTAGTAGATACACGAAATAAATCGCTGCGCTTAAAAAACAACAAAAAAAAATTAATGGAAAATAGACACAAATAAAATAACGTTTTCTCAATACATATTTAATATGTAGATAAAAAGTTAGTGGCAGTTTCTTAGAATAGCTTTGTGTTACGTACGATCGATTTTCTTTAGTTTTATGGAAATAGGATAGATAAGAAAATATATTTTTAGAAAATACGAACGCAACCCGTGTGTGCAAAATATTTAATTTATAATATATAAAAAAAACACTTTTTAATGAAGTCCATCAGTCAAAATTGTCAATTGAAACAGCTTGATTTGTTCTTGCATATGCAGTACAGTGGTGAATGAACGCATCAGAGAATGAATTCATAAGCTTTGTGTTACATAGTTGTCAAACATATTATTTGTTTATGTAAGTCTCAGCAGTATTAACATTTATCGTTGATTAAATTCATGTTCATGGTTTTAAAATCATATTTTACTTTAGTACATTTTTCATTGACTAAATAAGCTTGTTAGTTTAAGAGTTTAACAGTAGCTCAGCTTCATCCAGAATGAGCAGCTAGTTACTACCGCGATATGAACCAGGAACATTTCCTATCTGGGAAAACGCATTTTACATTATGTAGTTTTTTTAAAAAATTGATATATCTATTATTCAAATTTGAAAGGTTGCGGGTTCTTACCCCGACAGCCACCAAAATATTTTTTTGATAAATAGAATTTTGTTCCTAACGGATTCATGAAATTTATGTATAATTTTTCGTCTTGAACAATTTGCGTATTTTTTGATATTGCTAATTTATTAATCTTTAAATTATCTCACCCGGAATGAGGCATCCGCGATTTGTATTGAAATTTTCCCAGCGTTTGTCGAAATGTGACTTGAATCAGGGGCGCTTGATGCGGGGAGGGCGACGGTAGGGAGCAGCAGTCATTGTTTTAAAGCGGCGGTTCGGGAACGGCGGCGCAAAAAACGTCCTGGGAGGTTGTACGGCCGTAATGGCTGTATCGTTTACAAGGCCTGCCAGCGTGCAGAATACTAAATTCGCTACTATCAACAGTTTTAAAGATTTACTCGAAACGACGCCATTTAAGTTAGGATTACGAGAAGTGTACAATTTTTTTTCACGAGTTAAAAATACTTGCATCCGTCTATAAAATGATTTTTAAATTAGTTTTTATTTGCAATATGATGTGCCTAACTGTCTTAATCATTTTCTTCTTCTTCTATTTCACTTGCTTTATATTTGAGGTCGGCTCTAAATGTTAAGATGGTTAAGATGGTTATCCTGCAGGTCTAGAAATATTGTTCGCCCATAATGTTCGCTCACAATTTTTTTCGACCACAATTAAAAAAAACAAAATAATAGAGATACGTTACACAAAATATGTGCAACAACAATATTCTTACTAGTTTCAAACTAAGCTAAACGCTTGTGCTATGAAAAAAGAACTAACTTGCTAGTCTCATAGAATGAGACCCTCAGTCACTGGATTACTAGTCTAGTGTCAACCACAGGATCAACAATTATTTCCCACAAATTCTTAGCCTGATAATTGTTCGTTGAAAAAAAATATTTTCCATAAATGTGTATTTTTTATATACAAATATTCCTTCTATATAACATTACAATTTATAAATAAGGGTAACACAACAGTGTGGTATATGAAATAAAACACCTATTAATATAACAAAGCTTAAATTAATTAATCTAACCATTATGAAAATAAGAAGTAAAAATATATATGGACAAATAATTTAAAACAATCGGTTATAAATTAATATAGCCAAAGAAGAAAAAATTTCCATTGTAAATGAATAATCACATTTTTAGTATTCCGTTTTAAAACTTTATAGGTGAAGAATTGTGGCCATTAACAATTGTGGCCGCAAACAATTGTAGCCGCGAACAATTGTAACCGCGAACAATTATTGTGGCCAGGAATAATTGTGGACGAACAATTGTAGCCAAAAATTGTGATCGAACAATCTTGCGGATATCCTATCCCGCAACTCCATTTCCATACTGGTCTACCATGCTACTGGAAGGCATTCTCTTCGTCACACAGCTCCAAGAATGATAGAGGTTGAAATACTGAAACGCTTTTTGATAAAGTGGTCATCGCCTCTACGCATTTTGTGGCCATACTAATGAAATTTTCACTCTTTAAGCTTGTCTATCCAAGTTCCTTCCAAGCATCTGTATTACTAAATGTGTGGGATGATGATCTTAATGATGCGTTTGATTAATATGCCTTTTAAATATGTGTTATTGAATATTTCAGGTATTTTACTAGAGGATGGAATATTTGCCGAGGCTTCCAAAAAAATGTTATATGGGCTTCAAATTATTTAAATTTATTCTAGTGCTCTATATTAGAATTTAAAAAAAAAAAATTTGGCAGACTCTGTAATAAAATTTCGTACTAATGCTTTGGATAATTCAAGGGTATTTATAAAAAAAGGTAGTTAATATCATGAGCTTAGAAAGACATTTAATTATCTCAGATAAAAATAATAATTATTATTATCTTATTGTCCTAAATATTTACTTATTATCTGTTACCCGAAAAGATAGAATATATAAAGACCTCGTCATCTAATCGTACTTAGAAAATAACTTCAATATCGCTGTCTGTTTTCATGGAAAATGTAGTTTGACACAACTTTAGCCCATGTACTCTTAAAATAAAATTACTTTGCGAATACGACTAGGATTCCAAATACTAGTACTCGAAATATTTCTTGTAATTTGAGGCATTTATTTGAGCAGTTTATTTTTTGCTAAATTAAGAAGATTTTAATTTAATTGAGTATGAAAGGTAAAATGTGATTTTCCTTATAAATATTAGATGAAGTTTTTCATTTTTTTCGATTTACGATTAGCGATTAAAGCATGATTTTTACACAGTTAATGATAATTGTTTTAAATTGTGTTTATTTAATGTGGTAGTATCAATATACTATAATGTTATATCACTGTTGGGTACTCGCTTACTGAATCGTAACTTGTTAATGATTTTATTAATGAAAAATTTATAAATAATAATTCATAATAACTAAAAAATTCATGAACCTAATACACCATGAAGATGGGTAAAAGTTTGAATTTGTGGTACTTGATCTCTGGTACTACGATTAAATGATTCACATTTAAACACGGTATTATAGATGGTCTGAAGGAAGTGACTAAAATAAAATATTTAGGAGACATAATAGATTTAAAATTGAATCTATCTTAAAATACAAGACACGTGACTAAAAAGATTGCTAAAAAAATCTCACTTCTGGGAAGGATCAGAAGATTCATTAGTACAGAGACTTGAAAAACAGTACACAACTCTGTTATTATTCTTCACTTTAACTACTGCAGCAGCATTTTGTTTTTGGCTAATGAAGATGAAATGCAACAATTGTTAGTGTTGCAAAATAAAGCTTTGAGAATAATACTGAAAGAGCTGAATATGACTTTTATGCGGAAGATACATTTTCATATAATGGTATTTATTTAAAAAATCCCCAATAAGAAAATATCGGCGGAATTTATACAAAAAATTGATGCAAATCAACATGAGCACGAGCATCATACAAAAGGAAATGAAAGACTGAAACTAGCATTCAGGAAGAAGGTCAAATCTCAGAAATCGATGATGCATAGTGTGATAAAGTTTTTTAATGAAATGCCTAAAAACATAAGGAGGAGAAATTGAATAGATTTAAAGTGAAACTGACCATATATGTAAAAGATAAGTTTTAGTAAATGAAAATACTTTAATCTTATTTATATTAGAGCATATATAAGAGTGCGTATGAGTGCACTACGTTAAGAATTAATTAATAAAATAAATAGATAGATATGATAAGATCTGACTACTAGAAATTATAATTGTGCGTAACTTACATTACACTGTACGTATACTTACCCCGCGTATGGGTGTATGGGTTAAGTTCATCTGACACGTGTACGACTATTATTACATATTTTCTCGAGTTATGTTTATTATATAATAACTAATAATAATTTTTCAATTGAGCAAAAGTTGTACAAGTTTTTTTTACAAATACGAATATAAAATGTATGAACGGTTATTCCACTAAGACTACTTCTATGATGTTCTAATCGTTTAAACCACATTACGGAATTGTATCAAAGCAGAAGCATTACTTTTTCGCTGATACATAAAATTTTGTGAAACGGATAGAATTATTGTGCGGCATCTGTAATTTTTTATATCTTCGATAAACAAAATAAAATATAGTATTGTATTAAATACAAATTAAATGTATAAATTAGAAAGATATAATATAAAATCAATATTATCGTAAAATACTGTTTTTGCTATCGGGATTCGAAAACTTTAATTAGATGGCTTTTAAATAATGGAACGATAAATATATTAATTTGAAAAGTGTAACATATAGGTTCGAAAAATTGTCATCAATATACTGTGTGCTGTAGTATAATCAGTTAATGCACGTACCTCGGATTGGAAGAGATCCAGGTTCGAATTTCGGTAGCAACAACAATATTTTTCGATAAAACTGATTTTACGTGTATATTTTTCTAATTAATTCAATAAGAATGTGTTCTCCTTAATAAAACACATTTTGTTTTCATTCTTTCAATTGTTATAAATGTTGAATCTGAATATATTGTTTTGTGTGTATGTGTGTGTGTTAATACTTATAATTTCAAATATTTTTGAACATCATACTGTATAAAGTATGACAGTTTTTACGTAATAAAGCGTTTCGTAACAGAAAAAACTAGCTATTTACTCCCCCACGTAAAATACCGTATTTTTCGACGAATTTTTGGTTAGGTAACCGGCAAGTGATAAAACGGTTTTTTTGTCATGTTTCAGAATCTTAAACAACATATTAATATTGTATCCCTTTTGTTTTGTACTTCCGAAAAATAAAAGCTGCTTTACGAAGCTCCGGAAACGGTTTGTCAAATCTAGTCACGTGATCAATCTTGTTGTCTAGACACTTTCAAAATAAATTGACAAAATAATTGAAGAGCTGTGCCTTATGGACTGAAGAAATATTACCCTTGGTCCGAACACGTGGATTAGTTACTTAATTCTTTACTATTAATTTCTTAGGTAAAAAAAATAAATTATGAATTTTTTTTTTACTTGTTCTTTAATTCATGAATTTGTCATTCCATTTCAAATAATAGTGTTAAGAGTATTCTAATTTATTCCCTGTTTTGTCAAATACATAAAAATATTAAATAAAAATAATTAATTAAATATTCGCATGGAAGAAAACGCTGTGGTAAATATTCTTACTTTACAATAAAATTAATTTTATCTTTATTGCAAATGGATAGCGTTAAACAATCACGAATCAGCCAATAAAAGGCGATGTTAAAGATAATGATGTCAAATACGTATACTACTTCTACTTTTTGGCTTCATGGCCCATCAAGAGCCTTCGCCTGATGTACATCTCGGCGCCCCATGTGTCTCTATCCCGGGCCAATACTGGGAGACAGTAACATGGAACTCCTGCAGATCTCCAATACCAAATATATATGAATATGGCCTGTTGAAATATGGATGTTATTTTTATTATGTTTCGTATAAAATAGGACATAATTAATTCTCCGTCATTATTGATTATAAAATTTACAATTTATTATAAAATGTTCACGTATAATTGTTCACCTTTTATTATTATTTAGCGTTGATCAAATTTTTAATTTTTGTGGTTCACAAGAGATACGAAATAAGTCTAATAAGCGCAACTGTTTTTGAATGCCAAAAAAAACACATTTGTTAAATATATTATTAGTAGAAATTCCAAAAGTATAATTAATTACTTTTGCATTATTGAATTAAGCTTCCATCCACATGACAATCGAAACAATCGTGAAGGAGTATTACGTTGAAATAAAAACTGTGTTATTGACATATTTGTCTTTAAAATGTTATTTTTAGATATTTCTTCAGATTGATACCTACACGTAAGTGGTCAAATTTTGAAAACTGAAATTTTGGGGATTATAAGAATGTATGTTTCTGATAACTATTATACCTAAAATTGTGATAAATAAAAACTATTTCATTTCTTAAGAGGCGGCAGTACACGATCCGCTTGTTTATTTTTTAGAGAGTTAATTTTGTGTAAAATTTTCGAACCTTTTCTGAAAGATCTATTCAATCTTAAAGCATTTCTTAAAAAATAATGTTTAAATATATTGAAAATTATTCCCCTATTTAATCTTTTATGCAATAGAGTTATCTTTTGTACTTCTAATCTCAATATATTTACATGTAAAGACCATATATTTTGTTTATACATTGACTGTAAAAGGTTCAAACAGAAATTATTATCTTTCACAAATTAATATTTTTGCATTGGTTATTAAATATATCGTTTTCAAATAAGTCAAAATTCACGTTCAGTCTCTTATATTGCAATATACAAAAGTCGCAGTCGTCAGGTACCGACGATTGCCGAAAATATTCGGTCAGCTTTTACTGGCTCCTTTCTAGTAACACTTTAAGACATAAGCGCATAAGGTGTATTTTATTTATTTTTTATTCTAAATATGTACTATAAAACTCTCTAGGTACCCTTATTAATTTTAATTGAATAATCCAATGTTTTCATACTTTTTGGATATTGCAATATAAGTAACTCTTAATATCTACTTGGGAGAGCTTTTTTCATTTTTTAAATTGTTTTAGATATGGAATTTTTCCAAGTAAACGAAAATCAGTTCGGGGAAAAAACTCATACATTATAAAAAGTAAAATTCATCCCGACTGATTGGTGATTAATTTTTGTTATTCTCGTTTGTATCTACTTTGTTAAATGTATTATTAAGTTTACCTTTTCATTTCAATATTATGTAATCAGTTTATATATGTTATATTATTTTATACTTTTCTTGATTATACGCATTATAGTAATATTTTATAATTAAATAAACTAATGACAATATACTCACCTAATGAAGTTGAGAACTGTATCAGGCAATGTCTCCGTATCATTAACACAGGTTCCCGGCCTTGGTTCTGGAACTTTGCTGGTGATGACGGGCAGCCAGGCTGATGAAGACGTAGCCTGCTCCTTGAACTTCCCCTCGAAAGCCTTCTGAATATCTTTAGTAGTGAAGGTACAGATGGCCGACCCCATTAGGCCTGTGGAGGCTGTTGTGAATGCGCCGTAGAAGCGAGAGTCATCTCCGGGTATCTTGTAGATGCTCTCTGTTGAGAATAGAAAAACAAAGATAATTAATTTGATTGTTTTTTTTAAATCTAATTTACTCAAAATATTTAACACCATATTATAAGATTATTAATATATAAGATAAAAATAACATAACACGTATTATAACGTGATACCAAAAACTCATTTTAATAATTTAAGAGTTGTTATTAGGGATTCTGGGTCGAGACAACACGGGAATAAATTCACGAGAATTACATGATTTTATTCTGTCTCGAGTTTCAGGATTCTTAACCCAAAACTAATTTTTATTGATATTATGTATTCTTTTTAAACAAATTAAGCATTTGACCCTTGTCATGCAGCAGGTAGTAACCCAGCGAGGAGCGGTGCGTGTTCAAGTAAGTATATATAAAAATTGAAAGTTTCCATAATTTATATGGTCAACCATAAAGATTTGCATTAAAGAAAAATTAGTGCTTAGATATTTACAAATATCTTTTGTTTTTAATTAAATAAATTTTGACTCTCGAATCCCGGAAATTGAAAAAAGTCGTGGACACAGAATCCCTAGTCATTATTTACATACATATTTATAATGTTCGGTTTACCTTAGTTCTGTAGCTTTATGCTCATGTTCACAGAAGGTTTCGCTACCCTGATAATACGAGTACCTGATATGACAAGCCTGTCGGAAATAGATAGTGAGGCTGATCGAAGAACGAGATCATCCTGACTTCAGTCAAAAGATCTTTTAAAAAAAAAACTATCGACTTCGGTTGCGACTATCATAAGTCATTATAATGTTTTCTTTTTCTTTTCTTTTTTATATTACTATTATTTTTAAATAATTGTGCCCATGAAAGTGGTCTAAGTCACGTTTTTTTCGTTTTGAGATATTTAAAGATTTGCGCTTGAATTGATTGAAAAATATTTTTATATTACACAATACAATATTTTATAATTTATTTAGTTTACTAGATTTATAATTTAAGTTTAAATATAAATTGTGCATGTAGCTTATAAGGAAATAAAAATGACTAATTCCATTATTGAAAAAAACACTAGTGGAATACCGTTGAACGTCGTAACCAATATGTACACTGAATATAACGCTTCAAATTTTTCACAATTGTTTCAATTTGCATCATATTATATTATTTTAAAACAATGTCACGCGAAATAATTGAAAAACTAATTTATTTAAATTTCTTGACTTAAACCACTTTCAATTGATATTTATATATAAACGTCATAATTGTTTTATTTTAATTTTATTATTCATTTCGTTTCTTCCCCATGATGTATTATATATTTATAATAGCAGATTGAGCATTATATTAATCATTCAAACCTAACTAAATAAATTTAATATTATTATATTACTATAATTGCTAATGAAATGGCAATGAGCAGGTTACATAGCTTGGAGAACAGACGATCGTTGGGCAAACGCAGTCATCCAGTGGTACTAGAGAGGAATCAAAAGGCCGACTGGTCACCCAAAAACTCTGTATACTGATGAAATCATCGAAGTCTGCAGAAATAAATAAATATCGTGTAGAGAAAACGGTTGTTGATAATACTATCAATCATGAATAATACATCTTAAATTATTTTGTAAATTGAGTAAAACACTGTTTTATTCCACTATATTTTATTGTGTTAAACGTTAGAACATTTTCGGGAACATCTTCCCATTATCAATATTATAATTCAACTAAAATTAAAAACACTTTCAGGCAGAAATATAATTTATAATGAGAAGATGTTCCTGAAAATGTTCTAATTTTTAACACAATAAAAATATATTGGAATAAAACAGTGTCTCAATTTACAAAATAATCATGGAATTCCACAAAGTTTCACAAAAAATTTTTGAACAGTTAACATCTAAAATGATATACGTTGTACAAATTTGAATAAAGCATTGAGTTGACTTTTTGTAAAATAATAATTCAATAAATTATAACAAAAGCATTGTATAGGTATCGTGAATTTTGGCAATATTGAATTTTTTTTAGAAAATCATGAAACGCTCTCTAAACACATTATATTGAATGGTTTATTGAATAAAGGGATTCTTTAGGGTGTGTTTTATCTCTGATGGAGACATCTTTGCACACCGCTCTAAGGGTTTACCCCGAATGACACATACATTCTATGAAGGGTATAGGCAGTATCGATTAATAAAATGGACACATTGAGAACTACCGCTGTTTTCAGGGGTAGAGCTAGCTATTATTTGTTTTTTTTAATATGTATTATTAGTAAACACATAATTCTTGTTTGAATGTGTGATGAATTTTGATAAAGGTAAAATAACTTTTATGTACTGTAATCATTTCACGTTTTAGTTTACACGGAAATAAAATACAGAATTTAAAAAATATCCCCCGTCCAAGAAAATCTTTCTTATAACTCGAGCAGATATTCTTTGAAATCAATATTGCGATATACCATCTTATAAAGACCAGTAGTAAGAACTAAAATAGCGTACAAGAAAAATTAATCCTAAAAGATCGGCGGAGTAAGAAGACGGCTAATGGTCGAGGTAGTATTGAAGGGATTTTTATGTGTACGTAGAATATCGCAAGGGTTATTTTTGTTTACCAAGTGAAATGAAATTGATGAGATTTGAGGACAGACGACACTCGTTGAGACTGTGCTAAGCCTTTTTAAAAGGTTTAAGGTTTCAATTTCTATAAATGTGAAGGGGATTTAGGGTCTGAGTCAGAACAGCCACAGGGAATCGGCAAATGAAAAGCGTCTTTGGAGAATACATGTTCAAAAATTAATAAAATGTAATCAGATGAGCGCAAACATTGTATTATATAAAAATAATTTAAATACCAACTATATCTGAATACCCAACCCGATAATAATAATGACAAATATGGGACAAGTGTAAGGGATAATAAATAAAATAAATATTAAAAGTTGGTGAAATTACAAAAACATAAATTGATTTAAAAATTTATCATACTGATTCTTATAAAGAGAACGAAATGAAAATATACAAAATATTTATTAGAATACGGTATGGTATGAACTTGGCGGTCTAGCGGTAAGACGCTCGCCACGTAAACAAGGGATCGGGGGTTGGAGACAAGCAAATTAATCCTATTTTCACAGTGTTTAAATAAGTATGGAAATAGTAGGAATATTAATGTAACATGCACACTTTTTATGTATCTTTATTTAAAAAAATACAATTATAACGTGTCTGTTGAAAATCTATGTACCAAAATCAAAGTTAAAATATTATTATTCGCATGGCCTTTTAATCTTAAGCAAGCGGTTATATATATATGAGTATATAGGTATATATGATATATATGAGTATATAGGTATATATGATATATTATGAGATGCCGTTGTATGTAAGACGCCATGTGCATGCCATTAATTGTTAGATGCCATGATTATAAGATACCACTGTATGTAAGACGCCATGTGCATGCCAATAATTGTTAGATGCCATGATTATAAGATACCACTGTATGTAAGACGCCATGTGCATGCCAATAATTGTTAGATGCCATGATTATAAGATACCACTGTATGTAAGACGTTATGTGTACGCCATTAATTATAAAATGCTATGAGTATGAGATACCACTGTATGTAAGATGCTACGTGCACGTCAATAATTGTAAGATGCCATGAGCGTTAAACATCATTATAATAACATGAGGTATCAAACAGGTACACAAAAGTGGGTATAACCACGAGGTCAAGAGATTAATGACGAAATAATTATTGCCTCTGTACTTTAATTTTGACGAAATGAAAACTCACCCAGACTCGAAAAATGCGTTTTCATGTTATTTCATTTTCCAAACGTGCATCGGATATTCTGAGGGCACTGGCGCGGGAGGGATATCGGGGAAGGAAAGGGGTGTGTTTTTCAATTTTCAGGCGCGTGACTGAAATGGACGATGGTGAAAGTTTGTCACGTGAAACGGGGATAGGGGGCCGTTGCGTTAGGGGTTGCATTCCCAAACTGTAAGACATCAGCAGTTCAGTAAACTAAAAATAAGAAACTTGACTCTGTAAATAAAAGGTGACAAATAATTATTATGTGTTTTTTTACATTTTGTGAAAGCTGTAAATGCTAAGCTGACGTATGTCCGTGTAAAATAATTCGGTATAGTAAGAAAGTTTGCAAGTACATTCATATCCATTTGTTACATTTAATAAACTCAAAAACATAACAAATAATCAGTCACCTGCAATACAATACATACAATACATATCATTCTTACAGGTAAGACAGGTTATTTTCTATAAGCCATTTTTTTCTAAATTAGAAAAAAGCGTACTCTTTTGTAAAGACACAGGCATTTTATTTTTTATTGTAGGAAAAACAAATTCTATTGTCCTCGATCCATACTTGTTGGTGATTTTGAGGATCGTTAGATTGCATATTTATAAGAACAAAAAAAGTACGTACATATGTCTAATGCAAGCCTTCATTCATTAAATATATTGTTTTTTTTTTAAAGTTATTTAATTGATATGAAACACAACGTTTTGTAAGTATGTCAAAGGACTAGAGCTAAAGAAATCGTAGTAAGTTGTAAATTTTAAGGGATTCATTTTAACGTCTAAAAAGGTCATCATATCCCATTTTAATTACGCAAGCAATATCTTATAAATTTATTTTGTGATCGTAGATATACGTGAAGGTACAGGAAGTAATCTAATATGGCAAATCTATTATCAAGCTGCTGAATACTATATTTTAGTTTTGCACTAGGAT
The DNA here is from genome assembly GCA_031772225.1 of Eubasilissa splendida. NCBI lineage: Eukaryota > Metazoa > Arthropoda > Insecta > Trichoptera > Phryganeidae > Eubasilissa > Eubasilissa splendida. Next base: position 9,322,776 of record CM062859.1, read on the forward strand.
GAGAGCAAAGCTTTTCCATTCAGTATAAGGCTTTTGTAAGCTCGTTGCAGCAATTTAACGATTGTGCCAATTAATTGACAAAACTCATCGTCAATTCTTTATTTAATATTTTATAAATATGTATTTTTAGGAGAACACATTCTCATTGTGAAGTTGTAATTATTCAGAACATAAGTCTGTGATATTTTAAATATGAATTAAATATATTAATTAGAAATATATACATATAAAATCAATTTTATCAAAAAATATTGTTGTTGCGCCACCGGGATTCGAAACTGGATCTCTTTCTTAACCTGGGAAGTTGCATTATTCGACTATGCTATAGCGACAATATTTTTAGTGACAATTTTCAAACCTATATGTTACCTTTCTGATATTTCTGGCGTCTGCTATTAGTTTACTCAAAGGTATTTGAGATTCTGTAAAAATAAGGTAGATGGCTCTTTCAAATAATGGAACGATTCAATGTATTAATATCAGAAAGGTAACATATAGGTTCGAAAATTGTCGCTAAAAATATTGTCGCTGTAGCATAGTTGGATAATGCATCTTCCCCGGTTAGGAAAGAGATCCAGGTTCGAATCCCGGTGGCGCAACAACAATATTTTTCGATCAAATTGATTTTATATGTATATCTTTCTAATTAATATATTTAATTCATATTTAATATATATTTTTAATTATATTTTCAACGATTATGTGTTATGAAATACAAAATGACAGGTTTTGTATGGCACAGGCACCAGATTTTGGAAGATGATTTTTAATCTTATATTTGAAGGACCTGTCGTGGGGTGCAAGGGTCAGGAAGGGTAGATTTACTGAAATGATTACGTAAGCCGGAACGAGAAGGTTCGGGGAATTTCATCGTACGTGCGTCTATTTTCACGATTAAAATATACGTTTTGGTGAATGCGCGAATCCGGGACCCATCGAGTAGTTAAGTGCTCTCCTCTCATATCAAAACTGTGAATGGAGCCACTGCAAAAGGAATGACAGAAATATAAGAAATTTTGAGACATTTAAAAAACTTCTACATTTTATATTCGCAAGCTATTTTAGGAAATTTGTAAACAAAAACAATACGGTTTTGAGAAATTTTCCAATTACTACCAATAAACGTAGGAAGATTTATTTATTTATACATCAACAAAAGGAAATATTTTTTGTCGTGATGGGAATCTTTTATATAACGCCTAATTAAGAAGAACATAATCAGCTTATATTTTAATTGTTATATATATTAAAGAAATCATATTTTAAAAGTGAAATTGTAATTGTTATTAAAGGAATTTAAGTATAAAATCTAATTAATATATAATATATATAGTACTTATTTTAAATACTTTAATTAATTAAACCGAAATTGAGTAATTAATCTCTAATATTGTTAGACAACTCCTCACGCTGTAGATACATGTGAAATATTTTCTGAATACTTAAAAATCTGTTTTATATTTAATCAAATTATTTGTGCCGTAACCCTTTTCAGTCGTTTTTAATCCAAAAACTATAAACGAAACGTCTTTAATAATAATTTCAGAATGGTTAGTGCGAAAAAAAATATTAAATATGTATGAATTATATCTAAATATATATCGTAGATAAATGAAAAGAAGTGAAATAATTAAAATGCAGTAAACATTTAAGATAAAAATGAAAATAAACAATTCCTTCAAACACTTTTCATATCATGATAAAATACCTCGCAAAATAATTTTTGTCAATAGAGACATGAGTTAATATATTTTTTACCATGACACAGGATAATTTATTTTTTTGCACAGGGTATCTCATAAATGATTTATTTTTATAATTAAAGATCTACGGTGATTTAATTTTTTATAGATTCATCGGATTTTAACAAATATTTAGAGTAAAAGTTTTTTAAGCAGATATCAATCAAATCATTTTTTCAATTTGATATTCTGGTAGTTTAAATAAATGTTATTCGGAATATTTAAGTTAACGATCTTTAAGAAGCAAATTATTGGAAGTATTATTACATTTTAATTATTTGTGGATTGGAATCAGGTAGACAATCAATAACGTATTATATATATAAATATGTATAATATAATAAATATAATGCGATACTCCTTGGATACCATATACAGCAATACATCTTTAGTTGTTATCGTGATTACGGTGGTATCGAAACCAGTCGACGTCAAAATAATTAACGCAGCAATAATAAAGTTAGTTATTTGTCAATATTAACACACATGTTTTCATATATGGTATTATTTTTTAACTTTAATCCTTGACAACCATGCTGAGAGAAAAGATAAAAAAATGTTAAAAAACAAAAATATAGAATAGATATATATGTGAACCATAAAACATATCTCGTGATATGTTTTATAATAATAAGTTTAAAACAAATTAGATGGAAATCTTAGAATGATTTATCTCTCGAAAAAATACTCGAATCAGGAAATTTTTATTGCCGATAGAACGCGTTATAGATTACGCTACGGTAATAGAAAATTCTGGATTTGAATCCTGTTGGTAACCGTATATGATAGACAAAAAATATTTTTCTTTGTCTTTTTCTAAAAAAAAATATTTATCTAATACGTTTTAATTATCAAATAATTATCAACTTCACAAAAAAATGTAATTTCATTAAAAAATAATAAGTTTAGATGAATAAATACGAACACATGAATATTTGAAATGACAAAATATGAAACATAATAAATAATATTCCTGAAAAAATTAATAAGTATTCTAAATAATCTGAAATACATTATGTTGTTTGGCGCGCAAACTCTATCGTGGCGAGCGAGCCCCGTTGTCTAGATGCATGTAACCGATACTCCCGTTCCTTATTTCTCCATTACCCAAACATTTCGTATAAACTCAGGTGTAGAATGTAAGCAGGAAGATATTCCGGGGGAGGCAGTCTAGATGTGCGGGGGTGGCAGTCAGTTTCACTCAAGGGCTGTTTGGTCAGGGGTAGGAATCCGAGACGTTCGTGATTCCACTGCCAAATGCCAGGTTAGTGGACTTACGGCAAACAGGGGAGTTATATTTTAAAGAAAACATGATCAACGACAGAGAGGGTAGTTTTCTAAATTGAAAATTTTGGCCACCTGTGGGTGTTTGGAGAAACCTTTTATTGTCTCTTGTTCTTTTCTAAACTGTACATATATAAATTACTGTCGAACTAAATGTCAGAATTTTATTATGTTACATTTTAAAATTAATTTCAATGTCTTAAAATGTCAGTTTAGCTAACACGTTAGTAATACTTATTTTTACACGAAGTAGAGTGTAAAATATGTTTTGATTATTCTGCGGTAACCTCGTTTACATTTAAAATCAATATTACAATTTTATATTTGAAATATCAGAATACTAAAAGCTCTGAAAGCGTGTTAAGCTCAAAAAGATTAATTAAAAATAAATCCCACGATTACAAATGTTTTATTACGACCGTTTTAAAATACGGTAGAGTTATCTGAACCAGAAATAATAAATGATTATGTATGGTGGAAGAAGGAAGTGAACAAGAAAGTGCACAAGACAGGTGAGTAGAAGAAAGAAGGCAGGTGGAACGTGAGAAGAATAAACTGTGTTGTTGGTCTCGAGTTGTCTTTGCACGTGTTTTTTGATGCCAGTAACTTCTACAAATTTTAAATACAGAAGAAAACTTTTGTTCTTTATGTTATATATTTTTCCGTCTAATTATTTTAATTTAATGTTTTAAGATAAATACTTTTATGCTGCGTTCGAAAATATTTACAAAGCTGTTTATAATATGTTTGGCATTACACTTAAAATGTTTAAAAAAATAACGTTAACTTATTCGCGTACTATTTTAACCAAATATAATTAAAGAAAAAATGATACAAATGCACAATAAATACATTTAATACCCCTTTACAAGAAATATGTTTGTTTTTAATTTTTGGTATTAATAAATTAAAAATTGCTAATTTAAGTTTGATGTAATATTTACCTGCGTATCTACCATTTTTTTTAAACACATTAATGTTATTATTATAAAATGCTTTGCTAAGTATATAAACAAATAGATATTTAAAAAAATAAAAAATAATAATTGAACGTAAAATGATAGTATTTACTAACCTGTATATTTAAAAAAATGTAGGACATGGAAACATAAACATTCAGTGAATGAATCCTGTAAGAAGCCTTAACGATAGATAAGCATATACTCGAATAATATATAAAGATTTATGAATGTGGATAAGGTGAAAGTGATATGTCAAGATTGTGGTCCTCTATTTTTTGCGCCAATCTCCGCGGAGAAAAGGCTTGATACTGAGTTTTTATTTAATTAAATTTTTAATAACCGGTACTAAATTTTTATTTTTTTATTTACATATAAGTTTAATGTAAGCTTTAAGTAGTAAATGTATGCTTTTTAGGTAGATTTCGAAAAACTACTACCATTTATAGTTAATGACGGAACTTCTAGAAAATTTCTATGTACTTTTTCAATCATGTCTTCGAAACCACCATCTATTAAAAAGTTTATCTATGTGTATATATTTCATAAAAATTGACCTAGCAGTTATTTAGACATAATTTTTCTGATTTACCTAATTTATTCTTTGTTTCAAAATAGGACTGTTAAATTTATTTTAACTCCATTGTTATTAGACCTAGAGGAAAATGTAAAAACACACTTACTCACAGACTGCTTTTTATGATTGTTTATTACGATGAAATGGGATTGTATTTTTTATTTAGGTCTTCTCAATTTTAAATGGACGTAAATATACTAAATTTACAATTATTATTTTCGAAATAAACTTATGGTACACACCGATGACATTCGCATAAAATAAATTTACAAACGACTGAAAGAAGCTCGATCCATTGAGCAATATTAATCAGCAAAATTAATGTAGTAAATTGTTCAACGAATTAAACAATAATTCTAAAATTAGCTCTACAATAATTGGGACAGCTCTCCACGAACTGAATCCACAAAATCCTTTCATAACTCCGGATCCGATGAACGGCGTTGCTTCAAATCCATAAATTACTGTTACGGCGGAAATATTCGGCGTGCAGTGAAGTGATATTTAAATTTTTATCGCAATAAGCGGGCCCGGGTCGAGCCTTCAATTCGCCCGGGATTTGAAACAAATTGCCTGAAAGCTCTGTGCAAAGTTTGAGAATAATATGCGAATGTTGATACGAGATAATTTGGCTCGCGAAAGAAAAAATGATTTTAGAGATGATATTTTAATAAAATATTTTTTACGTTGTCGGCACAGTGGTGTAGCAAAAAATTGCAGGGCTCCCAGGCAAACATGTATACCGGACCCCTACACTTCTCCTAAGAACAATTTTATAATAGTATCCATATAGAAATAATAGGTCATCGGATCCCCCGGAACGATGACCTATTAAGAAATAAAAGGAATCTCGGACATTTACGGGTATTTATTAAGGTGTGGGTCTCCCGTTGGGAGTTGCTGGGATGGGCGATGCCTGGAAGAGAAGTGGCTAGAGAGACTTAACGGAGCATTCTACTGGCTCTCCCTCGTACTCTTGCGACCTGGACAGGGTGAATTTCTGCCGGACTGTGACCGAGTTCTGCGACTGAAACACATAAATGTGACGTCTACCCTCCCCTTTTGGGAGTGTGTGATTTCTATAGCTTCTTTCTGGCTGCCTTTTGAAATTAATGGGACAACAAGTCTCACATATTATACAGGTATGGTTCTGGTACGACGATACCGGAGCCAACCTATGATGGTGTTATGATATGACTGAATGTAATAAAATATATAAAAATATATGTAATTATGACGAATCGAAACGAGGGTAAACAACTCTCAAAACGATTTGGGATTAAGTGTAAATAAATAAAAAAATAAAAGATAGTATCCATATTCATTCTAATCCGTCTTGGTTGATGCGCTTGGACCACGACGCTAACCGTGTGTATTGTTTTCTAGTTAAAAATATTTTGAAAAATCGGCAAAAAACTAGTGAGAGAAAGCGCATATGTGTATTGCTTAGAAAGAGCGTTCTTTACACAACCCTATTTAAAGAAAAAAATTACTACGTATCACATCAGTCAGACTACTAAATATTATTTAGAGCAGGGCTATCCATGACATAGCCCGCGGACAGCATACGACATAGTATGGTTCATCTGTTTGCTAGAGTATTCCAATTTCTTTGACTTATAAATTACTTTCATATTTAATATGATTGAGACTACAAGGTTCGATACTGACAAAGTTATGTGATATCTTACAACTGCAGAGGTCTCAGAAAAATAATATGATTATTATAATTGAAAGGTGTCTAATAGTATCTTTTATAGATTTTTCAATTAAATATTTAAATAAGCAACAAATGTTTTTATTACTGTTTTTGTTGTCAAGTGCTTAGTAATAAATAAAATAAAATAAAGCTTAAAAATATACATTTATTGTGCCGTGCGGTTTTTAGGTTGATTTATTTTAATGCAGTCAGTCCTGGTTTAGATTATGAGCATTCTATTCATATATTGTAATTAAAAATTATGGTTTTTAATCGGTTGTCAGATTTACATTTCCTGCAAACGGTATACTCAAAATGTATTATTTAATTTATATTTTTAATAAAATATTATGATTTTGCACCACTAAATGCAACATAGAAAGGTTGCATGATATAAAAATAATTGAATTGTATAAATCCAATATTAATTTCAACGTAACAGATTATGAATATTAAATTTCTCTCCTCTCCTCCTCCTTTTCTTTTTATAGGTTCAGTGTAAAAACACTCTTTTGTTTATCACTTTTTCAATATGCACTATTTTTGAGTTTATTGTTTATTTTTATTTTAGTGTAAAAATATTTTTTGTTTATCAGTTTGTTAAAATGTATTATTATTTAGTTTATTTTTATGTGCAATTTATTAGTTTGTATGATACTCTTCTTTATTTAATTCCGAAGAAACTTCACTGGTATTATTTTTATATAAGTTATTATTATTGTAATATTTGTTATTCTCAAAAATAAAAATATATAATAAAAATAAATCGGCAAAATAATAAAATAAAAATGTTAGAAAATACTTTTAGATAGCGTACAATCAATTCTTTAAAAATTTGAAACACTTTTGCGTCATCAAAAGGCACGGAAAGACTAATGGATCATGGTAGAGTGAATGGGTTCCGCACATGGCACGTCACCTAGACAATTGTAGTGTAGAATAAATATTTCAGTCCAGAAATGTACCAAAAATTAAATGGATCTTGAAAATGATGTTCATAAATCCGATGCAATATTGGCAACTTACTTTCAGCATTTTAGCGATAAGATGTTAATTCTAATTTAATTAGTATTTAAAACATCACAGATCTATGTTCTGAATAATTACAACTTCACAATAAGAATGTGTTCTCCTTAATAAGATGTTAATAATTATAGACTACGGGGCCGAATTAAAATTACAAATAATTTAAACAATACTTCAAAATATTATTTAAATTTATCTCGGCTACATAACATGTAGGTGCTAGAAAATTATATATACTGGCGAAATTATTATTTGGGCGCGCTTAGATTCAGTGTTTAAAAATTAATTTTTAGAAAAAATAATATAATAAAACACCATGTTGTTTACTTCATACTAAACTTTAATAAAATTAAACATTTTCGATGACAACGTTGTGTTTTAATTTATTAATTAATTCACTTTTTTAAAAGTCAATTACAATGGACTTCTACAAAGTTAATCACGAAAAATTTGAATTATTATTTTATTTTGATGTCAACGGACGGAAACATCACGTAAAATTGTACATTTAAATTACACACGCATAACTATTGATTTATTATATTGACTTATAAATATTTATATACAATTTAGTTTTCATAATTGTGTGCACTATGTAGGATAATTTTTAGTTTTTGTTTTAATTTTTATAGACATATTTTTTATCCTGTGTACCACCACCCTACCACCTTAGATAATTGACAGCTTACTGTAATTATATTAAATGCAGCACATGCAGTCAGTACATTGAAATATGCTCTACGTAACTATATATATTTGCAAATAAAACAAAATTAAATATTTATTTGAAAGTAATATTTATTTATATATCAAAATCTGTCAATTACTAAACAATTCTAGCGGCTTCTGCTCAAAGTAAACTCCTTTGAGATACTTCCAACTCTTAGAAATCGGTAATGTATATTGCTAATAAGATTTTAAATGTAATGACAGATCATAAGAAAGGAGGAGAAATTACATAGATTCAAAATTAAACCAAGCAAATATGTGCAAGTGGAATGTGTAGGATAAATTAAAAGGAAAATATTGATATTTTTTTATATTATATTATTATATTTATCCTTATATATGTGCATATATAGTGCTATATTAAGAATAAATAAATACTACATCATGAATATCCCACCAAAAAAATAAGTCTGTGCACGCACATCTTAAGAATTTTTTTTTTTGAAAATTTGTAATCTGATTATGGATGAAAATGATGTCAGTATTGCAAGCTTAAAAATAAAACAGATTATACAATAGCTGGTATATTCAGTGCTGCATGGGTAGTGCAACCATCTCCCTCCTCGCATACTTATTTTACGCTTAAATAAGTGAAAATACGGTTAAGCAGGTAGAAACTGACCGAAAATTAATAAATAATATTCGTAAAATGACTTACGTATCTCGTTAAAGTAGAAAGGAAACTCTCCGGGGATGCTGCAATTAAGTCTGGCCTTGAGATAGGTGGCCCAGTTCTGGCTCAGAATATTCTTCCCTCCCGTGTCTCTTTTGCAGACCCTGGCTACCCTGGAGTAGACGGCCTTACCGCAGTTGATGTACTCCACAGCCGTCTCACGGAAGAAAAAGAACACGTGATCTCCGACGTCGAAGGATCCCACAAAGTTTGGTTCTGAAAGCAAAAAAAATTTTTATGATTGTCCCCAATCCATAATTATTTTTGTACTTGCTATTATTTATACAGAGTTTGAGTATAATACGATACTGTAAACTAAATGAAAAATAAACTAAAATACTGAAAAATAAATTGTGTAATATTGGAACAGTGCTGATTTTTGTTTTGTTCTTATGGCACGTGTACCTTGAGGAGGCTTTAATTTAAATTTTTGGAGATTTGACGATAAAGATCAGTACGTAATTAGTAATTAAGATTTATACTCAAATTTACAAACCCTTGTATTAAATGATTAGTTGTATAGGTAACGAAATATTTACAGTAGAGATTGAGGATACATCGTTACATAAAAAAGTTTTAATCAAATATGAAATTACCTATATTATTTATTTATTATGTACATTATATACTTTATTACTACTGTTATTGAATATTTACATACATTTTTATAAATAGTTTTATATCCTATATATTATGTTAGTGTATTATAATTATTTATACTGTTGAAATTCCCTTAATTCATTAAATAAATTTATGACATCATGCCAAATGAATTGAAGTATGGAACTTTTTGTGAAGTATAACGAAGTATTAATATACTCATATAAAGCAAGTATTGAAGACAACATAAACATATAAAGTCCATAAAAGACCTGTTATGATCAAGACGATATCGGAGCTTCAACAATCGATTATCCTGCAAGAGAATATGTAAGGAAGTAAACGAAGTAAGAGTGGCACGTCAAAACAGAAGTGTGTGACCTTCTATCCTCTCTGCTCTTTCCCCATATAAAAATAGCTTGGTTGTAAGTTAGTACATTAGTTAGTTGCTGTATTATTTTCAATCATTCATTGTACGGCATATCTCACTGAGGTAATATGTAGATACTAACACTATTATTAGCATAACTTTGTGGTGCAAGATGATTGTTTTTTTGTCATTTATACCTGATGATGAGAAGAACTATACCTCTTGAAGATGTAGATAGAAGTATAACTCGACGTTATAAATTTTGGTTAATAAATAAATAAAATAAATGTACAATTACTGTATAGTTCATGATAATCCTTGATATGAGATTTTATCTATTGATGACATAAAAGTGTACAAAAGAAGGGCATTACCTAAAATTTTCAATACTTCAAGCCGAAAGCAGCTTATCTAAGCCATGGCACATAATAAAAAAATACTTTTTTTTTACATACTGTGCCAATTATTAATGAGCACGATACGAGCATTACTGCAAAGTGGTTCTGTTTTACTCCTCGCTCGTTCGTTCGCCGATCATTCATTGAAAACTACCCTTCGTAAAGGACACACGTCAGATGCGAAAGAACATTTTAATATGTCCATTGCTAATATTGAACAAGGGTGTACGAATCCCCGAAGCTCGGGTGGTAATAATCTTGATGAGAAATTCGCCACGTGCCTGGGGCATCGGGCATGGCCCTATTCTTTTGTAATATTGGTAATATAAATCTTTAATAATCATCTGCATAACCAGATACAACGCTAGTGATCGATAAAATCTACATTGATATAGAAACTTTTATCAAAAATATATTAAATAAAAATCTAGCATTGTGGCTAAAACTTTCGTTGCCGGTAAATTTGAAAGGAAACCGATACATTATATAAATCGGAATGAAGTGTGAATATCCGTTCAAATACGATTTAAATCGATGTATAAACTCAAAAGGTCAAGGACCAATGATACGAATTTATAAAAAAGATAAACACATACAATTCTTCAAAATAATAATATCAAATATCTCCAGAATGAAAATTGGGCATTGCCAGGTAGCCTCACATTTATTCAAATTGAACTTAATAGATTCCCCAATGTATGAGTGTGGTGCCGAGGAGGAAACCCTTGATCTATATTTAGGAGTTTCAATGGTGTTCTCATAACCGTCTTTTGTTCAACCGATTACCTACATACAGAAATTAATAAATTTATGTGACAAGTGTCAAGTGTCTGAACACAATTGACTGAATGACTAATTCATGAATGAAATATAATGAGTAATTAGTTTAATTAAATGATGCATTATCTCGTGTATGTTATCCTGGGGTTGCATCTGGAACCCTACTGTACTCTAGTCTGTACAAAGCCTTGTGCATAGATAGAAAAGGCTGCACAATAACGGAGAGTTCCAGTCGTCTCGAACCACCCTTGCCATTGGATCAAGTTCTCAATTATTCCAAGAGTGCGTGTGGGTGGTACTATGTAATACCACCTACACCTTAAAAAATCCCACGCACTGGCCTCTGCCGTGGCCAACCCAATAAACCACGTGCAGACGACATCCTCGTAACGAGGAACCGCCGAAGAAGACATAATATTTTGCAGAGGGGTGTAGCAGTTAGAATAAACTTACTGTCGAGCCATTTGGAGTCATATTTCAAGGTCCTCTTGAAAGAGAACTCCCTCCGCCCCGTGGTGAGGTTGTGCAGGTCGGTCCTGAAGATGACGGTGTCAGCCTTGGTGAACTCTGCGTTGGTGCCCGAGTACAGGGCCGGCAGGTTGCCGGGGTTGCCTTTCTCCACCCACACCGCGGTCGAGTTGTCCGCAGGGTCGTAGGGACACTTGGCGATGCCCATACCGATGCCGGGCACGTATTCGTGGCGCGGGAGGTGCGTCAGATTCGACTGAGGAAAAATAAAAGTACATCATGATTTTCAAGAAAATAATAACATTAAAAAGTTGCTTATGTACTTTAAAATAAAATAAAATTGTACGCTAGAATAAAATAGTTTTTTTTTCTAGATACTTAATATTGGTGAGTCGTATAGGGGTTGTTAAGTAACTTAGTAATTTGTAGATTTCGTTTACGTGTGAAAGTCCGCTTTTAATTTAATATTAACAGCATTACGAAATTCAATATAAAATTAAACAAGATGGCGGATCCACCTGGTCAGCGAACCTAGGCGAGATATTTAAAATGTCATTTTTCAATAAATATTGATCGAAATCTGACAAGAACTTGGAGAATTATTTATTTAATTTAATTTTTTTTATAAAAAAAAAGAGTTGCGCATACGAAACATCAATATTTTCACTATTTTCAAATTGATCAAAAAACTTGTATTATGAAAATAGGACTAACTTGCTGGTCTCCTGGAACGAGGCGCGAACCCCCGACCATTAGATCACTAGGCTGGCGTCCCAACCACTAGACCAACAAGCTATTATGATGTCCACAAAATGATTTATTTCCCAAGTACGTTATGTATACAGAAATGTGTAACAGAAATACTCCACAATATTTTATGGGTATCTGACTAAATTATGAGTCGAAAATGTTCAAGAAATATGTGCCTAATCTCAACTATGTCAGAGATATAAGCATTTAATATGTATTATGTGATTATTTCTATTAAATGAACCATTTTATTGGTTCCAAATTATATATTGAAAATAAGATATTAAAGGTCATCGAATTTCAAGCAGCCAGAATATATTTTGTTAAATGATTTGGGGCCTAAAGCAAAAATTTCGTAAATATTTATTTCAAAGTACGTAGACTTAAAGCGTTACATGATTTTGTAAAATTTTCAAACAATAATATTTTCCATAACGATGCAGAATTTGCACATATTTCTTGGATATTTTCAACTCGTAATTTAGTCAGGTATCCACCCATAAAATTAGGTCTGTTAAACAGTATACCATCATCATCATGATACACTATAAATATTCAAATTTCATCTAGTTCAGCAGCAGGAGGAATCTCACCCAGAAAAAATATATGATGTAAATCTGCGTAAGTACAAGATTGGATCAAATTAGACTTTATAAGTCAGAGACGATAACGTAAGATATGGAAAATCTAAATATAATAAACAAAAAGTTTAATATTGTGTTCCAGGCCGATGTTGTTTTTAATAACCAGAAAATGAAAACACAATTTTTTAAATTGGTTTTTATTTTTCCATTACTTAGCTTATTACAATTATGTATGCAATATGATATTGGTTAAGTGGCCGCCTTTGGCAGAGGCACAGATGCGTGCTCTTTTAACCATATTTTTCATAACATTCTCGCACACTTGGCGTGTTATATCATCATTTTAATTTCGAACATTGTTCTGTAGCATTGGAATTGTTGTTGACTTATTGGGGTAGACCTTTTATTTCAACTACCCCCACAGTAATTAGTCGGGAGTCGTCAAATCAGATGATCGAGGAGGCTAGTCGATGTCACCACTTTTTGACATTATGCGGCCGGGATTAATTTCTCGCAAAATTTCAAAGGTGTGTGTGAGGTGGCACCGTCCTGATGAAACTACATGTGTCGCAGGCCCAATAGACCCAATTCGACCACCAAGAAGTTCTCCAACACGTGACGATAGCGATCACCATTAGTGGTTACAGCATTGCCATTATTATTTTTATAATTATTTTTAATGATTTTAACACGTTATTGAGACGTTAGATGCTTTATAAAAAATTGTAATTAACTACTTTCTATGATTATTAAATACAAACTGATAAATGTTTGCCAAACCAAAAATTGCGGATAAACAAAATCGGTCTGGAACATAATATTCACCTATAGAAAGATTTTATGGATGAAAAAGAACAGAGAGATGTGTGGCATAATTTTTTTTAGTGTACATAACACAACAAAATGTTTAATGTATTAAAGAGTGTACGAAATTAATGACAAAATAAATGATCAATAGAACGCTAATTATATCACTGATGTTATGGACAACATATTGGTTTATTACCGAGCACATGTATCAAAATCAAGCGAGCTAGTAAATTACATTAACCGAACACATCAAATTAATATACGGCCAAATTGTCAGCCATCAAACACTATCGACATTTTCCCTGTATTGGAAACGGAACGATACCGATTTTATGTGGCAAAATATAGCCGAGTTCTAGAAAGAGGTTAATGTCGCAGTCATTAGGTGAGAGGGGTCAATTATGTAATTAATGTTTCCGACTCGAACAAACAAACAAACAAATATAAATAAACCGAATGCAATGAAATGGCCGTCCGTAGGCATTGCATACATGTTTAAAATATCTAAGTATACCTGTGCGGTACTATGAAGTATGAATAAGTGACTAGAACAATAATGAAGATTCATTAAGGTGGATTTAAAATGTAAAATACATATTGTTGACGAGTAAATAATAGAACAGAAATTATTTTTCGAAGATATTCGACAGATAAGGAAACGATTGCACATGAATATAGTATCATTAATTATTTATTCACTGTCTTGTCTACTTATTTTATCTGCTCTTACTTTAATGTTCTATATACTCTGTTCCTTACTTCCGACATGTCTTTAGTCTGTATCTAAATTTTTACTTTGTTTCTATCACTTAATATTTTTTGTTACTATTTAATTTATTATTAGGAGAACACATTATTATTGTGAAGTTATAATTGCGGAACGATTAAAATGTATTAATTTAAAAAGGTAACATATAGGTTCGAAAATTTGTCGTCAAAAATAGTGTCGCTGTAGCATAGTTGGTTTGGAAAGAGCTCCGGGTTCGACTTCCGGTGGAGCAACAACAATATTTTTCGATAAAATAGTTTTTTATGTATATCTTTCTTAGTAATATTTACTATTTAATTTGTTTAAATTAGTCTTACCTTACTTCCTACTTATGCACATATCAGTTTTCAGGAATATTGAAAACAATAATAAATAGCTAATAGAAACTAATGGCCATCTATCTCAGAACAGGTACTATATATATACCAAGTGAAGTAAGAAGCGGCTAACAGGCTAGCATAAGATTTTTTATTTATTTATTAATTATTGTACTTGCTAGTGTATTTATTAATTATTAATTTTGGAAATCCATGACTATATATCATAACGACTGCCATATATCCCTTGACATCATCTGCGGCACCCGCCTTACCTCCTGCAGGGCTATCTTGACATAACTATTTATGTATTAGAAGATATAATACATTTTTAAACATAATCTCTAATTATATATATATATTTCTTTCTACATTTTTAAGGAGTATATAATTTATGTGTCTATACATATTTTTTGATTTCAGATACAAATTTATAATAGTCTGTAATTTTTCTAATTGTGAGTGGAAGATTATTAAAGAATTTGATATTCTGATTGATATAGGGTTTTGGGTTGCGGTATATTTAAGTTTTGAAATATCAGTTTAGAAATTGGTTCTAATATTTAATTTATTTTTATTTTAAACAATTTGGATTATTTATTTTTTTTGTATATGTCTATCATTGTTGGTTCTTGGAATTCTGTGAAGAGTTGGACACTTGGATAGCCATTTTTTAAAAATTATTTTCATCATCATTTTTTGAGTAATTTCTAATTGTGATATTGAAGTTTCATATGCTCCTCCCCATCCAATAATACCGTATCGCAAATGTGAATGTACAAACGCGTAATATATTATTTTTAAATTTGTAATAAGATGTTTTAGTCTTAAAAATATTTATGCAGTTTTTCTTATTTTATTTCTAAGATTAATAATATATATATTCTTTTGATTTGAGTTTGCTATCTATTATGATTCCTAGGCACTTGATACAGTCTTTTTCTTCAATTGATGAACATTAAAATATAAAATGTACATAAACTGAGCCAATGAAAAGAATAAAAAAATATCGATGAACTTTAAAATTGAAATATACATATTTATTCGGAGAGTTATTTGAGTTTCAATAAAAATAACAAAATAAGTTTTTTTTTAAAACCTGTTTCGCTTAGCTCAAACTTCGTCAGGGCGTATTTAAAACTACCAATATATACAAAAAGAGTGCACTTATATATATATATATATGGAGGGAGACAGAATGCATATACCACACAACATTTAGCCTGAACATCAAGGCAAGGAAAAATTCGTAATTTCATTCAAAGTGATTGTATTTTATTTAATCTAATATGTCAAATCACAAAATGATTACTTTCTACGAAAATATTAGATGTAATATACGCCAACCACAAATTTATTAATATCTGTTTAATTTCATTCGTCATCCTAACCTGTTTTTATATTCGCAGGTACTCATACAAATGTTTTTATTGGCCCTATAGATTTAGAAAAACCTGCAGTCGTTCTAACGATACAACTTACACTAGAAAGCACCGAAACGAAACATTAATTCTACAAAAAGCAAAACCATTATCGATCACTAGAGTAGAAAACAAGGTTGAAAGCGTAGCCGCGCGAACTAAATATAAACTAGGCATTGAACACGTTCTAGGCAACTTGATCAATTAGAAAACTATGTTATGTGCCATTTGTAATTACTCAATAATCAAGCATAATATTGGAGTTGAAAGGTTATTAAATTATTAGATCACCTTGAAATAAATTAAGGTTATGGATTAAACAAGAACCTATACAATTAATAACTCTTAATGTTACAATTTAATGTAGACGTGTTTTATATTATCAAACTAATGCAGAAATATTCAACGTTAATGTATCGAACTTGTAATAATATACATTCTAATGAGGCAGCCATAACTATAATACAAATATAATACTTTAAAATATGAATTAAATATATTAATTAGAAAGATATACATATAAAATCAATTTTATCGAAAAATATTGTTGTCGCGCCACCGGGATTCGAACCTCGATTTCTTTCCTAACCGGAAAAGGTGTATTATAACAACAATATTTTTCGATAAAATTGATTTTATATGTATTTCTTTCTAATTAATATATTGAATTCATATTTAAAATATCACAGACCTATGTTCTGAATAATTACAACTTCATAATAAGAATGTGTTCTCTTAAAAATATAATACTATCGATATTTTATACATATTTCGTATATATAAATAATATTATACAACTATGAAATGCCACATTCCTGTAAAATACTGCAAAAACATTCAATTATGAGAAACTGAAATTTAGAAAAGTAATTATACAGAAAGGTGTCTAATTATGTAGTTAAGAGTAATAATAAATTACTAGCGAAAACAAACGGATATCGGCGATAGCTTGCTTGCAGCCGCTTCAGTGTTAACGGTAGCTGCTGCTCGGCCACAGCCGGTATTTACATAACACCTATTTTTCAATGTATTTTGTTGTTGTTGTAAATAGTTGACGTGATCCACCATAGTACAATATAACTTAACCAAATAACTCAAATAAATAACCAATAAGATAAATTTTTATAATGATTTAAATATGCAATTTAACACAATGTATCATTCCGGTGATGGCACGCGTGCACAACGCTTCGTAGCCGAATGGCGACTATCGTGCTGCGGGTAATGTCTGTACATCATTAGTTCTACATTACTTATAAATTTGATTGATACCAATCAGTTTTCTAAAATTGGAAACAAATTATTCAGTGTTGCATGTTAACTTGAAGCGTATATACAATTCGTTTAACTATCGTTTTCGCATAAATTTGTCAACTATTCTGATTGACAAAACTGGGAACAAATAATTTGAAGAAATTTAAAAAAAAAATGTATATAAAGACAGTGTTAGGAAAGAAATGCACCTTCCCAGGTTAAGAAAGAGATCCAGGTTCGAATCCCGGTGGCGCATCAACAATATTTTTCGTTAAAATTGATTTTATATGTATATCTTTCTAATTAATATATTTAAAATATTACAGACCTATGTTCTGAATAATTACAACTTCACAATAAAAATATGTTCTCCTAATAATAAAGTTGTATCAATGTGTCCAAAGTTTAATAAAATTGAATTGATAATTCTGGCGTCTGCTATCAGTTTACTCAAAGGTATTTGAGATTCTGTAAAAATAAGGTAGATGACTCTTTCAAATAATGGAAGGATTAAAATGTATTAATATTAAAAAGGTAACATATAGGTTCGTAAATTGTCGCTAAAAATGTTGTCGCTGTAGCATAGTTGGATAATGTACCTTCTCCGGTTAGGAAATGAGATCCAGGTTTCGAATCCCGGTGGCGCAACAACAATATTTTTCGATAAAATTGATTTTATATGTATATCTTTCTAATTAATATATTTAATTCATATTTAAAGATAGTGTGATAATTATTATGAATGATTAAGTTTTTATATAACATTAATTTATATAAATATAATTACAATGATATAGTAAATATGATACGATAAACTCCAGGAAAACTTGGTTACTGTGGACAAATTTTATTTATTTATATTAAATTTACGCCCTTATGAGCATTAAAAAAATTAATTATAAAAAACATATGCGGCTACCTAAGTAGTATGGAATATATATGTATAAAAGAATTAAAAAATACATTTAAAATTAATAATTAAATTAAGGAAAACAAATAATCAATATTTAGGTATAACACACAAAAAAAAATTAGGTTTAACACAGAATGGCCGAGTACCAAATTCAATTATACCTTTGACTCAGAACAGTATCAAAAACATCACTCTTATATTTAAACATTGAACATCGTAATATATATACAATATCAAAATCGTTCCCACGTCTGTGAAATCTTTGTGTGGGTGCATTAGTATGAAAATTTGTATATAACGCATTTAAATGAAACAGCACCAACGATCTGGTATTTCGCGCGGTTAAGTGGTATAAGATCAATTCAGTTAAATTAAGGGCGTCTAGCATGATATTTACTACTTAAAATAAAAATTATTACGCGAAATATAGATTGTTTCAACTTTTTAAACCTCATTCTACAAGGAAAGATAAACGAAAGACGAGATCCTGGAAAAAGAAGAACGTCATGGATAAAAAAAATCTGCGGCAGTGGTTTGACATCACGTCAGAGTGGCTCTTTAGTGTGGCTGTCAATAGGAATGAAGTAGCCAGAGAAGATGTAAAAATATTTTCATAATGATTAAGATTTGATAAGCATATTGAACATTTATATATATATATATGTATTTAATATATATTAATAATTTAAAAAATACAATGATTAAAATTTTTAATAAAATACAAACCCTGAAATAATATTTTATAATGGTGTATCTCAATATTCCCAGGTTCCCTATAAAAGATCTTAGCCTCTTACGAAACAAAGTAATGTAAGACTCAAGTGCATTCTCGCTGTTTTAAAGCTATTTGACCGCAAGCCACTTACGGTACAGACATTTAACGCCCCTGTAGTTATAAAGTCTTAACGATTCTTCGACGTCAGCAACGGCCGCATTATCGGCGTCTAGTCGCGCAAACGACAGGCAAATAATAACGGCCGTTACCTGTAGATTACACCACTTATAACGGTTAAACACAACCTTCACTAACGACTTTCTTTCAGGTGACTTTCAGACCATGTGAAAATTACACTGCCGTAGATTAATTATATGTGCAAGACGGATCGTAACGATTTCCGTGTCGTATTTGTTAAATAAAAAAAATGACTACTTTACTTCTGTGAGAACTGTGCTTTACATTAGTGGGATGTTTAAAGAAGGACGTTGAATAATGTTGGTGTATGAAGAAGTAAGAAAATTATTTGCAAGCATCATTCACCGTTATCTAACTTGACTGGGGAGACGGTGACAAACTAATAAATGAAAAAAATACTAATATAATTGACCTTCAGGTACTTTGAAACTAGCAAGAGAATAATTATATTAATGAGAATATATTTATATTAATGAGAATATATTTATATTATTGAGAGAATCGGCGTTAACTTTGTAGAGTTTCATCATAATGCATGGATATAAATAAAGCAATGTCATAACTCTACTTGAGTTTTATAGCACAACTCGAGTTTCCAGAGAAACAGTAACTCTAATCGACAGGTGAAGCTTTAAACTAACTACACACAAATATAGGAAACGTGGCTTACGTGGAGAAATTTTTTGCGGAGATCGCAATAGTAAATATATCAAAAATACCTCTTGAAAACTCAACATTAGATTAAAAGAGTATGGTCGTTGCCTAACTAGTAATAATTCGCAAACCACATCATGGATAATAATCATTCCTTTTATTCGTGTACCATTAAACTTCTAGCGTAAAGGTAATAAAAATAATAATTTTGAAAGTTTAGAAATAAAAAAAAATTTGAACTCCGGTATTAATTTGTTAAACAATATAACATTTTCTAACACATCTCCTCTTCTCTCAATATTCCCGTTACAACAACCCTTCCACCAGTAACTCCGCCCCCCCCCGCCCCCACTCCAACTGTCATTACCTAATTATTTGGTATGCCTACCACCTAACCCTTGTCTCCTATATTTGTGTGTACTCTACTCGAGTAGTGCTAATAAACTCAAGTAGAGTTATAACATTGTTTTATTTATATCCACCCATTAAAATATATTTATTTTTCAAGTAACACAATTAATATAAATATTTGTGTTTAAAACCCGTCATCAAATGTAGGACATTTTACATTAATATTTTACATCAATCTGCAAAACTAAAATATTTTCTAAATTACTAAATAAATTTACACTTTATTTAAATACATCAATTTATTTTAAATGTTATGTATAAGTTTACTTTAAATTGACACATATAATTAAATTGTATCTTTGATATAAGATTTTGTATATAAGATTTTCCACACTTCATTCGTCACTACATCATTCGGATGGATGTGATCGTTTTAGAAAATAGAAAATTTCAGAAAATATTGTTTAAATTTACATCCATTTCAAATTTAAACTTTGAATAAGTTATTTTGTAACAGTTAAATTGTGAAACACTGTTTATATTAATCGTATCGGTGAACCGTTTTTCATGTCTCTATTATTTATCGCAGCTGACGGATCCTGATAGTGATGGTAAACGGTTATTTAAACCGTTATTGTGATTGGTAATAAAAAATTGACTGTTAAAGGTTTATTTTATAGTATACCAGAGATTTGCTCGAAAAACTATGAATAATCAGTTACTTATCATCGATACAATCAAACACAATCTCAGATAAAATAACTAGTTAGTGATTAGTTTGTACTCTTTGAAATACTGCCTGTCGTTTTTATACTTTCATATCTTGGGTATCTACTTTGTATCAGTGTTACTAATGAGCAGTTTCTGTATCATTCGTTAAAAAACAAAATAAGTATAATCTATAATAAACAGTAATAAAAAACAAGTTTTTCTTTTTTTATATATATAATATTACTATAAAAAAGTGATATG
This sequence comes from Eubasilissa splendida, assembly GCA_031772225.1. Classification (NCBI taxonomy): domain Eukaryota; kingdom Metazoa; phylum Arthropoda; class Insecta; order Trichoptera; family Phryganeidae; genus Eubasilissa; species Eubasilissa splendida. The sequence goes on from CM062859.1 coordinate 9,343,789, forward strand.
ATGTAAAAGAGTTGAATTGGAAATGGCTGACTGACTTTTTCACTATTTGGGTAACTTTATTATGACGTAACCATCTCATCTTACATACATACATAAATGGTAATTGACCAATGAGGTCAAGGAAAAATTCCGGTCCAGCCGCTCTTTTTGGAAAAGGTATAATGGCGGTAATAATAATTTACGTTCAATAAAGATGCCGTAAGAGAGAACCGGAGCGAAATCAGCAAGTAATATAATTCTTCTAGATGTGGGGAATACACGGCTGGGTGCCGCACGGCCCGCATGCTCCCCCCACCCCCAGCTTAATGTGAAAGGGGTGAGACAACCCCAAACCGACTGCTTATCTTTATTCGCCAAGAAGGCTTCGGAGGTAAGTTGCTCCTGGAAAACCCAACCTTAGACGTTACGAATTTCATTAAATAGCAATGCTCCGTGCGGAGGTGGTAAAAATATTCCAAACAATATAACATATACCTACTTTGATATATGTTATTTTTATTATTAAAACATATAATAATAAAAATAATTTTAAAATGGCTAAAGAATATCCAACAAAAAAAGTTTTCAATGATTTTCCTGTTTTGAATGTATTTTTCTTCTATAAAAAAAAAAGATTTATTTCATTTTTAAAAAAAATTATAAAATAAAAATCCAACACAACTATCAGACTCGGAGCAAAACTAATGAACATGTTATTTTTAAAATGTCAAAATTAGGAATACGACAAAGATATGCATCGTAAATTGCTCTTAGACTGTATAATCAACTACCAAAATCAATTAAATTAGCAGCAAATATAAATGTGTACAGAAAAGAGGTTCTGAAATAGCTTAAAGGTATTGAAAATAATTAAACAAATATGTATTCGACATCTTTTCTTATTCCCAATTTCTAAATCGGATCAATTTATCAATATTTTTTATAAAATGTTATTAAATTTCACATTGTATTCTTATAGATCTTGATCTTGTTTTAAATAAATGTCGATAGCCACCCTCATAATTCAAACTACGGCCACACTAAACATGGATCTGGGTCGCGAATAGTAGGTGAAGGAAACTAAAGAACCATAATACTCAGGTATGAGTACATTACTAAGGGAGAGAACACCTATACAAAAGTTCTCAGCAAACATATTAAGTTTAGAAGAATTTTAACGTTATCTACTTTATCATAATTATGATCAAATTATTTTACACTTGCAGATCAGTAGCGTTGTGCTAATGCAGCCAGTACTCACGTTAAATAATGGTCTAAAATGTTCGCGTCCTACAATTAATTTGAAATTGATATTTTTTTCATATATCCTTTCCAGCATTAATAGGAATGTACAGCGAGAAATGTAATTATAACATTAAAAGGTTTCTCACGAGTACTATAAAAACACATGAAAATATTATCGATGTATGCAGTAGAACCCAGCTAATATGTCGGGCTAGGAACCATAACATCACCATAAAGTGAAAATCGCCCTAAAGCGAAGCAATAATTTTTGAAATTACGAGTGTACGTATACAAATTACATTGTAAAGTGTACGCCAATGATGCAGTACATACTAATGGCGAATAATGAACAAGAACTGCAGAGTCTAGTGAGTAGAATGTATGATGTATGCAAGGAAAGCGACCTCATAATGAATGTTAACAAGTCGAAAGTGATGGTATTCGAGAAGGAGAAAAGCAAGACACCGTGAAAAATACTTCTAGGTAATGAATGATTGGAACAAATAGACGAGTTTGTGTATTTCGGAAGTATGTTTGATAGAAACTGAAAGGCTGAGAATGATATCGAAAGCAGGGTCACTGCAGGAAATAAAGTGAACGGCGCTTTGAATAGAATTATATCTAACGAGAATTTGTCATTTGAGGCAAGACTAGCGGTGCACAATGGAGTCCTGGTATCGACACTGATGTATGGAAGTGAGGCCTGGAGCTAGCAGAAAAGGAACGAAAGTAGACTGAATGGAGTGGAAATGAGATCACTTAGGCGTATATGTGGCAAATCTATTTATGACAGAGTAAAGAATGAAGAAATAGAGAAAGAATGTAAAGCTGATGTTGGTATAGTGAGTAAGATTAAAAGAGGATCATTTAGGTGGTTTGGTCATATGGAACAAATGAATGAGGAGAGAATAGTATGAAAGATATATGACGCAAGTGTTGATGGCACCAGAAATAGAGGACGTCCGCGGAAGACTTGGCACGACCAGATAAACCAGATAATAAAGGATGGTTCTGTTAGAAGCCTCAACAATCGGCAAGCTTGTATGAGAAGATGTATGAATGTGGATGAGGCGATAATTGTGTGTCAGGACAGAAGAGTGTGGTGCTCTATCCTCTCTGCCTACCCCCGCGAGGAAACGGTACGATGGTAAGTAAGTAAGTAAGCAAGTAAAGTGTAAATATTATATAACAAAAGAGACTCATTTTATTCTTACCGTTAAGTGTATAAACCACGCAGTATTAATATTCATTCAAATATACTTATTTAGGGGGGGCTATTTTCCATTCTTTATTGGGGACCAATTTCTATAGTTACGCCACTGTTGCAGATCAAGAAAAATATCAGGACGGGTATTCGCATATCGAATTAGTGACTAGTACTGGGAAGTGAACATTATCGAGTGAAACTGTTGCTGCACAAATAAACATTTTGTGAACATTGTTTAGCGAAAGTGTTGAGCATTTAAAATTATTATTTAATTCAATAAACACCAACCATATTCACTACGATAATATTTTTAAAATGCATTGACTTGTTATTTTAGGAGATTAATAATATAATGATGAAAGCGTGCCTGTAATGGATTGAGTATTAAAAATATTGTTAAGAAATGTGATAGAAAATTGAAAAATTGTCTATAATCTTTTGATATTATAAGAAAATAAATTTTGAAAAAAAGTCAAAACACGGTAACGTGACAGGTAATCTAAAATTTGATTACATTTTTTATCCTAAGTCAATCTTTATAGCAACAGAAAGAAATAAAATCTTTTTTATTGAAACATCTCTACGGCACGTTCGATCCGAGTTCCTTAAATTCTGATTGTGATTGAATATCGTTTTGCAATGAAAATTGTTAGCCGCAAAAATTTTGATTGCTTCAAAATATATACAAATACGCATTTGTAAATTATTTTTTGAGGTTAATGTGAGAATACACGCGTAGTAGATATGTATTTATGGTCGTTGGATGGTCACAGTCTAAAGTTCAAGAGGCTGATGTAATGCATTTTTAAGGCATTGTGTGAGCATTCTCATCATAAGTTGATGCTGCTTTACATTGTAAAATTATAATTAAGCTACACGCAAGCTAGCGGATGACAGCCGCCTCGCAAGATGTCTTAGTAGAAGCTAGGAGTAATTAGTTAGAGAATCCGTGTGAAAAAGGTCCGTGAGAGACATGGCATAGATATAGTTAAAATGCTTGGTCCGAGGGATGCATATATAAAAGGATTTATTAGGAGAACACATTCTTATTGTGAAGTTGTAATTATTCAGAACAGACGGTCTAACGTCTATCAGATTACTCAAAGGTATTTGAGATTCTGTAAAAATAAGGTAGATGGCTCTTTCAAATAATGGAACGATTAAATGAATTAATATCAAAAAGGTAACATATAGGTTCGAAAATTGGTCGCTAAAAATATTGCCGCTGTAGCATAGTTGGATAATGCACCTTCCCCGGTTAGTAAAGAGATCCAAGTTCGAATTCCGGTGGCGCAACAACAACATTTTTCGATAGAATTGATTTTATATGTATATCTTTCTAATTAATATATTTAAAAGGATTTAATATATTTTTTTGCATAATTACTCTCAAAATTGTTCAATGCTTTTTTTCATTCCTTTCAAGCGGTAATGAAATTTGAATTATTAAGCTAACTCAGAACTCTAAAAAATACAGCGTAGTATAGAAAAAAGTATGAGAGAAAAAGAAACACGTATGTTAGAGCATAGACCAAGGTGAAGGATGTTATTGTCCAGTGACAGTAACATATTTATTTTCAGCTGTATAAATAGTGCCAATGTCGTATTTATTTGTCCATTTTTGGCGTACTGGCCATTTTAATATCATTAATTGACATGGCGGTCACTGTGTGGTGTAACATAATTATTTTAATTTATAACTAAACTTTTATACTACACACACGTTGGGTTATTGTCAATACAATAGTTTCCAGAGGTGAACCTCTCGAAACTATAGTGGTGACACGGCGTATTTATTTATTCACAAGACAAAAAAAAAAACACAAAACGCTGAATGCGATGGATAGGCGAAATTATCCGAGCAGTGGGAGTGACTTGGCAAATATTTGTGGAGCCGCGGAGGACTGAAAAGAGTGGCAGAGTTATGGGGAGATCTTTATTCAGCAGCGGATCGTCAATGTTTAAAGATGTTGATTTTCAAAATTTTAAACTTGTAACCGTGAAATTACTAAATTTTACTTTGATGACGAAAATTATCTCCATAGCAGAAAGGGTTAAAGTGCATCTTGCAAGTGGAACTATTTGTGTATTCAATCTATCGCAGTAAATGTGTGCATTAAGGAGACAGCGTTTTAGCGTAATGCATGTGCAACATTTTCCCGATAATTTCGTGCACTTTGAGACTCATTGATGCACGTCATGCGGTGTGCTCCCAAATCACGCCATTATGTTGCAAAATGGATGAGGTTAAATAGCACGTAAGGTAGTGCATAATAACTGAACTCTTCAGTAACACATAACATAAAAAAATAACATATCAATGTACCTATACTGCAATAATATTTAGAAATTAATTAAAAATTTCAAAAATTGATGGAGAAATACGATTTCCAGGTGCGGAGATTAACTCTTCTTCTTCTTCTTCTTCTTCTTTTAAACAGGTAATCCACCCTTCAAGAGTGATTTGTGCCATCAAACAAGCAGTACAACAATACTATAGAATAGGGAATATTGCGTTACAAGTTAATACCATTGACGTTCAAGAAATCTGTTATTATATAGCTTAAATGTGGCGAGTTAAGGAAAAGAAGATGACACAAGTTAACCGGGAGTTGAAAATTACCATTGAAAAGATTATTGTAAAAAAAAACCTGTGATCCACAATGGACAGGCAAAAAAGACATGGTCAAGGGGATTGACTTTTCGACTTCTGTTAAATGGAGTATTTTTATTCAGTTAGTCACCAAGTCAACCACTATTTCAAAAATTCTCTATATTATTAATTATTAACGGGTAAATAATAGAAATCGGTTATTTTTGCAGCAATGAAAGGTTAAATTAACATGTGAGCCTGTAGTACATATTTATATGGGTGCGGAAAATGTGATATTACTTACTGTCTTCAGCTCTAAAGTTTAACAAATATGTTCTCTTCCGAAAAAATGATTAATTTATACGAAAATAAAGTTGAACAATTTTTTATGGGAATAATTTAATGTACCTATTCACAATGAAAATGAAATGTTATTTATTATTTATAAAATGAAAAGGTACTGAAAAAATATTTTTACATCCCAAAAATTTTCAGAAATTTACGATGATTAGTTTTAAATATGTTTAAGTATATTTTTTCTCCATAACTTAGTTACAATAACATTAATGACACAATTTAATTAAATGATGATGACAAGTAAAGCTCAAACGCAAACAATTCGTATTAAATTTTGACGTTATAGATTCTTTGTAATTTACTTCTTTTAATGTGGTTGGCAAATAATTTAAAAATAAACTTATAAATTTTCAAACTAAAAAATGATATGTGACACACACATATAAATGCGCTGTAGAAGAAGTTCAACATAGTATAACAGCCTCGAGCGCGCAGTTAGATTAAAGGCAAACAACACAGGTAATGGTGGAGAAAATTCTTCCAGCCGCCAATTTCACTATCTCGTTCCGTGCTTTATAGAGAGCGCTTCGCCGAAGATTGCGACGTGGTTTTAGTCTTCGACTATTTTTAAAATTGAGATAGGTAACTATTAAAGATTAAAAAAATATATAATGATTTCGTATTTATATATTTCATTCATCACATAATTAACAAGTTGTTTCCAGATCCTAGAACCTTGAAGATAATTTTATTAAAATATTTTAGAGTAGCTAACATAAAAGTCTAGCTATTAGAACAGCTGAAAAAAAGTAGAAAAAAAATATTAAAAGAGTTAATATAATTTGTATTAAAAATATTATAGAACTATGTTCTGAAATATTGCAACTTCACAATAATAATGTGTTCTCCTTAATAATTAAAAGAGTACTTCATGTTTAAAAAATAAACATTATCCAAAAGATAAAAAAATTATTGCCATGAAGCTATGCCTTCTAGGGCCGTGTTAGTTAATAAAAAGTGAAAACCTTTTATTTAAAGGAAATCTATCTAATCAGTAATACATTTTGTATAGACGCGTTTCATTTCAGATGTTTTTGCATACAAATAATTAATTATTCTGGAATAGAACTCTTGTTTTTTTTACACTAAGATATTCATTTTGGTTCATTGAGGTTTTAGCGTTCTCTAATATCTATCTGATCATTTAGAAACGTTCATATATTCAACTAGGCTGTACATAACTAGAAATTTAGATTTACATTACTTTATTAATTATTCTTTCTCTTCAATTGTTGCTCTCCATTTTCTTAACTGTTTTAAGTGTTTTTGGCATATTTTACGACAATGGTGTTTTAGTGACCTTCACAGTAGGTTCACTATATGTTCTGTCTTCATATTCTTTATGTATAAAATTCTACAACCAGATCAGAAATTATATAACAAAAATATATAAATCTTTGAAAATTACTACAGATCATATTCATCACCAATAAATATAACAATTACAATAGTGTAATTTGCAAACTCTTTAAATGATATACCATGTATTGGTTGAATCAATGTTACAATACGGAATACTAGGTTGGGGAGAAACTTGTCCCACACATCTCAAACTAATAATTACAACTCATAAGATAATAATAAAAAAGGTTATAGATTACCCAATCATGCAAGTTTAAAAGATTTTCCTGTTTTAAATTTATCTTTCTTATATCAAAAAAACTATTTTATTTTATTTAATTTAGTTATTTTAAAAATGTCAAAATTAGGAATAGGATAGTGACATGCATTATACATTGCTTCTCGACTATATAACCAACTACCAACATCAACTAAATTAGCATCAAATATAAATGTATACAAAAAAAAGGTTCTAAAATGACTTAATGATCTTCAAAATTACTAAATAATTATGTTTTTGACATCTTTCCCAAGTTCCAATCTGATCAATTTCTCAAAATTTTAAATATTTTATTATTAATTTTCACATTGTATTTTTATAGATATACGTATATATATTTTATTTAGTCGTAAAAAAATTATTACATCTAGTAGATTTTGATCTTGTTTTATATAAATGTCGATAGCCACTCCCATAATTCAAGATCTTTCTTATTTGGGAGGGTGCATAACTCTATTGTTGTTTTATATTGTCGAATGGATACATATAAATAAATAATATATAAAATACATAAATAAAAAATATATATATTCTGTGTGTTTGTAAAAAAAAAGTATTTCTAAAAAAACTAAATAAAAAATAAGCCCACCTCCCCTCTGAGAGCAATTTCAACCCCAAACAATTGCATTTTATAAAATTGCACCTTGCATATGGTGCATTCAATAAAAATGTCACAGAAAAAAACAGTTTTATGGAACATAAATAAATGGATATACAAATTTTATTACTTCTTTTTATGTTTTTATTACTTTATGGTAAAAAATACATTAAACTAAAGGGTGAGATTCGTTAAAAAGAAACAAATCAAATTGGATGCATAGAAAATAATTTTAAGTGATAAAAAAAAAACGATTTTTTTTATTTATTATTATTATTATTATCTTATGGAAAACAACATGTTACCTAATGATCATTATTTATACCTACATGATTGGATAAAAATATAAGAATATGACGAAAAAATATCCATGAAGAATAAACTAGTTAATATTGCTGAAATTTTTTATTCGTACTCAAATTAGAATGTTGATAGATCAATATATTTTCTATCGTTCTCTTTTTCAGTTTAAAGTATTTATTAAAGATAACACATTCTTATTGTGAAGTTGTAATTATTCAGAACATAGGTCTGTGATGTTTTAAATACTAATTTAATGTATTGATTATAAATATATACATATAAAATCAGTTTTGTCGAAAAATATTGTTTTTGCGCTACCGGGATTCGAACTTGGATCTCTATTTCCAATCCGGGATTATTATTATGTGTTCTCCTTAATAATATAAGTTGTATCAATGTGTCCAAAATTTAATAAAAATGTTTTTTTTTTTTTTTTTTAAATTTAATAAAAATGAATTGATAATTCTGGCGTCTACTATCAGATTTACTTAAAGGTATTTGAGATTCTGTAAAAATAAGGTAGATGGCTCTATCAAATGATGGAACGATTAAATGTATTGATTTCTTATAATTAATATATTTAATTCATATTTAATAAAAATGAATTGATAATTCTGGCGTCTGCAGTCGGTTTACTCAAAGGTATTTGTGATTCCGTAAAAATAATGTAGATGGCTTTTTAAAATAATGGAACAACAGATGTATTAATTTGAAAAAGTGTAACATATAGGTTTGAAAATTTGTCATGAAAAATACTGGCGTTATAAGACAATTGGTAGTGTACTTCCCCGTATTGGAAATAGAGATCCAGGTTCGAAACCCGGTAGCGCAAAAACAATATTTTCCGACAAAATTGATTTTATATGTATATATTTATAATTAATATAATATTAAATTAGTATTTCAATGTATTTATTATTTATATTTTCTGCATACTATTTTAAAACGGAACTAATAGTGATATTTACGCTCATATAAATTTATATGTCTAATTTGTAACGTGGTTACGAAAAATGTAATTTTTTTTTTATATGGATATGAAAATATTATGATTATTCTTCCCGTATTCATGGCAAGCGGATAAAAAACCACAAGCGAGCGATGTTGATATATGTGGAACTTAATAATTATGTATTCTTCTTCTTCTCCCATGGAGCTCGGATGTCCATGATCATAGTTACTTCAGTGAGCCATCCATAGCCGTTATGATGCTGTGCATTCTGCTACCTCTTGCAGGTCTGTCTTGATATTATCCGCCGATTATGTTACATCTCGTTCTTGATTTTGCTAGCAGGTGTGCGAAGGTTTTGTGTGTGTTATGTGAATCATCTACTCTCGCTATATGCCCCACCCACTGCAGCTTTCTTATTTTTACCTTGCTCGGGGGGCGTCCTACCGCCTTAAACTCCTTCAATATCCATATAAGTATTACAATTGGATTTAAATAATCGATCTAGTTTTTAAATCTCCTAACTAGAGTCGTATTTTTTATACAAAGATTCAATATTATTGTTAGATTGTTTATCATTGAATCATGCACACGTGGGTATGATTTTTGCACTTTTGAGTACGAATGTTTTTGTTTAAAAGTATTATTGAAACTATTTTTATGAAATAAAAATATTTATTATAAATATAATAAAATATATATCTTACACATGTATTGTTTCCAAAATGTATTTATACTAAAACATCGATCCAATCATCCATATTCAAAATTATGATGAAATTATTCAAAAAATCATAAATACCTATATACCCTTGTACGTGATTCGATAGATAACACAAAATTTTAATTTTATTTTTGAATATGCGATTCTTAAGAACATAAGTACTTTGATAATTAAACCAAATTAAAAAAACTAAAAACCCTTGACAGTTAAACAAAGTAAATAAAAATAAAAATTAAAAAATTAAAAAGTAAAGTCACTGAAAAAAATTCGAAGCAAAAATCTGTCAAACAAGTGATCCACTAGAAATATAAAGGGTTCCAGTTCACATAGTAGTGATAAAAATGGAATAGTGCAAAATGAATTATCGTCATTCAATGTCCATAACAATAACAATATTTGGTAGCATAAGGTTTTTAGTCAAAAAATTGTCATAGAATTCTAGAGGCCATAACAACAATGACACGTAACACAATTTTCCCGACGCAAATCATTTCGTAAATAAACGCCAGACTGATAAACTTGACAGTATTTTTACCGCCGTTAAAAAAAAAAAACACAAATTGACATTAAAAAAATTTCCACATTACTTTGAAAATAGTAGAATCGAATTGCGCCTTTGTTAAATGTTTGCTAAATTATTTCAATCAGAACTATTCATTCGTAAAATTTGATTCAAACATTTTTTCGGTGCTCTTTTCGAAGTCGGTGAAATGGAAGAACGGTTATCTTTATTAAATTTTAAATTAATATTCGATTGACCTTCCCTGAGAGTGGATGAAAAAATCACGAGATAATATTGAAATTCAAAGTAAATTTATATAAGGTTTGACTATTAATATAATTTTCACGACTTTTTAACTTTATTTTAGTCAAAACGTGAGCTTCCTGTATTTTTAATATAAAGTATTAACACCGACAAATGCGTATATAGATTATTCTGTTATTTTTAAAGAGTAATCGGATATTAAAGAACAGAAATTGGCAATATAAAAATAAATAAAATATAATAAGGAAAATATTATTACATCCTACAGAGCAACTCTTCAAATCACTTGATTTGCTTAAAATTCTTCAACTTTACTCTAGATCGGTAATCATTATTTATCGCAATGACGCCTTATATGTATGTTAATAAATCATTACACGACTAGTAAAACAATATAAAACTAGAAGACACTTTGGATAAATACATAGCATTTAGATTCAATAATAATAATAATAAATTATAGCATTTTTTAGACTCAAAAATCAAATTCTATTGAAAATTGTCAAATGTCTGAAAAACCATGATTTATTTTATTTGTAACTATATAATACAATGTAAAAATATGTTTGGACTGTGCCCGTCTCACTAGAAACATTCTGTGTCGAGACGGGCATGATGACGAGTTGCTTCAGTGCTTATATACCAGAATAATTTGATAAGGATTTTCTTTGTGCTAATGTTACTTGTGTGCTATTAGTAATATTTAAATTTTTTGCTGTCATATTAATTTAAATTTATACATACTATATATATTATGTTTTACCTAGTCTTCTAAACCACATAAAATAATTTAAAATATAAGGTGGTTTATTAGATTAGGCCTAGCCTAAGTGAGAAATTGTCATAATATCCTCTAAAACAAAAGTTCTGCGTACAAAAAAATAGAATATGTGTAAAAAGATGCGTGGATAGAAAAAAGTAAATAAATGTGTGGGTATATTCTCGGAATGAAATTAAGTATTCCATAACACTATATATATACGTGTACCTATATTAATATTAAACATACATGCATAAATAAATATGTATTAAAGCAATTAATTTCAAGGCTACGTAATTAATGAAGAGATATGATGGTACAAATAATTAATCACCATATTATATTAAAACATGCTTAGGCTTCATAAAATTACTTGTTCATTTATCACTACCAAATTGGTGGATAAAGATTTTGTGCTAAATAATATATATAATGTGTTTACGTAAAATTCAAATTTTTGTGTTGTACCCTACATTAAAAAAAACTATATACGACCCCCGTAAATAATGAAAGAAAATTCATAATTTTTATGATCTTAATTTATTTAAAAAACGAACGTTAGTACATTAGTTTATTTTGTTTGTATAGTACAATCCATATAATTTACATAGTTCGACGCTTTAACGAAAAACCTTCACGTGATGGCTGAGTGGGCGAATATAATATATTTTGGAAATAACCAACTAACTTACTATCACGCCGTTTCTCTGGCGGGAAAGGCAGATAAGAAAAAGCGCCACTGTACTGACACATAATTCTCATCTCATCCACGTTTATACATTTTATTATACAACCTCGTCGATTATTAAGGCTTCTAACAGGACCATCTTCCAGTGTCTTTCAGTGGTTTACCTGGTCGTGCTAACTTATCCACAGATTTCCTCTATTTCTGGTGCCGTCAACACTTGCGTCATATATCTTTCTTACGATTATCTCTACATTCATCAGTTCTATATGACCAAACCACCTAAGCTATCCTCTTTTAATCTTATTTACTATGCTATGAACAGCTACCTGGTTTACCTGATCACGCCAAGTCTTTCACAGACATATTCCATTTCTAGTACCATCAATACTCGCGTCATACATTTTACTTACCATTAACCATCTAAGACACTTTATTTATTTCTGTTTACTATGCCGAGATTAGCATCTTTATCTATTCATTCATTTCTCTATTATAAATGACTGCCCAAGTGATTCAATTTCTATTGCATTCAGCCTACTTTCATTACTAGGTACATTATATAGGATAACGTAATATACAATAATTTTGTATTTAACCTCGCGAGTTTAATATTAAAACTAACCGGTTTCGGAAAAATCTTTTGGTTTCATCGGGGTATTTAAAACTAAGTCTAAACATAAAATTATTATATTTTTATGATTTTATTATTAAATGCGTATGGTTAAATCTCACCACAATGTTTTTGTATTAAATATTAATTATATAAAAATCATAAAGTGAGGTAGGATGGGAACAAAAAAAAAGTAATAATGTCATTGGTAATTTAATTTTTATTAATATATAATAAGTATGTGCACTTAATAATGAAACACGTAAAAGTCTCCAAAAGCCAAAAATCAATAAATTTTAATTAAGCATTCATCCAGATTTTATCTGGATCAATTATCTTCCCCCATGAAGCCGTAAAAAATAACCCTCAAACGGCATTAGAACGCAACGAGACCCTCTTTAAGAAAATTTTTCAACTGAGATTTCAAATAAAGGGATTGTTAAACTATTGTGATATTACTAAAATTACACTATTAGTCAAATAATTTAATAAAATAAAAATATATTACTAAGCTGTAATATGTATAATATTTTATTGACTTTATAGTTATACACTTACAAAATCTGCTTTACCTGATCATGCCAAGTCTTCTGCGGTCGGATAAATGATTTTTAGGTGACCCAATTAGACGAATTCTAAAAGTTATTTAAATACGTTTCGACGATGATATGATGCGATACACAACTGTTACCCCAACTGCAGATAAATTATATTCGTAGTAGTGCTAATTAAAGTGTGTTGTTTTTTGGCTAAATAAAAGTTGGAATAAACTATCCAGCCGGTGTTCAAAGCTGCGCTTCCAGAATCTAGTCCGATATTTTAGCCCACACAGCCGCAGCCGGTTATACGAGACATGTTGATATTGCCGTATATTTATATATCTCCGCTAAAGTGTAGTAGTTCTTGGGTAATAATTTGTAACGTAGCATAATATAATTAAATAAATTAATAATATCACAATACTTTAAGTCAACACTAACATACAATACAACATAAGGCAAAATACAAACCATTATTAAGAACACATTCTTATTTAGAAGTTGTAATTATTCAGAATATAGGTCTGTGATCTTATAAATGCAAAATAAATGTTAATACAAACTAAACACAATAAACTAATTTAATGTATTAATTAGAAATTAGAAAGATACATACAAATAAAATCAATTTTATCGAAAAGTATTATTGTTGCTACCGGAATACCAACCAACACAGTGGATTGACGACAAATTTTCGAACCTATATGTTACACTTTTCAAATTGATACATCTATCGTTCCATTAGTTGAAAGCCATCTACGTCAATCCACTGTGTTGGTATTACATACACTGTATTGGTGGTACATAAATTAATATAGCATTATCGACTAATGCACGTTCCTCGGATTGGAAGAGATCCAGGTTCGAATCCCGGTAGCAACAACAATATTTTTAGATAAAATTGATTTTATATGTATATCTTTCTAATTAATACACTTAATTTGTATTTAAAATACAAACCGTTTGATAGTAGTATTGCAAATGCATATTAATTATCTACTTGTATATTTGAGAAGAAATATATGTTTTTTTTTGCCAACAACTTTATAATTTTATCAAATAACCAGTCACTAATAATATGCAATCAATTTTATTTCTATGAACGTGTAAAACACAAGAATGCCAAGATAGCAGAATGCTCGCCATTCAAAATTGGCCGTTGTTAGATATTTTATTGCAGAAGTAAACCCATACACGAGGAATGAATACCACCTCTGATTCGATTGAAAAGAAGGGGAGTGATGAGGGTTAAGCCCTCTTATTTTCAAATACCACCGACACAGTTTAGAAGTATTGATAAATCTACAAACCTACAGATACCATTATACATACTTTGCTTTTAGAATAAATAAACTCATTCATTCAGATTATTTTACACTTGTTAATAATCTTCATAATTAAACAAGTAAAGATGTCGATTATTTAAAACTAATGTTTAATCTTCAAAATTAAAAATAGCCACTACCTTAATTTAGAAAGTTTAAAACGTTTGGGGTGCGCGGGGCGAGGGTTGAATTTAGGTGGTTTAATAAGACAGTTCTTCGGCTGACGGGGAGGGATCAGGGTGGTAGAGGGGTGATCGAGGTGGTGGCGGAAGCGGGAGTAGTGGGAGTAGTCGAGGGGCGTCAGGTATGGCTGGAATCTCACCCTAAGTTTTCGCGCACGTTTCAGCCATAAAAATATTATTGAGTGCACCAAGGCGTGAAACGCTGACTGATTTCTGGTATATTCTAACGCTAAGATGCGTCCGACGAAATGAATCACATTTCTATAAAAATAAACCATTATGTTATATATATATCCACTGATTATTCAAAATTATGAGATAATTATATTGTATATGTATAATTAATACAAATTAAATTAATTAATTACAAAGATATAGAAAGTGATGGTATTCGAGAAGGAAGAAAGCAAGACAACGTGCAAAATACTTGTAGGTAATGAATGTTTGGAACAAGTAGATGACTTTAAAATTATTATAGCTAATGGGAACTTGTTAACCAAGGAAAAACTAGCGGTACACAATGGAGTCCTAGTACCGAGATTAATGTATTGATGTGAGACCTGGAGCTGGCAGAAGAGTAACGAAAGTAGACTGGATAGAGTGGAAATGAGATCGCTTAGGTGTATGTGTGGTAGATCAATTTATGTCAGAGTAAAGAATGAAGAAATAAATAAATAATGTAAAGCTGATGTTAGTATAGTGAGTAAGATTAAAAGAGGATCATTTAGGTGGTTTGGTCATATGGAACAAATGAATGAGGAGAGAATAGTATGAAAGATATATGACGCAAGTGTTGATGGCACCAGAAATAGAAGGCGTCCGCGGAAGACTTGGCACGACCAGGTAAACCAGATACTGGAGAATGGTCTTGCTAGAATCCTCAATAATCGGCGAGCTTATATGAGAATATGTATGAATGTGAAAGAGGCGAAAATTGTGCGCTCTATACGCATACCCCCGCGGGGAAACGGCGTGATGGTAAGTTTGTTAGTTAATTACAAAGATGTACGGAAAATATCCATGTATTGAAAATATATTTACATTTACATTACAGTTACATTTTTATTCTACGTAGTTTCCCCCTTCTCCCCCTTTCTTATGTTTTCTGGCATTTCATTAAAAATCTTCATCGCACTATACACCATAGATTTCTGAGAGTTAGCCTTTTTCCTAAAAGACAGTCGCAGTCTATCTTTTCCTCTTGTATGATGTTCGTGCTCATGTTGATTTGCATCAATTTTTCGTATAAATTCTGCCATGTTGCAACAATTGTTGCATTTCTTCTTCATCAGCTGTACAGTAGTGATGAGCTTAAAATCACGAACCGTGAGTCAATCACTGATATCTTTGAGTCACACTCACTGTCAGTGATTGAATATCTGGGAATATCGTGATTCATTTTATATTTTATTTATATTTGATTGTGAACCGTGATTCACCGCATGTGCATATGAAACAAAAATATTCATGAAAAAATGACGTTATAATTCATGATAAGCGCCGTCTAGTAGATTCTGCCAAAACGTTATACGCATTTGACCCGAAAAATAAACTTACATTTTTTAAGGGTTTTCATTCTCTTTGCGATGATAATAAATTATATATAAGTTAATAAATAATATGAAGTTTGAATGATATAAGTAAATACACTCAAAATTACGTTTTTTTTAATTTATTTCGTGTATTGTGATATCGTGCGGCGCACGCGTATTAGTAATGAAACTGTGATCACAGTCACAGTTTTCAATCACAAATATTATCGAATACCAATCACAATCACACCAGTGAGTCGAGAGTAGCATTTTTTCTCATCACTAATGTACAACTATTTATTTTATCTATAAACTCGTTCTTACTGTTTTAGCGGACGCATATGGGTATATTGACATAAAATAAAAATTGATTTGATTTTCACGGCAAGTGTGGTTTGAAAGTAAACAAGTTTCAGGCAAGGCATATCTAATACACTAAATAAAGAAAATGGTAAATAATAATAAGATCACTAATTAATAACTCATCTGAGAATTGAATAATATTTTGGAAAATAATTTCGATTTAATTTTAGATTCTGAATAATTATTTATTAAATAAAGAATAATATACACAATGATTATAAATGTAAAATAGGAGAAAACCGGAAATTTGATTATTTTCGTTAAAAATATATTTTACGGATAATAATAAAAATGTTTATGATACGCTTATTTACTTTAAGGGGAAGATACTCGCCTAGTGATCAAATGGTCGAGGGTTCGAGCTTCGTTATTACAATTTTTAATTGCATAAGCACTTAGTTTTATTTGTAAATTGATGTAACATGTATTCCATGAAAAAATCTTTATTTTAAAGGAATAAAATATTCACTAGATGATATTTTTTAACGTATTACAGTGTTTACATGTACATATTATTTAGTTACTTAGTATTGCACCTGAGGATTTTGGATGTAAATTAAAAACCACAGGCCAGTAAATGAATAGACATGAAATAAAATGTACATATAGAAGAGGGGTATGCAACATTAATTGCAGGACGAGGAGCATTCCATACATTCTTTGTAAAAACATAAATCCGATAGTTTATGATACATTTATGCAAAAGTAAAGGTATTTACTCTTTGTGTAAA
The DNA here is from genome assembly GCA_031772225.1 of Eubasilissa splendida. Classification (NCBI taxonomy): domain Eukaryota; kingdom Metazoa; phylum Arthropoda; class Insecta; order Trichoptera; family Phryganeidae; genus Eubasilissa; species Eubasilissa splendida. The sequence goes on from CM062859.1 coordinate 9,360,861, forward strand.
CAAGGCGTATTTTTTACATTAATAATGCATATTATATTGTTAGCGTTTAAATTTTCTTTTCAATCGAGTCATATATTTAAAAAAAGTCACTGAACTATTTGATTGCTTAAGTAGTACTAAAGTGATCACGTGGGTGACACCAAAATGAAAATATTTAAACTAGGAATTTGCGTTAGTTTATGTCTATATATTTGGTAATCTATGAAAAAAACTATTATTGCATCGATAAATGTTTTTGTAGTTCAAAATATGTATTTTTTTCTTCTCTAGTTGGTTTCTTTATTGCTGAGGATCATGACTCCGGAGTTGTGGCCTGCCGATGCCCATGACGATTTCCCCCCACTCCACAGCCCGCAGTTCGGATCGCCACTCCAATAGGATAACCAGTAGCGTTATTGATCTAGTCAGTCCATCGAGTTGTAGCTCGTCCCCTTCCTCTCTGGCCTGCGAACTTTTCAGTCGCCACCGGCTTCTTCAGGTCATCATTAGTTGCATATACACGGGGAGATAAATTGCTCGGATAAATGGTACCAAAAAATCGCCAGATAAATATATATAAAATATCGTTAAGATAAATCGAGCCAGGGATATTAAAAAGTACTCTTATTTTAGTATTTATTATTATAAACGTATTAGTTGTCAGTTTATTCGCTACATTTGTGTTGTGACTAAGTTTTATACATTAAATAGAAACGATTTATATATAATCGTTGATCTTTCGGAATTTCAAAAAATTTGATATATTACACATAAGAACAAATAGATATTTGTATTCAATGTTGTTGCAATGAACGAAGACCGCCTTCGTATTGTTGCTTCCCAACTTCTTTTCGCTTTCATTATAGAGTTTTGATTTTTTACTAGCCTAGCACAATTGATTTCTCCATTCTTATACAGATCGTTTTTATTATTTCTCTGTATTTGTCTGATTTCGAGACTTTGCTGTGGTAGAAAATCATCAGCTGTCAAAAGAAGCAAATCAAACATGAAAATCGTCAGCTTATCTGTCACCAACATATAGTACGATCTTAATGTGTGCGTCGTCATGTTACATTTAATTTAATTTGGACAAATTTATGTCACCAAAATATCGGTTCTATCATATTTATCGATCTTTCAGTTTTAAAGTGAACATTAACCTTCAGATATATTTGTAATATTTGGCAAATAAGAGATCATATTTTCACATTTAACCAATAAATTTCCCGTATTGCTGCTATTATATATGTACCCGAAAAATTGCAGAATGAAAGTTGTTTACGAAATTTTATACTTCGATGGGTAGGCCTGGTATTATTGTTTGAATATGTGCGTTCTATTTATGTAAATTTAAAACAGGAACAAAAGCGAAACTGCTTCTGTACTGAGAAGTTTTCGGAGTCGGTCATATATTTTAAGGCGGTGATATATAAAAACATTTTGTATTGTATTTTTCGAATTATTGGTTGTAATACAGTTTCGGAGGCTGGCCAGCCGAGTTATCAGAAGATTCAAACAGCAGGGAGAGCGACCATCGGTAGAAGAATCGACAAGTAACAGCACAGTTTCGCAAGTTACAATCAGATCTTGAACAATCTATTTCGAATTATTAGTTGTTCTAAAATTGAAGCATTAGTGCGCATTGCTATCCAAAGGATTCTAAACATATTTTAAACGCGTCAAGTTTATTCCTCTCGCTTACTTTTAATGTTTCCACTTTGTAGATGTAAATGGAAAAAAACAAGGGACTTGACCAAACGCATTTATGTAGTTATTGTTATGAATCTATTTTTTCAAACTGGATCCAGATTTGACATCGTACTTTTTGCCATTTTGATTCATCACTTGACTTCAGCTTTACAGCCACCGTTATCGGTTATATAAGCTATTTATGATCTCCAAACCATGTTGCGTACTGTTTGTAAGAAATGCTTCCGTTTGATTGAAAATTATGACATTGGTTTTGGTTCTATTTATCTCAATTCCCATACGTCTGCTTTCTTCTTAAATACCATGGAGAAGTTCGTCTATTTCTTCTTCTGATAAGTGTTGTGTCAAGCAGTAGCGTGCAGTGGGCATAAACTTAGGTTACGCTGTTACCAACGATGCTAACAACGTATACAATAGGTATACAATTTAAATTTGGAATATAATTGTAAATTTATTACTTTAAAACAGGAAAGTTCTTTTACGGCTCAGTACCGTACTCTGCTTTTGATTATAGGTTGGAATACACTTTGAAAATATCTGTTAAGTAAAACAAATACGTAGAAATGTCATCCACGTAGTTTTCAGTAAGGATTAATCCCTTTCGAAAATAACAAAGTTAAGTTCAATTTTTTTGAAAAATACATAAAATCTGCAGACGTAAAGGTGCCAACATAGATACAGTATAAAAATATTTAGTTCAGTACAATTATTATAAGGATTGAAAAAAAATTAGTAAGGTTCATATAGTGTTAGCGAATTGTGGACGAGTATGGACTTGAAGTTATTACAAATGATTCGCAATTTTTATAAATAATCCACGGCTTGACAAAAGTCATGGGTTACGTCATATACAAGGTTACGCTAATCCGGGTAAATGACGTCTAGAATTTTATAGGGCCTTGTCATAATATAAAGATTAATTAATTCATTTTTATTTCCCAGTATTTTTAGCAATGTACAGCTCTTTGCCTTGTATGCAGTGCACGTCCCCGTTAATCAGTATACCTAAGAATCCCACCATCGCAATCTTCAATCTTTAATCTTATGCATATCTCATACTATAATATATGATATACCTGTTATTACATCGAATCATTAATAGTGTTTGTGATTATGGATGGATAAACTTAATTTTCTTTAATGTTCACGACAAAAGTTAATAACGACGATAATAAGGCCAAATCATAATACTACGCAATATCAAATATTTCCAAAAATCCTTTGAAGCTGATCATCTCCCCGTCCCGCTCTGTCTCTCGCGGGTAAACGGGATTGAACAAATAATTATTTTAGGGGATGATTCAAAGACATGCAAATTTGAAATATGCGCAAGTCACTTGGCCAAATATTGGATGTAAATATTACATCTACTGCTTAAATAAAACGGGGGACGTTTAGGGATGGAATCACGGTGCAGCTCGCGCTAACTGGTATATTACTCTCTCGCCCCCGCCTGTGCTCGACTTCGAGATCAGACGCCGCAGAATCAAAATTGATTATTTGACTTTACAAAATGACGCTTGTTTTACTATAAATCTGGGGGTTGTCGAGTGTGATTAAACAATTGTTCACCGAATACTTTTTATGGTGTACCTTGGCGCAGACTCGTCCATTATTTTGATTTTAGGGTTTTTTCGTGTTGGGGTTCATTTGAATTCAATTATATTTATGTAAGTGATTATTCTTGAAGAAAATATCGTCGCCTGGATGCAGAACTAATTTAATTAGCATTTTTACAAAATTTGACTGAATGATGTTAAAACATATAAATTATAGTGAGACGGACATAGTCCAAACATATTTTTACATTGTATTATATAGTTACAAATAAATAAAAAATAACAAAAAATTATTATCAAGAAACAGTATTTTAATCGAATTTCTTATCTTATTGTAGTTTACAGAAGTGATGTTCCCTTATGGATTGATACCGGTTCGAACAAACCGGTTGTTAAAATTGGAAACCTCTCATCAAAACATTTGTTGCTGAATATATACAATACTCGTCTTGTTTTCTCATTCGTCCAGAGTAAATAAACTATTTGTTATTTTTTTATAAATTTAAAACATTTTAAAAATAGAATATGCAATCACAAGTGGTCTTTAAAGTTGTCAAGTGTAAAATATGGCTTTCAAAAGGTGGATGTTATTAAATTACTGAGAATTACTTGAGAATATTTACATCACGAAATGAAGGAATATCACGTAAGCAAAAAATTCTTCAGTATTCTAATATTATGTACAAAGATTGTGTTGAATTAAAATTATAATAATAGCAAACAATCAAAATACTTACATAAACAACCCAATCCTTGGGACTGTGAGCATTGGTACCGCAAAGATATAACCTGGAGCCTTCTCCCATGGGCTGAATCACCCTTATGTGGTTTCGGCAGTCAAAGTGCTAGAACAAGAAAACAAATGGTTAGGTATCCAGCATCATTGTGTCTTGTAATCTATACCAATATTGACTTCATTAAAGAATTCGAGCAATGTTTATTTATTTATTATTAATATAATGTATATATATATATGCTCTAATATAAACGAGATCCAAATGTTATTTTTTTATTAAAACCTATCTTGCACATACTTGCTTAGTTTCATTTTGAATCAATGTCTTAATAGAACTAGTTTAGTTAAATGTTAATAAATTATAATAGTTATAAATTTCGTTAAAACAAACTAAGATGTATTCAAAAGATTACATATCATTTCAGTCATGTTGCCTACCGAAATATGGAATATGCTGTCCACTAAAATAATAAATTTAGATAACATTTGCAATAGTAAGAAAAATAAATAGTTATAAATTTCTAATTAATTTATTAATTTCTAATTAATCGTTCCTTTCGTGTCACATTGACTTTACGTATAAAAATAATTATTCTTTTATATAATAAATTGTAATTATCACAGAATAAAGACACCACTAATAACCGATAAGTTAGTGGAATCTTTGAAAAAAATACTTTTATAAAATTGACTACTTAGAAATTGATATATATGATAATAGTAATATTGTTCAGTTCAAAAAAAAATATTTTGATTTTTAATATTGCAGAATCATCAGGAATAGTTGCAGACGTGGAACGGATTCTGTAATAGAATCACTACACAAACTTAGAAAAATAAAGAAATCTCTGCAGATTTTCTCTCGTTTGAACACGGAGACAAAAATGTATAGAACAGATAAAGCCAGTTCAGGATAAGTATGACAATCCATGTCCACCGGAAAATTAACACATTGATACTCGACTATCTTTTTAACTGTAAAAATATTAATTAATCGCATGATATGTTAGTATTTCATTTCTGAATTCCAAATAGCAGTATCACAATTAAAAATAATTTAATGTTTTATTTTCGCCTAGTTCACTTTACATCATGCCCCACAAATAATTATTTTAGCAGGATTAAGATCGTAGTTGCAATATTCAATATATCATAACTTTTTATAATTAATATTAATTGAACAAAATAAAAGAAAAAATTCAATTGTAAAATAATAATACAAAAACAAAATAAATTGTAAATTATTTTTGGTAGTTGCAATCGTTGTCTTCAGTGTTCGCGAAGAGGCAAGTTTTACTACTGCTCCCGTGACCAGAATGATAATAAGATTTAACCCCGGTAGTCTGCTACTTATTCTGGCAATCTTTTGTCTGACGGGATAGCGGAGTAGTGTAAATATGTTTTAGCCAAATATAATAGAGACGTACAAGGAAATTATGAGAGGATGCATTCATCAGCTAATCTAAACAAGTATTTTAATATATTTTTAGAGCTTTTTTCTAGGAAGATGAAAGAAAATGCGACAATATATAATATTATATTATATTATAATATTATATATTGTTGGATTGTAACAAAACTTTTCAAATAAAGGAAAAAAAATTAACTCAATAATAAAGTTATGTCTATACGATACAGTAACATATGAAATCAAATAAAGCATGTTTCTTTTCAGCTTCACGTAAACGTATATATATATATATGAGAAAAATAAAGAAATGGGTAACTGAATTACCTTGAATTATTTCCGGCCGTCCGCCCCGTCTTTCTGTTATTGTAACATCAATTCGGAGCGACGTTCCCGAACAAGAAGTTCGGTCAATTTGTTCTATCACGCGATTTCGAGACAGAGAAAGATATAAAATACACCTGTGCTTCTCTGGCGCGTCACACATTTCACAAAGGATTGATTTCAGGAGGGAGATGAAAAGAAAATTGATTGAAAAGTAAACATGGTAGGTACGATTTTACAAATAAAAAAACTGATTTTTTATTTATGATGTGCATAGATTTACCCCCAGGGTAGTTTTATTTATACTGTGAATCGAGCTTTATTGAGAGATTTTTAGTTTTATATTTGAAATAATACATTTTCTGTATTTTCATGCAGAATTTGACAAGTAATGTTTCGAAAAGAATTTAAATTTTAATAATAGTTTTGTAATATTTAAATTACTGTCAATTTTTTAAATTTAAAAGTTGATAACTTAACCACTAATTAAATGTATTAATTATAAAGATATACATATAAAATCAATTTTATCGAAAAACAGTGTTGTTGCGCTACCGGGATTCGAACCTGGATCTCTTTTCCAACCTGGGGAAGGTGATTTACCAACTATGCAACAGCGACAGTATTTTTGACAATAAAACCATATAGGTTCGAAAATTTGTCGTATAGCGGAAGCGCAACAACAATATTTTTTGATAAAATTGATTTTTTATGTACATCTTTTTAATTAATACATTTAATTAGTATTTAAAATATCGCAGATCTATGTTCTGAATAATTACAACTTCACAATAAGAATGTATTCTCCTGAATAATGATAACTTAATCAATCTCAGAAAAATCGGTCCATTCCGTAAATAATCAAAAACCGTCTAGTGAAATTTCTAGTGTAGTGAATGAAATCATGGATAGAGGCGTAACTATGGTATTGCAGCAAATGCGATTCTTTCGGCCCCATGTTAAACAGGGGACCAAAAGTCTGTCCACGCCCAGCAACACTTTTCTCAGCGCTAACTACTAATACAATATGTACTAATGTATTTATAAATCCACCACAGCAAGAAATATTACTATACAATTTTAAATACAGTAGGATTCAGCTAATATGTCGGGTCAGAGACCAGACCATCGCAGTAAAGCAAAAATTAGCATAAAATAAAGCAATTATTTTTCAATATTTTAATGTGTACAAGAACACACAATAACTGGATTTTAATTTACGAAGGCGCTATTATTAAACAAATAATAGATATCTCATAGAGACGAAGCTATTTTTTATAAATGGAAAAATATGGAAGTATGGGTAATTACAGGGTCTACGATCTGTTTTCGGCTGGCTAGGGTGATCACTTAACACGATGTAACGTTCACCATTCCACCCAATCAACCACCATATCTATCCATTTTTTTAAAAGTTGTATATATGTTAATATGTGGAAACACTTCTAATACCACTACACTATCGCCATCTATGAATTAAATTTATTCTGATCTGATTTGTTTCGTTGGATACATGTGTGTAGAATGCTCCTCGTCCCGAAAATAATATTCTAAGTCCTTCTCCTATATATATACACTTCATATCATGTCTATTCATTTACTAGTCTATACTCGTATTTTTGTATTAATATGCAGGTTACTGGCTAATGATTCAGGAAAATATATCTGCTGTAGAGATGGTAAAGCGTTACTGTGTTCAATTGTAACAATAATTTGTAATTGATATTTGTCTGTTGGAGTTTAACTTTAGAGTGTATCAGTGATTGCTAAAGAATTACGAATAATCATTTACCGCCAACACGTAGAAAGTGATGGTATTTGAGATAGAGGAAAGCAAGACACCGTGCAAAATACTTACAGGTAATGAATGTTTGGAACAAGTAGATGAGTTTGTGTATTTGGGAAGAATGTTCGATAGAAACGGAAAGACAGAGAAAGATATCGAAAGGAGGGTGACTGCAGGGAATAAAGTGAACGGCGCTTTGAATGAAATTATAGCTAATGTGAACTTGTTAACTGAGCAAGATTACCGGTTCACAATGGAGTCCTGGTATCGACACTGATGTATGGAAGTGAGGCCTGGAGCTGGCAGAAAAGGAACGAAAGTAGACTGAATGCAGTCCAAATGAGATCATTTAGGCGTTTTTTTATGACAGAGTAAAGAATTAAGAAATAAGGAAAGAATGTAAAACTGACCTTAGTATAGTGAGTACAATTAAGAAAATATCACTTAGGTGGTTTGGTCAAATGAGGAGAGAATGGTAAGAAAAATATATGACGCAAGTGTTGATGGCACCAGAAGTAGAGAACGTCCACGGAAGACTTGGCACGACCAGGTAAAGCAGATTCTGGAGGATGGTCCTGTTAGAAGCCTCAATAACCGTCGGGCTTGTATGAGAAGATGTATGAATGTGGATAAGGCGAGAATTGTGTTAGGACAGAAAAGTGTGGCGCTCTATCCTCTCTGCCTACCCCGCGTGGAAATGGCGTGATGGTAAGTATGCAGTTACCAATCATCGTAATAATCGAACACAATTACAGTAAAAATAACGGTTTAATCATTACTGATCTGTTGCAATATTATTTATATGCACAACCTAATTATTATTATTATTATTACAGCCTAAACGTAATTTTTGCCATTTACAAAAGTACGATCCAGGAACCTACCCCATCGCCCTTCAAACAGCACAGCCATCGTTATTAAACTAACTATAATTTAGTGTCTAAGTATTTTCACAGGAGCGGCTGGCTGGGCATCGATACAGCCCCCATAAAGCATTTTACGCCAACAGTAACTGCCCCATAAATTGAACAAAATGGCCAAGGTTTTTATAACCCTTCCCATGGAGATATTTTTTCTTCCTACAGTTTTATTCCCTTAACAGGTCACGGGTACCCGGTGTGCCACATTAAACAATTAATACAAAGAGGTGAGTATGAATGATGCATAAGAAATCCATTTGATTTCATATAACAACGAGCTACCCACATTTTTATTGGGTATATTAAATAAATTAAGTAAATTAAATAATTTGGGAAAACTGTGAGGATTGTACGGTGAAAAGCGATGGAGAGGCATGGTTTATGTAATTCTACCATATAAACATTAATTGAGATACAGATACAGTATAAGTCATCACAAGGGCGATTGAAGAAACTAATTTGACAATGTCTTGAAAAGTTTTGAAGATAAAAGTATTTACATGATTTTACTTTCGTTATAAATAAATATATTCAACAAAATATATCAAATCAAGAACGACTTGCACAAAAAATTAAATATCATAATTACAGGAAGATAATATTAAATATCGAAAAGAAAACAGTGGTACCTAGTGTAAGATACTTGTCTCTTCTTTTTGACGATATATATAATATATATAGACTTTAAAATAGATACATAAAATAGTAAATTTAGTGGAAGAGTATCTATCGTTTTCGACTCTTAATTTACTCAAGTATCCGCCATAAAATACTGTGGACTATGTCTGTTATACCCTGTATAGTTCTTTTCAAATAAGTATAGAAAAAAGAGTTACAAATTTAAAAAAAAAATACTTGCACTATTTAATTATTATCGTACATATTATCTTGAGATAAGTTAATGAGAAATTATCTGACGTTGAATATTTTTAGATGGATCAATCTTCTTAAATCTCCTCACATTTATCCAAGCCATTTGAGGTCAGTGATTCAAACACTTCTCCATCTGTACTGGTTGTAACAATTAGCAGTTGTTAGGCTAGGATATGTCCTACTTTGGTTTATGGTCAATACTTCTTCAACGCAGAAGTCTTCGCTTTGAAATCGCTCTGGACGTCAGTTTTTAGATATATAAATATCATTTACAATTTATTGACAAAATCTACAATGCGTAATCATAAAAACTATTTTGGGCTGAGGAAATGAATAAAATATATTAATTAACTCATCGTGTAAAATTACTTTTATCAAACTGCTTTAATCATAATAAAAAGTTATACCAGTATTATTGAACTAGTTGGTTAGCGAATGCTTTTAAAATGACTATGTAGAGTCATAATATTAAAGCCATTCTAATGTTCGTTTTGTTCCCACGGCAATAATTTTATAATATCGTGTACAACTAATTTCGTAGCAATGTTTTCTGTACCGAACCGCAAACAATTTAACAGTATCATTAACAGTTGACAATTCCACAATAAATCATGCACTTTATTAGACTGCATATTGCACATGTGCAACGCGATTTAACACGGCGTTATCAAAATTATTCCGTGACTTGTAATGAGATATCCAATACCTACCGGCGCGCTGGTCTAGTAATACCCTTATCTCAATAAAACGTGGAACATATTTTTGCAAATGTTTGGCTGGTTACCGCAGATAAAAAAGTCAATGTTGCACAAAATAGGGCGTAATGTTGTATGCGCCCGAATTACCCATTCGTGTGTTCGCTAAATGTACCCGCAAAGCGGATATTTTTGGGTTTAAGAGGTGACATATGGGTGGCGGCCCAGTAAACACAAAAACTTTGGATTACATTAAGATAAATAAAATATAAATAAATATAACACATTTTTGCAATGACTTGGTGTGAAATTTACATGTTTCATTGGGTTGTAATTATGAATTCATACCAAAATTATCAAAAATTATGTTTACTTTCTGTCTGAACGAAGGGGTGGGAAATAATGGATGCAAAAAGGGTGGAAGAAAATCGAGAGAAGGACAGGATTAGGAATTAGGGGACGACTGGAGGACCACCCAGAACCAGAAAACACGACCCACCTGTAAAACGCTCCTTTCCGTATCCTAGATCTTCTTCCACTGGATCCACATGTCTTCTGGCTCCAAGATACGTATGGTGCTGTTCCGCACGAAGCACTTTTGGACATACACTTTCGGTGATGGAGCAAAAATGTTATGCATCAAAAACCGTACACAATAGCAAGATGAAAGCACTTAATCGGTACGCACGGTAGCGAGAAACCGATTACACATATCAACAATACACTATCAGCCCCAAACAGCAGGAGGATAATTAACAATTCCAAAACCTAACATACCACCTGTAAACGATAACCTGACAATGTGTTCTGGTTATAGGGGGAGGGGGGTAGTGGATAGGTAATAGACAGGAACTATTCTATGTCGCGTTCATATTGCGCGCACACAGCGACCGGCGATCGTTGGATAGTCATAAAATAATAAATAATAAAAGTGCAACCTGTCTTTAAAATATTGTTAAAGAGAAATATTGTTATTTATAAAAATTGTTATTGCTGTCATTTTGTTATAATATTGAAATTATTATTTTATATATTTATTATTAATTTATTAATATCGTAAACATGAACTCGTTTAGAGCCAAGTTAAATATATAAGTTTGCAGCTACAAACATAATTCTAATTGCTCACCTCCGACTTCCCCTTAGACACGCACTGCGCCACGTTGCTCGGCTCCAGGTTGAGAGCGTCCCTCTGTAAAATAAAATAAAAGAGTCATATTAAACAATGTGAATAAATATAAATACAAGTAGTTACGTCGTAAACTGGCAAGAATAAAACTAATCAAATTAAGAAAAATATATTTGAATACACTATCTAACTGCAGATATTAAAAAAACTATAATATATTTTATTATTAAATATGACAAATTAAATAATTATAAAAAATATTATTTTCAATTTACTTAAAATTATGTTTTTTTTTTCTCTGGTATGATTATACAATACACATTTCTGACATTATTTTTCTTCAAGAACTTTTTTTTAATAACATGTGTATATTGTTAATATATTATAGAATTTTCATTCCAATGTAACTAATAACTTGTTTTGAATTACATTTATATTTTTATCTCATTTATATTTTTAAAATATTACATCTTCCCATCTTACTTAATTTGTATTATAATATTGTACCCAAATTAATTGAATAAATGAAAATTTTGCATCTCAGAAAGCAGTTAACAGACCTTTCCATTATATTTATTAATATTCTCCTGTCAATGTTATCTCATCATAATTGACGCTATCTATGCGGGAAATTATTGAATATTTTAACAAATCAACATAAGATATTGTGATTATTTTTCTAATCATTTATCATCTAGGCCATGACTCCATTACAGCTATCTTTACTAATCTTTTAGAAAAATTGCTGGCCTACATATTTGATTACCATGTTACTAGGTTACATCAACTATGATTAAGTAATTAAGTAGGAAGTATGGGTAGATAGCGTGTAAGTAATTCTCAAGAATTGTACCAAGGAATTGAAATATCTTGCAAAAACTTATACCTATAGTAATGCGGTTGAAGACTTAGATTAACTCACCTCACAATAAGACTGACTGATGTTGCTCAGATTTAGCCTGAAAACACGATCCCTGAAACGAAAATAAAATAATGTAATTAATTAAACAGAAAAATAATAATACGATAATATACAACGTAGTGATTCTGTGTCAAGACAATCCGGAAAGAAAATTTTGAGTCCCGAGTCCCGAGAATCGAAAAAAAGTGGAAATACAGAATCCCTCGTATAATATATTTTTTGTTTATTACTTATAACCAGTATTTATTGTTTTTATAACCTACTTTATGTTTTTATTTTATTTTAAATTACTAATTAAACATTATATTAAAAACAATAAATAAGTATTTTTACGATAATGTACAGTTTTGGAATTATCGCTAAGATATTTAATCTGCTGTAGCTTGAGCCTTAACAGATGAACGGTTTGATAGAAGCGATGACGACGTACGAGATAGAAAATATTTAAAGAATCTAAGTATTACAACAATATTAATATTATTTAGTTAAGTTAATTGAAAAAATATTCGGATGTGGATAAAATATTTAAAATATAATTTTTCAAATCGTTTTACAACAATAGTATTTTTGATTAATTAAGAGAACACATCATTGTTGTTGTTCAGAACATAGTAGTTTGTGGTATTTAATACAAATTAAATTTATCGACTAGAAATATATACAGAAAAAATTATCTATTGAAAAAACATTTGGTGCTACCGGGATGCTGGCGTCACCTATCGGGTTTTATTCAAAGGTATTTGAGATTCACCGTAGTATAAAGTTGATTGGTTTTAAAATTGTATCGGTAGATGTGTCAATTTGAAAAATTACAGAACATTAATTTAAAAATTGTCGAAAATACGAAAGTGCTATAGCGAAAGTGGAGAATGCGCTTCCCGGAATAGGAAGAGATCCAGTTTCAAATTCCGGTAGTAACTAAATAAAATAAAATTGATCTAATTAATACATTTAATTTGTGTATTAATAATTATTTCAAACAATTTTTTTACTGATTGATAAAAATGTAATAATATTTTGTACATTGAACGATACATGATTCAATAAGCCGTGTTATTTAATATTTTTTGGCATAAAAATGTGCTTTCAATACTAATTTAGGCTGCCACTCCCTCCTCACGCTATTTTTTTTTATTACGTTAGGTTATGTTAGGTTAGGCTAGAAAGGCAAGATAGGTTGAATAACAAAAATTGGAAAATACAGTAGAGTGAACTAATTGCGACATACATATATGTAATAAGCCACGAATTAAAACAGTATTTGTTAAGATTGATAACTTTGTGCTTGTATAATATAATATAAATAAATTATTTCTTACATTGCTCCTACAAATAAGGTATCCCGTTTCGCGTCCATGAGGAATGTTCTGTAGTACATCATCCCGCACGTGAACTCCCTCACATGATCTGAAAAATACAGAAAACCAAATATTAATTTAATGTTGATTGTCAGTACAACTAAACAACATGTCAAAAAAATTATTTAAGTATGAAAAATCTATTATATTTTATGTCTGTCTACAAGAAACAAATTTAAAATATATTTTATTTATTTTTTCTTGTTTAATTAATACTTATACTTAATTAAAACATTTTTAATTAAAATTACATCTACTACATATACTTAATTAAAATTACATATATAAGGCAACTGCAGTATATTTTAACCTACCTATACGTCAATTTTCACTTTTTGATAAATTATTATTTATATCTTCAATACGTAAAAATCATGAAACAAAAATTCCTTCGTATATTCATAGATAACGTTGAGATTATAATTTTTTTTAAAGATTTTACTATTTGGTCAGTGCCAAAATAGAGCATTTCACCAACATATTTTTTATAAAATTATTCAATAAACAATAATTCTATGCAAGATCGGAATTTCTTAAGGAATTCTAATAATTATAATATATTATTGAATGTAAGAAAAATACAACAATTTTCTAAAATCTATTTCTGAGATAGACGGGATCACGTTAAAACGAATTTACTTTTTTATGTCACGTTAAATATAACTTTTAATGCACGTTAGAATAATTTTATATTTATCACTTTTTCTTCACAATATAGAATTTAAATACGGGATCAAATTATTTTAACGAAATTCTATATCATACTCAATCAATTAATTACATGATTAAAATGATTTATATTCAAAGGAAACCTGAATAATGTCGTGACTGACCCCAGTCCAACGGAGTAGTATAAAAATGGTGTTTTTTTTTTCATAAATTTAAAAGCACAAATTAAAAGGCTTTAGAATTATTTACCGTTGATGTTTATTTACAGAATGTAATGCGATAAATCATGAAAGCGTTAAATGTTAATAAATCATAAATTGTATAAAAACATGTAAATTGGATTATTTTTCTTCTCTGTCATTTTTCAATCTTTCCTTAAAGAGCTTTTTTAGAATTCTTAAAATTTCGACATTGTAATTCTGTGACTTGCGAAGTCTTGTTCTTTTCTCTTTCTTCATTTCAGTAATGGCATGTATTCAATTAAAAATTGTTCTAATCAGATGAGACACGTTTCATAATGTACCTCTACAATTCTTGGTCCTGTGTCGCCCTTGCGGCTTCTTCAGCTATGTATCGTTCCCAGGATAATTTACTTTTCTGCCTACATTAGCTTTAGTATTTTACATCAACGTATAACTTAACCCAGCTGTTTTAAGGAGTAAATAAAATAAAATAGAATATTTCCCCAATCAAATCATATTGGTCGATCAAGGGAGACTTCAGAGGTGCGGAATGTACTAAGATATTCGAGAACATTTCATTTGGACAAAGTTCACTGCGAATCTGAAAGCCTTTGATGTAGGCTGCGCTAAAATTATGTTCGTTGTGCATCAAAGGAAGCATGTTCGACGGGTTTTCGTAGACTCGTTATGGCTCGTCTACGTCGAACTACGGTGAAGGCCACCTTGCCACGACGCTGAGTAGGGGAGTATTTTCAACATACGTTGCGATATAATATATAAGTAAAACCTTGTACTCCTTTTGTAGTGGGCAGTGAAACGCAGGAGTAGGAGTTCCCGCGGGAGTAGGCTAAACATTCCTGCCATGATTCCCTATTTTTTATCCATATTTATGTATCTTCTTATGTACACTTCTGATAGTTCGATATTTCATTAGCATTCTATTCTATCTACGATGATAAAATAATTTTTATCCTAAAGTTAAGGATTGAAAACTGCAAAGAATTGCTACCAGTATTGCAATCGATATGAGTTGTTAGAACGTAATAAAAAACGTATTATTTTAAATATTAGTGGCGGTAACTTGTGATTAGACGTAGCTTGTAAAAACCGTCAGCCAACACTGTGTATTTTATTTTTTTATTAAATATTATATTTTTTTGTTACTAAAATTAATAACCAACCAGTTTTAATGTTAAACTCAATATCATTACATCATCCTTACATCATCCTGGAATTTTCAAAAAAAATTTTTTTTTACATTTTCGGAAAGTTCAATATTTTTACTTCAATGTAAGCATACTCACTCGCTTGGAAAAATTCCAAAAAATTACCGAGATATGAAGGATCAAAGACGGCACGGCAGGTGTTCGGTCGCGCGTCGTTCGTAAGTCAAGTAAGCCACGTTTTTATTCTATCGCTTTTTTCTCGAAACCATATTTTTCGGACTGGCGCGCAATTTCGTATCAACCATTTAATTCTGATTGACTTGAAATTGTTTGGGAAATTTATTTTTCAAACTGCTATTATATATTACAAAAAACATTTTTTTTTTTAAAACTGATATGCTATATTTTAGATATTTAATTTTTAAATTACCTTTTTTTTGTTTCTAACAAATGTGCACCATAGAAAATTGCAGGCTGGTTACTCGCGTAACGCAGAGGAGCTCCATGGGAATGAATATGATGGGGGCCATTTATTTTCAAAAAGTATTAAAATAAAATAATAGTTTAATATTTATATTAATAAGTATATATATATATTTTTTTGTATATAATTAATCAACTCCTTGTACAAAATCAGCCAATTTCTACCTAAATTTCAGGCTCCCAGGGTGGTGTAACCCCTTAAACACTACATGAGTTGCATAAACTTTATTATAAAATTCATGTATCAATTATAACTATTTGTAAGCTTTGCCTATCTTAACATAGATATTTCTAGCATATAAAAATTGAAGAGTTTTTAAATAATAAATAAATAAAATAAAAGTAGTATTAATTTGAAAAATTTCGTCAATTTCCTGAAATTCATGTACTATCTCCATGTGTTGTATCATATATGTCACTAATTATTAGTGATATTAATTGACCGAGTGAGAAGTACCATAAAACTCTTGTATATACAGACAGATTTCAGTTTGTGTGACTTGGACACATCTTGCGAATTCCAGAAGAACTATAAACACAGGACAGGCTGAGCTTCGAGTGGTCATCAAAAACTTTTGTAAAATAGCGCAATACAGGAGCCATCGACTTCTAGGATAAGAAAACGAAAACGATGACGAAGTTTAATTTCGTAATGTTTAGAACGTATAAAATCGTTGAAAAACAGTCCTTTTAAAAAAAAGCAACGCTGACGTCATTATAATGATCAATATTTTATTTAGATTCTAATTTATATTACGAAAACATATGAAATTTCAATGTAGTTATTAAATATTTATATTATCTCCAAGGCTGTACAGGTCAAATATTTGATTTAAAATATTGAGCTGAACATGAAAGTCACTCTGTTATATTTGAATTTGGAATAAGAATACAAAAGTTGAACGTAAAACGCCAGCTGACAAGGCTTTGATGTGGGCAAACATCTCAACATGTTTGAGTTTGAAAAAGGTTCAAGTTGATTATGGATTCTAATCACTTCGTTGACTGATAAAAGGATTTTTCACAGAGCGATATCAAAGCCTCCCAAAGGCTTCGAGGGATGGAAAAACGCGAGAGGCGTTAATTTAGGTGGCAAAAGGGATGAATCGTTACGGCCCCGATTGAGGATCGTCAGATCAATCAAAATGAGGGCATCGGGTGAACAAAAAGATTACAGGATGGGGTTTTAAACCTTTTATGTTAATTATAGTAATTTATTGATTAATTCTGTATAAATATATGTATGACGCATGGTATCCATTGGATCTGGATCTGGATTCGTTAGTATATTGCCAGAAAGAATACTAAAGTAGAATTTAAAAATTCCAAAATAGCCCTTAAAAAATCCGCTAGATGGCAGTATACATAAATAAAAATGAATATTAATATCAATTTTCTTTATAAGACCGCTAGATGGCAGTATAGATAATTAAAAAAATATTTATTCATTTACAATCTTTCCGCATTGTGCAATAGTAGTCACTGATTAGGATATAGTATTCACTTATTTTTTTACCTGTCCATTATATTTCATTTCTTTAAGATATTTAAATTCTACGGAAACCCTGATCCCTGGCGAAATGCAGGGCCCAGCAGCAATATAATGTACAGTAGCTTTTTGCTTGTATACATATATTGTTTTTTTATTATAGTTGTAATTTATTGCGGTTCTTGTCATGGCGTTATGGCCTTTTTATTATATATAATATGTTTATTCACCAGGTACTCCAGAAAAATGTGTAACGACAAATATTGCACTATAAACAGCGCTTTGTATTATTTTTATAAATTCTCATTATTACCGGTACCGAGATACTAGGCGCTTCCAAAACCCTAAAGAAATCAACAATATTTCGGAGGCGCTGATCGATTATGTTATCTTTCGCATGCTAAGCGGCGCCGTGCCTTCCTAATTCACTCTCGTGTCATATAGAAAGCTTAATCTGATGACACTCTTGAATTAATTAATGATATAAATATAATGTTGATTTATTCTTATTATTTTAAAAAAAATATAGTAAAAATGTGTTTCTTATTTAACAAAGAATGTGTATTATCTATGAATTCTTCAGAACGTTAAAGATATAACGATAGAAATAATGCGTTTAAAATAGCGATAGATAAGAACCATAGAATATGTAGGAAAAAAAATATTACATGTGGGAGTAGTGTTTAGGTATAACACATGCCTTGGTGGTTAGCCTTAATTTAAAATAAAATTTGAGTATACGCACTTTATGTTATGTGGGTAAAGCTGCAATCTTGCATGGTCAGAACCATTTAAGCTGGTTTACGTTGTGCAGCGGTGCATGTAGAATACAGATTTTGTTGTTTGGTATTTATCAGATCCGATTAACAGCTGGAAGCTGGCCAGCCTGCACTTGAAGCAAATCAATGATGAACACAAATAGACAATAGCGGATTACTGGGCGTGATCGCAGATAAGACACGCATAGCTGAATATTTTTTCAATGTATAATTAGATACTCAATTAAGATAACCAATAGAAAACTAGGGCTATCATCGAAGGTAATGTACGGATATAGGTGGTACGCTACATTATACGCCAGAAAGAAATACGTAAAAAACAATTGTTTACACAATGAGTGGGGAATTTGTTATAGGGACAGAAAAATGAGGTCTCAAGAACCAACCAGGAAACACGACTTAGCTGGATTTTCTTGCTATAATCATAGCTCTTCTGAACATCAGGAAACTTCTTCTTAAATCGCCCAATAGTGATTATAAATTTTCGGAACGCACTGCGAGAAACTGAATACACAATAGCAACAGTAACTGTACAAATAACTGATCAGTATAGGGTGGGGGGGACAGATAGGTAAAGTTAACATAAAGGAGCATCTACAGATGCGCACGGCGACCGGCCAACCGTAGATCTATCATAAATACCAAACAACCATATTATATGTAGGGGCTGTATGCTACATGCGAGATATATAACACGTCTCCCCTAATTTCTATCCCATAGCCACCACATCTAACTAATCAATCGGTGAACATATTTGACATTTAATTTATGAGTCATCATCGATTGACCTCAACATTAAATGAATATCAAAATATTATTTACAAAAAAATATCACCCAAATTATTCATTGGTGACAAAAATGATAATGGATTTTGCATTCATGTATTATTCAGTTCTCATTCAAGTCCAATGAGAATTTTAATTTGAAAACCAAATTTACGAGACTTGAAAAATCAATCTCGGTTCGAAATGAAATTTGATTGACATTATTTCTTATTACAGTACTCTTGAAGTCTTTTAAATACTTTTTATTAATTTTCATAGCCGAACGTAATATTGCATGAATTCTTATTATATACTCTGATGCAAATATATTTTAATTAAGATCATTCATTTCAATTAAGATAGTTATTACTACAAAATAATAAATTTGTACGTTTTGATAATTTATTTAGTTTCGTAAGGTTTAGTGAAAAGCGATGTTTTATTGTTATACTGAATTAAACTATACTTTCTAATTAATAAATTCCTTCAGGGTACTCGTTTATGAAAGGGTAAAATATATTATTATCTTAGAGATTTGTATTGAGTAATTAGGGAAAATCTTGACTTTCACTATCACAATTATACACAATACTAATATGTTAACATTAAACTAAAAATATACAATAAAACTGACACAAAAATGAAAAAAAATT
The DNA here is from genome assembly GCA_031772225.1 of Eubasilissa splendida. Lineage (NCBI taxonomy): Eukaryota > Metazoa > Arthropoda > Insecta > Trichoptera > Phryganeidae > Eubasilissa > Eubasilissa splendida. The sequence continues at coordinate 9,380,447 of CM062859.1, forward strand.
ACAGGAATGCGATTTATATTATTTTTAGTCGTAATTCTAAAGCATTCTTTTTAATCAACTTAGTTTACTTAATTAGAACTTAAATATGAATGATTTATGCAGAGTAACTCAAAAATATACTAATTGTAATTATAAGCAAAGTGTAGAGCTCATTTCAGAGCAAAAATAACAAATTATATTAAAAAAATTAACCCCTTTTTGAGGCTAACAAGATTGATTATTCTTTATTTTAAAATTTTCCATTCAAAATAGTTTGATCTAAATTTATTACTTGATATTTGCAACAACAAAGTTGCTATAGTGCCGCGCAAAATATTATATTTCACGAAATAATTTTCACACAGCCGTTGAATCTAGCAAGATTTTCATCGCGAAAACAAAGCTCCCGAAGGGGATGAAACCTCGTTACCCCCGAGTTATTTAATCTGCCCCGCTTCAATGGACATTACCTCAGATAACCCGTGTAATACCCGGACCTTTCTGCAATAAGCCATCTAATCGTATAGCCTTTGTAACGTTCCGTATTGGTTGCACCGATAAAATTGTGGAGTTAAATGCACTCGCAAGGTATAATTCAATACAACCACGTGTATGCAACTTTTATTGCAGTATTTGACCAGGGTTCTACTACCTGAGTACCTGTAAAAGTATATTTGAGTGCCGAAATAACGTGAAAATTTTGATTGTGTTCTTTAAATAAGGATGTTTTCTCTCAAATCAATTTTTGACTTTGTGCGACGAGAGAAAAAAAATGCTATATAATCAGTTTTTCGATACACATATTTACTATAGAAACATGATTTGACACACCAACCAGATATTTTATTTCAATATTATGTGTACTGTTTTATTTAAAAGTTACTTCAAATTTGTTTACCAATTTGCCCTAAAATAGGCTTGCCTAGGTGGGCAATGTGTAAAATATATGTCACAAACTGTCTTATTTTTAGCTGTAAATGTATTGTCTAAGTAGATCACTTAGGTGGTTTGGTCATATGGAACGGATGAATGAGGAAAGAATGGTAAAAAAGATATATGACGCAAGTGTTGATGGCACCAGAAATGGAGGACGTCCGCGGAAGACTTGGCACGACCAGGTAAACCAGATAATGGAGGATGGTTCTGTTAGAAGCCTCAACAATCGGCAAGCTTGTATGAGAAGATGTATGAATGTGGATGAGGCGAGAATTGTGTGTCAGGACAGAAGAGTGTGGCGCTCTATCCTCTCTGCCTACCTCCGCGGGGAAACGGCGTGATAGTAAGTAAGTAAATAAAATAAAAAACTGATCAAAAATGTTAACAAATTCATAATGATGTTTATTATTGAAATGTCATCCAGCTTACTTTACTCTTCGTTGTAAATACGGACAGCGTGATTTAAAAATATATAAGTTTTTACAACTTTGCAACTTTATTAATGAATAATGTATATTCAATTAATAACTTAATATATAATTTGGAAGCTGCCGCACTTACATAACTCTGTCAGCAGAAATCACGTATGTAAAATATCTTTATAATGTAATTTGATGTAAGAATATAATACAATAAATAAATAATTGTGAAAATATCATATTTTAAAAGAGTGTGTGTGCGTGTGTTTCACCATTGGCAGTGAAAATGTAAAATGAGTAAATCAAATAAACAACATTTACAAAACTCCAACGGACTTTGTAAATAGTTAATATCAATCTTAGATCGATTAAGAGAAGTAATATGTTTTTGCCCACGAGTAACCAGTGTTTCAATATTAAACACCAAGGTTGCAAAAAAACATTCCAAGAGTCAACACAGACAGTGTAAATACTCAGTAAAAGAACAAAAAAATAATTATTATATATCCTAAAAATATGTAGTTAATTTCCGAGTTCAAAACAAATGGTTTTAAATACATATTTGATTTACAAATATGTATCCAAAGCATGGATATTTTATATTTCTTAATGGGTTATTTTAAGTGAAATTAAAGCGATTGACTGACTGGGTTGTGTAGCATACAGAACAACATTTCCAGTCAGTGTGTAAAATGACCACGAATGCAAAAATATTTACTTCTCTATCTAGTTATGGAAAACCGTTATTGTATTTGATTATAACAATGATTGGTAACCGATATTTAAATGTTAGTTTATGGTGATTGCTCGAAGAATCACGAAATTTAATTACCAATTATCATTACAATCGAACGTAATCCCAGTCACAATTAAATAACGGTTTTACCCATCATTACATCTGTCACATACATGTGCAATTGAATTGTGCACACATTGAGACTACATTTTTTATACTTATGAGTATAGATAAAATAATTAATGTTTTAGTATAAAAACATATATATCAGATGCAAAGTCAAAAACCAAATTTTTTCTATATTTTAATGCATATTAGCTTTTACGTATTGTATTAATTATTTAATTAACACTTCAACTTAGTTTTTTTTATGTAAATTGGTTATTTAAAATCGCTATTAGTTGCAAAGTTAATCACTTTTGCCTGCCATCGTTTATATTAGGATTCGACCAATGGCAATCTTCGCTACTTTGAAAATTAAATGATCGCTAGTATGGGAATTAGCTTATTTTTGGAAAAAAGTGTCGTATTTATTTTGTATTTTAAACCAGATTATAGGGATTATCTTATTCATATAAAATGTCCATTGATCAATATGTTACTTTTCAAGTTCCTCATTTTATTCTTCAAATAAAAAAAATATGGAGATTGCAATTAGTAACCCCCCCATTTATGAGATAAAATATGCAATAATGCTTTCTATCAAATCTATGTATAGTTTTAATAATATTTTGTACATAATGTTGATCTCTTTCTCCGTTTTATAAAATATTGATTCCATTCTCAAGAGTGTAAAAATATAATATATACCCTTCTGCATGTGTATGATTCATTTGTTTACAGAGAGATATTAAGATGTTGAAAGACATACGGATCTATATTACAATGCGTGTAATACGACTTCTGAAAGAATTTTTGGAGCTTAGTATAATACAAGTCCTGTTTATGAACATACTTCGCGCGGGTACAAAGCTACAGATGAGCTCAAACAACGTCACAATGACGTCACATCTTCTTGCAAAGGCTCCGGGACAATATGGCCGCTCCGACAATAACCTTACATAGCATATCTTGGCCCGAAACAATCATCGGACATTAGCGGCAATTCAAAGGCCCCTGCAAATTGGTACCAGGAGCAATTAATTGCGACAATGGGGCCCGTTAACAATCCGCTTAATGCTCGATTGCCGTTTTAACCGCCGCGCCGGGGCCGCCCGACCTCCCCTCGAGCGCGGGATTGCTTAGGCAAGCGTTCGTAAGGGAAAGTCAACTTCCTCAGATATTTTGTGTACTTTATGTGCGTGAGCGGGGAGAACGGGGTAACATGTGACATTAGGCGCGCTCGGTTACACACTGTTCTAATAGCATTGATTTATCGAAATAGTTGACTGAGAATTATTTTACCAACGCTTTGACCTAGTTTGACAGTAGTGAAAGAACTTAACAGCCAGCTTACAAAGATGATCAAAATCTAAAATATATTAATCGAGTTTGTTTGGAGAGAATGTTTCAAGGCCCAAGGCCAACATCCAGTTAAAAGGCGGAGAATATAAAGACAGACACTCTCATATAAAGGATCTAGGGAAAAAACGTGCTAAGTCACATTTCGCTCCTTTATCAAGAAACGAAATTTAAACATTACTAACATGGAAATCTAGTTAATTTAGGTTTAATTCTGTACAAATTAAGCTTAAATATAATATTATTATTGAATTATTAGAATATGTATTTTAAAAATATATTTTCAAAGATTTTCAAAAAGCCTGCACGGGCCTCTGGCACATTATGGTATTGCGGGAAATGTGATAGATTGTAGATACGTCTCGTATTAGAGCTACCAAAAGAGGAAATGCCCATATTAGGTTTCACAAACCTGGATGCTGCATCTTCATCATCTCATGTACACGGAAGGGGGCCAACAAGGTTATATCGTGAGAAAAAACTTGTAGGATATGATTCCATAGTTAATGAAACATAGTTTTCTTTGATTGTCACCTAAGCAATTTATAATTAATGGCATTTTATTAACGGAATATTAAATCCTCCGTCGGATGAAGGCTTTCAAATGACTCTGGTAATACAAACTTTTTATAGGCAAAACTGCTCGTAATGTCAATATTCGTGTCAAAGAACATCTTAAATGTTTAAACAGTAATGGTTTCTCAGAATTTTCCAACCATATCAAAAAAGACCATTCTTTTAATAATAGCACAGAAATCAATATCCTTCATAAAAACGGGTTTGGCCTCCAGTTGGACAATTTAGAAGCCCTTGAAATAAAAAAGGTAGTAAATAGTGGTATGCTAATTCTTAATAATCAAATAAATTTATCCATTAACCCTATATTGGGTATGTTTCACTGTATTTTACCCTCCCTTAATGTTCTGTCTAACTGTATATATATTCTGTCTCTCTCTTTCGCATATAATTTTATATTCTGTCTTTCTTGATGTTCTATCTAACTGTATATATATTCTGTATCTCTCTTTCACATGTAATTTTATATTCTATCTCTCTATTTATGTATATATAGATGCACTCTTTTTGTATTTATGGTTAGTTTTAAATACGTCCTGACAAAGCTTGAGATAAGCGAAACCGATTGACGTTTAATAAATTTCATGATTTCATACAAAGTGATTGTTATATTATTTAATCTAATATGTCAAACCACAAAGTGATTGCTTTCTACGAAAATATTAACTTTTTCCTGTCACTCCCACGGCTCTGATAATTTTATCAGACAAGGCAAAATATATTTCTTAATATAAATTAAATTAATCAATAAGAAAAATATGTAGAAAAAAATCTATATTGCAACTTCGCCACAAAAATTCTTCTACTTTTAAAAAAAATTAAAGCTATAGGTCGTTTTTTGTTTTGAGGATACCATTTAAGAATACTTTTTGATGATCGGTTGAATGTGAGTTTTGAAATATGGACTATCCGTTGGCATTTTAATTACAATAATAACAATAACATATTATTCCTTGGTCTACACTCTTGCTAACTTGTTTATTTTTCTTTCTCTTTCAGTAACTCCCAGGATAATCCACACCAGAGACATACGACGATCGCGGAAGACTTGGCACGACTAAGTAAACCAGATACTGGAAGATGATCCTGTTCGAAACTTCAATAATCTTGTATGAGAAGATGTATGAATGTGTATGAGGCGAGAATTGTGTGCCAGGATTGAAGGGTGTAAAGTTCTATTCTTTCTGACTACCCCCGCGGTGATGAAACGGCGTGATGGTAGTTAGTTATAATTGTCCTTTTGATTTATTATTTGGGTATATAGTAAAACTAATAAACTTAAAAAATGACAGTGACGACTAAACAAAAATTACAGCATAAGTCAAAATTTGATTACGATAAAAATTTCTATACATAAAAACATGAAATAATGAAATACTAATGGAATGACTGGAACTAACGTAAATGTCTCAAATGAAATGCTATAAAAAAGGTTTATTTTATATTTTTCGCATGCGGACATGTTTGACTTACATTTGAGAACGGAATGACACAGGGTGTGCGGAAAGTTAATACGGGAATATTCAGGGAAGGCTTTCATTCTCGGGGGCCTGTGTGGTTGTGTCAAAAGGAGAAATGTTTGTATGAAATTACATGTCACCCTGTGACATTGATGCGAATTGTACTCGAGCCAGTTGCGGCGAAATGTCACTGCCATAAAAATATTATGGATTTTAATATACAAAAACCGCTTTTTGCGAAGAAAATGTGAATTTCGTTATCAATATGATTTTTTTAAATGAAGATACTTATTAGATAGAGTAGATTCTTCTGAGATTATTGGAAGTAAATGGCTTGTTAAATATTTATACGTAGGTAAATTCCTCCTGTTAATATGCAAATAGATTATGAGTTAATGAGAGATACGTTTTTCTAATATGGGTTGCGTTACAAGCTGATTTCATGGAGATTATTAATTATGTTTAAGTACTGCAAAAGGGTGTGGTATTCAGCCCAATGATCGCGTTGATTTTGGTAGTAAGGGTTTTTTTTTTTGATGCATTCAAATACTAAAAAGGGTCAATTAAAAGACCAAAAAAATATCGAGTATTTTAAATAAAGCATTTTACTTTTCAATTTAAAAAATACTTTTTTTTCTTTATCTTAGCATAAAATTAGAGATTAAATATAAGAAACGAATGAAATCGATTAATCAAACTTGTATATGCAAATCTTTGTGTATTTTGTGATTTAAAAACTCTTGGCTACATTGCTATATATTTAACACGTAATACTTCAGACAAAAGTAATTTTATAAATAATGAATAAATAATTGCCGTAATGTGTATCCAGACATTATAGATACACTTAATGGCAATTGTGAACTACTGATTAGTGAATCCAATTTTGAACCAATATTGCAATCCCGGGATTAAATTTTGATGATTTAGGGATTATAAATACATTTCTCATTAATGTTATATATGTATATATATGATTTATTAAAAAAGGCAATTTATAGAATAAATATAAGATATTTATTTTAAAACAAATCACAGAGGAACCTATGAATGAAAAATAATGTTAAAACAAATAACAACTTCATTGTTATGATTAACAAGCCCGAAGCAATAGCAAAGCATTGAGGGTTTCATTAATAATTTAGTCTTGATCAAATTTTGGTAGCCCGAAATAAATCTCGAAAGTTTCGGGATTATACGTACTAATTCATGAACTTTGTAAACTAGCTCAGGATCTCAGGATCCGGAATTGGTTCCTTACTCATATTCTTCTACTTTTTTTCCTCCACTGCCATAAAAAAAATATTTTTACTAATACTCTAAAAGAATAAAGATTCAACAAATCATTGAATCGTCATCCTATACGTATGTATGTCAAATAAAAAAATAAATTATTCATCCAGCTTTACGAATTCAAATCACTCGTGTTACAGAAATCTGTTTCAACTGATTTTTTCACAGCAATCCGATTCTTTTGAGCAATCATGCGAGCAAATACCCAAGATAGATTCACCAAGAATGCGGCACCATAGACAAAACACATCCAGACAATCGCGCCATAAATATGTAAAATGGCAACACCTGTTACGCGCGACCCTAAAATTTTATCTCGCGAGAAAAATCTTTTACATGACAAATTTATATGGGCGTAAAGGATGTGTGTTTTTTGTTTGAGATAGTGATATTTGTATTTACGTAAGGATATTCCGAAATGTGGGTTTTATTTGTACTTTTTCTCCATATGTAGAATTTCCATAATTCCTCAAGGGTGTCGTTTTTTCGTGATACATATTTCAAGCTCGGATAAGTAAACCTATTTCAATTTCCATAGAGACAAATAGAAACTCTGATTTAAAATGGAATGGATTTGGGTAGGTACAGAGAATATATATGTTAAGAAAAGTATACATGTAGTTGTGCACATTTAATAACGTCTATGATAATATATTGTTTCATGGGCGCTTCAAAATGTCTATGATCAGTTGAGTGAGTTGTTATGCCGCGTATTTATAACCCTGTTAGTCGATATTTCGGGCGTCATTTCAGGGGCCATAATCAGTATTAATGTCTGTAGCGGCTGACACGGTAGGTGAAAATATGGATGTGGGCCGAGTTAATTAGCAGTAACATGATCAAGTTGAGCCCGTATTTGTATAGAATTATTCTTCGTTACGATCTTGGCACAGCAGTCGTGGATGCTATGATGATACCACAGCCAAAATTATCCGACGTCATCTACTCCGATCTGCGGCATTGGTTACAGACTTCACCATATCCGTTCATTTAATCAGCACTCTTAAGCAGAAGCGCTATTACTCGGGTCTGTCTCGTATCACCAGCATACGCATTCGTACATCTTGTGACATGGTAATATTTCAGTGCGCGCTGTTGTACCGTGGAGTACTTTTTCAATGTGCATTTTTTATAAAGCAAATCCAAATTATAATTAGACGTCTGTTGGCGGCACATGTGTTCTTTGATAACTCTGATATTAGTGAACGCAGGCGTGTCGCCCAAAACGCTGTGGCGTGTAACCTTTGACACACGTGTCGTAGGCTCGCCATCACTACCCTGGACCCTTGTTTGCGTTTAAAAAGCAAATTACACATCAAACTTCACTCTATCATAAATTTTAACTAATGAAATTATCATCACGCTGTTTATACGAAAGAGTAGGCAGATAGGATGGAGCGTTACACTCCTCTGTCCTGATACTCAACTCTTACTTTAACCTTATATTTCATACATTTTCCCATTTGTGCTCGTCAAATATTTTAGGCTTTGACAGAATGACAGATAAAATAAAATAATAATCAAATCATTAAATACTGTTGTAGGTGAGTAATTATAGTCAAATTAATACAATTAATTATCATTTTAATATAGAATATAACGCCGTATTTTGAAATGATTTTGTCTTGACTCATTTTGTGTTCTAATTTCAATATTACCAGTACCTACTATGATTGACAGGCACCTTAAAAACCTTTAAGAAATCAGAAAATGTTTGAGGTACTGAGTGACAATTCAAGTATCTATCTGCCATATGTTAAGCCAGTGCTCTGCCATAATAGTTACTTCCCAATTGTTATCGACAAATTTAAAAAAAAACTTTGTGTTAGCACTTTCTAAGAAGCCAATTAACAAAGTGCTATTTTCACATGTTGTTTGATTATATTATTTAACAGTGTATTGGTTTACATTCCTACCAGTTACGCGGGATATCAGAATTCGGTTCTCCTCTAGGGAGAATTGAATTTTATTATTTAAATGATTTAACGAAGGGATGATACGATATGTGTGTCTGAAACATGTAACGCTTTATTTTGTTTATTATTTGGAGCTGATCAGTTTTGGATTGACCAACCAAAAATTAACATATATATATATATGGCGAGTAGACAGCGACATCTGTGGGCCATGCGGCGAATCTGGTTTACCCACACTAGGCGGACTGAAAATAATAGATGGAGGGGATACTTCGATAATGGGGAGAGAGCTATGGTTGTCTGGCTTCTGACGACTGAGACCATTCTCTCTCATACGCCTGGCCAGTACAGCTGCTTATCTCGTGAACTCTCTCAATATACAAAGTGTTGTTAATTATAAATATGGTATTGTGACAAACCAATGTAAACTTGTGAACTTGCTAAATCAACTTTTGCAGAATAAACGTCATGGCTGATCCGGGGTAAGACTTTCTATTCATTTGACACCCGAAATGCTTGTATTCCTTGAATACTTGCATGTGAATGTGAGTTTACGGCAGAGTCAGAGTTGATCGCTGATCAGGCGGCGGACACATTGAAATAATTACAAAGGATTCTCTTAACAGGTAATCACCAAACATATATAAATACTGACTGTCACCGTAGCTATTCGGGTTGAACTATGAGAGTATCGATCACATACAATGTGTATAGTGAGAGAACGAAAGAATGTGTTGTACCACGAATATTTAATAACACCAATGAAGGTTTATTAAACACTGAAAAATAAAGATCACCTTAAAATATAAAGTGAAATAACACATTGTCATTTAATTATTAGTTTATTATATTTTGTTGTATTTTTTTGTTCATCTTGTTGGTTAAAAATTATTAATTACTATGTGAAATATATTTGTTCTGCAGTTTGGAAATTATGAAAAATTACAATTTGTATGTAATAAAGTTGGAATAAAAATATAATTAAGACGTGATTTCAGTAATTCTACACTATGAAATAAAATTCTTATTATATGTTAAAAATTTATGGTAACTTCAGCTATCACTTTAAGTATCTTAAGATGCATAACTGATTGATTTCGACAACTGTACCTTATTCAAATATATGCGCCCTTAAATATGATTTATGTGTGTATTAAAACGAATTGAGATGGTAAAATTTTGCAATCGCACTCAAAAAATAAAAGTACATCTCAGACACTAAGCCGTAGTGCTCACTAAAAAATACATTTGAAAAAATCGTCCCTATCCGCCCTTCACGCGGCATCCAAATATATAATTCAAGGATTTTTAAATCTCGCGCGCGAAAAGTTCCACCGCTTTCTTGGCCAGCTCGGCAGCGCTAAGCGGCGGCGGCGGTCTCGGATGATCACCATAAAAGATGCACAGCGCTCTGAAGCGAAGAGCCGATCTCCAGTCAGTTGACGAAGACTCCAGAAGTGACTGAATAATTCAAGTGGCTTTTTCTGAAAAATTGCTACGAGCTTTTCTCGATAATCTGATGGCTGAAAATATTATATAGGTATCGTAGGTATGATATATTACTTTAAGAATAAAGTAGATTTTCATATTGAAATTACATTTATTTCAATTTACTGCAAAAACATTGTGGTTAGTCAGTTTCAATAAAATTTACAAAGTTTTATATTAAAAACCAACTAGTTTCGGAAACTAAACAAAACAACACTACTAAGCTTAGGTTTTTATTTAACCTTCACCATACCATTATATAAAATACCCGTATAAAGTAATCCTATCAACTCGTGTTACCGTAAATAACAGTTAGAACAAATGTTTTTATTAGCTTAAATGGCACGAATTTACTAATTGAGCATTCAATTTTGAAAAAATAATTAATAACACAATTTAAAGCATTCATTAAGTCCTATACAATGTACCCTTCCTTCTTATCTCTCTTTGTTGAATTAGTAAGAAAGAGACAATTATATTTGTAGGTTTGTTATTCTTTTCACTGTGAAAATAGTGTGTGACTTCTGTCTTTCATATCATAAATGGTATTTTTACCAACGTATTAATTTTACAACGGATTGAATGGAAAAAATTATTGTTTTTGTACGATTCCCTTTTCATAATTGATTTTTCACTAATCATCCTTAAGCGCTAATATTTTCTTTAGGATTATCTAAAATATGAATTTTATGTTGCATGTATTTACCGAAATATTACAGGTTTAATTATAATGGTAGACCTATGTTACTGCATGGTTTGGAAAGGGTTAATGTTGGAAACAAGTATACGACGGATAAGGCCGATATTGTCTTTACATGTTCATCAAATTATATAAAATAAACGAATTGTATAGTAGTATAACAATCACTCTTGTAACTCAAATATAAAAAAAATACAAAATATTTTAACAGCCATAGTAAAAAAAAAGAAATAATTATACAAAATTATAACAACGAAGTTCTAAATAGGGTGGCTTCACACGGAATAAATATAAGAGGTGTAGCTTATTTGAATTTAACAATTCCCAAAATCACAAATAATTATGGATCGAAGACATTAAAATTTGTTGTTCCTACGCTGAAAAATAAACTTTTTTAAATACAAATTAAATGTATCAATTAGAAAGATATACATATAAAATTATTTATTTAGAAAAATATTGTTGTTGCTACCGGGATTCGAATCTGGATCTTTTCCTATTCTGGGAAATTGCATTAACCGATTATGCTACACCAACACAGTGCATTGACGACAAATTTTCGAACTTATATGTTACACTTTTCAAATTAATACTTCTTTCGTTTCATTATTTTAAAAGCCCTCTTCTTTATTTTTACGGAATCTAAAATACCTTACCTAGTAATCTGATAGGAGACGCCAGAATATCACAGACCTATGTTTTGAATAATCACAACTTCACAATAAGAATGTGTTCTCTTTAATAATATTATAAGTGGTATCAATGTGTCCAAAATTTAATAAAAATGAATTATTAATTCTGGCGTCTCCTATCAGAGTACTCGAAGGTATTTGAGATTCCATAAAAATAAAGAAGATGGCTTTCAAATAATGGAACGATAGGAAGAGATTCAGGTTCGAATCCTGGTAGCAACAACAATATTTTTCGATAAAGTTGATTTTATATGTATATTTTTTTAATTAATACATTTAATATGTATTTAAAAAAAAATATCACAGACCTATTTTCTGAATAATTACAATTTCACAATAAGAATGTGTTCTTAATAATTAAAAATAAACTACCCGGGACTTTACGAAATAGTAAGCTTTCTTCCAATTTGAAAGAAATAATAAAAAAGTGACTTACTGTTAAAGTTATGAAATGATTTGTTTTACTTGTAAACATGAAGTGGATTGTTGAAATGTGACAATGATTAGTTTTTATGTTTGACTATCTTAAGTGTAATAATTGATATGAATACACCTGCAGACAAACGTCTAGCAAGATGTTTTGTGGGTCTAATTATTTAACAAAAAAGTAACTCCCCTATCATGGGGGTCCAAAGTCGACTTTTAAATACAGGAGATGAATTTGACGATGAGTTATAATGTCAACCATAGGTCAATAATTAATACTGTCAAAATGTTAATGTCAGCTACATATTCCTTATTTCTGTCAATAAATGATTGTTCCTAAATAATTTTTACGGCAAATTACCTCGTCTATCCTGTCAAAAACAGCCTTATTACCTGACAATTGTTCATCACTTTTCAAGTAGGTATGAAAAACCATTTTTCTTTATTAAGATAACATAAAATTCAATGGGTAAATAATATAAATTTTATTAAAATTATTAACTAAAAATTAAAAGATAAATAATGTTTTTTTACTAATTGGATAAATAATGCATTTTTTCAGACTCATAAATAATACTTGTAAACAGAAATAATAATTCACATAATACGCCCGTATAAGAATTTGATTTTAAAATTCATTACAAAATACAATGTAAATAATTTTTGAAAATATATTTCTGAAATAATCAACCTTCAAAGCTCCTTTCAAGAACTTTCAAGTTCAGCTGCAGATTCATAAATTGATAATGAACTACAAAATTTATTTTATTACATATAAAGTTATTACTATAAATCACATACACAATCAAATTTTATAATTGTAATGTCATTTACAATAAGTGATTTTTTTTTATATATAGATTTGACTCGCATGTGCTTAAGGCCCACGAGACGAAAAATGATTTACAAAATGTTGATCGTGAATAATATAAATAATCCCAAATCTAATATATTATTCAATACCAGTAGTTAAGTATTAAATTAAGAGGGAATGTAAATATGTTTGTAGTATAGTAGATATAAATCAGAAAAAGTCTCTGAGGTGGTTTGGTTATGTGAAACGTATGGGCAAAGTTAGGATGGTAAAAATAATTCACAAGGCAGTGCTGAAGGCAACATAACTAAAGGGTGGCCGTATAAGACATGTTCATGATCATGATCAAATATACTAGATATTGGAGAACGGCCTTGTAAAAAATTTTAACAGTAGAAGAGAAAGTAGACGAGGTAAGATGCCAGAACATAAAAAAGTGGCATTCTATCTTCACTGCCCACCCTTGAGAAAAAAAATTGCGAGTTAGTTAGTCGAATCAAGAATGCATTTTTTATTAACCGAATGATTTAATAATAATTATTAATTTAAAAAAAACTTTTACTAAAATTTTTAACGTTTTGAAAAAATTAATTAATTATTAAAATAAAACACGTTGTTTACTTCTCATTACACTTGATTTAAAAATTAAAACATTTTCGATGTTTACTGCGTCATCTTCAGTAATAAACAAAAACTTAAAACTAGAAGATAGAAAAAATCAATGTTAATTACAAATGGACTTCCACAAAGCTGATCACAACGATTTTTAAATATTGATAATTATTAAAAATTATGGCAATATTTTAAACATGTATTTAAAATTCGTCCTAGAATGGACGCGAAGTACTTACTTACATAAGATATGATTTAAATAATTATCTAACTACAGTATAGCGGAAATACATTTTTTCAATTGAAAATAAACTTGTTTGATTTCTATTCGATAAATGTTCACCGCGAAAACTAAAATCTTGACAATCAATGTTATGTATAAATTTAAAAATTCTCTTCACGTGACACATATGACATATATAGATTATATTAAAATTTATAAAAATTGCATCAGTGTTGTGCATGCGAGAAGATAAAACGCATTTTTTTCCAGCATAAACACAGATTTCTCTCCTTCGGCGCTTTATTTGCGCGCCTGAAGAGGCAGAATTAAGACTACATTTAAGCAATAAATCACAAAAAACCCAAGTCTCCCGACGACGTTCACATTTTCCTACACATTTCATAGCTACTGAATCGTAAATAATGGCTTTTAATTTCGTCAGCGCGTCGCGAGGAGCTTTTCAAAACTTAAAGCTCCCGCCGCGTGAATTTTTCCACGTGAATTTCCCTCTGTGTGTATATATATATATATATACCTTTCTAAACATAAAAGGAAACATACTCCATCCACTGCCATCTGTATCCATCTTTTTTATAGTTTTCTTTTCAAAGTGCCAAGCCGCCCGTGAGATGTCACTGCCAGAGAATATTTTTGCTTCATACCTGCCAAACTCTCAGACTCTAAGCGTAGAGAAGTTAATCTTTCATTTTCTTTTCAGGCTCACTACGACGGGAAAACTTTGATCAAATTCGAACTTCATTTGACAAAATCGTTTTTCTTTGCTTGTGTATGTTTGCGTCTGGTTTCAATATAGTCGACCTGGTTTGATGACAAAAAAACATTAGTATAAAATATACACTATGTTCAATTGAGCAATTTAATTTTTGGACAATAAGGGTACATAAAATTACTAATTCATTTGTATTTTATATTTGAATCATAAGAACGTTATGCAAGGATTAAGTATCACCAGAATTATAAATTTAAGTATATTTTATATAAAGAATTATCAATTAGAAAGGGTGTTTTACTTAAAGGTATTTGAGATTCAACGTTGAATGTTTTTAAAAATGGAATAATAGATAACTGTTCAATGGTTTTTGGTGATACTATGTGGAATTCCATGATTATTTTGTAAATTGAGTCAAAACACTGTTTTATTCCACTTCACTTTTCATTATGTTAAACGATATAACGTTTTCGGGAACATCTTTCCATTATTAATATTATAATTCAACTAAAATTAAAAACACTTTCATATTATAATATTGATAATGGGAAGATGTTCCCGAAAACGTTATATCGTTTAACACAATGAAAAATGTATTGGAATAAAACAGTGTTTTGACTCAATTTACCAAAAAAAAAAAATAGATGTATCAGTTGGAAAGAATACAGAATATAAGTTCAAAATTTTTAAAAAATATTCGATTGCTAATTTTTAACGTCGGTAGTAACTAAATATTTGATATGGAGATTGATGGGTGAGAGTAGTGAACCATATTTTTATATAAAGTGATCACTTAAGTCAGCCCAAGACAGGGCGTAAGCTCTGTAATTACCAATACTTCCATATATTTTCATTAAATATAATAAAAAATAGCTTCATCTCTATGAGATATCTATTATTTGTTGACTAAATATTTATTCCATAAATAATTTTTTTCTGTATATCTATTTAGTTGATTCATTTAATTTGTATTAAAAATATCACCAAACTATGATCTGAAAAACTGATATTTTTGCACAACAATGTGTTTCCGTAAAAATAAAATTAATAAATTAAAAAAATTGTATAACATAATATTCTGTTTACTTAAGTGATGATTTCGATTCGTACAACATTTGGTTGAAAATTGTATGCATCAGTTTATGTATCCAGAAATCTTCCCCGTTTTATCCTAGCCCTTCACACATAAATTAATTTATTTTGCGTACATCTAGTGTAACAATATATTTACAGTCGGCTAGTCACCAAAATACATTTCCACCACCAGCGAGAATTTAAGCACTTAGCATAATTTTGAAAAGATAAATAATCCAACCTCTCGGCGTGCTCGGTGATGCGCGGTCCTCCGATGCGAAAGAAAGCTCGTAGCCGTTCACGAAGACTGAATTGAGAAACACTCTTAACACTTGAGAGGACAAATCCGACGGATGGCGTCGAATTTTCAGAGGCGTCTTCTCTGAGACCCGACGTTGCGAGATAACTTCAGGCTCCGCCGTGCCCCGCTGAGGCTCGCCGAGAAGTATTATAGTATGTAAAATGCGCAGAGTAGAGCGAAACGAAGAAGATTTGCAACGAAAAATAAGAAATACGAGTAGCATATTGGTGTTACTCTAAATAATATCTATACAGAAAAGTATTCAAGTTTGAACTCTGCCAACACTTGCTGTTGTACATCTTAACTGCTTCACAGCATTATTATACGAAGTATATTTTCTGCAAAATATTACCCATCATTAAAAAAAATTGTGTAAATGTATAAATGATGTTATAAATGACAGATTTAATCCTTCCATCGAGGTGAAATGCTATACTGAGCAAACCTTTACGATATTCATACGTATAAAAATATAATCTGCAGACAATAACTAAGTCTAAAGCTTTGACTTGGATCTGGATGATATATAATCTCATTATAATAATAATAACATTGATATTTTTAACATTTATTGCAAACTTTACATTTTAATTTTTATTCATTTTAATATAAATTATTCATATATTTGTTTTTAACCATTTTTATAAATTAAATTTGATACACCGACCGGTTTCGGACAATACCATTTCCTTCATCATCATCAATTACATAAAGTGGTTAAAAACATATTTATATTTAAATAACATTAATAATAATATTAATTGTATAGCGCCATTTTCGAAAAAAAAAATCACTTTATGGGCGCTTTGCCCATAAACTGTTTGGTTCTATATTATTTTTTGTATTTAAAATAAAAAAATATTTTTAAACTTATGGATAGGCTTTTTAAATAAAGTCTCTGATGCTCTGTCCTTGACCAGGGACAAAGAGATCCAGCTTGTTACCGCAAATGACCATTCACTAAACTTCTAACAAAGGCTGGTCCTAACTGAAGCTTCCACAACGATGGTTTGGACATACAACGTTACAGTTGACTGTTAACAAGATAATTATAGCCAATATGATAGCGATCGATCATTTCAAAAAATTATAAGTTAAATGCAAATTAAATGTATTAATTATATTATATGAAATTAATGTTATCGAAAAATATTATTGATGCACCACCGGGATTCGAACCTGGATCTGTTTCCAAACCAAGGAAGGTGCATTATCTAACTATGCTACAGCGACATTATTTTTGACGGCAAATTTTCGAACCTACATGTTACACTTTTTCAAATTAATTTAATTTAATTAATTTTCAATTAAAATATCACAGACCTATGTACTGAATAATTATAACTTCACAATAAGAATATATTCTCTTTAATAATATTATAAGTATTTTTACGAGATATATTCAAAAATTAATTAATTAATTATTTTCTGTTCTGTAATAAAAAAAATCATTTTAATCACATACAATGTTAATTAAATTATTTAACATCTTCCAGGCGTGGGAAGCATTATTTCAATATTTTAAGGGATGTCTAAAATACAATAATATATATAATTATCTAAAATCAATTGATAACTGCTATCTCAAAGTGTAAGTAAGCTAATGAGAA
This sequence comes from Eubasilissa splendida, assembly GCA_031772225.1. Lineage (NCBI taxonomy): Eukaryota > Metazoa > Arthropoda > Insecta > Trichoptera > Phryganeidae > Eubasilissa > Eubasilissa splendida. The sequence goes on from CM062859.1 coordinate 9,397,893, forward strand.
AGAACAAAAATTTCTAAAATAAAATATCAGAAAGCTAAATAATCAATAAGGATAGAAGAAAATTCTGGAATGATGGTTGTTACCATTCCAACGAAAATATGGTGGATGATATTAATTAGGGTTGGTATTCTAAGCACCGTTTTGATATTCATTGGGGTTGGTATTCTAAGTAAACGTTTTGTAACAGGATGGTAAATTCAAAATCAATACGTAAACATTCTTAAGGACGTAATAATAATAAAGGATTTTTGAATCAATGGAAATTGACCTCAAAGCAACATACCTTGTCCAGTTATGTAGATCTAACCGCTTTATATAACTACATACATATATATATATATATATATAACTTTGTTAAATTGGATGTCAATCAAATGAAAGTTATATATATGCTCATTTTACACTTAGGTATTATAATGTCTGGAAACAAAATAAATCTACGAATGTTGCAGTACTCCATTTAATTAATTACACAAGTACTAGTCCATTATTTTAATTGTTGACATTATATTTCTCGTCCATCCCAGCAGCTTACAAAGAAAGATATCAAAATTTATAATTAAAAAGAAATCTATTAATGCAATTCACCGTTTAAGTTTCTCAATATACAAAAATTCAAAAAAAATATTTAAATAAAATATCGTAAATTTTTAAATTAAAATTAAAAATAATAAAAAATATCGCAGATTTAAATCAATTCGATGAAAAAAGTTACATCCGCGCCATTATTCAAACACAAATGTCATAAAAATAAATGTCACCGTGTGGCAAAAAAAAAAATCAATTACACCAACAATTGAACATCTGCAGAAATCCAATACTACATTCATTGTGCACAAATTATACAATGTCAAATGCAATTTTTGCACTATTGTGTCGGGTTTACGCATGCGCACGCGCAGAACGCGTTTGGAGCATATTGTTTGGAATTACACAAATTTACTTTTAGTGCAAATAACTCAGAAAAATCCAGATGGACAATCCGAGGGGACCCGGTTCGATACTTGTCGCTGACCCTCGGAATTATCGGATGGGGGACTCGGAATCAATGTCCCACAATTTACACTCGGTTAAACATCGGAATATAAATGATCCCGTGTTCGTGCCTGCACTTAATGCATAAGATGTTTGTTCTTGTCGAGTCCTGTATCGAGTATTTGAATTTCATTCACTGTTACCAATATATCTTTTACTAATGTGAAACTGCGTCTGCAATGTGCTAGCCGCAATTTCACATTGCGTTAGATCACAGATATCGAAGTTTGTAGAACATAGCTAGATTACGAAAGAGTTTTTCAAACGAACGTCGAAATGATAACTACCGATTGAAAATATAAGCTAACTACGTAATATAAAAGTGACAATATTATGTGAGATTTTTTTACATGTATCGATATAAAATTTTATGATGTTTGTAATAATAAAGTAGTAAGTAAAAGTGTCAAAGCGAATAGCGCTGATCCACTATTTGTAGTAGTGCAGTAGGTGATCTAGCCGCATGTCAGTCATAGAATTGTAGACAAAAGAATTGAAAGTAAAAAAATCATATGGCATTGCTCTGGCTACACTAAAAGAAACAAGAACAGAAACATAAATATTATTTAAAATACATCTTAAATAACTGAAAAACTTATATGCATTCATAATTTCATGACATTATTTCTAAATTCATAAATTAATATAGCTTAGTCGGTTATTATTTGTTTTGACTTATTTACACGCATAAATAAGTTAACAGAAATAATAACTATCGAATGAAAGAAATCTGCGTACATCACACATTCCCCGCAATGAGAAATATGGTATCTTACAATTTAATATACATGGGAAGATGCGTAGATACTAATTATCATGGCAGTATAGCCTTAAAAAGTGGCTCAATATTCAAAACGCCGATGATCTAATAAATATTGCACAGGATAAATCAGCATACTAAATCTTGATTGAATCACGTTGATGTATCAAGTACAACAATCAAATCTTTAATAATAATATTTAGAAATATATAAGTAAAAATAATTTGAGTCACCAAAACAATTCAGATAATACTGTGATTGTACGCAACTTATTAATACAATATTTGGGTGTTTTTTAATATAATTATTTGAAAGAGTATTGTATAATATATCGCAATAAATGTGCAAGTATCAAATTCAATTCATGCTGTTATAAATAAAATATCTCAAGCTAAGGAACCATTTTTTTATAGATCAAACCATTCGTATTAAAAAAATATTTCAACACTATTGAAATAAAATCTGATTAAGAAGAGATATACTTATTTAAATAATATTTTTAATTGGAATTAAAAGATATCCTACTTAAGGATTTACATATTAAATCTAAATTTGTAGTAAAATTAAATAATTATTATAGTGTAATGGTATTCTTCCAGTAAGAGAAAATTCCGGGTTCGTGTCCCGGTCGTAACTAAGTATTTTTTTGATAAATTTATTCTTTCTGTATATATTTTTATATGACCTAATTTGTTTTTTACATTGTAATAGTTTAATTTAAGTTTTTTTTTTGTGAAATTACAATTTGATTTAATTTAGAATAAAATAAAGTTTGTATAGTTTATATCTAGAATAAATTATTTTTAAAAGTATCTTTATTTATTGAATGTCAAAGAAATATATTATCAAAAATTAATTTGAGAAATATGTGTCGACAATAGTCGTGACATTTGAAAATTCAATACCCGTCTTGAGTATTATTTCGATTACGTGTCTTATTACTTGAAGGTATGTTGTAGTACAAGGGAGTGAAAGTCCGCCCTTAACAAATCGAAATGAAGGTTTCAAGGTTTGAAATGAAGGTTCACAATGAAAGAAGACATCTAACAAAAATGTAGATCATTTATTTATAGGCAAAGATTAAGGAAACTTAAATGAAGCAATTTTTTTTTGATTAAAAATTATGAAAAAGATTAGTTACGTTCTTGTTTGTCATACACGTATAGTCATAGTAAACAAATACATGTATATTGTATTGTGAAAGCCAACATTTAATATACATTTCATTAGATTCATTCTAGGACAATTTTCTAAGTCATTCTGTAAATGTTTGATGAATACATACAGTAACTAAAATTCTGTATTATTTTGCACGATTTTACTAGAACTGTCTCACGCGAAGAAATCGTCGTTTTATCTATCCGTTAATGATAGCTTATAAATGTTCTAATAATATAAAACTGCCAGTAATACTTTATACAAATTTTTATCGTAATATTATTTAATAATCTAATGGTTTCTAGTCTGTGAAATAACTGATGGGACGTTAAGAATAAATATATATCTCTAGCACAGACTAGTAAATTAATAGACATAAAAAAGTGTACAGCGGGAGGGTTTGGAATATAACTTGCGGGACGAGGGGCATTCAACACACATTCTTGGTGGAAACATAAATTCGATAGTTTATGATACATTTATGCAACAGTAAAAGTATTTACTCTTCGAAAATTAAATCTTTATGTAAACAAGACGTCTTTTTTACATTAATGTATATTATATTGTCAGCGTTTAAATTTTTGTTCCATTCGAGTCATATATTTAAAAATTCGCGGAGCTATTTGATTGCGTGGGTAACACCAAAATGAAAATATTAGGAGAAGAAATTTGCATTAGTTCATGTCTATATATTTGGTGGTCTGTGCATACTCGTATAAGTCACGTACTATTGAAGTAATATATTTTCAGGTGAGAGGAAAATATACCGAGAAGAATCATAATCTTGTAACGTATAATTTATATAATGTAATATCATTATGTATCAAATAAAAAGATATATAGATAAAATCAATTTATTAATTCAGTTGGCAACAAAATATTTTTTCGATAAATTGAATTTATTTGTATATCTTTCTAACTGATACATTTAATTTGAATTAAAAATATCACAGAACTATATTCTAAAAAACTCCAACTTCGCAATAATAATGTGTTCTCTTCAATATTTTATTATTATAAGTGATTTTTTTATTGATACACTAAATCTAAACTTATCTAATTTATTGTATTTAAGATGTGCATGATTGGTATTTTGTCAAAAATAACAGTTTTTATAATAGTAAAGATATATGGAACGTGTTTTGTGTTACCGTTGGAACAGTTCATGACGTATTTGAATAATTAAAAGGATATGTCTGATGGGTGTATGTATATTTGCAATACTCTATTAAGTTAGTGTAGTATGGTGTTTCTTTTCGAGAATTATTTCTCGAGAAAAATGCCAAATCGAGAATACTTGAGATACTTGAGAAGTGAAGTCGAGAATTCTCATTTCCCGAGAAATGAAAATCATCGAAATATCAGAATACCTAGTGTAGTAGACAAATAGGTTTTACAAGAACATCGGTCGTTATTTCAAAGTTTTATCAGCAATCATTCAAATCAAAATATATATTTCTAATTTAATTTTTACAAGTTAGACGTTTCACTTTGTTGAGCATACTCTAGTAGGCCGAAAGTATCCCGCCATCGGAACAAGTTGGTCATTTTGCCCTTTCAATGTATCGAGTGATGGACCCTCCGTTTCTACCCCCGTTTAGGGGTCCTGTTTATTTCTTAATTCAATCCTACATCGCAAAGGGGGGCACGACAATTCTATTAAACATAATGAAAAAGGTTGGGTTTAGAATTCGTAACGAATTTCACTACGGCACAGAAAATAACTTAAATCCCTTCCAAGGTTCTTGGCTATTAGGCTTATTTTGTATGACAATATTAAAAGTAAATTTGGATATGACGGGCTCGCGACATTGTGTGAAATATTGAATGGCAAAACCTTTAAATGTTAACGCTGATATATATTTTTTTATTAGGGTTAACCGTAAAATGTGAAAAAAATATTTATTTGACATTCCGAGAAGCGGATTTTATCGAGTTGTAGGAATTATTAAGTCTATTCAAACATATTTGTACGCAGTACATACCTACTCAAACTATTTTTCAATAATTATTAATCATACCTTTCTTTGTGTGTATGGCAGACTTACAAATTGGCTATGGCCCTCAAATTTTCTATTAAATATTTGGGATAAATTCGCAATATTTAGATTAAAGTCAGATCCAAGCTTGAAAATTTAGATGGCATTCATTTTTGTAGCAGAAAAATAAATTACATTTTAATTGAATATGTTCGTTCATGTCTTCAGTATTGGTTTTGATGATACGTCAGTTTTTTAAAATACGTTATTGGTATTGCCTACAGCCATATTTCTATAGACTTGAGTAAACCATACTCGTATTGAACAATTTTTAATATGTCTACATGTTTTAAATATGGCAAATAGGTTACGCGTTAGGTTTTTAGAAAGAAATAATATGCAAGATGTAACAGATCTAGTACACATTATTTTATTGGTCGGTACCTGAGTAAATAAAAATTACAAAATATAGATAAAATTTTCAAGTTTAATATTAAATTTTAAAAAAAACTACGATGCTATTCTCATGTTTTATTTATACAAAATAGAGTTTAACGTTTTATAAATAATATCGTCTAAATACCGTCCATTTCTCGCACGACACTTGCAATCGGACTCTTAAATTTGGAAACACGCGAGGGCAAAGCGTTGGTTCAATGGCAGCAACTTCACGGCGGATATTTTCATGTAGGGCCTGAATTATTCGAGGATTCTCTCGACTATCAAAAAAAATCGGACGGTATAAGGTCCGGTAACCGAGATACCCAGGGTATGTCTTCATACTTTCTGATTAATTTATTGGGAAAAATTCTCCTCAGCTTCTCCATTAAAACTCTAGCTGTGTGTGGAATGGTCCCGTCTTGCTGAAATTGTGTTCTCTTGTTGAACCCGGGAAACAGCTGCAGTTGTGGTACCAAAAACTCTTCGATCATTTGACAATACACGTCAGCAGTGACTGTCTCTTGCTGGTTAAAAAAATAAGGGCCAATTATCCCTCGGGCAGAAATTGCACACCACATTTCTTTTTTTTTTTATGGACATGTTTTTGCAGAAGTTTTTGATGGCGTTCTCTTGGGTCGTTGGGGCATCAGTATCTCATGTTCTGTTTAGTAACATGACCATCAATATTAAAATGTACTTCTTCGTCAGTAAACAATATGTTTCCAAGTATTCGTGCTGTTCCAAAACGTTACAGCATCATTCTCGCTAAGGTTTCACGTAAAGAATAGTCATTTTCGATGAGAAACTTTCGATTTAATCGATTTGCAGTTTGTATGGGTCAAACTGTAGTTTTTTATTCAAAATAACGTGCACTGTTAATTTTTTTATTCAGTACAGGCTACAATCTTCCTTATCGATTTACGCGGATTGCGTATAATCTCCCGTCGAACTTGAGCTACATGTTCTAGCGTCGCTGCTGACATTGATGGTCCCGGAGGAGTTTCGTTAACCATTGACCCTTCTTGTCTAAACTTTTGAACCCAACATAAGATAAGTTACGTACTCGGCCCATCACTTACTCGTCGAATATTAAAGTGAGTACAAAAACCGCGACGCGCACGAACTTGATGAATGCTCCGAATTATAATAACCATTTTTTCACATTTTAAAGGTTAATAGAACTAGAACAGCATGGCTACGTACGAGTATTTTATATTACGGTATGGTAAAGGTTAATTTGATGTATGACGAGTAACTTAATATAGTTGGGAGTCTAATCCAAGCGTGTTTAAATATAATATATAAAAAATGTCTACAAACGTCTTTATTGTTTTTATTAAATATTTGTAACACAACACATTCTCTCGTTCTCTCATGGTTCGACCCGGCGATCTGGTAGAATAGTTATGGTGAGGGTCATTTATATTAATATTAATAATAATATTTCGTACAAACTTTCACCTCAAAAGCGCTTTACACATAAACTGTTTATAGTTCTACATTATCCCTGTTTTTTAAATTAATAAAAATATTTATCATCTCTTCTATAATTATATTACATGTTACTTTTTTGTCAACCGGTAAGGTTTTGCATGTTGTAAATAATTATTTATCTTTATACAAACATTTCGTTCTGTTATCTACTACATGTTTTAAGAATCTTAATTGTAACGGTTTAATTTTATCAGTATTTATATATATTTTTTTAAATATATTTATTTATTAATTTGATATAAGTATAATGATACAATACAATAAATTTTTCATGTTACACTTCTCTTAAAAGCATATCCTTAAGCAGGAAAGTGGGGTGTATATTAATACAAATTATTGAATAAATAAAATATAATAAATTAATACCAATAGCGATATAAAAATATTACAAGTTTCGGGGTACATGTTTATCTTTAGTATTTTTTAATATGTTTTATAAGATAGTTTATAGCTACTCACTCCATAAATGACAACCGAGTCGACCATTGCAAAGTACAGTGAGTACAATATGGTCAGAGAGGTACATAACCTTAACATATAAAATGCACTTAATGTGGACCTCAGTTTCTTAAATAAAGGGTGTCCAGCGGAAAAATTTCAAGATTAAATTGTAATTGTTCATAAACCATTAGGGGGAGGTAAGTGGGAGGGGTATTAATTGACGCACGTAATTTGCGGATTTGCCAGTCGGAATGAGTCACTGGTCGGGACCGCGCCGCGCATTCGCGGTTGAGCAATATTTAAAGTGCAGTGATTCATTGGTTCGTGCGCGACGCGCTTATTGTACTCACTTTAATATTCGACGAATATGTGATGGGCCGAGCACGCAACTTATCTGGTGTTGGCTTCAAAAGTTCAGATAAGGAGGGACAATGGTTAACCAAACTCCTTCGGGACCATTAACGTCATCAGCGACGCCAGAACATGTGGCTCAAGTTCGAGGTGAAATTATGCGCAATCAGCGTAAATCGAAGGGAGATTGCAGCCTGTACTAGAATTAAAAAAATAACAATGCACGTTAATTTGAAAAAAAAATCAGCGAACCAGCGAGAGACAGTCACTGCTAACGTGTATTGCCGAATGAGTGACGAGTTTTTGGTACCGCAACTGCAGCTGTTTCCCGTGTTCAACAATAGAATACAATTTCAGCAAGACGGGGCTCCACACACAGTTAGAGTTTCAATGGAGAAGTCGAGGGGAATTTTTCCCAATAAATTAATCAGCAAGTACGGAAACATACCCTGGGCACTTCGGTCACCGGACCTTACACCGTGCGCTTTTTTTTGTGGGGATACTTTAAGTCGAGAGTTTATAGCAACAATCCATGAACAATTCATGCCCTACAAGAAAATATCCGCCGTGAAGCTGTTGCCATTGAATCAACGCTTTGCTATCGCGTGTTCGGAAATTTAAGAGTTCGATTGTACGAGCGTCTTGAGAGAAATGGACAGCATTTAGACAATATTGTTTATAAAACGTAAAATCCGCATCGTTAAACTCGATTTTGTATAAATAAAATATGAGAATTAGATTGTAGTTTTTTTTTTATTCCAGAAAGATTTTTTATCAATTATTAAAGCTAAATATTAATATTGCTCCACCTTTTAACCATATTTGTAGTTTATTTTATTTTTATGTAGGCATTCGTAACCATGTCCAACCGTTCATTTTAATTGTTTTTGTTTAGCTTGTGGTGACCGGATATGTAAATGCTTTGTTTTCCTTACATTTAAAGTTAAACCGTTATCATGAGCCCATTTAAGGCTATTAGATGAACGTGAATAAATATATAATAAATGATATTTAGCTACATTCAATTAGATTCGATAGAAATGCTACATTGGTGTATTTTCTTACTGGCTCACTGTACACCAAGATCAAGGATTCTTACAATCGTAGCGTATTCAAGTATGAGATGTGTGTGGGTGCCGGCAAAGAAGTTTATACAAAGAACTAGGCCTCAATCTTTCGTAAAACGATAATAGTCAATATGTACCTACAAAGAAATTCAATCACCAATACAAATCCGGAAGGTATACATACCCCTGTAACAATTTCAAATATACAAGTAAGGGGAGCGCTGTTTTATCGACACGATCCTTTATATGACGTTTACGTTTGAACATTTGAATTTATCGGCGTCCCCTTTGTGGGGGCAGAGAGTAGGTAAGGGCGAGAGAGTGCAGGAGCATGCTGACGGCGAATTGTGAACATGCATTCGGCGGTGGCGGACGTAAGATTGAAAAATCTGCAAAACCATAGGGCATAGGGTGAAATTTTTTTTTTTTTGCAAAAGTTCATTATTCTAGATCGTGCCAAGCCGTTATGGCTTGTCGGCACGTTTAACAAGGTTCTGGTATACTTATATTTAGCATATTTATACAACGTGAGTATGGATCTTATTTAATATTATCTATTAATAAACCATTTTCGATTTCAGATCAAAATTACAAATTCAGCACTCACTGCATACATGATAGATTATTATATGGGGACAAATTGTGTGTCATCAGTTAAAGAAAGATGAACTATGTCAAAATGTTAATGGATGAATGTGAGTGAACGAATACCCCATTATATTTCACCCATCCACTCACATGTTCGTTTGAATTATAACATGGAGTGTGTGCGTTAATGTGGCCAGAGCAAGTGGGACTAGAGAATACAACTTACAGTAGACCGATGTTTATTGATTTTTGAAACACAGTTGAATGTTGAAACACAAGAGAAATGTTAGAATAATTAACTTGTCTGGAAGGCTGCTGCAAGAGAAGTGACGCGCTAAGGCCGGCTTTGGGGTCGGTACCAGGCGTATTTTTGTGGTTGATGAGAGTTACAGTTTTTTTAAATTTCAATATTTTATTGAACTATATTAAATTTTATTATATATAGTACCTACTCACATGTAGAGGGATATGATAAAAATAAACGGATGGAGAATAATTTAAAAATAAATGAGAAAATTGAGTTTTTTAATAAAATCACATTTAATGAGTATATATGTACGTAATGATACCCTGAGATAGTGGGGGAAACATATGATTTGAAAAATATATAAGTTGTATTAAAGTTTATCCAAATTTAATAAAAACGCTGTGATTTAATCTCTTGCGTCTCCTAGCGTATATTACTCAAAAGTATTTGAGATATATCGCAATAAAATGTGATAACTTTTAAAACGGAATGTATCAATTTGAAAGAGCCGCAATATACAGGTTTCAAATATTTATCGTTAACTTACTAGTTTGACGTAGTATAATGGTTAGCGCATTTCCCCGGATACGAAAAGTTTCTGGTTCAAATCCCGGTGTGTAACCAAAATATTTTTTCTATTAATTGATTTTATCTGTATATTTTTCTAATTGATACTTTTAATATGTATTAATATATAATTCTATGTGTGATAATAATTGTCACTGTAAAATGTTGTAATTAATTGTAGATTATAATTATGTGTAGGCACATAGATAAAATAAATAACTGTATTCCGTCTTCTTTTAGGTATCGTATCCTACTATAAAACTTTGATGAACATGCCGGCAAATTAATTTTAAAATATTTGATATCTTTAAGAATAAAGTATATTTGTTTAAACTTTATTATAAATATACATTACAATTTTTATTTTTTGCTAACTGTAGAACAGTTTTATGGTAAGGATTGTCCTTCCCAATAATAATTACTTACTTACGGTCACGCCGTTTCCCCGCGGAGGTATGCAGAGAAGATAGAGCGCTACACTTTTCTGTTCTGACACACAATTCTCGCTTCATCCACATTCATACAAGCTCGATGATTACTGAGGCTTCTAACAAGACAATCCTCCAGTATCTGGTCTACCTGGTCGCGCCAAATCTTCCGCGGACGTCCTCTACTTCTGGTGCCATCAACAATTGCGTCATATATATTTTTTACCACTCTCTCCTTATTCATCCGTTCCATATGACCAAACCACCCAAGTGATCCTTTCTTAATCTTACTCACTATACTAAGATCAGCTTTACATTCTTTCCTTAATTCTTCATTCTTTACTCTGTTATAAATAGATTTGCCATAGTGATCTCATTTCCACTGCATTCAGTCTACTCTCGTTTCTCTTATGCCAGCTCCAGGCCTCACTTCCATACATCAGTATCGGTACCAGGACTCCATTGTGAACCGCTAGTATTGCCTCAGTTGGCAAGTTCTTATTAGCTATAATTCCATTAAAAGCGCCGATCACTTTATTTCTTTCGATATCACTTTCCGTTTCGTCTTCCGTTTCTATCGAACATAGTAATTAACACAGTAAATTAAAGTTAAAATACGTATTAAAAACATAAAAATTAAAGTAAGTAAGTAAATAACATAGTAAAAATAAACAAATTTTATTTTTTAAAGAATTACTACAGAGGGAACAAATCATTATGCAAAAATGTATTTTTTCAGTTTATATTTTATGGTGTTCATCGGGGTTTCTTTATTTTTTATAATGCTTAATAAGTATTTACTGATTTTATTAAATATTCGTAGCCCATCACATTCTCTCGTTCTCTCACCCCCGCATACATGTAACGGTACTTTCATGGTTCGACCCGACGATCTGGTAGAATAGCAATAGTGAGAGTCAGTAATCATATTTACATTATTTATCATCTCTTCTAAAATTATATTATATGCTACTATTTCGTCAACTGGTAGAATTTTGCATAGTGTAAATAATTTATAATAATCATCATTATCCAAACACTTCGTTCTGTTATCTAATAATTTAAGAATCTTTTCGGAATTAATTACTTTTAAGAATTTTAATTGTAACTGTTTGTAAACAATTTGTAATAATCATGTTATCTACTATAAGTTTTAAAAATGTAATTTTTTGTAAAATTGTAAAATTTTATCAGTATATGTTTTATAAGTTAGTCCATAGCTGCTCATTCCGTAAGTGATGACCGAATGGTGGTGATTCAAGAATTCTTACCAAAATCTGAATTTTATGAAAAATATGAATTTAAAATTGAATTGAATGTAATTTTTGCTAATTTTAAAAGTATAAAATCTGAAATATTTTAGGGAATGATATTTCATAATGTTCAATATATTTTTTAATATACAAAAAATATAAAAGCTAAACCCCCGATCATTTGAAGTAGTGTGCATATGGGCGAGTATCTAACTGGTATATCGGTGTATCTTTTAAAAATTAACACTCGTATAAATAATAATCAACCAAAGAAGGTACGTGTCCATGTCTTAAATATAATGATAATATTTACGAAACGCTAGAGATATTGTCTTGAATATTTTCAATCCAAATTTTACACTTGCAAATAGTTAAAACTGTGCAAATAGCATCCATATAACATACAATTATCTAGAATTATACATCTATAAGAATGCTTTGAGATAAAAAAACAGTCATGAGAGAAAAAACATGCTTCAAATAAAATCAACAATCTTTTTTTCTTCTATAAAATATAAACATAAATAATATTAAAACCAGTTCAGGTGAAGCAGCCTTCGTTTACAAGTCAGAGACAAGCAGGGTGTCCCACCCTTCTGAAACGATGCCATTTAGGGAGGCCGGGCGGAACGGAGAAGACATTGATATGTTTTGGTTACATTTGAGAAATGTCTTCCTCGCGTCATGTTGTGCCTCGTGTCACGGCCGCTCGGCGCGGGGAAGGGGTGAGGGAAGGATGAAACGAAAGAGAATTTCGATTTTTGCCTATTTTTTGCGTCTTTTTCGCTACCCCCTACCCACGTCCGATCAGAGAACAGGTAGACGTTAGGGGCGACTGAAAAACTTCGTCAAATATTTGATTTGGAAATTCCTCATGAAAATTAGGCGTCAACTATGTACTACCCGGGAGAAAATGTACATAAATTGTTCAGCCGTCACGTGGTTTACATGTATGATATATTTATACGTACGTATGTTAAAGTTGATTTGACGCATGCGTGATTTTAAATATTTTACAGGGGCCATGCAAAACTTTTACCGCAAAATTCTGTATTGTAGCAGCCAAACAATGCTAATTTATATGAACTTTATAAGCGACTTTCATATTGTGTCTTACATTTAATTTTTAAGTCATTTATTATAAATTGGCGTAAAACATTATAAAGTTATTTTACTTATGTAAAATTGACAAAATAATAATCTAACGTCATGCGATTTATTTAATTAATTATGGATCGTGCACACACGGATGAGATTTGTTTCGGTGGCTCGTCTCGTAAACATTTAAATAACAGTACAGAAACGAATGCGACACGAGCTGCGATGCATTGCCACAAGTATTTTTGACGTCGAATAAAATGACGCCACTAATACATACCAACCTGAGACGAGAAATTAAAATCTCATCCGAGTACCCATCATTAGAGTGCTTGAACTGTGATGAGACTTTACTCTCGCATTCGGTAGTGAATATCGGTATACATCATTGTGAATGAAAACAGGGAGAAGATTAAAAAGTACAATGAAGTATTACAATTTGGATGTTCAGATCTAGTCGCCATAAATTCACAATGCCCTCATAAGATGAAACGCGTCTGAAGTAAATTAAACGAGTAAAATAAAAAAACCTGCGATGTTTTAAATACTAATTTAATGTATTAATTATAAATAGACCTATGTTCTGAATAATCACAACTTCACAATAAGAATGTGCTCTCCTTAATAAAACCTGTGATTTATTTTAATATAATATGTGATCTAGTTACTAATTTAGCATTTATTAACAATGATAAGTAGTCTAGCACTAGCATAAATATATAACCAATTATAAACACTAGATTATGAGATATCGACGACAACCTAGACGGAAAATCATTTAAGAATTAATAATTTTTAAAATCTTAAGAAAATAAAAAAACAAAATAATTTACTTTGGTTGTCGCGATAACAACAAATTATCGCCTTATAGAATGAGATATGAATGGATATCAATATATATTTGTTAACGTTGCTACAGAACGAACGAATTGAAATATCATTTTAATTGTTATTAGTGGGTGCACAAATCACGGTAACAGATTCACTACATAAATAAAAATAAATAAATAAATAATAGAGAATTCACTAGAAAATATACATTTACCTGATCATAATTAGAATGCACGTGACATTCATTTGGTACCCGAATAAATCAATTTCAAGTAAAAAAAAATAAAAATGTTATCGTCGTTTTATTAGCCGTGTACACATGCCAAGAAAACATGTTGAACGGTCACTCCATAATATTAGGGTGACGCGCAATAGATGCTCTGTTTCCGTGATGGCGTGTCGGATTGGGAATTCTCGTTTGCCTTTTCCATTTTCATACGCATTTAGGGCGAAATATGAATGCGTCGTTACAATATTTCAAATGAAATTCTTCACATTCTTTCTGGTTGAAAACATTTGTAGATATTTTCAGTCATTTTTACAAAATAACATTTGCTACGAATATTGTACCAAACGTTCACATAATTCATAGGGCAGGCGGGAACTATTTCGGTCGAATTTAAAATGAATTTTAAGTACATATTTTTTTTTAATATATGATATATGTGCCAATATTATGAAAGAGGTCCGAGACAAGAAATTGAAAAAAATGAGTTTATCAATTATTTCGTGTCATATTGTCTTAAATTAATATAATATGATGCAAATTGTAATAATTGTGAACAATTTGAAGCGTTATATTCAGTGTATTGTTATAATGTTCAACGGTATTCCGGCAGTGTTAATTTTGATAATAGAGTAAGTAATTTCAACTTAACATTTTTCATTATTAACGAGAACACATTCTTATTCACAATAAGAATGTGTTCTCCTTAATAATATAAGTTGTATCAATGTGTCCAAAATTTAATAAAAATGAATTGATAATTCTGGCGTCTGCAGTCGGTTTACTCAAAGGTATATGTGATTCTGTAAAAACAATGTAGATGGCTTTCAAATAATGGAACGACAGATGTATTCATTTGAAAAAGTGTAACATATAGGTTCGAAAATTTGTCATGAAAAATACTGGCGCTATAACGCAATTGGTAGTGTACTTCCTCGGATTGGAAATAGAAATCCAGGTTCGAATCCCGGTAGCGCAAAAACAATATTTTTCGACAAAATTAATTTTATATGTATATATTTATAATTAATACATTAAATTAGTATTTTAAATTTTTAAATTTCTTATAAGCTACATGCAACTTTTATATGTCGGAATAAATTATAAATCTAGTTGACTAAATAAATTTTGAAATATTATGTTGTGTAATATAAAAATATTTTTTAATCAATTCATAACTTAGATCACTTTCATAATTATGGGCACATATATATATGCCTTAGTTTACATTAATATCTTAGTTCGCCATCGTATACAAATGTTGGTACTAAAGTTATCTCAAAATAATTACTTGACGAAAAATTGTCAAAGTAAAGACGTCATACTCTTTACCACGGTGACTACTAATTTATTTAGTACAGATGAACGTGAAACTAATATTTTGATACAAAAATAAATATTATATAATTCTATAACTTATTCCCTGAACAGTTTATGCGTAACCATGCGAGTATTTAATGTACCCATAAACTTAACTGATACAAGATTGATCACTTTCGATTTAGTACCTCTCGGCAAAATATCTCGTGAATGTGGGTGTAATCGTAATTAATATATATTAATGTATAAGTAAGAAAATGTAGGTTGAAACTTAATTAAATAAAATCAATATTCTTACTATTTTCAAACTAAGCTAAACGCTTGTGATATAAAAATAGAACTAACTTGCAGGTGTCCTGGAACGAGGCGCGAACCCCTGACCACTAGATCACTAGGCCAACGTCTTGACCACTACACCGACAAGCTAGTCGAACTCTACGATACTAATTGATGTATCGATTTTTGTTGTACATTAGATGCCTTTTAATAAATTTTAAAAACCAACGACTATACTGAGAAGTATATATTTAATGTCAAAAATATGAATACTTCATCCATTGAGAATAAGTGTAATAACCTCATTAAAAAAGCAAGGAATCCCCTTATTAAAAAAAGGTAAAAACTCGAATTCAGAATTTCAATTTAAATCCATCAAGTTTTCGTTTTTTTCTCTTATCGTTTATTAAAAATCTTTACATTTCGTTTCATCGTTGCCGAAAAAAAACCCGTACTCTGAAGACATTCAAAATGAAACTGAACACAATCTGTATTACAACGCATATTACCATCTTGGATTATTATAATTGCATTAGGGAAAGATAAGTTTGCGAAGAGACAGAAACGGATAGAAATACAGAGAGAGCTTTGTAATATCCCCAACAAAGTTATAAAGTGTCTCTCCCCGAAACCCTCGAAAGCCGACAGAAAAAATGTGGAGTCTCGGATTATTACGGGTAAAAAAAAACTCTCAAATATTCTATGAAGTTTTAAAATAAAATGAATGGTGCATTGAATGCGGTAATCGCTAATGGAAGAAGGATTAGCGGCATATGATGTTGAGTCCCGGTACCGTCACTGACGTATGAAAGTAAGGCTGCCAAAACAATGGCTGGAACGAAAGTAAACTAATTGCAGTAGAAGGAAATGAAGTCGCTCAGGTGTACATGTGGTAAATACTAGTGATGGTAAACCGTTATGTAACTGTTATTATGACGATGGCGATGATTAGTAACTGAGATTTAACGATGCTTGATTACTTTCTTGTGTACCAATCAGTTAAAAATCAACGTTACAATCTAGCACGATAATGGTTTAAACAACGATTAAAACAACGGTTTACTTAACGGTTTGAATAACGGTTTACATACAGGTTTACATAACGGTTTGCATAACTGTTTACATTACGGTTTACATAACTGTTTACATAACGGTTTAAATAACGATTTAACCATCTTCAGTCAATACATTTAAGACGGTGTAAAGAATTAACAAATTAGGAGTGAATATATATTTGATCTCAGCGTGTGGCAAGCAGGATAAAGAAAGGATCACATGGTTTTGGTAATATGGAACGAATGAAAAAAATAAATAAAAAAATGTAAGAAAACACATTTATTTGAAATAGACGGGGCTAAAAAATAGTGATAATTGGTAATGCGTATTCGAACTAAACCTCCAACAGTTAAATATCAGTCATCAATAATTGTAACAATCACAGTCACAATACCGGTGGTACATCATCACTGCTAGAAATAGTATCATTGGCAAAGGTATGTTACAGAAGTACCAATACCGGTGGTACATCATCACTGCTAGAAATAGTATCATTGGCAAAGGTATGTTACAGAAGTACCAATACCGGTGGTACATCATCACTGCTAGAAATAGTATCATTGGCAAAGGTATGTTACAGAAGTACCAATACCGGTGGTACATCATCACTGCTAGAAATAGTATCATTGGCAAAGGTATGTTACAGAAGTACCAATACCGGTGATACATCATCACTGCTAGAAATAGTATCATTGGCAAAGGTATGTTACAGAAGTACCAATAAAATTTTAAAAATTGTATAATGTACCAACAAATTGAGCATAACATAGACACACAATATTATATATTTCAATTATCAACATTTTTCACACGCGCTATCAATAAAAAAACGTTAATATCATAGTAAAAATTCGGTTCAATGTATAGTTTCGGTCCCATCAATACATTTTGAACAAAATTGTGTAAATTCAACGAAAATAAATAACAACATGTCACCAAACGAACAACAGTGTGATTTTGATCATTTTTGAATACTAAGCGCCCTAATTTGTGGTTATATTTACCCTCTGCGGGTATTTTCGGTTGCAGAGAATGAACGAAATATAAGTCCCTAGCTACAAGAACAGGTGCAGACTAGTGCTGCAATAAGAGAAACTCGTAATTTTTAGAATCTCCGCCTGGGAGAAAAATAATGTCTCAGGGTGAAAAAAATATGGGACAAGGCGCTTATGTGCAACGTAAAAATGAATAAATGCAATTGATTTAATTAATGTGAAACTTTTTTTTTAACTTGGATAATATGCAATACATGCATCGACACAATAAATAAGAGCAATATTTTTTTTGTCGGATTAAATTGATCTAGAGATACATATTTAAGGAAGTATAAAGTTTCATTATGTTTTACCATCGTATGTTTATGTATAATTATGATCTTCGTTTTTAATTTATAGAATTCCACTTTCTTACTGTAAACTTCGTACAGGTGACCCCCGTTCATCGCGACCCCGGCGGGTGCGGATTCGTTATATCGCGATCTTTTTGATATTTTTTTTTTCTCGGCACTTGTCTAACTTTGACATATGCCAAGAATCGTCATAATGAGTGGTTGTACGTGCGTGCTAACTTTCTTTCGCGCTTACTCACATCATATACACGTGCATAAAATTACAAGCGTGAGTGAGATAAAAGAAAGCCGGTACGTCGGTACCTGGTACGGTTGAGTGTCATTCAGTGTAATCTTAGCTGAAGTGTCAAACGCACACTAATTAAATTGACTACTTACATATTTTTTATCCTTTCGTAATTTTCAAAATGTGAAAAAACGGTCGGCATCAGGAAATGAACTGCCATACTATGTCGCAAGAAAATAACGTCTCGGAACCTGTTCTCGCGCGAAAGTTGTGTCAAATCATTAAAAATGCCCTTTCTCTTCACAATCAATGCCTGGTGTTATTAGAAGAAAATGACGAAGCTTAAGAGCAAGTAAGCGCTGTAAAGCTTGGATGTAACGGATTATTTGACAGTTATCGGCAAATTTTGCATAATAAACGCACAGAGGCCAAACAAGCGAATCTAAATTATTTTTTGCAACGCGGAATGAAATGAATGAATTATGTTATGTATGACATTTTTTGTTATTAATAATGATAATTTTATTAATAAAGTATTAATTCGAATTTTAAAATTATTTTTTTTATTTTTAAAATTAGCAAAATCAACTTTGCGGTTAAAATCCATTATTTTAAGATGTTAACTTTATTTTATTATTCTAGTAATTTTGTATCATCAAGTAACAATTTAAGTTAGGTACTAAATTTATTTTTTAAATAATTATTGTTTTTTAAAAATAGATTCATTTAAAGAAACAATAACATATGTTTTCAAAGCCGGTAGATGTATTTTAATTTATTAAGTGGTTAATAAAATAAAGTTAACAATTTAAAATAAAAGATTTCTTTTAAATCGTATTTGATCGGTTACTTATTTTTAGTAATCTGCAAAAGGTTATGTGCATATTTCAGTCACCCCTTGATTCATCGATTTCTTGAAAGCTCTTTCTTAAAAAAAATATTTTGAGATTATGTTTGTGGACGTTATGTCGTTGGACCGTTGGAGCTTTAGTCGGCCGGATTTTTTGTCGTCCGGATATTTTGTCGTAGACGTATAGTCGTCGGGCCAAAATTCCGCGAAGCTTTTGTCGTGGAACCTGTTTATAAATTGTAATTTAAAAATACAATGTGATTTCATTAAAAATGAATACTTAGCTATATAATGACGAAGAATGCCAGAAGGCCATCAGGTTAGTCTTATTTTCATAGCACAAGCGTTTAGCTTAGTTTGAAAATAGTAAGAATGTCGATGTGACATGTATTCCGTGTACACATCTCTATTTTTTTTAAATAACAAAAAAAAAATCTTAATATGTACCATAAAACAAATAAAATATATTTAATTTAAATTACGTTTTTTATAACCAATATTATTCCGTTACCCTATTAGATACTTATGTATAATTGATTGAGTAAATATCATAAATAAAAAAAATGTTTGAATGTTGTGAAAATAAGTTTATAATAAAAAGGTTGGTATAATAATAAGAATAAAATGCTTTTATTCCAGCGTGATCGGGGTTTTCTTTTATGCTATGAAAAGAAAACCAAGGAAAATATAAATAAATAAAAAGTTCACACATATACACAAAATATAATAACGCGACGAAAACTCTACAATTATTAGATTTTTAATTGATATAATTTAAAAAAAATATCTGTGTTAAATTTTGAAACAAGATCACTGTTAATTTTCTGGGTGGCTGTATTGGACAGGTGCTGTTTGTGCTACGGTTGCTACAGTCGCGAGAGATAGGCCAGAAGGTTACGGGCAAGCAAGCGGATCGGCATTGATCGGCAAGAGGAGTGCCGATTTGATTTTATGTGCCCGGCGGTGCGTGCTGTGGAACGAATTCTGAGGAATGGAAATGAAGGAGTAAACAAAGAAATGTTGCCAAAAAAATATGTAAGGATCCAAACTGATACGTGGAAATCGTTCCGGCATATGGCCCGATCGCTAGTTTCAAAGAGTATTGCTGTTTCATAAAGAAATACTGCTTTTCTTATTGGTAAACGTAACTACGTTGTTCGATTTTATTGACTCGAAAAAAAATATATAAAGAATTAAGAATTGTTTTATATTCTTGGAATTCAGTTGTGTTATTTTTATCATTCCCCCATCTAGTCATTGTTGGCATGAAGTGGCATCAAGTGACTCGGTTCGTAATGCACCTCCACACGTCCTGGGTTGCCCTCACATCTCATTCCAAGGTGTCTCCAGCTAGATACAACTGGCGTTTCTGAACAGGATAGAATAGGAACCGAAAAACCGGGTACCCGCGTATTTTAAAAATAACCGAAAACTGGCTAATTTTCGACGGGTTCTCGGTTTATTTATTTTTTTATATATTTCTTGATTTTTTCAAATGAAACATCTTTTGTCACTCTAATATATTATTATTTTCGTGGCGTTCAGGTATGAAAGTATAGAAAACATTATCATAAATGCAACTAAAACGTAAGTCATTAGTAATGCGGAAACTTTAATTTATGCAGAATTATTACTTTTAACCGTTTCAACAAGTAAGTCCACCCTCAGTAGATATTTCAAACTCGACACACAACTCACAAGTCTATTATGAAAAACCAATGTGCACACTGTTTATTCAAATGCGATATTTACCTAAACTAGTCAAGGATATCAGATGCTGAATAACACAAGCTTATAGAGGAAGACTTTAAAATCTACAATGTACGTAATGTGTTTAATAAATGTATATAATATTAATTAAGGATAACACATTCTTATTGTGAAGATGCAATTATTCATAAAATAGGTTTGTGATATTTTAAATACTAATTAAATGTATTAATTAGAAAAATATATATATAATCAATTTTATCGTAAAATATTGCTGTTGCGCTATCGGGATTTGAACTTTTAATGAAAATTAATTGTTAATTCTGGCGTCTGCTATCGGTTTACTCAAAGGTATTTGAGATTCCGTAAAAACAAAGTAGATGGCATTCAAATAATAGAACGATAGATGAATTAATTTGAAAAAGTGTAACATATAGGTTCGAAAATTTGACGTCAAAAGTACTAGGTTCAGGTAGTGCAAGAATAACATTTTTCGATAAAATTGATTTTATATTTAAACATATATTTCTAATTCATACATTTAATTAGTATTTTAAATGTATATAATGTAATAAATTATTGTAAATGTATTTTTTCTTCCGTCTATTATTATCTCCTTTTGTTTAAACGATATTTCTATTTTCTATTTGAACAATTTTTATAATATTTATTTAATGAAATATTATCTGAATGCAAAACTGAAATCAAACATTTTAGTATATATTGTAAATATATAATATGAATCTAAACTCTGAATCAGTACAAATGTAATAATGTAAAAAAATTGCCCAGAACCGGAACCGAACCGGATACCCGGTTCTTTCAAGAAAAATACCCGAAAAACGGGTAATGAATTTGGCAGGGTATTTGGATGCCCTAGATACAACGCTTATATCCACCGTTTTCAGGTCTTTTTCGGACCTAAGATGTACTCAGGATAATCTCATTTTCTAGGTTGTTTGTTACTTTGAAGTAAAATGTAGTCGAAGAATTGGAAGAACCTTTTGTTCAATGCTGTAGATAGGACATGCTGTGGTTGAATTTGTTGCAGGATTGAGGCACTCATGCATCGTGCTGTCCACAGGATGCGTAACATCCTTCTCCAGCAATATCACGTTTCCACGCGGAGTACCAGGTCGTCGGCGATGTTCCATGTAAATGCATCATATACTCATTTTTATAGGAATGCACCCACACAAAGACTTCACAGGCTTGAGAATGATTTTGGTCTCGTAAATATATTCCGATATTCAGTGATGTTTTTAATGCTGTTCTGAGTTAAAGATATACTTGATTTTGATATTCGGCCATTAATTTAACCTAATTTATTGTTTGTTTTTTTTTTTTTTTTTTTAAAGCAATATGTGTATATTCTATCAATTTATATTTTTATATATATATTCTATGCTACTTGTGTAGCTGCTCATGTTTTTTTATAATCTTGTAATTAATAAATAATACATTTTGAAGACGTCTATTTTACGTTTGTCGCTATTACAGACTGCAGGTAAGTGTGAACCAATATTTAATTTTAGTTGCTCGTTTGATGTCGCTGTCTTTCTATATTTTCGTAAAAGGTTCATGCGAATGAATGCGTCTTCGAATTTCCTGCCCACTATCACCAGTGTTTGTAATCAGCGTGCCCAAATAAATTGCTTTTGAACTTCCTTAAATCCTACTATTTTAAAAGTTTATTATGATGCATTTATCTGAGTGTATAAATCGTTAAAAAATATATAGTTTCACTGTTTGTAATGGGCGATTCAAATTCAACTATCTCGATGATCTGCAGGCTTAAATTTATACTCCAATTAAACTATATAAGGTTTCAAGCTAAGATATTTATGCAAAATACTTTACAAAGTGCCATTCAAAGTAAATATTTGCTTGCATGTCTTCTTATTTACACATCTAGATTTTCGGCAAAACTTTCAGATGCAGCACAAATGTTTTCAGTTGATCTGATTGGGCGAGCAGTGTTGCCTCTTTTTACATCGGCAACACAGTCGGAACGTTCAAAATTTTTGATTAAATCAACCAACAACAACTGAACGAAAAGGCGTTTTATATTGGCTAAAAGCACTTCGAATTTTTCCGCGAAATTTTTAGCATTCTAAACTGAATTTTCACAATTTTAATGCTCTGTTCAATCGTTTATCGATCCATTTTTGTTAATGATAGAGATTTTATTTGACAGATGTCACATATAATATTTATAACACTGAAAGATAAGAAAATATAGTGATATTTAAAATAACGATTGGGTTTGGATTATCTATAGTATGCGATATATGAATGTTCTAATCAAAGGTATTGGATCAAAATTATAACAAGTAAGATAGTTGCTTCCAATAAAAAAATAATTGTCTCACTAAAAAAATAAGTTATATAGATCAAAATTATACGAAAGGTTACTTACTATAACAGCTAAAGCATGAATTTTTCAGTTAGAGTATTGTGGTATAATAATTGTATTATTTCTATAGATAGATAATTGATATAATTTGTTTTATTAATATAAGATTGTAACTCACTTGGTATGATTATTCTATCAAGATATATTCCAGAATGATAGGCAGATAATATTATAGGTATAATACGCTATTTATTAAATTTTTACACACTATCAAATGTCGTGAAAGAGTTAAGCTTAGTCAGGTTCCTTTTAGACTGTATAGCTATGCGAAAAATTGTAATATGTTAGTGACCGAACAATTGTGTAGAAGACAAGTTACAAGCACTATTATATTTTAAACACAACAAAGTGGTTGTTGGAAAGGGGAATAAAATCTTGCAACTCAAGTTACAGGTTCTGTAACTTGAATTCACCATTTTGTATATATTTTGTTTTAGTATTAAACTTTTTTTTTTTTTTAAATGCAGATTATCAACAGATCATTAAATGATCCTGAAAGTTCAAGTTCAAGTTCAATGTAAAAACATTTTAAGGTAATTACGTGGAGTAATAAAATCTAAAATATGTCTCTAACACCAATATTGCTGTCATATTATCATTGTATTAACAGACATGTATATTACATAAATATGAATTAATACTTTAGATACTAATTTGAGATTAGGATTTATCATTGGATCATTCTTTGAAAACAGTACCTAGTAACACATAGTTGCACAAAATTCCGTTGCCGCAGTGCATTGAAGACATTTGTCGAACTTTGGCCCTGGATTGAGAGCCGTTGTAATTTTTTATGTTACGTATCCTTCATATAAGTATTGTTTAATACATATTTGATTTTAATTTGGAGAATGGCATTTGTGTTAATTAGTTAGATTAGGTTGTACTATGGTAGACCAATTTCCTTTATTTGATAATAAATTATATCTTTAAAGAAAATGATATTTTCTACATATTACCTATTACATTAAAATATTATTACTGTCGAAACAGAATGATTACTTAGAATAATTCGAAGCAATATAAAATTTATGAAAATTCTCAGAATTCCAATGAATAATGTTATCCCTTTTCATCTCATGCAGCATAGCTGTCCCTCACTATATGATGATGCCCTTACAAGGTGAAACGCGTCTCAAGTAAATTAAACGAGTAGAATAAAAAAACATATATTAATAGTTAAATTATAAGATAGTCAAAATAAGCGATGCCTTCCTTCTGATTAAAATTGTTGTAACTTGATTTAAATTGAAATCAAACAAATCAAGCAAACGAACGCCCAAAACGAGAACTTTGAAAATGAAAATGAAAAAGTGCTCGACGTTTGAGCATCCAGGTCCATTTCCGGGAATGTTTCAATCGCCGGGGCATGCGCCCTACTTCCAGAAAGCTCAGTCTGACTTCACGCTCTGGCAGTTATGTCGAGCGAGAAAATGGGGGGAAAA
Organism: Eubasilissa splendida; assembly: GCA_031772225.1. Lineage (NCBI taxonomy): Eukaryota > Metazoa > Arthropoda > Insecta > Trichoptera > Phryganeidae > Eubasilissa > Eubasilissa splendida. The sequence goes on from CM062859.1 coordinate 9,422,505, forward strand.
AACGTCGACAAAGTCCCGAGGAAAACTGGAAAATTCTCCTTTGGCGCGCTTTTGCAAACTAAATCGGTAGAAGGCTGGCAAATGTTTTCGGAACCCGGTGGCCGTAAGGAATTTAGTTGCTTCGTCACATAGAGCTGATTTGGTCCAACGACTGTTTGATCAGCTCATGTGTGAGCGTGTGAAAATTCTCGGAAAATATTCAAATTTAAAAAAACACGCTGTTTTAATAGGTTTAATACCCGTACATCTGAATCTGGTAAAAGGGCTGTACATCAGAATCTGAAAGGATAACATTTCATCGTTGTTGTAACAATATTATATAATAAAATATTATATCATGTGCCGAACAGAATCTGAGCGCCATACGTGGCAGATAATGAGTGTTTTGTGGTGGTTCTGCAAAGGGCCTTTTATGTTTACACTGATTATAATCAATATATATGAAAAATAAATATATATTGTGTGTTTTTATGTTTTATAGAAATAATAAATATCACGCGCCGCTTTTCCCGATTTTCCACGAACCGCCATAATATTCAGAATAACGCGTGGGCGATTGATTGTGATTATCTGATGCAAAACAAATGTCACTGTTAACGTATTAAATTAAGTTTGAACACGGTGCATTAACACTTATAATGTAAGAGATAATAAATAATAAACTTAATAAATAGAGGTTGATTTGTCGATTACAGATATCTTGATTTCAGTCTTCAAGCTACATAGTATCTACCCACTACCCCCTCCTCCTATACTAGAACACAAGCTATTTTTATGGTGTGTTTTATGGGTTCTATAGTTGAAGTTGTACCTTTGAACTGTCAAGCGTTTACTATTGGGTGCGTTTATTGTTATTGAGCTATAGTTTATTGTGTTTGTTTTGGTTCCTCGCTACCATGCGTGTCTAAACCTGTTTGACACTTTCGCGCTATCACCGAAAGTGTATGTACAAGTGTACTTTATGCTGAACAAAGTTGTACATGTCCTGGAGCCGGAATACTTGTGGATCCCGTAGAAAAAGATACCGAAAGGAACATTTCACAGATTGGTCGAGTTTTCTGGTTCTGGTGGTCCTTCAGCCAGCCCTTTTTCCCTATTCCTGCCTATCTTCCGCATTCCTTCCACCGTTCCTGCATTCCTCAATTTACTCACCCCCTCGCGCAACAGTCTTATTATTTATTCACCTGACTCTACTGCTTTACCTCTATCCTGAACCTTGTTGACTTTCTTGCTACAATCTGGATTCGATTATGGATCACTCTCTGAAACTAATACCAAGTATCTACACATAATCATCATCTGAAGCAAAAATTGGAGAATCACCCCAGCACATACATTTCTTGCTGTTAACACAACAATGTAGTCCAGTGGACACGACACTAGCTCCTCATACCGGAAGCTCCAAGTTCGATTCCCAGTAAGGAAACGATACGTCTGTGTGATTTTCTCAAGTCTGGGTGTATTTGTGATGTCTTTCACTTCAGTAATTGGGCCTTCGTGGCCTATTGCAGTGTTACAAAAAATATATATATATGTTACGCTGTTAAAAACATATATTTTTGTTTTAGTTGCTGTTAAAAATTAGTAATCAATAATATATAGATAAAAGTGACAATATACGAACGTCAACATTTGAACAAAAATAAAATAATTTTTCTTTGCTTATTTTGAAACAGGGTGCTAAAAAAAGTTGTAAATTCATTTATAATATTATGATGATAATGAATTATGGAATTCTTGTACCACGATTGATGTACAATAGTATATACATAATTATGATAGTTATTATCACATACCACCAAATATATAGACATTAACTAACGCATATTTCTTGTCCCGATATTTTCATTTTGGTGTCACTCACGTGATCACTTTGGAACCACTTACGCAATCAAATAGCTCCGCGACTTTTTTTATGACTCAATTAGACCGAAAATTTAAACACTGAGAGTGTAATATGCGTTTACACAAATAATTAATTTTACTGTTACATAAATGTGTCATAAACTATAAGATTTATATTTCAACCAAGAATGTGTTCAGAATGATCCTCGTTCCGTAACTAATGTTCTAAACCCCTCTTCTATATGTGAACTTTATTTCTTGTCTATTTAATTACTGGTGTGTGGGTATTACTGAAAAATAAAAACATATGAAGAATTCATGTTCGTCCGCCGCTCTACATAGTTTTTTCCCAACATCTAGACACAGTTGGGATGATGGACCCCGTGATGGGATCTGAAACGTTGGCCAGAAAGGTCGGCAGATTAGCCCAGAAAATTGTACACAGAAGACAGACAGATAGGATCTTCTATAAAACGGGAATAACAATATTAATAAAATAAAACACCGATATCACGTTGCCAATAAGCCCAGCGCTCGAGGGTTCAGCGACGATACCTCGAAGATAGTGTAAACTTTATCCAAAGGATTACTTATAAAGCTTAAAGGATGAACATTTTGTCTTGCTCATGTTCTACTTTAGAGTAATACATAATCCTTGCGCGGTTAGCTAACACTATGATACCGTAGCGAAACGTCTCTAAAATTATAAAGTAAAATCAAGTCTCCAAATAACGAAGGATCATATGAAGCATACATATCGCAGATTGAAATGTTTGTGCGAAACTGGTACAAAATAACCTACATAATTAAAAAAATCTTTTAGACGATATTTAGCGAAATGATTTCAAGTAGGTACATTATTGAAAAGTACGCATATTAAACCTATGCTAAATGTTATAATTTTTAATGACTCGAGGCATCATTGTGATTTTGCGCTAATCACAGTTGCGTACGCAAACTGAAAACTATAAACTGTACAAAAATAAATCAATAATGATCATTCTAGAGCAGGCATCGGTAGCCTATGACCCGCGGGTCACCTGGTGACAGATTTGATAATTTCAAGTGACCCACTTGAGTTCCGCAAATAAAGTATAATATATAAAACATGAACATGTGTGGCGTGGTCGATGGAGAGGTAGTTTAAATCCTTTTTGTTATGTAAAAGGTGCGCGTGCATCTGTCAGGCGTGGGGCAATGAGAAAGAGTCCGTGGCGAAAGAGAACCCTTATAAATATAGTTCTTAAAATATTAATGAATTAAAACGTGACAATTACGTTTGTTTATATAATAATTTGAATTTTCATTTTTATGTCCAGTTGAAAAAGAGTTTAAAAGAAAATTGTTATACTTTTCTAAATAAAATGTACATTGACGTTTAAGCACTTAATTATTTCGATTGGCATCACTGGGTTTCCTGGTTGATAGTATTGCGCATGTGTATATGTGAGTATTGCCGCCTTTTCTTCGAGAATGCGAAAACGGTAAACGACAAGCGGATCAATTACATCCCGCGCTTCGAGCAGTCCAGACGTCCAAATAAACCGATCGTCAAGAGTGCGCACTTCGGTCGGTCAAAAGAACAACCACATCAGACTAGAAAATCAGCACGTATAATAAAAATATTAGTGCAGAAGGAAATTACGGGAACGCTTATTATTCACTAACGGACTGGTTTGAAATAAAAATATCCATTGACCCGAACCGTCTTCCTAATAGTCACATTTTGGTTGATTTTTACCCGCAGTCAAAAAAGGTTGCCGACCCCTATTCTAGAGTAATATAAAATATTAAATGATTTAAATTATTATACTAAAACGAATAATATTTTTGACTAGATGATGAATTAGTGAGTCACGTCACGTAAATAAACTGAATAAATCAAGTTGATATTAAAAAAATATACTTAATTATACAATAGAGAAACAAAACAAACACATTGAATATCATCAGTGAATAAAGCGATACAACGATATAATCAGAATATTTTAATATAAGGATACAATTAAAATATTAAAAATAAAAATAATAAAATATTCATATATCATGTACGTACGTAGCATTTGCGGACCATTCAAGTCCGTATGGACTTGAATGGTCCGCAAATGCTAGGAGGATACTACGTACGTCTCAATTGTGTAATAGTAAAACCAACCACGTCAAACTCTATCACCGATAGTGCACAAAATATTCTTTGAATTTTTCGTACATATTTTATTTCAATTTGATTGCTAATAAAAGAAAAAATATATTCTGAGCGTAACATTAAGACGAAGAAATCATGAAAGAGTACCATAACGACTGATAGATGTGTTGCATCTAAATGGAAGTACCCTAGAGGCAGTTTTGAGCAGTGGCGTAACTATATGCACAATGGAAAAAAAGCCCCCCACCCCCCTATATATGTTTTGTATATAAAAATTATTAATATGAAGTACTACGCGTTAATAATAGTGGAATAAAATTGTTCTCCTTTAATATGCACTGTATGCTTTTTATGTATTTATATGTACATGCAGCAAAAAAAATCATTGCTTCACGTTAAGCTTATTTTCGCTTAGCGGCGATGGTCTGTTCCCTGACCCGACATATAATATTATCTGGGTAGGCACTATTGTACACATCGACAACATTTTCAGATATTTTTCTATTACATATAAGAAATGATTTTTTAAATGATATCGTTATATTTCTTGCTGTCCATTTTGCGCTGTGAAAACTATCAATATAAAAAGTATTGTAGAGCGCCTAACATGGGCCTCAGTGTATGGCATTGGATGCATTGGCGTAGTTACGCCACTGGTTTTAGTGAAGGTGACCCGGAATTGAGGCTTGTTGAGGTATATTTGTGTAGTCTGACTGATAACCACTGCCAATCCTGATACGAAAAATATATAAAAATAGTATTGAAACTATGTATCATAATATAGGTTTTCATTCAATATAAATGGTAACATCTTCAGTTAATATTTTACAAGTCTAACAGTACACAAATGCAGAATGAAGTACAGGTTATATATTGAACCCACGTCGACGAATAAAACTAGAAATACATTTTGGAAATCAGGTTACACGGGACCGCTATCCGCTTTCCCGGTGCCCGGGCAGAGATAGAAGGGTGACTTAAGGTGGGGCTCTTTATCTACAGCCTCCAACCCGGTGGGGCATTAAAAACCCTCATTCATTCAGAGTCTCGCTCCGATTTGTTTCATTTTCCTATTATACCATGATGATAGTTGGCGGTGGTTGCATAAGTTCATCAAAAAGCTTAAGAATTAATTAATTTTATCTTGAGATCGCGGCACCGCGGAATGGTGTTAAATAAATGAATTCTCTTCATTTTATAGAGACAATAAATCAAACCCTCCTACGTACAGTATCATAACTTACGAATAGGTCTTTTTTAGTCGTACTATTTTGGATTTATTCGATGTATGTGCCACGTGTAGATGATAAAAAATAATATCAAAAAAATTAATTCAATAATTAAAACCAATTAACAATGTACACTATATAATTAAAATCTAAAACAACTGTTTATCTAATTTGAAAAACACAATTTTAATTAGCAAATAAAACTGTTTTGCATATAGTGTAGTACTGTATAAATATGTATATACTGTTAGTAAAAAGAGAAAACGTCTAATATTCCCATTAATTCCTTTAAGGTGTGCGCGTGTGAGCATGCATATGATTTGGTATCATACCGCACACCAAAAAATATAGCGTCCAATTATAACAAGACTTCTTCATGTGCGGCCTTCTTGAAAGTTGGCGACAAACACATATATACGTGATCACCCTCATTTTGAACACTGAGCCAAATTATACGCCTCTGCTGCCTTCTATCTTCCCATGCATAATGAGTAATAAAGATAGTATTTTCCATTGCGGAGAATGTGACCGAAATGATTGTTATAAGTTTTTATTTATGCGTCTTTATACAACTTCAATACTAATGTGGTCAATCCATAACCTACCAGTAGCCTCATACTGATATGGTAATGTATTTCATATTTAATAAATAGTGGTTCATAAAATTGTACAAACATTCCAGGTAAGTTATTCCATGAACTCTAGTACTGATGAATTTCATGATTTCCCTTTACAAATTGAATTAAGTAAGCAGATATTCATATTTTTCGTAAATATTTTTTTTTTTTTAAATTTAATTTTTAATTTTATTGAGAGGTTTATAATATGATTTTTTATTTTTATTATTATTTTATATTATTACAACAAATTTTGTACATTATATTAAAAACTAGACCCACAAAACTTCTTACTAGACTTGACTTTATTTTCAATTAATATTAATTAAGTGAGAAACTTTTTAAAACAATGTTACAAATAGGTATATAACAATTTAACACAACAAACCGAAAACGTACTCGGTGTCATATTCAACATTCAATTTAATATTTCTAAGTATTCACATGTAAGCATTCAGTTGTTCGACGACGATTTTCAAAGCGCTATTAAATTTTTTTTTAAAAAAACACCTGATGGAGAAAAATGATTTTTTCCTAACCGTTTGATATGTAAAACTCACGTACTCAATCGTGAATACAGAGTTACTGTATACTTTTATTAAAAATGACTAACCACTGAATATGCGACTATTACAATGAAAGTGGTCCAAGTCATGTTTCTTTCGTTTCGAAATATTTAAAGATTTGCGTTTGAATTGATTAAAAAATATTTTTATATTACACAACACAATATTTCAAAATTTATTTAGTAAACTAGATTTATAATTTATTTCGACATATAAGTAGCTTATAAATTTAAAGTTGAAATTATTTACTCTATCAAAATGAACACTACCGGAATACCGTTGAACATTATAACAATACATTGAATATAACGCTTCAAATTTTTCAAAATCATTACAATTTGCATCGTATTATATTAATTTAAAACAATATGAGGCGAAATAATTGATGAACTCATTTTTTTTCAGTTTCATGACATATACCATATTCATAATAATGGGCACATATATACTTTTAAAGTTAAGTATATTCATAGATGCCCATATCTTCACGACACATTGGTTCATTCTCTGTTTTTATTTACCAGATATGAATAGCAAAAATAAATAAAGAACTCGTGAAATTAAAATACATGGAGTTTTCTTAGTACGTTAATGTATAAAATATGTGCATCAAAAACACTTGTCCGTCCCGAGTAGGTCGGCAAAATTAAAAATTGAATATTGCAGGGTGTCAAAATGGAGAAGGGTTTTGTAAATACGCATTCAGGTGTTTCATCTCCTGGACCCTTCCGCGGCAGGGCAGATTACAGGGGTCGTCCGCTTCCGGGCTGCTAGCTCATCGTAAACTTTCGTTTAACGAGTGGGGTGGTGCGAAATGTAAATTTCGGGACCCCACCCCTACGAAGACGTCAATGCGATCCTTTTGTGCCTGCGTGACTTTTTTTGAAACGGGAACGGGAACGGCAAGGATCACGGCGCCGCCTCACTCAAGAAATAATATAACGTATTATTCAGCGTTTCGCTTTTTTTATGAATATTCAACTCAGCCTTTTATACTGCAGAGAACTATAATAATTTATTTCCATTTGTGAAAAGCGATTTTTTTTACTATTCGTATAATTTTGTTGCCTAGATAGCGAAATCTACAGCATTACCTTCATTAAACATCTCCAAGACCTCATATTGATGACACTTCTTGCGTGTTCTCAAGTAAGTTCAATTTTGTTAGGGCTGACAAATTCTTACATTTTGAATGTTTCTTTTCAATTTTTATTAAATTCACCCAAGCATCACTTAAACAATTAGTTTCTTAAAATTATATTACACATCCCTCATTCACGCCTTCTATATCAATTGTAAAATATCATAGTACGAGTCTTGACTGCATTCTGCATTATCTCTGCAGCAAGCGAATATATTTCTACGCCTAAATCAGTTAGTTGCCTACTTTTAATTGTAAATTGTAAAGATATATTAAAAATCACCTATTACTCGGCATCTTATTCCTAATTACTAAGTTACATACTACCAGACGCGTTAGCTGTCATGCACATATTTTATCTTGGTATGCTTAAAATAGCTTTTTGAAAATTATATATATCCACTTAGTCGTAGAAATGAATTATTTATTCCGGAAATAAAATCAAAATATGATTTAGCACAAACACGTTGCATAACGTAGGGTATAAAAATTAAATTAAAAATAATGAATGTGTCCAGAACCATTGTGCGATGCAGGAAGACTTTAAATTTTTTTCAGAATTTTCTCCAATTTGAACTCTATTGTATTGTGATCTAAAAGCAAAATAATGAATCATAAATATTCATCAGACTGTAAAATAAAATACACTAAATACGACGGTTTAAGGACTTTATTTGTTTGGTGAAAATAAAGCGTACAATACGCTTTTGTTTGAATGGGCAGATCCGAAATGACAACGTACCCAATAAATCGAAATCGTTTTATTTGTACGTTTTCTCGGAGTTTCGGCAAAAAACCTTTTAACTACTCGTTTTCTGCCTATGTAAAACCTTTTTTTCCCACTTCCTAACACGTTTTATACGCCATTGTCTACTTTACGCCTCGTGTTGATGGAAAAAAGAGACATCGATTTCCACGACAAATATTTGCAGAGGCGTGTTTTACCGAAAACGTCTACGGACGCTTTTTCCACGGATTCTGTCCAATTCACCTGTTAACCCTCTGCAACATACACATGCCAGAAACTCGTAAAAATCAACATGTCAAAACAATTTGTATTTATACTATATTCAAAAAATATTATATACACTTAAACTCGGTTACATTAATCTTGAAAAACACATCAACTTAATTAAATATATATACATATTTAACTTGCATTAGATTGCACTAGAAGGCAAAATTTAATACAGGAATCAATGTCTTTGAATTCTAAATCTGCAGTTATGTGAATGGGCGTGCATATTTCTTCAGATGTTTCAATGTATACACAAATCAGGAAAACTGTCAGTGGATACTTTTATCAACTGAGATTGATTAAAAGTATTCGGCGATATCTTCCTCTTAGGGAAGTGTATTTATAAATGCATTTATGGTGTCATGTGTCGACAATTATAACAGCATCTATGCTGGCATGCCAATGTTTCAGCTGGATAGAATACAATCCATTCTACATGCGACAGCACGGATAATACATGGAGTTTTCAATTTTTTTCATATAACATCCCTTTTACATGAGCTACACTGGCTTCGGTTCCCTAAAAGAGTTGAATTTAATTTTTGCCGATTGATATGTACAAGACAACACTTAACATGACACTTCTGTATCTTCAAAAGCTTTGTATCCTCAGGTCGTCCTTTACTTCAGCCGCAGGAAGAGTTGTAGAACCGACCAACCGTTGCCAGAAGTTTATATTTAGTAAACGGGCAATTGCGGTGGCAGGCAGAAGCGTGGTACTTTTTGCCCTCTGTCCGAAGAGACTACAAACACACTTTTTCAAAAAGTCATTTCCATAAGGAAAATAACAATTTTGAATTTAAAAAAACAAAGATAATTGTAGAACTATAAACAGTTTATGTATTAAGCGCCCTCGAGATGAAAGTTTCAACGAAAATGGCGCTGTACAAATTATCCATTATTATTATTATATATCTTAAATAAAGTCTCTGATGCACTGTTTCTTATGACGGAAGGCAAAGAGTTCGAATTATACTAATCTAATCTTAAAGTTATACTAATATTATTCACTTTAAAAATTTTGGACTTTGATTACAGCGATAAAAATAAATCGGGCACTTCAATACGCGATGACAGCGTTTTAGAGCATTTTTCGTGTTGAAAAAAAATGCAGGTATTACAAAGTCTTCATAAATTTCTCACCTCCAAATAAAAAGAATCATAAAATGATTAATTTATTAAGTTATGCTTAATAATATAAATTATTAAAATAATTAGATTTCTTCGTAAGTATTGACAAACTTAAAACTAATATCTATGGAAAGTATTACATATGCAATGATACCTACGTGTCACATCTAAATTATTCATATTTTCAAAATAAACTATACGCTTGTGTAATGAAAATTCGACTTTTTTGGTGGTCTTTTGGAACGAAATACAAGCTCACTAAGCGAGTGTCACTTTACCGTATTATTTCAAAAAAATATTTTCAAAATTAAAAAATGCACAAATTTTAGCTCGAATAGATGAATTTTAGTGATTGTTTACATTTTAAAATGCTAATAAAATGCACTTTATATCAACATTGTTAAAATATTACAAACCGCAAGTAAGGGGTTATCAATCCCGGTCAGACAAGTAGAAAAGGTTGTTCCTGGAGCTTTATTCCAACCATTTTAAGGTTCCTCGGAATGTCGAAGTTCTCATTCATTTATCCCCCAATTGTTGGCTACAGAAAGCAGATAAATGTTTGTTAAGCCTTTGCACACGTTTCGATTTTTTCTCGATATGTTTATCCAGTTAAAAGTGAGTGGACAATTGTCCTGGAAAAGGTTTTGTGGGATTTTCGGAAAGTGGAGAATCGGGAACCCTTGTTAAGGTAATGTGTGCGTTGTGGCGAGAAGGGCTCTTTGATGCGGGGTAGAAAAGATAATTAATTTTCTTTGTATTTTTCAACAAATGAATGTGGTTTCAATTTTGTTATAATACTCTAAATCAAGTTTTATAAGTAGAATAATTAAATTAAAAATATGAAATACTGGTATGAGTAAAATATAATTAAATTTGACTACAATGAAGTTTTTGCTAAACACATTAGAAAATTTATTTTTGTTATATTATCTATTTTCCTTAAAGTGAGTAAGATTAAGAAAGAACACATGGAATCGAAAAAAGAATGGGATAATGGTAAGACAAATATATGAATAAGTGTTGATGGCACTAGAAATAGAGGACGTCCGCGGAAGATTTGGCACAACCAGGTACACAGGATACTGGAATATGGTTCTGTTAAAAGCCTCAATAATCGACGACCTTGTATGAGAAGATGTATGAATGAGGATGGGGCAAGAATTGTGTACCAGGACAGAAGAGTGTGGTGCTTTATCCTCTCAGCCTACTCCCTTGGGAGAGCGGCGTGATGCTAAGTTAGTTATCTATTTTACCAAAACACATGTGAAAAAGGGAAAAATATATAAAAAAAGAAAATAAATTAGAAAAATATAAGAGATAAGATATTGCGTATAGAACCGGAGATGAAATCGTTGAAAACTTGGCCAACCAGAGCAGTCCACTCAGCCTGGCATTATAATTATCAAACACCAATTCAGTAGACTCCGCAAAACGTTGCTTGACTTGCAGTAAGGAAAGTGAAAACTAAAGAACGTACAACCATTGTCATAAACCAAATTTTAAAAAATCTCTTTCTGCACTTTCCGCAAGTATGAGGTAGATTAAGTTGTGTATGAAAATGTATTTTTAACTTTCTTCTCGAAGTCTTTTTTATTTTATCTATTTTTTCGAAAAGTTTGATCAAAATATTATTGATAAAATCTCTTAAATCGCATACCTTTATAAACTTTTTAACGCATTGATATTTTCCGGTTATTGCGGCGTGACAATCTCTCCAGTAAATAGTATTTCTATTGAAACAACTTATTTTCATAAATTAATCCGTATAGAATGCAAAAACTATTTAATATACTATTATCTAAGTACACTTAGTTGAACAATTTTAAAATTATATATATATAAAGTCTTTTGCTATATACTTACAAGTAGTCTTTTTTAAATTAGTTGTAGGCACAACATGCCAGAAATTTCAGCCTACAAAACACCCACGAAACTACTATAAAATAAAGCATGTTTATCGCCAGAAGATTTGTAGTTTTCGAACAAATGTATTCATTTAAATATTTACAAAAGAAAGTGAAAAGGGTTGTGATTTTGGCCAATCCCAAACATTTCCCCAAGCTAAAATTAGGTTTAAATGAAAAAATACGATCTGTAGATTTATTGGTACTCGGATAATCGGGCGGTTCCCAAAGCTTTCAAAAATTATTTTATCTTTACCTGTGTAATTTAATGAAAAATGTATTCATTCTTTAGCGTTCAGGATTTTCGTAATTGTTTTCATTAAAATTATAAATCGCTATAAACGTCAATTGTTTTCATAATTATTAAAATTATAAACCTTTGAAAAAGTTTTCCCTTTGTTTCCATGTTATTTGTACAGAAACAACATCATGCGATTAAATGATATTTTGAAGTAATTAATTTTAAATAAAATTCCTCTTGATTTAAAATACATGGGTCATTGTAATACTCCTGATACATCCTTGAGTGGTTTTGTATTTGAGTGACAATTCGATTTAGAAAAATAATGGACGTATGTTAACCATTCTCTAGCAAAATTTCGTTCGAATTTTAGAGAAAATGCACTCATTTTATAATGTAATTATACTTCAGAACAAAGCGTTCAGAGTAAAATCATGAACTATTAATTAATCTTTAAATAAAATATTATATTGTTCATTTTATACACATTATTCGTTTACGATGTATATCTTATTATATACATTTATATTAAATTAAAACATATTTACATTTATATAGTTTCTCATTTATTAGTCATTTTTCATTAGTCATACCTTTTGTTGTCTGTTAAAAATGGATTAAATAAATAAATATTTGATAATGGTTATGAGAAATATTTTAATATAACAGAATATGAATTAATTAAGAGGTGATGAAATATAAGTACTAGAACTTTTTTAAAGATTCAAATATGTAATTTGTTCTGATAAAGCAAAGACAAACAAATAATTCCAATATATTCCTATAGAAATATGGAGTATTTCAGAAAAGCAACCACCGTGTATATCAATTATATAAATATTATATCGATATAGTTAAATAATAACATAGATGGCACGAAATATTTGCAAGACAGGGGTAGAGATTGATGCTACCACAACACAGGGCTAGTGTAATAGTAATATCCTGCTCGTCTATAGATAGCCAACATATCAAAATTGAGACATTTATTGAAATATCAAATCATATAAAAAAAACGTTTGAAGAATGAAAAACTAGTGTTGGCCTACATTATGAAGAGAATCTATCCCGTAAGAATATATTATAAAACAAATAATTATTGATAAATAAAAAGTTAATTAATTATTTAGGAGAACACATTCTTATTGTGAAGTTGTAATTATTCAGAACATAGGTCTGTGATATTTTAAATATGAATTAAATAAATTAAAATATTTAAAAATAATGTCGCTGTAGCTTAGTTGGATAAAGCACCTTCCCCGGTTAGTAAAGAGATCCAGGTTCGAATCCCGGTGGCGCAACAACAATATTTTTCGATAAAATTGATTTTATATGTATATCTTTATAATTAATATATTTAATTCATATTTAATTAATTATTTTCACCATAATTGTTTTCCATACAGAATGCACGCGGAAATTATTTCCATAATCAACCTCGTATTTTTGTTTGGGGTTTCGACAATAATATAATACTAACAGATCTGCTAGGCCCTGCGGGCGGCTGTTGTGGCCGCTCCGCGCAGAACCAAGCACTTTACAGCCACAAATGACACTACGTCGGAATCCAATACATCCAGAAAGTTATAAATAATAGATAGGGAAGTGCAATGTTATTATGAATAGTGCATATCGTAATTCAATTATTTGAATATAAATTTGTACAGAAAATATAGATACAACTGATCATTGTATATGGGTGTGAAGTTTAGTCTCTCACGTTAGCACAAGAAAATAGATTGCAAGTCTTGCGCTAAATTTATGGAACAGTACGTGATAACCTAACCGGAGAATGGAGGAGTAAAGTATAGAACCTGGAACTTCGGAAACGTTACACCGCTCTAGATATACTAAAGAAGGTGAAAGCAAGGAGGGTACAGTAAGGAAGGCATGTATCGAAGTATGTAAGTCCCATAAAAGCCATCATATACAAGCCAACAGGATTGAGACTGAGGGAAAGACTAAAACATAGACTTGCAAGAGGTAGATATGTCAAGTCATGGCTTTCTATAGTTAAAAAAGAAGTAGTAAAATATTTGAAAAAAATTAAACTAAAAACAAAATAAAACACATTTACCTTTACTGTTACAATATCGTCCGTAGATCTGTTTTCAACAATGAATATTTGTGAACATTCATGGGAATAATATGTTACCCCCCTCATTCCCCTATAGTCCGAGTTTACCCATTCAATATTTACTATTATTGCTTTCCAATTGCATCCCCCGAAATTGGGTTGGGGTCCGGCGGGCCCTCCCCTCGCTAATTTCAATTTACATTTATATGGGGCGGTCGTGAATAAGTGGATCCGAATGCTCTCTTATATATTTCTAACTTCTTAGATATGATTTATTATGTTGATTGTCAATTTTTTTATATAGAAGAAACTCCACCATAAAAATTCCGTTATAATATTTTCGTTCAAATTTTATAATTATTATTTTTGACACAATTGAATTAATTAGAAAACAGTACATTTATAATTGCGTCACTTTAAAATAAATGAATAACTACGGATGATATCTTTATTGGAAACTTATTAACGTATACATATTCTATTGTGTAGAAATAATAAATAATTAAATAGTAAGTTCCATGCATATACACACTCGCCATACAAAATTATAAAAACAGGAGAATATTAATATTCGAAGAGAATTAGTATACAAGATGTAACAGACCTAGTCCACAACACTTTATAGATAGATTTCTGACTAAATTGCGAGTCGAAAATGTTCAACCATGTCAGAGATATAAACATTTCAAAATATTATAATTATGTGATTATTTCGATTAATAAATATTTTGTTGATTCTAAATTATATATTGAATAGAAAAAATTAAAGGTCTTCTAATATTGAGCAGCTAGACTATTTTACGTTAGATGATTTAGGGCCTGAAGCAAAGATATAGATTAATAATTTAACAATTTCGCAAATATTTATTTCGAAATACGTAGACTTCAAGCGTAACACGATTTAATACACATTTCAAACAATAATATTTTCCGTAACAGTGTAGAATTTGCCCATATGCCTTGAACATTTTCAACTCGTAATATAATCAGGTATCCGCCCATAAAATATTGTGGACTAGGTCTGTTACACCCAGTATAGTATATATATATATATATAATTTATTTTTTTCATCTGAGCTTTAATAAATAACTGTATGACTTTAAATCAGGTAAAAAATGTTAATTGTTAAGAAAATGAAATATTTCAATAATATTAGTTAATAAATGTATAACCAGATTTGTTTGTTTCAAACTTTAAGCAGTTTTAACGTAAAAAATATATCATCCATGTAGTCTTGGATTATGTTAATTTAACATTATTGTCATTTGAATGACTATTTGTTTTAAAAAATATATAAGCAATATTTATTGTCTGGATTGAGAATTTAATAATTTTTTTATTATTTGAATGATCTTCTATGCCAAAAGTTGTTATCATTCCACAAAGTATACATGTATATTGTATTCAATACAAAAATTGTGAATATTTTTTCGGTTATATCTATGTGTCTGATCCAAAAAATAGGGATGCTGTGCTGAATATGCACGTTTGGAGTGAGACGCTCTCACCCTTGTGTTCTCATTTAGAATTTTTATATTTATCGAATATAATGTTTTTATGGTTATGATTTAATCTTTTTTTTTTGTAAGGATATTAATTAATAAGCTTGCGCTATAGCTACAACAAACGTCTGTTGAAATAGCTGTTACATAACTGGTAATTTTATATTCATAGGTAGGTACTGCGTAAGAAGTTACACTTCTAAAACGATTCATATCCTACCTGAATCGCCTGCGCCCCATAACCGAACCTTTTGACCGAGCAGTTTGGTCTTGCAATGAGATGCTCGTCCAGTTATCAATAAGTCGGGGGTTAGCTAAGCTATTTATTACAAGGCTACTACTATTTTTCATAAAAACATATTTATGGATGCCGAACTTCGAAAATAATAAAAATATTTACTGTTACTGTAAGTTTGTAGAACTCCATAATCACGTATGCGAAAATAAAACGCTTGTTTTTTATTCTACTTGAGACAAATGGACAGACAGTTTTGGAACAATTTTGAATTCTGCACTTATTTAAATTGAAATAATTAGACACAGGCGTTCGTATTTTTAAAAGTTCGCAAATTGAGTGTTTGCATATAGAGGACTACCTTTATAATCATGTGTGAAAGGAAAACAGAGTCTAATAGAGTTAGATCTTAAATTCACATCTGGCATAGTCTTAAAATAAATAGATTTTGAAATGATATTAATCTGAGAAATGAAATAGAATATTATCGCGTTATCGCGCTTCTAACATCGAGCTGTATCCGAAATATTTGCGAAGTGTAATTAATATCCTGCAGTGGTATATTTACAAGGAGCATTAATCCTGCAATCTTCCCAACCGCACTAATTCTGCTGTGAAGTGTAGTATGTATATTCAGATGGGCATACAAACAGACAGACAGACAGACGGACAATAGTAGAGCCTAGGATAGACACGTTCATTTACTACACTAAATGTTCGCTCAGATGTGTGTTTATTCAATCAGATTACATGGTTTGCTCCCTTCGGAACTGCGAAACGAGACTACGACCCCTTTCCACCGCCGCAGCCTCTTTTCACCCTCAAAAGCCTTCCCCGTGCCCAGAGTTACAGTATTTTCGAGCGGAATTGTGAAATACAAAATGAAAACGGGATATCTTTATATTTCAACATCTTTTTAGAATTAGGACGGAATTAATACAAAGATAAATAAAAATTAAATACGCATTTTCACTAATGGAGAATTTTGGAAAATCATTTCTGTCGCACAAGAGATACACGTAGTAACTCAGTCAAAACTACGGTTTTTTTTTATATTTGCTATTTCATGGATATACTCTAAATCTTTTTTCAGATTGAATTTATAGCTTTACTCCGCATATTTCATACTTCTACAAGACAGAACAAATAGTTAATCTACTTTCAATATCATCTAAATATGGTAGAACTTTACTTTTTATGTAAACATAGTAAAATAAAAGGTTTTTATAGAAAGTTATGTGAATGTGTGGTTGATATTCTTACATTCGAGACAATTTATTAAAACAAATATAGTATTTTATTACATTTTCTCTACGCTTTATCATATTAATATTGTGGAATGTAATAGTGTAAAGAACATTTAAATTGCAAATATAATAGGCAATCGGCATGAATAAAGAGACAGTATATTAGAAAACAAGCGAATAATGAGACAAGTTTACATACATTTTATATCAATTTTACAATAAAACCCGCATTACAAATTACGATCTCCCCGACTCTCGCCGATTTTACAGTCAAAAACTTTAAAATCTTCACTCATGACGAATATTTATTCAACATCAGCATGCAGATAAATAAAAATAAATTATTTAAATTAAACAATAATTTTATTATTAAAATGCTCGTCTCATTATATTTACAAATGTGAAAATAAAGCCAATAGCTATTTTGCAATACTTATTTTCAGTTCAGAGACATGTTTGGGTGTTTTTTAGGTTTATTAGTAATGACATATTTCACTGTATCTCAGCTGATGCAATTATTTACATTAAAGTCTAAATCAAAATGATAGTCATAAGGTATAGAAAAACTTATTCCTATAATAATTTATGTAATAGTATTTGACTTATTGGTTAAATGGTTAAATTCTTAGATATTATACCGAGATATCTCGGTTTTGAAAAAAAGTGTATTCATTATTTTTATTCAAAGAACGGCAGAAAAAATACCATAAAATTAAATATCAAAAAAGTAAGAAAACGCTAAATGTATTTTTATAATTGTAAGAAATATTTCATATTCAAAATCAAATGTGAATATTTTTTATTAAAATTAATCTTAATTCTCTTTTTTTAATAGTTATAACATTAGCTATCATATTTTACAACATCTTATATTTTAAATTATTGGTATATTTTGCATATTCGTACATTCGCACCATCCAAGGAAAACTTTTATCACATCTTACCATTAAAATGTAAATGTACTGTCTACTAAAATACAGTAGAAAACTAATGTCGCAATCAGGGCAGTAAATTAAATATTTCCTTTGCTACCAAAATTCTGTAAATATAAACCGTACAAATTTGATCGATCATTAAATTATTTTAATTAATAATTAAGCTACGTTCATAAAGTTTAGTACTGAACATCATTTGTTTTATGTTACAACATCGTTGTAATATAGTGATAGTTGTTGGACGGATAAAGCAGGTATTTATATTATTTTGAATCTCGTATTACCGAGAAATAGTACTGAAGCAAAATAATATATCTATGACAGAATAACTTTTGTATTTTGTTAAAAATCGAATATTTTAATTTCAGACGCCGCTTCAGCCTACGCTAAAAGGGTAGGTATGGGGTAGTTCCTATCTTTTCCGCCCATCCCATTTCCAGCAATAAAGACCGGCGAGGGTGTCGATTCGGCGAATTGAATTTTTAATCGACACAGCGAAATGTCGCCATGACTGATTTTACATTATAAAATGTACGTTGCCGCGCATTGTTGAGGTTGTTGATGGAATATAAATAACATGATTGCGTCACGAGATACGTCACAACGGTTGTAATACTGATGATTTAAAAAATTGCAAACATTTCGTTCCCCCAAAATACAAGTAATGTAATGATATTTCGATAAGAGTTAAGAAAAAAATCAATATCTGTTTCTAAATATTTGAATATAAAGATATACTCTACTAAAAAAAACTCTCGATCAAAATATATGGAGTTGTTCGGTATTTATCGCCGGTCGCCGTACGCGTATGGATGCTCCATAAGTTTTACTATACCTATTTGCCCCCCCTCCCCCCTTTCTTTAACCTTACCGCAGAGCACGACTTTTTCTGTAGTGTGGTCTATGACTTTTGAAATGTCAAAAAGTGTCAGCATCCTACTATGTGGTCGTTATATTGGTCTGATTATACAGTTAGTGTTGCTATTGAGTTTATAGGTTTTCTCTTGAAGTGTGCCGAAGCTCATATTGTGTTTAAAATGCTTCGTGTGAATCGGCGAAGTTGTTCCAGGAAGTTCAGGAGAGCTACAGCAAAGAATATCTAGGCAAGTCGTGTTTCCTGGCTGGTCGTTGAGCCCCTATTGATCTGTCCCTATACCAAATACATATCACCTTTCCTACACCCCGTTTACTCATAGGTAAACAAGAGTGAGAATATTTTTTAATCAAATGTATAAGAAATCTACATATTTATATATAGGTATATGGTAATTACAAAAAAAAATATCACCATCTATTGACCAGTAGCGTAAACAAGGTACCGAGCATAGGTGCAAATGCAGACCCATCAGAGAGCGATGCGTCGTTAGAGCAATTTAAGGTTAGATCACTTATATTCAACGACAAGAAAGCAGAAGTCAAAACTACACTGTAAATTTTGGAAGTGCACCATTTTACTTTACCTAGCTCGCGCGACGTATTCTTAACCAAATCGTATTTTAACATTTTTCTAATATTTTACTTCTTAATAAATCATACAATGTCGTTGTTGAAACAAGATTATACCATCATAATCTTGTTTCATAATGTAAGTAAGATTTCTACTTTAACTTCTAGGTATCGCACTCGGGCACAGCTAAATAAAACTTATCAATCTCTATATATCTATACTTTAGTGGTGTGCACTAGGCATGGACTTAGGTTATGCTGTTAATATCGATGGATTGTATTATCACTAGAGGTTGTATTCATCATGCACTCTTTCAGAAGCACGTTTTTATGAAATTATACCAGTGTGACTTTTACCTGTTTTTATTTCTATTTCTGATAAATATGAATATAATTACTATTATTTTTTGAAAATTCTTCAAGTTTTTAAGTGAAGGACTTCGCATAAAATACACGTTTGCGACATTTTGCAACACGTTCGAGAGAAGACATATTCAGAGTACCGCGCGGCGCGAGAGTTAGGTTTAGTTCGTATACGGTTACAGATTTCGCGAAAAAACACATGCGCAGCTTTATTTGTCACTTATAAATTCTTCTGCTAGCTAGTCAACGCGTCAACATGAGAACTGAATAATTTTCACACGGATACATAATACATCAAATAAATATTTAATTTAGATATATTTTGCAGAAATTGTAGTCATGCATAGCTTTTTTGATTGCAAAGAGTGCACGCCCCTGCTACACATATACTTTACCCACATAATTATCATAAATTAGGAGTGAATGCAAGGCAGTTTATAGAGCAATTTAGTAATAAAATTAAGAAAGGGTTCCTAGGAGATTAGAATGAGTGAATAGAGGATGGTAAGAAAGACATGCATGTTGATGGTACTGTACCAGAAATGTAAAATATCTGAAAGCCTGATTATGATCAGAAAAATTAGGTACCTACTGAAAGATGATCTTGTAAGAAGTCGCAACATAGGAAGAAGATGTATGCATGGGAATGAGGCGAGTGTTATCTATCATGATATGACATATCGAATGGTGATAAGAAACATATGAATACTTAAGTTTGGCAGTTGCAAGAAAATAATTTATATTATACACGATATTCTTTTACAAATAAATAACAAATAAAAATGGAGAATTGAACAGAAAATGAAACTTATTTTTTTGACTATATTAAATCATTATTTATATTTTTACGGAAAACACATTATTTTTGTGAAATTGCAGTTTTTCATAACATAGTTCTGTGGTATTTTTAATACAAATTAAACTAATCAATTTAAAAGATATACAGAAGAAATCAATTTATCGAAAATATATTTTAGTTGCTACCAGGATAATAATATATAATTTTTGGGTAAAGCTGATATATAAAAGACGTAACATAGTTCTTTATCATATTAAAAACCATATATGTTTATTATTAACTATTAACTTTAGCTATGTTATAAATAAATTTCGATAATTCTTTTTTTCTATCTCTGAGATCTAAAGAGCCATTTTGAATTTGATAGCAACATAGATTTTTCTCAAAGCAATAAGTTAAATTGTTCCTTGTAAAATGTTGAAATCAAACCACCTACAATAATCGTAGCAGAATGATTATAATATAAATATACTAGCTGAAGTACTCGACCTTGCCTGGGCTTTACGCAGATTGAAGAGGCTTCATTTAGGGGGATGGGGGTATTTTTTTTTCGAAATCAAATGTAGACAGTAATTTTTCTCTTATTTTGAACGTCAAGTGTGCAAAATTTCATCAAGAAGTATCAAAATTCTGCTTTAAGGTGTGGGTTGGGATTTTCGAAATCTCATGTAGACAGTGACTTTCCTCTCGTTTTGAAGGTTAAGTATGCAAAATGTTATCAAGCTCGGAAAAAAACTTGTATATAAATTTGTATAAAAATAAATAAACCATCAGACACTCTTCTTTATATATATAAGACTAGCTGAAACACCCGGCATTGCCCGGACTTTACGCAGAATGAAGAGGTTTAATTTAAGAGGATGGCGGTAGTTATTTTTTCGAAATTAGATGCAGATAGTAATTTTCCTCTTAATTTGTACATCAAGCGTGCAAAATTTCGTCAAGTATCAAAATTCTGCTTTAAGAGGAGGGAAAGGGGGATGGGGGTGGTTTTTCGAAATCTCATGTAGACAATAACCTTTCTCTTGTTTTGAAGGTTAAGTATGCAAATTTTTATCAAGGCCGGAATAAAACTAGATTTGTATAAAAAGCAAACAAACCAACAGACACTCTTCTTTATATATATAGAAGATAAATAAATATATTATATATAAATAATAATTGTCAAAATTGATTAGTTTTTTGATTTTCTTGAACGTTTTGATGTACAAACTAATTATTTTCGTATTAGTAATACATAAAAAAAATATTTTCTAACATAAAATTATATTTCTTTTGTAAAACTATTGTAATTTAAAATAAAGAAAATGTTTGAGATAAAATTAACTAATTATCGTTTAGTAAAGCAGTCTATCTGCAATTGGGTTCAAGTCTCGGTGGCAGCACAATATTTTTTTTCTGATAAAAGATTAGTAATTATTGTTTTGTGACATATTTGATTTGATTTAGTTAACATTCTCTTTTCTTGTGATGTGCGTACATGGGTGAAATATATTCATAAAGATCGATGTGTGTCAGTTGCATCATTTTACTCTGCGTGTAAAATATAAAAGGCTATAGTCATAGCTTTCTCCCCGCCTAACTATGTACTGCCCTTTATGTGAAGATTTCATCCCTCTTACACGTATTAAAATGATATAGTTTTCAATTATATTACTATAAGTATCTTTTTCTGATCGTGAAGTTGAATTAAAACTTTTAGAGGTAGAAAGATTAAACAAGTTTCCATTTATTATATTATAAAATAATATTTAATAAAATATTTTTAATTCCCTGAAATATAGTTACTCCATCTTTTCATCCCGCATATAAGAAAAAAATTGCTATCAAGAAACATTTTAATATTTCATAGACGAAGGCTGATTCCGGTCATGTCAATGTCGAATATGTCTCTCTTCGTATTTTTTTGTGTAAATGTTTGTTTTATTCTTTATTCAAATAGTTTCTTTTTATTGGAAAAACGACCGAATTCAAAAATCCCAGGAAATTAAGTTATTTTATTTTTACTCACAAATATATAAATTTCGATTTTACCTGTCAACATTTTATTCATATTCATAGCATCGTTAAAATTGTCAATATAGGCAAACGTACTTTAATCAAAAGTATTAACTTATTTCTTAAATTTTAGAAAACAAAATATTTTATTAGAAATATTTTAAGGAGAAAATTTTCTGTATATTTATTGGCAAGCGTAATTACTTCAAATAATATTATTTTAGGTTGAAAAATTCCCTTGAAAATTTTTGTGAGCACAGCAATATTATCCTGAACCCTGCATACACACTGTTAAAACATAAAGATATTAAGATAAAAAAAATCGCCCAAAAAAGGGTATATAGATCAAAATTAGATTTTCTGAGCGTAATTGATAAACAGTCTATCGTTATACAAAGTTCCATACTCAACTTCCGGTGGTAAATATATTTTTGCGATAGATAAATTGTATATGTCTATCTTCAAAGTTATTTGCCTAAATTGTTTTATAAATTTTTGGTTTACAAACATATTTATTGATTATAAGTATATAAATTACAAACGCTAGTAAGTATATCTGCCCGTACTTCCCAACATGCGTATTATGGCTCCTAATACATTTCATTTTTAAGTGCTTATCGGTAGCAGATTTAATGCATTAACAAATGTAATGAATTGGACGCGCATTTAAAAAAAAGTTAAGAGGAATCCAGACTTGTCAAAAACAGAGATATTATTATCAATATTGCCCTTTCAAAATCAAAAATGGCAGTAGACCTGTTCACCAGGGTCTGCAGTGGTGTTTGCTCTAGGGTGATAACCGTCTGCTAGGGTAGGCGACTGGGATAGCGGGTAGGCGAAGGCATACAGACTCCAGCAGACAGTACAATACAGGGATGAATGGAGGAGAGTCGATCATAATGGAAATATCTAGCCACTTGTAGCGACTCCTAGTGAAGCGGTGGTCGGCAACTAAGCCGTTCAACATTTGAAACGGGCCGACAGAGTTATTTATTTGTACTTAACTCCATTATTACTATTTATTTTGTTTCAAACAGATATGAGACACAAATGTAGTTACGTTATGGTGATTCGAAAAAAAATAAAAAGAGACAATATCAATTTTCAGAACAAGTAAAACTGTTCCCTTCTGAGAAATCCCACACTTAGTATCATATTTGATCGTAGGATGCTCTATCGTGTATGAAAATTATCGTATTTTATATTTTTATGCGTACATCTAGCTTGATAATGATATTTTAATTATATTTTTTTTACTACATCAACAGAAAATTAATAATAAATTTAACGATGCTAATTATATGGGTGGTGTTGTATATTTACAAGTTGAGCTATAAACTTATAGATAAATAAAACATATGTATGATCATATAAAACATACAAATATATGAATCTTTAGACATATATGTACTAAAAACAAATGTGTAGAAGTAAATCTATTGTGTCGTCCTTGGAGGGAACACTTGGTTGTCTCCCTTTTTACTCAGTCAATTGTTTTAGTAGTATAAGGAGAAATCTATCATCTAATTGATATAAAGTAACTTTATAGCGCCAAGATGTTTCAGAACAATGTCTAATCCTTTATAGGGACAGTATGAAACCAAATTTACACACTTAATATGTCTAAAGTTGTCGTAGATAATCTCGAAATTCAATTTTAAAAATCTGCAATATTAGAGTTCCTAGTAACTACCCATCGGTAAAAAATATAATATGCACAAAATATATAAAAATATGCATATCAAAAATATACAATATTATGAAGATTATAGAAAGCGAGGCTTAATGATCTGAACCAAAATAAAGTGTCATATTTTTTGGAAACATTCTAAAGCTTGTATGAGAAGATTTATGAATGTGGATGAGGCGAGAATTGTATGTTAGGACAGAAGAGTGTGGCTCTCTGTCCTCTCTGTCTACCCCCACAGGGAAACGGCGTGATGGTAAGTTAATTAGTTAATTATTAAAATGTCTATCCAAAAATATATTGTTACAAATATTAAAAATAAATCTATTATGTCAATAATTATTGTAAAGTATTAAGTAAACATCTAAAATATACCTACAGGAATTTAAATTCAAGATGTCAGAATAATAAATTGAGGATATCAAGACACTTTAACCGAATTTTAACGTTAAAAAAATAGTTTGAAAAATTCACTTCTTCTAGAAATAAACGAATGACGCGAGAATCCAAATTTTTCCCGATAATCGGTTCGCAATATTAGACATATTTTATTCTTTCTTCTCTCTATTTCTTCTTTCACACGGTCTCTTTTTTAACTTAAATATGATAGAATCTAGAAAAGTATTATTTTTTTAATATGCTCTCTTCTATAAAATCGAGATTATAATAAATAATAAAAATTCAATATTTATTTTTGCTATAAAATCGGTTAAACTATCTTACAACATACTCTGAAGTAGACGTTTTATTAATAAATGTCAAACAATATAAAATTAAATGAATCAACTAGAAAGATAAACAGAAAAAAAATGTTTTTGAAAAAATATTTAGTTGCTACCGAGATTTAAACCTGGACCTATTCCTATCCAGAGAAGTGCGTTTACCATTTTCGCTATAGCAATCGAATACATTTTCGACAAATATTGAAATTATATTCTGTAATCTTTTCAATTGACATATCCATTGTTCAATTTTTAAAAGCAATCAACATTATATTGCGGTGAATCTCAAATACCTTTCAGTAAAATACAATAGGAGATGCTAGAATTAAATTAAATTAAAATTAAAAAAATAATTAAAAAAATAATTTAAAAAAAGATAAACTTTGATACAACTTATATATATTATATTTTTAAGAACACATCTTTGTTGTGAAGTTGCATTTTAAGAACAAAATTGACTCATTTAGTTTGAATTAAAAATACCACAGAATTATGTTCTGAAAATGCAACTTCACAATATTACCTTAAAATTTAGTGTTTACCTTAGTGTTTACCTTAAAAATAATATATTTTCCATAATTAATCATTTAATAGCCGTTCGAATACAAATATTTTTTTTTTTGGGTACCTCCAAGTTATGCATACCTGGTTATCGCAATACACGCCTTGTACGAGGGGAAACGAGGGAAAGTTTCCAATACATGGTTGGTCATGTTTTCATGTCTGGTGCAGAGGAAATATGCTGCAGTGTGTAACGCAATGGAAATTATTTGCAGTGTGGCAATTGGAACATTTCATTTAATTTAAGGCTACATGCAACACCATGTCTTATGTCATAAATTGCGTTATTGTATTAGAAAATTTATATTTATTATATTTTATTTGTTGGTTTTTCTATGATAGTAAAATTTTTGTTATTAAGGTACTAGTGTGGCTCGTTATAAAACGTTGTTTAAGCGGCATCTTTTCTGAACCGGAATTTTTTATATTAATTAAATACCATCACATCATTAATTGCCCACCAATTTTCTTAACCGAAATCATGGTTCAAAATTTTATTTCATCTTTTTTGCGCACAATAATAATTCATCATTCTATCAACTCTTTATTTTACGCATACGCAGTCTGTTTAAAATATCGTTACTTTATCGAGTTCGCCATTTGTCTTTTAGTATTTATGAAACACGAGGAATATTTTTTAATAACTAACATAATTGCAATGTTCCAATTTTCATATTTCTGATAGAAGAAAAAAATATATCCATATAACCAAAAACACAAATTTCAACGGAATTTCCCTAAATAGTATCAATTTTCCTTTTGTAATAAATATAGACGTTAGAGTTTTATGTATATTTATTCTAAAATAAATCAGACTGATGACAAATTTTATTGAAAGGTAAGTAAATCAGCGATATTTCGATTCTGAACGTCTTGTCCCAAGAGACTACCTTCGTAGAAACTTTAATTAACCAAACATATTTATACACAACCCAAAGAATGTGCCAGGCCAGTTTTTTGCGTCAGCCTTCGGAAACAAGAGCGGGTAGAGAAAGAAGATATATACAGGCTGAATATTACGTTCCAGGCCGATTTTGTCTGACCACCATTTTGGTTTGACAGAAATTTGTCAGTTCACATTTAGTAGTCGTAAAGAATAGTTAATTATAATTCATTATAGAGTATCTAACGCCTCAACAACGTGTTGAACTCATTAAAACATTTTATCTAAATAATAATGCTGTAATCATTAATGGTGATCACTATCGTCGCGTATCAATTTGGCCTGCAACACATGTGGTTTCAACAGGATGGAACTACCTCATACACAGCACGAGATACGCTTGAAATTGTGCGAGAAATTTTTCCCGGCCGCATAATGTCAAAACGTGGTGATTGACCTGATTTAATGGCTGCCGACTGTTTTATGTAAGCATACTTAAAAGGAAAGGTCAACGCCAATAATCCAACAACAATTCCGATGCTACAGAATAATATACGAAATAAAATTGCTGAAATAACATGCGTGTGCAAGAATGTTATGAAAAATATGGTTAAAAGAGCACGCATTTGTATTGCTGCCAATGGCGACTATTTGGTCGATGTCATATTCCATATATACTTGTAATAAACCAAATATTCGCTTAATAAAAATGAATTAAAAAATTGTATTTAATTTCCTAGTTATTAAGGATTATTAGGGTTATTATCCTTGGAACATAATATTCACCCTATATTTATACAATATCCCAATGTCCATGAACGTCACGTCACATAGGAAAATGAAACTGATACATAACATCGAAGTAAAGTGTTAATATCCTTTGAAATATACGATTAATGTGGATATGTGATTTTTTGGCTCTGAAGTATATGTAGGTATGTAATTATATCGCGCCCGTCCTAAGTTAGGTGTAAGGTTCTAAATTAAAGTGTCTCGAGTTAAGATGATGGATAGATTATAGAGATAAATAAAGGAAATACCAGCCGATATTAGTACCGTATTAACTCGAATATAACGCGATATAATTTTAGACGATCATTTTGAAAAAAAAATCATATATTTTTGAGAAACAAAAATAAAATAAAATGTAACTATGTATAAAAGTTAATTGGTTTCATAATTACTTATATTATATATTATTTAGATTTCTAATATAATGCGAACGTCATTATTAAAAGGATTTTAATGTTAAAAAACATCACATTATATTCAAGAAAATATGATATTTGTGAGAAGTTTATTTGTATAATTTCACGATAAAATATAAAACGCTCTGTAAATCACCAGCAGAAGAAACTTGAACGACCAGTCCAGAGGTATGCACAACTAATAAACATCGGAGAATGTTCTCATGATATCACGGCTGACTCAGAATCCATCATCAGGGCTAATGAATGTCTGGTAAGACCTGATTTATCTTGTAATGGGATCCAAAACATCTGTCAAAGCTATTCAAAACAACGAAATATATACGCATACATAAAAGTATACAGTATTATGTGTTGAGTTTTCTACGTACGATATTTTAACAGTTTCGAGAGAGTTTGCTTATGATTCACATGGTTAAATCCATTGATTAATCTGGTACATAGCAACGGAGGGTTGATCAGAAATGAAGGAAGCCATTTACAACACTATTTTGCATTTTTTTCATTCTTAAAAATCTGCACGAATTTTAATCATTCAATATTTGTTTAATTTTACTATTTCAAATACAAATAAATAATAAATATGATTGTGAATATTCTCGCTTATATACATGTTTATTGATATACATTAAATTGGATATAAATACTGTCACTAAAAACCAATACGTGACATATTGAATCTAAAATATATATAATATGGTCCATTGTGTCTACGTTTTTTATTGGTGTTTTCAGATATTAAATTTTTTATCGTAAAATTTTTCTATAACCTTATTTACATTATCGTATAATTTGGTGTCCGAAATTTCGCCCACAATTTTTCGAACACAATTGATTGCCCATAATTATCGTTCGCCCACAGTTATTGTTATCCCACAACTCTTTGTATATATATGGAACTGGCATCTCTTCTAGATTAGATGGTATTTTTTTGGGGAAACTTCCCATGAAATTTTCTCCAAGGCAACCATACAAAAAAAGGCGATCTAACCTAGAAGAGATGCTAGTTCCATATACTAGTGCTCACGGAAACTTTAAATCGAACACATATATATAAACATATTTTTCATAAATGTTAATGTCTTATTTTTGTTTTTTTAACATTTTGTACATTTTGTTTTTTAGCTGTTTTAATTAAGAACTGGGATTTATTTAAAAGATGTAAAAAATCTTAACTAAACAGCCATTAAATTGTTCTCTATCAACAGTATCTAAACTTTAGCACGTGTTGAAGTAACGCAATAAATTGTGTTTCGCTAAGCTCCAAGATGGGTTGGCTTTCATTCCAAATAATGAAGGGAAGGGAATTTGCAAGGTAATGGGAGTAAACACGTATCACGGATAGCTTACAACCCTTTTTTCGCTTACTGTCGAAGGAAAGAATTCGAAGGATTGGGGTGGTAACAATTAGCGCAGTGTAAGTATGCAATAAGGGTACAAAAATCAGTGAAGTAGATTATTTAATTATTTACATTCACAATATTTTGAGTATATCCAAATTGGATTGGAAATCAAGACATATTGTGGATGTCTCATAGAGACGAAGTATGGGAAGTATGGAAGTTATGGGTATTACAGGGCTTACGACCTGTCCTCGGCTGACTTGAGTGATCACTTTACACCATGCAACATTCACCAATTCTACCCATGGTCGACTGCCGAAGTGCAAAAGTTGTATATATGTTTTTACCATGTAGAAACCTTTTAAGTATTTTTTTTCAACTACACTGTCGCCATATATGGTTTGAAATTTCATATTCATATATGTCTCTAATGAGAATCTTTTTGATAGAAGTATGAGAGTTATATTCTTTATCTGTGTATATGACGAATGATTAACATATATACTAGAATACGCCTGTCTTTAAATATCTTTATGAAATATTTTCAATACATTCCACAATGTTTTGCTGGTAGGTCATTCCATATGAAATGGTTTAACACTGGCTGCTAGACCATTTTTAAATATTCTTATGCTTTCAGAATCAAGCCGGTTTTCTTTTCTTGTCTGAAAGAAACTTGTTTAATGTGTACGAGTTAGTACCTTATATATCTTTATATCTTTAAAATACCCATTCCGGTTTACATGTATCAAATATTCTTTGGTTTAATACGAATATACTATTGACGTATGAAGTTTTTGACATTTTGTGCTCGCAATATCTCTGCTTGCAGTCAAATCTCAATCTCGAAATTTTTGGTGCTTAATATTATCATATAGTAAAATATAATTTTTATAAATTGATTTTATCTATATATCTTTCTTATTGATACATTTAATTTCTATTGAGAAGTAATTGATTTTTTTTTAAATATTTTAAAATAAATTGTCAAAGCATTCATACAGCTGTCTTCTGACTCTAATGGGTATAATAATTATTTGTGTTTAAAGTATATTATGTAGAATATATCACTCTACTAGGAACGAAAACATGTACTGGGAAATAAAGTGTACTTAATAAAAAATATCTATGTTATGTGAAAATCGGTTTTATTTTTCACGCTCCGCCAGTGCTGCAGAGCGCTGGGGTCCGGAGAGCAAAGTCGGAAAATAAAATTAAATAAAATAGCAATAAATTGTCCGAGAATTTTCCGTACATTTCCGCGAAGGAATGCGTGCAAAAGCGTCCCCCCCTCACCCTGCTGCGATATTTACGATAACGATAGGCCCGCTTACGTTTCCGTCTGCACGAGAACAGCGAACGGTGAAATTCAAACAGGTGAAAAAAAAAATGGAGTGTTTTGTTCGAACTTTCCAGAAATTGAATTAATTATTACAATTAAATAACAATTATGCATTTGTTTTTTAACATGATTTCAGATTATAAATCCAAATAAAAATATAATCTTTTTACTATTTGAATCAAAAATAGACAAAGTATATAATATTATTAAGGATAACATATTCTTACTGTGAATTGTAATTATTCAGAAAATAGGTCTGTGATGTTTTAAATACAAATTAAATGTATCAATTAGAAAGATATACATATAAAATTAATTTTATCGAAAATTATACAACAATATATATATTCCCGGTAGTAACAAAAATATTTTACGAATTTTTTTTTTTATATATATATATATCTTTCTAATTAATAGATTTAATTTGTATATAATATTACCTAGTCTTTTTAAATTTATTTAGTCTAGTTGTAAGGTCGTAGGAGAACTTATAATTACACTCAACAATTGTGCAGGAAACCGCTTTTATAAAAAAAAGTCTTCTTATATTTATTATGCTTTTACATTTATTTTATTTGTCTAAGATTTATTATATTACAAAATTATATGATTAACATGAAAATACAATTTTTAGGTTATTGTAGTAAATGTGTACCTACATAAATGTAAAATATAAATAAATTGCGTTTAATAAATTTCTACATGAAGTTTGATTGAGAAAGCAAAAATAAAAGAAAGTTAATTTAAAAAAAATTGTAAGCTCTAGGGGTGAAGGGGTGAATGTTTATGAACGGCGACTGTGGGGGATGATTCCATAGTTATTTCCATTTCGATGCGCGTTACCGAGTTAATCAAAAAATAGCTCACGCTAGTAATACATTTTGGAATCTCACGGATGGGCGGTTTATTAAATATTTCTATGGTTTAATAATAAAACTATTTACAATTAAACTTGTGATACAGTTTTCATTACACACGAGCAGATATTTACGATGATAAATTCATTTAAAAAAACAATAAAAGCTTATTTGTAATCGTTATTTTTGAAAAATATCTAGAAGGTAGATGAATATTTGGTTGATGCCATAGATCAGATCTTTTTACATTACTATTCGCGGACTGAGGTCCCGAACCTCTCCTAAGGAGCCGCCAAGTTTTATTTGCAAAAAATCTACTAATATTTCCGAATAGTTTTGAGCAATATTTTTAAAGAACCACGTTAAAAATGTGCATTTTGTAATGCATGGATTTATTTGTTTCGGTATAATATACTCGTGTGCATTAAAAAAGAAAATAATTAGATAGTCATACCATACCGGATACTGATTTGTTATGTAAAAATACGCATTCATTTTTTTTGTTTGGTTGTAATTTGCAGTATTTAAAAAAAAAAATTGTTAATGTTAAAAAAAAATCGGTACAGTAATTTAAAAAATAAATCAATATCAAATTAATATGAATTTTTAAAGAAAAATGCTTATTTTAGTATGAAACCAGCCCCAAGTTTGTTACGAAATTCATCCCATGTAAATAAATATATTATTGATATGGATTAAGATTTTCTCCTATATTAAGATATCCTCATTAAGATAATTGCTGTAGTCTATTTAGCGGTTTAAACACAAAAGAAATGCAGCACCTTCTTTAAAAAATAAGCTAGAGTCCCTACTTAAATTAAAAACCATTTAAATGTCAGAGTAGCGAAAACTGCTATTGGTCGAATCTTAACATAAATGGCGGAGGTCAAATGCAACTGACTTTTCAGCTGACTAATTTACATCTAACTTTGATTGCTAATGAATTAAGACAATGCGTAATCCGTATAAAAAGTATTTTAAAAAATGAGGTAGAATCTACATTTGTACCTTCAGAAAAAAGTCACATGTCCACTTAATTCGTATTTCGAAGGAAATTATTATTATTATTTATTATTAAAATTGTATTTTTATATACGCTCAATATAAACAAAATCAAAATCGTTTCTATTTACTATAACTTATCATTCACATATCTGCTTAGTTTTAATTTGAATTCATGCAATTTCTTCTTCTTTCTGGTGTCTTCTAGCATTTTATTGAAAATCTTCAACATTGACACTGTGAAATGTATTGTATGTACAAAGGAGGATTTTTATTTAAATGCGATAATAATATTTACCGCTGGAGATAAAAGCATGACCTAGTTAGTTTTAATATCATTCTACGATTGTCTAAGAACGCTCTATGAATAGCAAAAGGGGGTAAATATATTACGATTACCGGAGGTCATCTTTGATACACTCATTTCTACTGCTCATATTTAAAAAATATATATTAAAATATTATGTAGTATCAAACCTATGATACAGTATGCGCCATACACGCGACCTACCTCTATCCCACTTTTCATGAAACATTTCCAATCAGGGGACATTATACTGTCTTCCTTTCGGCAACTGTCTCTGTCCCCATTTGTCCCGGCGTCCCTAACGGCGTTACGGTCACTTTATAGCAGGGTCGAATTAGGTTAGGGGCAAATCTCGTAAAACACTCGCGCAGTGTGTGGTGATGCTGATTCCATTATGGGGCTCTGTCTCTTTCTTTGTCCGCCCCTAATGCATCCCTTCTCAGGCAGCGCGAAACAGGGTCATCAGTGAAAAATGAAAATAATGAAAAAATAGCATGAAACCCAACTTAGTTTGATATATTAATTTAGTCGACGGTTTTTTTTCTCTTTAAACCATGTTCATGCAATATTGGTATCAATTAATAATTAGACTTTCCTTAACACATTATAATCACCACTACAGATTGCTTTGCTTTTTATTGTATTGCTTTTTGGGTCAAGTTCAGTTTCGGCATTGTGGTGGCCCTGCTCGCGCCTCACAGATCCGCACAAATAAACATTCAACAGCCATACAGTCTGAGTAACAAACAAGACCGCTCACTCTTCTCCTGGCCAGCTTCTTGGACATATCTTCAGCACCACCTTCAGTGAACTACGTTAAACTTGAATTTTGTATTATATAACAAACAGTTTTATTTTAAATATCGCATTTCTATAGAGTTTTAAAATTAATCGTGCTTCAATTTACAACAACCGATTTTAAGTACCGTTAAATTATAATCTACCCGTTCTAGCTGTACACGTAAACAACGAATCACCATTGCATCATCTTAGTGCATCCACAATCAAATATCGTCGACGGCCTCTGAACGCACTCTGCATATTTCTGGGTGGAAAACTAGGCTCTCATCAGCCACAAATTCGGTACCGTGTAGATAGCAGACAACAATAATATACGCCTGCAGCTGTCTGGAGACCAGCCCGTGGGCTTAACTTCTCTCACGGTCGTCTTCCCGACTGGATCACTAGCAAACGCTTCTTGTTGTAGACTTTATACCGCATATACTTCTAACTGCAACGGTGCAACGATTATTAATAAACGTATACGTAAACACGTATGCACATAAACACACACACACACACACACACATACACACACTCGGCGTTATTAATCAAAATAACAGGTGAGCGCTGAGTTTAATAACACACACATAACCTTTTAATTCTTAACGTAGAATCGAAACGTTTAATAGTAACCGCACATTTACATATCCCCAAAAATAATACCTGTCCATGTCATGTTTCATGGACAGGTAATCCGCATTGTTAAAAGGATTTATTTTTAAGGAGTTGTAGAATAAGTGGTAAAAAATAAAGGTGGCAAAACTGAAATGACAGTGGACCGTGAATTTGATGGGACGAAAGGATGATTGCTGATACAAAGATGATTCAGAGGAGATCTCGGGAGGGAAAAAACTTGATGATAAACGATTGAAACTTATTTTTCAGCTGTTTTTTATAGACCTTGTTATGTCATCAGTTGTGTGTGGTTACATCGATTAAAGTGGCCAATCACATTGCTGTTTCAACTTTGTTGCTACATCTTTTCTTTCAGCACTACGACGAATGCCTCCTTCTATTCTGCATTATTTCTTGCTGTAAAAACACATGCATAGCCATCTCCGTAGCTCAATGAGTTACTTTAAAAATGTATATGAAGTAACAATAATAGCTGTTAAAATTGTTCAAGATTCGGCACTATAAATTGGAGGGTGTTAAGAATTAGCTTATGTGTACTATACTACTTTAGTACCGACCAGAGTTTATGGAAGTCGTCAATATAATGCGGAAATAAATCGGATGTGATAACCACTGGATCTAATGGATAAGATGCTAGCCTTGTGATCTAATGTTTGGGGGTTCGAGACTCGTTTCAAGAGCTTTAGTTTAGCATTAGAATATTGATGTAATATGTATTGTACGTATGCATCTCTATTTAAAAAATAAAATTAAACTAAATAATCAATTGTACAATCTCATCAGGTTTTCACGGCCATTCAGAATCTTCTATGTAGCGTGTTCTGGGTTATTCCGTAGCGTATTTCCAACATCTCTGTTGACAGGCTTAAGATGTTAGCTTTGATGATGGATCCTGCAATAGGATCCAACAGAGATTGGAGATGCATGGAAAAATAGCCTAAAAAACAAACAATTATTTAAAATATTTTTTTTAATGAAAAAATATGGAAGTATGGGTAATTACAGGTAGTAATTACCTGTCTACGGCTGGCTTAAGTGATCACTTTATACAAATAAAACGTTCACCATTCTTACCCATTAATTATTCTATCAAATGTATATAATATATGATAATATTGTTATACAATAATTAATTATCACTATTAAAAATATTATTGAATTTCTACGCTATATTGTTCCCGTATGCTTACTAAATAATAATATATTTTTTAATCAATAATCTGAATGTGAACATCTTGTTTTTAAGATTTTCAACCCTACTAGTCGGTGCACTGCTCGAGGGGAATGATTCTTCCAAATCCTTTATGACCCCTACATCACGCTGGAGTGTCCAGAGAGAAAGATTAACGAAATTGGGAGAATGTTAACGCCCGCCAGTTTATTTCAGTTGCTATGTGTGA
Source organism: Eubasilissa splendida (assembly GCA_031772225.1). Taxonomy (NCBI): domain Eukaryota; kingdom Metazoa; phylum Arthropoda; class Insecta; order Trichoptera; family Phryganeidae; genus Eubasilissa; species Eubasilissa splendida. Next base: position 9,457,680 of record CM062859.1, read on the forward strand.
TGCCTCTCGACAGCAGATGCGGCTCCGAGACTATACAAGTCATCTTCATAAATAATACAAATGATTAAACCTATGTGCGCATGGAAACAAAAATAAATGACATTAACGCTTTGGGCAACATAATACTAAAAATAGTGGTTTCGATTCGGGTACGATTTAACAGTGCATTAAAATAAACACATTGTTCCATTAAACAAATTATTGGTGCATTACAATATTAAAAAATGAACATTAAATAAATAAGTTAACCTAAACTAATCTTGCTAAATTTGTATTATTTTATTGCAAAAATAATTCGTTCTAAGGAACAAAGTGTTTGTTTTAATGTACGTATTAATAGTTCTCTTTTAAAACCTCCAATATTGAAAATAAGTATATTTTGTATATTTCATTGAAATTCTTATAATTTTTTTTCATTTTGTTAAATCTCTCATCTGTCCTTATATTTTAGGTTTAAACACTACATTTATTTTGTATTCTTTCTTTTATGATGACGTATATTTGTTTAAATATATTTGTTTTATGAGATTCCATAATAATCAGTTATCAAATATAATAAGATCAATTTTCTACTTGCATTATATTCATTATTAATTATTTTTCTTAATCAATCATTATCAAATTTAAAAAAATCTCAAGCTGCGTTATTGGGACGTGTGGTGTTCACTACTACTAATACGTTATTGGGACGTGTGGTGTTCACTACTACTAATACGTTATTGGGACGTGTGGTGTTCACTACTACTAATACGTTATTGGGACGTGTGGTGTTCACTACTACTAATACGTTATTGGGACGTGTGGTGTTCACTACTACTAATACGTTATTGGGACGTGTGGTGTTCACTACTACTAAATACGTTATTGGGACGTATGGTGTTCACTACTATTAATTCGTTATTGGGACGTATGGTGTTCACTAATACTAATACGTAGCCGCATTTATTTACTATCGTTTACAATAATAATCATAAATTTGACATTGCGTGTCATTAGACTGAAATTATGAATAAATAAAAAAAATCGCTATGTATTACAATTTATTAATGCAATATTAAAATTGATTAGTTAATGGAATCATATTTGGTATATTTATTTAAAAATAATACTCGGGATCTTACACTTACCGTTCTTATACGAATTAAATAAACAATTTTTTATTTTCAACAAATCGGCCTAAGGTGTTTCCGCGTGTTTCTTAATAAGAAATCCAGGAGCATACCTGAAACAAAGGAAAGAAAAATAGTTAATAGTGAAAATATTAAAATTACATTAAAAATGTAACAATTTTTCATTCATTCAAAATAAATGCCTCATTCATCCATTAAAAATATGCCTGTCTCACTATGTTTATCGCTCTTTTTAAATCTATTAATATATTTAACAAATAATAGAGATCTCATAGACGAAGCTATTTGTTATTATATCTTTTGGAAAATATATGGAAGTATAGGTAATTACAGAGCTTACGACCTTCTTCAGCTAGCTTAAGTGATCACTTTATATAAATATAACGTTCACCATTCTCACCCATCAATCTCCATATCTATAATTTTTTTGAAAGTTGTATGTATGTTAATATGTGGACTCGCTTCGAGTTCCACTACACTATCGCCATCTATGGACTAAATTTGATAATTGATTTCCATGAAACAACATATGTCACAATGAGAATCTAATAATTTTTTTGAAATTATTTAAAGCAATATTCTTTATCTGAAAAATGTTTTTAACACATTATACTAGAAAATAGCTTCGTATCTATGAGATATCCAGTAATTTTGCGTTCTAAGACATATTCAAATATTGCAATTAATATTCAATTGTCTTATCAACTGGGATTGTTGTATAATTTTAATCTGCTAAAAATAAGTTGCAAACTATTCTAATATATTCCTCGTAGTCGTGTTTGTTCTAAGATATTCTTATATTGTGTAATTTAATTTTCATGTTTTTGTCTCGTTACTAGCAATATTATGTTAAAGTCCATAGATCGACCGAGAAGTACCATGATAATGGAGATTTTCAGCATGAAGCCTACTTTATTGCCAAGGTAATATGCCATACACCTCAAATGAGATTCATCTATAAATTCGTAAATATAGAAAAATCTCGGTTGAGGTGGCTCGGGCACATGTCATGCCAATGTCACAAGAATAATTACCAAGATGTATCTTCTGGGTAACTCCAGGGGATAAAAATGGTGATGATGATGACGAAGTGTTTTAAACGTTTTAGTGTTAATGATATGGATGCGAAAATACTTTAAGTGTATGTTACTTTATAGGTAATGTATGCAAAAATACTATGAATGTATTCAAATATATGTACTGTATTTGAGAATATACAGCGCCTAATTCCAATGCCCCCTAAAACAGATATGGGATAATTAGAGTTAAATATACAGTCTTGTAGATATTTTTGTCAGCTACATGCAGAACACATTGTTTCTCGCAAAATCCACTTAAATCAATCGATATTGCATGTTAAACATCAGGGTTAGTTCCAAAATGCCCCAAAGCAGAGAGTATAAGTTTCTATTGCTATTCTACCCAAAATTAAATCAGCCAATAAACATGTGATCTAAAATCCAGTATGGCTGCCAGAACGATGTAAACAAAAAAAAAAATTAAGATTAGCAAAATCAACTTTGTGGTTAAAATCCATTATTTTAACTGTTAACTATGTTGTATTAACCACTTAATGAATTAAAATATATTAATTGTATTATTATCAAAAAAAAAAAATAATAATTTACATTACAAAATTACCTTTTTAAAAAATGTTTATGTAAAAACAAACATTTTGGATATTTGCTTTCAAAATATATGTTTTCATCCATAACTCAAAAACACATAAAGTCGTTTTAGGGGGTTTTGGAATTAGGCACTACATATGTTATTATTTTTGACAATTTCGTGTTTTATTCAGTTACAACCATCCACAAATTTCTACCCTTTCATTGCTCATCAAGGTGTGAATTATTTTATAGAGTCAATTTAATTGTACGGTACACGAGGCATACTGGATATTTTATTGATGGCGTCTCGAGATAAATCTGCAATAAAATATCAATCAAATTAAACAAGGGTCCGAGGTAATAAAATTGATGATCTTTAAGGTTCCAGAATCGGATAGAAGTGTAAAATTAAGTATTATTTTATATCTATCTGCAATAGTTATTGCTTTAAAAAATGCTATTATGCTAGTTAAATATTTTTTGAAATAGAATTACGTAAAATATAAAAACTTTATACGGCCTCATTAAATATTTATTCAATCTCTTACGGTAAGATGTTCACCTGGTGACTAACCGATCAGAGGATCATTTTTTTTCCACTGGATCAACAAGCTAAACACAGTTCTCTCAAAATAAGCGTTTAAACACAGTTTTAGAAATTATTTAAAAAAGTTTTAATTAAAAACTTAAAATGTAATGGTGTATAGAATTCCGCGTTGGTGGAATAAAATAAATTAATAAGTTAATTACATATCAGACGGTCGTAGTAGCAGTTTAAAAAACTGTAATAAATTTCATTTTTGAAACTGTGTTGACTAATAATGAATTTATTTATTTCTTTATGTTTATAAAGCAATTATTAATTAGTCTCAGATGCTGGATGATATATAGATGTGGTGCCAGAAATAACGACGAAAGTAGTAAGAAACTCACAATGATAGGGACGATTGAAGGAAAGCGAGCAAAATATTGTGTCTCACAAGATGGATAGACCAAATAAAGAAGATAACAGGGACCTCTTTAAACGTTGCGGTCGACATGGCTCAAGACAGGGAAGAATGGAGACATATTGAGTACGAAATTTCAATGAGATGAGGGGACCACGGCACTCAGTATTAAGCACAATGTGAAGAAATAAGATTTGTCTCACATATATATATTGGTTTTTCGGACGAACATGTTGTATTTTGCAGGGTCATTTTTGACCATCAGTTCTGTTCCAGTCTTTGGTCCTAAAAGACATATTTTATGTTCCATTCGTCAGTTAACATCTGGTGAACGTTATTTTAGTACAAAAAAATATTTTGAATATGCGTTAAGATGGAGAGTTATATTGACAAATAATTTATACAAAATTGCACGTTGTACGAATACTGTCGAAAAAATAACGCAACAACTACAACTAAAAACATTTGCGTTGCATTTGGTGAATGTTCAACTGTTCGGCAATTCCCAAGGTGGTTTAAACAATTTAAAAGTGGTAATTTTAATTTATAAAACAATCGTCGAAGTGAAAAAGTAGTAAAAGTGGATAATGACGTATTGCGTATAGAAATCGAATCAAATTCAATTCTGACTATAGAACATCTGAAAAAAATCGGATTATAAAGCAGGGCATATGGATACCACACGAGCTAATGGATGAGACGAAAGCGGGACGAATGCGCATAAAAATGACTGCAAAATACGACATTTTCGTCCGTTTTTCATTTCATTCTGTCACATTTTCAAAAATAACTTACAAAAATAAAAAAATATTTTTAAGAATATATATTACCTAAATATAAGATATTACGAAACTTAGAAAATTTTGAAATCAGTAATCGAATTTGTATATTTTTTATTAGGTATTTAAAAATAATATTTGTGGTCCGGTAGGTATGACAGAAAGAGTTGTAACCGACATTCAAATGTAGTAAAATGGGAACAAACCCAATATGGCCGCAGATGTGGAAGTAATCTGTCTGGGGATCTAGAAAATATCCGAAAACAATTATGGAGCCGTTAAAACGCACTTAAATTTGGCGAAATGGGAGAGGCATGTCGATACTACTCCGCACTATAGATTGGCTGACCCTAACCGAGTTCGTATAACACCATTACACGTTAACGTGGGGTGTAATAAACAGAATCGGTAATAAATTCACATTTGGAATAATAATAATTGTTGCCATCTATTATCACTCAGTTTAATCGACGATTTATAAAAAAAATCTACTTTCAGGAGCACCTGATTTCTACATTATCCAAACATCACCATAAAAATTCCAGTTATAGTTAATTAGTACCCATTCTTACTTTTGGAAAAACAATACGGATTCTGACCGAAATAGCTTTAACAGTAAAGTGTATAAAATTGGGCAAGAATGGTATGTCAGAATGTATGCAAGAAACTGGGAGACGATGAGTAATCAAGCGCGTGCTATTTATATGATCAAATAAGCTGTAATCAAAATGAAATATTTATCCGATAACATTCGAACCGAAATTATTAAGGATTCTGACGCGTCATAATATTCTGTCAAATACATGATAATTTTAATTTTTTTCCTACAAATCTTAGTCATTCGAAGCTTATTTGGATTTATGACTTTGTGGAATTAAATAGTTTCATAATTTACGGATAATAAAATTTAAAAAAAATTTAATTTAATAATATGTTTAACTTGTATGAGAAAAGTGTTTTATAGTCGCAACAAATGAGGTGTCTAAAAACTGAGAGTAAGAAAGGGGCTTAAAAATTTGTATTTTGAGTGTTTATGCACGTTCTCATTCCTTCGACTGGTATCTCAGGTTTTTTTTATTGTTGGTATGATTGATTTATGTAGTGTGAAGGTCGCCGTTTTCTGCGACCGGGGAATCGCTGTTAAACCATAGTCAAAGCAATAACTCCGGTTAGAACCTCGCCAGATAAACATCTAATAAGTAGCTCCGGGAGTGGATTATTTCGGCCGGTCGAAATAATACCCAGAGTTCGGGGCACAAGAAGAACAATACCATCGGACCAACCCACAACGGGCAGAGAAACAGCTACTCTAAATCCAGGTTAGTGGTGATTTTTCATTCTGCATGGGTGATCATATTATCAAGAGGAAACTCGGGAATAACAAGCTGTCGAAGGAATTCACTAGAACAGGGGTGGCCAACCTAAGGCACGCGTGCTAAAGATAGCACGTTCATCAATTTAGCTAGCTGGCATGAAACAATTAACCGTTTTTTTTAAATCGACAACTCATGGATAAGATATCCAGACTTTATTTCATACTTAATTTTTTCGTGCACAAATATATTATTATGCTGACAACACTGTTATTGACATTTGTAATCATTTGAGATTATGTTTGTTTTTTGCTATCAAGCTCAGCAGACGTCGCTGATATTCGCTGTAAAAAGTCTCAATTTAAACAAGTTCGTTCCTCTCTGACATCTTGTTGACACTAAATTCCACTTAGACAATTAATTATACGTGTATAATTATGTGCACGTAAAATAATACGCCGTTTCTTACACACACGATTAAATGACTTTATAGGTGTATCAAAAAACGTTGTAATTTATTTTTACTCAAGATTTTGCTTCATTTGTGAGCTGTGAAAGCAATTTAATTAAAAATAAAATATTTTTTTGAAAACCAATTATAGCACAATTTCTAATTGTTGTTACTTAATTAAATACATTTTTAAAAATTGCTGGCACGCGTGTGTAAAAAGGTTCGCCGCCTCTGCGAAGAGAAAAAAAAATGAGTGAAAAAAAAAAAATTAATAGATTACGCTTAGAAAATAAAATGGTAATAGGTTGGCCAAATCGTTTGAAGTACGAACAATCGTTGGACTAACTCAAAGGCACCCGAGGGGAATCAAGAGGCCGACAAACACCCCTAAAACCCGCTAGACCGATGAAATCATCAAACTCTGCGGAAATACTTGGCAGCGAATAACAATGGATAGAGCAATGGAAAAAACTTTGGGAGGCTTTCATTCAGCAGTGGATAGAAAACAGCTGATCATGATGTATAAAATCAAATAATAAAATAAGTGAATGAATTTATAAACACACTACAGCATCATAATAGTATTAAAATGATAATGAATAGAAAACACCAAAATAGAAGAAACTGCAAAATGGCAACCTATAACATAAGGTAAATTGGTTGGGACGGAGTCTGCTAAATATTTTTCCCCCGTGGCTTAATGAGATTAACACTGCACATGGCGTTAATACCGCCGAGAACTTGTAATTGTGCCCATTGTTCTCAGCTGCCCCCTAAGTGTACAGAACCTACTTAATGTTTAATGTTGTACCCCTTAACACAGTTTCACCCCCAGTTTTACCACATTTTGCATTATTTTTGGGAGATGGAATATCTCTATACGGTTAACCGTACTATCGAACCATGCAGATGTCAGATGTAATAAAAATATTGCTCACTACAATTTCAATATTTTAACGAAAAGTTCTGCGCGTCACCGCAGCGGTAAAAATGTTAGAAAATAAAGAAATTTTAAATAACGCTATTAATAAAAATATTCCATTCGCAATGGTTGGTATTTTAAATATTATAGATTCTATATTAAGAATAAAAATGATTATATTCCGATTATTAAAAAAATGTAACTGAATGTAATTTAGTTGTTTTAAAGATAATTAACATGTAAAGGTATCTGAATTAAAATTATTAATATAATTATGCTTACCTAATCAAATTATTGTAATATTGTAACTTATATAAAAGTGAATTAAAATGAACAATTAAAGTGCATTTAAAAATTTCCGTACAATATAATATATTATTAAAGAGAACACATTCTTATTGTGAAGTTGTGATTATTCAGAACATAGGTATGTTAAAATATGAATTAAATATATTAATTATAAAGATATACATATAAAATCAATTTTATCGAAAAATATTGTTGTTGCGCTACCGGGATTCGAACCTGGATCTCTTCCCTAACCGGGGGAGGTGCTTTATCACATAACATATTATATTCTAAATAAATAAATAGGTTAGTAAGCAAAGCGACGACGCAGACGTGTAAATCATCAAAATTAATTTATATAAACCATAATTGTGGAAATATATTGGAATGTTAATGTATATTTGAATAGTTCATTATTTACTTCACCATGTGAGATAGACATTAAAAATATGATACTATCACATATTTGAATATACATGACGTGAACATATATTCTGAATTCACTCGGTCTCCCAGGATATTTTCAGAATTGAAGAAAACCTTTTTGTTTTTACTTTCGATTCCAATAATGGTTTATTGATCCCACAAAGTTTCGTAAAAAATGCCAGTGAATCATAGTCAAGAAGTTCAGTATCGAGTAAAAGTATAGTTTAGGGGAAACATGATACACATGGAATAAATCAACCCCAAACAGCATCCACACGGACATCAGACCAGAAAAATTGGATTATTGGACAATTGAACTACTGGAAATGCATTAGAGTTTTCTGCTAGTGTCTGGGGGTGGAAACGAGTGTGATTTTAAGGCGACAAGGAGATCTAAGTACCGAAATCTGAGAGTATGGCCGGAAGCAAAATGAATTATTGATAATGTGGGAAGAGTCTACGGCTGCGGTAGTGCTATTTGCTATGGACTTATGCGTGAGATTAACGACTTTAGGAATAAAGGGGATTTGCTCCGGCGATCGCAAGGATCCGATGGAATTAATTGTGGTTTCTAGGAGATTACATTACCTGGGAAAATGTATTTCTGCGTCTCTCAGGACAGAGTTTACCTTGTAACCCTATATGTTATATTTACGACTTCTGTCAGCTATTAAAGCCGCAAAATGCGTAAATGTAAGATATAATATTACTTAGCCAAATGCGTATAAAATACGTAAATGCATGATATAATATTACTTAGCCACCTCTACCAAAAAGGGTATAATTGACTGGAAACTAAAATGTGCTTTTGACTTTCTATCTATCTATCTACCTAGTTACCCTTGAAAAATTGTTTGTAACATTAACATTGGACTAGCAGAAAAGCAATCACCTGCCACCAATTGCTTGCTGCTAGCCTATCACCGGTAATGTCCGTTCACTAAACATAGACTTCTGGCAACAGACGGTTAGTTCTGCAGCTCTCCGTGCAGCCGAAGCAGTGGCCAACCGCAGAGATTGATGTCTACTATTCAAATTGTCTGGGATGCAGAGCTCTTTAAGATATAAAGGTGTTATGTTATGTGTCGCGTTATTTTTTAATTTATTTATTTTATTTTATTCGGAAAACATACAGTTTATGAGTAAATACAAAAATCATAATAAAAGCGAAACAATAATTAAACCAGTTACATGTTTTCTCAGAAGATACAGTATACTTTATACAGCGAGTAAAATTTTAAATTTAAAAAGAACTATAATGCAGAAAAAAGTGAGAGAAGTTGAAAATAAAAATGTAAACAGAGAGATAAAAGTTATAAGAAAATATATATACTTCAACTAGCACAATTTAAATTCAATTCTTCCAGGGAAATAGCCAATGTAATTCACGTAAAAAGGACGTTACATTGGATAGTTTAGAAACTCCATATATATTATCTGTGCTGTCGCATTTAGACTAGACAGTAATCAATCCAGTTGAAATATTGTCATGCCAGCATAAATGCTATTACAGTAATCCACACGTAATACCACAAATGTGTTTGAGTAGGCAGGCTTCTTCAGGGCTCAAGGAGAAGGTGGGAGGTAATATTTGGGTCAAAGAATGATCTATTTATATTATTTTTTTTTCTTTTGACTGCTTTCTATATTGATAAAACAGGTCGAAATTTTAACATAAACGTCAAAGAGCATTTGATATGTTTGAATAATACTGGTTTTTCAGAATTTTCCAATCATTTGTTAGAAAATGATCAGACTTTTGAAAAAAATTAGGGTTGTCTATTTTACATATAAACAATGTTGGTCTTAAATTGAATAATTTAGAATTATTAGAAATAAATAAAGCATCTAAAACTAACCAAAATATTATAAACAACCAACTATATTTAACCACAAGTCCCACTCTAAATTTTTTTTCTAAAATGTATCGTCAAGTGAAAATTTAAGTTAGAATTTATTTTTATAACTTAAAAAAAAATATTTTTGTTTTTTAAAAACAGATTTTGTTAAAGAAACAATTTAACGTACGTTTTTGATTAGTTGATTTCATCCTGAAGAATAAAATGATTATTTTCGAAACCAGTAAATGTATTTTATTTCATTCATTATGTGGTTAATGAAATAAAGTTAACAATCTAAAATACTATTTTTAACCACAAAGTTGATTTTGAAAACTTTAAAAATCCTAAAAATCGGCAAAAATCTGTACGGCACTTACTGATACTTTTGTATACACGGTGCACAGTATAATTAGAAATTAAGAAGGTATAAAAAAATAATATTGTTAGGAGAACACATTCAAATAAAGAACAGATAATGGAACGATTAAATGTATTAATATCAAAAAGGTTCGAAAATTTGTCGCTAAAAATATTGTCGCAGTAGCCTAATTGGATAATGCACCTTCCCCAGTTAGGAAAGAGATCCAGGTTCGAATCCCGGTGGCGCAACAACAATATTTTTCGATAAAATTGATTTTATATGTACATCTTTCTAATTAATATATTTAATTCATATTTAAAATAGAATCTTGAGTATGGATCGTTCTGCTTCAAGACATTCGTGTGCTGTTTATTATATTTGTAATAGACCTACTATACAATATTTTGTGGGTGGATACCTGACTCAATTACGAGTTGAAAATATTCAAGGAATATGTACAAATTCTGCACTGTTATGGAAAATATTATTGATTGAATTTTTTACAAAATCATGTCAAATCTACGTACCTATTTCAAAATAAATATTTGCGAAATTTTTCATTATATCTTTACTGTAGGCCCTAAATCATTCAACAAAAAATAATCAAGCCGCTAGAAAATCGATGATCTTTAATTTTTTGTATTCAATATATAATTTGGAATCAATAAAATATTTCAATTAATCGTAATTATTACATAATTACGATTTCTTTAAATGCTTATATCTCTGACATTGTTGAGATTAGGGACGTATCCCTTGCTCACTTTGACTCGTCATTTAGTCAGAAATCAACCTATAAAGAATAATGTATTATAAACTAAATCTGTTCACTCTGCATAGTTTTCATTTAAGGCAACATTGTTGGAAATAAATAAGGTTACTTCAAAAAAAATGACACTCCAGTGAATCCTTAACATTTAAATTAATCAGAATCAGATAAGACGTAGAAAATCTTTAAATAAAATAGCTGTTACACTGCAAACTCTTGAAATTTGTACTGACAAAGTAAACATTTATCTGAAGTAGTGGATGTAAAACAAAAGGAGTAGACTCAAAGCATACAGTCGAGAAATAGCCACCTCATCTTTTCTTGTCTTTAGGTTGAGTCTTCGATTTGCACGCAGGCAGGAAATTTTCTGTCAAACGTGAGGACGACTCCTTCCAAATTTCTCGAAAACAACAACCAAGCATGGCAAATTTGCATTTTTACATTATTAAAAGCAACCCGGGGAGGAAGCGACAAAGATAACAAGGGGTAAAAATTCCAATCTCAATTCCTACATAATGCAGCCATAAAGACAGGAATTTATTAGTGGCAACATTGCGTATTTATAAAATAAAAGTGACACCGGAATTGCAGGTTGGGAAACTGGTAAACATGATGTCAGGGTGTCGTTACTTTAGGAGGGAAGTAAAAAGTAAACAAGGAGTGTATTAAGATTCCACACAGAATCTTGGAAAAGAAAGATCATGTAAATTTGCAACATTTCATTAAAAACTTACTAATTTTGTCGTGATCAAATTTAAAGATAAAAAAAATATATTTCAAATTAAGGAAAGCACGAGGACAGCATTCGAATTAATCAATACAGTCGCCAATAAACAATACAATAGTCGCCCTTGAACAAAAATATTTTTAGCAATATTTAAATATCTCCAAGAACACACAATCACTGCAAAGGCACTGTTATTAAACAAATAATAGATATCTCATAGAGACGAAGCCATTTTTTATTAATGGATAAATATGAAAGAATGGGTAATTACAGGGCTTACAACCTGTTTTCGGCTGGCTTACGTGATCACTTTACACAATGCAATGTTCACTATTCCACCCAATCAATCTCTATATCAAATTTGAATTAAATGTATTAATTATAAAGATATACATACAAAATCAATATTATCGAAAAATAAAAACATTGTTGTTGAATGTTCTATGCTCTGAATAATTACAACTTCACAATAAGAATGTGTTCTCCTAAAAATAATCTCTATATCCACCAAATTTTTGAAAATTGTATATATGTTAATATGTGGAATCGCTTGGGTGAAATGGTGAACGTTACATTATGTAAAGTGATCATTAAAGCCAGTCGAAGACAGGTCGTAAGCCCTGCAATTACCCATACTAAGAATAGCTTCGTCTCTATGAGATATCTATTATTTGTTTAAAAATATTTATATATCATTTGTATTATACAATTAAGATGATGACTTTGCTATTTTCTGTGATAAGATCTATCTTACAAATAAAGTAATAATATATTTATATATCTTTCTCTCTCCTATATAACCACACATATTAATACACGTAATAATAGTATAATAATAAATAAAAATATTTCCATATATACAGTATACAAATAAAATACATTTTTAAAAGTTACGTTAACGTTGTGCACCCCCAAATAAGAATAATCTCGTATTATGTAGGTGCATTATATATTTATATAAAATATGATCAATATCTAAAATAGGACAAAATTAAATAATAACCAATTAATACAATATACAGAAAAATAAACTTAAGTTGATCAAATTACAACTAAATCCATATTAGCACTTCCTTTTTATACATTTATATTTGATTATAATTTTATTTTTTTAGCAGTTGGTTGTCTCTATCTGTATGTTGGTTGTATACTCTATTATTAGTGTATAATGTATTTATCCTATTACTAATTAAAATCTTTTTAAAATAACAAACACGTCACTTTTATTAGGAGAACACATTCTTATTATAAAGTTATAATTATTCAGAACATAGGTCTGTGCTATGAATCCCGGTGGCGCAACAACAATATTTTTTGATAAAATTGATTTTATATGTATATCTTTCTAATTAATATATTTAATTTATATTTATATTACTTAATTAATAATTGTTGTAGATTTTATTTGACCTCTTTAAAAAAGTATCGTATAAAAGTGTAGGCATTCCTTCCTTTAGAAAATAAGTCATCAACTATGAAAAAAGATCAAAATAAAGAATAAAGGAAAAATAATAACCTCTTAAAAAATAAATAAGTCATAAACTGGATATTGTTCTAACCAATCCGCTGCAAACAGATTTGCTTTATTAAATCTCTGTTCTTTGGTTGGATATTTAAATACTTTTATTCCCTTATAAAAATTTTAACACGCCTCGGTTACAGCTGTGGACCAAATTAAAATAATCCTTATTTGTTGAAGCGGACTTTATTTAAATAACTTTTATAGAACAAAGGATTCCATACTATCTAATTTGCATGTCTTAAAAATGTTCCATTATTCAATAAAGTTTCCTGCAGATAGACGAGTGAAATTTGCAAGACGTTTCGAAAGTATACCTACATTTTATTAAAACAATATAATTGAGTTGAAGTATTTTGTATCATAAAGAATGAAGTTATCCAATTTTTTATCCAAATTGATGTCTCTTTGAAATTCGTTTTGAATTTGAAATATCCGAAACGCGACATTGCATTCACAAATAAACATTAATTTATTTTTACTGTCTTATTATAATTGTGATCATAAAGATTTATAAGAAAATTAAAATAATTAATTAGAGATGTTTAAACTTTACTTGGAGAAAGCCCGTCTAAAATGACGGCAGCGAATCTTATTTTATCTTATTAGGCTTTGTTATCTAATAAAAATATTATATTTACCAACGATATGCAAAACTCAGTTAATTAATTTAGAAAAAATGGAACATTCTGTGAGTAATATTTATTTATGTCCATGGGTACAATGGCGTCATAAAAAGTGTTAAAAACGGTGAGAATTATTTTAATGATGATTATATTATTTTGTTTGAACTTAATTATTTAGTACATACTCATGCTCATTTAAATATTTAATTCGAAATGTTTTGATTAAGAATGCCACAAAATGAAATAATATTTTGCTAACTTAATAACGTGAATTAGGTAGAAATAATTTTAGCTTTTCACTTTCCACAAGATTTTATCAATGTAAAACGTACAGTATTAATTTAATAAAATATAATTAGTATTTTATTACCTACTCGGTTTACCTTAAAATATTCTGTTTATAAAAATATTAAATATTAAGTTGTATCAAAAATCAATGTGTCCAAAATTTAATAAAAATCAATTGATAATTCTGCCGTCTGCAGTAGGTTTACTCAAAGGTATTTGAGATTCCGTAAAAACAATGTAGATGGCTTTCAAATAATGTAACGATAGATGTATTAATTTGAAAAAGTATAACATATAGATTCGAAAATTTGTCATGTAAAATACTGGCACTATATTGGTTGTGTACTTCCCCGAAATTGGAAATAGAGATCCAGGTTAGAATCCCGGTAACGCAAAAATAATATTTTTCGACAAAATTGATTTTATATGTATATATTTATAATTAATACATTAAATTAGTATTTTAAAATATTAATAATTATAAAATGAGTTATATGTTATTTATATAAGATTAGATGAAAAGGTAGTAAGTATAAATGTCGGAAACGTGATAAAATTCTAGTGTTTGCACATCTTGTCACTAAAAATATGAGTATTAAGCAAAGTTTCGTGGTATTTCATGCACAATGAGAATAATGAATTATCCTCGAATATGGATAACGATTTGGTTCACATCACCCACAGACGGGTACGAGCTACGTCATACAATATAATCAATAACCAATATTATACTTTCTATGTAATCTACATTAACTAATAAAATTCATTGATTCTTTCCAATTGACTAGATTATTCCATTCCATTGAATGATAAACAAATGTTTCCAACATTGCAAATGTACAATAGTTAAATAATAAGAGCCAACATTGAACCAAAATTTGGTCCTATAATCCGTTTTCACGGAATGAGACACACTTATATTTTCTCAGATTTAGTTCTGTAAATCTCTGTACCGTGCACACGTATTAAAATGTTGATCTTGCGATAGACACAAAGATCAGATTTAGATTTGAAGAAAAATACAAAAATTTAACCCTCAAACCCGTGTTCACGACGTTTGCTTTGATATAAGGTTTGACACGCATAAACGACAACGAGAACCAACTATTTATTCTAAAAGCTAGACAAATAGAATGCATTAAATTGCACACATTTATTCAGATTTAACTACTGCTGGAGAAATTCAAACTTATCCAACTGACAAAAGGAATATCATTGGTCTACAGACTGCCTTTAGCGTTTGACGTACAAAAAGCGTGAAATGAGCCACGTACAGCAAATTTTTCAGATTTGGTATGTACACAGTAAACTACGAAAGTCGAGAATTGTTAACAATGAATCTCATGGGAGCATAATCAGTCTTGAGTCGAAAATCTCATAAAAATCTAATCCATGGATACGGGCCATTAAAGTCAAGTTGATACAGATATTCGATATTATTATATGATCGACTAACTGTCCCTACCCTAATGTAGATAAACAATTTAATATAAATTGTTAGTTATCTTTATTGACATTTCTTATAGTGTAACCGCATTATAAATTTAATGCACCGCACGCACGATTTTGTTCAGACCTGTGCAATATTCTTCACTTGTACCGCTTTGTACATTTACCTTTAAACCTTCAATTGAAGTAAAATAGGTTCAATTATTCTCGAGATTTAAAGTAACATACAGAAAGACGTTGCTTTTTATGAATATATATATTGATGTAATGTAGGTACAACAAATTCTAATAAATATTTGAAAATAGTGAATGTGACTTTAATATTTTAATTAAGAGGATGTAGGTACGTACGTACCAACTAATAATAAAGATATGAAAATATATTTTCATAATAAATTGTTAATATTTGAAGAGGCAGAACAAGGGTGATTTTAATAAAGAACTTGGTTATATCAAAAATCAGCCATAAGGCTTTCTTTAACTAATTATAAATTTTAAAGTATTTAAACGATTTAAAAGAACAAAAGATGAATTTCAATTAATTTACAAAACAAAGTTATCTTAATTAAGGGACATCAAAGAAAAACCTTTTCTCAAAAAATTCGCGATCAAAAAAACATTTCAATCACAGCATGTAAATTTCAGTCCACTTATTTAGCAAACTAAAGAAATTCCATTTAGGAAGTTCGCTGCTTTTTTCTTCATAAACTTGTCTTCAGAATCGTCCCAAAGCGAAGACTATGGAAAAGTGGTTCAGGGAAATTTACCTGAAAACTTGGAGCATCGCATAATGTGGACGAAACTCGAATGCAAAGGATTTTTTATGATTAAAAAAAAATTAGTTTACTGAGCGCAATGGTTGATGTTATAAAGGATTGTGGAATATTAATAAGTATGACAGATTTAGATGTCCAGTTGTACAGGATGAATATATTATACATTTCGATTTGGCAGACATTTGTCAGTTCGCATTTGGTAGTCGTAGAAAGTAGTCGATTACAACTTATTATGGAGCATCTAAAGCCTCACCAACGTGTTGAAGTCATTAAAATAATTTATCTAAATAATAATGGAAATGCTGTAACTATTAAAAATGATCACTTTTGTCACTTGTTGGAAAACTTCTTGTTGGCCGAATTGGTTCGATCGGGCCTGCAACATATGTGGTTTCAATGGGACGATGCTACACTTGAAATTTTACAAGAAATTTTTCCCGGCCGCGTAATGTTAAAATGTGGTGATATCGACTGGCCTCCTCGATCACCTGATTTGACGGCTCTCGACAATAAGCCAATAACAATTACGATGCTACAAGACAATATTGAAAATGAAATAACACGCGAAGTATGCAAGAATGCCGTCGCCCATGGCGGCCGCTTGGTCTATATCATATTTTATACATAATTGTAATAAACTACATAATCGATAAATTAAAACTAAATTCAAAAAATATGTTTATTTTCCTAGTTATTCAAAAACAACATCGATCTGGAACATAATATTCACCCTGTATAATGCTGACCAAGGGTCACGGGTTCAATTCACGATATTGCTGGTAATATGTATGTATGAAATTTACCGCTGTTTATTTGTTACATTTACTAACTAACAACAAAGTGTTCTTTACCCTTTCAGTCTCTCTCTTTTCCCTATATTTGAATTATCAGCTGCTAGATAGAGTTAGTTAGTATACTACAAATAATATACAACGGTAGACGCATAAGTTGATTAAGTATAAAGGTAGATCAGTAGAGTGGACGGATAAGGTACCAGAAAATGAAAAATATAGTGCAGAATAGAAATCCGAGGAGACATTTGATAACGGCAAAGGAATCTTAAGAAGAAGAAGAGATTGTTTCATACAAGAATACCACAAAAAATATTTTAGCCCGTACAAAGTTTCTTGGAAAATAAAAATATCGAGCATATAATTCTTGAAAATGATACTCGTATGTAATATGACACATTGTCAAATAAATGTCATGTTATTGCGAGATCTAGACAGTTGATAGAATTAATGAAATGGAAGAATACTTGATGAGTAAATTTTAATAAATGTACAGAACAAATACATTTTTGTTATAAAGTGATGGACAAACAAAGATTAAAAAAGAGTTTAAGATGGTTAAAATACAGGATGATATTGTAGGAGTTGAGGAGTGTGTATTGAAGTTATTCAAACTATGATTGATTCGAGATTGTATCAGAAAGTAAAGATGCTATTAGAGAGAAGCTCCTAACTTTTTCTTGTCTCACGCGTGATGGTTGTGTGTCGCAGTGTAGGGTGTCTGTTGTAACTAGAGTAGGGTATATAAATTAAAGTGCACCTACAAGGTTTCATTTATTGATGTGATGAATTAATACAATTTAAGTGCGCGGTTAAACTCTGGAGTGGCACGCTGGAGATGCTGTTGAGTAGCGATGTTGGTGTTAGGACGGCGGAGAAGTGAAGTAGGTTGCCTGAGCACTTATTAATTGCTTTGGTTCGGGCCTTAATAGTTGATAGCTGAGCCCTTACCCGGCCATATCTACGGGCGCGAGTAGGGTAACCACAACATGATACAAGAGAAAAAAGTATAGTAGATGTTATGCGACTATTGATATCACCATCAACGATCAGGCATAATTATATGAACCACTTATTATTTTTATTTATATGGTCAAATAGTCTAGTTAGAAAATTCAACAGTAAAAGAGCATCGACGAGAAGTGGTATGAATGATGTTTAACCCCCGTGGAGATAGTATATAAGGGCCGGTTGTTTGATCAGTAGTAAATTTTGACCATGGTAAATTTTTACTACAGTAACTTATTACGTACGTTAAATTTACTACTTTCAAAGGCAATCTCGCCTAATAGTGTGGCAAGGCGAATCATCATCAACTGCGATTTTTACCAAAATTGATTTATTTTAAATTCTTCACCATTGGCAATACATACAATTTTGTGCTTATTTATATCCCTATTCACCTCTGCGTTCGAAATCTGTACTTTGCTGGTGAAATAATGTAAAATAAACAGCGAGATCATCATCGGATGAACTCTCATCACTAAAATAGCGGGATATTGAATGATTCATCATCATATAGTACAATTTTCAAAGTAACAATCTATCAGATGACTTTTGAAACACAGCTGTGAAGAGTCCGCCATTTTTTACTAACGATTGATGGTTTTACCATTTTTTACTAAAGTAACTTTTTTTACTATAGCAAAAAGTTACTACTGATCTCACAACCAGCTCTAAGTACATAATTACAATCTTACAATAATGCAAAATTAATGCCATACATTTTTATTTTTTTATTAATATTAAAAATATAATACAATTTGAATAATCAGTGGATATATATATTTTAACATTTCTTTCTTCTCTATGAGAGTAAGACTCGTATATAGAGAAGGAGTATATACGAGTTAATTTATGTTTCAGTTAGTCTGTGTACATATTTATTATCTGGTTAACTTAAAGTACTTCTTATATTTCATCAACATTCTTAATTATAATTTTTCATTTGATCATATTTTACTTCGTCACCTAACGGCAGGTACTTTAAAATTATTATTTTTAATACATTTTCAGTTAGGAAGATATCTTTGAAATTATATACTTAACTTTGACTTGTTGTTTTTTTTCGTCTTTGCCAAAACAAAGGAAAAATTAACGTTATTGCTTTTGCTCACAAAAAATGAGATCCAATTAGCAAAACGGCGCCATTCTTGACAAATTAAAGATAAGAATAAAGCAACTTCCAGGTTTGTCGGGAAGCGGGTCTTTACGGCCGCGGTACGAACTGTTCGGGTTCCGTCCTTCGCGTCACCACACGGTGGGTCGAATATAATAAACTATCTTTATTTTAATCTAAAAAAATATTTAATAATTTATAATATATATAGCCGTCTTTCTGATTAACTAAAAAAGGATAAGTCTATAGATTTAACCCATTTATTTATTAACTTTTTCTTTACGATGTTAAAATAAAAACGCACATTCCGGTACTGTAGACTTTGCAATTTTTAAGTCGGATAAATATGAATATTTTACATTATTAATTAATTAACCATTAAGTATATCAATTATTGTGTAAAAGTGCTAAAAATTAGAAAAAATATTGATCATCATGAACGACAAGCAGAAAGACGTAGTCTAACTCGGCCAGCGCACGTTCTGCGACGAAAGTGACGATCGATATTCGGCACCCCGCGCACTACGCCTTCACATACATGTTTTGAAAAATTCACGTCAGGTTCTTTGAGAAAACAATTTTATTCGTGCGGATGGTAAATACTTATATATTGTAATTATTTTATCTAATGCATAAATATATTACGGAGAATACTTAATATATGAACTCTGTATGTAGTATATCTACAGAGATGTTAACATAATTAGAAGAACTGTTAACTTCGTTTACATCATCGGAGAGGAAAGGTTAATAATTTAAAAAATTGAGACATTTTTGTGAACTACTAGAATCAAATAGATTTTACGCAAAATACCCAAACTTATTATGCGTGCGAGACTCATTTTGAAAGCACGTAAGCGAGTTGTACAGAGTTGATTAGATTTGTTTAATTTTAATGTTGTGCAGTATAATGTCACTAGTAATTTTGATATATTTGTAGCATAGATTTAATGAAAAAATTATGCCTTAATGTTTTAAAGTATCGGTATTTTGGATAATATTTCAATTCGATATCAGAAGTAGGTACCTTCATACGAACCATTCTATTTAAATTTATGATTATGATTTTTTTCCTGTCATCATTGACGAACTTTCATCGAATAATATATGTCGATGATTTCTTAATACAAATATCAATATATATCGAAAACTTAATAATGTTTTTGATTTAGCTACGCAGATTTATTCAGAATAAACGGTTCTATCTGTAATACACTATTTTTTTTTCGTAAGAACTATAGAAATTAAAATAGATAAAATCTCATTAATTAAAAAATTGAATTAGGTAATAATTAATTCGCAATTTTCTTCAACATTTTTCCTCTCCCATGAAAATTAGATAATTTTTTGTGCTATTAAGCCGTATAAATAACAATTTTAAAAACCCTCAAAGCGCGCAAGTTCCGCATGCAAGATGTCATGCAAGATGTTCTAGATGTATCGCTGTGCGCCTTCGCCATCGCAGACGACAGTCTTTCATTTCCCGCCGTTTTATTTTTATATTTCGTCTTCATTCCAAAGTTATTTTATCTAAATATTTAAGGAAGCGTATTTCCTTTACACTCGGGAGATTTGTACTTTGAAAAGCGAAAAGATGGAGGGGGGAGGAATCCGCGGAAATCTTGAAACAAATTTCGTCTCCAGACTGTTTGCTCGCAAAGATTTCCGGAGTCTGAGACGAATTGCTTACTGTACTGAACGTTCCTTCAAATCTCCACGCTCCTCGTCAGAATTATGTCTTGTATTTACAAGTTTAAATTTGAGATTAGAGAATGGCAGGAGTGGAAAACCGATTACGGTGGAGCATAGGTACCACTTTAATATTTTAAATAATATTTAGTCACAAGTTTGTAACAACACGTAAACTTGTAAACCGTCAAATATGTGTACTTGAGACGCGTATCGTCTTGTAAATGCATTATCAATCTAACAATTTAACTTTACAACTTTTATTTATATCCATAGTGGATGACAGTTATAGAATTGTATTTGCATGAGATAAAAAGGGACAACATTATTCATTGGAATTCTGAGGATTTCCATAAATTTTTGATTGTCTCTAATTATTATAATTTATATAAATTATATGTGTCCTTTTCTACATATGGTTACTTATTTTAAAAACAATCAACTTTATATTGTAATTAATTCCAAATACAGTTAGGAGATGCCAGGATCAAATCAATATTAGCTATTAATTTAATCCTTAAATATTACATAAACACATAGGTATACACCGAACTTTATAACAAGTTTGACGTAGTTTAATAACAAAATAACACAGTTATAAATATGTTGTTCTGCTGCACGTATATAAGAAGTCTAATATCAAATGTCAAAGACCTAATAGATAGTTGACAACGTGATCATAGACTGACTAAGTAATCCAATATCTTGAGTAGAAAATATATCTGGGAGAAAGATAATAACGAAGAATTTAGTATGATTGGTGACTAGATCTGAGTATCTTTTTTCAAACATATCATTCTTCTACTATTATTTAATTGAGGTTAAAAGGCTCTTAACCAAGATAGCTGATATTTCCATTTATTAAAAAATTTCAATTAAAAAATTATATCTGAAGTTGGTAAAATAATAATGAGAGCATAATAAATGCGGTTGCTCAGGCATATGCATTGAAAAATATATGTGCTAGAGATAAGAGAAAACAAATTAGGAGCAAATTTGTTTGTAGTATAGTCGAGTAAAGAAATATAAATTAAGACAGTTTGAGCATGTGAGACAAAAGAGTTAGAGAAAAAAATGAGGCGAGTGATTTAAAAGTAACAGGAATATAAAACGTCCGTGCAAGACATGTCGCAATTAGAGTGAATTGACGAAGACGTGTAAAACTTAACCTTTACCATACCATGATATAAAATATCCGAACGCAGCCATGCTGTCAACTCGTGTTACCGTAAATAACAGTTAGAATGATGAACTTTAATGGTACGAATTTACTCTAAATATTAAGCATACGATTTTGAAAAAATGGTTAATAACATAATTTAGAGCATTCATTAAGTCCTATACAATGTGTCCTTCCTTCTTATCTCTCTTCATTTAATAAGTGAGAAAGAGACAATTATATTTATATGTTTGTTGTTCTTTTCACTGTGAAGATAGTGTGTGATCTCTGTCTTTCATATCACAAATTGTATTTTTACCAACGTATTAATTTTACAATGCATTGAATGGAAAAATAATTATTTTTGTACGATTCCTTTTTCATAATTAGTTTTTCACTAGTCATTCCTAAGCACTAATATTTTCTTTAGGATGATCTAAAACATAAAGTTTATGTTGCATGTATTTACAGAAATATTACAGGTTTAATTATGATAGTAGACCTGTGTTACTGCATGGTTTGGGAAGGGTTAATGAAAAAAGTAAGTGGTTTTCAATTCTCTTCTAATACCTCTGCAAAAAATATTGCATATTAGAGAGTTATAGTTATATATAATTGGTTAGTTAGTTAAATAATTTTGGCTACTTTAAATAATTAAAAGTACAAAAATCAAGTGTGTATGTTGGTTATGACTCAACAGATTTTATACATAATAATAAATTATTATCATACATATAATATTTACAGATTTCATATCAAAACATACAAGAATTTCAGCTCATTTGAAAAATGTGGGACGATTACAGGAAATAAATTTCCGCCTCAAAAATAGGGAATATCGGAATCTATTGGGAATTTCAAGAAGTCTTTTTATTTTCACGTTAAATCATACTCATTTTTATTATCATAAATACTTCTTGTGAATAAATAATCGAGTATTTAGGATTAATTGCTTTCACTGTTGTTAGCTATGCCTGTTAAGGAATCCTGATACTGGATTGTATAAATAATAATTTACTTGTATGCCTTATACGTGGAAAATTTTCAACGTCTTTTATTCTTATAAGTCATCGTAAAGAATCATTTTTTATCGTGGAGCAATCTCAACAAGAACAAAAAAAAATTTTACATTTACTTAAATATCACTTTTTATTCGCTTTAATTTTTCATTTAGTTATTTAGGACACACGTATTAAATTTTTATTTAACATTGACTTAAAACACTGAAAAATCCGACGAACTTGTGACCAGCATCGGTCGAAACGGGAACAGTCCAAGTATTTCCAATTACCGCTGGTGATAAGGATACGTCATGACTACATCAACACACATTCGCAAATAATCACTGATGATTTTAAATTAAATGTATCCACTATCTAGGTGAGAGATACCATAATATGTTGGTTAAGAAAATACAACTATAATACAAGTTAATACATAATTGAATACCACTCTGTAAAATGAAAATGTCTATATTAAAATGAGCATGTTAAATAAGTACAAAACTACAAATATTTTTATTTATTATCTTTGTTTTATTAACCACTAAAATGAGTTTAAATACATCTACCGGTTTCGAAAAATACCATTTTCTTCTTCAGGATGCCATAACTAACTAAAACATATATTGTTTCTTTGACAGAATCTATTTTAAAAAAATCTATTTTAAAAAAAAAAAAAAAAATTTGATAGAAAATGGTCATGATTTTGATAAAAAATTGGGATTGTCAATTTTGCATATAAACGGTGTTGGTCACAAATTAAATAATTTCGAATCATTGGAGATAAATAAAGCGTGTAAAACTAATCAAAAAATTATAAACAACCAACTAAATTTAACTACGAGTCCCATTCTAAAATTTTTTCCTAAAAATTATTCGAGTAAATTTGTATTAAGTAATGATTTGAGTTAGGTACTAAAAAAAATTTTTTTTTTTTTTTTTAAATAGATTCTATCAAAGAAAGTTAGTTTAGTTAGTTATGACATCCTGAAGAAGAAAATGGTATTTTTCGAAACC
The DNA here is from genome assembly GCA_031772225.1 of Eubasilissa splendida. NCBI lineage: Eukaryota > Metazoa > Arthropoda > Insecta > Trichoptera > Phryganeidae > Eubasilissa > Eubasilissa splendida. The sequence goes on from CM062859.1 coordinate 9,481,678, forward strand.
GGTAGATGTATTTAAACTCATTTTAGTGGTTAATAAAACAAATATAATAAATAAAAATATGAATCTTAACCACAAAGATAACATTGCTGATTTTAAAAGTAAAACTACAAATACTTAGGAAATATTATAGAATAACACCTAAATCCAGAATCTCGTCGTATAAAAAATCAGATAAGTATTGACTAAACAAGTTTCTTAAATCACAAATAAACAGAAAGAAGAAAAAGCAATACATCTGGAGCATAATTTATTGAAGTACCTAGTTTCGTTTGTATCTATAAATATATTTTGAGATCAGTAATCTACATATACCATTAACGATGTTCCGCATTCAAAATTATTGTATTTATAGAGATCAATTTAAATATATCACGCTACCGTTTTGTGATCTGTTTGTTTCATAATTACGTAATATTTTGTTACGTTTAAAAGACAGCGGTGTTAATTATACACATAAGTTAAACCTGAACAATTAACCAGAATGAGAGAAATAGATTAAAAACATCGCGATATGGTAATGGAAAACGATGGAAATAATAAGCTGAATAAGAATGATAACGAGATTGTAATTCTGAGAAGGTTCTGAGAAAAGTGCAAGAGGTCCATAGCAGGCAGGCATTATCGAAGGAATATATCCTTGGACACAATGCATACTTTAAATATGAATTAAATATATTAATTAGAAAGATATACATATAAAATCAATTTTATCGAAAAACATTGTTGTTGCGCCACCGGGGTTCGAACCTGAATCTCTTTCCTATCCAGGGAAGGTGCATTATCGAACTATGCTACAGCGACAATATTTTTAGCGACAATTTTCGAACCCATATGTTACCTTTTTGATATTAATACATTTAATAGTTCCATTATTTGAAAGAGCCATCTACCTTATTTTTACAGAATCTCAAATACCTTTGAGTAAACTGATAGCAGACGCCAGAATTATCAATTCATTTTTATTAAATTTTGGACACATTGATACAACTGTATTATTAGGAGAACACATTCTTATTGTGAAGTTGTAATTATTCAGAACATAGGTCTGTGATATTTTAAATATATTAATTAGAAAGATATACATATAAAATCAATTTATCGAAAAATATTGTTGTTGTGCCACCGGGATTCGAACCTAGATCTCTTTCCAAACTGGGGAAGGTGCATTATCTAACTATGCTACAGCGACAATATTTTTAGCGACAATTTTCGAACCCGTATGTTACTTTTTTGATATTAATACATTTGTATCCAAAGTCGATGGCCATAGGTCAGGGTGAGGGCATAAACTGACTTGAAAATCGTCAGTTTTTTCTTATTGTTGAGCTTTGCTTTTCTTATTACAGAGCTATACAGTGACCATAAACACTGCTAGCCGAGCCTGTCTTTGGATCAATTAAGACAAAAATACAGTTCATTAATATGAAAGAAAAATAAGATTATATTATTTTGAATCAGATGAGGTTTACCTATATTACGAAATCTGAATTATTTGAAAAATTTTGACATTACCAACCAACTTTCAAAAACTCTATCTACATACATGTAAACATATTATCAAGTACGCCAATGAAAATATGTAAAGCTTGTTTTACGAATAAACTTTTAACTCTTATGTCAATCGAATCAAAAATGTTGTACAAAAGTCTGAATTTTAGAACGCAAGTCAGCTTTCAACTCTGAAAGAAATCAGTTTTATTTTCTATTTAAGTTAGCTGATCGAGGGGTGCTCTGGTCTTGCTACAGCAAGTTTTTTTTTCGTTGTTTTGAAAAATAAAGTTACAAACGAATTATGGCCATGAAAAAGTTGTTTTGTACAAGGCTGGGGGCATTTGAATAACATTATTTAGAATTTTTTGTAAATCTGTACGATTTTATACAGACGTATTCTATTATATACGAGGCGCGTTTTTTAAGTACCGGACTTTTTTTTTAAAGAAACATCATTTTTACGACACTACTTTTTTCAGACGCTACACACCTTAAACTACTTCTCAACATAGTTGCCACCATTATTAAGCCACTTGTCATAACGGGGCACCAATTTTTGTAAACCACGCCTATAATGCGTCTTTGAGTTCATCATTGTCATCAAAACCAAGGAACCGCTTCAGATGAAGGAAAATATGGAAACCACCCGGCGATGAATGTCAGTTGGTTTCATGTTTCGTGTATTTAAGAAACGAATCACGAACCGTATCTCACAGTCGGCGGGTTGATCTATTGTATTGAATATTTCAACCACTCACTACAAGATGGTCACACTATGTGAATGTCTCTAACGTTGCATGTGGTGAGTCAACAGATGACGGAAACGATCGACGACGGTACTTACTTCAAAAATGTGCCTCGTATGAACCGACATACCTAAAGGAGAAGACATCTTTCACTTCAACATTATTTGTACCTTTACATATGTATTATATATATTCTTATATATGTCCGACAGTTCGTTTCTGACGACTTGAAAGTATACTGATTCAGAAATATTATTTGTTCTGCCAAGTTTTATTTAAATTTTATTAAAAATATGAATATATGTTTTATTAATACAAATATATACGAAGTATTAATTTACTGGCAAATACATATACATTGAGAGCAATGAAAAGTAATAAATGTAGTGAAATAAGAAAAATAACTTATGTTAATGGCTAGAAAAATAATCTTTTTTAAAGCGTTAAATTTTTTAAAAATAAATACGTTAATATTCACATAACTCGTATTTCTCTAGGAGCGAGCATAGGTTTAAATTACAATATATTGGTTGTGAGATTTTTTTACCTATTTTATTTTAATGCGAATATTATTAAATTTAATGTGCGTTATCAATAACGATCGTGTAACTTTGTATATTTACAAAAGGCATAGATCGGTTTATTAAATTTTTCAAATATCCGTTAAGTGTTGTCGATCAAAGCCTGGTGTTGAGACTATATACTAAATTATGTAGCAATATTATTTCAAAATATAACACGTTGCCCGTGGATTAAAGATTAGACAGATGCTCTATACAACAATATTATTTGATAGCATAAAACTAATTTTTAATGCAGTTACTAGTTGATAATTACAGTTAACTTATTCAACTATGTAGGCTTTTCACTCCAAAAGTTAAAATAATAAATAATTTAAAATCTTAAAACTGATATTGACGTATTTTCCGGAGAAGCTGATGAAGTGTATGTAATTAATTTTGATGATTGTATTTATTTGATTGTAAAGGTATAAGCTGATTAATAATACTAATATATTATATTACATATTGCACAAACTACTTACGATTTTTTTTGACATTAAGTTATTCTAATACACATGAAACAGTAGTAAAGATATATGCGACATAATCGGTCAGATAAAAATATCAAACATATCTATGATATCGGTGAAAGTAGCATTTGATAATACAAGAGCTAGATTAGATCTCTCTATGTACATTAAATGCGTTTGTTTAAAAAATGACAGACACATGAAATAAAATACTAAACGAAACTGTAATATCAGTAACATATGTACATACATTAAATTCGTGAGTTTAAGTATGATCGATACATAAAATCAATTCTATAACACTTAATGTATGTAAATAATGGTACTTTATACATAAGATTTTTGGTTTGGATACATAGTGAAAAGGCATGGTTTATATTTTTTAAATGTGATAGAGAATTCTCAATTTACAAATTAAAATGGAAATTTATACTGTTTTTATTAGGTTTCGTAGTAACAGGCTATGGTATTCTCCATAGCTCTGTATGAAGTCAAAATATATACTATGAGAAGAAGAAAAAAGGAAGATGCTTCACCATGCCTTAGAGATGTGGTTTTGGCGTCGCATACTGTGTATAACATGTACTGCTAAATTAAGGAATTGATAGATACTGGCTTGGATAAATAGTAAACAACAATATACGAATATTAAGATATATTACATATTATTCAAGATCAAAATTTTAATTTTAATCCGAAAGAGTAACAAAAAATGCCTACTCTTTAATTTTTCGAGTGGATATTTTATGAATAATAATCCAATATTATTATTATTATTATACGCCAAACCTGATACAGTTCACACTAATTATTACAGCAGATACAGTCACGTGCTTTCCCCATTAGACATTCTTAATTGTCAAATAAAAGCTTGTGAATATTTCCCGGAAAATCACGTATTTCACGCTTACGTACTATGTATTATTATTTAACGAAATACGCACAGTATGTATAATACATAATGCGTATTATATTTGAATACCCTGGTTTTTAGTACTTTAAAACGTTGTCGCGTATTTTAATGTACACGTGATGTGTTAGAATCATATAATATTATATATAGTTGATCGCTTCGGATTGATTGCGTGTAAAAAGGTCAAGGGTTCAATCTGTTTAAAAACGTGAATTTAATAATACATAGGATTTATACATAATTAAATTTATCATCATGGCGTGCAGAGTTATTTCATGACATGGATGAAACGTACAAATCATCATAATAAGTCGTTTAATTTGCTCTGTTCATTGTTATTCGCTTTCACGTATTTTCGCAGAAATTAATGATTTCGTTAGTTCAACGGGTTTTTGGGGCGGCGTGTCGTTCTCTTGATTCCCCTCGGGTAGTACTGAATGACTGCATTGGTCCAACGATTGTCCGCCTTCCAAGCTTATTCTTATTTCATTTTCTTAGCTTATTTAATTATATCAACTAGGTACTCTCATCTGTTCTCTTCATCAGTATCTTCATTCATGTTAAAAACCTCTCCTTTATCGAGAGTCCGTGTTTCTCGCGAGCACTGGGAGTATGCATTGATTGAAAACTTAACTTTGTTAACCACTGCGCAGTCAGGGTTGCTTCCTGCTAGGTCCTGCGGGCGGCTTTGTGACCGCTACGTGATACGATCTCGATAGAATCTATATTTCAATGATAGAACTTTCCCCAAAACAAACCACACGTAAATAAAATCTAGATGAAATTAAATTATTCCACCTGTAAGATAGCTGTCAAAATGAACAAAAATGACATCTAGATGATGTGTAAGAATCGCGGATAGACAATAATAAACACAAAAATTGTATTTTATCAGTATAATGCGCATTTAAGTGCATTAATGGCTTTCTAACTCAACCTAGAACACATTCAAATGTTTAGTTATGATGAATTATTTTCGCGCAGATTTTGACAAATGTTATGTCGCAAACATAACCAAAAATTATATTATGATAACAGACAATTATCCACGGCAGTTTTAATTTTTGACTATAATGTAAACTGAAATCATGTTTACATAAATGATTTGACAGTGCGACCATTGGAAAAATTCGTACGATTTCATTTACGGCTTCTATTATACGACGCGAGATGATTATAGAAAAGAGAGATGACGTCTCAAATTTGAACGATTTTGCAATGTATTGATTTACAATGTACACTTCATTTCAAATTGAATATATAAAAGAGAAAACATTTAAGTAATCTTAACCTAAAAATATTAAAAACACATTATTTTATGCCACCATCGCGTCTCACAGACCTGTCCGATTAAGCAAGCACGAAATAGCTATAATAATACTGATAATACTGAAGCCGACATACATTTAGTTATAGATTTCGACCAATGTAGACAGGAAAGCGTAATATTATATAAAATTATTGAATATACAATGTTACAGCGTGTCATGTGTCATTGCGTATTTAAAAATATGTTTGATTTGGTATTTTTTGCATTGATTGATTACGCTAGTTCGTACTGTAATACACCATTTCCCATTTTGTTGTAATAAATTTTGTTTTCAATATTGAAAAACTGGATTCATGGAAATACTCGCCGTGGCGGCACAGTGCGCACAATTGTCGGCAATGCGGCCACTATCTAGCAATAAGAAATTGGTTTCTTACCGATTGCTTTCAGATAATAAAATGCCGCATTCGCATTGGTCCAGTACGCAGTGCTACCAGTATTTTCGTAAAACACAACGTGTTCAAGTATCTTGCGTGCTGCGGGAACAGGCCGGCAGAGAGCGGAGCGTTCGCTTATTTTAATCGAACAATCCGGAGAGCGTGGGGCGAATAAGGGCTGCGAATTAACGCCCAATAAAATCGTACCGCGAACTCCTGGCAATGGTTTTTCGTTTTGTAATTGGAAAAGTTGCGCGGGAAACGGCGTGTTTAGTGGGCACCGCGCGGAGTGGGCAGCGGGGGGCTACCCCGCGCGCGGGGGACGGGCCCTTGGGAAATTATAGTGGGGATTTAAAGGTTACCTCTCTTGGAAAAATTATGTGTCCGCTTCCCTTTGCGACGGGTGTTTCGAACCAGTACCTACCATGCGCTAGGGTCCATATTTTTAATCACTGATTAAATAACATTTATTTCGGTATTTGTTAAAAAACATTTATATATGTATATGCAACTGGTGTCTCTTCTAGGTTAGATTTTAGGTTAGGTTAGGTTTTTTTGTTGATACTTTTCTTAATAATATCAACTATTTTCTATGTACAAGTACGGTTGTTCCATAACTTTTTTAAGCAACGCTTTGACAATAGCACGTGTTACTTATGAGTGACTTATCAGTATTTTCTTGAGGAAACCATCTTCAAAAAAGTACTCGTAAAAACACTTACATTAAATATATATACGAGTATATACAGTACAGTTGTACAGTGTTAAAGACTTGTCAATCAAATAAATTGTTAAAACTTTTTACATATGACGGTTGTGATTACTGTAAATAAGATTAATAAATTAACAATACAGATAATATAATAAATAGATGAATTAAATTAAGAGGAAATTTATTTACGTAGAAATTATACACGGATATATAAATAGGACCGAATATTTATATATTCTTTAAATCATTTGTCATACCATCCAGCTGTGTATCATAGAATAATTGTATTCCATATATATTTAATTATAATGTTAATTTGTCTTATTTTATAAGCCTCACACACAAATAATAAAGGATAGTTTTTAGACATTCCGTGAAAAGTACAATTTTTACAATATTATGCTTGTATCTCAAATGATAATTTGTTCCATACCAATAGTAAACAGTATGGTTCAAATGTATTGGCAAGTTCCAAAAGGGATTTATTATATAAAATTATGCTAAATTCCTTTGATTAACGAAGCAGGCATATTTAGTCCGTACATTTAAATAAGTTGCGTACAGCTATATTTTTTGGAAAATAATTTATGATAATGTACATATATAAAATATTAATTTGATGAAAATGTTAGAAAATAATTATTTGGTTTTACAATAAAATATAAATATAATATGATATAAATTTAATGTGTAACATTTAAATAAGAATTGTGGGAAATGCATTTTCTGCGAAGTGCAATAATATGCATAATGCAACATAGACACCGTGGGTATTTGACATTGCCCGAAGAGAACATTTCCAAGTAAGAAAAGATATGTGAAAAATGCAAACTTTACAACTATTTATTCACATTTGCCGGTACTTTATATTTTCAAGCGGCGGTATCATTTCGGAGCAGGTAACGCTTACGAAGGAAAGCGCGCGAAGCAATTCGAGACTTGTTGCTCGATAACGCAAGGGTCGTTTTCGCGCGAACTTCAGCCCTTCCTAGAGGGTAGTTAAGACGTGTACCGCCATTTGTTTCTGGCCAAATTTACTCCCCAAAGAATCAAAGGTGGCAATGCCATTAATATTTCAGTAGGACTTTGAGGAGATCAGCAAGAAAGTGCTATTTTTTCGAAGAAAATCGCCGGTGGTGGGATGATTGCTCCGATGCTGGATAGGGGCGGGGTTGAAGTTTGAGAGTTCGAAGCCTCACCAAAATGCATTATGACAAATTGAATTCGGCAATGCGAGACGAGGCGTGACTCGGTTGGTCGGGGTTCTTTTGTTACGGCATAACCTTAATAGATTTTAAAGTAAAATTCTCGAGGGATGCTCGACTTTTGGGCTTTACATCCAAGGTGCATTTGTTTGCAATTATTTTTTTAATATATTTTTTTATATCGAAGATGATTACGGGATAATTTTATTTCATATTGACTTAATTATTTATAACGTGAACACTTGAAAATATCATCCCTACTTAGGAATATCAAAAAAATAATAAACTAAACTAATAAAGACAAGAAAGTTGTTACAAAAAATACTTCATCCCTAATAAAGTTTGTTAAAGAAAATAAACATATTGGGCGAGCGTTATAATTTCATAACTGAAAAACTTTTCTCGTAGACAATATTTCATCCTTTGCCAGAAACATTTTGTCGTTTGTGAAATAACTGAGGAGGAAGTGGAGGGGACATTTAGCACCCAAGGGGTGAAAATAAAAGTTTTATTGGCTAAATTTGATTGTATTTTTATGTGTGATTGGATTTCTCGCTGGCTAGAGGATAGGATCTGCAATAAGGGTAGGCTTTACGGCCTATACAAACGAAGGTTTTGGCATTGAATTGATACTCGACGGAGGTAATTGGATCCGGAAAGGACGATCTCTGCATTTTGTGCTCTCAGATTTGTCGACAGATTATATTGTTGATTTTAAATCGTTCAAGTTACAATTAGGAATACAAAGAATACATTTTAATTGAAAAATATGTTTTTTAGGAGAACACATTCTTATTGTGAAGTTGTAATTATTCAGAACATAGGTCTGTGATATTTTAAATATGACTTAAATATATTAATTATAAAGATACACATATAAAATCAATTTTATCGAAAAATATTGTTGTACCGGGATTCGAACCTGGATCTCTTCCCTAACCGGGGGAGGTGCTTTATCCAACTAAGCTACAGCGGCATTATTTTTACTATTTAAATTTAAATTTATTTAAATAAGGTAGATGGCTCTATCAAATGATGGAACGATTAAATGTATTGATTTCAAAAAAGGTAACATATAAGGTCGAAAAATTGTCGGTAAAAATAATGCCGCTGTAGCTTAGTTGGATAAAGCACCTTCCCCGGTTAGGGAAGAGATCCAGGTTCGTATCTCGGTAGCGCAACAACAATATTTTTCGATAAAATTGATTTTATATGTGTATCTTTATAATTAATATATTTAATTCATATTTGAAAAATATGTCTTATTTTATTTTAAATCTTTTTTTTTTGTTCAATAATGATAAACTGCAAATTAAGATAATAGATCACATCACCTGACTTATATAAGTGATGTGTTCCAAGAAATCCTTAATGTTATATTGTAGTTATTGTATGTACCGGGTGAATATTAAGTTCCAGGACGATTTTGTTTGAACGCCATTTTTGTTTAGCATATATCTGTCAGTTCGCATTTATTAATCGTAGAGAGTAGTTAATTACAATTTACTATAAAGCATCTAATATCTCCACAAAGTGCTGAAGTTATTCAAAAATTTTATCAAAATAGTAATGGCAATGCTGTAACCATTAATGGTGATCGCTATCGTCACATGTTGGAAATCTTCTTAGTAGCAAAATTGGGTGGATTGAGCTTATAACACATATGGTTTCGAAAGTACGGTGCCACCTCACATACAACCCGAGCTACGTTTGAAATTTTGCGAGAATTTTTTCCCGGTCGCATACTGTCAGAAAGTGGCGATATCAGCTGGCCACCTCGATCACCTGATTTGACGGCTCCCGATTATTTTCTGTTAGGGTATTTGAAAGGAAAGATCTATGCTAATAATCCATTTCCCATTCATTATTACAATAATTATTGCAATAAAAGTATAATTCGTACATACATACATATTTGCGAATGTACGAGTGATATATTCGATACTTTATTATATGTATTACGAATACGTAATTTTTCAATTCACTGTACACAATGACAGAAAATAAAACTGGCGAATCTGCGAAAATATCACAGATTAATAAAAAAATACTCATTATTATTTGGGGGGGGTAGGGTGATCTTGGCTACAGCTGTGCTTTTTAACAGCCGCCATTTTGAAATAAGATGGAGCATTAGGTATTTTTTTAAATCTCATCAACTTAAAACGTTTATATATACTCGTATACATATATGTTTAAACTTGTTATTGAACGATGGTTTCTTGGTCGTCGAAGAAAGTGCATTGAAATTTTCTAGATGTTGCGTCACAATTATCTGCAGTAGTTTAATCGTGTAAAATATGTATCTTGTTATTAGACTCATATATATTATATCATTTTTACGCTTCTTCTATTACACAGATAGTATCCTATATATAGTACATTTTCAGTGTATACCTATGTAAATTTTTTTTTAAAATTCTTAATATTTTTTTCGGATTCTAGGGATGTAACTTTATATCAAAACCTTAATTTGTTTTATCCGACCCCCGTTTCCTGTAAAAATTTCCTTTTAAATATATGAAGTCAATTTGTTCGTGAGACACTTGACTTGTTCTGCCCTTTAAAGGTTCTGCCATTACAATTTATCTTTTAAATATACTCGTAAGCATCCCTAGATTAAATTTGGTTTACAAATTTCAAGAAAACGCTCGCCGAATAAGAACAAATCTAACATGTTTCCAAGAAAAGAAATATCGCAATCTTCAGCGCACATTTTGAAAATTGTGCGATATATTTTTTTCTAGTATCCAAAACTTCTCCCGGCGCATTATTTATAACTTAAGCGTATTATGGCGTTAGGTTAATAAAAAATAATCGTCTATTTTATTGAGTATATGAATATGCTGGATATGTTAAAAGGAATATGCGGATGTTGGATGCTGTCGCACAAATATTTTCATCCTCCAGGAGTTAAGAATTACATAAAAACTTTCAACAACGTGCAGGAGAAGAATTCTCAAGTACTCTGATATGTTGCTAGAAGAAACGATGATAGTCTCAAGAAGCTCATAATCAAATGGACAGTTAAGGTGAAGCGAGAAATAGAATGGTCTCCTGTAAGATAGATTGACCAAATAGATTAGTTAACAGGATCCACTTCAACCCTTACGTAGCTATGCAGTAACACAGATCTGCCGAAGATACGATAAGATTGCGTAAAATTAATCATAATAATAATTTTATCTGTATATCTTTCTAATTGATACATTTAATTTGTATTAAAATATTATAGAACCATGTTTTGAAAAACAACAACTTCACAATAATAATGTGTTCTCGTTAAAAAAATAAATAATAGATTAAATTTAAAATTAAAACATTTAGTAATGTTTCTACATGGCTCGGATAAAAACACTTTAGTAAAATAAAAGATTATAATATATCTAACTATGTTCATTAATTTTTTTAAAGAGATTAATACATTGACAAGAATTTTAGGGGATTGAAAAATTTGTTAATAAATCGCTCGAATGCAGGGGAAATCATAAAAAATAGTCTATCATAGATAATGGAAAATGACTTGATTCTTAATTTCATTGTCAGGGGAGTAAAAATATAAAGAAAATATGAGAGAGCATTCGTTTCGGGGGATAAAAGTCATAGCTTCTATTTTTCAATTTCCACCTACTTACAGTTAAATAATTGTCTCCCGCCCCTAAAGAAATCTACAGTCTCTCCTCTCCAAAGGCTAAGGGAGAAGAAGGTTGTGTACTGTTGCTCGTATTAATGTATACCTATTAGATAAGCAGCAGATTGGGGGGACAAAAGAAATATCGTATTACCGAGAAGAAGCATGAAGAACTTATCTGCCGTCAATAATAGGGGATGTTTCATTTAACATTTGTTACAATATTCAATAACACTGTCTTGAATTAAATATCGGACATCTAATTTTATATTGAAATATGTAAATTCGTAATAATAAAAAATAACTCATTATACTCCAACACAAAATAGCCATCTCTAAAGTAGACATGTTTTACTCAGACGCATATCTATTCGAGTGCCAGCCAGGTCAACCAGAACTAATCGTACATTTAACGTTCCACATTGCACCACCAATGCCAAACAGAACTCATTTTTCTATCGAGCACCCCTTTATTTCAATTCACACCTAAACGAACTAGATATTTTCAATACTACAATTACCTCTATTAAATTTGAATTCAATACATAATCTTTAATGTCCTTAATTTTATTTTTATTTTTATTTTTTCACACAGATTTTATTCCCTATCCCATTTTCCTTTTCCTTTCCTCTCACCCTCCCGTTCCCCTGGAATATTTTCTTTTTTATAACTTTTATCTCTCTGTTTATATATTAATTCTCAACTTCTTCTCTCACATTTTTCTGCATTATAGGCCTTTTTAAATTTTAAATTGTACTCACTGTATAAAGTATATTGTATCTTCTGGGAAAACATGTAACTGGTTTAATTATTGTTTAACTTTATATATATTCTAATCAATTAATTTGCATTCATTTATTTCCAGTGAATAGTTAAAAGATAAAATTTGCATACATGATTAAAATAATTAAAAAATTATATAACAAAAGAAAACATTTACGTTTTCGATTAGGAATATATATATATACAGCCCAATAAATATCCTGCCTCGCTCTAAATATTACATTTGAGAGGTCAGGATGAACGCCTTTGATAATAATGAGATTCGGCTTCCTCTATAGGTCTAAGATATTATTATTTCCATAACATAACTACTGCAGTTTAAGTCCTTTATTTAAATTAAAAATCATTAAAAAATATTAATAAGAATGGAGTATTTAAAAAATGAGTATTTATTTTCAAATTAAATTTTTAGCTGCCGCTGTTTAGTATCATAAAAAAATACATAATAGATCCATTAAAAAATAAAACTCACAAAAAAAAATTGTAGAAGTGATTATTTCGATCGGGAACGAGTGGATCCATACTGTGATTAAGATAATTTTTGTGTGAATATCATAATATATATCACGAACCCGATATAACCAGGGGTGGGTCGTAGCTACCAGCCAAATTTTTCAACACAAGTTCCTGCCCAACGTGGCTGTGGTAAGTAAGTAAGGTTGGCAGTTATTTGTTTTTAATTGTGTTGAAAAATAACTAAGAATGTATATACATAACTGAAAAAAAAATTGACCCAAAGTTTGAAACTGGGTTCAGTTACACACATTTTGTATTTTTTTTTAATATGATTAATATATCGAGTTCTCTTCTACTTTCAAAGAAGGAGTAAGTTTTTTTGAAATAGGTATCAAAATGAAAATCAAAGATCTTAATAAAATTTTAAACAGAAATAGATAACCACGAAAGACTGCACAATTTTTCGGTCAATCTGATCCATTTATTCTTGCTACAGCAAAGTAATACTGATAACCACCAACGTTCGTAAGGTGGAAAGATTAATTCGTTTGACTTCTAGTACCGAACATTCCGTGCACATTCTTCATCCCTTGCACCCCGTGCACTCAACAAGGGGTTGGGAAACAAACTAAAGTAATATGAGGAAATTGTGGACTTGCAATAATATAATAAATAACCAAACCCCACGGACTCCATGTGTCCATAAATACAATCGTTTTTAATGATGTCTACATCAACAATATTCGTTAATAACTATAAAAAAGTAGATAGCATTTAATACTGATAATGTTTTGTTTGGCATATAGCATTTCGATTTTTTTAAATTTCGTTGCCATGGCCTCATGATTACATAAAATTGTCTGCACTTTCGTTGTATTTTTCATAGAACACTTGCATCAGAAATATGTCTTCTAGAGTATTCTTAATTTCGGGTTGCTAACGTACATATATTTAGTGATTTAGTATATCAAATAAAAAAATAATTGTGTGTAAAAAAAGCTTAAATCTTAAAAAAACACCAAAGTTGAAAAAAAAAACAATTTGATTTCTGGTCAGACGTTTTAACTCTCTACCACGGCCACTGAATGTGAAGTGTATTGATATTGGCGTATTTATAATTAAAATGTCAAAGTATATCTACTCATATACACAACTAGTGGTTTATATAATAGATAAATTACTGTCATTGTAATTTTTTGACAAAAGTATAATCAGAAGTTACAAAAAGATATAAAAATATTTTTGTTAGTAATATACAATAGTCGGCTCTAAATATAACGGCTCTAGGATCAGTAGAAACAATTTTAATTACGACGAGCATTATTTAAAAAGGATCATTAATTGACACATTTTTATATGTAAAGTAATATTAAAACAAAAATATAAATTGCTTAGAAAGTTATACAGACGAAATCTGTATATCGAAAAAATATGATCACCATCGGGACTCGAACTCGGAGCAATCTCTTGCCGGGAGACTGAGTTATCTATTACACTAAAAATTTAAAAGATTTTACTTGGAAATGTCTCATAAATAAAAAGAACACCATAAACAGGACACATAAATTTAAAAAGATGGAACACATATCGAAAATTCAACGTAAAAAATACGTTTAACATACAGCGTAATAATTAACTGATTTTCCCGGTTAGAGAAACTTCTGGGTTCGAGTCCCGGTCATAACTATTAATTTTTTTCGAGACATTTTCTTTTTTGTTTATTTTTTCATGTGATTCATATATTAATTTGTTCTAAAATTGCAACATCACAATAAAAATATGAATTCAATTTAAAAAAACAAAAATAATATTATCTTTTGATTTAATTTTTTCCATTTAGTCACTGTCTTTACAAAAGAAGAAAAAGAAGATTACATTACATTCATATTCATAGTAAGTAAAAGTAGTCAGCACTAAATATGAGTAAATAATAATAATAATAATAATAATAATAATAATAATAATAATAATAATAGTAATAGTAATAATAATAATAATAATAATAATGCGTTTATTCCAATTTTTGTTTTTTTTTATGTTTCGCCATAAAGATAATACATATTATATAATACGTTTAAGTTACGAAATATTATTTATGTTATGAAAATAAAAGCAAAAAGATATATAAATAAAATAAAAAGTTCACACATATAAATAAATATAAACAAAATAAAGACACTACAGGAGAATATACCTCTATATTGTATTATATAATTATTTTCCAATCTTACTTAATTCAGCGATACTGCTTTTCGCTACACAATGTGATAAATATTTGATTAAAAAATAATCAATTTTTGAAAAAAAATAAAGACTTGTACATCATTGAATAAAGCGAGAGAATAATTGTTTCGTTATACCCGACCCTTGTGGAGGTGGCTGTATAATATTTTCATGTGGATGCATTTATGAGATTTAACCCCCAAAGCCTCGCCACCCCTAAGCATACAATACTGCAACGGGAAATTGCTTTGTCTTTGCTAGTGAGTATTATTATGTATTTTAGGCGAGCTGGCTTAAGTTCGGAAAGTCTATTGATGCCTTTATTTCGCTTTGTTCTTTATTCTAGGCTTTATTCACATAGATCTTAAATTTGAAAATAATGGCTGTTTTTACAATGAGCAAATAAAGCCTTGAATTCTGGGATATAATATAAACACACTCATGTGCTAGAGATGATATAGAAAACGTCGTAATCAATACATGGCAAATAGAGAGGAAAATTTTATATAAACTCTATCACAATGCACTAAAACTTCTATATACATAAGTGAGAAATCAAGATGAGTATAACTCAACTGTGTGGTCACCTTTTTACAATGCGCATTCTCACACAATTGAAAAAGTTTAAAATAAATTTCTGAGATTTGTCAATTATAAACTGAATATACCACGAGAGCAATTAAATTATGATTTTCTCTTGTGTTCAATAAATATATTAAAGCTGAACGAAAGAAGAGTTATTAAGAATTAAGAATTAACTAGTATGATTATTTAAAATTTTGCAACATAAAATTAACATTGATTTGCCTACCAGAAAATCTATATTCTTTTTACTACATTACTGTAACAATACTGCGACGGTTACCCAGTTTAATCCTCCATTACATAGAATTCAAAACTTGGTAACGAGTGCGCAGATGTTGCTGATGTATGGAATATAACATTTTTTTCATTATAAAAGTAGAGATGCGTACACGGAATACATGTTACGTCAATATTATTACTATTTTCAAACTAAACTAAACGCTTATACTATGAAAATAGGAATAACTTGCTGGTCTCCTGGAAAGAAAGCGCAACCCCCTGACCACTAGATCACTAGGCCAGCGTCTTGACCACTCTATCGGAAAAACTAATTTGAGACCAATACAAGTTGCATGGTTATAAAGTGTTATTTTTTTATAAATATTTTAGTATAATGTAAGGCATTTACTGCATTTTTATTTTTGTTTCCTTTATTATTGTTTTTTTATGTTTAGGTTAAGACTTTTATTGTTTTTATACATTATTATTAATGGTACTTAATATGACTCTAATTGTACAGACGCATTTTAATTAATTTTTTTAAAGTATATGAGTTTACGATACTTAGCATCACGCCGTTTCCCCGCGGGGGTAGGCAGATAGGATAGAGTGCCACATTCTTCTGTCCTGACATACAACTCTCGCCTCATCCACATTCATACAAGCTCGATTACTCATACAAGGTTCGATACATTTGTATGTATTAAATATAAATTGATAATAATATTATTAATAACGTTATGCATAATATTATTTTTTCTATATTGTTTATTTTCTCATTATTAATTTTTAATTTTATTTGTTTGTAATATTTATCTGATTTCTTTACTTTTAAAGTAAGCAAAATTAGCATTGTGTTTAAAATTAATTATTTTTATTTTTTAACTTGGTTTCATTAAACTCAATAAGTGGGTAATGAAACAACGTTAAAAAATGAAAATAATGTTTTTTTTGTTGTTTATTTCATCTTGTTATATATATATATATATATATTATGTAGGTACTAAAAAGTTATACGTAAAATGTCTTTGTACAGTAAATAAATAAATAGATCTATATCTTATATGTGGTAGAATGAAGGTTGACTGAATGCGGTCGCTTGGGCGAATGTGTAGAAAATCAACAAACTAGGAACAAATATAGGGCCTTTCGGGGAAGAAATTGTGATGTGAGAAAATAAAGTGTGAATTATGTCTAAATGTGGTCACCAGTTATAGGAGTTGTACTTATGCACGTTTGGCAGATGAATCAGATGGATTGGTTTAAGAGGGCGGCTGGGAGACCCAATTATTCCAGCGCTCACTGTGTTCGGATGATCGCGGTGTGTGAGAAATACGTGTGATGACGGACTAGAGCACGTAGTGAGAAGAGAAACTGCTTACGGTTTGATACGAGATTAATTCAACACTGTTATATAACGTAATGTGCACGTAGCTACTGAAGGCTCGTGGTTGGGAGCACGGCAGGTAGGCGAGTGACGCTAACAAGTCGGTCTTCCCGATGATTGTCGCTTGATGTTATTGTCGCATGTCGCATGTCGCCTGACGTCGGTACTAAGAGCGTTTATAGCTGTTGAGTCCTTACATTTTTTGGGCATCTTGCGAGAAGAAAACATAGCTTGGAGAAGCTTGTTTTGGTGGGCTACGTCGAAGGAGGAAGAGGAAGATCCTCCAAGCCGACCAAGTGGAAAAGGCAACCGGCACTTCTCAAGTGACTAAGATCTGCAGGAAAAAAAATGAAATAGCATAGTCAAGAGGGCGGGAGTTCTTATATAGAAATTCTGTAATTATCTGAAGGATTGCGCGGATCTTATTATTTTGATGAGAAATTTATGATGTATTTGATAAATACAAATTATAACATTATATATTTATCAAAAATTTTGACTCATGCCATCACACATGTATGTACTCACAGTCAATCATTAACAACTTAAGAGATGTTACAATCGCACATGTGTGGGTAATCTAATTACAATAAGTTAAGATTTATAAAAATGATGCGAAATGGCACAAGGGATAGTGGACACAGTTTTTAAAATTTATTATAT
Organism: Eubasilissa splendida; assembly: GCA_031772225.1. Classification (NCBI taxonomy): domain Eukaryota; kingdom Metazoa; phylum Arthropoda; class Insecta; order Trichoptera; family Phryganeidae; genus Eubasilissa; species Eubasilissa splendida. Next base: position 9,499,433 of record CM062859.1, read on the forward strand.
TATTTCCGGAAATACTGGCCATTGTTTTTGCGAACGAAATTTGACCCGCTGAAATAAGCAGTATTTCTATCGAAATCTGCCTAATATTTGAGATTCAACCTTTTCGGAAAATAAATACAATCGTCAAGCTCAAGCGTCACCTGCGACAGGCGAAGATAATGAATAATACATGACGGAGTCTATATTTTTAGATTTGACATTTATGTCTCGAGCGCCTCGCGATAAAAATTTCACGGTAATCATTTCTAGATAGCGTTGCCGTCCCCGTCGCGTCGCCGGGAACAATTGAAATAAACATTTCTCCTCCCGTGAGTGAGTGAGATTAAAGACGCGAGAACACGGAAATACGGAAGAGCCGTCTTCCCGTATACCGGTAAATGGGAAATATTAAAGTGGGATTGAGTAATAAAGAAAAACGACAACAGAAGGGAGATAATAGTGAAAAATAAGTAGTTGCAATGCTTAAATACAAAAGTTATCTTTACTCATACTTGGACACGTTTACTTGATTCAGTGATGGGGTGATTCTCGCCCTTAGCGGGTACCAAGAATTCATATCATTTTTTAACTAATTTAATTTATAGTTTGTTGATTTTGTGCACTATTTAAAATTATAGAGTAAATACAATTTAAAGGGTGCGTCACAGAACACAAATAATACTCAAATGAATAATAATAATATCTATATAATTTTAATTTTCACTTTGTACTATACACACAATTTTTTGAGTTAGTATCACTTCTAGTTTCACGAAGAGCAGTCCTTCCCATCTTTAATTTACACCTGTAGGTGGGAAGAACCGTTCTTACCGAAACTAGTCGTGATATTAACTCAACAATATTGTATATGTAGAACAAAGTCATAACTATATATTTTTAAAAATAAATTATATGTATCAATTAGAAAGATACACATATAAAAATAAATTTTATAGAAATATATTGTTGTTGCTACCAAGATTCGCACCTGGACGTCTTCCAATCTGGGGAACGTGTATTATCCGATTATGCTATACCAACACAGTGGATTGACGACAAATTTTCGAACCTATATATTACACTTTTCAAATGAATACATCTATCGTTCCATTATTTGAAAGCCATCTACTTTGTTTTTACGGAATCTCAAATACCTTTGAGTAAACCGATAAAAGATGCCAGAATTAATAATTCGTTTTATTAAATTTTAAACAAATTGATACAACTTATATATTATTAAGGAGAACACATTCTTATTGTGAAGTTGTAATTATCCAGAACATAGGTTCATAGCTCAAAACATAAGTTCATAGCTCAACATAAGCTCATAGTTAAAATGTTTTTACATCATGTCTTAACGTCATACTAGGAATATGTATCAGGGTCGTTAATGATATCTTAATAATCTGCGAATAGACTTAAATAAATTACAAAGGCATGCTTATAATACTAGTAAAACGTTAATTTCCTAAAATATATAAAAGTATAATATTTTTTTACATATTACGTTAGCATATAGCTTGGTGTATCAATAAAAATATTAATAGAAATGCGGTGATATTATTACATTCATTAGAAAACTGTATATCCGTATATACTCCTACAATCTTTCACAACAATTTGTATTATCAAATAAATATAATACCTATAATTACCTAAACCTCTATTTACGCGTATTAAATGTTGTATAATTATTTCTAAATTATTAAATATGACCATTAAATATGTTTCCAGAGGTGCTGATAAAATTATTAGAATAAAGATAAACTTTTATTTACAAGAATTGGATAGTGCTATATTATTTCCAATAAAAATACATAGATAACTTTTAAACGAGCCGCTGACAATAAAGTATCCTTTATCATCATTCTAGGTACATATATCCCTTTGTGAACACGCGTCATTAGATATTGAGATGAATCAATCTGTGTGTGATATATTTTATCATGAGACTCATTATTTATTGTGTGGTACCTAAATACAATACATTTTAGATACTGTATAATTAATTTTTATTTTTTATTTTCTATGAGATTTTTTCAGATACAGTACTCTAAAGTGTGTGTTTTTAATAAACCACAATATTTAGAAATAAAAAATAACAATATAATTTATTTATGAAAATTATAAATGTTCTTATTTTTAAATATAATTTAATTAAAAATAGCTTATGTAAATACTTGCCATTTATCCACGTGTCAAGTCACGTCACTGTTTCCATCTTAGGGGACGTACTTTGATTTTGACGCGGAAACGTATTGAAAACAGTTCAAAACTCGCGAAAAGTCTTCGTAAACTCGGTCAATCGGATATACCCGCTTTGGCTAATACTTATTGTTTTCAAGCATACGGTATCGGGTAAGAAACTTACCAAAGTAATGTTCAAGATAAACAAATATATTAGGTATTCAGCGGTAGAGGATTCGGTATTAAGACTGCAGTGGATTAGTACATTTTCACACTTGAATTATTAAGTTAATTTTATATTTTCATTTAAAGCAATCACTTGACATATTATATTAAATAAAATAACATTTACTTTGTATAAAACCACGAAATTTATTATACTTCAACCGGTTTCGCTTATATCGAATTTCATCAGGACGTATTTGAATTTAATAATAAATGCAAAAAGAGTGCACTTATATATACATAAAGAGGGAGATAGAATATAAAATTAAATGTGAAAGAGAGAGACAGAATACATATACATATAGTCGGAACATTAAGGGAGGGGAAACTACAGGGTTGATGGATATTAAATTGATTTTAAAGAAAACATACCTAATATGTAGCTAGTGGATAAATTAATTTGATTATTAAGAATTGGCGTACCACTATTTATTGCCTTTTTTGTTTCAAGGGCTTCTAAATTGTGTTTATGGAGAATATTAACCCCTGTGGTATTATTAAAATAATGGTATTTTTCAATAATATTATTGGAAAATTCTGAGAAACCATTACTGTTTAAACATTTAAGATGTTTTTTGACACGAATATTGAATATTACAAGCAGTTTTGCCTATACAGAATGGGGGACAGTTAATGCAAGTTAATTTATATAACCATATATATATATATATTATTTAATTTTATTGAGATATCGCGAGTGACGAAACACTTAATAATAAGCTCCAGTTAAGATATATTATGTTTTTAATTTACTAATCATAATGAATTATAGAATAGAATCTATGTAGTAAATACTAAGTTACTAAAAGTATGATTTAGTTTTGCCTTGTCATTTCATGTTTTCGAAAATATTGTTAGGTTCATTACAATTATAATAATATGGATACCGGTTAATACCTCGGTAGCCAAAATCTCGACGAATCAAAATAAAATATTGACACACTAACAATGTTCATTGTATCTTTACGAACAATCTATGTGTTATACAATATAATTACCACATAACCAATTATTAAATTAACTAAAACTACCTCACATTTTGGGTTGTTGGGATATTGTTACGTCAGGATTATGGTTGTCCTGTTTATGAGCCAAACTCGGATACTAGATATATATAGAGTAATCACCCGCTATTCGTAGAGTTACGTTCCTGAGAAATGCCGCTAATACTAAGTTATGGACCCCGTAATAATAAAGGGGTTCCAAGTTCTAAATAAAAAATACCGTTACTAAGCCATAAAACCTTCACTAATAAAAGGGTTCCAATTTTCAAATAAAATATTCCAGTACTAAGCTATGAAGCCTATAGTAATAGGGAGTTCCAAGTTCCAAATAAGAAATTTCGATACTAAGCTATGAAGCCCATATTAATAAAACGGTTCCAAGTTACAAATAAAAAAAACTATTCTACGTCTTTTTTTATGTATGCAATATACTAACTATTATTCTAAAGTTCATTGGAATACTTCATTCAAAGTTAAGATCTTGTTTTAAAATGCATATGTTGTCCCTTAATGATTTGATATTTAATTCTGGCCTAACTATATCAAAAACATCATTATATGTTCTTGCAACCAATTAATCCAAGTCTTCTACTGCCAGTTCATATGCACGCTTCTCAATAATTTCATCAATTATAAACATTCTAAAGTACATTTACACTCTGAGTTACGCAACCCGCGACTTATGTAAATTCGCTGATACGTTAAAGGAAATCTCGAAAATAAGAAAAAAAAATTACACCCAATAATTATACTTTAAACATCAAATACCTAAGCGCGCTCACTTTTGCGCGTTTTGTAAATATGCGTAAATGGCATTGTATAATATAAAATTAACTTTTTGACTGCTTCAAACCTCGTTCGGGGTTGCTTGGCTACTCTAAGGAAGCACCACGAAAATCATTGTGGGGTATTGATGTAATACCCCCAAATAGTGTACACATAAAATAACAAACAATGCGTTTTTAATTACGTTGTTACACTTAACCAATTTACAAAATCGACTTATTTAAAATTCAAGTTATGTAAAGGTCTACGTAACGCATTACTTACGTAACTCGGGGTATTAATATATTTTAAAAAATAAATCGGAGACTGCGTATTCGCGAAATCGCAGATTTTTAGTTAATTTATTAAAAACGACATTGGCATCGGCGTGATATAATAAGCACAAAAAATATTATAAAGTAAATAATGATAATTATAACTAGCAATGTAACCTGTAAACAAAATATACTTTCATTAAAATAAATTGTAATTTTGAGAACACCCTCTTTATACGATCCTTCACGTCTTTCAGAGATACGGTACTTCCTTCTCCGTAATGAGAAAACATACAATTTCTTAAGGCATTTATTATTTAGTCGCTGCAATATTTCACTGCTAATACTGATGTAGTGGGGTATCTATGACGAGCATTATGGCGGGAACTTTTAATCCAAAAGACAATTTTAAAGTTGTCGAGAGGGAAAGAAACTTACAGACAAGATGGATGCCAAGAATTGTGGAGTTTAGAGCATAGATTAATATTATGTCTTAATATGACACGCGTATTGAAGCGATGCTTGGCACGGCAGAAGTTTATAATAAATACAAACTATTTTGAGAGAAAACTTCATTGCAGATTACAAAGGAGAGAGAACTTTAACATAGTCAGTTATATTTCGAACAATACGCATATATGAAGGTGTCAACATTAAAACAAAACTTTTCGCGATAATATTCAGGTGAACAAAATAACTTTGAAATATAAGTAAAATTAATAATTCTTTGGCGAACGAAAGTTTTGGTAATGAATCTATCATGTTTTTGTTTATCTTTTAATTGTATTTAGTAACATTATTCTTATTGCGTAACATACAAATAGTTTTATTTCAAATTATAATGTAACAATGTACTCATCGATCTGATTTTAAATTATAATGTATATCTTTTAATTGTCTTTAGTAACGTATAACATTATCAATTCTTGGCAGAAGAACAATGTAACGTTAGTACCTAATTTAACTAGTAAACACCCTGGTTAAATAATTTCGCGTTTGGCTCGGATCGCCGAGTAGTAATTTCGATGTTGGCCGCTAGGTTCGCGATCGTCGCTTCAAGTGCCGGACCAGCGCTAGCAGGTACATTCATTATTCTACTCGCCGCTTCGAGCTGAGGGTGTCGGCCGCGGGCAGCCGTTCGGCTGCTGCCGCCATTCCGTTGAATTCATATTAGGAGATTCGAAAAAGATGGTGCCCTATACATATACATAGTTTGATTTAAAATTATAATGTTCATCTTTTAGTTGTCTTTAGTAACGTTATCACAAATTTTGTAACGTATACATTGTTCTGATTTCAAATTATAACGCAACAACATTCTTGATTTCAAAATATTATATAAGGTGTAAATTATGAAATCCAAATGCCGAAACATAGAACTAAAAATAAATTATAAGATTTGTGTCGGGTTCGTTTTGTGATTTCTAGACCGATCAGACTTTCAAAACCGAGCATAGATAAATTGTCAACTAGGTCTAATTAGCAAAAAATAAAAAACGAGGAAAACAACAATAATCATTGACCATCACGGAATTTAATAATATTTTACATATTTATTCGTTCAGATTTTTGCGATATGAGCAAGATCTTCTTTAATAACAGGAGCGTGCAGTGCATACAAGCAAAAAAGCTGAGTATAACTAAAAATTCTGGGAAACAAATATAAATTAAAAAATTGCATTAACATTAACGAAAACATTATATTGCAATTAATGCCATCTGTGTACCAGTAGAGACTTAAATTGCTTAGTTATAAAAACTCACCGCAACCTACCGTTGTACTCATGGCGCTCTTTTTTTATTCGCCGCATCGTGCTATTTACATTACTCAGTCCTGTCTTTAAGAAAGTCAATTACTCAAGTCATATAAAAGGTTATTTACTGATATGAAAATTCCTTACGGTTGATCCGTTTTGTATGGAGTCGTTAACTATGCTGTTTTTTTAACAGAATAATATTAGAAAGGGTTACAACTGCGTGCAAATCATTGAAGTGTCTATTTTTTCTTTTCCTTATTTATGAATTTTACTATCTTACTGTTTTTAACGGGATGATTTCATAATTATTTTTTAAATTTGGTGCATGGATTTGGATTGGAAAATGGCTGAACTATTTCCTACGTTAAACTTTATTAGAAATAATTATTTACTTTAGTAATTACGTGAAGAATTTTCAAACAATAAATTAATCATATTGTTATAGAAATGATTCTTAAAAACCTCCATACATTTTTTAAATAGGTAGGAAGGTATTATTTTACATTAAAACTTAAACATTAAAAACACTATTAATAGTATTCTAAAACAACATAAATACATGGTAGGGTCGTACAAACGACGGATTTATTATGTCTAAAGACGTTGGTAAAATGTAAGTACATTAATTGAATTTCATATATTATAGATGATTGTATAATGTCATTGGTAACAGCATACCCTAAATTTATACCTACTGCACGTCACTGTTTAATAGTGTACTAAACCGCCAACATTATAAAATAACGTAAACATAATTTTAAAAATTAAAATATATTAAATCAAATTATCAAAGCGTATGAATAATATGCAATCCTCGAAATTGCTGCTCAACTTGAAGGAAAATGAATAATAGGTACAGCCAAAATAAGGTGATAAGACAATATAAATAAATACCTATCTATTCTTGATTCCAGCAACTGGCGGGAAGCAGCCTAATGCAGAGACTGGTGATGTGTATTCTAGAAGATGCCAGGACCCATATTGGGCTTTAGAGACAGGGGTGATGATGGTGACGGTACGTTCTCGTACATTCTACGCCGTGCGTTTACAGAAGTGTACCAAAACATGCGATGGACATACATGTCTATTTTTGTAAGTAAATAAATGAAAATATTGATTTTGTTCGTGCGATGCACGAACCTCCAGCCCCAGTTGTCATTGTTTTAAGCCCCAGTTGCGATTTTTATTAATATTAATTGATTAAGGAGAATATATTATGGTTGTAAAGTTGCATTTTCAGAACATAGTTCTGTGTTATTTTTAATACAAATTAAATTAATCAACAAGAAATATATAGGTACAGAAAAATTTAATTATCTAAAAAATAGTTGTCATAGTTGTTATATAAAATATTTTTTTGATAAATAATTTAATTCTGTTTATCGTTCTAGTAGATTAGTTGAATTTGTTTTATTATTATTTTAAGTCACCGAAACAATAAATGGAAATCCTGCATGTAGAATATTAAATGGAATTTGGTGTTGTAAAAAGTAGATCATGTGAACACAAACATCCGCTCAGATTACATAGTTACCAGAGAAACATTTTTATTGTGTGAGAATAAACAAGAAAACAAATTCGGAAGACAAACTGTTATTTTTTCGAGTGCCAACAAGGCCGTTGGCGATTTCCTTTCAAAAGAGCTTAAAAGCTGAGAGCCTCAAGTATGTGGAGCTTTCATTGTTGAATGATTTATCTGCCCAGACTCCGACCACCATCTGGAGATGTATTTTTCCTTCCCAACAAAAGAACAACTTCTCTCACCATAACTTTTTCCACGTACGAGTCCCTTTACTAATTTAATGTTTTTGTCTATGGTAGGAACCCGTTGGAAGGCGCAAAAGCCTTAAAAGCTCGGTTTATAAAAGCACTCCGGGTTCACGTTAGAGATGAAAGGTTTATTTCAAATGTATAATGTTACAAGTTGTATTTTTCTAATGTTAGATTTTTATTACGTTTACGATTTTGTTTATCTTTCGAGACGAGTGAGTACACCGAGGTTAAACATTCGTGTGAAATAATGCTTCCCAAAAATACCTTATATCAAAATGATTACATTATAATATTACTTGCAGAATGATTTCCAAGACTCCAAAATAATTCAATGTTTGTTTGAGAATTGAATTTTATTAAAATTATTATTTTAATGTTTTTACTGTGTTAACTATGTGGTTAGATATAAATATTAACTTAAGGGGCCCCTTTCATATTTTCGAGTTTTTTGTAAAAATGTGGGCTTTTGGTATTTATTTACACCAGATATTATACACAAGATTTGATTTTTTTAAAAACAATAACACCAATAAAACCTTTGCACTGAATATTATTTTTGATAATTAAAACAATATAGGCATTTATTGAAAGTCCATTAAATTTGTTTTCAGTGTGTCAGAAAAATTTATGAGTACAGAATATGTTTTCTCATAGGTCTAAAGCCAAGGCTTTGATAAAATAATACAGTTATAAATTGTTATATTTGTATTACATTATTTTTATTTTTTTTAAAATAATAGACATGCCGTACACGGAATATATGTTACATCAATATTCTTACTGTTTTCAAATTAAGATAAACGTTTGAGCTATGAGAATGGGACTAACTTGCTAGTCTCCTGCAACGAGGGGCGAACCTCCGATCACTAGATCACTAGGTCAGCGTCTTAATTATTAGACAAATAAGCTATTCATTTTTTGATGGTTTTAAAATGCTTCGTACTCATATAAAAAAGTGATTTTAAAGGGTAATTAAAATAACCTTTTATTTTAAAATATATATTCACTATTATAATGTATTTTATCCCTCTCATTTCCCTTCTCTTCGTACTACTCTTTACATCTCTGCGGCTACGTTACCATAATAATTTATTTTATGGTTTAGGCGGTATTCAAGCATTCTGACAAAGATACAGTCGTATTGAAACCGGTAGACATCAAAGTAATCAACGTGGTTGTTGCAAAGATAATTATTTGTTTAAATTTATATTTTAACACTTTTATAATAATATGACATCAAAAACATTTATCAAATTTCCTTCGCGGAATAATTAAACTGTCAACATTATCTCCTTGAAAAGTTTATTTAATCCAGACGTCTCGGAGATATTTAAATTCTAAACAATAGTGAATTTCGGTATTGAAATTATTCATACAATATTAGTAAAGACAAAACCGGTGGTAAAAAGCATAAACGAGACGACATCAAACGAAATATTTCATTTCCAATTAAGGGATAATGGAAACCCCTCAATTTTATCCGAGAAACAACAAAACGTATAATGCCGCAAAGAAGAGTTTAATACATTTCTAAATTGCAAAATTCTGTATCTCGAATATCACTTGTTTACTTGCGGGACGAAAAGATGACGACCCCCAGCCTCCAGCACCAGCCTCCCTAATAATATTGACTTGCAAGGACTTGAGTGGCAACTCAAAGGGGATAGTATTTATTTCATCTATCACAAAAGTGACCATTTGATACAATTTTATTAAAAAATTATCGATTTAATGCCCCCCCCCCACTCATTAAGGGTGTTAGAATATAAGTTACAAGTAAAGATCGAAAATTTGTGAAAATAAATTGAAAATATCCATAAGATTAACAAACTAACTAACTCACCATCACACCATTACTCCGTGGGGGTAGGCAGACAACTGTAAAGAGAGGTAAGACGCGACTCATCCAAATACGTATGTCATGTCTGCCGTTACCTAATAAGGGGAATTAATTTATAAAATGGTCCCGATAATCTATGGAAAAACATAATTTTCTCTTCTTTTTCTGTCTTACTATACATTGGTTTTTTTTTGCGCGTTGCATTGTTTGGGATATTTTCGAGGATTACAATGGATACCAGTTCAATATCGCTAATATTTAATAAATAGTTCTAAAATAAGATTTTTGGGGTTATGTTTTGCCCCGTTCCGAAAAGAGATTGTTAATGATGATTCAATTCGTAAGCAATTAAATCGAATAAATTATCTTATTGGGAAGACTCTTATCAATAGACTCACGATGAATTTTGACAGATATAAGGTGAATTAAGCAGTACAATTGCAATGACTTGGAATAGTCTATGAGATTAGATCACTACGACAAATATCTATGAACTCAGAGGTAGATTAAATTGAATCGGAAACGGCTGTAAGGAGCAAGTCTCTGACACGACTGGCAAGGATACTTAGAAGTAAATAATAATACTGATGATGCAATTTAAAAAATCTAATTTATCTAAATGATGGAACCCCTGTTGTTGTTGGTGCCGTTCATCGCGTGGGTCTCCATAGTTGGAAGATCGATTTAGATAAGGATTGGTAATTTTATTGAAAGGTTTAGAGATTAATTCATTTCAGTTGAGAATTAATTTTAAATTCGTTTCCTAAGTAATATTTTCCATTACAATCAGTTCAATAAAATATTACCGGGGATGCAAAAAAAGAAAGATATCTGCGTTAAATCCAAACTGACGACACAGTCGGAAAATTTAATTTTCAAATATTGACAAAGCTATCGCTCTTAATTTTCAAATCTGCCGTCGAATAATGAAAATTTATTCCCGAGAGTTTCCTACGAAGCTTATTTTAGTAGAAATTACTGTCTGTTTATTTATATCGATAGTCATATACTTGGTAGAAAATTTAATATTTGAATCGAAACATCATACTGCATGAGATAATATAAGAAAATATTTTATTTGAGTATGGTATGGTTAGGTTAGGTTCATTGGCGGTAATACTTCAATACATACAAATTTAAAAAAGTATCTTTAAAGTAATCGAAAAAAATAACATAATTAATACAGGAATCAATGTCTGCGAATGCAAAATCTGCAGTTAAGTTGTTGGGCGTACACATTGATTCAGATCTTTCAATGAATACACAAATCAATAAAACTGTCAGTGCATGCTGCCATCAACTGAGACAGATTAAGAGTATTCGGAGACATCTTCCTCTTGACTATTGTAACAGCATCTATGCAGCCAATGTTTCAGCTGGATAGATTACAATCTATTCTAAATGCGGCTGCACGGATAATATATGGAGTTTCCAAATACTCTTATATAACATCCTTTTTACATCAGCTACATTGGCTCCGATTCCCTGAAAGACTTGAATTTAATTTGTGTTAGTTGACGTATAAGGCGACACACAACGTGGCGCCTCTGCAACTTCAAGAACTTTGTATCCCAGACAATTTGAATTGTAGACGTCAAACTCTCAGGTCAGCCTCTACTTCAGCTGCAGGAAGGGTTGTGAACCGACCAACTGTTGCCAAGAGTCTAAATTTAGTGAACGGGCATTTGCGGTGGCAGGCCCAAAAGCGTGGAACTCTTTACCCTCCGTCATAAGAAACAGTGCATCAGAGACTTAATTTAAGAAGAAACTAAAAACGCACCATTTCAAAAGGTCTTTTACATAAGTGGTAACAGCAGTTTTTAATTTAAAAAAACAAATATAATTGTAGAACTATAAACAGTTTATGTGTAAAGTGCCTTTGAAATTAAAGTTTTTACGAAAATGGCGTTATACAAATTATCCATTATTATTATTTTTATTATTATTATAACATAATATAATATTAAATAATAATAAATAAGGGCAGATTGATTAGAATAATATCTGTTTGTATAACGCAGCCTTTCTGACAGGTCCGCGGGATTCGAACACTGCTTCGAGACCGTCCCACGCTTCTTTCGATGTATTCGCTTTTTTTATGTGATTAAGCTGATTGTGCGAGACACTTAGAGACGCTTAAATTTATCAATGCCAAGGATTTCGAATTTTTCTTGATCCATTCTTGGGCGTTTTCTTCGGGATTCATGATCGAACCGTCAACATAATCCCATAGACCATTGAACACAAGAACACTTTTCATTTGCACCTTTCACAGTTCATAATTGTCCACCGTTAATTTTCCTATATTCGTGAATCCTACAGCGGCAGCCATTTTAATACTCTTCGTTTAGCGTTCCGACAACAAATAATAACGTACTTGTTTACGCGCCAATATATGTATATTCTAACTACACGACTCACAATTATTCACTTTGTCTATTTTACTCACGTCCCTGGGCCCATAACCTGACAGATAATTAAATGGTAAGTTAAAAAGGTGACAGATAAATAATAATAACACACGATTGATAAAAGGCTACCACACAAATCAGTCCACAGTGAATATAGGAAGCATTTATGTTGCGCATGCGCGCCAATTCAAAACATCAATCTTTGTCACTTGATCGATAATAATAATTGTTTAATTCTAACACCTTCATCAGATTATTATCAAATTATTGTTTCAAGTTAATTTAAAAAAATATATTCTTTTAAATAATTACAATATGTGCATAATATTCAATTCTTTTAATGATGAAAGAAGTAGGAAAATTATATTAATTATCCGAAATTATTGGAAGCATTTTTATTAAAGTTGGGTGGTTAGATTAAAAACCTAACAACAATGTTTTTGCCAGAAACATTTAAATCAAAATAATAACTAACTACGATACGCAGAAAGTGTAAAACAACACACTGTTCTGTGTTGCTATCGTACCATTCACGCCTCGTCCATTTTCATACATTTTGTCATACGTGCCTTCAACGCTCGCCACTTTTACCATCATTTTCTTGCTCATACGTTCCACATGACTAAACCATCTCAGCAACCCTTTTATACTCTATTAACTAACTCAATATTCACTTTTAATATAGTATGTCAACCGATACATATTTACTGTTTCCGAGGTAAGTTTAAAGAACTCCATAATCATAACGCGTTTTGCCTTGTAAGGGCATTAATCCTCATGTGAAATAAATAAGTAGAGTAAAAAAAAAGTTTTTTATTTTCACATATTATGTCAACAAATATAGTTTATTAATAATTATAACTGTTTAAATCCGGAGGTCTATACAAAGTTATGCGCATAAACCGCAAAAGGCTCCAAAGTAACGGAGAGCTTCCTTGGACATATAGCAACTCAAACTAGTTATTTATGACATATTGAAGAAGAAAATGGTCTTTTCTGAAACCGGTAGATGTATATAAACTCTATTAAGTGGTTAATAAAACAAAGATAATAAATAAAAATAGAATTATAACCGTTGAAAGCGTGCAATACTGATAACCAGAAGTAATATCGATGTATTAATTAATATTGTCATCGAACAGATAGCTGTATAATATTAGTGTGAATCCAAAAAATTTGTATCACAACAAGAACCTGTTGAAGGAAAAGATTCTCATTTCGAGTATAAACAAGACCCATAACGAAATAGTAATAGTGCGATGCATTGCCAGAAATATCTTCCCCATAATACGAAAAGTTGATGTATGTTAGGGTGAAATTGCACTAAGGGTGCAGGGGTGACTGATAGCTGTGTAACATATCGCTACAAACGCTATATCTTACGTACTACTACTTATTACCAACATTTTTCTCATATCTAAAAATTTATTAGTGAGATCACGAAATATTTTTATTTAATGAGTTTATTTTCAACATTTCAGTATACAAACTCAAAGGAATAATTATTTTGTCTAAGTGATAAAACATTGATATCACTAATTAAATCTAAATATAGTGATTACTTTAGTCAGTTTTAGCAACGTATTAATTTCTTTCTTCTACTATTTTTATGTAACTTTTTAGATATCGCGTTAATATGTTTAAGTATTAACATGTTAACATTCAGCAAAATTGTATTAAAAAGTGTCGTAATATTTTTATATAGTCTCGCCTTTATCTTGTATTTTATTTTCATATTTAATTTAATTTATTCTTAACATAGTGCATACATAAGCACTCTTATATATGCTCTAATATAAACAAGATTAAAGTCTAATCTCTTACTAAAACTACCATAAACTACATATCTGGTCAGTTATTTTTGAATAATTTAGAGTCGCCAATCATGACCATTCCAAATAATCCCCCCAAATGACGACCATTCCAAATTATCTCCCCAAATGACGACCATTCCAAATTATCATACACAAATATACGAATTTCCTATCAAAATAATTATATCCGTGCGTGCCTCCAGATGATAACTGATTTTTCTGTACAAATATCATTGCAATCTGACTTGAGGATAAGGGCAGTATCGGTATTATAAAGATACTACAAACGAATGGTTATGACGCTGAACCTGGATAAATCTTTAAGGTTTTTTCACGATATATATATATATATATAAGGTCGGTCATCGTATATATATAACTTTTTTTATCCTGTTTTTATGATTTTTAGATAAAATTCAGAGGCATCTTTTTCTTCTATTGCCATATCCAATAATATTCTGAAATTGTTAAAATTATCAGTGACCGACCTTATATTTCTATACGGGATCATCAATGGTATGATAGATTGCCTGTAGGTTGTTGGTTTGCTTAACTTTCATACACTATTGAGGTCATTGAGACACAATTCATTGTTCTATAACAGCGGTAATGTCATAACTCATGCATTAACTAATTCCTCAGTCTACAGAATGCATTCTTTGAGGAATGAATATGCGGATGTAGTCGACATTTTTGCTATAAATTTAATTCTTTATAGGACTGCATTATTACAATTTTTTGTGTCTTAACTCAATGATGACGTATAAATTTCTATACTTCACATATTATATTTATTTTAACTTTAATTACGAAAAAACATGCTGACATTATGTAATTTTTTTCTTTGTGTATTGCACTTCTGATGAAATTTTCTATTATTTTACAAATTATGTTAATGCCTGAATAGGGCGTGTATAATAATAATAATAATATGTGAGAAAAATTTGGAAATGTTTCACCATTTATTTTAATTATTTAAAAACATGTGTTGTATTTAATGACATTGTTGAAAAAAAGCTGTTCAAGGGTAAAGCTAATCATCATCCTCGTCAGCCCATCATGACATTGTGATTTCTGTGAACTTCTACCCTCTTAATAATAACTTAAAAATGTGCTCTCCACATTTTTCGTCAACCTGCAGATCTAAGGGCTATTACCAGAGAAGTTCCTGTTGCCTTTTCTACTTGGTCGGTCCAACGGGTGGGGGAACTTCTTTTTCCTCTTCGTCCTTCGACTTGGTCAACCACAACAAGCTCCTCCAAGCTATATACCCTTCTCGCAAGATACTCAAAAAATGGAAGGATTTGACTTGGCAAGGTTCAGACTTTGATGTTCAGTTGCTATAGATGGAGCAATTCGTGCATCTCGCCACCCATGATAGTTCTACAACAAAAGATCCAGCTGATAAAACCTCCAGCCGGCAAATCCACGTGGCATTAGATCCAACGACATAACGTCCACAAATAAAATTATAAAATGTTTTTTTTGAGAAAGAGGTTTCAAGAAATCGATTAATAGAAGGGTGACTGAAATATGCATAGAACTTTTTGCAGATTACTAAAGATAATTTACCGATTAAAATAAATTCGATGCGAAATACAAAGTATAAAGTTTTATTATGTTTTAGCATCGTATTTTCTTTAGTATAATTATGACGATTGTTTTTAATTTAAAGAAATTCCAATTTCTCATTTTATACTTTGTATTTCGTATCGGATTTGTTTTAATCGGATACTCATTTTTAGTGCTCTGCATAAAATTATATGCATATTTTAGTCACCTCTCGATACACCGGTTTCTTGAATTATCAAATTAAATTATTTTTAATTAAAAATAATTATTTTAAAATTTTATTTCTGGACAATATGTCGCTAGATCTAATGCCGCATGGATCATTTGTCGGCTGGGGCTTTTGTCGGCCGGACCTTTTGTCGAGGACATTTTGTCGTTGAGTCAAAAGTCTGCGGACCTTTGTCGTGATACGACCCATGATATGCTCAACAGAATCACATCTCAAAGGTATCAATCGGTCATCTCTCCTTTGCCTTCCTGATTTCATACCATATAAAAGTATCGAATGTACCAGAGACTGTACAACCCTGACCTTCGTTGTCTTGGAAATACCTCGGTCTTTCTATGTTTCATCAAATCTGGACATAGAACTTTTCGAAATTACTCTTATGGAGACCCAAGATGGTGAGAAATTTTACCATATTCACGCTACCCTTTGTTCTCGATAGACACGGGATCTCGTTTAGCATATTGTCGTAAAAATGTTTAGTCCACATGATTTGTAAGGACGGGCGTTAATTTTCAAGTTTATTGTAGGCTATTCTTCTCAACTATACGGGAATTTTAACACGCGGAGCTCGTAAAGCTTAATCTCGCTTTAGTGCCGTCAGTTATTCTGGATATCAACGCCATTAATGTCGAGAATAAGGAACGTTTATGACAAAACAACATATTCACATCCAGCCGGAAGTAGTTGGGCCTGGATGTGTTGTTTTAGTGCTCCCATCAAATGGCGCACCCCTACATGAGTTAACCCCCATCGAACGACGTTATGTTATGTTTGATTGAAGTCAAATACGGCCGCTGTTGTGCCATGAAAATCTAATATACTAACAAAGATACAATTTTTTTAAATGTTATATTTAAAAAAATTGCTGGCTAAAGATTTGTTTTACGTATAAGTATCTGCAGGATGCATTCAGTATTGCTGGGCGCTGAAGACAAGAGTCAAGGCAATACACCTCCACAGTAAGAAAATAATTGCGTTTTTACAAGATCTTGTTATAAGATTTGTAGGAATCGTGTAGCGACAGTGTGGGAATTCTTGTTCTGTCATTTCCAGTTTATGACTCACTGTCTATGAAATCCGCTTGCATCTTGTCAAAAGTTGGCATTTGATAAAGAGTGTTTTCGTATTTACGTATTTTAAAATGTGTAAACATGACTATTCACATTTCTCGAGCTGTTAGCCGAAGGTTTTGTCACTATTTGCTTTTAAATATGAACACTTCTGTATTGAGTCAAAACATGGATACTGAAAATAAAAGAAAACATGCTCGATGCTACATGCCTTCGAGATGTGGTGTTGGCATCATATGCAGCGTGTGTCATGGACTGCGACTTATACTTATTCTTCAGGAACTCCGTACTGGAGAAAGTCTCTTTTCAATAGTGATGGTTAAATCGTTATTTAAACCGTTTTTTAAACTGATATTTAACCTGTTATCTAACCCATTATTTAAACCTTTATGTAACCTGTTATTTAAAGGGTTATTCAAACCATTGTTTAAACGGTTAATAAATGAGTTATTTAAACCGTTTTTATACCGTTATTTATACTGTTATTTAAATCGTTATTGTGACTGATTGTATTCGATTTTAACGATGATTTGCATCTGATTACTCGTAATTCCTCGAGCGGTGACTGGTACACCAGAAAGTAAACGTCCAACAGTTAAATCTCAATTACCAATCATCGTCAGGCAAATAATGGTTTACCATTATAACACGCAGGAAAATATATCTCTCATTTTTTGGGCATGTTGCTAGAAGAGTGAAGATAGCGGGGAGAAATTGATAGCCACCGGAAACGCATTATACAGGACGAAGAGCGAGAGGTTGATCTTCAACAAGATGGATGTACCAAGCCTGAGATATAACCGGAGCCTTGCTACACCTTGCACTTGACAAGACAATCAATTCGCGCTGTAACAGCAGACCAATGGACCAAGATGTTCAGCCATGGACACATCCATTATGATAGAGATCATCATTAAAATTGTGAGCATGAAAACGTATCATAGCAAATTTCATGTAAGTTAATGCACTTGTGCTATGATAATAAATAGATATACTAGCAGAGATACCAGTTATCGCAATCGAAGCGATTATTGTCAGGTACAATATCTTGTCCACGCCACTGCTACCCTGATTTATACAATGGAAAATCGATTTTAAAATAAACGAGTTAATAATGACTTCGTATCAATAGTGGATATGAATAAAACCCTTTGAATAATTTATTTAGAGTATATTTGCACCCCAGTTGAGACCAATTCCAATTCCCGAGTATGGATATTTTTTTTATTTAATCACATGTAAAACTATTTACATTATTGAATACAAAATGGCAAGTTACATATATAAAAGCGATATAAAATGAAAAATAAAATTATTATAATATTTCGTACTAGTTCGGAACAGTCTCAATAAATCATTTCATATATCAACACATTAGACAACTTACCGATTCGGCTAATGGTACGTAATAGTGCTTCAAATCTATTGAATTTACCTGTAACAAAAGAAATACATTAATTAGATTCAGTTGAATTGCAAAACAATCTTCAAGCATTATTTAAAATTTGTTTTATATAGATTTATAATCTAGTAACAAGCAAAAAATCCAGCTGTCAGGTATAGGCAAACCAATTATGATATTTTAAATCGTAAATTATTTATTGATCTGGGATATTTGGCCTCTAACTATGAAATTAATGGTTTCTCAAAAATTGTTTTGATATTGTATGTCACCGCCAGAATGGTACATTACGTATTAAATTAGTTACTTGTTTGAGTTAATTTATACTACGATAGAAGACTTCCGTTTTTTGATAAGAAATTATATTTTCAACAACAAATAGGTTTTACGGAAATACTCGTACTAATACGTCGTATGCTCATTTTTCTCGGTTTGAACTTTTACAATGATGACATATAACTTGAAACCTACGCAGAGAAGTGTTCAATGCACTGGAGACCAGCGATTCAGTCGTTCTCGAGATTTAAGGTAATAGATAGGTAAATATTGTTATTTTATATGTAAATATAAAATGTAGCCAAAAAATAACGAACATCTATATTGTATTTTATACGTGCATTAATGCACACGAAATGTTAACTAAATAAATAATTTAAATAATGTTAACTCTAATTGCGATGAAACTAACTAATTCAGAATAATGTATTTAAATGATTTTATTCGTCTAGTTTTAATTTGTGGATTATGATAATTTTGATTACCCAGCATTGCGTGTTTTATTAAAAATTTATCGAGATCTATATTAAAATTGTATCCTTTGCTGTTGTCATCAATTCTACAGTTGTATTATGGAATTTCTATGATAGTCGGAGTAATAGCAGTAAATGGACCATAAATAAATGTTTAAATTAGTTTAGTTTAAATCCTATCATCGAACATTTGTTTATCATAAGAACCGAGTGTGATTTCAGTTGATGAGATTCGATCAGTTCGCTGATTCTTCATTCAGGTCCTTCGTCATAATACAAAAAAAAAATTCTCGTATGCTCATTTTTTAAATAATGCATTCGTAATGTGTAAATTTAGTGTAGTGGATTCAGGAGCTTCAGGAAACTGAATAATTATAATAATATATTATTACTAAATAACGAATTCAAACCCAAGCGATATTTAATTAATTTTTTGCACAATTGAGGCTCTATTTCACGAATAGCAGTTCAGATATAGACCTCAATTGCTTGGATCATTTCCGAAGTGTTATCGTGTATCTTATCTTTCGCATAACTTCAAAGAAAAAAGTCGAGAGACGTTAAATCGCACGACGTGAGCGGCTAATTGATATCTCTTAAACGAAAAATTACGCATCCAGGCCCCTTTCTGCTGAAAATAGACATCGCCCAAAATCGAATTTTATTTCCACGAAATTTTCATAATTTTTGTAACAAATTCAGTGCGCTACTCAATTGTGTATCGACTCATTTTCGTTAATAGTATAATTTTTATTTGCTTATATTTAAAATAACACTTGAGTTAGAGATCACCCTGTATACGAGCTAAACAAAAAAATATTTGATGTACATAAATAATGGATTCCGTATTAATATACAATACAACTAAATTTGCAATTCGGAATATTGAATTAGTTTAAAAGGGGGGATGGTACATTTCCTTTTCAAAATACGTAATGAACTCAAAATGAAGTAGGGTTATTTAAATTTCATGATTATTCATACAAATAAATCAATTATTTACACAGTTAATGACGTGCATTGAATATATATAATTTAATTTTAAGTAAATCAAAAAAATCATCTAATAAATTTTATAATATATTCGTGTATTGTTTCATGTTTCGTGTATAGTTCAACAATTTGTAATAACTTGCGAAACAAAATAAATTACAAATTTTAGTAATTTGAAATACACTGCGTATAGACGAAGACCCGACCCGACTCAAGTTAGTGCGTATATTATTAAAATATAAGTTTCGCTTAGCGTAGACCACTGATGACAATGAAATACCTAGTATTATCAAAAACAAAAGTAACTTAGTATTTATTAATTAACAAACACGTACACATTTCTTGTATATATATATATATATATACATAATGTATAAAATGTATACATTGTATATATTTTATTTTTGTGCTATTCGTTTACTAATTCACAATTTAGTGGACGAAACAATGATCACTAATAACTAATCTATTATAAATTTAGCCAGTGAACGGATCGCTATGATATTAAAAGAGATAACTTTTTAATTGTATGACACTGATGTATGGAAGTGAGGCCTGAAGCTGGCAGAAAAGGAACGAAAGTAGACTGAATGCAGTGGAAATGAGATCACTTAGGCGTATATGTGGCAAATCTATTCATGACAGAGTAAAGAATGAAGAAATAAGGAAAGAATGTAAAGCTGATATTAGTATAGTGAGTAAGATTAAGTGGTTTGGTCATATGAAACGGATGAATGAGAAGAGAATGGTATGAAAGATATATGATGCAAGTGTTGATGGCACCAGAAATAGAGGACGTCCGCGGAAGACTTAGCACGATCAGAAAAACCAGTTAATGGTGGATGGTTCTGTTAGAAGCCTCAACAATCGGCGAGCTTGTATGAGAAGGTATATGAATGTGGATGAGGCGAGAATTGCGTGTTAGGACAGAAGAGTGTGGCGCTCTATCCTCTCTGCCTACCCCCGCGGGGAAAAGGCGTAATGTTAAGTAAGTAAGTACTTTTTAATTATTTTAATTTTCAAAATTGCTCTAAAAATATACTTCATTTATATTTTCAGTTTAATGTATTTGAAATATTTGGTTGTCGGACGGCAAACCAATTTATTGTCCAGCCATAAATATCACCATAAAAATGTTGAAGTCTGAGTTGAATGTTGAAAAAAATATATCAAAACACTTTGCTCCGTGTATCTACGACAGTAAAAAATCCAGTTTGTTATATTGTTACATTATTATTGTAACAAGATGTTTTATGAATTAACAAACTATTCGGTTTGGTTCTGGGTGTAAAGTTTTATGGCTTTTGATATTAAAATAAGACCGTGTGCAATAAATCTTTAGTTGTTATTTTGTATCTTAAACTATTACTGTGGGATAAATCTGATTTATACACTGAAAAGACGAATGATATAAATATACTGTAATTTAATATGTTTCAAATTATCTTATTTATCAACCGTTTATTGAAATATTACTAATTTAATATTACAAATGAAATACGCGAAGAAAAAAAATTTTTTTATTGTAAAAATATTTTAGTTCCTATCGGGATCAACTAAAATTCAACTTAACTAGTATTTGTAATATTTGAG
The DNA here is from genome assembly GCA_031772225.1 of Eubasilissa splendida. Taxonomy (NCBI): domain Eukaryota; kingdom Metazoa; phylum Arthropoda; class Insecta; order Trichoptera; family Phryganeidae; genus Eubasilissa; species Eubasilissa splendida. The sequence goes on from CM062859.1 coordinate 9,521,071, forward strand.
ATGGAGGATAGCAAGACAACGTGCAAGATACTTATTCTTCTTCTTTTAAATAGGCAATCCACCATTCAAGAGTGATTTGTGCCATTAATCATGTTAAAACGTTATTTTATAGAAAAAATTACAATAATATTATAGATTAGGAAATATTATATTACAAGTCAATACCATTGTTGTTCAAAAAATTTGTATTATATAGATTAAATGTGGCGAGTTAAGGGAAAGAAGATGACACAAGTTAACCGGGAGTTGAAAATTAAAATTGACGAGATTACTATAAAAAAAACCTGTGATCCGAAATGAACAGGCAAAAAAGATATGGTCAAGGATTTCCTTCTCGGCACCACACTCACACATAGGGAAATCTATTAAGTTCAATCTGAATAAATAAATATGAGGCTACCTGACAATGTCCAATTCTCATTCTAGAGATATTTGATATTGTTCTTTTGGAGAACCAGGGGGTGCGGGGAATAGATCTTTGAATTATTTTAAGCCGATTATCCTTATGATTATTTGGATCCATTCATTGTGCAGTCCAGATAGAATTCGTACGTTTTTTTACCATATTGAGGCAAAATACTTGTAAATAATGAATATTTGGAACTACTAGATGAGTTTGTGTACATCTGATATCGAAATACAGGGTGACTATAGGGAACAATGTAAACGACGTTTTGAATGGAATTTTAGCTAATGGGAACAATGGAGTCCTGGTACCGATACTGATGTATTGAAGTGAGGCGTGGAGCTGGCAGATGAGGAACGAAAGTAGACTGAATGCAGTGGAAATGAGATAAATTAGGCGTATATGTGGCAGACCCATTAATGACAGAGTAAAGAATAAAAAAATAAGGAAAGAATGAAAAGCTGATTTTAGTATAGTGAGTATGATTAAGAAAAAAAATTACTTAGGTGACTTGGTCGTATGGTACAGATTAATAAGGAGAGAATTGGTAAGAAAGATATTTTACGTAAGTGTTGATAGCACCAGAAATAGAGGACGTTCACGAAAGACTAGGCACGACCAGGTAAACCAGATACTGGAAGATGGTCCTGTTAGAAGCTACAATAATCAGCGAGCTTGTAAGAGAAGATGTATGAATGTGAACGAGGCTAGAATTGTGTGTCAGGACAGAAGAGTGTGGCGCTGTATCCTCTCTGCCTACCCCCGCAGAGAAACGGTGTTATGGTAAGTAAGTACTAAATAAAATATATTTACGATATATAATTTTGTCCTGTATATCTTTCTAATTGATTAATTTAATTTGTATTAAAAATACTACAGAAATATGTTCTGAAATTGCAACTCCACAAGAAAAAAATGTGATCTCTCTAAAAATACAATATTTTTCATATAACCCAATACGCAGAGGTCACGAATCATTTGCTTGTCTAAAAAAATAATGAATTTAAGAAAACATTATTAATTAATTGTTACACAGCCCGCGTGTGCTCGCTGGAAAGCAGTCTTTTGCCGAGTATAGAACATTCTGGGCGGGAATCGAATACTCACGCCGTACAATAAAATTTAATTTCTTTTCATCCATCTACTACATTAATTTTCCACCGGGCAGTGTAGACGCGGCAAAAATCCTTCCCTTACTCACCAAAATCCAATTACTCCTAACATTATCCCAAATTTTCAGGGTAGTGCAGCGTTTCACAAAGCGTGGGACGCGCCCGGGGCGCAAACGGGATCGCCAGATACGTGACAGGCAGTCAAAGGAATACGAAATGTCTAAATACAGTTAATGAAATATTAATCTAGAATAATTAATTTTCTAAGCACAATATTACACGGATATAATATAGAGTCGAGGTATTGTAATAAAGAGGATTGTTTACTTAGATGGTTTCGAGTATGAAGCTATTGCCTGGAGGTTGAAAAGACTGAAATTTCAGATTCAATTTTAATATTACCGCATTCAAAGTAAATTGAAGTAGTTGGCTAAATATGTTCATATTACATTAAAATAAATAATTCAATTTTATATTGTGTGCATATATATAATTTAACCTTAAATAATATTAAAAGCATCAAATGTAAGTGTACATTATTTTAGCAATATTTGAATATGTCCAAGAACACACAATCATAAGTTATTGAAAATTGTAAATTATTTACTATTTTTTAACAAAATATGTTTTTACATATTTACCAAAATATGTTAGTGTATTAAATATTTTAATCACTTTTCAGTAGTACGTCATCTTCATCAGCCTGTATCTCTCTATCGTTGGATAGAAGCCTGTAGATCGACAATTCTTTGTCATCCTTTCTGGTCCATCTTGATGTTGCACCATCAAAATTAGGGACGGTGAGATCTGAGTCAGAGTCTCTACACGATACTGTAGAGTTTAAATCATAAAAACCAAAGGCGACGTCTAGAGTCTAAATTAGCAGAACTGATGTAATCTGTTTAAGCGTTATGCCAGCATGGTATTTCAAAGCAAAAATCCTTCCAATAAATTGTCAAATCCAAAAAAGATAGCTTAAAGTGATTCTAATATCCCTTATCAAAGTGACAACTACAGTAACTATAGAGCGAGGGTCTAAGAACCTGCAAACCACCAGGCAGATTTGTAACATACATTCCTATGTAAATTCCCTCCACGTTACTCTAAGTAGTAACGTATAGTAGTAGTATCAATTGACTATATCAATAAAGTTATAAAAGTTCTTTGAAAATCAAAATGCTATCACGGGGCCGAGTGAATATAAATATTTTGAGAACCGTCGGTACAGGGGGTCCAAGCGCGGTGGCACAATACCGCCGAAACAATGTGTTCCTACAACGGGCGTTACTTTTACAATGCCCAATGCCGATTGGATTAAATTCGTGAATGTGCCCTAATGGCCAGGGGTTGTTGTTCCGTAATGGCCGATTGTATCGCGGGAGGTTCACCCGTCCCGTACACAACTCTCAAGTCCCCATATTTCGAGTTCTATTAAACACGACTGCTGTTTTCCAATTATCATAATCTTAGCCAAATAATACCAATGAATCTCTGTCCATAATCTGCTTTCAGAAAAAAGATATATATGTTCTTGGTAACGATATGACAATGAATTACGTTGAGAATATTATTTTAACTATGATTTCACGTCACTCTATCATATTACTTTTACATATACATATATGTAAACGAGTAAAATGGTCCGTAGTTTCATTATTAAAATAAAATAAAATCTATGTGCCTCAGCAATAACAATTTTTCTGTCTATAAATCATATTTTAGAAACAGGCCACGTCTTTTTCTAAACTTTGTCCTCAAATCAAAGAGTTTTGGTGGTAAGCGTTAGCATTCTTCAGTAAGTCAGTTTGCCCTACATATAAAACACTATATATAACGAATAACGCAGGATCTGTATGGACCCTTGGTTCAGTTAAAATCATTGGAAGACCAAGGCTTCGCTGGGGAGAAAATGTGAAGAAGGGTACTAAGAACCTGCTACTGGTAATTAATTAGAAATTGGCAGGCCAAGGCTTAAGTGAGCAGTAGTGAAAAAAAAAATCTAGCAATATTTTAATATGTTCCAAGAACAGACAATTATTATTCGTTTAATAATAATCTATGCTAACTTCTTGAATAATTTAATGAAATTCAACTTTATTTTCTATTACTCAGATTGACACCTGAGAGGGTCGTATAAGTATATAATTTCCAACAAATAGAAACAAAAAAAACATATCGCTCTTTGGTTTAAAATTTAGCTATATCTCTGACTATACAATTTTTCATTGTCACTAAACACTAAAATAACTTTGAATTCAAACGACTGCACGGCGTGAGTTAACATTATAATGTATAATGCAACCAGAGTGTCTCCCTAAAAAGAAAAGTATTTTTATTTGAAAGAAAGGTTTATGTTAAATATGAGAAGTGTGATATAAATATGAGAATTTTCCGAGAACCAAATAAGATGATAATTTATATACATATCCTTAATTAGAAAATCGAAGAACAACAGTCTAATCTAAACATTAAAAATTGCTCGTTTTCGTGGATTTTAATGTGTTTAATTTAGTTGACGCAGTACAAATTAATATTCAAAGGTTCTATTGCAAACAAGTAATGGTCAGGACGTACTCACGTCGCCAGGGGATGTTTAGAGCACTGGCGTGATCGGTAAGCGAATTAAGTTTTACGATTAAGTATCACGGAATTTCGCTGTTTACGCTGTAAAAATCGTACACAAGGGTTGATGTTCACGACTCAGTATTAGAATTTAATTCCGCATGCCACCGTATTGTTTTAGCGTAAGAATGTTTAGAAATTACAAAACTGTGTTCAACTTTAAATAATTCCGTCGTAAAATATAAATATAGCTTCATTGTTATGTTGGATAATTTCAGAGCTAATATAATCCGAAACATTTCTTTTTATGTCTGCTAATGAGAGAATTCATTTATATTTCATACAGCCGTATAGTATAATTAGCTTTTCTAAACTTGTCTAACTGTTTGTAATGGTTTAGACATATGTGCTAAGTTATTAATTTTAATTATACGTTTAAATGAATAATAATAATATTCAATAACATTAATTATAATAAGTAGCTTTTTGGACTAGTGATTAAGACGATGGTCTAGCGATCTAGTGGTCGGGGGTTCGCGCCTCGTTCAAGAAGACCAGCAAGTTAATCCTATTTTTATAATACAAGCGTTTAACTTAGTTTAAAAGTAGTAATTACGTGTACGCATCTCCATTGGTTATTTTCTTTTAAATAAAAAAAACAGTTACATTTCATACATCAGCAACATCTGCGTACTCGTTACCCATGTTTTAAATTCTGTTGTAATGTAGAATTCAATTGAGCAACCGTCCCAGTATTGTTACAGTAATATGGTAAAATAATTTTAAATTCCATTCTTCCAGAAGAGAATGCAAAGCAAATACAATACGAGAAATATTCATCTTCTAAGCTTTATGTCTCATTCTATCAGTATGTTGTTTTATCACAATTACTTAAAATAACTTATATTGTATTAAATATTTCCTACTTGCCTAGTAGAAAATGGAATATTCTAGAAAAGAATATATAGACAATTAATGTTTCCAGAAATTAAAACCGTTAGATACGCAGAGATAAATACGGTCCTGTTACGGTTATTGTTTATAGACTCAAAGGATTCCAGAAGGGTTGAGAAATTAAAAAAAATAAAAACATAAGCGAACGGTTCCTTTAGTCAAATAAAGTGAGATATTTTAGCAAGAGTACTGTGATGGTTCTTGATGTCAAACAAGCGTGAATAATTACAAATAAATTTGAAAACGTAGTCACTTGTAGTGCTTTTCAAATAAAACGTCAAGTATCGATAAAATATATAGTATCGATAAAATGATGAGATGTATAATATTTTAAGGGTAGACCAGTGTTTCCGCGATAATATAAAAACAAAGAAAATAAGAACGATAAATATATGACGAGAACGACTCCCCGGAGGACTTTGACAAAGATCTCTCTACTTCCTCAAACTGATTACCCTTGCCCGTGAGTCTGAAAAAAAGATGACCTAAGAGCATTACACCCCCAACCCTAGAGAAAGGAAACCACCCCGCCCGTAACATAAGGTCAATCGTGTGGAGTTTTTCTATGGCGCCTGCGAGACTAGGCCCGATCCCTCTACTTGTAGGCAATCTTCGACGGGGTGCGTGCAAACCCCCGGCCGGAGCCAACCTCCCCCTGGGGTGCCACCATAATTAAGAATAATAGCGCTGGAAGTCGGAGTGGCCTTTCTGCCCCCTCTGCCCGGGTGATATATTTGGCCCATCTTTATTTTATTTTTTTATTACGATGGGTGTAATTTATCATAAGTCTATGACCAGACAGGGTCGTGCGAAAGTTAGAATAAAAAATTGTCAATTGGAGAAAATTATAACATTTTATTTAATTTTAGTACATAGGTATAAGAAGTCAGTAACAATGTCAAGGTGGACAGTTCTAACTCTTGTAGAAGTATTATTAATTGGTATAATCACAACATGTATAAAGAAAACTCGGAGAATTTTACACTTTATAGAGTTAATTTTAAATCTAAATAATATTCTAATCAATATTTAAGATAGAGATGCGTGAAATATATTCATATCTTTTTATCATTGAATATAATTTATTACATAAACTTCTAAAAACTAAAAAGTACTATAATAATTAAATGAAAAATAATAATAGGTCAATATTTTTCTCTGCACTATGCACATATAATTGTAATAGGCATATAATACGTTCTCACTATTTTTTAAATCAAATTATACTTTACTTTGCAAGACACTTACATTTTGAAAAAGCGAAGCAACTTAGTTGTCCTCGGGACCAGAAATGAATCCTCTAGTGGCGTAACTGCAGTGTATTGAGGCTCACGTTAGATGTGGGTCCAAAATATTCGCGACCCACAATCCATTTGGCATTGATATTTTTGCGAGTATAAATATTCTTTCCGGCGTTAATAGTAATTCATAGCAAGATTATTAAATTTAAAAATTGTTTTTCACGTGTATCATGAAAACACGCGAAAACATGATCGATGTATATAGTAGCGTCTCACTAGTATATCGAGTTAGAGACCAGAGCCGTAAAGCGAGGCAAATATTTTTAAAATTGCAAATGCTTATAAATGCCTAAGAACACTTAGGTATATTTTATTCGTGAAAGTGTAAATATTATGAGATAAGATACTAATTTTGCTTTTATTATTTAATTAATTAACCACATAGTAAATAAATATAAATTAAACGGAATACTTATTTAGAGAATCTCTTCTTTCATTCTGTATTGAGGCTCAATTTTTTAAGTTACGCCACTGATCACCTGCCACTAGAATTTTATGATTGGACCTAATGAACGTGTCTATTATTGAACTAATATTATACTTGTAAATCGCGTTTATAAATATTTTGACAATTATACTAGATGTTAACATATCGCTGGCATATACACAATACCGTGCATGAGTCAAAATATTGAAAATACCCTTTTTGATGATGTTATAAAATTTTAGAATGGACAAAATAAATTTTTTCAATACCGTGAATAAACCATTTTCCTTAGTAGTCGTAGGCGGGTTTGGTCTTTCCTGAACATTTTTACAATTCATACGCGGTATTTTACAGGGTGAATACTATGTTCCAGGCCGATGTTGTTTCATACATCAAAATTTCAAGTATTGCTTGGACTGTGTGTGAGGTGGCACCGTCCTGTTAAAATCACATGTGCTGTAGGCTCAATTGACCCAACTCGGCCACCAAGAAGTTTTTATAGCATTGCCTCTTGCATTCTGAAAGAAATAGGGGACAATGATTCTGCTGGCTCACATGGCTCACCATACAGTAACTTTGCGTGGGTTTAAAGGTCATTGGTGTATTAATTGGAGACATTCAGTGCCCCGATAACGGCTATTTTGTTTATTAACAAAAAAAAACCGTCAAGTCGAAATGAGCTTCGTCGCTCATCATATATTTTTTCCAAAAGTCGGGATTTGTGTTTATTTTAATGACTCCGACACGTTGTTGGGGCGTTAGATGCTCGATAATAAATTATAATCAACGATTCTCTACGACCAAACCAAAATGGCGGCCAAGCAAAATCGGCCTGGGACATAAAATTCACCCTGTACACTGACAATATTCTCAATATATTAACTGATATATTTAATTATAATGATTGATACCTCTTCAATATATGTCTAGCCTAGAAATTTATCTTAATATTCTGCCCATAATTCTTCCACTAAATATATATTTTTGTTTGTTGTATAAATACTTGACCCTTCTCCTTGAATCATTTTACTACGCACCAAGCTGCATCCTTTTGATATCATGATGGCGATAAGATGAAGGACAAGATAAAATCTTATCTAGTAACAATTACACAAATGCATATTATGAATAATAATATTAATTTTTCTTAATTCTTATATAAAATTGTAAAATAAACTCTGTATTTGATCATGAGAGTTTTATATGAAAGGTTCACTAGTGATAAAAGATGCGTAAAATAGTCATCATCACAATTAATTTAACTCTTTATTGGACATAACAATTTTTTTGTGTCTCAACTCAATAGTGACGGATAAATTGCTTTACTTCACATTTTATATTTATTTTTAATTTTGATTTTTTGATATTACATAATTTTTTTCTTTGTGTATTGCACTTCTGATGAAATTTTCTATTATTTTACAAATTATGTTAATGACTGAATAGGGCGTGCATAATAATAATAATAAATAATAATACTTTTAATCATATTTTAAAAAAAAAAGTATTTTTAAAGGAAGTAACCGAATATGATACGATTATAAAAAACTAAACGTAAATAGGTTAGTTTTTTTAGTTTAAAACTCACGTAATTAAATACAAAATATAATGTATAATTTTATTAATATACATACGATCGATAAGAAATATAAATACAGTGGAATCCGCTTATTGTGATCACTATGGGACTTGTAACTTTTGATTACAATAGCCGGCTGATCATATTAAGCAGAAGATAACAAATATAATTATTGAACTCAATTTATTAAATATTAGTACAAATAAAATTAGAAATATCGCAACAGGATACAGTAATCACCTGTCAATACGTCCTTCGTCGTCGAATAGCACTGAACCTACTGACACTGCATCGTGTATGTATCTATTCGTGCGTCCCGTATAACGATTATGCTTCAGGTAAGAATCTATTTACATACCTATTTATTTTTTAAGTATTACTGTCGGGCACTTATGTTAAGAAAGTTTCCAAAAAAGATCATTTTGCAAGAATATCAAAAAAAAAAACTTATTTTGTATCCACACAACAATAGCTGATGTTTGATAGCTATAGCTGATAGGCAGATTATTTTAAATAAATTTTATACACAGGCTTTTCGGACCGAAAAGTTATGATAACGTATTCCACGTATTGAAGAATTTTGGTCACCCATTTGGTCTTAACAAGGTGTTATATTGACTGTTAATTTTATAAACCTCAGCTGTATTTTAAGTTTATGTGTAAAGAAGTTATGCATACTGAAAAACTTTATATAATCCGCATCTTGAATGGGCAGAAATTAGGTGAACAAGTTAAAGAGCATGACTGACACTGTTAACCAACTGGCCTCTACATAATATATTAAAGTTCCAGTTCCGGAAGAAATTCGTTACATGCTCCAGAAATTGTTTTGTGTTTTATTCGCCATAATATATTTTAAATACCAATTAAAAAAGATATACATATAAAATCAATTTCATCGAAAAATACTGTTGTTGCTACCCGGATTCGAACCCGGATCTTTAATGCACCTTCGACGGATTGGATTTCGATAAAATTAATTTTATACGTATATATCTTTGCAATTAATACATTTAATTAGTATTTAAAATATCACAGACCTATGTTCTGAATAATTACAACGTCAAAATAATAATGTGTTCTCCTAAATAATGTATTTTTTTTTTTTTTAAATAGAGGTGCATATACAGAATATATGTCACATTAATATTATTACTATTTTAAAACTAATCTAAATACTCGTGCGATGAAAATAAGGCTAACTTGCTGGTCTCCTGGAAGGAGGCTCGAACCTTCAGCCACTAGATAACTAAGCCAGCGTCTTAACCAACAAACTACTCAGTGAATTAAATATGATTATAAATAATAAAAATCACATATCGGAATACCGAACATATCCAAGATTGTACGTATTTTTACCAACAATATAATAATATGAGACATGTTACATAGAATGTCACATTTTTTGTCTAGTCGCGACATTCGTGTCTCGTGTCTCCACGTCAATCTTGTGACGCATTAGTCCTCCCTTCCTGACTTGTAGCCCCTGCCACGTGACAACTTTGATCTGTTACACCCCCAACCCTTAGACTCACACCCTGGCCCGTCACCAAGATGAGGGAGGTCAACCCAACGATGTCGAACAGAAAATAAATTCACAGATGGTGTTGTTTTTTTTATAGTTATTTTGAAACATTTTATATCAGAACCTTTTGGAATAAATAACAAGAATGGATACTTAAAAAGGTGGTCATCGTTTTAATATACAAAAAAAACTATTTTGGTACGTAGTACCTCTTAACTGAACTTTTAAATTCACTATTGGCTTATCGATAATAACCTGTCTTATCTGTAAAAATGAAATGGATTGTTTAAACTGTGACTTATTGTTATGTTTTGATTATATATATATATATATATATATATATATTATATTGATTATATTTTGTACTGTGAGTTGTTATGTTTTGATTTTATTAAATATAACAAAATTAATATAAATGTGCTTGCAGACAAACGTTTATCAAAACGTTTTATGGGTTAAAATTTTCAAACTGAAGTGTTTATTTAATGGAAGAATATGCTATTTTATTATTTTTTTTTTTTTTTAGTACACATATTGTAATTTTAACACAATACTAATATTATAGGCTAGGCCCGATCTAGTAATACCGCTTATTTTAAAATAACTCGTGTTATTAAAAAATATATATAGTAAGTACATATTATAAAAAGCATAATATAAGTGAGTATAGTAAAAATATTAAAGATGGTTTGAAAAAACATAGTTTACATTTAAAATAGAAACTTTAAAATAATAATAATAGTAGAATTGATTGACAGCATAAATAATAATAATACTAATAACACAGGCAGCACAAACAAAAGTATCATTTACTTTGAATTCTGATGTTTTAAAAATTAGGAAAAAATAATTAACATTTTTTTTTTCAAAATTCTTTCGTGTTGAATTCATTTCGTATGGTGGTTCCAACATTCTCCCAATAGCATGATAAAGATATTCTAAGGTATGCAATGATCTGGCTCCGTATTCACTAGATTGTTTTAGCTCGATTATATTTTTATTTACTGTACTGAAACTGTAACAATTTATTATTGTGTGTATTATATTTCATCCCAATTATTTATATTCATTAAAAACTAAACATAAATCGTTCATCAAATTTGTGAATAATTTATTTATTATATAATATAGAAAACATAGAAAGGAAGAGAAACTACATAGATTCAAAATGAAACTACGCAAATGTGTGAAAGATAAGTTGCAGTAAAAATTAATGATTTTGATCTTATTTATATTAGAGTATATATAAAAATACTTGTATATGTACTATATTAAGAATAAATAAATATACATATGTTATATTTTCCAAGGAACTGACTTTAGTTGTGATGTAATTTATGATAGCATTTCTATTTAAATAACTATAAATTTAAATTTAGTAAGGAATATCACAACACACTAAGTGTTGTAAGTAAATTATTTACACTTCTAAACCATGATAATTATAAAAGCATCTAATGTTATAAAAAAATAAGATTGGGGTGATTCCGGGCAGTGAGGGGTTGAACAGATGGATTGTAGCATTGGAATCACCCACATCTTTCCCTGTCCGAGATTTCTAATTAACAAAGTGGCCCCCGCCCCCTGCCCCGCTCGGTGCGCCCCGAGGCAACGACAATGGACCCCTAATGGCAATGAAAATCACGTCTTGTCCAATTATTACCCGGTGTAACGGCGACACGACGCTGTTACGGGAGGGTAGGTACTGGCCGTGTCGTGTGACGACCCAAATTAAAGGGTTGAAAGGGAATCTAGGTTCGGAAATGTATCATTCGTCACAGCATCCAAAATTGCAATATATCGGATTCTATCCGTGTCTTCATTCGCTTATCCTATTCGAGTCGGAAAACTATTTCTTCGACATAATACTGGGGTATACCATTGCGACCGCTGCAGATGTAGATTCTCCTTGCGCAACTAAGCCAATTGAATCTTACAGGTTCATCTGAGATGTACCACGGGTAATTTTTCTATGGTGCTAATGGTAATCTTTTCTTTGGCGTCTAAAGTAGTTATTTAAAACTCCAAACACAACTTTCGAGACGTATTTCTATTTCGAGCGTGACGCGAATTCATTATTCTCACTTATTATTGAAGTTATTGAAAACTAGCTACTCTGAATCAATCTTGATAAGGGTCATTAAAATATTGTCCAAAAAGTCGTGACACATAAGAAACTTCACTGTATTTAGATTTTTATACACAATTTCAAAATATCATTATCATCATCAAACATTAGTAATCAATACCTTTTTGTCACTGCCACTATATTTTGTCTTCTGCCCAATCTTTGCTACCTTACTACTCCCACTACTCCGGTAATGTCATCTACTAAACGAGGCTTTGGGCGCCCTCTAGTTCGTTTTTTCGATATTGTTTTCAAGAATATTCTTGTTTATCGATTATCTCTGAGGCTAAAAATATTCCTCTTCCCTTTTTTATACATTAAAAATGACATTCTTTACCTTGGTCTGTGTTTAGAACCACGCATTTATTTTTCAAAACAAAATATTAACTCATTAATATTCATACTTCATTAATACTGTCGTTCCAAATAATTGTTAAGGAGAACACATTCTTTTTGTGAAGTTGTAATTATTCAGAATATAGGTCTATGATGTTTTTTTAAAGACTAATTTAATGTATTAACTATAAATATATACATAAAATTTTATATGTATATATTTATTATCTCAATAAGAATGTGTTCTCCTTAATAATATATATAAGTTGTATCAATGTGTCCAAAATTTAATAAAAATGAATTTATAATCCTGGCGTCTGCAGTCGGTTTACTCAAAGGTATTTGAGATTCCGTAAAAACAATGTAGATGGCTTTCAAATAATGGAACGACAGATGTATTAATTTGAAAAAGTGTAACATATAGGTTCGAAAATTTGTCATGAAAAATACTGGCGCTATAACACAATTGGTAGTGTACTACCCCGTATTGGAAATAGAGATCCAGGTTCGAATCCCGGTAGCGCGAAAACAATATTTTTCGACAAAATTGATTTTATATGTATATATTTATAATTAATACATTAATATTAAAAAATATGAAAACTCCGCAGTCTTTATTCATGAAGCTAGTTTTGGGGTGGCAGCCTTCATGCAGCAGTAGTTAGACAATGGGTGATGATGATGGTAAAAAATGTTTTTAATTGAGTCACGTTTAAAACAAACTAAACATAAGTTATAAAATATTACATTATTCTAATCCTCTTAATTTGATTTCAATGAAACAAGAGGGCTAATCAAATATGCCCATGTCCTTCCGTCCCCTACCCCCGCGTGCTAAAATATCAAAGCCTCACTGAAATAGCCTTTTTGGTAGTTGGGTGATTTCGAGAAACCACTTAAGGGAATGAGTATTATTTTCTGTTCCGACATCCGTTTCATCCGATACGTGACACGCCAGACAATCCGGGAGAATCTCCTCAAATTGAATTATCAATTACCTGCCACAAAGTTCCGACACCGCACTAATTTGATTGGATACCAAACTTTGAAAACATCAAAAGGAACTATGATCTCGATACGTTTAGTGATATTTTTGAGAAAAAATCACAGACGTTGGTGAATTAGGCATGATGCGATATGGAGGCTGAATAAGAGCAAATGAGCCAACACTTTTTTTCACACTTTGACTGGGTATGTAGATATGGTGATCTGTCTCGCATTATTCTAAAATATTTTTATAGATAATTTAATTCAAATGTTTACATAGTATAACGATTCTTTAATATTATAACTTTTTTTTTGTTATTTTTCGACACTATGTATCGCTCCTTTAAATTATTTGCAAAATACTTATAACACTATTTATGTTATTTATCATTATTTTTAGTATGATTACTTCAATGGTTTCGAACATTAACCATTTTTATTGTAGTATCAATTCCATTAAAAAAATAATGAAAAGTAACAATAGAAAGGCCGATATACTGATTAGCATGTGAATTTTTCCACAGACATTTTTATTTTAATTGCACTTTAATGTTTTCAAATGCATCTTTTTTTCACAGTAGTCTGCCTGGATGCAGTAAAAACTTTATTGCCCAGCGTATGTATATGTAGAAAAAAATTTATGATAGAGAGAAATGAATAATTTATATGTGAATGCAAAGCGTATGTTTTTGAACTGATCTTTGAAATATATTATATTTATTTTAAATTGTTAAGTTTGTTTTATTAACCACTTAATGAATTAAAAATATATCTACCGGTTTCGAAAAATATCATTTTCTTCTTGATCAAAAATATATATTATATTGTTTCTTTAACAGAATCTATTTTTAAAAATCCATAATAATTTAAGAAATAAATTCAGTACCTACCTAACAAAAATTGTTACTTGATACAAAATTACTAGAATAATTTTTAGGAAAAATTTTTAGAATGGGACTTGTGGTTATATTTAGTTGGTTGTTTATATTTTGATTAGTTTTCCACGCTTTATTTATCTGAAACGATTCAAAATTATTTAATTTTAGACCAACACCGTTTACATGCAAATAGACAATCCTAAATATTTATCAAAAGTATGATCATTTTCTAACAAATGATTAGAAAATTCTGAAAACCCACTATTATTCAAACATCTCAAATGCTCCTTATATATTATATTATATTTGATAACTAATGAGTAAGGAGAGTGGTATGCTTACGCGTGGTAGAAAATTATGTAGTGGTACGCTTGTTTGTAAAAGTTTTTGGTTTATAAAAATAAAATTAATAAATGCCACCTTGTTTCACAGATACTCTGTAAATCTTGTCACACAGCGGTAATCAGTCAAAACTTTAAACTTATGTTGCTTGCAACTTATGTTGTTAACACAATATTGCATCACTTTTTATAGGCAGTCTAGTCACGTACAAAGGTTGGTACCAGGAATTTTTTTAACTTCATAGTATATAACTATTAGTATTATTTAATATTTTTTTGGTGTTTTAACTAATTGTTGATGCAGATTGCTTAGTTTATTGATTCTTAAGTTTAGTGAATTTATATATTTTCGGTTACATATTGCACACGTTCTTATGTTATTTATTTCAAATTTAATTAAAATATGGTATTTCATAAATTATGAACTATTATAAATTGTTTTTCATGTATTATGTTTTATTAATTTTAAAAGTCAAATAGACCAGATAAACTACATTTTTGACTGTGAATGAATTCTAAAATTACACAGTTTTCTGATTTAAAAGACCATATATTTATCTAATAAAAACCTAGTTACTATTTCATGAATAGTGTTGTCCCTTTTCATCTCATGCAAATAAAATTGTATAGTTGTCTTCCACTATACAAAGATATAAATACTTGTTGTTGAGTTAAATTATTAGATTTATAATGCCCCTGAGGCGAATCACGTCTCAAGGAAATTAAATTATTAAATTAAAAAACAAGTGTCTTATTTTCACATATGTAATAAAAACATATTTTGTAAGCGTAAATTACTTCCTAAACTCAGTGCCACTAATAAATGTTTACTATAGGTACTTAATTATTCGATTAAATTTTTTTGATGAAGTTGGAAATAAATAAGTCACTGAACTACACATCTTTCCAAAAAAAAGTGACAATTCAATTGGCTGAACAGTTTGCCGACAATATAAAGATACCGGGTCCAAGACCAGGTGGCAGCGAAGTTTTCAGCTCGTATTTTTAAACGACATATTTACTTTAAATTATATTACTGTACCATTTTCAAATTCATGTTTGAACTTTAACATGATATTAAGAGATATGTTAAAGTGGCAGCACGTATACAAATTATGGTTAAAAATAATTGGATTTACTTATGACGTATTTGCGGGTCAGTTATGTTTGGACTCTGCAAACATGAGAGGTAGTTTCCCAATGAAAATTTCTCTCGGGCAACTGTTAGTAAAGTAAATGGATATCAAAGTACGGCAACACGTAGCATCACGCCTTTTCTCTCAATGACGACCGGCGGTATGATATTTGCAGTGTCATGAATGCAGTTCTGTGAGTGCACTATTTACATACATTTGGTGGGAGAGATCACTGAGGAGGCACTCGTGTTTATGCATGTAGGTCCTTTCATAACGCGAGTTCCTCAAAACCACAGGGAGTTTAGTATTCGTGTACAGTTCTTGTAAAACATAAGGTTGCCAGATTCATATTACGATAATGATTTTCTCGAATGAAATAATGTTGAATTTTATCATTAATTTTACGGTTTTATTATACCTACTAAAATAGTTGCTAGCACTAATTATTACTGTGATGGCAACTATTTTGGTAGAATGAAATGGATATTTAACCCTTGGCATGCCTGGTAGGGTCTGTAGACCCACTACTTTGAAGAACTGTCGATATTTTTTGAAATTTGAAACTTACCGTGTCGCGGTCCTGAGTAACTTCGCGACATAGACTAGCGGTCATGCTGTCGCTCCTACCGCAGTCCGCAGCGCGTCCGCGTCCGAGTAGCGCGTGCGTTAAGTATGAACGGGCCGAAAATTGTCGCTCTAATGATGACTTAATAATCATTGTTATCCAAAGATTATAGAAGATTCATCAGTGCCTTCAATTAATTTGGTCTAAATCTGATTTTTATCTCTGTCTAAAGTGGAAGATTTTAATTAAAAACACGAGTCTATTTTTAGTTGCCTAATTTTCATTTAAATAATACAAAATAATAATAAATCAAAATTTTTATATTTATTTATTTTCTATAAATATAAAATTAAAAATCAAATAAAATGTGATATCTAATATTCCAAGCATATTACTTCATATAAAAAAAAAAGAAGATATTTAATTACGGGTCCGCCAGGACCCACCAGGCATATAGTGTGATTTTAATCCACCAAGCATGCCGAGGGTTAATACTGTAAAGTAAATTTTTTTAATCCATTTTATTTCAAGTTACCTAACACCCAAACTGATCAATAAATTGTAACACTTCATTATCCAATTTTTATATTGCTTTAGTTTCCAGTCTCAATGCATACATGCTCAGTGTGACCTACAATAAAGACCTGTAGATTATTAAGTGGATGCATTTATAGTATATATTATATATAATAATAATTCCATAATAACTATTTCGACCAACACTTATGTCTGGTCTGTGATATTTTAAATACAAATTTAATGTATTAATTAGAAAGATATATTTATATATTTATCCAAAAATATTGTTGTTGCTACCGGGATATATTTATATATATTATCTTTCTAATTAATACATTTAATTAGTATTTAAAATATCACAGACCTATGTTCTGAATAATTACAACTTTCATAATAATTATAATGTGTTCTCCTTAATAATATATTTGTACATTGGAAATATTATGTGACATTTTATATCATCTATTTTCATATATTTTACTAATGATAAATTTCTAAGTTTAGGCTATTAAATATGATTAATGGTTTTCAAGTAACTAATTCTTATAAATATAATTTTCCGTCAATTGCCAAGAGAACGAAGTACAAATACAAATATTCAAAATCTTTTTATTAGTAACTAGTAGGCTAAATCAATGATTTTATTTACTTAAATTTGACGTTTTCGATAGGTATAGTATTTGAAATTCTATGGATACTTTTTGGACCACATGTAAACACATTACATGTGTATATATGTATTGGTTGATGGAACTGTAAATATTGACCGCAGCTTTTTGAAATTAATATTTATAATAAAAACCTCTCAAATGTATTTAATACGGATCGCTACATTTTTAGAAGATCCCAGATATATATATTTTTTTCGATTAAGAGTACCTGACGAGAAACAATCCCTTTCCCATATAGCATACAGGTAATAGCTATTTACTACCTTCTCCCAAGAGTATTTTTCGTATCTTCAGTTTAAATGAGATTGATATTTATTTTAGAGAGTGAACTATTTATTTAGGACGTTTTTTGATTGATTTGAGTACGATCTTGGAGTATCAGAAAAATCATGCTCACCCGGTGGTAAAAATAATATAAAGAAAACATTCCAATATTTAGAGGAAAAACGACAAAAATATATAAAAGCGTTTATTTGATGTAGGTATGTTTATTAAAGTGATTTGTTGCTCTATCCGCAAAAAACGTGTCTGGTGATCATGATGTGGATTTATAAGTGCCAAAGACTACCATATTAGTTATAGACCATTATTAAAATAATACGACTATTGACGTAACATACAGTAACCTTCCGTGTTCGCATCTCTATTTTTTTTTAAATATAGTTAAACCGTTCAATACTTTTTTATTAATTTTTCTAAACATGATGATGTTTACAGTAAAAAAAATCGATAGTTATTCCAACAGGCTATAACAGACCTAGTCACGGAAAATATGATTGTATGAAATTTTTACAAAATCGAGTTAATCTTTAAGTTTACGTACTTCGAAATAAATATTTGTGAAATTTACCCATTATCAATCTAAATATTTAGTTCAAGTTCCAAATTATCTAACATAAAATAGTTTGGCCGTAAGAAATTGGATGAATTTTAATTTCTTGTATTTAGAATTAATAAAATATTTCAATTAATCGATATAATCGCATAATTGCGATTTTTTAAAATATTTTATATTTCTGATATGGTAGAGATTATGTACATATTCCTTGAATATTAAAAATTGTGGATTTGGTCTGTTACACCCTATATAATATACGATTTCCGTTCAACCGTCCGTCCGCCCAGTAACGTAATGCAAACATGTATAATATATTGACAGTTGTCCGTTTTGCACGGTATCATGAGACAAACAAGATCTGCTATCAATTTTATCACGTAATCGTGTGCGGTTATCGTAACAAACAATATTTTTTACTATTGTAATATCGCTGATTTTTTAAATAAATGAACGTTGTAAAATTATTGATTTCCCGTTATTGTTGACGGATATTTTTAGATATGTATGTAATATAATATAGTAGCGAAATGGTAGTGTAAAATACAAAATTTTACACATTATGACTATACGTATACAATTTTGATATACCAAAAAAAAAAAAAAAGGTATATGAAATGAAAAAGTATGTGAATGAACAGATATATGTTGGATTATTAGTTTAATTTTCAAATTATTTTATACAGCTGATTATACATACATAATTGCTCAGTTTCGTTCAGAAAATTAGTGATGTGTTACTGAACACGAATGTATCTTGGATAATTTATTAATTTTCTAGTATAATTATGCACTTAAATATTTTGAAAAACATTTTTATAATTTATAAGGTTCGAATCCCGGTGGCGCAACAACAATATTTTTGATAAAATTGATTTTATATGTATATCTTTATAATTAATATATTTAATTCATATTTAAAATATCACAGACCTATGTTCTGAATAATTACAACTTCACAATAAGAATGTGTTCTCCTAAATAATAAAGTTGTATCAATGTGTCCAAAATTTAATAAAAATGAATTGATAATTCTGGCGTCTGCTATCAGTGTACTCAAAGGTATTTGAGATTCTGTAAAAATAAAGTAGATGGCTCTGTCAAATGATGGAACGATTAAATGTATTAATATCAAAAAAAAGGTAACATATAGGGTCGAAAATTGTCGCTAAAAATAATGTCGCTGTAGCTTAGTTGGATAAAGCACCTTCCCCGGTTAGGAAAGAGATCCAGGTTCGAATCCCGGTGGCGCAACAACAATATTTTTCGATAAAATTGATTTTATATGTATATCTTTATAATTAATATATTTAATTCATATTTTTATAATCAGTAACGAATATCTGAAATAATTTTGCAAGTTAATAGAATAATTGAATATTGGTGTTTTTTAGTGCAAAGAAATCTAAGACTAATAATAATAATAATGATAATAATAGTGAAACAATTTTATAATAATTGAAGCTGAAAAACATTTAATGTTTCTATTGTATACATAAATTGTAACGCTGTGATTAAGTGGAAATAAAATAAATAGCAGGGGCGTGCACTGCACACCTTTAAAGAAGCTATTGACAATTAGTACTGATAAAAAATAAATCGTATTTAAAAAAAATATTTGTTATGGTTTTATTATTACACTATAAATTTTATCACGTAAATGTTTATTTTCGAGAATTAATTCAATTAATTAATTCACCACAGCTTATTTTAGTCTATGAACTACATGCACCTGCTAGGCACGCGGTAAGGTAATCATCCAGTGACTCATAGAACATGGAATAAATTTACGGAAACAGTGTGCCCAGTGAAGTTTACGACTTTTTGTAGCAAACATAAGACGAGACGTTTAATAATAGTGTTTTACTCACAACGCTAATAAAGAGATTTGGCAGAAACCCTAAAGATGAACAATTTTAAATGCATATAAAATTTACGTATTTTAACCGAAGATGGCGTCTTACGTACGAGATATGAGTAAGTAGGTGCTAGTATGAAAAGTATTCCCCCACGGAACACACAAAGGGAGGCGTTCACAAAACCGGCAAGTACAAAAATGGTTGCCGTTTACGGCGGAGAAACAACCCTACTGGCGGCCTCGGTGGTCTAGAGGTAGAACGGTCGCATCCTGAATCTACAATATAGGGTTCCGTTACCAAGCTTTTTAATTTCAGTTTTATAAAGATAATGTTGTTATTTGAAACATAATCTACTGGAAGACCAGAGATTGGGTAATTTGTTAATTGAAACATAATCTACCGGAAGACCAGAGATTGGGTAATTTGTTAATTGAAACAACAATTATAAATAGAAAAACACATAACATTTTTTTACAATATACATTTTATGATCATTTTTGTCTTAGCGTTTGAGTCGCCGAGTTTATTTTAATTTTATAACTTCTACTTATAGACTAAATTATTCGGCAATAGGAACTTTACAGTATGAGGTATAATATTACAGAATGAGAAAAACAATGCATATTTTTATTTACATCAAAATATAAATTTAAATTCGGACAATTTAACATATTGACGACAATTATTTGACAACTCATATGGAGAAATTATAATTGTTAGTAGGTCTGCTGGATTCTAAAAATATAAAGATTTGCTATGGTAGTTATTTCTCGAAAATAATATACACGCTGATATATGGTTTTGGAATAAATCATTTTTGGATAATAAATTAATGTAATAAATATATGTCATGGTTTTGAGAATTTTAAATTTATTTATGTCTCGTGTATGAAAAGGTTTAATAGACTGTCAAAGTATTAGATAACTACTACGTGATTTTATTTGCTCATATTACATCTTTTTTTATTCTTTATTTAACTGCTCCATTTAGGGGTTAATTGACCATTCGACCTTGTGACAAATGACCATGACCGCATGTCATTGTCTAGTTTTATGATTTAATTTTTTCATTGCTACGTTTTCGTCGAAAATTTTATAACACAATAAACATGTCGGGGATTATTTATGATAATAAAAATTACAATTACATCATTATTTGGCCATTCTGGTTGCTACTTCTTCAGGCGATACAACTGAAAAATCATTTAAGAAATTATTCCAAATGAAATAGAACGTATTAAAAAATTTCTGAATTTATTATTGAAAATAAGTAAAATTAATTAAAATTACTTTTTTATCTCAAAAAAGTTACATATTTTCACGTATGATACGTCTTGATAAATGGAATACCGGCATTATAATTGTAACAGATAAACACATAATTTGTGAGGTACAGAATCAAAATCAGATATGTCCAGTTTATATTGTTTTTGAGTTAAGTATGTACAAATATAAAGCAAAGTAATGTCTACAAGAAATATTGAAATTAGACAAATATTGTAGAATTTCATATAAAAACGCATTTAAAATTTGTTTGTTACTTCAATCGTAGATATGTCCAATATATTCAAACCCACAAAAATATTTTTTCAGCCAATAAGATAACAATATTTGGTCATGTAACTTGTGGTTACTGGGCATGCTAAATATGATCCTAAATGTGACAATTGTAATAGAATGGTTTTCTGCATTTTACTCAAAAACAAGTAAAGGGGACATGTCTGTATTTGATTCTGGACCTCACATTTGTTAACACACTTTTTATTTTAAAAAGATAATAAAAATGCATACAAGGAATACATCAATCGGAATCACATCAATATTCTTTGTTTAGGCGTTATATATGCTTCGGTTGGTAAGTCTGATTTTTAAAACTTGAATATGTGCGTTTCATATATGTAAGAAAAATCAAAAATAAAAGCGGATCTGCTTCTGTTCACCGACGGATTCTGCAATATGCTGGAAATCACTTGGGTACCCACAAAGTAAACCTTTTTGGAGCATTGACGGTTTAGCCGTGTAAATAAAAAATAACTGGCTGCTGCCGTCACAGAAATATTTTGAATCAATGTTCGAAACATAATAAATCGTGTATTATTTTTATCAGTTATAATCAAATTTCGGAGGCTGGCCAGCCGAGAGCAGACCAGTGAGTTGTAGTCTAGGTTACGCAGGTTAGCGGTTTATTTTTTAAATATTGTTTATTTTTTTACATAATTTGGAAGGGCCTGTTCAAGCTAAGCCAATGAAAAACCAGGACCAAGATATTGAAGGATAATAACGACGGCATTCTTACTATCTTCTAACTAACCCAAACTCTTGTGCAATTAAAATAGAACTAACTTGTTGGTTTTCTGCTTGAAGCTCGAAGCTTTGATCACTAAATCACTAGGCGAGTATCTTGACCATTAAACTAACAACCATGTCATTATTTCATATACAGAGTGAATATTATGTTCCAGGATGATTTTGTTTGGCCGCCATTTTGGTTTGGCGGATTTTTGTCAGTTCAAATTTGATAATCATAGAGAATAGTTGATTATAATTTATTATGGAGCATATAACGCCTCAATAACGTGTTAAAGTAATTAAAACAGTTTATCTAAATAATAATGGCTATGCTGTAACCATTAGTGGTGATCGCTATCGTCACATGTTAGAAAACTTATTAGTAGCCAAATTGGGTCGATTGGGTCTGCAACATATATGGTTTCAACGGGACGGTGCCACCTCACACACAACCCGAGTTACGCTTGAAATTTTGCGAGGTGATTTGACGGTTTTCGACAACTTTCTGTAGGGGTACTCGAAGAGAAAGGTCTACGCCAATAAGCCAACAATAATTCGGATGCTACAGGATAATATTTGAAATGAAATTGCTAAAGTAACACGAGAGTGTGCGAGAATGTTATGTGGTTAAAAGAGCGCGCATTTGTGCCGCTGCCAGAGGCGGCCACTTGGCCGACGTTATATTTCATGCATAATTGTAATAAAGCAAATAAAGAATAAAAACCAAACTAAAAAATTGTGTTTCATTTTCTAGTTGTTTAAAAACAACATCGGCCTGGAAAATAATATTCACCCTGTATTTATTATGTAAAAATAAAGAATTAACATATCGAATTGGTGTTAGATGGAATACCACACTACGACAGTACTACTAAATGGCAAGTGGCAACCAATGTCATATCCAGTGTAAATTCTGTTACAGTCACCTACTCGGAATATGTTAAATATCATTATTTTTGATGCGATTAAATAGAAAATACAGTTTTATTTAGCAAAATGTAGTTTAATTAAAAAAACAAATGATAACAGACCGCAAAATATTTGCAGTGCTTGTTTTGTCAGAGAGGCCAATATATAATACAAAAACAAAAATTAGCTTAATGCCACCTCACGAAACAAAAACAATAGGCGCGTTTAATGTAATAAGTACATTGATATATGTACTTTAACATTTTTTTCAATGAATAGTAATTTTTATACGAAATCTAAAATAAATAAAAACTAAACATTGGTATAGGCAATAAAATTTATGTGCTCTGCAAATACTATTATAGTATTATAATTATTAAGGAGAACGCATTATTTTTGTTGCCACCCGGAATCGAACCAGGAACCCTTTCTATCCGTGGAAGCGCGCTGACCTATTACACCACGTCAATATTGTAAGTTAACGACAAATTTTTGGACTTACATGTTGCACTTTCAAATTGATACATCTATCATTCCATTTTTTGAAAGCATGATAATGCACGTTCCCCGGATCGGAAGAGATCCAGGTTCGATTCCCGGTAGCAACAACTTTATATTAGTGATGAGAAATAATGCTACTCTTGACTCGCTGGTGTGATTGTGATTGGTATTCAATAACATCAGTGATTGAAATCTGTGACTGTGATCACAGTTTCATTTCTAATGCGCACGCGCCGCACGATATCACAAAACACGAAATAAATAAAATAAAAACATAATTTTGAGCGTATTTATTTATATTATTAAAACATCATTTGCGTAAAAAACATATTCAAACACAAATAATTAATAAATATCATATTTAATATCACCACAAATACAATGAAAATGCTTTAAAAAATTAGTTTATTTTCGGTTCAAAAGCGTAAAATCTACTAGATGGCGCTGATCACGAATTATAACGTCATTCCTTCATGAATATTTTCGTTTACAATGCGAATCACGGTTCACAACCAAATATAAATAAAATCAAAAGAAAGAATCACGAATCACGATATTCTCAGATATTCAATCACTGATAGTGAATGTGACTATGAAGATATATATGAATTATTAATTAAGACTCACATGATTTTGATCTCACAACTACTTTATATATACGGAATCTCAAACACCTTTGAGTAAAATACAAGAGAAGGATAGGAAGGGTTCCTGGTTCGAGTCTATGTGGCAACAAAAGTATTTTTTCTATAAATTGATTTTATTTGTATATCTTTCTATTTGATACGTTTAATTTGTAATAAAAATAGTATGATACAAACAAATCAACTCAACTATTATAATATTACATAATATAAATAGTGTTTCTAAGCAACTATTTTCATTGAATATCATCTGTTATAATATAAACTGTTAATATTCTATAATTTATGAAATAAAAGAGATCTGAAATGAATGCTTAGATTTAATGGATGAAAGGAAATATTAAAATCTGCATAATGTTTATTACATACACACACATTTGCACACACATGTGTATATATAAGTATGTGTTTATGCTGAAGCTCCACTTGTCTATTGAAATTCCATTGTCTGCCATCATAAAAACTTCCACCCCGTATGTAAAATCATCTCGTCTCCTGGCAGCGCTTCAACCCCTTAAGTATTAACACCCCCACCCCATTCATCTAGAACTACCCTCTGGCTTACATACCAATACCTCAACTACCTCCCTTCGTCATAACCGGAAGCAGCGCATTAGAAAGTGCAGTTTACTTCATTTCACTCTCGATGCTGACAAACCCCTTTTCCATGCCTCACTCTTCTCATCCCCTGACGCCTGCGCGACCTGCATCTTTTAATTATTAATGCAGGGTAAGGAAACAAAATAAAAAATAATGTTACTTTGATACATTAAATATTATATTACATATAGCATATTACGAAATGACAAAGCAATAACTACAACTATATTTTAATAAATTAGTGGCTAACTTTTAGTATTCTAACTCTAATTTTATGTTTAAGAAATTTGTTCATTGGTATATTTTTGGGATCCACAAATTAATTTGCAATGATTACATTAATTTTTATATAGGTAAAACTTAGCCAAAATAACAACAACTATTCTGAATTTTCCAATCATCTTTTGGAAACAAAACATTCTTTTGATATTAACAAGGATTTAGAAATTTTATATATAAATACTAGGAGTTTTAGAGTTAGAAAATGAAAACTAAAATATTAGAAATAAGAAAAAATATTATTAGCAAATAAATATTATAAATAACCAAATCCTTTTTGCAAATACTCACCTTATAAATTTGTTTTCACAATAGTTCCTAATTAGTTACCCAACACTTATACTTTCATAGTTTTTTTTTTTTATCTATGCTTGTATTTTTAATTTTAGTATACATCGTTTTCTGAAGAAGATACCATAGGTATCGAAACATGTTGATGTATCAATAAGTAGGCATTTTAAATAAAGTGTTTTTCTTATTATTTATATAATATGTTACCACAAAGTAATTTTGCAAATATTGAAGATGTGGTAATAATATTAATTAACAGTCTCATAGATTCGAATTTTCCTGGCTAGCAAAAGAGGAACGAAATTAAACTAACAGCAGTGGAAATGCACTTAGCCGTATACAGTAAAACCTCTATTTATCGTTTTTAAAGGTACCTACTAAAATAAACTATGAATGCGGCAATATAGAAAAAGTTACATTTATATTTTTAAAAAGATACATATTTCACATGTAAATTAATCTGTTTAAATGCAAATAAAATTAGAAAGCTGCATAGAAATTACTAAAATTTAATTAAACATTGTATTGTACATTATTTTTCATCATCGTTTGTTTTTTGGTTGTTGCGTTATTGGCGTAAATAAACAGTATTTTTTCGGTGATGCAAATGACATTTTTTTCGGCATCAGCTGTTGAATGAGCATAAAAAATCAAAGGCCGTGCATGCTTCTAAAAACGAAAGTATGGGCAAGAGATTCTCTTTATCAACATCTTAAACCTCTCTTGATGTCTCCTTCAATTGCTTTACTTCAAGAATCGCTTGGGCGAGCTGCACATTTGTCTACAAACAATAAAATATTTGCAATATTTGAATATGTCCAAGAACACACAATTACTGGATTTTTACCTACAAAGGCACTGTTATTAAACAAATATCAGATAAACAGGTCGTGAGCCCTGTAATTACTCCATACTTCTATATATTTTACATTAAATACAATAGCTTTGTCTCTATGAGATATTTGTTTAATAAAATATTTCATTGTTTAACGCGCACTTCTGTGTCAAGATCCCATAAAAACAAATTTAAAATATTCGTAGTCAGCCATGCCTTTTTGTTTACTTAATATTTTACGGGTAAAGTTTTCGTACTCGTAAAATATTTAAGCTTCAGCGATTTGTCAATAACGATTGGTTCGCATATATCAGTTCCATCACTGTTGACGCAAAACAGATATCCTCTCATTCGACCCTTTACCACCGCTCTTTTACGTCAATGTGTCGGTAGGCAGGCAATTATAAAACAAGCCAGTATGACTGTAATGTATCATGATGTAGCGAATGCGTGACGCGCGCACGTTGGCAAGATTGGGAGCGTGGGCGGGATAAAAAATCGCCGCGCTCGGGTGCGCGTCCTCTCGCACCGAAGTCGCGGCTTGGAACACATCTATTATATCTGCACTCATAATTATAAACTCTGTAATAAACTAAATTGTTTTCATATCGAGTTATCTTGGCTACCACAATCCCGCACACAAACCAGAATCACCAGCAAGCAGTCCAAGAAGACAACATCCTATTTCAGCCGTATAAAATCGGTGTTAGGACTTTACAGTAACGAAATATGGTGCGTAATTTAAACAACGAATGTGATAAAATGATGCGTAGAGGA
This sequence comes from Eubasilissa splendida, assembly GCA_031772225.1. Classification (NCBI taxonomy): domain Eukaryota; kingdom Metazoa; phylum Arthropoda; class Insecta; order Trichoptera; family Phryganeidae; genus Eubasilissa; species Eubasilissa splendida. Next base: position 9,548,317 of record CM062859.1, read on the forward strand.
ACGGTCGATGCGATCTATTTTTGCGTGCTTTGTATGAATTCTGGACTGGAAGAAATAAACGACACATGCGGGAAAACCATTGTTCGAGGATCGATCGATAGAGATTTCACTGTATATGATAAATCCATTTATGATAGTGTAAAGAAACAATAAGAGTCACTTAGGTGGTTTAGTCACGTGAAACAAATGATTGAGGAGAGAATATTTAAAAATATACTTGACGCAAGTGTTGATAGTAAACGTCTGCAAAAGATTTGGCTTAAACAGGTAAAATGATAATTAAAAATCGGTCAACATGCATAAGGTGTATGGTTGTGGATGAGGCAAGAATTATTCAGGTAAAATAGTGTGGCGCTCCATCCTCTCCATCTTCGAAACGGCGTAATTATAAATAAATTAGTTAGTTCAAATAAAAGCGAAATTAAGATTACTGCAATCTTTTTTGATGAAAACTTAGAGTAGAATAAATGTTTAAAAATAGAACTGTATGTACGGTTACGCTTGGAGTAGGGATCTATGACATTCCATGTAAATAGAAACCACTGTACGAATGGGGCGTACTCTAGTGCTATACTTTCTAAGGCTTCGCCGCGTAGGTCCAACCCCCAATGCAGAAGCTAGAAACCAATTTAGAAATTACTAATAAATAGCCGTCCACGACTATTATAGTTTATTATAATAATTTTCAACTAACCAATAATTCACGGAATCAGAAACATTATATTTGCAATTTATTATAACTTATTTTAAGAAATATCCATATACTTTATTTTAAAACAAAACAATGACTGTATGTATGGTTAGATATTTAAAAAATCATTAATTTTAATGTAAATTTACAAATATTGTATGAACTAACTACTTTGATTAATTTAACGTCGACCCATATTGATATAATTGTTTCTTCATTAAGACGGACAAACAAAAAACAAACTTATTGATAAATCAAATTATTTTATAGTGATCCATGATCAGATCAGTTTTTACTTCATGAGTAGGTATTCAAGTATTGATTAAAAATCGTATATCAATTTTAATTTTATTTTGTGATTTCGGATTGAGGTTATATTAAAAAAAAACCGTACCGGAATTCTCGATCGCTGTACTCCACAATCAACGCCCTTGCGTATATAAAACTACATTCTATGAGTCCACGAATCACGTATGCTAGAGTACGTTTCATGTAAAGAAGAAAGTACACGTGATATACACAAGTACACATCATGAGACTCTAAACACCTGGAGTACCTTTCATCACCGACGTCGTTTATTTGTCCCTTGTATCACTCCATGCATATCATATGAAGAAGGGGTGAATTTTTATGAGATCACAATTTTAACAGTAATGGACGATGATACTCAGATCATTGAATGAAATACATTTCCCTAAGGGGTTGGCAATGGATATAACGATCTTACCACTTCAATGACTCTGCATATTCCAATACTAATATTGAGAACCAGTCAATTATTAATAGAATTAGAATTACCTTCATTGATTAAAATGTTTATATACTAACTATATAATAATTGTTGATTTCTACTAAAAAGGACTGAAGATTCGACATGATTATTTAATAGTGTTGGAACCAATCTTGCCTAAAAATAATAGATATATTGGTTTTTGACAGATGATGGATAATTTAGAAATATTTAAAAATTAATATTATACGGACGAATATTACTGAACCACGGCGACCACAGAGGTTAAGGAATGTATTGCGCTCTGTTGTGATGACGGTCATAGACTTCTAAATCTCATGAAACTGCAAAAAATACATTTAGTAATAATGTAGTAAGTAAAAAAAAGTCTAACAAATTAATTGAGATGCCTAAATAACAATAACTATTCAAAATTTTCCAATCACCTTTTGGAAACAAACCATTCCTTTGATATTAATAAGGGTTTAGAAATTATACATACAAATACTAGGGGTTCACAATAAGATAAATTTGAAATTTTAGAAATAAGAAAAAGTGTTAATAGCAAGCTTAATATTATAAATAACCAAATCCTCATTGCAAATAGTCACCTTTTAAATGTGTTTATTAACCATTTTATAATTTTGTTTTTATCTATGCTTGTATTTTTAATTTCAGTATACATTGTTTCCTGAAGAAGATACCATAGGTATCGAAACATGTAGAATAATTAATAAATAGTGGTTTAAACAAAGTATTTTGTATAATTATTAATATAAAATGAGGCTACAAAGTAATATTGCAAATATTGAAGAAGAAACAAATTAAAATTCCGTAATTATCATTGTGTAAAAAAAAAACGTGATCAACACAAACAAAAAAGGCAATCAGTAATAATCATTTGGTTTAAAAAAAACATGTTAAAAGCAATCACCACATTAAATAATTTCAGTGCAACCAAAAATTAATTTTAATTTACATAAGTACATAAAAGATTTACGAATTTATATTTAAAATGAACACTGTGTGACTGAAATAAAATGGCGCTGGCTACCGGATATGCCGATTAATTATTTTATAGAAGCAATCGTGCGTGGAATCTATAATTAAAACGATCATTTTGTTGACAGTGCACCAACAGGTGAGCTGGTTAATTAAAATAGCCGTGCATGGTGGATTTTTTTATTTTCAATTATTATTTTTTATAGTTGATTGCTTCAAACGACACATAATTGAAAAAAATATATATCATACTGTACAATAATACACGAAGGTGACGTACAGTGTAATGGCTGAACTACCAACAGTATGTAATTGTAGCATGAAAAATACTCGATATATGATACAAACTGAATAATAGAATTAATTCAATGTAAGCCTGCTCGCGAACCCTGTAACTAAATACAAATATTTATTTATTTATTTAATTCTTAACATTATGCATACATTCTGCGCTCTATTATATACAAGATTAAAGTATTTTCTTTTACTAAAACTTATCTTTTACATATTTGGTCAGTTTTATTTTAAATCTATTAAATATCTCCTCCTTTCCTATGTTTTCTGGCATTTCATTAAAAAATTTCATTGCATTATACATCATCGATTTCTGAGTTTTGGCCTTTTTCCTGAATAGCAGTCTCCGTCTATTCCTTCCTCTTGTACGATGCTCGTGCTCATATTGATGTTCTAGGACGGGCTCAAAAACGAAAATAAAACAGTTGTTATGGTAGAGAATATTACGAACACACCTAGTTAGTGATTGTTTCCACATTTACGATTTTACCAACATTTTTCACGCGCACTCTGCCTAAAGTCGTTATTATAACGCGCTCGCCATTTTTGCTATCTAAGGGTCATTTTATCTGAATCGGATCATCTTTCATAATAATGAAACATCACATTTTTAATATCCAACGTCAAAAAAAAATATTTATGTTAAAATTTTTAAAACCTATCATAATGTAATTATATATTTTTTCTTTGATGTCTATATAACATTGAAATTACCTTGTTATTTTTAATCCATATTAATCTTAATCATTATTGCAATATGTTTCAATGTTTTCAAATATCTGACGGAAGAATTCCTTGTTATTATTTTGAAAAAAAATACACCTTCACAATAAATAGCTCTTTTATACACTTACAAAGAAATTTTATCCTTTTCTTCAAGGAAATAAATTAATGTCCCATTCAATATACATTTTTAATGAATAGACATTTGAGTAGTTTAGAATTTAATTAATAATTGCCTAGCTTATTTGTATGATAGCTCAAGTTCATCTAAGTAAAATAAGATAACTGAATCCAGCCAGTTACTGTAAAAATTTATCAATAAATACATTTGTAAAGTTAAGATTTTTCAGAACATATTTCCATGACAATACAGTATGTCAAAACATATAGCCATCACCGGGACTCGAGCCTGGAACCTTGGCGATGTTAATATAGAGCTTTACAGTTTAATCTATTATGAACAATTATTATGGTATTTTTTATATTTTTTTCCGCGTCGTTTTTGATTTTTGTATTTGACGTTTATTTAACATTTGTCATAATATAATTCTTTAATAGGGTTAGGAAATTAAAATGCGTATCGAAAACTATACACATATTTGACACGTTATGCTGTACCACTTTGAGAAAGGGTGGAAAACTGCCGAGTCATTTCGCAATTTCAACGATCTTTTCGGCGAAGGAACGATTAGCAAAAGGGCACGCTGAGAGTGGTTTGTTCGATTCAAAGGATTTTGATGAGCAAGCCCTCCTGGCGGCTGTCGAAGAGGACGAAAATTGCACCACTAGGACACTGGCGGAGAATTTTAACATCGATCAGTCTACGATTACGGTGAATGATAATTGTACATAATATGTTTTGAGTTTGTTTTCGTTTTTGATTAGGTTACAATATAATTTATGTAACAATATAATTTTTTTAAAACGGCGAATAAGTACATATTAACCTAATAGTTTGGTTTACCATTACGTGATATGTACGTGAAAATATGTGACATCATTTTTAATATATTTTTTAACTAATTTAAGGGTAGGTGCTTTATATGAAAGATTTTAATAATTTTTTTCGACAAGGATTTTTGAACTCTTAACTTTTCGATCATTTAGCAAGCTTCTTATCGCTAGACCAAAAATACACAATGACGTGCAAATATGAAAAAAAATGAGTTTTTGGATTATTTTTTGATAACAGACATAAAACCTGGGTTAAAACGTTCGAGGCCTAAGAAATGTAATACACGAAGGAAACAGAAATAATACGAGGAACGTAGAGTTAAAAATTATGAGTGCTGGAAAGCTTCGGGGGCCGGATAAAAAAAGGCTTTTTACCTCTCCAGACCTAAAAGCTCTGTGATATGTTGGCCGGGGCCCAGAGAGACAGCCATCTCCATACTGTTGATGTCGATTTTAAAGGTTTTTGTCTGAAAAACCACAACATAATGCCCAAAATGCTGCTCTGAAAACATTTCAGAGTACCTTAGAATGTAAATTGGAAAACATAAGAAACATTTTTGAACAAAAGAAAAGGGAAAAATACTTTTTCAATATTGTTTTTATTTTATTTGTGGTACAGTTAAAGTAAAGTGTTTAGAACAAGAGATTAGAAGTGTAGTTGATTGTGTTGTTCGAATGTTTAAACTCAGTATAGGTATATTTATTATATCTTATCCTTTCAATTTTTTATTTTCTCTTCTAACGTATATATACTTCTACCGTATACACGTACATATTTACGTCAACTCAATTAAATATTATGTGCTTATATCGCATAAGATTGAGAGGTCACCGAAGTGACGTCAATAAAGTAGTGAGATGAGGACACGATACAGTTATTGCAATAATTTAAAAACATAAAAACGGTGAACAATCAAATGATGCCTTGTTGGCGCCTATTTAAGCACCGCGCCGAAATGGTGGAAAAATATATAATAATACCTTATCAAAAAATATGAATGTATTATTTGTAACGAAATAAAATAAAGTATTCTGCAGACAGGAATTTATTCTCGATTCTGTCGCCGCAGTGCCTCTAGAAAGAACAAATTTCTATGTTTCATTTATTTTGACCTCATTATCATCATCGCCAGTTGAGAGAAGCGGAGATCGGTGAACCGCCCTTGTTTTCTTGTGGATGCACGCTCCAGTGCTCCTAAAAAAATTAAATTATTATTCCTATATATACTTTTACTTAGTACAAACTTCTAAAATCTATTTTATTTTATAAAAGTTGCATATGTGGATATTTATTACTTGTAAAGGTCTATTAGGGTAGGGTGTAGATACAAATAAATAAGTACATTAGCAAAAAATGAAAGAACCTCTCGATTGTACAATTACATATCTGTTTTGTATCACACACTAAGAGTTAACATTCATTTAATGTGTGCTAATAAACGGTAATGTGTTAATAAATCTGTAGCTTAGTAGTTGGGCGAGCACATTCAGAACTTTCCATGTATACACAAATCAACAAAACTATCGGTGCGTGCTTTTATCACCTGAGGTAGAGTAAAAGTGCTAGAATACATCTTTCCCCTGAGACAACCCATCTTCTCATAAATGCACTTTTGATATCACGTGTAAACTATTGTAATAATAGTATTTATGTTATAATATAACCAATTTTTAATACGGCAATACGGATAATATAATAAATGTCAATATTTTTGCATTGCCTCCATTTTCCTGAAATAATATAATTAAAATTGCATTTGTTGATGCATAAGGCAACACATAACACGGTACCTCTGTATCATTAATAAGTCTGCATCTCAGACAACTTGGATAAGAGACGTAAAACTCTCCGGTAAGCCTCAATTTCAACTACGGGAAGGAACTGATCAGCCATTGCCAGAAGACTAAGTTCAGTGAAAAGATATTTGCTGTTGCTGACTCAAAAGCGTGGAACTCTTTGCCCTCCGTGACAAAGAATAATGCATCGGAGACTTTATTTAAAAATACTGTAAACGCATCTTTTTAAATACTACAGCAAGTCTATTATAGAGTTTATATGTAATTCGCTCACGAGGTAATTTTAAAAATATTGTACAGCATAAATTATTCATTGTTATAATTTATTAATTTCAAAATTAAATACATTAACCTGAACACGTGCTAAATATTATATCGCAGATATATTTCAAAACATATATGATATGGCATTTTTAATGTAGGTATGATATACACCATTACCGAGATTAATAACGATATTCAATCAAGTCAAAACATTCAATATCATTTTAGATGTCCTTAGCTCCAAAATTATACAATACATTTAACACTAATTGGAAATCATTCACTAATATAAAAATAATTCATCTATATACGATACAATTTGGCAAATATCAGTCGAAAGCCATGCTGTCTAATATTGTATAATAGTTCAATTCAACACAAATCACCATATGCTATTTTAATACAATTGTATTGTATAAAAATACCACAGAACTATGTTCTGAAAAACTGTAACTTCACAATAATAATGTGATATCCTTAAAGTAAAAATATAATGCAAATAATAAATTTCTAGATTTACATCATTAACATATTCATTATATTTTTTTACTTCAATAAAATGACATCATTTAGACATCACAAAAAAACCTGGCCAATTTAAGACAGACAAAAGTCTAATAAAGTAGCGAAGATAAGGATAAATGTATCAGAGGTGATATCTACTGCATTTCTCACAAAAAATAACAAATTTGTATTACATTGTTTATTATTGTATGTCCACCTATCATATAATAAACGTAATGTCAATAAAGCTTATCTATACAAAATCAGTGAAAAGATTTTAATAACACCAAACATATTCAGGTGCAATGTTGGTATACATATATAATACTACAGATATCGAAAATGTATGGTGTCTTCAGAATTGTGTGTATTTCAGTGATTAACTAGATATTACTGTGTAGGTACTAAATCTCTAGCAAATCCAATTACCGATACCGCAATGTATCAACATTGTCTTCATATATTACGATCATTTTTCGAAGAGTCATATTTAGCCGTAAATTTAATATTACGGTGGAAAAAAATATAGACATTTTAGGTTTAAAAATATTAAAACTCAAAATTATTATTTGAATTCGGCGTAGCTACACTACGTATAATCTATTAAATTAAAGAAGTACTTAGTACTTAGTGACAATTAATAATTTCTCTTTAGGTATTAAACTCGGGTTTATAATCAAATATGTTTACTTTTTATATTGTTATGTGAAAGACATAACAACTGAGGCAAGACTAGCGGTTCACAATGGAGTCCTGGTACCGACGCTGATGTATGGAAGTGAGGCCTGAAGCCGGCAGATGAGGAACGAATATAGACTTAATACAGTGGAGATGAGATCACACAGATCTATTTATTACAGAGTAAAGAATGAAGAAATAAGGAAATAATGTTAAGCTAATCTTAGTATATTAAGTAATATTAAAAATGGCTTACTTAGGTGGTTTGGTCATATGAAATGAATGAATGAGGAGAGAATGATAAGAGAGATATATGACGCATGCGTAGATACAATGTAAATATTCATATGAAAACTGAACCTATTTATGTATGCATGTTCTGTTCTGCACCAATATTTTAAAATAGTAATATTCGAATTTTATGTACCAATTTTGGATAAATGTTAAATGTAATAATGTGATAAATGTAGAAAACATGTTTGAGAAACTGGTACTATTCACGATGTTGATTTTGACATTTTTATGCAAATCAATAATTTATCACAAGACAGTATAAAAAAAAGTTATTTAAATGAGTTAAAAGGTTATATATGATAAGTTAATACGATGAAAACGTAATCTATTTAACATGAACGTAGTAGCGTAGAATTTAACAATTTTAAAAAATAGGCGCGTTAAAATTGTTTTATTATTATTTATTCAGGGTAAACTACATTTGTAAATTTATTATATAAATTTGAGGTGCCCATTCGATAATATTCGATAGTTATAGTTTACCAATAATTTTTAATAACAACTGTAGAACAACAAAAATTGTATAAATATATTATGTTACTGAATTAAGCTTGCGATAAAAATAATTAATTAAATATACCATTCTTTTTTCTTTACTTTTGAATTAATGATGTTTTTTTTAAGAATAAACATTAACGAGATACGTTACTCGTATTTATCAATATTAATTAAAATTACTAATAATTATAGATAACTAACTAAATAGATAATTATATAATGTGTAATCGATTTTTGTCAAAGCATAAATTTCACCGTGCATTTATTAAGGTTACCTTCGTCCGCCATCTTGAGACGACGCCATTTTAAAACGAAAAGAAGTGGCTTCCTATTCCTGATAGTGTGATGAGGAAGGGGTGTATTCACGCGGGCGCACAATTATTCCAGAAGCTTCTGAATGGCCGAGATGAAAAACTAAGTGCATCATACACTAGCCGCCGCACATGGCGCACACATGCAGGGTGAACAATGGCGCGCCTGCACGGGGGCCGGCGGGCCGAGGTAAAAACAATGTGAGGGCATCATGTCGAGGGTCCTACAGAGCCGTCAAGGATGGCCGCCATCTTGCTAGTGGCAACCTAATATGGCCGACTAACTAGACGCACTAAATTTCAGTGGCGTGAACGCTTTTGCGACCTCAAATTTATATTATTATATTTAAAACTAAATGACGCCTCAATAGTTTAAAATAGTGAAAAATGGTTAATATAAAAAATCAGTTAACGTAAAAAAATATTCTGATCTCTATTAAATGCGACGTATATGAACTTATAGGTATATTTATTTTCTTTTGACGTAAAACAAAATACGCTTAACATGAAAGGATTTCGCATCTTACAAAAATAAATTAATATACCGGCCTCCACATCGTTATCAAATTGTTTATAATTTATGATTTTATGACTCAACTTTCTGACTAGGCCGATATCTTATGAAAAGGGATGCCGCTTGTCACACATTTTAAACATCTTCGGATTATTTAACCGCCGCGCCGTCACCGAATTGTTTACTATGTATGAACTCTACTGTTTTCAAGATTTATATCTTTATATGTAATATCGTTAAAAGTAAAATAAATTCTTAAAAAATATATAAATATTCGCTAATATTGACAAGAAATAAAATCCATTCTATTATTGTAATTTAAGTTTAGAATATCTTTGAATTAATTTACAAATAAAAACATGTAATTAGACATTTTTATCTTTTCGTAGAAAGAAATTACTTTGTGTTTTGACATATCAGATTAAATATAATACAATCACTTTGTATGAAACCACGAAATTTATTATACGTCAACCGGTTTTGCTTATCTAAGCTAAGGTTAGTTTTAAATACGTCCTGACGAAGCTTGAGATAAACGTAACCGATTGACGGTTAATAAATTTCGTAGTTTCATACAAAGTGATTGTATTTTATTTAATCCAAGACATTTTAAAATATTATTGGTTAAGATTTATACATAAATTAATTTACGATAATTTTCAAACTTAAATTTATCTATTTTTAAAATGATTAACCATAAAACTATATAGCTGTATTTTTAAATAGATTCACGTTAATACAAGTACAAGTTGTTGAGTTTAAATTGTTGTTAAAGTAGGTACTATCAAAACAAGTGCTTTATTTTGATATAACGACGGAGTTTTACAAACTTGTAACAGTATCATCAATTATATGACAATAAATACATAGTTAAAATAATAGCGTCTAAAAAAAAATCACATTTGTATGGAATTCAGATACGCCCTTGTTCAAAAATTTCATGCAAATTGCAGCCCTTCCACGAAAGGTGCTTAGGATCCGGACCATCCTCATAGCGTTCAATTAAAATATATTGTTATCAAGTACCTTGTAGTATTTCAGAAGCCCAGACCCCTATAATAATCGCAGCCATGGCGGATGATCAGATCTTCCCATTTCAAGATGGCCGCCACACGAAAACAAAATGGCGAAGGGCCCGCGAAATTAGCGAACACACGAACGGGGTTTCGAATTTCAAATTCATGGAAATTTACAGATGACGTCACGAGCCTAGTGTATACCGATTAACGAGCACTCAAACTAAGCCTTATTAATATATAAACAATTTTGACGCGTCGCAGTTGATTACCCACCCTACATGCTTATAATTAAAAATACGGATAATGTTACATTTAGGAAGATGGTATCACTAAGAAATCTTAAAGATTTGGTTGCTTTAATGTATATTTTTTAAAGTATCTTTTAAAAATGATTTTTTAAACGTAACTAGCTAAATAAATTAATTTAATTAAAGAGAATGATGATAATATTACATTTATTTAAATGCGTATTAATTTTGGGAAATAATTAAAGCACGTTAATAAAAATAAATCTCGTAAATATTTTAACAATTATGAAATTTATTTTATTGCCAACCTTATGACATTTTACAGTAACGTATTTTTTCACGTATGTTTATCTCAGGATCACAGAGCAGTGTTTAACTATGCACATCTCAACAATAAAAAAAACACATATTTATAATATCATTTATTTTGACCCGACAAAAGATCAAGTTCTCTGAAACCGTCAATTATTCTTGTTAACTTCAACTTTCGACTTGTAATACATGCCCAAACTTAATGTCATCAAGCTTCAAGCTGATTTTTATGTTTTAAAATTTAATTTAATTTTCTTAAAACAATTATTACATCAATATGAAAATTATCTGTATTATATAATAATGCCTTGAATGCATTCATGCTGGACGACGAAAAACATCAGCGCCAAAATATGAAAACACGAAAAGTGATTTTTCGTGTTGTAACTCAGGAAGTCACGTGACATGTGTTGGACACGAAAACATCTCTATTACGGTATTAGGATGAGTTAACACGAAACAGAATGGGAAGCGGACAAAACAACTCGGAAGATATAAAAAAAAATAACCGGAATACGTACAAAATGACACGAGAGAGACACAAAAATTACACAAAACGACGAACAAAAACAGGAAATGACTAGGTCCAGAAGCGGAAGTCAAACCCTTGCCACTTGAGAAGTTTTGATACCGCTGTGTCCAAATTCAAAAGTTCCTTCGAGCTCTTCCGGTATTATACGACAGTTGAAGTTTATTTGCACACTTTTTGTTTGTTTTGAAGCGAGAATTTAAATTTGCAAAGATTATACTTAAATGTTTGGAGATGTCTTGTACACCTATTTACCTACCTACAACAAATATTATATTATGTATATAATTAACACAAGCTCTGTATCTATTTTATTTATTTTTTCAAACAACTCACATTTAGCCATGTGGTGAGCCATACGGACGTATACCGGCAACTGGCCATGACACCATAAATTATGTCGGTAAGAATATCAGCGGGACACGTAGCCACTAGGGGTCCGCTGTCATGCGGGCCGACCAATACTGCAATCTGAGCCTATTGATATTGTTTGTTTAAAATTTTTATTTTTAATTATTCATATCCGCGCAATCTATTATAAACCTGAACACGAACGATGGACCGACATTAAGATGCGGTACGTCATTCTTAGTAAAATCATTCTATCACATGGACATCTAATTCTACCAAAGATATGTACTTTTAAGATAGAATATATTTTTTCGAAGACTTTCTGGATAATATTTGTCATGAAAGTTCCTTCTAAAAAGCGCGCAACATTTTACAAAATAATATAAGTATAATTAATAAAATAAAACAAATTTAATGTTTGAAATGTAGAATTTTAATTTCCACAAAACAAAAGAATACCATTTGAACTTACTGCGAAATAAAATTCAAATTACGTTTGAAAAGACTAAAACCAAATAACACAATCAATATATGAGATGGGACGAATCAAAAAAACATATTTTGGCAGGGGTGCATTGGTACATGCATCTGAGACACACGAAGTGTGAGAATTTAATTCCTAGAATGGTCGCATAGTTATCCACCCGTATTGCCCGCGACGTAATTGTATCGAAATCATGTGAGAATTCGTGGCTGACCATGTGTGAACTAATACGTGCGTAATGTAAGTTAACTATTGGGAAGGTAACAAATATATGCGTGTGCACTTTGGCATTAAATGGGCGATTGAAATTTAGAGCAATCACAGTGCATTCATTATGAGAGACTTTCTGGGCAAAAAAGCGATTACGCAATTAAATCATTCTGTCTATTTACCTGACTTAGGTCCCTGTGCTGAAGAATGTGAGACGGGTACTCAACAGTATTCTGGAAAATGAGTACCAGGCCTGCCTCCAGAAATAGACGTATACAGAAAGTCAGTATATAAATGCAGAAGGAGAGTATTTTGTGACCACTAGTATACAATTTCACATGTGTATTTGTTAATTATTGTAATTTAATTATATATTTCTCATTCTTATTATGTTTCTCGTACATTTATTTTCCAATAGCTGTGGGATATTAATGCATGTTTTTTATAAACTTAACAAAAAGTTTAGCCGATTTTTTTAATATTCTATAGATTTCGATGTGTACGGTGATTAATAGATGTGAATAGATGAATCAAAATGCGGAAGCAATTTCCAGTAAATTCCTTACTAAACGCGAATACCTCAACGAATATGTCGGTTTGTCGAGACACTTCGAGTCTGTGCCGTCGACGAAATATGTTATTTAACAAAATTATATATTTGGAGTAGTTAGCCAACGCTTTGCCGCTAGGCCGAGGGGTTCATAAAATATACACATTGTGATAAATACAAAGCGTGCGTAGAAAATATTCATTAAAATAAAGTGATTAAATATATATATTTTTTCATATATAATACAATAATATATCATATATTACTTTTCTAAACTTAAGAAAGATTTTTATCTAAGTAACGTGCAGTAAAATATCATCAAATTTAGCATAATATTTAGATTCACACACGGAGACGTATTGCAAATCCCATATTTATGTCAACATTTGCACAGAAATACAAAAAAAAAACATTATGAGAGCTATTTCAGTAACATATTGCTCTTAATCAATATATTTTTTGTTTTGTCTGAGATACATTCTCTCTCTCTAATACTTTATTAATAATATATTAATACTCTATTAAAAATATGAACACAGATGTAAGGATCAAAGATTTGTTTAAAATATTTACATTCTAAAAAACTTTTGGTGCGCTTTAAAAAAATATATAATATATTAGGAGAACACATTCTTATTATGAAGTTGTAATTATTTAGAACATAAGTCTGTGATATTTTAAATATGAATTAAATATATTAATAAGAAAGATATACATATAAAATCAATTTTATCGAAAAATATTGTTGTTGCGCCACCGGGATTCGAACCTGGATCTCTTTCCTAACCGGGGAAGGTGCTTTATCCAACTAAGCTACAGCGACATTATTTTTAGCGACAATTTTAGACCATATATGTTACCTTTTTGATATTAATACATTTAATCGTTCCATTATTTGAAAGAGCCATCTACTTTATTTTTACAGAATCTCAAATACCTTTGAGTAATCTGTTAGCAGACGCTAGAATTATCAATTTATTTTTATTAAATTTTGGACACATTGATACAACTTTATTATTAGTGAAACACATTCTTATTGTGAAGTTGTAATGCGCCTTCCCCGGTTAGGAAAGAGATCCCGGTTAGAATCTCGGTCGCGCAACAACAATATTTTTCGATAAAATTGATTTTATATGTATATCTTTCTAATTAATATATTTAATTCATATTTTAATATATAATATAATACAAAACATGCATAAAATATTTTTTGTGAACCTGGAGTATTTATGTAATAAACATGATAAAGAAAATCATTAAAATTTGAATGTAATTATTATTATTTTGTTTATTAAGTAGAGAAAAGCTCACTTTATCCGTGTAAATATCTTTACACATACGTAGAAACAAGCTAAGGCGAGAAACTTGGAGGATGCCAGCTATATACAGTTCAGCGCAGATACAATACAAGTTTTGCCACTAAACGTCAGAGTGGCTGTCAGAAACACGTGTCGTCTTATCCCAAACTTCCTCCTCCACTGTCATATCTACTAAATTGTCTTCAATGGATATCTCGGGGGGTAGTTAGGTATATCTACAGCAGAACACAGTGGTTTAAGAGACATTTCTGAGGTTTCAAAGTAACTCTTGGTATTTGTTACTTAAGTGGTGACGTTTATTATTTATATTATTATTCGATATACATTTGAATGAATTGCTTATGTATTCATTTTAACTTGTTTATAAATTTATGATAATAACCAATGTTTAATGTGCTCGAGATTGAATTGTGATATATTATTAAAAAAAAAAATGAAATAGAAAAAAAAATTGTACGGTTGTGTTTAATAATATTTAATAAAATAATCACCAATTCTATAATTAAATAGTTAGCAGGCATGTTACCCGTACTCAGGACGGCTTAATAATGGAAAAAATGACGTAACTATATATTTTTACTGCTAAGAAAGTAAATTAAATAACTACCTACCTATTATATTTATAGTCGCATTACATTTTTATTATTTTAAATTTTCTAACAAAATAAATATTTTTTTTGTTTTCTGTTTGAATAATCTACCTTGCAAACAGCAATAAAATGTAGAATATTCATATATCATAATTTGTATCAGTTTCCTTTTAAACTTCCTTTCTAGTTACATACCTACAGGAGAACTATGGAATATTATATAATATACAAGAATACATTTGATGTAATAATAATAATAATAATAATAATGGATAATTTGTATAGCGCCATTTTCGTAAATACATAATATGTTTTTTTTAAATTAAAAATCGTTATTTTCACTTATGGAAATGATTTTTTGAAAAAGTGCGTTTTTAGTTTCTTCTTAAATAAAGTCTCTGATGCACTGTTTCTAATAATGTAATATATTTAAGGCATAACTCATGATTATATTTATGTATATATATTCAGTAATTTAATTTTATAACTTATTTCTTACTTATATACCTAGCTTTACATTATTTAAAACTAAAATGATCATACTTCCCGATTCAAACACGCGAATTGATTTCTCTATTGAGTTGGGTAATTTTGTAAAATAAAAAGTTAATTATTTTAAGTTGTATAATATATAATAAGAAAATAAATTTAAAATAAAATAACAATACTAACATTATTTTAGTAAATAAAAAATATAAGAATGACCTGATTGCAAGAACATTGACCCCAAGTGATGGGAAGAAATTGTGAGAAAAAAGAAGAATAAAAATGACTAGTTAATATTTTTAAAGTGAAAGTGATCAGACACTCAACAGAACACCTTAGAAAAATGCGTTCAAACATATATGGATATACAGTTACATCTCAAGAAACATAAAACTGTGATTAGTTAAAGCCCTAGTGTTCTCAATTGCTTTGTGTGAAGTCTAAACATATATCCTGAGCTGTGGTATTGGTATTTCGAAACGAACGAATGTCTCCAATCTACAGGAACTCCGTACTAGTGAAAATGAAAAAAATTCTTTCATACTTTGAGTACGTTCCTAAAGAGATAGACCCTGGAGAAATGGGTAACCACGAGGAATATACAAGAACTAGTGCATTCTATATTTCACTCCCTGAAATTGAACAAGCGGTGTTATTAAGTATCAATTTTGAAATATATATTTAACGCGCTGTGGGCGCATCGACTGAGAGAGAATTTTACAATCATCGATTGATTTGGCAGTTATTTTTTCAGACAGTTTATATATATATATACAACACACACACAATTTTAGAGTTAACATAACTACCAGTTTCGGGAAGAACAGTTCTTCCTATCTACAGGTGTAAATTAAACTAAATTAAATACAGCTGGCTATGAGAGTGGCTTTATTGTTTCTTGGAAACATCGATAATAGCAGTGAAGTATTTGAAAATGTGATATTGTTCATGAATATTTTATCCGAATTCAGATTTTTCTGGATTTCTATCATTTCAAGAATATTAATTATTATTCTTTTATATGGTACCGAGTGGACTAATTTTATATCATGGCTGTCGAAATAATGGTTGATTTAAATAATACGGTTAGAGAATTCAGAAAAATAATTATTTTTCAGACAGTTATTTAATTTGTGAATTAATCCTTTATCTATGTAGATACTCGAATATTCAGCCCTAAATATTATATATTAGTTAGGTAAGTGTATACGAATTCACAGATGTTGTTAAGTGATTTGATTCTTCACTAATTGAATTTTCCTTCTCTGTATATAATTTGTCTATTTCAAAGAAAATGAACCGACTTGACATAATACGCACACGATTAGATTTACGAAACATAAACACTTTACGAGGCCTCGAGATGGCGTTGCTGCTAGCTATGGTGCCGAAATATTATTTTGTGTAATTATCCGCTGCTCCCTGCTGTCAAGCGCAGAGCGGAACGCATAGGAAAAATTCTCGATAGTTGTGTCAAAATCGAAAATTGAAATTAAATTTATTAACTAGCGAAATTTTGTAGATTGTTTACACCACGTTATAATAAGATATTTTCTAAATGTCATGTCATGTGAGAAATAACCCTCGTTAACGAAATTTTGAGAGATAATTTTAAATATTTGACATTCTATATCCATCTAGATCGACCCAGGAGTCTGTACTTTTCCACATTCCTAGAAATAGAACACCTTA
The DNA here is from genome assembly GCA_031772225.1 of Eubasilissa splendida. Taxonomy (NCBI): domain Eukaryota; kingdom Metazoa; phylum Arthropoda; class Insecta; order Trichoptera; family Phryganeidae; genus Eubasilissa; species Eubasilissa splendida. Next base: position 9,565,362 of record CM062859.1, read on the forward strand.
CATACAAAACTCATTCATTCGCCGTTCACGCAAATACCATAATGAGAAGTTAACAGAAATTGACTTTTTCAACATCAGCTTTACTAAACTAAAAGAGTTTTTTTTATGAACCACTATATTTTCAATTAGAACCAATCATTCTACCTACAAACACATCTTGCTCTCTCTTTACCACAATAATAGTTTCAACCTCTTTCTTCTATTAATATTATATTAAATTATACTGTAAACTGCTATATTGCCTTATATTATGTACTTCATTACTATATTGCCTGAACATATCTGTGGACTTTTATAATTAGTTTCATATGCTATATCTTATGTTAGTTGTATTATGATTATTTATAATGTTAAAATCCCCTTAATTAATCATATAAATATTAAAATTACATAACAGATACGTCATTTGTGAGCAAAACCTTATTTAGTGAAATATTTCAATATTAAGATTATACCATACATACGTCATATGTGAGAATAACCTTTTTTAGCAACATTTTATGAAATTTTTAATACTAAGATTAAAACAAAAAATGTCATCTGTAACGTAATTTTTGAAAATAATCTTCATTAGTGAAAATTTTGACACTAATAAATATCAAGATTGCAAAACACATACGTCATCTGTGAAGATGCTGTACAGTCATCTGTGAGAATTATCTTCATTAGTAAAATTTTCCGACATTATTAAATATTAAAATTACACAATACGTATGTTATCTGTGCGAAAATCATTATTTTATGATATTTTCAGACATTATTAATTTCTAAGATTACACATTTTGAATATTTATAAGTCATCTTTTAGATCCATACGCAATTCCGGTAATTAAAAAAAAAACTCTCCTGAAATCAAAAAATAGTTTAGAAGGTTAAGGGAGTTTTAGCCAGAAAAAAATAATACAGTAGACGAAATGCCAAATTACAACTATCACTATGCGGCTATAATAAGAGAATACTAATTCCAGTTCCAAAAATGCAATAGAAGTATTAGATGTTTGATTTTAAATAGAGAAATTATTTTTATATGTAAAATTAAAAGAAGTAATTTTACTATTGGAAAATTAATTGATTAACTACACACATGAAAATATCAATAATGGCTCGAGGCCTAACGCCTCGGAAAATTATCTACTAGAAAATGTAGGTACGATTACGAAAACACATAATATAATACTTTAATTAAGTATATATAAGTTTAGTGAACGGGCATTTGTGGTGGCAGGCCCAAAAGTGTGGAACTCTTTGCCGTCTGTCATAATAAATAGTGCACCAGAGACTTTATTTAAGAAGAGACTAAAAACGTACATTTTCATAAAACCATTTCCATAAGATAAAATAACAATTTTTATTTCAGAGACAATGTAGGACTATAAACGTTTAGAGGTGAAAAGTTTTACGAAAATGGTGCTATAAAAATAACTCAATATTATCATTATTATAAGCACCATTTTGATTTAAAAAATATGTTAATTCCAGTACTGGTAAATGTAAAAATAAATCACGAAATTTTTATTACACATATTTTATGTTAAAATAATTAAAAATCATTTCTAATAATTTAAAGATTTTCTACCAAAACTAATTGATAATATTGTATCCTTTAAAAGAAAAATTGTGTATAAGTTATTCGACACTGATTTAAGATTTTCAATGGAAATTTTCCGTATAATGACAACCCGTCATAGACAAGATGTTTTGCCTGTAAAGAGCAGTAATCCCACCCGTGCCAGCTTCCCGAACCAAGGAGACACTGTCATGACTCATAAAGGACGACGTCTACCAAAACCGTTATTATCCTTAACATTCCAAACATCAGCGATGGCAGAAAACCAATGAAGGGTACGAAAATTTCAGAAATAAACCAACACTGTATAATTTATTTAACATTATAGATTTTATAAAATATTTTAAGAATGCAAAATGTCTTTTAACTAATTACAAATTATTGCCCAATTTTTTTTTTAAAGTTTTTTTTTATTATTCATTGTGTTCTAATAAATACAATTTCTTACAACGTTTGGACAATCCTACGATCTAACAAATGTTTTTTAATATAGCACGTTAACGTTACTAAAGTCTAGAATAATTAGAAAAAATTCAACAAAAAATTATTAATAATAAATAAATATATAAAATTTCTGAACTCCTACAACAATGGTGAACCTTTTTCCACAAGTAAGCAAAAGTATTTGCAACAGTTATTTTAAAAAAGTGACCTCTTGTTATATATATATATATATTCCCTTCTAATATGGCATCATACATTAACATGATATAATAACACAAACCGAACTAATTTTTTTTAATACCTCCGTATTTACGAAACTATTTAATGAAAATGAAAATACATATTGATAAGGACGTGTCAATAATATTTATTCAAAATATGTTATGAAAAAATACTGATAAAATAGGAAAGTGTCTCTACCAAAATTCACTGCACCATACATTCGCGTATTTATTATATGTACAGTAAATATACATTTCACATACGTTTGTCATTCAGTAATAATAAAAAGAGAGATATCTTTCATATTTTATTTTTATTAAATCTACTCAACTAAACAATAATTAAAATCTACAACCTAACTCAACTACAGAAAGGCTTTTCTACAACAGTGAACACAGCATTCTTCCAATTCTTCGGCCACAGTAGCGGCAAAGTGACATCCTAGAAAATGAGATTATCCTGGGCAAAATTTGGGGCCGAAGAAGATCTGGAGGAGTACCGCAATGGTGGAGAGTTAATACAGATTCCAACTATTTGACATCATCAACTATTCGAATATCGAATAGTAAAACAGAAAATAGTTTCTAAAGTATGACAACAGTATGAAAATAATTTTAAATATTTCAAATAAATCGTATTATACGTAAGTACATCAAAATTTATAATAAAACCAGTTAATTTACCATCAATTGTTTATTTATTGTAGTTTTAAAAATAACAATGCATTGAACGTTTCATATTTTAAATTTGATCTTAATTTTGTTTATATCGTCGCTGCAGTTGAAAATACCCGCACAGTAGCGGTTGTCGTTGGCTTAACTGTTAACAGTGTTTTTAAATAGTAGGTCTAACGTTTTTCTGTCCTTTTTTTGAAATCGTCTAAATATCTAAAATCTCTTTTCAGATTACGAGGGATAAAATGGTGCTTCTTAATTCAGTCTGCAATTCGGATATCGATGAACTCTTCGAACAAGCAACAGGTATCTCTTCCACGTTATTTTCTTTTAATTCGTTTAATATTCCACCCTTAGAAATTAGTAAGAATACTATTCGAATAACTGCACAAATATTCGAGTATCGAATAGTAGAAAAAGGCCAAATATATTCGAATATTCGGGTTGGAATCTCTAATAGTTACATTGCATCTGGCTGTAGAGACAATAGAGTCTGATGTGAGGGCGATCCAGTACGAAGATTTTTTAATTTTTTTACAAATTTACATTATTATGGTTTTTCGGCACGTCACTTAATCAATTCTTACATATTAGTATATCATAGCAGTATTCCAGTCAATTATTCCAGTTATCATTTTTATCGTTGGTCGTGGCGAGTACATAGACTTTTTTGGGGTTCATCGCTGTTGTAATCATTTGAATTATATAATTTTTGATTGCTGGTTATTTCAATGCTTTCTATTGAGGCGTTGAATATATTGACTAATTAGTCAGCATTGCTTTTTCCATCATTGTTTTTTCCATGATATTTCATAATTTAATAATTATTTCTTCTATATTTTTCCTTTCTTTCCCCAATACTTCCTATACTTTTCCTGTATAATGGAAGTGTATTACGATCCGAGTTTCGAAGCCACTATATGTCATTACTGTCATTAATGAAAAAAGAAGAATACTCAGCTTAAATATAATTTGAATAACTTTGTGGTTAAAATTCATTATTTTTATTTATTAACTTTATTTTTTATAGGGAATTGATGATTATTTAAAAAATCTGTAAATTATGTGGATGATATGTTATGTATTTGGTCAGGTTCATAACGTCAACAATATTTTTAAATTTCATTAATTCTGGAAAATAATTCGACCGTAATTTTTTTGGATCTAACAATGATTAAAAATAATAATAAAATTGAATTCAAAATTTTTAGAAAACCAACTTTTACAGATACTATCAAACATAGTGAATCTAATCATTCATTATCACACAAGCATTCAGGGTTCCACTCCATGAAACATCGTAGTCAATATTTCTATGTCAAGATCCAATTTCAATATTGAATTTTGAATATAATTTTAAAAAATAGCAGTTAATAACGCGTTTAATACAGGTTTAATAGACACTATTTAAAAAATTAATATAAAGTATATAATAATCAATTTTTATATAAATCACAGATAAAACATAATGATAATAATAATGATTATTGGCGTAGGATTTTATACATAAATAATTTTTCGAATCAAATATCTTAACACCTACCACGAAACATTGGACCGGCATTTTATACAAATAATAATATAGGATAGAAAATGTACTCATAAATTCTAAGGACAAAGATGATAAATTTAACAATTCTGGTATCTATAAACTTAGTTGCATGGATTGTGCTTCATTTTATATTGGTAAAACGGGTAGAAATTTTAATATAAGAGTAAACGAGCATTTGAGATGTTTGAACAATAATGAGTTTTCGGAATTTTCTAGTCATTTGATAGAAAATGGTCATGGTTTTGATAAAAAATTGGGATTGTCAATTTTGCATATAAACGATGTTGGTCAAAAATTAAATAATTTAGAATCGTTAAAGATAAATAAAGTGTGTTATACGAATAAAATAATTAAATTATAAACAACCAATTAAATTTAACTTCGAGTTCCATTCTAAAATTTTTCACAAAAATTATTCGAGTAAATTTGTATTATGAGTTAGGTACTAAATTAATTTTTAAAATATTTTTTTTTTTTTTTAAATAGATTCTGGTAATGAAACAACATATTTTGATTAGTATTGAGATCCTGAAGAAGAAAATGGTATTTATCGAAACCAGTAGATGTATTTAAACTCAATAAGTGGTTAATAAAACATAGTTAACAAATAAAAATATTTTTTACATTGCACGCATGTCACGATAAATATTCCGTAATCTACTATCTCTGACCTACTAAGAAATATAAACATTTTAAAAACATTAAGCTGCAAAAAAAAAAATTGTTCAAGTTTTCTAATGTTAATTACGAGTATAATACGCGTTCTAAATTAATAATTGAACACAGTTTTTCGATTAGTTTATCGTTATGTGGAGAACATCCAATATACCGATAAGATAATTGAGCTTCACCTCCAGATATGTTGCGATTCGATTTCAAACAAAAGCTGAGATATGTGGATTTATAAGCTTTAGACGCTCGTTCCGCAGGTGCTACAGATTACAGATGGAACGAGTATGTATTACTATGATAAAGGAAATTAGTTCTCCGAAATCTTGCTCAATTTGAAGAAGACTTAATATTTTGAATATATCAAAATACTAATCAAATATCAGGTCTATGGTGTACAATGTAATATAATAGATTGTCTACTTTGATTTTTGTATGTGATTTATAATTTTTAAACTGTCACGGTGTTAATGTTCTGCTATGTGCACGATACACTGGTCTGATTGCATTCAGGTAAGTCGTTCTGCCTGGTTGATTATTGAGGCTTTATTGTACTGTCCCTATACAAAAATCCTACCATCCTTCCTACATCCCGTATTCCTCACTTCCTCGTGCAGACAACCCTAAAACCAAATGAAATGCTGGTTGTTAAAAAAGTTAAGATCCGTTATATCCTTCAACACGAATTTAATCATGGCTATAGTGCTGCACAGGCTGCTTGTAGCATTAATTCAATCTACGGATATGGCATTGTTGCGGAAAGAACAGCTCAGAAATGATTTAATCGCTTTAAAGAAAACGATTTCCGCCTATGTGATAAGTTCTAGGTTTGGATGGCCGGTGAATTTTTAACGAGAACAGTTTAGAAGTTCTGTTCTAAGACGACAACCATTAAATAACACGGGAACTAGCACAAAACTAACACATTAAATATGAGATGTTTTAAAATACGCGAGATTTTCGCAATATTTTAATATTATAAACGATATCATGAACCGACATACATATATAGTACATTAACTTAATAAATTACATATTATATTTATCGTTAACATTAACATTTTATTAAGGATAACACATTCTTATTGTGAAGTTGTAATTATTCAGAACATAGGTCTGTGATGTTTTAAATACAATAATTTAATTTTAAATCCCGGTAGCGCAAAAAACAATATTTTTCGACAAAATTGATTTTATATGTATATATTTATAATTAATACATTAAATTAGTAGTTAACATAACAATGTTGATGGCTTTCAAATAATGGAACGACCCATATATAATAATTTGAAAAAGTGTAACATATCGGTTCGAAAATTTGTCATGAAAAATACTGGCGCTATAACACAATTGGTAGTGTACTACCCCGTATTGGAAATAGAGATCCAGATTCGAATCCCGGTAGCGCAAAAACAATATTTTTCGACAAAATTGATTTTATATGTATATATTTATAATTAATACATTAAATTAGTAGTTAACATTTTAAGTATTAAAGAATTTGTATTTTTAAGGAATAAACAACAATATAATAAAGGTTTGACATTTGATTTGAGCTGAAAGTAATTAGGTTTTTAAAATACTTAAAGTAAATAAATTTAAAAAAATCCTGAGCTGGATGATGAAGGTACCAGACATGTCAAAAATGACATATTTCAAATTTTAACAATCTTCTATTATTTTTCACAATAAAGTTCTGGCATTTTTATCCAGGGTAGTTTTATTAAAAATAATAAAAAAATCACTCACCCAATGACAATAATTCATCTCCATTGTGATTCCAGAGTTATTCAAATGTAATATAATGGTCCAAGATTGGTGTTCTGATAAATTTATTTTTATGTAAATATCACCAATAATCGGAACTCACCTGAAACAAAAGAAAATTATTAAATTATTAAAAAATAATTTGTTCGATACCAAACTTTTTAAGAGAAACTTTTAATGTAAACTTTTGTTGAACTTTTAAAAGTAATTTTTAATGAGAAAAATCATTTATTATGTATATACGAGGGGCAAGTAAAAATAAGGTTCCTACATTTTTTTCAGGTATAAGGTATTTTTTATTGCAATAAATAAGTAAACCATCTGAAAGCTTGTACTTTATTCTATTTTTCTACATAGTCTCCTGATTTTTCTATGCATTTTTCCTGACGAGTTATCCACTTCTGAAAACCCGCTTCGAAGAATTCCGCCGCTAGGCCGCCGATGAACTTGGTGACCGCTTCTTTCACCTCTTCATCTGTATTGAAGCGTTGTCCACCCAAGTGTTGCTTCAATTTCGGAAACAAGTGGAAGTCGCTGGGAGCAAGATCAGGGCTGTAGGGGGCATGGTCAAGCAATTTCCAGCCGAATTTGTCCAGTAGGGCGGTGGTCTGTCGAGAGACATGCGGGCGAGCGTTGTCGTGGTGCAGCCTAACGCCCTTGGTCAGCCTTCCTCTCCGGCGATTTTGGATGGCTCTTTTGAGTTTTGTCAATGTCTCGCAGTACCTGTCCGAATTGATGGTGGTCCCTTTAGGCATAAACTCGGTCAGCAAGACGCCTTTTCGGTCCCAAAACACCGTAGCCATCACTTTCCCTGCGGAAAGCGTCTGCTTAAACTTTTTCGGCCTAGGCGATTCAGGATGGCGCCATTGTTTGGACTGTTCTTTTGTTTCTGGAGTGACGTAGTGACACCACGTTTCATCTCCCGTAATAATGGAGTCCAAGAATTCTTCGGTATTCTCGGCGCATTCTCGAAGAAACCCCTCGGCACACTTGACACGATTGTCTTTGTGGGTTTCTGAAAGCATGTGTGGGACCCACCGCGCGCACACCTTGCGATAACCAAGTTTATCGGTCAAAATGTTGTCGATGGTTTTTTCACAAACCTCAGGAACCTGGACAGCAAGCTCCCGAAGCGTTACTCTCCGATCTTCGAGGAGAATGCGCTCAATCTTCGCCACGACTTCGTCCGACACCGATGGCCTCCCACTCCTTTGCTCGTCGTGGACGTCTGTGCGTCCTTCGGAGAACTCCCTGCACCATTTGCGGACGTGTTGGACGCTGATGCAAGCTGTGCCATAAACTTCTTCCAACTGTCGATGAATTTCAACAGGTTTAAGCTTCTTCGCGTTTAAAAATCGAATCACCGAACGGATTTCACACCTGGCGGTAACGGCGATGGCGGGTTCCATAGCGGATGGCTGTCAGGCCTTTACTGAGCGTCGCAGCGTTTGCTCCCGGTAGTGGGGATGTAGTTAAGGGACCAACAATCAAGGCGGTGTTGCCGGATTTCGCCTAGCATCTCGCGTGGCGAGTGTACAGCGTAAGGAACCTTATTTTTTACTTGGCCCTCGTAGTTCATAAGTATTTTTAAATATCAAAACTGGGTACTAAGAAATATTTTTTTACAACATTCCACAATAAAGTCAACATAAATTATTCCTGTCGTGTATTTTTACGTTAAACCACGAACTTATCTTATTGCTCACATTTTTGTTTTGACGGATAATAGTTATACAAATAAGATTATTAAATTTTGACCGGTAACTGTTATATAAGAATAAAAAAAATTCGCTAAATAGATTTTTTTAGCTTATCTTTTTATTTGATACATTTAATTTGTATTATTATATAATTCATTACATATTACTTTAAAACAGTAATATGATCCGATTATCAAAATATTTAAAACTACCTAGGAAAGTTTCAAAAAACATCTAACTTGCTCTGAAGACACTATATATCATGGTTAAAGTAGAAAACGATTTACACGTACATACAATAATTAATCGCCAACTTTCTACTCGCAGCTTGTAACTTAAGGGTAGCTCTGAAAATTATTAAGGCACGATTTTAATAACAGTTGACAAACTGGAGACAGTGCATTTAGGCCGCGAAAGAAATTATAAGAAATTTTTTAGTTTTCTTATAATTTCTTTTGCAATCTCTATGCAATCTGCTGGAGATACAAATCTCAAACTCCACTTCATCTTATTTGGTAGCTGTATTAATATTTATGTAAACATTATCTACCAAAAACTTAAAAATATATTTCCCTGAATTCTAACGGTAATGGGAATGATTAAAATGTTCATAAAAAATATATTAATTAGAGTCTCGTCAAGGTATATAAAGTAGTATGAAATTATTATAAAAATTACGTAATAATCAAATATTAAATATAAAAATTAAGTAACACATTAATGTGTAGCTATTTATTAAGTACTTGGATCATTAATTTTTATCTGGATGTTGATTAATACATGAAAAAGTACAAATTTATTCATATTAATTCTGTTATATTTTATTACTCAAACTAAAATATAAATATAAAATATTAAGAAGAACACATTATGAAGTTACAGTTTTTCAAAACATATTTCTGTGATATTTTAATACAAATCAGAAATAAAGACATACAGATAAAATCAATTTATCGAAAAAATGTTTTGGTTGCCACCCGGTCTCGAACGTTGACAATGTTGACGTGGTGTAATAGATCAACACACTTCTCCGGATAGGAAGGGTTCCTGGTTCGAGTCTGGGTGGCAACAAAAATATTTATCCGATAAATTGATTTTATCTGTACCTATATTTTTCTTATTGATACGCATTTAATTTGTATTAACATATTTTGAAGATGGGCCACCATATTTTTTATTGCTATAAAATAAATATTCATTGATCTATTTATTGCTATAATTCGTATATTTTTGTTTGTTAACACGGGAAAAGCTTCATAATACTGGTATTATATGTATTATCTTTAGCGTGAATCGGGTTAAAAAAACCTGATCACGCTGGAATAAACACATTATTATTATTATTAATACAATTGTCCACAATAATGTAATGTTTTATCAATTTCAAAGACATATTACGTATTAAATAAATATTTGAAAGAGCATTTTCAAATTTACCACGCAGGCTAATAATAATTTTAAGAAACAAAACATGAATAATAGTAAAACATTGCAACATAAATAAATCAACATACTGGCGGTCATGGCATGATGCAGCATAATAAGTTGTACCACTCCGTGTCGTGTTTCAAAATCCTCACAAAACTTTTCAGTCTTTATACACAAGTTCTCCTTTCGAGCAAATTTTCGCATTTCCTTTGAAGAAATAAAATAAATATCTCAAACTCATAAAGAAACCTGAACCTTATTCACTGTAACAGCAAGTACCAAAGTCGTTAAAACTCACCGACATTACTCGCGATAAAACGGCTTAAATGAGCTCCAGCCGAGTAGACGAAGACGTCCTCTATGCATTGTGGCGATAAGTAACAGAATAGCGAAAAATCGCCTTTGCTTTCGGGTATTATTTTACAGCGAAACCGTTCTCGGCGGCATTAAGTCTTATTCGGGAGAACTAAGATTAAACTATTCCTTGCGGGAGGGACTCCTTTTCAGAACGTAACCATCTTGCGGATCGTTTTCTAAGAGAAAAAGTGTTGAAAGTTACCGTTGAAGAGTCGGCGAAGTTGTGATTTCAGATAAATTGAAAATGGTGAATGAGGAATGATCGAGTGGGGGGAAATGGCGGACGAGACAAAGCGACGGAAAATAATGCGTCCACGGAACTGTTAAGCTGAGAAAAGGCTATCACGATTTACAGCTCGCACAATGGAAAGCGGACAAAGTAATGTGTCCATTTATTGAAGAAATCTATTCATACAAAGACTCTCAGCGTTATTCGCAGTGACATGCCAAAATAATCATTTACCGGTACATAAAACAATTATAAACTGAAAAATATTAAAAAAATTCATGGTTATGTAAGAAATGTTACGTGTAAAAACCCGTTTAAAAAAATAATATTAATAGAAATATATATTTTAAAATTTACGCAAAATAGTTGTAAGTTTCGGTATCGCGTGCATAGAAAGTAGGTATCTAACTAGGTCAAATTCGCTTAGTTGATTAATTTTATAAAAATGGAACGTCCACAGGGCAATGTTTTAACATACAATTAATTTCGTTATTGGCTCCCAGGACGTTAAAAATAGAAAGATAGCAATATTGTAACTTTTTTAGAATTCTATCGCGCATCGTGCTTTTGAAACAACAAGGGATCATCTGATATTTATATTATTACAAGCTTCCAAATTTTGATTAATCATTTTTATGATAATAATAAAGTAATGTAAGTACTGATTTGTAAAAAAGTAACCGATTCCTGATATCAGGCATAACTTTTATATATATTTTATTTGTATTCAAAAAAACAAATTTGTTTATTTTGCAAATAAAACGTAACTTAATTATCTTGTTATCTTCTAAACTACTAGGAAAATAGATATATTTGTAACAAAGTTTTAAAGAAAAAAAAAAGTAAATTTTCACTAAAATATCAGATTGGTATACTATGTAGGTATGGTTGGTTATATCGTTGGCGTCAGTGATTTAATAACATTTCTGAAGATTTCTTAAATTTGTAGGATTTTCAAACGATTTATTGATACCATCCATTATTTTACAGCAACGATCTAAAATTACTCCACTCGGTACCATATAGGGGACAAACAATTAATAACCTTGAAATGATAGAAATCTGTAAAATTTTAATTCAGAGAAAATATTTGAACAATATCACATTTAAATTAAATTCTTCGCCGCTATTATCAATGCTTCCTAGAAACAATACAGCCACTCCCACCCTTGTGTGCCCCACCGTATCAATAACTAACTGTATTTAATTTAACATTAATTTACATATGTAGATGAGAAGAACTGCTCTTCCCCAAAACTAGTGATACAACTCTAAAAAATTATGTGTGTAGTACAAAGTGAAAATAAAAATTATATATTTTTTTTAAATTAGCTGAAAAGTATTTACTTTTCTAGTAAGTATATCGTTGAATTTTCTGTAATGGAGTTAAACGGTCAACACATAAAGTTATAGAAGTTTAGTTCTTTTAATCATTTCCTCGGACGGTTTCTGGTAATCGTACGATGTGGAATTTATCTCAAATAGTTTCTTATGAAAATATTAGGTAACTGAAAAAGTTTGTATGGTCTATTTATAAATACTGCGTGATTTTTGTATCGGTTATGGACGTGATATAAAAATAGTTCAGGAAAACTAGAAACGATCACATAACCGGTGAATGTGTGCCACGTACACGTAACACATTAAATCAATAGAAAGTTACATTATCTGTTTGATGGAATCTGAATTGATAAAACATTCATTGATAGACGGCATTGTTATCTTTTGATGATATTCGTTAGAAATGATTATTAATGACCACCAGCGCCGGCGTTACGCACAGGCGGAGAAGGCGCCTGCCTGTGGTGGCCAAATCAAGGGAGCGGCCGAAAAATATGTAAATATTAAAAAACAAAACCCCAAGTTGCAAAACGTGTAATAGCGTGTAATAAAAATAATCCAGATATAAACAATACAAGAAAGCGAATTCAATCAATAAAATTATAGTTATTTCCTAATAAAGCAGTAATTTATAGTCAACACTAGGTGTCCAGAACGATTTTTGGTAAAAAACCGCCCTTGGGCTAATTTCAAAATGCCGGCCTAATAAAATACTGCCCCTAACGTGTGTGACACGCGAGCGGCCGATTCAGGGAGCCGCTAATTTATGGGTATGGTTTTACAAAAATTGAAAACATCTTCACTTCAGGTACTAGGGCGGAAAAAAAATCTTGCCTGTGGCGGAAAAAAGTCTAGCGCCGGCGCTGCTGACCACAGATGAATTTTATGCTGCAGAACTACCTCAAATTTATAATGCCTTGCACATGACATAGCATTTTTTCCTCATTCGAAGTAAAGTAAATATTCGCTTATATCCCCCTATCCACTCCGCTCACATCTGACTGTCATATTTTTGTATTACCAACAAATTATATGCATGGCTTGGTTGGAAGTTCAAAAATAGGAGGACATGGAAAAAGGAGGTGAATATTTTCGGTTCTTAAGATAGGTGACAAATTAAATTAATCAATGATATGAAGATATACAGAAAAAATCTATTTTTCAAAATAATATTTTGGTCACTACAGGGATTGTAACTCGTAATAAGTTGTAACTTCACAAAAAAAGGTGTTTTCATTATTTAAAGAAATATATTATCTATAGGGACATGAACGACGTTATAAAAGTATAAAAGAAAGGCGAGATCGGGGCACCAATTATAGTATACAAGTGATTGAGGTGATTTGTGTGACCAGTGGATGCCCCATATATTTCACCCAGCGTTCACGTATTCGTATGATCATGATCGCGGAGATGTATTGTGTTTGTGCGTGGGGCCAAAATAGAGCAGGCTGGAGACGAAAAAGACTATTTACAGCACTTACTTTTAACAGAAATGTGGACAAATTTGACCGCACAATAAAGTTACGCGTAAGTAGTTAACGCAGCTTGTGCAGGAGCAGCTCAGGAGCCGGCCGTCCGGACGGCTGCCGGCGCGCGTTATTGGCACATGTTGTCATCGGTATCGGGTATTTTATTGTGGCTATCTAGTGCTTTGTTTTACGCCCAGGTATATCTTCAAGGTAAGTTCAGTGGTCCTCGGCGGTGATGATGATTGTGGAGGCGATACACCTCCACATACCTATTTATTTTTGGAAGATATTATTTAGTATTTTTATTTCACCTGTATACCACAATAACTGTTTTGGTAATCTAATATTAAACTATATTAAATTTATTTGCTATTTGTACAACCATAAATTTTATTACCCAGAAATAATTTAACATTTATGTCATTAATTTTCAATGTTCTTAATTTATTATAAAGCCGAGATTCAATAAAAAAACGCTATAAACAAGTTCGTTTAAGTCGATTAAATTTTAACGGACGTGTATATCTGTGTATTTCTTCCAATGCCCGTCATAAAATTTGGCAGATTTAATGTTCGCCAACAATGTTGAAGTATTTATTTAAGATTTATGAATAAGATACCTACGGTGATTTATGAAAACAGCGATTCATCCACAATTTGCGTGCTTATTTAACGGGTCGGTAAGAATCTTGGTTGTGGATATAAAAACTGGTATATATTGAGGCAAATTATATTCGAACTCTCATCAGCAGCACTAGATAATAATAATAATGGATAATTTGTATAGCGCCATTTTCGTTAAAACTTTCACCTCAAGGGCGCTTTACACATAAACTGTCTATAGTTCTACAATTATCTTTGTTTTTTTTTTAATTAAAAATTATTATTTTCACTTATGGAAATGATTTTTTGAAAAGGTGCGTTTTTAGTTTCTTCTTAAATAAAATCTCTGATGCACTGTTCCTTATAACGGAGGGCAAATAGTACCATGCTTTTGGGCCTGCCACCGCAAATGCCCGTTCACTAAATTTAGACTCTTGGCAACGGTTGGTCGGTTCTACAACCCTTCCTGCAGCTGAAGTAGAGGCTTACCTGAGAGTTTGACGTTTACCATTCAAATTGTCTGGAATACAAAGTTCCTGAAGATACAGAAACGCTATGGTGTGTGTCGCCTTGTACATCAACCAGCACAATTTAAATTCAACTAGAACCCTCATTATTAATTTAATTTCTTATTTACTCATAACAAACGGATGAAAAATATAACGGTACAATATTGGACTAGGATATACTTGTAATTCCAGGATTAAAACCATCGTTCATATGGCATACTAAAGAAGTTGTGTATGGCTAGTTGTACATGGCCTAACAGCAAATTGAATTCTTAATCCGGGTAAAGAAACCCTTTCTAGTCCAGTTGTCTCGAAGACTTTAGATTCAATAAGTCACACAGACAGTAATAGATAGTACATACCTAATACACATTGTTTTAAAAGTATCTGCGTACGATTTGTTGACAAAAGTACGAGGCGCGTTTTTCAAGTTAGTACCGTCGCCGGATATTCCTAGTGTAGCGCTACCGTTGCGATGTTGTGCATGCGCAATGGTTTCCTACATCTATTGATTCACCACATGCAACGTTAGAGTATTCACATAGTGTTGTCATCTTGTAGCGAGTGGTTGAAATGTTCAAGACAATAGATCAGCCTGCCGACTATGAGATACGGCGTGATTCGTTTCTTGAAGGCACGAAACATAAAACCAGCTGACATTCATCGCCAAGTGTGTTATTCTTTGTCGTGATTTGGCGGAAGTGATTTACATATTTTCCTTCATATGAAGCGGTTCATTGGTGGCGAGCGTTTTGATGACGATGATGAACACAAAGACGGAGTACATAGCGTTGTTCTATGACGAAGGTATACAAAAATTGGTGCCCCGTTATAACAAGTGCCTTAATAATGGCGGCGACTATGTTGAGAAATAGTTTAAGGTGTGTAGCGTCCGAAGAAAGTAAAGTGCTGTAAAAAAGACGTTGTGTTTCTTTAAACGCGCCTAAACTAAAATATATACTGCAAGTGATAGTGATTTGATGTATAATTTATTTTTCCATATTAAGTATATACCTATCATCCTAAATCGTACTGGACGGGCCATATTTCTACCTAGAGAACTCTCTAAAATCAAAAATCTCATAAAAGCGAAATCTCTATGGATAAACATGATTATCGGAGCAGTGAGAGTAATATGAAAAAATGGAGGACCGAAGACAATGCCAGTTACGGAAAGGCCTTAAATCAGTGGATCGACAATGGTTTATAATGATGTCAACTTTTAATATTTTGTAATAACATTTTGACATAATGTAAGATTTATTTTTATTTTTAAATATTTGGTAGCTTATGCTTTAATTTTTTATGTAATTTTATGTTATATTTAGGTAATTTGTCCAGATTACAGTGTCAATTGTGAGAATATGTAAGTGTATGTTGGGTAATTTTGAGTGCCATTTAAAAAAATAAAAATTTAAACAAAATAAAGTTGACTGAAGTACTAAACACATGAAAAAATATATAATATACGGATAAGTTCCTGAGATTCATATAATTGATTTATTGCGGTATCAGTTTAAGTTTGTTAAAGAAATATATATGGTTAAAGGTAGTTCTAGTTTTAGAACTAATATATTTTGCGAAGTTTTGTTTGTAACAGAGATGTAAATGATTCTCTACATAGAGTTGGTAATGAATTGTATTATTTGAAAGTTACGTATATGTATATTTCTGATATTTTATATAAATTGAAATAAGCATAATAATTAATGAATATCAAACTATTTATTAGAAATAATAATGTTTTAACAAAACTATTATTTTAAGAAGACTTCGGTGATATTCTCACCTGTACCTAGGAAATATTAAACTCGTTTTTTTAAAAATATTTATGAGTTTGACTTGATAATAATATTACCTATATGTTTAGAAAAAAATCACGTTAATGAGAAAATAGATTATATATATAAATAATTGCTTAAGACTAGGATGGTGGGCCTAGTCTAGCGATAAATGGTTAGATAACTAATCCAAGAGGTGGAATTTACCGATGAATAAAAATTCCAATAAAAATGCACTATTATGTTCATTCAGTACTGTAATTATTTTTGAAAAACACTTAAACAATTTTTTCATCAACAACTGTATAAATTTACAACAATATAAATATAAATTTATTAACAAAAATGTATTACACCATCCCTGCAAAGAATATGATTTTATAGCTTGAAAAAATATTAATACATTCGGTTAAATAACTATTTAATAATAAAGGTGAAAAAAAATAATCTCCCAAGCGGAGAACCGAACCCCGATCTGCTGCGTGACAGATGGGAGATACTTACCACTATACTGACCAAAGTAGTAATTTACAAACATATTAAGCTTTTTATTAATACTGGCTTGCAACAAAGTTCACAAAGGGTAATTATTATTTTATTAAATATTAATAATAACAATATAAATATAATATCAAATATAAAAATTTAAAACAACAAATAAATAACAAAATAATTTTCGGCATTCGATCTGCTATACAAATTAAGTAAAATTGACGATCATTGTAACTATGCCAGCCTCGACACAGAATTTCTCTAGTGAGACGGGCACAGTCCAAACAGATTTTTACATACTATTATATAGTTACTAATAATAAATATATAAATAAACTAGCAGTGACGTATTTTGTAGATGCACCTGTATTATACTGGGCGATAAGCACAAAAGCTAGTCTCTTTTTTGGAGAGGTAAGCAAAAAAAAACATGTAATTTTAATAATGTTAAATACTTAAAATTGTAAAAATGTCAAATAAAAATATATGTTTTTTAAATAAAGGTGAAAATAACACATTCATGATAAATTTTACTAGAGAAACTTGTGAAAAATACATATTCTATGTTAAAAACAAATAATGTTACGATACAAGTTACAAATTTCAAACATCGAAAAATGTTGTTGAAATATCTGAAAGCGTGAAATAAATAAACGATCGCACAGCAAAGTGCCAGAATGTCTGCATAATATACACGTGTGTACGTACATGTAAATTCATAAATCTATAATATCTGCATGTGCGTTTGAATTTGCACCATCAACTGTCAATATTTGAATGATTTCCTTTTTCGTTGTATTCAATCCGTTCACGTTCAGGCAGGAGAGAGAGCAAATATTTGCGCGGTAAAAATTGAGGTTTTCCCGCATTTTTATTCAAAGTACGAACACGTGTTGGAAACGCGTTACTGCCTGATTGGCGAACGTCAAAACAGGATAAGGATTGACGTCGAAATAACACACTTGTGGGCTCCGATTTAAATTTTGATGAACTTTCTTTCTGCGAGTGTGAATAAAAATAAAATTATATTTAATAAACTGTGGTGTAATAATATGATTATTTATACACGAGAAATTTGTCAATAAATCAACAAGTGATATTCGTACAAATAGAACCTCGTAATGATGAGCACGAAATCATGAACTGCGAGTTAATTATCGTTATCTTTAATTCACAATCCCTGACGGTGATTTAAATATTGATAATAGCATGATTCCTTATTTTTTACATTACCAACCAACATTGATATCACGTATATGCAAGAAATCAATAATTTTTGTTCTACGTATGCTGAGTTTATTATATTAAAAAAAAAAAAATTAAATCACATTTAAAGGATTACATTCATATGATATTTTGTCGAGCTTGTATGAGAGGATGTATGAATGTGGATGAGGCAAGAATCGTGTATCAGGACAGAAAAGTGTGGCGCTCTATCCTCCCGCCTACAACGGCGTGATGGTAAGTAAGTAAGTAGTGATATTTCGATGTTGATACGAATTATTTAGACGACCAATTTCTCAAAATATCGACAAATTCGTCAATGCGATAAAATCACGAACTGTGAATCAATCACAGCTGTCTTTGAGTCGCAATCATTTGCAGCGATTAATTATTGATATTTAAGTGATTTATGAGATACCAATGTTGGTATCATGCATACATTCGTAATTCGGTGAGAAATCATCGATACACATATTAAAAAGTAAATCTAAAACGTACACATTAATCATCTTTACAATTGAACACCGATCATACAAATGCTTCTATATTAGTCTAGTATTAAATTAATTCAATTTTTTTTTTGCATTTTAATAAATTTATATTTAAATTTAGATATGTACTTCGGAAGACATGTCAATATTCTAATAAATTTTCGAACAGTGTATTGAAAAATATTTTTCCCAACATGTTACATTCTGGGACAAATATTGAACCCCTTACCACTAGATCTAAGTGCTTATCTTACCACAGAACCTTGTATTACTTGTATTATCAAACACGCACGTATTTTATAATGTCTAGAATACAGAAGGTCTTCAGGGATCCTCGGAGGTCTCCGAGTCTGATCTGGATTAAGTGGTTCCATTTGAGTAAAATATTTAAAAAAAATGTAAATCGCGATTTAAACTGGCGGCAAAATATCGTTAATATCTTTTGAATCGGCCATATTTAGAGATTTTTTATAAATAAGCGTTGTTTGAATTGAATTCTTACAATACTGTTGAATACCTTTTGCGTTAAGTATGCGAGAGTGCGGGTACAAAATTAGTGTAATGGGTTCTGTGTTATTAGTTTTCTATTTTATTTTATATGGACAGCGCAACTGATGTATACCAATCTTTACCGACAAATTTTTAAGATGCGGTGGCAATATTTTATCAATGTACACGAAACCTTATCACGCGCGTACATGGATGAGACTTGTCTGGAGACTCGTCTCAAATATTGCCTAAAAGGCAGTACATAGTTGTGCACTGAGTAATTCACCAATCGTTATTTATTGTATTTTATATGTAGAGCCCAACTGACAAATATTGACTTTTATCTCCTAATCTCTGGTAAAATTTTTGAATAAAAATAATAAATAATACTATTTTAGTAAAATCGTATCATTTTTTATAAATCCTTACCCAATTAAAAACTAATCTAGATTTAACCTTCTTGAAAACTATTATAAATGTTCTTATCTTGTCTAGTTCGTATCCAAAAATCTACTAATTAAACAATATTATGCTTCCTCTTGACGGGTTAAACAATAAAAATGATGAACTAACTTTGTTAAGATAATACCGTTCGAGTTACTTAAACGCCGGCCGGCATCCAAGTAACTTAAGACCAGTAAAATATTGTTTGTGCGTGACTGCTAAATTACTAATCAGATATTAATCAGCTGCAGGTGTGTTTAACCAAGGGATCGCGTGTCAATCAATCTATCGACTCGATAAGAAATGTTTTTACGTGTGGCCTTCCCATTTTTAATAAACTTATTCGGAATACATAAGTAGCACAGAAATAAGGTAAGAAAAATATTAAAATGTTAGAATTTTAAAAATATATACTTTTTAACAAAATTGTTTTTTATACCTCGATAGCAGTAGCCTTCGATTTCAATGTAGCGTTCATGATAAAAAAAATAAACGATCCTCATATCTTTTAGAATATGTGCGTATACTTATATAGACACTTATATAACACAACACATTAAAAAAATTGGTAAATATTATAATAAAAAATATAGTCATTAAACCTATTAGAAGCGCTCATCGCATACGTTTATTAAAATGCGACTGACCGTCGCAGCCTATAGATGCTACAATGGATATAAACCGTGCATTAACAATGAAATACAATGCACCTACATAATAATGGGATCATTTTTGGTTGCATTACTAGGATTAGCTTGTATGGTTTACTAGACACTCGCCTAGTGATGAAAAGATCGAGGATTCAATCCATGTCCAAGGAGACTAGCAAATTGGTTCTATTGACAGAGCAGAAGAACTAGCTTTAGTTAAGATTTTTTCAATCAACAGACACGATATAGAATTACTCCATTGGGTACCATATAAGGGAATAATAATAAATAAGCTTGAAATGTTAGAAATGATTTCGAGAAAACATTAATGAACGAGATATAGATGTCTCACAAAGACGAAGCTATTATTTTTTGTTTACATAAGAAGGTAAGTATAGAAGTCTTGGGCGTTACAGGGCTTACGACCTGTCATCGGCTAGCTTAAGTAATCACTTAACCCAACCGGGTTACATGAGAATGAATATCAAATTTAAAAAAAAACATAGATGGCGACAGCGTAGTTGGTGATAAATAATTGAAAGGTTCAACATGATAACATATATACAACTTCAACAAATTTGGTAGATGTGGTAGCATGGATAAATGTAAATGGGTGAACGTTTCATTGTGTAAAGTAATCACTTAAATCAGCCGATGACAGGTTGTAAGCCCTGTAATGTCAAAAACTTCCATACTTCCCATGTAAATAAAAATAATAGCTTCGTCTCTGTGAGACATTTATACATTGATGACAATCTCTCAGGGGATAAATCTGAGTAATTGGTTTCTACAAAGGTTTGGACATACTTAAAATATTATTAATGAACAATATCGCATTTTCAAATCCTTCGCCACTGTTATCAATGTTTCCTAGAAACAATAAAGCCACTCTCACCTTTACGTGCCCCACCGCCCCAATAGCCAACTGTATTTAATCTTAGTTCAATTTACATCTGTAGATGGGAAGAAATTCTCTACCAGAAACTAGTCGTGATACAATTCGAACAATTTTGTGGAATTAAAAAATATATATATTACACCACGAAATAACTACCAAATCAATCAATGATATTTAAAAAAAATATATTTAAAAAATGTAGTTAAAAACGTCAAACACATAACATTTTCTTAATATACATTTCGCCCGTTATCTTCTCAAATAAATTAATCGGATAATAAAATACTGTGGTGTAATACTACTTTTATTTTTTTTAAATGTATGTTTAGTATACATTGGAGAGCAATAAATGTATTGTCATACCCGCCCTGCGCTGCGCAACGAAGGCGAGATTTTGAAGTTAATAAAAGCCACCTTTAAAATGCTGTAGGCATTAGAGATGCGGCTGAATCGTTTCCGGGATTCATATTGAACATGCATGAATATGTCAAAATAACTAATGATAATTATCAAACGAAAGAAAGCTGCGTACTTCGGACACATTCTCCACAATGGGAAATATGGTTTCTGACAACATTATACAATGGAAGATAGAAGGCAGCAAAGTTAGTAAAACCAGGTTATCTTGGTTGCCGAATCTTAAAGTTTAGAATACAGGTGATATTTTTTTGATCAGGGTAAATCAGAAACTATGTGTCATTGATAGAAACTAGGATGCCGAGGAGAATGGAGGAATAGTATCCAATTATCATTCATGTAATGAATGTTTGAAACAAGTATATGAGTTTGTGTATTTGGGAAATATGTTCGATAGAAACGGAAAGGCAGAGAAAAATATCGAAAGGAGGGTGACTGCAGGGAATAAAGTGAATGGCGCATTGAATGGAATTATAGTTAATGGGAACATATCAACTGAGACACGACTAGCGGTTCACAATGGAGTTCTGGTACCGACACCGATGTATGGAAGTGATACCTGGAGCTGGCAGAAGAGGAACAAAAGTAGACTGAATGCAGTGGAAATCAGATCACTTTGGCATATACATATGTAGCAGATCCATTTATGAGAAAGTAAAGAATGAAGAAATAAGGAAATAATGTAAACCTGATCTTAGTATAGTGAGTAAGATTAAGAAAGGATCACTTAGGTGGTTTGGTCAAATGGAACGGATGAATGAGGGGAGAATGGTAAGAAAGATATATGACGCAAGTGTTGATGGCATCAGAAGTAGAGGACGTCCACGGAAGACTTGGCACGACCAGGTAAACCAGATACTAGAGGATTGTCCAGTAATAATCATAATCGTCGAGCTTGTATGAGAAGATGTATGAATGTGGATGAGGCGAGAATTGTGTGTCAAGACAAAAGAGTGTGGTGCTCCTATCCTCTCTGCCTACCCCCGCGGAGAAACGTAAGTAAGTAAATATGTCATAATCTATCGGATTTGTTTCGTTGGATATATGAATGTATAACGCCCCTCGCCAATGTATACACTTCATATAATGTCTATTCATTTACTACTGGTTTGTAGTCACACCCAATTTTCAAAAATAAACTGACTTAGGTAGGTGCTTAAATTGATGTAAATACTAATAATAAAGTGAGTCATCGTTTAATTTTTCCACGTAAAGAAATAATATTTTAACGGTCGGCCGTTACACATCTTCACGTTTATACACCGCACTTATCTCACGGAAATAGCTTCCGGACTGTTAACTCCTCAAATTAAACAGAGACAAGGCAGCGCCTATTGTGGTAATTCCGAAATCAAATTTCCCTCTTCCACGATAAAAACTGGCCGTGTGCAAAAGGAGCAAAAAAACCGAAATAAATGTCGCCATTTCACTGCAGAGAGGAACTTTTCTCGCCAAATGTCTAGCGATAATTAAGACAGATAGAGCCTGGCGGAGGAAATCTCAACTAAATAAAGCTTTCATTATTTAGATACTCTAAAAGCATTTTCGCTGTGGAGATTTTTTCCGGAGTTCTTTGTATTTTTTGTTGTTTTGTTTTTGGACCCATCCATTATATTTGGAATCATATTACTGCTGAAACTCAATTCCTCTTGCGAAAACCAATCAGCGATCGAAATATCACTTCGTCTTAACATTTTTTTATTTCGATTTCTTAAAGCAAAATTAACAAAATTGTTAGAAAATTTTATAATAATTTATATAATCATTAACGATAATTATACTATAATTTTAGATTAAGATTATTTTTTTATTATTGAAAATATAATATTTTGTTTTGTGTGAAAAAACGACCTAATGTTTTAGTTTTACCGTTTGTTTTTAAATATTTTACTTCATTTTTAAAATATATTTTTTAATTTGTAGCGTTATTATTTTTTTATTGTTTGTAAAATTACAATAATTAAAAAATGTTTAATTATATAGTTCTGTGTACCGTATAGCTACATATATACAAAAGAAAATAAATAAAATATACGTACTTTTAATTTTATTTACAAAATACAATATAATTATAAAGGCATTAACATAATTATGAATTAAAAATACGTAAAAGAGAACGTAATATCTTATTGCATCCAACTAACACATACTAAACCAAATAAAACATGTCATTGAAAAATTGCAAATGACAAATCTTTATTTATTTTAATTACTTTAATTAATAAAACGTAAATTTATCCTTATATTATAACTTAAGTCATCCTGAAAGATTTCAGTTCTGTTTCATTAAAATAATATTGTAATTTAAACATAAAAAATAAATTAAAAAGAGATGGATATTAAATACATATGGTATAAACAGACGTAATTTCGTAAAAAAAAATCCACAATGTGAAAAAATATTTTTTTTATGAATTGCTACACCTCTTGTTTCAGAATATTTATTTTACGTTCTCTAGTCTATTAATTTAAATATTAATAATTCTGCAGACCAAAATATGACAACTATTTACATTTCTTTAAAATAATTTCCTTTATAATTATAAATAACAGTTAATTAAACAGTTCTTCGTTATTTCCTCTTTTGGTGTCATAAAATAATATTTTTCCTCATTACATTTTTAATCATTTTTATTAAAAACACAAATCTAGTCTTTTTCTGAACAGTTTTTAAAAATATAATAATAACACCGAACGTGTTCACATTTCTATGCGGAGTGCGGCTTCTTGAATGACATTTGAAATTAGTCTATTACTTTTCTGTTTATATACACAAATAGCTTTGTGTTGGCAATCATTTAAAGTAGGGTAAGTCCCAATTAGTGTCGCGCCAGGGTAAGAACCCAATTTAGGGAATGAATTCCAATTAAGGCCCGATATAATCCGCAAGCGGCGCAGGGCAGGTGAGTACCTAACCCATAGTTCGGGACTAACTCGGGCGAGGCAAAAGACCACCATACACTAGTGATACTTCCATTCTAAATAACTGCGCAGGTACCTAGGTCAAAAATAAACAACACGCAGGTAAAATTTTGAAACTAATCAATTAAACAAGCATTCATGTCTTCTCGTATGTTTACAACATTAATTCTAAAGGCCATCAGTTCACGTGGGCCGTCAGACGTGATCCAATAGATTTTTGGTGTTTTTCTGGAGTAAGTAATTAATAAAAGTCTTCCTTGTAGCATGTGAGAGATCTACTGCTTAAGCGGATACTTACACTTACAATTCCACTTTAAATCAACAGTATGTCTACGTGATCTTCATACTATGCTAATTTTTTAAAAAATAATATTTTTTTAAATATTCTATATCGTAGTTTGACGGGTTGTACATCTACCAATAAATCAACCCCTTCTACGTAAAGTATCGTAATTAAAAAATTACATTTTAATCCTTCTAGTATATCACATGTATTTGATGAAATCCTTCAGTAGAAGAAAAAGTATTGTCATCTACATGACCTCTCTCCTGTCATGCAAGGAAGGGATGCTTCCATTCTGCAAGTATACAAGCAAAATAGCAAACAAATCTCACAATATGGTACAAGCTAACACAGATGCCCAATATATTTGATTATTCTCACTCTTCCTTAATTTAATACGAAATCACATCTTCGTGCTTTTAGCATCGGGACAACTTCCTTGTGCTCGCAAACTGTCAAAATAAATAAAAGCTACCAGGATTTTTTTTTGTTACGCGGTGCAGTATTGCCATTTAGTAAATGTCAACTCCCAGCACATCTCGTGCGCGGTAGGTACCAAATATAACGTTATAATATATATTGTATTCTATGAGATAGGTACTAATAAACGTAATATTAAAAAAATTACAGTCATTTAAAAATGTATCAAATACGTGCAAAATACTAGAATGATTAAGAATGATTTTTTTAAATTTTGATACTTTACGTAGGTGGGGTCGAAATATTTAGTGTTTTATCTTATTTTCTTACTGTCCAGGCTTAAGGGCTTCAGAGATATATGATTTTTTAAAACTAACTTTAGTGCATTTAATTACAATTATTTCTAACTTTATATATCTCACATATTATAATCTTAAAATTGTATATTGGGTTCTTATTAGTGTTGTTTGTTTTATTTCTGCCCGATAATCTTTATTTGATTTTATAAAACCGTGACAAATATAGCTAAGCTAAAATCAATATTTTTAATTGCATCGTGGAAACACCACACATATCATGTTTTTATATATTTTCTAGAATGCTTAAAGTATATTATATTACTAATGTTAAAAACTTATAAGGTAGACGGCATTTTATAGATTTTTGATTAGTTAAAAAGAATTGATCTATATTTTTAAAATGGAAAGATAACGCATTTAAATATTTATGTTGTTTTGTAGTACCAATTAATTTTTCGTTATTATTGAGGGGTATTATATAGTATTAATCATTAAACTAACTGATATCACGACAACTTCAGGCTACAATATAAAATGAAACAAAAAATAATTCAGCATCCAGAAAATCCAGCAAAAATCTAATAATTTCTAGAATACTGTAATTATTAAATAATAAAAACCATTTTAAATATGTGTGTATGGCCAGCTTTACGTCAGGTTTGTGCCATGTTGCTGTCTCGTGACTCGAATTAAGAATTTTTCATTTTTCGTCGATTCGTGTATTTGTGTCATAAGGCTGTGTCAAAATTTGGAAACAACAGCAGCTTTATAAGTATGTTTCAAATTACCAGCAAAACGAGAGACGTAAAATTTTACAGTTATTACGGTCTATTATAATATGCATCATTTGGCACGGCAATATAATATAGAATTTTAGCTCCACTGTTATTACTCTGAATAACGATGCGATGAGATACTAGAGGATTTAAAGAACATTCTGAATAAATATTATTGTAAAATTAATTTAATTAATTTTTTTTAATATAAGAACCACTGGTGTATTATAAAAAAATAACTTTTATATAAATTTATTATTTATTTTCCATTATTCTCTAACATAAAGTGTTACATTACAAAATTACCTAAAAACTATTTCTTTCATGTAAATTCATATTCTTCAAGTCACCCTAAAAACCATAGGAAACTACATTTAACTTCTTTTAACATACGTACTTTAGCAAGATATTCGACAAGGTTCCACGTAAACTACTATTAAAACACTTGAAAGCTCTGGGAATAAGCAATAACATCTTAAAATAGATAGAAAGCTATTATAAATCTTTTCAATTTGAAGCATCTAGTGTGATATTACAAGGGTTCCACCTCGCACCTGTTTTATTCTTTCTATTCAAAAACTATATTGTTGACATTTTTAATAGAGTTCATGTTCTGTTTTTTGTAGATGATCTCAAAATTAATGTAAAGGCAATCTCTAAGATAAATTACTGTATTACTTAGCAAAATAACCTAAATCTGTAAAAATCAACTCTTATATCAATACTGCATTATCAATATAGATCTAAGTAGAGTTTCAGTTATACCGTATTTGGGTATGCTCTTCGACGAAAAATTGTCATTTTTTTCAACATTACAACGTAATTTGCAACAAGGCGATGAAATCCTAAGGATTCGTGTTAAGTATTATATACATCTATTATAAGAAGTACGCTGGAATATTACTCGACTCTGTGGTCTCCCCCCTACTATGGCTCACATAATATAAAAATCAAATGAGTTTAATATAAATTTATCAATTTTAAATTACATATTCCGATATAAAATATAAGTTATGATTCTTTAATGAGTCTACTTCATTTGAAAAAATAATCTTGGAGAAGAGATGTGAGCGATATAGTATTTATACACAAAATTATCAACAGCGTGTTGGACTGCTCTGAATTAACACCGATGATTTCGTATAAAGTACCAACTCAAACGAGACAACATGAAATGTTCTTTGTAGGTACCCATAGAAATAACTATACCGTAAACTTGCCAATAACACGGATGCATCGGCTTGGTAACAAGTTGAATTTTGGTTGCAGGAGCATACCTGAATTGAAAAAATATTTAACTAATAATATATATCTCATAGAGACGAAGCCAGTGGAAAATATATGAAAGTATGGGTAATTACAGGGCATACGACCTATCTTCGGCTGGCTTAAGAGTCACTATATATAAATATAACGTTCACCATTCTCACCCATCAATTTCCATATTTATCAATTTTTTGAAAGTTGTACATATGTTAATATGTGGATTCGCTTCGAGTACCACTACACTATCGCCATCTATGGACTAAATTTGATAATTCATTTTCCCTGTATATGTCACAATGAGAATCCAATTATTTTTTTTATAATTATTTATAGCAATATTATTTGTATGTAAAATGTTTTAAAGAAATTATACTAGAATACGCCTGAAAAATCAATATTTTTCAATTTTATATATTTTCTTATTTTGACCAGTATATAACTAGAAATATTTGAATATGTCTAAGAACACACAATTACTGAATTTTTACCTAATATTTAATAGATATCTCATAGAGATGAAGCCATTTTTTATTAAATTCCATATATTTTCCATTAAATATAATAAAAAATAGCTTCGTCTCTATGAGATATCAGTTATATGTGCAGTGCCTTTTTAGGTGAAAATCCAGTAATTGTGTGTCTTTGGCATATACAAATATTGAAAAAATATTGTTTATGTAAAAGCTCACAAGGGCGTTGATGGTAATAAATAGATAAATATAAATATAATCATCGTTTATACTCTTGATGTGGTCGTAATCATCGGAAAAGTGACACCAAGCGCCAACTGTACCGAATATGTCATTTCCGGCGACTTCTTTATTGCTTGCAGGCTTTCTTTACTAGATCCGTTGACATCTATCGACATTACTTTGATCAGACTCTCTATTGCGTCCAAAGAATTCCGTGGAAAACATGAAAATTAAGTACACTAGCAAACAATTATATTTACGTAACATATTATGTTATTTTATCTTTATTTCTTCTTTGATGGTCTCGTGGGACTTGTAGTCACAACAGCGCGTCATATTTCCCTTGACCATTACCTCCGTGTCTAGTCCGCCGAGTCTACCTCTTGCAAGTCTGTGTTGATATTATTCGCCCATCTACATCTTGGTCTTCTCTTCGATCTCGATTCTGTTGACTTTTGTATGAGAGCTTTGAGCATGTTACATTACTCATCTACTCTCTCCAACTACAGCTCCTTTGCTTTCACCTTCCTCAGAATATCTGGGGCGGTATTCTGTTGCCAAAATTCTACATTCTTTAATCTCCTCCATTCTGCTGCTAGATGATCGCATGTTGTTAGGCCGTATATTTTATGCAAACTTTATTTTTGAAGATCTGCAACCTATTTTTTTGCGCTAAAGTAAAATACCATACTTCATACTCATTTAATGATAAGTTGTAGGTACTCTTCTATCCTCCTTCATGTTATTATTGACATTTAGCGATCTCAATTATATGAAATTCGCCTCGTAATGCATCTCTACAAATCCCGGTCCTGGGTCGCTTTCACAGCTAATCCAGGGTCTCTCCAGTCAGATGCAACATATCTGTCTATATTGTGGAACCCTTCCAGGTTTAGGTTGTTCCCAGGATAAGCTTATTTTCTAGGTTATATAGGTTTAACGTATAATGTGGCTAAAGAATTGTAAGAATCTTTTATCTACTGTTGTAGATAAAATTTGCTGTGGTTGAATTTGTTGCGGGATTGATGTATTCGTGCATCGTGCTGTCCATGGGATGCTCCACATATCCTTCTCCAGCAATACATTTCGAAGGCGTCTCTATTTTACGATTGTCGCAATTGCGAATTCAATATAATTTTTGTTTCTTGCATTATATCACCGCCTTTCCATATTATCGTAAGTTAGTACATAGAAACTTTAGATAGTTGGATGCGTCTTCGAATTTCCTCTCCACTTTCAACCAGTGTTTGTAATCAGCGCGCCCAAATAAATAACTTCTTGAATTACCTCACATCTTGCAGTTTGGAAACTTTGTTGTGATGCATTAGCAAGATCTACAACCAGTATATTTTTGATAGTATATTAGTGTTGTTATTTTATATCTATCTAAAATGTTGATGTATCGTATGACATCGTACGAGCCACGTTATATCGTCTTTAAATATGTATAACTTACCGAAGCACTATAAATAATATTGGTTGCCACCAAACTTACTTTGCTATCCAATTTCACCTTGGGTTTACTTTATCTATTTTAACATAAATTATGCAAAATCAAATACAACAATACGCAGTGCGTCCCTTTGTTGGGGCCCGGAATGTATCGGGCTCCTAAATCATAGGCCGCCGAATATAATGGTCGCACTTACCCCGCCCACAGCAACGTGAATATTTTTAATATATTTTATACGAAATGTACACCGGTAGTTAGGTTCGGATGTTTGCGTGCCACGGCGCAGCTCGTACGAGGGTCGCTTCACAAATCATGAGAGTATTATTTTTCCAACTACCCCCAAGAATATATATTTTTATGTGCACTATTTATGGATTATTGAGCTGGCGTAGAAGTACGAAAAACCTACCCTGCATCTCGTAAAACATGAAACTGTGTGATGCCATTATAATTTATTTGTTCCGTTGTAACATGCCGTTGAGTTATTTAACCATAAAATGTAGGCTATTGGTAATACGTGGCTTTAACTGATCCAAAATATTGGGTTCGAATTACAATGTTTGTAAAAAAAAAATTACTTAAATGTATTGAGTCCTACCAGCATGCTTAGATTTTTTGTGATATTTGAAAAAATATCATTCATATAAATTGTAATATTTTGTTTATATTGTTACTTTACTTTAAATATATGTAATACTAAATATATTTTTTAAATAATTTAATGGGTAATTTATTCAGGTATAAAAATATGATAACTTAATAATGTAAATAAAAGGCAGAAATTTAATGTTATAGAACACATTATGTTCTTTATAATTATAAGAGTTTTACTTACTTAATTTTTTTTTTTAATATTTGTGTATTACAAAATATGATAAAAGTATCACGATAATACCACAAAAATGAAAAATATATTTATTCTGTATTTTTATGGATATTTTTTTAAAATATGAATACGAGGCCTTAAAAGTAAGATGATAACATGTATAATATAATAAATGAAATAAAATAAAATATAGTGGAATATTTAAGGATAACTAATTAATTTTTTAATTTTTTGTTTTTTCTAACACTCATTTAGAAATATTTAATAATAAAAATAACAATAAAAACATAATACTCTTTTAACCATTTTAACTCCACCCCCACCCCCACCTCCGTTAACTCCAAACACACCATATATTACTGTCTGAAAGTGTTTTTAATTATAGTTGAATTATAATATTGATAATGAGAAGATGTTGAAAACGTTCTGACGTTTAACACAATAAAAAATATAGTGGAATAAAACAGTGTTTTAGCTCAATTTACAAAATACTCATTTTACTTTATTGTAACATTTATGTTCAACTATTTTTTAGATTTAAGAAATGCATATAACAATATTATGATATTTTATAATATTTTATGTCAATCAAACCTACAACTCGCCTTTATACGTTTTATACGAAAACGTCCTAGGCCACACATATAACAAAAAATAAGTGTTTAAATAGTATAACAAGTCAAAAACAATCAAATATAAATTAAATATTAGGAGAACACATTCTTATTGTGAAGTTGTAATTGTTCAGAACATAGGTCTGTGATATTATAAATATTAATTAAATATATTAATTAGAAAAATATACATATAAAATCAATTTTGTCGAAAAATATTTATATGTATATATTTATAATTAATACATTAAATTAGTATATTTAAATATGTTGAGTAATATGACAGTATGTACATACATAAAACTTAATCAAGAAATCAAGCACATCTGCACGTCCTAGAGCGAGAGATCTGTCCACATATTGCATTCAGTATTGAGGTATCACTCTCTTTCCGAACTTCTTGTGGAAACATAAATCCGATAGTTTATGACATATTTATGCAACACGACGTATTTTTTACATTATACATGCATATTATATTGTCAGCGTTTAAATTTTTGTTCCAATCGAAGGTCGAGAAGCTATTTGATTGCGTAAGTGGTACTAATGTGAATGAATTAATGAATTAAATAATTTTTGCGCTAAATCTGAGTACATATGAGAAAAATATCATATTCATTGAATGATATCGTATACGTATATCATGCTGAAAGAGTCTCTTATCGTATATAGGGAAAATAATTCAGGTACTGAAAAATGTGATTATGTCACGAATGAGATTGCTATAATCGTTAACCCCATTCCTAAGGAAGAAGGATTGAGATGAAAACTATTACGCCCTGATGACTATTGATTATCTATAATCTTTGATGGGCTCTTACGATAATGACACCATAGACCGCAGAAAGGGTTTCATCAAAAATCAAAGGAAATTACAGGAAGGAATATAATCTCTGGAAGAGGCACTAAATTAATCATTCCCAATATGTGAATATGTTTATAATATCCCAGTTTGTGTAGTAATATCCCAGTTTATGTAGTAAAAAAAACGGAATATCCCAGTTTATGTAGTAAAGACTTTATTAATTAGACTAAAATATATTTGAATTTAACTGCATAGCTTTTATTTATTGATACCAACATTTGTCAGGGTAGAATAATTCAAATAACACGTTTAGAACTAATTATATTTTTATTTCGTTAGGATGTTTAAATAGATTAAAATATACAAATTATTAATAAAGCTCATTTATTATTTTAACAATTTTTTTGTTTTTAATATTTGACCGAAAAATTAAAGTATACTTAGTCGTATTCGAAATAAATGTATTCAAATACCATATAAGACACCTATATGTTAAAATTGGTTTTATAGGTAATTATTAAATTATTAAGGAGAACACATTCTTATTGTGAAGTTGTAATTATTCAGAACAAAGGTCTGTGATGTTTTAAATACTAATGTAATGTATTAATTATAAATATATACATATAAAATCAATTTTGTCGAAAAATATTGTTTTTGCGCTACCGGGATTCGAACCTGTATCTCTATTTCCAATCCGGGGAAGTACACTACCAATTGTGTTATAGCGCCAGTATTTTTCATGACAAATTTTCGAACCTATATGTTACACTTTTTCAAATTAATACATCTGTCGTTCCATTATTTGAAAGCCATCTACATTGTTTTTACGGAATCTCAAATACCTTTGAGTAATCCGATAATGTAATGCAGACGCCAGAATTATCAATTCATTTTTATTAAATTTTGGATACATTGATACAACTTATATATTATTAAGGAGAACACATTCTTATTGTGAAGTTGTAATTATTCAGAACATAGGTCTGTGATGTTTTTAATACAAATTAAATGTATTAATTAGAAATATATACTTATAAAATCAATTTTATCGAAAAATATTGTTGCTACCGGGATTCGAACCTGGATCTCTATTTCCAATCCAAAACAATATTTTTCGATAAAATTGATTTTATGTGTATATATTTATAATTAATACATTAAATTAGTATTTTAATTATTAAATTTGTTATTAAATTATTAAATGGAAATTTGGCACGTAAAATAATATTGCCTTTGTACCGTATATATCTATTAGAAATTATATGTAAGTAATAATAATTGCATTAAAAATATTATTTAAATAATTAGACAAATACTTTTCGTATTAGTTCTTACTTATTCACCACTTTATAGTTTTATTTTTATCTATGCTTGTATTTTTAATTTCATTCCTGAAGAAGATACCATGGGTATCGAAACATGTTGAATAATCAGTAAATAGTGGTTTAAACAAAGTATTTTGTATAATTATTTATGTAAAATGAGGCCACAAAGTAATTTTGCTAATATTGAAGAAAAAATATAATTGTTTCTAATATAAAGAAATGTCTCACTAAAGAGTAGCACATTTATATCAAGATTTAACGATAGTTGTGGCGTAATTAATAAAGCAGTCTTCCGGTAATACAAATTTCCGTGTTCTAATCTCGTGTCGATAGATAGATTTTTTTCGGTAGACAGATTTATCTAATTTAAAAAAAATATATTAATTACTTAGCTCGTATATTTCCCATAATATTATCACTCGATATACCTACTAAAAAGATAACATCATATTAATATATAAATATGTATCATCAAATATTATTTGGACGACCCTCTTGTAAATTCAAAAGAAATTATATTTTTCGTAAGAAAATTCTTGTTGTTATTTCCATAATGTTCTGGTAGAATTTCGCTGTACGCGGGCTGTAAAATATTATTAGTTTTGGAATTGAATTTGCATTGGGAATATGTTCGCGAGACCTAATGCCCTCCGTAGGAAATAACCAGGCAATGGTAATCTCTTGCGAGGGTGTTGGAATTAAAAGGTGACGTTGGATTAAATAAGGGACCTTAAGTCGGATTGAATATGAGAAAATTATATTAAAAATTGTAAGCTGCTTGAAAACATTACAAGACAGGTTTCTGACATTATTTTAGAAATTGTGTTATCTGAGGTATGACAATTTCATCATATAAGTAGCAACACCACATATCTAAGAATTGTGTACTTTACAGGAAAGAGACAGAACTAGTTTTAAATGATTTATGTATAATAGAATTACTGAAGTATTACTTACCTTTCTAGAGTTCGAAAGAGGAGCAGATAGTTTCTAAACTGAAACTGAACTAAACACAGGTACGATTCTCTTGACCTGTGCGCAGTTGACAGGGAGGTTACAGATATGTGGTGATTACATTTCTTTGATTTGCATGCCCTTAGCGGACGTAATCGTGAAACTAGTGATATATAACGATTCCCCGCGAAAATTCAAATCCAATGATATAAATATCTTAATTTGACAAAAAATTGAGAAATGCGGTGTTGCTGCTTAGATAATTAATAATTAAATAAATATACATACATGTAGAACTGAATACTAGTCACTACTGTTACCTTAAAAGTATATACTAACCTGTATATGCATCGTTACACTTAGATGATGTTCTTATTTCTGGAAGGTCTGGAACTCATTTTTCGTACATGTCTCATATCATATCGGATATCAGGTAATTAAAAAAATCTTCCTCATTCCACGGGAGTTTTTAATTTTGGAGCTAAGTCAGGTGAATAGGCTAATTACATAAACGCTTTTTGGTCAGCAAGCCTCACACAGTGAACACCCTGTTACTGTTGTAAATATCAATCGTCCATTTTGTACACGCAGATATCTATTACCTTCCCGGTAGCTAACCAACTACTAGCTGTATTAGCTTAAATTTAAGCACGCCTTAGTTTAAACATGCCCAAATATAAATACTCACATGATTTCGATATAATTACGTCACGGGTAGGGCATGCATTACCGGTTTTCGATAAACCAATTTACCGGTAAATATGGCTAAATTTCACTACCGAATTACCGGAAATAAATTTCTAAGAACCGGTATTTTCGTTATATTATTTTTCACTTTATTATATTATGTGACAATATTTGGTGAAAGCAGCATCATTGAGTGTTTTGTTGTATGGTTCGTTTACTGGATTTCATGGATCCGAGACTAAGTATCGAAAAATCACCAGTCAAGCCTATGGTATTTTATTGATTATAATTATTATACATTCCTTGGCAGCTATTATGTCTTCCGAAAAATACTTTTTAGTATCCTCTGAAGTTTCGTGAAGTCCAGTAGCACTATACATTGTCTTTTTCTTCATTTCGTCACTGCAATTTCATCAATTATTAATATATACATTTTTATATAATCATATGTATAATAGATAACATCGTGTCTAATATATTAAGTAATGTTTGTTGAAAATAAATATCAATATGTAACAATTTGTTTTTATTAAAATGTTTTTTTTTTCAATTTGTTGTTTTATATCATAATGTAATTCACTTTTTGACACCTTCGTCATTACCAGTATGGCCGGTATTAGATTCAGAATTTTACCAATTTACCGGTAATACCATTTTCCGGTAAATTTGCATGCCCTAGTCACGGGAAATACGGGCGACTATGCGGCCATTCCGGAAACTAAATTGTCGCAAATAACGCAAACTCGACGGATATTAGAAGGAATTGGACGAACGCTTTGCTTACAATAGCTTTGTCAAGATGTTACCTCAGGTTTCACCATCTCACTGTGAGATGTCAAGAGCTCTCATCCCTGATCACAGAAGAGTTGTGACTGATCCACATATTCATTGAAGAACACAGTGTACAATATATATGAATCAGATTATAAAAAGTATGTCCAGTTTATTTGACGTTGAGCAGTCACCGGGCTCACTATATTGCAACATTGTAAATCTAGCTTATGAAGCAGAGCGGGGGAAATTGGAACAATAGTAGGTAAAAATTATTCATAATTATTTTTTTTAGAGATACGTACACGGAATAAATGGCACATCAATATTATTAATATTTTCAAACTAAGCTAAACACTTGTACTATGAAAACAGGACTAACTTGCTGGTCTCCTGGAACGAGACGCAAACCATCGACCACTAGATCACTACGACAGCATCTTAACCACTAAACCAACAAGCTACTCATCAATTCAAAGCATGTTCACCTGTGTAGGTATATATTAATAAGAAAATCAAGCACGTATCAATATTATACAACAATATATAAGTAATTCATAAAAATATTTGTAATATTTGTTGCATATTTTACATTGTGGTTTTATTTGACATTCTGATGAAGGTAATTGTATTTTCTGAAACCGGTTGATGTATTTAATATAACTTATAAAGTGGTAATAATAAAGTTTTAAATAATTTATATTAAAATTAATATATATCTTTTCAGTATAAAAGTATCAAATACAGTTTTGGTTTCTGTATGCGTTGAGATAGGTATATATATATATGATATATGAGATGAATACTTGGTTCGAAGATGTAGCTCTAGTTCAAGTTCATTATGAGTTTAGGACTTTGATCAAAATGACCAGCAGGGCAGCGTGGGCTCCAATGTTCCGTCTCCTGTCCCTCCTGACGTGGTTCAAGTTTCCCTTTGAAGACTATTTGTGGAGTTAAATCCATTCCTAGTTCACTATTTCCCATACATTTGGATCAGTTTGAATCCGGATTAAAAAAAAGTAAAGAGAGTTTTTAAAACATCTTCCATCTCAATATATTTTAATTTAAATGTGAAAATATTGGTTTTTGATCCAAACATTGTGAAACAAATTCCCTCTGGGAATTATTTATATTT
Organism: Eubasilissa splendida; assembly: GCA_031772225.1. Classification (NCBI taxonomy): domain Eukaryota; kingdom Metazoa; phylum Arthropoda; class Insecta; order Trichoptera; family Phryganeidae; genus Eubasilissa; species Eubasilissa splendida. The sequence continues at coordinate 9,602,014 of CM062859.1, forward strand.
TTAACTTTTAACCTACCATCACGCTGTTTAGGCAGAAGACTAAAGTGTCTCATTCTTCTTTCCTGACACGCAATTCACGCCTCATCCACATTCATACATCATCGATTATTTAGATTTTTAACATGACCATCTTCCAGTATCTAATTTATCTGGTAGTGCCAAGATCTCTACGGACGTCTCTATTTCTAGTACGATCAACACTTGCGTACAATATCTTTCTAACTATTCTCTCCTCATTCATCTGTTCCAAATGACCAAACTACATAAGCAATTCTTTTTTTATCTTATTCACTTTAAGATCAGTTTTACATTTTCTCATACCTTCTTCATTCTTTACTCTGTCATTCGATCTGCCACATATACTCCTAAATAATCTCATTTCCACTGCATTTAATTCCTCTACCTGTATATTTTAATAGTTTTATTTACTACTTCGCTTTTGGTTTGCCTACGTGAAAAATGTTTTCAATATTACCGGCAAGTTTGTAGGTGTAATCCACTTTACAAGGGTGAATATTCTTAACAGGCTCACAGCACTTCCAGGAAATGGGAAAATATTCAGGTGTTTTAGTAATAATACACTAAATCTACGTTAACTCGGCAGGGTGGTTCGGACGATATCGCTTCAAGTCCGTCATCAGGTCATTATGTTTATTACTTTCTGGTATATATAGTGCAGTTCAGTGTCAGTAGCGAATCGGGAATTACAATATATTTTTTCTTATCGATGCGTAATGCAATCATATTTTTATATACAAATCTATACGTAAAAGATAAGTTGACATGATAACTAGGTTTTTGATTTAATTTTCTTAGCCATTAAAATATATATTTTATAACAAATTGTATCCCTAAATGTCATAAACGCTTCTATATATTACTTTAATTACCATATAAATGAAAAAATTGTAAAATGGTAACTTAAATAGCTCAGTGAGTTTGGAAAAATAGAGATGTATATAATAATGTTTTATCAACTGCAAAGCTAATGTTGCGGCCGCGTAGCGTCATATGGCCACACAGAGACCATGACACAGTCTTTCACGGGCGAATGCTTTATGCTTGTTTTTAATAAGCAAATATATTATAATTATTATATATAATATATTTACTATACTATAATCTAAACTCGCATACACTGAATCTAATACGGGGTTAGCATAAGCCATATAATATTATTTTGCTTGCTACAGATTTTAAAGTTATGTGTGGCTTATCGTTTACGTATTAACAATGCTCCCTTTATGTTTGGATCACGATGTGTGTATAATAAATCTGATATGCTATTGCAGGACCAATTTGTACGCTGGCGAAAATATAAGAAAAACCACTATACCAGTATAAGTCTAGGTTGATCGCATTACTAATAAAGATGTATTTGGATGTATAAATAAGACAAAATAAATTTAACTCATTATGCAAAGGAAGATAGAAGGCAGCAGAGGTGAAGGTGAAAAGTAATTATATTTTCTCTGTGTTACCTCAATGTTTAAAATATTGGTGATCTTATACAGGATGCTGCAACATGGTCGCCAACCTTCGATAGAAGGCGGCACGTGAAGAAAAGTCTCGTTAGAAATTATGCGCGCGTTATATTTTTTTGTGTGCGCTATGATGCCAAATCGCGTACGCCTGCGAGGGAATATTACGCGTAGATATAATATTTTTAATAATTTTACCAGCAAGATGCACGAATTATGCTTATATCGATAACGTAATATGTAAATTGGCACCCACTTTACTCGGAACTCAATACCTCAGTCTGTTGGCTTATACTGAGACAGCCCTGATTACTAGGGTTGGCACCAATCTCCCCTATCTAGGGGTGCGGCCTCGTCCGTGTAGGCTTACGCCAGTCCCAACAAAACCGAGACAATGAAACTTTTATATTCTCATCACTTTATTGACTGAATGAATAAAATATAAAAGTTGGTAGTTGGTAGATTGATTTAATTTTTAATTATAATAACTTTTTTATTGATTTCAAAATAAAACAAACACTTATCTTAATAAATTAATTTAAAAAATATACATCTCGACTAATATTTAAAAGCCGTTCTAGAATACGTGCACAGGACCATTACATTAGGGATCATTAAAAAAATTATCTACCAACAGGCACATAGGTACATAGAATATAATTTAAATAATTATAAGGAAACTAATAATAATAAGAAAATTGTCACTTCACTCTAATATATTGTATCAGCATCCTTACAAATTTACCTGCGTGTGATATAAATTTTTGTATGCGAAAGTCGCATTGAATAAATAAATCAATATCAAAAATGTATAATGGTTATGACATGCAAAAAAATGAACGAGAAGTTTAAAATATTAAATAGATTCGAACCTAGATCTCTTACAATCCGGGAAACGTGCAATAACCGATTATGCTATAGCACCACAGTGCATTGACAACAAATTTGCGAATCTATATATTACACTTTTTAAATAAATACATCTATCGTTCTATTATTTGAAAGCCATCTACTTTATTTTTACGGAATCTCAAATACCTTTGAGTAGTCCGATAGGAAACGCCAGAATTAACAACTCATTTTTATTGAATTTTGGACACATTGATACAACTTATATATTATTAAGAAGGACACATTATTATTGTGAACTTTTAATTATTCAGATTCTTATTAGGTCTGTGGTGTTTTTAATACAAATTAAATGTATTACTATGATATAAAATCAATTTTATCGAAAAATATTGTTGCTACCGGGATTCGAACCTGGATCTCTTCCAATCAGTTAATACATTAATACAATTAAAAAATTACAGCCCTATGTTCTGGATAATTACAACTACAAAATAAGACTGTGTTCTTCTTAATAATATATTCAAGTTGTGAGTTTATTACAACAATAAAAGAAGATTAAAATAAAGAAACAACATTTTTTTCACCTACGTATAAAATAGTATAAGAATTACGTAATTTATCCTACCAATAAGAAAACCGGATGGCTATAAATAAATATAAAATTTAATTTGTGCGAGCTAATTGGTTTGAGATGTAAATCTTCAGACGGCTTCTAAAAACAAACTTCCTTGATTACTAATAATAATGCGATGATCTGAATGCAAACAGAAAAATAAATCCTCAAAACAATAAAAATCAGGGCCTCGAACCATTATTTTTTTAATTTCAATTTTTGTTCCGGTTCAATTAAAATATAAGTTCGGTTCCGGTTTTCATTCAAGATAAAATAACCGGTTTTCGGTTCAGCACCGTGTAATTTTTAAAATATTTTATTTGTATTAAAAATGTATTGTTCGGAACATTTTATTCCTCATTTTGTAATAAGCATACTACATGAATTGATACAATAATATAAATAATAATTATTAACTATAGGTGTAATTATTAGAACTAGAAGTATATAATAAATGACAACAATTTAATTTATTTGACGAAACATATTTAAACGAAACTAATTTGTATATTCACGGTTGAAGTGTACTGGATTCATAGGTAGGATATTTATTTATAATTTAAAAAGATGAAAGTTACATCTAATTATTAAAATATATTCTTATTCATTTTCATTCAAACTATTTTTATTGTCTCGTTGAATAGCTAGAATAGTAGAATACCTGAATTGGAGAGTGAGATTGTGTTAAACTCTCGTGTTTGAACAAGTACCGAACCGAAATCAACCGATATTTTTTTTCGGTTCATTCGGCGATTATATTAAACATCCCAACAATAATATAACACAGCACCTACCCACGGAGGGTAAGTTAAGAGTACAGGATAAAGCCCAGACTAATAAATAAAATAAAAAAAGCAAGCAACCTAGCAGCGGGGTGACACTTCGTCAAGGCGTGAGAAAAAAGGCACAAAGAGGGAAAACACAAGAAAAAGTGCCACAAAACAACGGAAATGTTCTCAGGGGTGACATTGTCACTACAAACCCAAAAAAAAAACACTAAAAGACTGCGTACAGGATGTTTGGAATAAAATCTGTCAAAACACAGCAGTGAGACAATGATCGGGTTTTATTGAACTGAATAAAAAACGAAAAAACTTTTTCTAACATTTATTTTGTACCTTTTGTATTACTTTAGTAAAAGGGAAAATAAATTCGACATTTCGATGATTAAATAGTACACTTATTAAAATAATCAAAGAAAAACATTTCATTTAAATGTATACGTTTAGATGAGATTTGGATTTACAATATATCATTTGAAGAATTTAACAATTTTTTCAAATGAAAGCGGTATATAAACGAGGTGAAACGGAATCGGTAAAAATATTAGGAATCAAGTCGAATAATAAAATATGTATTTTGGTCTTATCAATACTACAATAATTCTCGCCTTTTGTTCGTCGGTCACACTTTTAATAACGTAACCGTATCTTTTGTCAGTTTGTCACTTAACTGGATATGAAAAAATATTGCTCTCTGGACTTTTCATTTTATCAAATGCATAAACTGAACATTGAACACTTACTTACTTACTTACGATCACGCCGTTTCCCCGCGGAGATAGGCAGAGAGGATAGAGCGCCACACTCCTCTGTCCTGACACACAATTCTCGCCTCATCAACATTTATACATCTATTAGGTGAACACATTCTTATTGTGAAGTTGTAATTATTCAGAACATAGGTCTGTGATATTTAATTCATATTTATACATCTTTTCATACAAGCCCAATAATGGCTTCTATCAGGACCATCCTCCAGTATCTACCTGGTCGTGCCAAGTCTTCCGCAGATGTCCTCTACTTCCGGTGCCATCAACACTTGCGTCATATATCTTTCTTACCATTCTAGCCTTCTTGGCCAGTTTATCAGTACATTTATTTCCATGAATTCCCCAATGTGCAAGAATCCAAACGAATGACACCTGTTTATTGTTGCTGTCCAAATTAAATAGACATTTTCTGATAGAACAGATTATCTTATTGTCTAGCCAAACTTTCATATTAGCAGAGAGGAATTCAAGAGCTGCTTGCGAGTCGGATAATATAACAGCCTTATCGATCTTCCGGAGTACGCAGATGTCTAAGGCCTCTTTAATATAAAACGTAATCAAATACATAAAATTCATAGCTTGCCATGTTTGATAGAAGTTTTGATAGTTTAAAAACAACAAAATTCTTATTTGTATGATATCTTGCCTAGTTTGAAAACTTCAAAGAAATTGAAGTCAAGTGAAGAAGCTGGGCTGGCCATGCCGTAAGAAGCGAGAACTTCAGGACCTCAAAACCAGAAACTCAAAAACCACCAGACCACAGGTTAAACTAAAATATTTTATTGTATCTCACATTAACATTTAAAAAAATAACGGATCCAATTAAAATTTGCTATTTCACGTTGTTTCTACACATAAAATTAAGACCGTTACAATATGTATAGTTCCTAATATAAAAAATTATACCTACTTGCACACAATTAGATATTTTACTTTACGGAACAAATTCGATTTTATTCCAATAGAAATTTTAATATTTTAGCACATTAATCAATGTTCTATAAACTGTAAATCATTTGTCAGCTGGCGGAGTGATATACAAAAGTGATATTAATTAACAAACAATTCATATACTGCGGTTGCAGTTTGGGGACCCATCAAATTAGAGCACTGCAAGGGGGTACTTTTTATGAATTAAAAAATAAAATAAATGTTATATAAATATGTTATTTTATAATTTTTTCTGTTGGTAGTTGGCAACTTAATGACTTGTAATTTAACCAGATATAATTCAAGTAAATATTAAATATTTCTTTTATTTTAGTTAGAATAATGCTGTATTTAGTTGAATAATGAATAACAAAATTAACACCGCATAATAAAGACATGTTTAATTCAGACTATAAAAAAGTAATCAGATGTCATCGATTGCTACGGAAACAGTGGCCATGACCATGCTACCATAAATGTATTTTTTTAATGATGAAAACATAATATATATTATCCAAAAAGGGTAAAACCAGATTAACGCAAGCTAATACCCAATCAGACAAATTCTTAAAATGATATAAATTTTCAATAAGATACGTAACGTATCTTTCTTGTAATAATGTGATATACCACCGCGATTCATTGCCAAACAGCGACTGTCGTGAGGCGCCGTCTGGTATTTTTTTTGCTGGCTATATAGAGTGTATACCACCACTACCGGCGTTTGAAGCGTAACGTATTATAATGAACGTGTCATGTGAAGTGTATGGTAATCTATCCTCTCTGCCTACAACCGCTAGTAAACAGCGTGATAGTAAGTTAGTTATTCAGTCAGCTGATTAAACAAAATTATTACGCAAGTGAATTCCTGTAAAGATTAATATTAACATAATAATATTATACAGATTTATGATGGCGTATATTTAATAATACGAATTCAGAAAGTTATGTATAACATTTATCATAAATAATATTTGTGCATTAGTAGAGTATTAAAAAAGTGACAAATACATCAAAAATACGTAACGGCTAAAAATAAACGCCTCGTGTAAGTACACTCAAAAATTATGATAGCAGTAAATTTTGACAGGTGATTAAAATAGAAATTAATGTCAATTGAAGAATCCGGTGACATTAATGGAATCGGTTTTTGAGCGCGACTTTTGTAATAAAATAATCCCCACGTGGGTGAGACTTATCTATTCCACGATTAATAAAAATTATGTTTTTGACATAACGACATTTAAAGTTATCTAAATAATTTTATTTCATACAGATAAGCAGCGCGGCACAGCTTGAAAAAACTCGAATTATATTTTTATTACTTTTTTAAGAGTGCATATAAAAATAAGCTCCAGCTAGATGTGTGACATTATAGTCTCATATTGAAGACATCTTTATAATATTTTGCATTATTTTTGTGAAATATTTCGGGGAGGTTTATTAAATGAGTAGTGAATGATACTTAGGGCCGGTTGTGTGATCAGTAATCACTTTTTACTTAAGTAAAAAAATTGGCGATTATAAAAAAAACAAAATCGCACAGATTTTTATGTTTGGTCAAATGAAGTTAAACATTTAATTGTATTTTTCATGCTCTATAGCTGTAAAGTAAAGTCGTCTTTAATATAAAACACAAAATAAGATATTATTGAAAAGTACTCAAAACTATCGTAACAAAAGTCAGTCAAATAGATTAAAACCATCTGTAAACGATGTACTTAGTCTTCCGAGACTCGTTCCAAGAACAATTCGCTCGCGTGTTATCTCAGTCTAGTTTCCCACAGCAAGGATTACGCGATAGCTTCGAAAGAGTTAACACAAGAAGTGCCGTTAAAATAAGTTAATAAGTTCAGATTCGCAGATCGCTTGTATACCAGTCATTGTTCCTGGCCCCCGCTGCGCTCGCCGGCTGGGGCCAGCGGCGGCCGCGGGAGTGAGACAACCCGGGCGAGGGAGACGACCGCCGAAAACTTTTCAAAGGGAAAGTTGGATTCTCGCCCGCCACCTTCCGACCCCCATTGCCACCCCTTTGCGCCACTGCAGCAAATTTGAAAGCGAGACCTGGTGCAAAATATGTAGATTTAAGATCAAAACCAAACTTTGAAATGGATGTGTGCGTGAGAGTGTATATGTGTCATCATTTTCGTCCCTTTTACTAAGAGGATCGACAGCCCAATGTCACACTTCCACCTTTTCCTGTTTTATCATATCTTCAGTACTCGTTGACCAATCTGTTTACTAACCCAATCTGTATTTGCCAGTTTTTCCCAGCTTGCCTAGGGTTGATCACCGGCCGCCTTTCCTCCAGAGTTGCCAAGAAAATACATCTTGAAAGTCGTTTTTTTTATTATTTATTTACATCCTATCTCGAATCATTTCCATTCGTCAAAATTACTTTTTTTTTATTACATTCAGTTATTAAATCTTAATACCATCATAGGTTGGCTCCGATATAATCGTACCAGAGCCATACCAGTACAATTTGACGCGAGATTCGTTATCACATTAAATTCAGGAGGCTGCTAGAGAGAAGCTATAGAAATCATACACCCCCAAAAGGAGAGGGTAGACGTAACGTTTATGTGATGCAGTCGCAGAGGTTACAGTCTGGCAGAAATTCACCCTGTCCAGGTCGCAAGGGTGCGAGAGAGAGCCAGTAGAATACTTCGTTAGGTCTTTATACTGCTCTTCCCAACATCGTTCATCCCAGCAACTCCCAGCGGTAGACTCACCCTTATAAATCCCGGAAAAGTCCGAGATTTCTTTAATTTCTTAATAGGTCATCGTTCCGGGGGATCCAATGATCTATTATTTCTTATTTCTTTGATACTTGCAAGACGTATCCAAGCAATCTAGACTGAGATATTTCTATGCATTGTGACGTTACGCAGGAACTGTCACTTATTTTTTAGTGCGGGCCATCCGTTTTACGTATGGTATCCCCAGACCTCGGACTGGCCCAATGAGCAGGGTTCCAGTTATTTATGCGCTCTGTTTCTAGTATTATAGAGGCTAGTGAGTAGAATGTATGATGTATGCAAATAAAACGACCTTATTATGAATGTCTACAAGTGTCTACAAGTCTACGAAAGTGATGGTATTCGAGAAGCAGGAAAGCAAGACAACGTGCAAAATACTTGGAGGTAATGAATATTTGGAACAAGTAGATGAGTTTGTATATTTGGGAAGTATGTTTGATATAAACGGAAAGACAGAGAAAGATATCGAAAGGAGGGTGACTGCAGGAAATAATGTGGACGGCGCTTTGAATGGAATTATAGCTAATGGGAACTTGTCAACTAAGGCAAGACTAGCGGTTCACAACGGAGTCCTGGTACCGACACTGATGTATGGAAGTGAGACCTGGAGCTGGCAGAAGAGGAACGAAAGCAGACTGAATGCAGTGGAAATGGGATTACTTAGGCGTATATGTGGCAGATCCATTTATGACAGTAAAGAATGAAGAAATAAAGAAATAATGTAAAGCTGATCGTAGTATAGTGAGTAAGATTAAGAAAGGATCCTTTAAGTGGTTCGGTCATATAGAACAGATGAGTAAGGAGAGAATGGTAAGAAAGATATATGACGCAAGTGTTGATGACACCAGAAGCAAAGGACGTCCGCGGAAGACTTGGCACGACAAGGTAAACCAGATACTAGACGATGGTCCTGTTAAAAGCCTTAATAATTGTCGAGCTTGTATGAGAAGATGTATGAATGCGGATGAGGCGAGAATTGTGTATCAGGACAGAAGAGTGTGGCGCTCTATCCGCAGAGAAACGGCGAGATGATAAGTAAGTAAGTAAGTTTCTAGTATTAAGATGTTAATCTTTTATCATCTGACCATGTAAAAAGGGAACGTGCAGTTTATTTATGGCATTTTTATAGTGATGGGATTTATTACGCACGGCTTAATTTGGATGGCAGTTCGGTGGTGTCAAAGCCAATTTGATTATACAAGCAGGATGGCGCAAGATAACGATGTCGTGTTATTCCCGTGCAGGTGGACCAGCGTGAATATGGAGGTACAAAACTCCGGACCAATGTTGCGGTATCTATTAATTTGATATCTTAATTCTTTCGTGTACTAAATTTTTGTCATAATTAATGTATAGTAATTATAACCAATCTTCACATTCCCTCGTATTTAATAAAAAATAAAAATTTCACAAGTGATGGAGGTAAAAGGTGAGTAAGTGATCCTGAGGAAAGTGATCCACAGATTGTATGCTCTCGGCTGAAGCTGTCCGTGGAGGTGTGAGACCCTCCCCCCCGCCCCTGTCTCACCGCTGTGTCGCCCCTGATAGTATATAGAAGAAAGGGTTCCGTGTCGAGGGCCTCCGTTACCTTGATACTTCTCAATCTGTCAATTAATGTTACTCCTGCTACTCCTCATCTAAGACATTTAATTTCGACAGCCTAGATTATTGATTTCTCGCTCTCTTCGTAATAATCCATATTTAGTGACCGTATATTAAAATACGTCTGTGCACAGCTTTAAAAACAGTTAGTATGGATCTTGACACTTAACTTAGATTTCTTACTTTGGGTACCTTATTCATGCGAAATCACTTATCTACCATCTTAGCTATATCCCTAGTGGACAATGGTGTGATTTTTTTGTCTTAATATTTCATGCATTCGCTTTATCCTGGGAGTGTTGAGGGTCCTAAAGGCGCTTTTGTCTTCCCCTGTCTTATGCCACTTTTGTCTTCATGCTATCTTTTTATCCCATCTTGGTCGTCTCCCAGTTTAATCTGGGCCGACCCAGCGATACATCTTGGTGAGTTGATATATTTTGATATACTTGGGGGGAGGGGAGGATTAAAAACCACCGCTCCCAGTTGACCGACGACACAGGCAACATCTGAGTCCGGGGCCAAACTCCTACCGGCAAGAGTCGGAGTTTCTCTCCGGTGCTCGATCTGATAATAATCTCGATTTAAAAAAATAGTTACCCCGTTGAACTGAGACCGAGATGTATTGATAAGTCTCGTGTCTGTATTACCCGGTCAAGAAAACGATAAAAAAGATGAATGAATAAATAATTGGTATATGCGAGGTCCAGAATCAAAAGCAGACATGTCCACTTTTACCTGTTTTCGAGTAAAATGCAAAAAAAAACATTATACAACCAACGACTGTCACGTCTGAAATTATATTGAAAATGACTAGTAACGACGGATCACGTGACCAAATCCTGTCGTCTTATTGGGTGAAAACACATTTGTCTGGGTTTGAATTAATTGTCTATTGAACATGTCTGCGATTGAAGTAACAAGCCTAATTTTAATTGCGTTTTTATAAGAAACTCCGTGATATTTGTTTAATTTTGATAGGCTAGTTTTGTACATATTAATTTTTTTTATATTTGTACATACCTAATAATAAGACACGTCTGATTTTGATTCTATAGCTCACATATATTATATATAAATTATTATTACAATAATCATTAAATTTTTTAATACTTAGAAGAAGCTATATGACTTTTGCGGCAAAAGAAACATCGAAAAGATTTTACAATATTTTGACAATTCCCAGAAGGAAATTTGTTTCCAGACACTCAACCGTAACCTATACATATAAATGCGCCGACGACCGTCTGGTGTTTCAGTTCAGTAGGAGATTTTTTGAGAATAAACGACTAATGAAAGGACAGCGCAGACTATCCAACTAATAAGGATGTGGGATTATTTATTGACTAATTTTGAAGTAAAACTTACAAATTTTATTTCACCTAGTGTTTTTTTTTTTTTTTAAATAAATTAATCTTCCATGTAGTTATTACCTTTAGTGGCATTTCATCTTCCTTGAAGAATATATAATGTAACTTACCTGCAACAAAAGAAAAAAAAATCAATTAGAAAATAACATAAATGACTAATAGTTAATAGTTAATAGGACTTGATTAATATCGCCTCCATTCTCGTCATCTAGAGATCGTACAGTGAAGCCGAATGCATGCAGTATGGCGGTACTTAAAACACAACTCCCACCAGCCTTAAAGACGTAGGGTACCGACGGCATGTTTTTATTATTATTTTTTTATTTTTTAAAAATTAAAACTTGACCCACAAAACGTCTTGCTATACGTTTGTATGCAGGTACATTTATAAACATTTTATTACATTTAATATAATCAAAACATAACAACTAATCAGTCACAGTTTAAATAATTCATTTCATGCTTACAGGTAAGACATGTTATTATCGATGAGCCATTTTATTATCATTTCTTCCAAATTGGGAGAGATCGTACTCTTTTGTAAAAACCCAAGTAGTTTATTTTTTAGTGTGGAACAACAAATTCTAATGTCCTTGATCCATACTTATTGGTGATTTTGGGAATTGTTAATTTCAGATTAGCTACACCTCTTGTATTGTTTCCGTGTTAAGCCACCCTATTTAGAGCATTGTTATAATTTTATTTTATTAAAAGGAACAGTAATAACCCGTGTACAGGAATAACGTTTAGGGAAGAATATCATAATTTTAGATTATGCCTCAATTTAAATGCTTCCAGGCTTACAATTTTTTTCACTATGGTTGTTTGAAGATTTTGTATTTGTTTTAAATTTGAGTTACAGAAGTGACCCCACGATCGGATCCCATATTTTAATAATGACTCGACCAAAGAACTTTTGTTTTAAAATAATATAAACGCCATAGCTCCATTCATCTAGAAACCGCCTCCAATCTCAATAAGAAGTAGGTAGAATACCTTTATACAATTAAACTTTAATAAATTCACTGCATCTATAAGCAGTTTTTGTTCTCCTAATCTGCCGCCTATCACACATTCATATCCACATACATCTTCATATATTTTGACACAAATACGAACTACAATACACTCCGCAATACAAAAGAACATGAGGGTATTTGGGTGAATATAGGGGCATCTACTACCCTTAATCAATATCATATTCAAGCCTATCTGATCTAGAATCAATATACACTTACATAATCATCTATTATTGGGTACATTAGATAATCGCTAAACCCCATAAATATGATGTCATGTGTGAAACATTAATTTTCACCACAGCAAAATATTACAATAAAATTAATTTAAACAAGCCAGCATGTAAAACAAAACACATAAAATACCAGAACACTATGAGTCTTTTGATATATTTAATGTGACATACATTGAATGCGAGAGAATGGCGATATAAAACGAGCGGATTCATAAAGAGTCCATACAAAAGTTTCCACTTGAAATGGGAAGGAAAAGACCTATGGCGTTAAGCGCCTGGTATTAAGGACCATAATTATAACCGTCACGTGGGCGAGAGAGTGTGAAATGTTGAAAAACTCCCCCTCTAATTAAATTCGCAATTTAATTTCGGGCGAATTAAAGCCTCGCCCCGCCCCCCTCTTAAGGAATAATCCAGGCCCAGGGCTGGCCCAAGGAAGCAATTACGCCCTCTCGAGAATAACAATTGAAAGGTGAAACGGCCGAAGAGGGGTAGGAGCCGGGACAAAGTGGGTATCCAACAAATAGCCACGATTCCAAAAAGCACAGACAAAACTGAGCGTAAAGGTTCACTTTACAAGAAAGCATTAATTAAATAGGCTTTGATTTCGGGACAAAAAATAAACCGTAAAACATTATTGAATAAAAAATTTTCATCTGGTTACAACGATGGTTATGTAATAAAGTTAAAAAATAGTTAGAAAACTTTCGTGACATGTTTTCCAGTTGACATCTTTTTTGAAAACAATTAAATATTGTTTCGTACCTAAAAAATTGTAATAAATTTTTTCATGTAATTGAAAATTCGTTTTGTCGGATTAGACCAATACAGTTAAGTAGATAGTTTTACATTGTATGTAAATTTTATTAAAAATATAATAAAATGTCTGAAAGTTACTTGAATACATAATGAGTTAAGAGTATATTTTTGAAGCAATTGATGTGAATATACAATTTGTATCCGCTTTAGGAGTATTGGTGGAATGTCAAATTGTAATTCCCGTTAAGACCATTTGTCAGCGATTTTTTGTTATTCAAGATAAAATATTAATTAGTGTTATCATATATGTAAAGTACCTTCGTAATTTATCATACATTCTTATTTGGTCTAGCGTTAAAACATTCTCCCAGTGATAAAATGGTTGGAAGTTCGAGGCATGTTCCGGGTGAACACCAAGTAAGTTCTATTTTCATACCATAAGCACAAAGAGTTGCTTGAAAACAGTATGAATATTTTAATACAAATTAAATGTATCAATAAGAAAGATGCACATATAAAATCAATTTATCGAAAAAATATTTTTGTTGCCACCCGGACTCAAACCAGTTTTTTAATTTAATTCCGACATCCCTAATCAGATTTTACTCAAAAGTGTACAGTTTTTTTTATGTAATAACAGATGTATCAATTTGAAAGTGCAATATATAAGTTCAAAAATTTGTCTTTAAGTTACAATGTTGACGTGGTGTAATAGGTCAGCGCACTTCCCCGGATAGGAAGGGTTCCTGGTTCGAGTCTGGGTGGTAACAAAAATATTTTTTCGATAAATTGATCTGTACCTCTATCTTTCTTATTGATACATTTAATTTGTATTAAAATATCGCAGAACTGTGTTCTGAAAAACTGCAACTTCACAATAATAATGTGTTATCTTCAATAGTATGAATATTTATGTGATCATGTTATCATTCTACAAAATTATAACAAATGTTGAAGAAATCTTAAAAAATAAATACAAGAAAACTTCTGCCTTACTCCCGGGATCTCATATCTTGCATAAATGTTGTATATATTAGAATCTGAAACAATGAGTTGTATATAAGAATATATCTTAATTATATTTTCACGTCAATGCAGTAGAATGTATAATTGTTAATTTGCATTCACCAAGGAATAGGGAATAGTCTGATGATAATTAAACACTAGATGGGGGAACCTATTCGTTATCCTTTATTTATTTCTCCATTTTAATTGTGTGGTTTGTTTCACTTTGTTGAACAGTCAAGGATCTTAACAATACCTTTGATAGCACGACGGGAAAAATTAAAACAACACCGTCTGCAAATGAAACGATAGTCCGAGCACGTAAGACAACAGGTGTGTGGGTTCATTTGATGGAAAATGTTGAATTCATGGCATGCTAATGATATTAATTATTTATTCTCTGAAATTCACAATAAGACGTTCCTCTTCCATGTACGTATCGTGTAATATGAGGATAATACAGTGGTAGTGAAGGACAAAATAATGTAGAACTGCCATAAAAATCTTCGCTTTACCAGGTAAACCAACCGGTATTAGAGATAATAGAACACGTTCACTAAATACCTAGATATGATCAGATAAAGTTATCAATACTAATTAAATGTATTAATTATAAAGATATACATATAAAATCAAATTAATCGAAAAATATTGTTGTTGCACTACTGGAATTCAATTCTGGATCTCTTTTCCAATCCGGGAAAGGTGCATTACCAACTATGCTACAGCGACATTATTTTTGACGGCAAATTTTCGAACTTATATGTAACACTTTTTTCAAATGAATACATCTATTGTTACATTATTTAAAAGCCTTCTACATTGTTTTTACGGAATCTCAAATTAATTACTTACATTTAATTAGTATTTAAAACATCACAGACCTATGTTCTGAATAATTACAACTTCACAATAAGAATGTGTTCTCTTTAATAAGATAAGATCTATTTATGACAAAGTAAAGAATGAAAAAATAAGTATAGAATGTAAAGCTGATCTTAGTATAGTGAATAAGATTAGGAAAGGATCACTTAGGTGGTTTGGTCATATGCAACGGATGAATGAGTAGATAATGGTAAGAAAAATATATGATGCAAGTGTTGATGGCACCAGAATTAGAGGACGTTTGCGGAAGACTTTGCACTACCAGATACTGGAAGATGGTCCTGTTAGAAGCCTCGATAATCGGCGAGCTTGTTTGAGAAGATGGATTAATGTGGATAAGGCGAGATTTGTGTGTCAGGACAGAAGAGTGTGTGCAAGTAAGTTAGTTTACTAAGATAAAGTTGTAACAAAAAAATCATTAAGAAATTCGAAATATTTTTAAACTAATAGGCTAAACAAGCTTTGAACACCTTCCAGCACTTGAAAAAACAGGATGGCGTTCAGAAACAAAATGTACAACTTCAACTATCGTGTTCTACGGTGCATCAATTGAATGAGTGACTTTGTTAAATATGTACCCGTATTCTGAATGGAACAATGCACAATGAAATGCTACCAGTGACAGGAAGTTCGCGCCAGTGAATAAAATTTCAAATGAACCTAGAGTAACTAATGCATTCATTTACAAGTATTATTGTGAATCAAAACTGATTCAATAGAGGGTGCTATGTGCTTCGCGTTTGTTAGATTACATTTCGTCTTGATGGGGTAGTATTTATTTATGAAACGATGTAGACGTGTCCGTTTATATATTTTAATTTAGGAATGCTAACAAATGATTGGATTTTTTTTTTTAATATATATGAAAAGTCATAATTGATCAGTATGTTACCATAAGTGCCACCCACAGACTACCACTACATGAACTAACGAAAATTTTTTGGAAAAATATTAGTGTCATAATCAAATAGCTCAGCGACTTTTTTTTAAATATATGACTCGATTCAAACGAAAATTTAAATGCTAACAATATAATATTCATTCATGTAAAAAATATGTCTTGTTTACATTAAGATTTAATTTTTGAAGAGTAAATACTTTTACTGTCGCATAAATGTGTCAAAAACTATCGGATTTATGTTTCCACAAAGAATGTGTTTAAAATGCTCCTCGTTCCGCAACTAATGTTCCAAACCCTTCCCTCTCATATATGTACACTTGAGTGCACTCAATAATGAAAAGATTATTTTAAATTGTGAAATGGATTATTCCAACATATCATCAATTTAATATTTATTTATTTTATTTAGAAATGTTACATTGATGTGATATAAGGTATATAATTATGTATATCCATAAATAAATATTGTTACAACTCTTTAGAAGATAAATCTCGTACTCAGAGAGAGGGATCGTTTATATTGTGAATATAATCATACATCTATTAAGGGTATAATAATGTAATAAAAGAAAAATGTACAATACATTAAGCAAAAAATAAATGCAAGAATATGTAGGAGAATACAAAGATAATAAATATTATAAAATATCTAAAGTTTAGGAAAATAAATATAGAAACACGATTATCAGTATTGAAATATAATAGAGATAACTTATATTTAAACTGGCTCATAAAAAACTTTTTTTTTTGTTTATCACTTAATTGACTTCATTCTTTATGGAAATAGGGAGTTCACTGAAATATTTAGTACCAATATAACTGTTGGTTCTGGGCCGTGTAGTATTTACCATAGGCATTTTAATTAGATCATAAGTCTTCGGTTGATAACTTATGTTATATCCACCCTTTTGTATCTACAACAGCTTATATTTGAATAGTTTTCACTTTGAATGCTGAAATTCATTATTTTAACAGTAAATTCCGTAGAATCCATATATAAAATTGTGGTAAAATACGGGGTGTAACAGATACACAATATTTTATAGATTATTATGAACATTATTAAATTTCGAGTCGAAAATGTTCAACCGTTACGGAAAATATTATTGTTAGAGATTTTCCAAAATCATGTTAAGCTTTAAATCCCACCCACTTCTAAATAAATATTTGCGAAATATATCCATTGTCTATTAATCTATATCTTTGCTCCAGGCCCCAAGTCATCGAAAAATAGTCTGGCTGCTCGAAATTCGATGACATATAATTTTTTGTATTCAATATATAATTTGGAATCAGTAAAATATTTTAATTGATCCAAATAATCGCAAAATTACGATTTTTTTGAAATGCTTATATTTCTGTCACGGTTCAGATTAGGTACATATTCTTTGAACATTTTCGACTTGTAATTTAGTCAGATGTCCACCAATGTTCCTTCTAATTTAGAAACACGGTGTGTACATAAATAATATTTTGTGCAATTTTAACGTCCCATGTTGTTTGTGTGTTGGGGGAGAAAATAATAAAAACATTACCATACCAGTATAAGGCTACTATGGGTTGAGCACATTACTAATTAAGATGTATTAAGATCCATAATATAACTAATAACTATCAAGTAATGGAGTAAGATCATATTTTCATTCTTCATTATTAAAAGTATAATATTTTGCATAGAAAGATAAAAGGCAAGAAAGGAGTAGGTAGAAAGCGATTATCTTGGCTGTGTATCCTCAGAAAGTGGTTCAATGTCCAAAACATTGGTGATTCTATATCAACATGGTCGTCAACTTTCGGTGCAAAGCAGTATATGAAGAAAAAATCTTGTTAAAAATTGTGTGTGTTATATTTTTTAGTGTATGCTATGCTACCGAATTGTGTACGCGCGCACATCCGCACACCTAAGAGATAACACCTTTGTCCACCCATAAAATATTGTGGACAAGGTCTGTTACACTCTGTATATGAACAAATTCGGTTGTGACTATTAACAAATTAGGTTAGATTAGGTAAGGTTAAGGTTTCGTTATTAACAAACTAATTTACCATTACGCCATTTCCACATAGGGGTGGATAGAACGCAACACTCTTCCATCCCAGCATACCACTAACGCCTCGTTTCGTAGCCGGAACTGTTATTATTCACAGATTTGCGCTACTTATTTTATATTATACTACGATTGAGTGGGTTTATTATTTAAATAAATGATCCTAATACTTTTTCCCTTAATTTAGCGCCATTTTCGTAAAAACTTTCAAAATGGCGATATACAAATTATTCATTATTATTATTAAAAATATAGCTTTGTCTCTATGAGATATATATTATTTATACTTTTAAAATAAGCAATGTTATCTTTGTGGTTAAGATTCATATTTTTATTTTTTATCTTTGTTTAATTAACCACTAATTAAACTAGTGGTTAATTAAACAAAGATAAAAAATAAAAATATATATTATTTGTTTAATAACAGTGTCTTTGTACGTAAAAATCCAGTAATGGTGTGTTCTTCGACATATTCAAATATTGCTAATATAATATAATATACTGGTCAAAATAAGAAAATATATAAAAAATTTACAAATATTGATTTTTCAGGCGTATTCTAGTATAATATGTTAAAAAACTACAACTTACAAAAATTTGATAAATATTGAGATTGAGGAGAGAGAATTGGTGAACGTTATATATATATATATTAAGTGATTACATAAGCCAGCCCAAGACAGGTCGTAAGCCCTGTAATTACCCCATACTTCCATATATTTTCCATTAAATATTATAAAAAATAGCTTTGTCTCTATGAGACATCTGATATTTGTTTAATAACAGTGCCTTAGTAGGTAAAAATTCAGTAATAGTGTGTTTTTGAACATATTCAAATATTGCTAATAGAATAATTACAGTTCTATTTTCAGGTAAAATAACACTGAGGTAAGACTTGAGCACCACAATATACCTACCAATGAAAGGAATATCATATTTAATGTTATGTTCCTACGCGTTTTGTGGTATCACGATCTGCCGAGGCTGCAGACCTTGGCTGTCAAAATATACTAATTACTGATAATATTCTTGAATAAACCCCTTTCACGGAGGTGAAAAAAGAAAAACATGTCTGATGGTTCTTTTTTATATTATATATTGTATAAATAATATATAATATAAAAAAAAATATTCAGCATAATAATTCTTATTTCTGCGTTTTGATCTTAAATATTTCCCTTTACCTTACATGTGCTTACATTACATTTGTATATATTTTTTCTCTCTTTTTTATATATTTCTTTTATATAATTTTTTTTTTTTTATATATTTTCATGTTTACTTTCCTTGTATGTTACGTGTTCAATTTTATTGTGTTTTGCCTTAAATGAGTTTTGGTTTTGTAAAATGTATTTGTTTACCAATTTGACCTAAAACGGGCTTGCCCAGTTGGGGAATGCATTTAAAATGTGTGTAAAATATGTTTCTTTCTACAGCTGTACAAATGTTATATATGTCTAAATAAATAAGAAATACATTTAAACTGGAACTGTAGTCTAATAATAGCAACCACAGCAAAACTTTAACCATATTTCAAAAACAATATGAAGAAGAACCAAAAGAATCAGATAGATTTCGTCTATATTGGAGAGGAAATCATCTTTTTTTTTATGGTAGCTTGTAGGTAGGCACTCTACCATTTTTTTAAAACTTTTTTTGTAGAACCAATATTAACAATATGATTTAAAAAAATTGAATTTTAACATTAGCTATGTTAAAACAAAAACCTAATATATTTTAGGTAGATTTCGATAAAAATACCACCAACAGCAGACGGAAATTAGTTCATATTTTCGTAACTATCATATTTAAATCTGAAAAAATAAATTTACTGTTTCCTAGGTAAGTTTGTAGAACTCCATAATCACATACATGAAAATAAAACACTTTTATGTTACTTTTTTTCATTCTACTCGTTTAGTTTACTTCTTTTCTTTCTGCGTTTCGCCTTACAAGAGCATTATCAATCTAACAATTTAACTCAACAACATGTATTTATAACTATAATGAGGGACAGCTATACAATTTTATTTGCATGTGATGAAAAGGAACAACATTATTCATTGGAATTCTGAGGATTTCCATATAATGATATTTTAATGTCTTCGGTTAGTGTTTAAACTGAATGGTTACTAGAAGCATTCAAAATGTATGGAAGTCCTCATATCTATACGTACAATACAATATATATATATATAATAAATACAATATCTAGACCGTCTGCAGTAGGTGATATTTTTATCGAAATATACCTAAAATATATTCACACGTACATAAGATTTATGTTTCCGCTGTGAAAAATCTTGAATATATTCACGAGGGTTGAGATGTTGAATGTAACTCAAATACAACTGCATGTCAACATTTTTAAAAATAAAAACAAATAATCTGCAACTCATCTGTAGAAATACGTACAAACATAAATACAACATTTAATTTTGGAATACGAGGAATGTTGACAACTTCCGTAATTTAGTTGTCTTCATAGCAGCAACGAGCTTGACAACTCATTTACAGATTCGGCTCTATACAAAAGAGTCAACCACAATGGATAGTTGGTGCCACTGTCACAGTAGTGCAACATTTTAACATATTGTAATACGTATAACTGTATACTTTTTTACTCATTGTTTCGCTTTACTATCCAAATTGTTTACGATCTTCATCCCCGGTGCATCGATGCACATCCCTTTTCGCCCTTCCTAGAACTCGGCAAATTGCATTCGGCATGAGAACAGTTGAAAAGAGAGGGGAACATTGTTTGGGCTCGTCTTGAAGTTGTATAAAAACACATTGAAAGGGGGCACGAGTGTGTTTGTGCGTGCAAGAGGGCTGAATAAAAAGCGAGGTGTGAGAAAGAGATAGTGATGATCTATTGTGTCGGATCCCTCTGTTGGTTTTGTATGCAGTGAGACGCAGGGAGAACGAAACTATTTTAACTGAATTAATTAATAATATTTTTTAGTCTTTCTTACAAATAGTTAGATCGTTCGGTTATATATTTGTAAAAACGATATCGTTTTAGTGATCGTTTGATACGTACGGTAAGAAACTCAAAAGTTTTCACCTATCTCTTTGGAAAAAATACGAAAAATCACGACTTAATTAATGATACTCTACAAAACAATTAATAATAAAACCAAACATTTGTTTTGGTTATTTTGGCTAATTATTTCATTGGTATGTTTTTAACTATGCATTTTGATGCACAAGAAATTCGTTTTATATTTTCATAATTTTAAAGTAAAGCTTATTTACCGTTTCTTAAGTAAGTTTGTAAAACTCCACAATCACACACTCACGTGAAAATAAAACACTTGTTTTTTTATTCTACCGTTTAATTGAGATTAAGATTGCAAGGCGAAACGCGTCTCAAGTAAATTAAACGAGTAGAGTAAAAAAACAAGTGTTTTATTTTCACATACAGTAAGGCTAGTAATAGCTCGAATAGATAATTATACGAGAGAATAATGTGAAAGTATGATGAATAACAAACCATAAGTGAACAAAAGATTATGAAATGGTCAACAGAATTGAGAAAAATAAGATTAAAGTATTATATCATGTGAAAAGTTGAATGAAGAGAAGGTGGTATGAAAGATAAATGTACACCACGCCGTGATCAGGTAAATCAGGTATGTGAAAATTATCAATTTTACTAGCGTATCTAAGAAAATATATCTGATTGTTGACGTGATTATTTTTTTCTTTATTTCCTATTTGCCAAACCTCGCAGGGATAAGTAAGTAATAGCGATTTATTTAGATTTGAATGATGTAAGTAGGATCAAATATGACGGATGTAAATTATACAAGTTTGAACAAATACAAACAATAATATCCATCAAAATATACCTGAAAGTTCTGCTCATAGGTGACGAAGGTCACCTTTATTTATATAGCTGCGTTCACAAGTAGAATATTCGTTACTGGACAGAAAGCAATTCTCAACAGCTTCATGAATGACCTAAACATAGCCAACATGTCACCAACTGTTTGGTACGCAAATGTTGATCTTTGATGAAAAATGTGAATTGCGAATGAAAGCCACCATGTTGACGATATTATTTTCAAAATGAAGTGTAAACAAACTGTATTTCATGGACTTTTACGAGTAGATCATGAAATACACTTTTGAATAACATTAATCATGCCTTTTTTATAAACTTTTAAAATTCGCAAAAAATTTTACCGCACCTTAAGGAGGGTAAATTTAGAAGTTCATGATTTAAAATGTGTATGAATGTAGAAGAAGACGAAAATTTGTATCAGAATCAGGACCACAATTTATGGTGCAGGGAATTGAGATAAGGTGATGATAATATCATTATGATAATAATTTTGTGTTCAACATTAACAGCGATCAGCAATACAGTACAAGTTGTACGATTTTATAAATCCGCCATTGGTCAAGATAGAAACGTGAGACTATCTGTTAGTGTTGAGCTCAAAATCACGAACCGTGAATCAATCACTGATATTTTGAGTCACACTCACCATCAGTGATTGAATATCTGGAAAATTTGTGATTAATTTTTTTATTTGGTTGTAAACCGTGAATCGGCGCATGTGCATATGAGAAGAAAATATTCTTGAATGAATGACGTTATAAATCGTGATCAGCGCTATCTAGTAGATTCTGCCAAAAGGTTTATCCCGAAACGTTGAGAATTTGACGGAAACATTTTCTTAAGGGTTTTCATCCTCTTTGTGATGATATTAAATTAGATCATATTTATCAATTATTAATGATAGAATATGTTTTTTACGCAAATAAGTTTGAATAATATAAATAAATACGATCAAAATTATGTTTATTTATTTATTTAGTGTATTTTGATATCGTGCGGCGCATGCGCATAAGTAATGAAACTGTGATCACAGTCACAGTTTTCGATCACTGATATTATCGAATACCAAATACAATCACACCAGTGAGTAAAGAGTAGCATTTTTTCTCATCACTACTCATGTGTGTGTGAAAAATTCGATAATATCTTAAAATCTCTACATACAGCAGAAGCCTGCAATTGGCGTTTTTTACAGTAATAAATTATTATTGTATAAATTAAGTTGCTTCAGTATTTGCAAAATTGCTTTGTGGCAACATATTATATAAATAATATAAAAAAAACACTTTGTTTAAACCACTATTTAAGAAAAAAGTGTTAATAATAAATTAAACATTATAAATAACCAAATTTTTTTTGCTAATAGTTAACTTTTAAATTTGTTTTCACAGTAGCTCCTAATTAGTAATACATCAATTATATTTATAGTTTTGTTTTTTGTATATGTTTGTTCTTTTAATTTTAGTATAGTTTGTATCCTGATGAAGGGACCATTGGTTTAATAGTGGTTTAAGCAAAGTGTTTTTTCTTATTATTTATCAATTTAATTTAATTTAAAAATAAAAAAACATTATTTTTTTGTGAAATGAATCGGACTTTGAAGCTGGTGTATTTTCTAAATAATTTTGGAAAAAAACGTATTACTCAAATAATTAGTATTACGCGTAAAAAACTTATTATAGCTCAATACTAGTGTCTTCCGGCACGTCGCGGTCTCAAATCACAACTAATTAACTTACTTACTTTTTAATTAATACATATTAAATGTATCCATTCCAAAGATATACAGATAAAATCAATTAAAGAAAATAAAATTGTTGCTTAAAAAAATAGTTTTAATTGATTTAATTGTTTGAAGAGCTACCAATCACAAGGCACATTAAATCGGGCCGGCCACGTTAGCAAAAACGGACGATAACCGACTACCTAAAGTGGTCCTTGACAACCCTGCAGGATGAAGCAATATTGGGAGAACCAAGTTAAAGTGGTCGAATGATGTTGACGTAATTTTGGTGTAAAATACTAGCATGCTGTTGTGATAGATAGAAGTAGAGAGGTTTCCTGGAAGTGGCCAAGGCGCCAATGATGATTATGATGGTCTGGGAGTTTCTAAAAGGTTAGGTAGATAAAATATCTTGTCGATACCAGCTGTTACTTTGATGTTCCTAAACAGCAGTGATGGCGGACCTATTGGGCTCGGCGTGTTAAAATTTCAGAAAATCTAACCTAATCTAATCTTTTTGTTAAATAATTTAGAGCCTGAAGCAAAGATATATATTAATAATTGAACAGTTTTGCAAATATTTACTTCAAGCTTAATACGATTTTATAAAAATTTCAAACAATAATATTTTCCGTAAGAGTGCAGAATTTACACATATTCTTTGAACATTTTCGACTCATAATTTAGTCAGGTATTCACCCATAAAATATTGTGGACTAAGTCTGTTACACCCTGAATAAAATAGGTACTTTTCACAAAGGTTCACGACATGTTTAATTCATATTCATAGAACAAAGTACTGTACTAATTGAAACTTTTCATTTGAGGTATCACTCGTAGTATGACAAGTAACTAACTAACCATTATGCCGCTTTCCCGCAGAGGTAGATTAGAAGAGTGGATAAAACGCCACATTCTGCCATTCTTGCCTCGTCCACTTTCATACATCTTCGCATGTACGCTCTTGATTGTTGAAGCAAGAGTGTCTTCAAGTGTTTGGTATATTTAGTCTTTCGTGGATGTTTTCTATTATTGATACTTTCAACACTCATATTGTATATCTTCTTCACCATCCTCTCCTCGCTCATACATTCCACATAACCAAACCATCCCATGCTATAAACAACTCTACACTTGCTCTAAATATATAACTATCTCAATATATTTAATACTTGGGACAATACGCCTATTCTAGTTTATAATTTATTTATTTTTTTAATTATTAAAAAAAAAAGGTTTGAGCAGCCCTGTTCGACAGCCGTCCCGCAGCATACATGTGCCGCCGCTTTATTCACATAGGATTTGTTGGGGCTTTCAGTTTTTGCCCCCGTGCCTTTGTGTTGGGCCGAAACCTTACCCGAGGCCTGGAACTGTGCGGAGCGACTACCTGGAGAAAGGTGCAAAACTTGTCTAAATAGAGCAATGCGATACCGAATATTATTGTATACATAAATAATGTTGTTGCGTGGTTAGGTTGACTCGAAAGGAGCAGTAAAATATTTGTATAAATTTCATAAAAACGTGTTTTTTTAATGTGCATACCTGTTCTGACTGAATTCAATAGTAATGCAGTCACTCAGGCATATATGTGATTAATCTATGAACGAATAATGAACAAATTAGAATGTTCAATTAATTTTACAAGATTTATAAAAATAATATAAAGTTTATATTTACTCATGACGGTTAAACCGTTATTGAATGATGATGTTCTAGCACGGATGGATAAATACAAATAAATATTTATAATTATAAAAATTTGAAAACTTAATATCTCGTACGTGTGATGAAACATTCGGAGAAGTAAGAAATCTTGCAATTAATGCAGGGAAAAATTGCTAGAAGTCGAGACCTTGGAAGAAGAAGAATATCATGAATGAAGAACCTGAAGTAATAGTTTAGCCGGTTTACTGTAGAGATTTTTCGGGTCGCAGTAAACAAAGTGATCATAGCCAACGTTCGTTGGACGGACAATGTACAAAAAGAAGAAGAAGATACGATGTATGGCAAGAAGAAGAAGAGACAAAAGATCAGTGCTAAAGTGTGTAGTGAATATCCCTGCAGAGAAATTGTGTGACTTAGTATGAAAAAAATGCTACTCTTGATACACTGGTGTGATTGTGATTGGTATTCGATAATATCAGTGATTGAAAACTGTGACTGTGATCACAGTTTCATTACTAAAGTGCATACGCCGCACAATATCAAAATACACTAAATAAATAAATAAACATAATTTTGAGCGTTTTTATTTATATTATTCAAACTACATTTGCGTAGAAAACATATTCTAGCATTAATAATTCATATTATTATCATCACAAAATAATGAAAGCCCTTAAAATGTGAGTTTATTTTTCGGGTCAAATTCTCAGCATTTCGGAATAAATGCGTAAAACGTTTTGGAATAATCTATATATTTATAACGTCATTCCTTCATTAATATTTTCTTCTCATATTCACATGCGCCGAATCACGGTTCACAACCAAATAAAAAAATGAATCACAATATTTACAGATATTCAGTCACTGATGGTGAGTGTGACTCAAAAATATCAGTGACTGACTTACGGTTCGTGATTTTTAACTCTACACTAGTGTGACGGAGAGTTAAAATTATACCTACAATTACCTATATTTGAAATTTTCTATTAAATCTTCTTCATAGCTTTCAATTAGCAAATTAAATGCACAGTATAAAAACATATCTAAATCGATAATTTCGTATAACTACATATAATATCCCAGCATAATAATAATTACTGATGTATTATCTAATTTCATAAACTGTTCCATGGATTAAAATAAAACAAAGATGTGTCCATATGAATAAACAGGTGATGTTATCTTTTGAAACAGCTTCAATGGAATCCTCGAAGCATTCAGGATCATAATTCGCATGTCTTAAGTGATTTACATAATGCCCACAATGCGGTGTGAGATTTCAATCTTGCCAACCTTTAAGTAATTGATGGCAGCATCCCTAGGTGCGATCTTTCGACTCTTTTTGGTTTGTTGCCTACCATTTTATTTTATATTAACCAGTTTAGAATCTCGACACAGAATTTCTCTAGTGAAATGGGCACAGATCAAACAGATTTTTACATTGTATTATATAGTTACAAATAAAATAAAATAAATAAATCAAATAAAACGTTAAAAATAAAAATTTACTGATATCACACGCGGGCCTGCAAATTATATACTAGGATTTTAGACCATTACATTATTTTACATATCAAATATATCTGTATTTTTAAGCAGAACTCATTATTATTGTGAAGTTTCAGTTTTTCAGAACATAGTTCTGTGATTTTTTAATACAAATTAATATGATCAAATAGTGTATATATTTGAAATTTGTCGCATTTTAAATTATATTTGAGATTTGTCGCATTTTAAATATGATTGCTTTTTAAAAATGGAATAAAAGATGTATCAATTTGAAAGAACTACAGTATATAAGTACAACCATTTTTCGTCAACCTACTCAGTTGATGACGCGTTTCCCTGGATAGGAAGAGGTCCAAGCTCGAATCCCTGTAGCAACTAAGATATTTTTTAGAATAGATTTTTTCTATATTTGTGTATATTTTTCTAGTTTATTTATTTTAATTTGTATTATCTGTATTTATTATATTTATCTTTAAATCTAAATTATGTATTCATTGAATACACTGCATCTCTCAGATCATAATAGAATAAATACCATAATAAAATGAAGATTCTAATTCGTTGCATTGGTAGGTACTGCATTTAAATGTATCAGGAATACATATAACATGGTATTTCACTAGTGTGATCTGTTCTAAATTTTATTGTAGTGTTTAAAAATGCATCGGTACTGAGACCTGCACAATAATTTAAATAATTATCTAATAACGTACATTAACATAATACCTATCCATAGTAAAGCATCATCAAAATTTTCCAATTTTAAAGTTCTGTCTTTAGAAATAGACTTGTTTATGTTTTATTTTTAAAATGTACCAGAATAAATGAATCATATATATATATATATATTCATTTAATTCACATATTTCTGCTTTCTTTCAAATTTACCTACGCGTGACACACAGAATA
The DNA here is from genome assembly GCA_031772225.1 of Eubasilissa splendida. NCBI lineage: Eukaryota > Metazoa > Arthropoda > Insecta > Trichoptera > Phryganeidae > Eubasilissa > Eubasilissa splendida. The sequence goes on from CM062859.1 coordinate 9,629,682, forward strand.
CTATTTTAATATTAAATCAATATTTATTTCAATAATCGACTTAATTGTATGTCAGAACTTAACAGTATACCCAATGTTCAATAAAATTAATGTAAAGTAATGAATGAATACAATTTTAAAATGTTAATAAGTTTTAGTTTATCTGCGTTCGTAACGTCTGCGCGTCATTGTTATGTTTGTCGCTTTTTCAATCAAAAGTTTTGTTGTTATGTCTATTGGGTTAAGTCGATGTATAATTTTAAATTGTCTTTTATTTCATCATTAGCAAACTTCTGAGTATTTTCTAGTATTTCAAGCCTTGTTAAGTTATTAATATTATGTTAATGTATTGTTTTGTTGACTGTTTCAGTTGGTTCATCATATCTTAAAGCCTACATATACATTTTTAATATTCTCAAACAACTAACATCCTTCTAACTCACATCCCTTCCTCTAAATACTATTTATTACAAGTCAATAAAGATGGCAGATGTCAAACGACAGATGGCGGGAAACGAATTTAGACCCGTTTCAAATCAAACAAAAAATAAATCAAGCAAACAAGCACTCGACAAAAAAAAAATCTATTTACAAGCATGTTAAAATTATATAAAACAATTGATGAATACATTTTGACGAGGAAGCTCAAGTTAACTGAATAAATAGATTTTTGTGTGTTGAATCAGAGTGAATAAAATTATTTGAACAGTAAATAGACAATAGAAAAAAGATTGTTCAACTCTGAGTAATTTTATATTGAGACTACATATCAGTCTATTTCTTTTGACTCGGTTGCGAGTTATACAAGCCGAGTTTGTTATTTTCAAGTGGAAAGGTTCAGGACTTGCGTGACTGTTCAACATGTGGCTCCACCAAAAATATTCCGAACCGTTTGTAATTATTTATACACACATTTCGTAGTATTTTTTATACAAAAACAATCGTGTCTAATAATAAATAACCCTCATTTAACAATACATAGTTTAATGAAGCCATTTTGTAGCCCAACACAAGATAGCGACATTTAAATAGTGAGTTAATAGCAATATTGCGTGATTTTGTCTTTAAAGACGGCTCAAACTGATTGTGTAATTATATAACCATATGATTTATGATGATGGGTATAAATAATCCATTGGCTTGGGACAGAAATATCAAAACAGAAATTATGAATTCAAAATCACAATAAAATATTTTTTCAATGTGTTCGTCGGTAAAAACGCGCAGAATATTTTTTAATTCACACATTAAATATTTAATGACTAGACGTCACTGATGTAAGATAGGCGGAGATGAAGGATACTCTCGGAGGAAACTTCACTCATGGTCGTTACGACAATAATGATAATGGTGAATATTATTGTTAGTTTTAATAAATTTAGTATAAACAGGGTGTAATAGATCTAGTCCACAATATTTTACAGGCGGACACCTGATTAAACCACGAATTGAAAATGTTCAAGGAATATGTGAAAATTCTGCACCGTTACGGAAAATATTATTGTATGAATTTTTACAAAATCACGTTAATAATAATAATAATAATAATGTGTTTATTCCAGCGTGATCAGATTTTTTTTAACCCGATTCGTCATACAGATAATACATATTATGTTATACATTAAAGTTATGAAATAAATATTATGCTATGAAAAAGAAAAAAAAGAAAACTAAGGAAAATATTAATAAATAAATAAAATTTAATAAAAAGTTCACACATATACACACAAAATATAAATATTACTTATATAACTACTTCAGTCACGGCCATTGTTGTATATGTAGCTATTCTGTAGGCGTTGCCGTTCTCTGGTCAGGGACCAGCTTTCCATAAGAGCGCCGCTTGCACAAGAGAATCTCAGAAGCAGAACGAATCCATGTATACGGCCTTCGGTAAACATTGTAGATGCGCTGCAATAACGCGCCAATAAGCTTTACGACTATTTACTTCGAAATAAATATTAACGAAATGTATCCATTAGTTATCTATATTTTTGTTTGAAGCCTTAAATCATCTAACAAAATTTAGTCTGGCCGCTCGAAAATCGATGAGCTTTAATTTATTGTATTCAATAAAATATCTCAATTAATCGAAATAATCGCATAATAACGATTTTTTTGAAAAATGCATATCTTTGATATGGTTGAGATTATGAATATATTAATACCCATACTAGGCTTCTTATACCTTGCACGTGGATAATATAAAGTTATGATAAATATATATTATTCCGTATACATTACATAAGTATTTTGGGAAAATAATGTAAAACTATAAAATATATATAGGTACATATAGGCATTTTAACGTAATACTTCAATAATGATCCGTATGGCACCAGGTGAAAGTGGGCAAAGAAACCCAATGGTTATATGGTATGAAGATGAAGAGACATCGGTTTTCTGCAAGAACCTCCAGTAGGCAGTGGGTTTCGTATTGTACTTTGAAAAAAAGTGCTGCTTCAGCTACCTTTATAAATCTGGTAATTGTATCTCCATTGATTCACGTAGACAGAAGGATGCCGTCAAATAATACAATCATTATGACGTACAATGGTCCCACAGGGACCACCAGTATCGATGGTATAAATTATGATGTTCAGTTTAATGAATGCCAGAAAACATAAAGGAGAGAAAATGGTAAAAATCAAAATAATCGGTAAATATGAGCCAGAAATTAAAGGACGCATGGGTATGGAGAAAAAAATATATGTCCAGACTTGTAAAACATATGGAAAGGTCACGGTATTTCCAAGACAACGAAGGCCAGGCTTATACAGTCTTTGGTACACTCCACATTTTTATATCGTGTGCAATCATGGATCCTGAATGCAAGGACAAACTCTCAACTATTTGCCGAATCCTTAAATTTTTTTGGCATCTTGCTAGAAAGGAAGATAACTTGGAGAAGCTTGTTGTGGTGGGCCACGTCGAAGGACGAAGAGGAAGATTCCCCACCCGTTGGAACGATCAAGTGGAAAAGGTAATATGCATTTATCTGGTTTTAACCTTAAGATTTACAGGATGCCGAGAAAAGTGGAGGAGCATAGTCAAGAGGGCGGGTATTGATGGAGATCACGATCCTCAGTCACGAAGGACCGACGTTGGTGTGTTGAATAAGTTCTAGATAGTTTCTAGAAATTGATATATATATATTAGAGCATATATATATTTGATTAAGTAAAACACAATCACTTTGTATAAAACCACGAATTTTATTACACGCCAACCGGTTACGCTTGGCTCAAGCTTCGCCAGGGTGTATTTAAAACCGATTGGCGTGTAATAAAATTCGTGGTTTTATACAAAGTGATTGGTTTCTACGAATACATATATATACATAATATATTTATACATGTACTAGTTTAAGAATAAATATATAAATAAAATTGCTTAAAATTCTTTTTGCTGGAAAAGTTAATGAAATAATTAAATAAAATTTATATGAAAACTCACCTTTTCTGTGTCTGAAGTGGTGCTTGCCCTTCCCAACAGTCGAGCAGCAGGGCTGCTCATAGTAAAAATGCCAAGAGTTTTCATAGTCCGACGGAGACACCACCGTGGCGACATTCGTGAAGGCATTTGTCTGCCAACCGAGTCCCAAGGCCAGGGTCCATCCGATCCTCATCATAAAAACCGCCAGCAGAGTCATCACCAACTGCCTGGATGACTCCATGGTGGATCCAGACAAAATCGGCAGATTTAGATGTACAATCAATCACTCATTCACAAACCGCGAGCGTTTTGTTCATTGAAACAAAAAATAAAACAAAAAAATTAAAACTTTTAAAGTAATTTCACATTGTCTGTTTATTCACATCTCGTTGAACTCATTGGCCATGACAACTGTAAAGAAAATTATCGTATTATCTTTCTGATTCCACTTTATAGAATTATTTTCGGTTGTAAGACGATTGCTGCGACCGCGCATTATTTATTTTTCATGACGGTAACAAAGATTTTCTATTTGTGTGTGTTTTTAAAATGATAATGAATACAAGTACTTATATGAAATAAGCATTTATACTATTTTTTTAACTTAGTTATATGCGCGTGTCGTATGAAAAATAGTATACACTCGCTGCCTTCGAGGACGACATTGTAATAATAATTGAAAACTTAGATATGTTGTAATGTTAATTATGCCATTTAATGACTTTATAGAAGGATTGTATATTACTTGTATAAACACCGTGATATTTGTTTACGCGCTAGACCAATTATGTATGTTCCAAAAAAATCCTACTCTACGTGTTTGTTTTTCAGCAAAATATTATGTCTATTCGGTACATATGACAAGAGCAGATCATCAGTCGCCGTGCGCGTGTGGATGCTGCATTAGGTTTACTATACCTATCTGTCCCTCCCCCCTTTACCTTTACCACAGAGCACGACTTTTTCTGTGTGTGATCTATGACTTGTGAACTGTCAATAAGAGTGAACGGCCTGCTCGTGCTCATTACTGACTTGAAGTCATTGTAAAGTTACTGATGCTATTGTGTTTTTGGTTTTCTCGCAGTGCGTGCCGAAACTGCTGTTGTATATATATATCACAGTGCTTCGTGCTAATTATCGAAGAAGTGTCCTGAAGTTCAGGAGAGCTGTGAATACAGCAAGAAAATTTAGAAAAAGCCTTTACTGTTCTGTCCCCCTACCACCCTTTCTACATTCCGTTTCACCGCTCCCGTGTATAAACAGTGTCGTTATTTTGTATGATGATTCTAACAGAATAATATTCGTTATATCGTACATTAATGAACTGAATTTATGATTTAGATATAAATACGACCCAAATATGACATAAATTTTTCATATAAACGTCTGTGAGGTACAAATGTGCTTTTTGAAATCAAGTAGATTTTGGAGGTGACAAATATATCGATCCCGGTACCTTTCGCATGCTAAGCCAGCGTTTTGCCAACTTAAGCAATCCTCTAATGTACTGTAGTGTTAAATTGATACTACAACTTTATTCATTAGTAATATTGATTTTTATGTGTTAAAATAATTTAATGCATTCTAAATATCAAATTTATATACTATATTTAATTTTATTTGAAAAATAGTTACTCCTGGTGACTTAAAATAAGCTAATATTTATTTATTGAAAGCTAGTGCGATGGTTAGCATCTCAGTCTATCATGCGGGAAACCCGGGCTCGGTTCTCCCTACGGAAGATTTTTATTTTATTTATTTAAATGAATATAAAAATACTTTTCCGATTAATTTTTAAACATAAAAAAGTGAAATCCTTTAAAACACGTATCATCACTTTTGAGCTGTGACGGTTACGATAATTGTTTCAATTTAAAAAAGCAGAAGAAAAGAAAAGCGTGTATTAATTATCCATATATTAATTTCGATAGAAGTTATATAGTTCTTCCTTTATCATTAATATAATATATCATTAATATTCATCAAATTTTTAATTTGTTTTTACACTAGACATACACGAACGACACACTTGTCCGTCAGACAGGTGGCAGGTAGATACGATAATTATTATGTATTGTCTTTGATTGGTACTAAAAAATACGACAATATACAAATAATAATATGAAAAATTTATATACGCACACTGCACATTCATCATTTTTTAAGTTCATTAACGTTCAACATTATTTGACACATTTCGAAACTTGAACATTCGAACTTTCGGAAAAAGCTGCCGTAACATGTCTGTAGATTCAAAGTTAAACAAATGCAATTTAGCATTGAAAAGTTGAAATTACCTATCACAACTTTAGAATATCCGCGATTTCCTTGATCAAAAAATATTACAATTAATTCAAATACTTAGCATACATTAATTTTATTTTTTTAATGTTCAATTTGGTTTTCCTACGGGATTTATTAGTAATATCCAAAACAATTATTAAATATAATTTTACTCAAGGTATATAACCTGGTTACACTCATGAACAAACACTATATTGCACTGTTGTCTTACTTTTCTCATTCTCGAAATATTAGACTATTTTTGAACTTTTTTAATACATGATTCGATAGATTAGTAACTCTCAAAAATGAAATGTATGCAATTAGTTTACTCAAGTCGAGTAAATTTACTGATTTTCACGCGAAACCTGTTAAATTAATTATGTTTAAATGTGAAGAATATCTTAATGCACAATAATAATGTATGAAGAAAATAGTGTTTGTGAGAATTAATTAATGAGTCATTCGCATCGTTGATTTGATATTACAAAAGGTATCAAACAGCACTATTTAATTTCTACATTGATAATTGCATAAGAGGAATGAAGAGATTGGAACGATAACTATTATACGGTGAAATCTCAGGTATTCTTACTAGCACTGTATAGGTGTTGAGAGAAAAGCGATAATTGGACTCTTTTAAGATTAAAGACTACTGAAAGATTTTTGATAATATGTAGGAGAAGGATTTTTGCAAATTTTAGATGTTTTTATTAGATTTTAGATTGTTTTAAATGGATAGAAAACATAAATGAGTTAAGTGGATTATCTTTAAACGTTGCGATCAACATAGTTCAAGACCGTAAGGAATCGAAACATATTGTATCTGACCAAGTACAGACATATTAGAACACAATGCTCAGCACTGAGAACACGATTATAAAGAAGAAGTCTATATTATGCAGATGATTCAGTGTTAGATGTATGAAAGGCAAGAGTGGTATTCCAGGGCGGAAGAGTAGAGCGTTCTATTTCTCAATTTATCTGGGAAATGGTGTGATAGCACGTTATTTAGTTATTATGTTATAAATTTGTTTACACAGGTATATTTTAATAGTGATGGTTAAACCGTTATTGTAGCTGCGATTGTGTTCGATTGCAACGACGATCGATAACTGTTTAAACAAGTTATAGATATCTCATAGAGACGAAGCTATTTTTATTATATTTAATGGAAACATATGGAAGTATGGTAAATCACAAGGCTTACGACCTATCTTAAGTGATCACTTTATACAAATTAAACGTTCACCATTCTCACCCATTAATCAATCTCCATATCTATCAAATTGGTAAAGATGGCGATAGCGTAGTTGTACTAATTACGCGAAGTGTTTCCACATAATGACATATATACAACTTCCAAAAATTTGATAGATATGGAAATTGATTAATGGATGAGAATGGTGAACGATACATTTTTATAATGTGATCACTTAAGTCAGGTCATAAGCTCTGTAATTACCCATACTTTCATATATTTCCATTAAATATAATAAAAATTGCTTCATATCTATGAGATATCTATAATTTGTTTAATAGCAGTGCCTTTGTAGGTAAAAATCCAGTAATTGTGTGTTCTTGGATATATTCAAATATTGCTGATAAATGATAATTCATTATTCTTCGAGTATTAGCTGGTATTCTAGATTGTAAATCTATAAAAGTGAAATTTTTGTCACCAATCATCGTCACAATCTTAGTCATTAATATATAATTGATAGATAGATGGAGCTTATTATTCAGCTGTTTATTTTACATATTCATAAGGAAGAAGTCTGGCAACAATGTATTATATATAGTTCTTGCGGAGTTCAAATACGAATCGTTATCTAGGAATGTAATATGAAACTGTACAACCGAATGTTGTACGATTTCATACGCAAAAACAAAGCGAACAACCGATGCCGAGCAGTGGTACATAAAATATAAATGCTTCTGCTAAAAAGGCATTATCTGAATGTTCCAGTGCCGGCACATGTGACATGATAGAAGCCTCAATAATGAATGCACTTTGGTAAATGCAGACACTTTGGAAAATGGTTATACTTTGAGCTCGAGTGCACACTTTGTGATTGTTTCATTTTATGACTACTTTTCATGAAAGGTTGTAGGTTATGTCATCAAAAATTACTTTAATAATTCTTTAATAAGTAATTATGGACACCACAAAAGATATTTAATATAATAAGGGATCAAATTATATGTTTACTAAATTAAACTCTGAATCTCTAAGCATCGTACTCCAAAAATATCACCGAATTTAAGCGGTATTACAGAATTCCAGGTGGTGATGTATTGGAACGTAAAACCCACAAAAAGTTCAAGGAACAACATTTTAGCAAGTGAGAAGTAGAATTACCACAAAATAAAAATGATTGGCTGAATGGCACAAGCAATTGCCCAAAGTATCTCAGAGATTAGGTTAGTAAATATTTAATTGTTAGGAGAACACATTCCTTGTGAAGTTGTAATTATTCAGAACATAGGTCTGTGATATTTAAAATATTTAGTTGGGTTAGATTAGATTAGATTAAGTTAGAACGCAAAGACAAGTTTTTTTTAGTGACAAATAATATAAAGAAGTAAATATCTTGTTAAATATGATCTAAAATTTTATGAACATTTACTAATTTTAGGAAACGAATGTATTTTTTTGTACCCATATTTTAATTAAATTTGATAAATAGTTAAATACAGGCTATATATTTATATATAAGGATACAAGTTGGAAATCTTATCCAATGACGTGTTAAAACAATAACAAATTTTTAAAATATAGCAAAATATTTTTTTGAAATAAATATTTAAAAATGTACAAATGTATACTCTGAATATGAACGACAAAATTTATTTATAGAATTGTCACAAATAAATAAATAATAAAAGTACCTAATAGGCGCCTACCTAGCTTCCTATCGTGTTTTTACTCTGACAGCATAATGTATTTACATAATAGTTAGAGTAAAAAAGTTTTAGAATTGAGATTTCGAACTGGAAACTGTAACATTAGTCATGATTCAGCACGTTGGTCTGACGACATAGAACGTTCGAAGAAAGCAGCTGGATGCGAAGGTCAGAGGATAGAGAGTAATGGTGTTCATTAAAAAGAGGCATATAGGTTGGTACTATACATAATCCAGGTATCTAATAAATATTTATTTAAAATATGACGTTGTAATAATATTTGTTTATGTAAACAAACCTTGTGTAAAGGAGGAACGTTTAAGATAAATTTCTAAAAATTAGTGTACCTACCTGTTGGTATTACCGTATTATGTATAGGAAAATAAATATTTTCAAAATACAATAAATAATTTTAATTATGCATTTTTCTATCTAAACTAGCATCCTCGGATAAAAGAAAACGACGGGTCCATATGATTAAAAAATAAACATTAAAATATATTTATACCTATAGTAAAAAATTAGCTAACCTACCCCGTCGTTATAGAGATTACGAGATTATATATGCATAATTTATATATAAAATATACCTACTCCCGCAAACATAAAAAAAATATTACTTTTTTATGTCAAAGTTATCAGATTTTCCATATCAATGAGTCAAATAAGAAAAATAATATCCTAAAGAATATATGGTTATAATAATACCTAAAATATTTTTTGATGTATTTTTTTGTTAACATTTTCAATATTACATATTCGAAATTAATAAGTATTAAAATTATATTCGCTTCAATAAAAATTAATGTTCTAGATTTGCCGCCTTCAGTTATGTTCATTGAAACATACGTACCGTACGAAATTATAACGGCAACGTCGTTTTAATCTAACCCTTTAAATGCCCACCGCACACGACTCGCGTTGCACAAGTACCACACATGCTCCACATATAAATTATAAATTAAGCATTAAAAAAAATATGTGGATGTGACCGCCGCCGACCGCATGTAACAATGACGGAGCGCGATATTACAGTGTACCCGGTATGTACCCACGTGCGGCGGGTCGCTGCCGCCGCGATTTTAGGCCTAGGACTAAACGATCGCCGGTCTTTCGGGCGAGCGGGCCCATAAATCATCCACGGGCCCCGGCAAACAGCCCCGTAATGGCGGACCAGAGATAAGCCAAACTTGATGACGTTTCACTATTTCGCGGACACGTTTCGGCACGCATTCGTGTGGGCGGACACGCGTACGGCCGACGCGCGCCCGACTGGTCGCGTATTATTCGCGGTACGTACCTACGCGGCGAATTTCGAGCGCGGTTTCGTTCCCGCCATGGCTTCCATTAGGAGGTCCGTAGATCGTTGAGTAATAATAACAAATGGCTGAACGATTTGATTTTTTGAAAATGGAATACAAAACGGAGATTCTTATGAGCGCGAGGTTAGGACGAAGAAGTCTTGAAAGAGCGCCACAGTGGTTTGGCTGGAGATATCTTAGGGTTAGCTGTGAGGTTGACTCCGATCTGAGACTTGTTTAGATGCGTCACAAACTGTATTTAATATGATTGAGAAGTGTCAATCCTAAGCTAATATAAGAGAGAAGAAAAAAATGTCAAGTTTTATGGACTTTTTTCATCTTCTGAATATTATGTTCCAGTCCGATTTTGTTTGGTTACTATTTTGGTTTGGCATATATTTGTTAATTCGAATATAGTAGGCGTAGAGAATAGTTGATCACAATTTTTTATGGAGCATATAATGCATAAACAACATGGAACAACAAATATTTTGCAGCTCAAAATTGAAGACCTCGACTTTTGTAAAAAATACACCATGAGCGACGAAGCTCATTTCGACTTAGCGGGTTTTGTTAATAAATAAAACAGGCATTATTGTTGTACCAAAAATCATTAAATGATATATCAATAACCTTTACATCTACATAAAGTGACTGTGTATGGAGCGCCATGTGGCGTATGTGACTATTTCTTTCAGGGTGTAAGAAGCAATGCTGTAACCGTCGTAATATGTCGTAAATCTTCACAGCAGCCGAATTGGGTCGATTGGGCCTGCAACACATGATGTTTCAACAGGACAGTGCCACCCAATACTCAGTCCGAGCTACGCCGGCATAATGTCAAAAAGTAATGATATCGACTGACCTCTTCGATCACCTGATTTGACGGCTCCCGACTATTTTCTGTATGGGTACTTGAAAAAAAATGTCTATGCCAATAAGCCAACAACAATTCTGATGCTCAAATATTTTATATTTGAAATAAAACTGCTGAAATGACGCGCGAAGTGTGCGAGAATGTTATGAAAAATATGGTTTGAAGAGAACGCATTTGTGCCGCTGCCAGAGGTAGTCACTTGGCCGATGTCATATTTCATAAATAATTGTAATGAACTAAATAATTGATAAATAAAAACTAAGTTAGAAAATTTTGTTTTATTTTATAGTTATTCAAAAACAATACCGGCCTGGAACATAATATTCACCCTGCATTTTTCCAACCAAACAACTTTGAAGGGTCCAGTAGGGTTCAGAGAAGTTTGTGGAAAAACCAACGAATCAATACATCTAAATTATCATGAACATATCATTTGACAACGAAGATCAAAATGGTAATCATTAACATGTTCATTATGAGTAACATTCATACATCACTCATCAATTAAATATACTACATTCACATATTCTCTTATGGTACAAATTTTATATGGTAATAATTTTTTTTACGCTTATCATGAACATCATTAAAAACAGGTGAAATACTAGAGCTAAAAAAATATATACCACTTACGCGTTTTTATGAAAAAAAAAAAAAAAGTATAATTTATCTTAAATTGTACAATTTTTCATACTTACAAAAAAACACGAAACTTCGGTTTTTTTTGTTCAATAAATAGTTTTTATAATAAATGATAAATAAATTCTTTTTATCTGCACATTACGTTACCTATCTAATTTAATTACGTTTGAAAAATATAACATTGTTGATTTAATTGTATTTTCACGAAAACATTATTTTATGCAAGAAGGAATAAATATTGGGTTGACGCATAATTATTGCGGCTTTTTTCGCGTCTTTTTTTCGTTAAATAAATTGGTGTTTTGTGTGCTTTTTTTAAAATAATTTTTCTCTATTTGTCGCAGTTAATAAAAATGCGTGTTGAAAATTCTACTCATATTCGCCATATTATGCTGTACCACTTTGAGAAAGGTTGGAAGATGGCGGAGTCATTTCGCGATCTCAACGAACTTTTCGGCGAGGGAACAATCAGCAAAAGCCAATTTGAAAGATGGTTCAAGAGGTTCAAAACGGGCGACACGAACCTTGCAGATGAAGAAGGAAGAGGCCGCCATATTCAGCGACCGAAGCTTCTACAGACTCACGTCAATCGCTCGTTGAAAAACTGGCAAACGAACAAAATTTTCGACGATTTTGATGACTTAGTAACCGATATCAAAGGGTTCTTAAAGTAGATGGTGACTACGCTCCGGAATAATCATTAAACCATCTATTTGTTAAATATTTTTATCGTTTTTGTTGAATAAAATTTGTTGAAAAAAGCCGCAATAATTACACAATAATAGTAAAATATTGTCTACAAGTTGTACGCAATAATTTTTTTAAAAATGGATTCTTTGTGCGTAATTACAATTTTCTTAGAAATTCAGTGTATTTGATTGATTTATTTAATTATACTATACAACGAATAATTAATATTGTACTATGCTTGTTTCGCTAAAATAACCAGTGTTAATACGTACAAAAATTCCCATATTGGATAAAAAAATTAAGGACCAAAACTGGGAAGATGGATCTTTAACCATCAAATGACGGCTGTAATTAAAGTATGATTAAATTAATTTGGGGTTTTCCAGCAATTATCGTAATATTTGTCAAAATATTTTATTATGTTTGTACGAAATTGAATAACTGACGATTATTATAATAACTATACCTACTCTGTATTAAATGAATATTTAAATAAATTATTGATAATAATATTTCTGTTACAGTATTGAATTTTTACAAACAATTTTGATCAAGAATTTTTTGTGTATTAAGTTTGTCAATTCAGGATTGAAAACAAATAATTGCAGGAGGGTAATTTTCAAGTGGAATAGATGATCAGCAAGAATTTTCATACGCATGTATATGTATATCATCATTATAATCCCTGGCTCTACGACCGAGGTCTTGGTATCTTCAAATATATACCTCACCGGTATCTGCTTTTATTGCCAACGCCATGAATGGATAAGAATTTATTTATGTTATTTTAAAAGACAATTTTGATGTATCTATTCTTTGATTTTGATTATTTGATTATTAATTAGCCATTTCGGCAGTTATACATAATCCATACACTGTTTACGGCCTAACCATCGAAGACTTATTAATTGTATGAGGTTACAACGCCTACGCTACACTATATTTTCTTTAACAACTCCAAAAATTTAAAATACATCAAGTGTTGCTTTTTCTTTCTTTGTTACTATTATAGGTACACATAATAATATTATTATATAGTATTGTTATGATACAGCACACAGTGCATTGACGACAAATTTTCGAACCTATATGTTACACTTTTCAAATTGATACATCTATCGTTCCATTATTTGAATGCCATCTACTTTATTTTTACGGAATCTCAAATACCTTTAAGTAATCAGATAGAAGACGCCAGAATTAACAAATCATGTTTATTAAATTTTGGACAGGTTAAATCGGTAAATGCACATTCCCTGGATTGGAATAGATCCAGGTTCGAATCCCGGTAGCAACAACAATATTTTTCGATAAACATGATTTTATATGTATGTCTTTCTAATTAATACATTTAATTTATATTAAAAATATCGCAGACTTATGTTCTGAATAATTAAAACTTCACAATAAGAATGTGTTCTCCTTAATAGTTTTTATGTCTTCGTCCATTTCGTTTATGCCTGTTAAAAGGAATCAAATATAAAATTCATCTAAATACTTTTCATTTCCATTAAGGGTAGAAATAGTTTATCACTTAAATATAACATACAGATAAGTATACGCAAAATGCAGTGACAATAAGTCGTTACCAGAACAAAGATATCTAAGATCGTTAATAAAGTCAAAACGCATTCTCTCTGTTTACAAAAGCGAAAATTCAACAATTTATTACATCCCGGGGAGAACTAATGAAATGAAGGCAATAACATTTGCACGAGTACAAGCAGTAAAGGCTTGAATGTAAGTAATATTATTATATTTAAACTGGGGAGGAATCTGCTCCACAATGGTATCTCCTAATCAGCGCATAACTAACGTTCCCTATATAATCTCCAGAACTAAGCGAGTGTTCACCAGCGGGAGTTAATGCCCCTGAAATAGTTCCACAGGGTGTCGGAGCTACCTCGCGGGGGATGCTTGTGACGCGAGGGTAGTGGGGAAGATTATCATTGATGGTGTGATGGAGTACCTACACGTTATGTATTTCAGTGCATTAGTAATTCAGGTAAATAGAATTCGGTTTCTCTCTGTCACGGTTCATCGATTTTACAATCTTCCATGAGCTGGGAGAAGTACTATAATATAATAGAATTTCTTCAGTGAAATTCCACCGTGGGTACTTTTTGTTAATGGTTGAATATTGTGAGTGTATTTGGGAAAAATGAATTTATAGAAAAATGACAATTTCTATAACAAAAAAAAAATTATATCTAAATGTAAATAAATGTACACAATAATTTCGTTGAAAAATATATATTCACATCTGTGTCGCATGGTAACACAAAATTAACAATATCTATTTCTAACTCCACGTGAAAGTTTGTGATTTTCGCACAAAACAAAGAAAAATATTTTGCTATTTTATTTTAGCTGATTTTAAAAATAAACTAAAGTAACTAGGTAGGTACTAATTTTTTAAATATATAACGATTTCTCGTCGTTATTAACGGGCATTTTCTAGTATTATTATACTTAATTTTTATTACGGCAACATAAAACAATTAAGATACGTTTACAATTCTAGCACGTAAAGTTTATTTTACTAAATTAAAGCCATAAAAATATTATTTTCACTTAATTATTAGCGTATTTTAATATACTAAGTATAAGTGTATAGTGTATAAAAGATTCTTAAAATAAAAAGATACTTGTTATAGAATCTGATATCTGATAAATAAGAGGAAGTAAAGATACAATATTATCCCAAATAAACTTTCACAGGAAACAGCTACTTTATATATGACTGTTATAAAAGTTATAGGTGCCTACTTATCTACCAGTGCTGTACGTGATAACGCTTGATATCATATATAAATTTCATTTTAGTAGTTGAAATGCAGATTTCACTTTAAATCTAGTAATATTCGTGAAATTTTAAATAATAGATGTTTATTTTTTATACCGTTAAAGTAATTCAAAAACAGAATATAAATGTTTTGCTTGTCACACATATCGTACCATTCATGCGTTTTTTCCTCGAGAAATTGAAAAAAATTAGTTTATCAATTATCTTGCATTACATTGTTTTAAATTAATATAATATGATGCAAATTGTAACAATCGTGAAAAATTAGAAGCGTTATATTCAGCGTATTGTTGCGACGTTCAACGATATTCCGCTAGTGTTTACTTTGATAATAGAGTAAGTCATTTTAACCTTAAATTTTTTATTTTCTTATAAGCTACATGCAAAATTTATATGTCAAAATAAATTATCAATCTAGTAGACTAAATAATTTTTGAAACATTGTGTTGTGTTATATACAAATATTTTTTAATCAATTCAAACGCAAACATTTAAATATCTCAAAACGAAAGAAACTGATTTAGATCACTCTCATAATAATGGGCACACACATATATATATATCATTTGGTTAGTTAATTCTCTCGCTAATGCATTAAAATTATGTAAAATTTTCTATCTTAATTTCAAAAGATATTTCTAACATTCTATTTAATACGTTATAGGAGAGACTAAAAAATAAAATATTTTCAATGTATAAGTATTTTTAGTATATTTATTTTATTAAAATATGATTCATTTTACAATTAGTAGGTGTAAAAATCTACATTTACACTAAATATATTTAACATCATCAGCACCATTAAATCAGAATTACATAATTTTACGACAATTTGGCATGGAAACCAATTGGAGATGTAACTAAGAAGGTAGAGCGCTTATTTAGAATTCGAGAGATACGGAATCGATACTCGATGATACATAAAGATGAAAATAAAACACGCGCTATATTTAATGTAGTTTTCGTGACACATTTTATTAGAAGAGAGTCTGGAAAAACATATTCCATGTTAGAAATTAATTTTTGTAAAATCAGCGCCGACTAATGAACACACCACGCCTGTTTAATTTCGTAGTAGAACATTTAATATACTGCCTGGGGCGGATTCTAGCCTGCTAATGTGCCCTCCCCGGCCGCGGCCCGGCTCTCATCATCTTGATTCCTGATTACCACTTCAAACTTTGGATGTTTTCTCTCGCTGGCAACCCGAAATTTCCCAATCCGAAGTGCTTCGAGTTGCCGCGAGAGGCGCTAAATACGCTGCCGAAATCTCCCGCCGAAGTTTCCCGCGCGGAGCGGAATCAAGATGGTGGCCTTAATTATTAATTTCAGTTTCAACGACGTGTCTTTAAATGCAATTAGAGACAAAGTTAGCTGGATAAAATATGCAAATATTTTTTAAAGATTGATTTATAATCTCGAGTAGATCATCATCATCTCTTTAATCCCCTCATTGGGGGTCCAAAGTTTCAACAAGGCGTCTTCATGTACCCCTCTCTTGCACCGTTTCAATATTTTATGACCAGTCAATATAAATTTTTCCTCCGGAGTTGCTAAGAAGATAGCCAGTACTAGTGACATTCGCAAGATATGTTCAAGCTGTCGCAATTACGATATTTCTATTTAGAGAAAGCTCGACAATAATTACAGGAATAATCACATTTTGTAATGTAGGCAGAACAGATGGTAGATAGGTACCTTCTGTAATCGAATTAAATTATTATTGAATACACGAGAAGTACTCACCTACTTATGTTGGATACGTAAGCCTCAGTTGATTTATTTAATAAATGAAACGTTCATATAGCAATATATTTTCGTATCTAATCAAGTAGCATAGCGCTAGATGAGTAAATAATATTTTTATTTGAAATATAGATGCATGTGGCTTAAGAAATTTTAAATGCGACCGGCGTACAAACAGCGAGAATTATTTAACTGTTTATAATGACAACAATAAATCTTTAATGATATAATATACAAATTTATTTTAACTGTGTTAATTTCATTAGTTAAAAAATATATTTTATGACACGCGTTCAATAACTATCGCCTTTTTCAAAAGCAAACGAAATGGATTATTCATGTCGTATTTTTCTAAGTTATTTAATTATCACACAGGTATGTTCTGAAAGTTAACTTCACAAATAAAATAGGATTTCATTATTAATTAGTATAATTATAAAAATTTAATATTCCTTAAAACAGTGGATCCATTAGTTGAAATGAAAACAATAAGAAACGAGAACGAGTCTCCAGAAGAGCGAAATCTCTGCGACGAATGGATGGAAGAAAAAAAAAACAGACGCCAAGTAAGTCTTCGCAGTGTGATGCAGTCAGGGTTCTTAGATTGATAACCAGAGATACGCTGGTAGGATTCACTTCTGGGGGGTGATACCATCGCCGGTCCTGTCTTCTGGACTCCAGGAGTGGGGGTGCTCACTGATGCTATCGGCGGTAGCTGAGCCATGTTTCGTATTAATTTTTTAATAACTTCATGAATATAAGTTAAAACGCCAAGACCCGGGGAAATATAAAGTCAATCTGAAAAAATTATTCAGAACATAGGTCTGTGATATTTTAAATACTAATTGAATGTATTAATTAGAAATATTCACATTTAAAATTAATTTTATCGAAAAATATTGTTGTTGCTACCGGAATTCGAACCTGGCTCTCTTTCCAATCCGGATGCAATATATTATATTAATATTTTTCGATTAAATTGATTTTACATGTGTATCTTTCTAATTAATTCATTTAATAAGTATTTAAAATATCACATATATATGTTCTGAATAATTACTACTTCACAATAAGAATGTGTTCTCGTTAATACTATATAAGTTGTATCATTGTGTCCAAAATGTAATAACAATTAATTATTTATTTTGGTGTCTCATCGGACTATCCAAAGGTATCTGAGATTCCGTAATAATAAACTATATGGCTTTCATATAATGGAATGATAGATGTATTAATTTGAAATGTGTAACATATAGGTTCGAAAATTTGTCGTCAAAAGTACTGCCTGCTGTAGCATAGTCGGTTAATGAACCCGAATTGGAAAGAGATCCAGGTTCGAATCCCGGTAGCAACAACAAAATTTTTCGCGTATCTTTCTAATTAATACATATAATTAGTATTTGAAAAAAAAAAAAAAAATGTGCGTTTAATTTAAAGATTCTTTGCGAGTGCGGATGATGAGCGTGCTGCGACATTTTTGTTTAGGTCATCCGAATCTTAGCGATACATGGAAAAAATCACCCTGTACATACATCGTATGAATTTGATTTGAAGTGGTCAGTCAGTTGATAAAAGGACAGGGGGTGGCATCTCAATTCACCGCCAGTATCGCCGCTCTCAGCTGACCAACAACGCGGGCGACATCTACACCCGGGTACCGGACTCCCGCCGAGAGGAGTCACATCCGTGTCTCGTCTTCGTACTCCGCTAACTTTGTACTCTTCTTTTTATACCTAACTTAATAAATGACATGTATAAAAAATATCGTTTCTTTCTACCACCAACCTCCACAGTGTGGTAATTATTTTTCTTATACATAATGTACTGATCGAAACGTGCACAATATAAGAAAGTACACTACATTAAAGTAACTTTTTTATTATTGTTGTTATGTGTTGTGCCTGCTTGTACTCAGGTATAACGCAATTCATCGGCCGATACATGTTTGTTTTTTGTATCGAGTCTCGACTCTCATAGAGAAGAAAAAAAATGTTAAAAGAAATTATATATAATTATTGATTATGTTTAAAAATGTACATATCTCATTTAAATATTCTAATAAAAAAAAGACATGGTAATATAACATTTTATACCAATATTTTATACTGGTATTATATATTAGTTGTTCTAAAACCTGACGGTCTGACATGTTGTTGGATATGCCAGTGGAAGAAGATGGAGAAACTAACTAACTAATTTAACATCACACCGTTTCTCGCGGGGGTAGGCAGAGAGCATAGAGCGCCACACTCTTCTGTCTTGACACACAATGCTCGCCTCATTCACATTCTCATATAAGCTCAATTGTCTGTGTAAACAGCATACAATCAAATCACCTATTTTCGCTCCCATATTCATACATTCCAGTACTTTCACTCAATTATCCATATACAAGTTGAACAGCTATGGAGACATTACACAACCCTGTTTGACACCATTTGTAATGTCAAACCATGGTGTGAATGATCCATTGATACTTACACACGCAGAACTTCCTTCGTATAGGGATGCGATTGCGTGTATAAGTTTACTATCACCCTGTTATCAGAGAGTACCTTCCATAACCATTATCTTATAACTTTATCATACGCCATTTGTATATTTGATTTTATAGATGAAAAAAATGCGGCAGAATTGAATATAGGTATATATTCTGGTGATATCACCAACATTTTTAAAACAGATAAAACGCTTCTTATCCCAAAGAAAAGCACAAAAACAGGTGACAATTAAATGTTACATATTACATCGTAAAATTTAAAGATATAATCACACATAAGTTTCTGACCGGTCGTGAAACCATGTGAATATTTTAAATTATTTTATTTATATTAATGAAACGAATTCCCAAGCATGTATAAACATAATTCTCCCTTCAAACGCTCATTTTGTTAATTTTTTAAAAATAGATTTTTAGATCATTATTTTATGACTTATATTCGAAGTTATGCATGTCGTATTTAATACACTACAATTTTTCTAGTATCTATAGATTACACAATTAAACAATTTAAATAATTAATGTATTACATTTTCCTAAAGAACTCTTCAGGTGAGCGATAAAAATCATTTTGCTAATTTCCAACATTTTACATTACCAACATAATATTATTTATTACAGTTAATTAAGCGTGTTAAAGGCGTAAATAATGTTTATTAATATCGATAATAATATTACTTAAGGAAATTCCTTTACAGAAATATGATTAAACAAACAGATTAGAAATTCTGAATACAGATTTTATCTCTGTTTAGTTATTTTTCATCCATTGGATACGGCCTAAGCAACTAAAAATAAAGTCAATGAACTTTTCACATGTTAAATAAATTACGTAATTATTTATTTATTGATTTGAATAATCTTGTTAAGGTGGATAATATTAAATTACATAGATATAACCATATGGAATTCGTTCATTTTTATAGCGATACTACAGCCAACGGGCAGTTATTAGACATATTAAATAAAGCCTTACACAAATACCAAATACAAGTTTCGCATTACTTAATGTATATTATTACATATAATTTAAAGCTATCCAACTTATAAACTTCTATAGATAATTGAACTGCTCTAGACAAGGTTAAGTGTAATATAATTATTATTATAAATTTTATTGTTGCCATTTTTCATAATATTATCATTCCTTGATACATAAACCAATGTGAACATGTGAAAAAATGTAAGAATATACAATTCTTTCATAAAACAGTGCTACCACTAAGACTTGAACCCGATAACTTTATATTGCCCGTAGACTGCTCTCACAGCTGGTCTTAACAGACATAACTAATTATCAAGTAGGAAGTATTACTTTTAGCGATATTTTTCTAAATTAATTTATACCACTACGATATTGAAAAATAATGGAATTATAAGTGAATATTTTCGATGACAGAGATTACAATAGCGTTAATGCAACATAATGAAAATAAATAAATAAAGCTGAAGAGAAAAATACCGGACACAAGGGCGTTTTATAAATGAGAGTTCATTTTTTCAACTTTTTCAAAGTCTTTGAAAAAAAAAACTGACAGAAATAATAAATAAAACATATTTTCACCCACAGACCACCAAGTAATAATTATAATAATAGTGTTAGACATTAATTAACTAATGCAATTTTTTTTGTCTCATTATTTTCATTTTAATATCACTTACGTGATCACTTTGGTACCAGTTAAGCAATCAAATAGCTCGGCGAAATATGGCTCGATTAGAACGAAAATTTAAACGCTGACAATATAATATGCATTCATGTAAAAAATACGTCTTGTTTACACAAAGATTTAATTTTCGAAGAGTAAATACTTTTAAGATTGATTTGAGAAGATCAGATTTATGTTTCCACCAAGAATATGTGTAGAATGTCCCTCGACCTGCAAGTAATGTTCCTAACCCCTCTATTATATGTACACTTTATTTTATGTTTATTCATTTACTGGTATGTAATTTTCACCCTATTTCACAACTCGATAGCCGTTGTAAAATTCCAGTCAATGATTGTGCAAATTACTAAGAAAGATTCGATCTACTAAGGTTCGTTGTTAGAAAATATTGTGTAAATTTCTGAACCATTTTCATATTTAATTTAATGTATAGTATTATATTTAATTTCCTACCCATTAAGTGCAATACTCTAATATAGTAATTTAAAAATAATAAAAATCGAGCTTTCCTAATCTGCCTATGGAATAATTGGAAATAATGTTTGTCGCTAGGTTGCAAAGTGTATAATGAATATAAATTATATATCTATACATATATGTATATATATATATATATTCTTTAATATTTGCAAATTAAACATAGTGGTTTATTATGTTCATTTTTATATATATAATATAACTTTTTTTTATAATAAATACTTTGTTTAATACATCAACCGATATCAATAACATACATCAACAGTTAAATAACCTATAAAATAATAAATATAGGTATATATTTGTTTATTTTTTTAATACAGACGATATTCATTTTATAGAACTCCATTGTTAATCAACACAATAAATAAAATACGATTGTTTAGTTCTATATTTAATTATTCCAAATAATTGGATCTTTTCAGCTATATAGGCCATTATCAAATATATATACATATATTTATTTATTTTATTTAAACGTAAATATGATATACGGTAAGTTCTCCATTAAACTCTTCACCTATTCTGATTATATGTTATCCGGTGACGTTTACCATGTGCTTTCGCGAAGGTACAGAATTATTTGAAAACTACTTTATTATTATACATATGGGATATAACTTTTAAAAAAAAACATTATACTTTTTACAATTAATTCAAATTAATCTAAGCTCTTGAGTTATAATAATAGGACTATCACCTGACCACCGCTAAAATAAACAAGTCCGTCAAAGTGAACCTAGAGAAATACTTCTAAGAATCCATAATTACTGATTTTAGTGCCGACACTAGTAAACTTATGAATTTAGATTAAACGTAATAGAAGTATGAACGGTAAAAATAATTAAAGAGGATATAAGAGAGGTTTATAAAGACACGGAGAGTATAATACACAAAACGAAAAAATTACTACTACTATACTATTTAATATCACACATTTCTTTAAATAGGTTTGCGTACTCGAAATTTTAATATCTATATATTTTATTTTATATTCACGCCTTTTACTTCATTCAT
Organism: Eubasilissa splendida; assembly: GCA_031772225.1. NCBI lineage: Eukaryota > Metazoa > Arthropoda > Insecta > Trichoptera > Phryganeidae > Eubasilissa > Eubasilissa splendida. Next base: position 9,652,012 of record CM062859.1, read on the forward strand.
ATTTTTTCTATACCTATTGAGTCTCGTTATTAATTTGACAGTCCATTTAGCATGCAACACAAATATACACTTCCGGCACCACCAATACATGGTAAATGGCGTAAACTGGTGCTTGTTGGCTAGTTCGTAATATATTTTCTATATATATAGAAAATATATTCATATTTAAATTTAAAAAATTTGAAATATATGGTATATATATTTAGCATATTTTTCAATTTTTTTTTTGCGAATTATTTAAAAAAAAAATTTCAAGGTATTATTAGTAAGATGTTCGAACGAAATCAGCATTTTCTTGTCTCATATCTTGTTTACAAATACTGAATCCTGAACAACTGGCATCAGCGTTTAAGGGATGTAATATTATCTCAGCTGGTACATCTGGGATAGTGATTCCCCAACAAAGATGACACATCCCGTGCACATAAAACGTATCTTATGTAAGTTTATGGGATGTAATTTAGGTAGGTCCTAAATTCAACGAATTGATTAAGAATGTTAGGTTAGCATTAAAATACTAGGACTTTTCCTTAATAGGAATACTGCCATAATATACAATGTGCCACATTTAAGTACGTACACATGTAACATGTATAAAATATTATTATATAATAATATGATCAGATAATATGTTTTTATATTATAGTATATTAAATATTATTATTAAATTATTTATATTTTATTTTTTCGTATATAGATTGTCAACAGTCCGTTGAAGATCCTGATAAATAATTTTAGGTATGACATTAAGGTACAAGCATGTATGACAATTAGAGATATAACATGTTAAAAAAATACATGTAAATGGTTAAAAAAATTTAGGATTACTGTAAAAAATAAGCATAAAAGTTATATAAAATAAAAAAAATAGTATATTTAGTACACTAGCGCGTGGGTTCCAATGTAAATTAAACCAATTCCCGCGATATGTCTATGATGACTGTCCTTCGCGAAAAAAGTTTTCTATGTACATTTTGACTGAAATCTCGGGTAAGAAACAGATATAGGTTACGTTAGGTTAAGATTAACCTTTAAATAATTTTATTAAAGAAATGTGAAATTTTTAATTCAAAAATCTGATGTACGTAATTTTCGTGTTCGCAATCAACGTATGTTAGCGGTTTTCATTTCCATAATTTTCGTGTGGGCAGTTTTTATTTTCGCAATAATCCGGTCACCAATTTCGTTTGGTATTGAGCCAGCGTCATGAAGAATATCCATGTGAGTGTTAATCGATGATATCTCGTTGTGATTTAGCATTTCAGGGAAGAAAAATAGCCTCAATTAATGTTATAAAACTTGTAATATTATTATATACCACCAATTTTAAGGTTATAGAATAATAGTAAAAGGTAACAAAAATGAAATACTGAGAAAGATATCAAAAGGAGGGGGTGACTGCAGGAAACATAGTAAAGGGCGCTTTGAATGGAATTATAGCTAATGGGAACTGGTTAACCGAGGCAAAACTAGCGGTAACAATGAAGTTCTGATACCAACACTGATGTATGGAAGTGAGGCCTGGAGCTAGCAAAAGAGGAATGAAAGTAAATTAAATGCAGTGGAAATGAGATCGCTTAGGCGTACGTGTGGCAAATCCATTTATGACATAGTAAAGCATGAAGAAATAAGAAAATAATGTAAAGCTGATCACAGTATAGTGAGTAAGATTAAGAAAGGATCACTAAGGTGGTTTGGTCATATGGAACAGATGAATAAGGAGAGAATGGTAAGGACGATATATGACACAAGTGTTGATGGCACTAGAAATAGAGTACGTCCGCGGAAGACTTGGCCCGACCAGGTAAACCAGATACTGGAGGATGGTTCTGTTAAAAGTAATCGGCGAGCTTGAGAGTATGAATGTGGATGAGGCGAGAATTATATGTCAAAACAACAGAAGAGTGTGGCGTTTTATCTTCTGTACATACCCCTGCGGGGAAACGGCGTGATGGTAAGTTGAATAGGTAACAAAAATCGTAATAATATTTCACTTCTGAGATCCTTATTATTTTGGATATTTTAATTAGATTTTTGGACGTTTATTCAGCAGGCCATATCGCTCGATTAAGTATACTTTACGCCCATTGAAACCCTTCGCCTTCTCACAGTGTCGTTCAATCTCAATCTATGTCTGCCAAAAGGTTGCCGTCCATTTGGGATCCCCCGATGAATACGGCTCAGAGCATGTTCTGAATCATTTTTATCATTTGCTATTTTGCCACACCAACTAAATCATAATTACATAAGCATCTTTTAACTCTAAATATTACGAACAGGTCACCGACCTGAATGATTATATATCTCTATAATTTTTTTAAGAGGGTTTTGTAAGAGTCAATTTTTCACATACTTATGAGTCAGTGGTCTTACAATAGTTGACAATGGCACGTGTTACCATGCGGAAACGTCGGCCTAGGTTTCCCCAAGGAAATCACATACAAAGGGCGTGATCTAACCCAGAAGAGACGTCAGTTGCATATACCTATTAGTGCTCGCAGAAACTTTAAATTAAACATATATTTATATATATTAAACTAATTATTTTCTGGGGGAACCTGCGTCAAATAGTCCTGAGAAGAACTTTTATACTCCTAACGTTTCGAGTATATATCATTACTCATTCTCAAGGGCCTTTTATTTGAATCCTGCTATAAACTGACGAGTAAACTCGACCGTTCGAAACAAAAGCTAAAATGATAGTGAGTTAAAATCTCAGGTACCCACTTAATATTATTAGTTGACATCGCAATTAACTGTATCTAATGGTAATGGAAGTGATTTATAATCTAGTTATTTGTTTAATAGCCAGCTTTATGCACGCGTAGTTACCTTGCTAAGTGGATCTTTGATTATTGAGGAATTTTGTTGGTTTATTATTAATGATGGATTAATTTAGATGGATGTATTTTCGTGGACGGCTATATCTAAGATATTTGACCAGGTGTGTGGAATTCTTATGGAGTCATTTCAACTGTTCATGTTGTTCACAGTTCCATTGTTCACAGTAGAGGCCCAAAAAGCTGTAAAATAAATAAATAAGATATGTATTAAAATATTGAGAGAAGTTGTTTTTTTTTTAATTAAAAAAAGTACTGCGTAGTCATATTTTTAGCGACTTTTAAACTGTTAAGCTGTAATTCGTATAATTTGAAATCCAATAAAACTCGTAAATATGGCGAGAGTAATTTACACGCACTTTGTACACTGGCATCACAAGTTTGTTTACGATCCTATCACACGGCGGTGTCACGGTGTACACGTATTTATCCATCTTCCATTGTTTGTATCGTATGAACCATGCTCGCGTGCGTCGCATCGTTTTAAGTGATTTACTATCTATTGTACTGTCATTGTAGTATAAAATCTTATTACAACTCGCAACGTGTATTTCTATGATAGTCTGAAATAATGCTCGGTCGTTCATTAATTCGTTGCATAATTCATTGTACCGCTAATCAGATGTAAAATAAAAAAAAATGTGTAGCGCTTATACACTATTAAAGTGAAACTTCTCAGCCTCGGAATATAAAAAATTTGTTATTGATGAATAACAAGCTTTTTAACAATAGACTAATTAAATTTATACATACAAAATCAATTTTGTCGAAAAATAATGTTTTTGCGCTACCGGGATTCGAACCTGGATCTCTATTTCCAATCCGGGAAGTACACTATCAATTGTGTTATAACGCCAGTATTTTTCATGACAAATTTTCGACAAATATGTATATATTTAAAATGAATACATAAAATTAGTATTTAAAATATCACAGACCTATGTTCTGAATAATTACAACTTCACAATAAGAATGTGTTCTCCTTAATAACATAAGTTGTATCAATGTGTCCAAAATTTAATAAAAATGAATTTATAATTCTGGCGTCTGCAGTCGGTTTACTGAAAGGTATTTGAGATTCCGTAAAAACAATGTAGATGGCTTTCAAATAATGGAACGACAGATGTATTAATTTGAAAAAGTATAACATATAGGTTCGAAAATTTGTCATGAAAAATACTGGTGCTATAACACAATTGGTAGTGTACTTCCCCGGATTGGAAATAGAGATTCAGGTTCGAATTCCGGTAGCGCAAAAACAATATTTTTCGACAAAATTGATTTTATATGTATATATTTCTAATTAATACATTAAATTAGTATTTAAAATATCACAGAGCGTCTGTTCTGAATAATTACAACTTCACAATAAGAACGTGTTCTCCTAATAATAATGAAGACTTAAGATAACTAAGGTATGACATAAACTTTCTCATTTGATACAAATTGATACATTTAATTTGTATTAAAATACCACAGAATTGTGTTTTGGAAAATTGCAACATCACAATAATAATGTGCTTTAGTTGATACCGTTGCTATGTGACTAAAATCAACACTTAAAATTATATATATTCTCTATGAATTGTGTGACATTTATATATTAAAAATTTGATAATAATATGTGTTGCCATCCCATTGATATTACTCCGAATCAAACAGAGCGATAAACTTCTCTAAATTTATTAAATGTCTCTACTTTTTTATATCCCTGTCAAAGTTTACTCCTTCTTTCTAATTTTAATTAAATAACACCACAACACCACGTAAAAACTGGCCACTTTGACGTAGACGGTAGTGTAGCAAAGTTTTCAGGACAATGATATATGTATGAGAGGTTGATACCTACTGCATCCAACACAGTAAACTAATAAATGTATAATATAATTTATTGTATGTACACTTATGATTAACAAAATTTTTTAAATAAATAAATATTAGCAATATTTATGTCCAAAAACACACAATTATTGGACTTTTTCTTACAATGGCACTGTTATTAAACAAATATCAGATATCTCATAGAGACAAAGTTATTTTTTATTATATTTTCCATTAAATTCCATTGTCTCTATGAGATATCTGATATTTGTTAAATAAATATTAAATTCCGTGTGACGATGGCTGGCAGTATCTTTAAAAATCGTAACAATAACTTTGTAACATCGCCCTCTTTTATCAAATTACAACCGAATAAATGTAGCAAATGCACTGGGCGGTACTGCTGCAATAAAATCGAATCGCCCGGCGAAACAATCGCGAAGTCATTTGCCGCTTCGACACTGAAAAATTGCACTGCGCGACTTACTTCTGAAAAAGGCAAACACCTCGAGCGATTTTGAGTCGAAAACGAGAAAAACCTTAAGCGATTGCACGCCGAGGAAGGAAAAACAAAAGCTTAAGCGATTTTCCCCTGTAGGGCGGGGTGGGTGGGGAGGTGTACGGGAAAACGTATCATGGGCAGGAGAGTTTTCGCAAAGTTGTTGCCTGCTCTTTGTTTATTTACATCGGGCATGTCAGAACGCTCGCGCCTCGTGAGCATCGCGATGCACACGTATCAGACAACTGCCTGAACGGAGCAGAGGAGCCGCGCACGGGTTTCAAACAACGAACGGTAGTCTCAATTAAAGCGATATTGAATACGTGCCAGGGAAGTTAATTATTGTTTAAATATATTTTTAAATTCAATAAAAAAGTTCAGGTGGCTCGGACACGTCTTGCGAATAACTAGACGAATGATTACCAACTTCTTGGTAACTCAATTGGGAAAGCGGCCGACTGGTTACCCTAGACTAAGTTCAGATATACACCAAAAATACTTCTGGTGTGACATAGACACGTGTCGTCATCTAGCCACGCACGCGATAGGCGCACACCGAGGACACATTGTCACGACACAATAGTGCGGAGCACGCAAGAATATGGCTTTTTCTCTCTTCACCCCTCCTGGAGTGTGTTTAAAAGACCAGCATCCGAGTTCAGCACCTCAGTTATTCCCTATAAATACTATTTATTTTGATGTATTTTATTTAATACTGAAATTAAAATATAACATACTTAAATTCAAAGTAACTTTATGTTAGATTCAATAAATGACTAGCCTCTGTTTTTACGCGTCTTGTTACTTCGATTGGCATCACTGTGTTTCCTGGTTTATAATAATGTATGTGTGAGTATTTCCGCCCTTTTATCGGAAAACTAAGAAGACGGTAAACCACAAGTGGTTTAATTACATCCCGTGCTTCGACTAGTCCGACTAGTAGACTAATAATCTACCAGTATGCGCTTCGGTCGGTCGAAATCTAAAGAAGACAACCCAGCTAAAAGAACAACCAGAAAGAAACCAAAATTAAAAAGGTTACTGCAGTTCATATATCATATGTGTGCTTATTGTTAATCGAAAACCTGGGAACCAGCTATCGAAGGCATTTATATAAACACTTTGTATGTATCAAATATTTCTGTCCTTGTTTCATTTCAAGTCTGAATCATTACATTACCTCCTTCATTAGTATGTCATATATAACTGCGGATTAGCAATGCGAAGGTCTATAAGGCCTCCATAATCATCAACACACGTCTAAAATAGCTTCAAAAACATGCTTGGTACCGACCCCAACATGTGCCAATACAATGCGTCCGCAGCCGTCAAGAAAGCCGGCCCTTGAGCGTGCCACTTCTTTCACGGTAGCCTTCCCGACAAAATTTCTATAACTCCTATCTGTGATTACGCTCAAGCATCAATAAACTTCTGTTAACTGTAAGTAGTCTTTCTTGTTTAACCTGCCCTCACCACAAACACACCTCGCAACCATATTCAAAAGAACACGTGAGCGCTGAGAGTTATATATGGGGGCTCCAGACCCTCACACACACAACCTTCTTATTCATAACATTCAATCCTAATCGCATCCATACACATCCCTATAGTAGTTAGTGTTATCAATTAGTTCATATTAATTTATATTATTTTCTGATAATAAAATCAGACAACAACCACAATATTGTGATCGCAACAATCGACGACAAATGGTCCCGTGTGTATTTATTTATTATTAATATAGTGCATACATAAGTATAATTATATAAATTCTAATACAAGTACGATCATAATGTTCCTTTTTACTACAACTTATTTTGCACGTATTTGCTTAGTTTCGTTTTGAATCTACTTATTTAGTTTCTCCTCCTTTCTTATATCTTTTGGAATTTCATTAAATATCTTCACAGCACTGTACTTTATTAATTTCTGAGATATTAATTAGCCTTCTTGGCAGTCTCAGTCACAGTTCTTATGTAGATTTGCATCAATTATTCTTATACATTCTGTCGATATGAAACAATCTAAAAAGATTAAAATCACTCATCGGCTTATACAAATATATTATAATTTCTTAACTTCGACCACCTTTGCGATTAAATATAATAATATTAATACTCGTCTGCAAAGCCAAACAAACGATTCTCCAGCTAATTTTTACTTCATGGCAATGCGGCTCTTTGACACATTTTGAACAATTTTGATTCGGTTCAGTGAGTGAAAACAAATGCATTTGTATGGAAAAACGGAACCCTATTCAAACGGAACACGAATGGAGCCGAGGATAATTCGAGAGCGCGGAAAAATGCAGCATTTTGTGCCACGCGGGCGGGGAAAGTTGTTGCGGAAAATAGCCTTTGTGGAACGCGCACCATGACCGGAACTATGAAATACGTACGAGCTGTAATTGTGGATAAAGCGTACGTGAAGACGCTCAAGAAAGACGTTCAGCTTAATTCTAGCCATGTAATGAACAATCCGTAATTTTATTTTCATACCATTACAGTGTGTATTAAATTTTTGCACATTTCTTAACTAATATTGTTAAGTGTCTAGTTTTTTAATATCTATTAATCATTATATCGTGCGCTTTAGCAATAAAGTATAATCTGATAATATGCCAAAATGAGTTTTAAAGTTTTGAATATTAAATGTTTGATTTCATCGCCCATGAAGTGAAATTTTTACAAAAATTGCGCTATATTTGAGTGATAAAATTAACCGATTCTTATATATGTATGTATATATTATATTATAATTAGATCATTTTATTTGTATTTAAATCAACGGTTGTTCTTGCTACATACTAAAATATATTATAATATTATTTTCTTATTATCTCCTAAACTACTAGAAAAAACATATTATATAAGTTTATTGATTTTGACTATGTTGAATTTTTTTTGACACGCCCACTCGAATATTGGATCTAATTTTGGTTTAATAAATAATTAAGCCAAGTTATTTTTTTTAATCAGAAAATTTAATAAGTATTAGATTTTTATTTTATTTATTCATCCATACAACTATTAACTGAATGATCAATGTGTTATATCTCAATAGGTACAGCACATTGATCGTTCAGATTTTTTTTTCTTTTTATTTTCTCGTCAATAAATTGCTCCAGTAACATTAATATAATTTTCTACTTAGAAAATTTTGTTTCAAAGTTTGTTGTTTCGTTTAGAATACATGTGCAATAGAAGTTAATGTAGGTCCAGTTATAATCTATTAATAATATTAAAGGTAAAATATCATTTTTTAAATATACGAAAAAAAATATATACAAAATTAAATTAATTCGCATAAATTGAATTCGTTTGTTGGCAAAACACAGACTTAAAAAGAATAGCGCAAACTTTTCACGTAAATTGAATTTGTTTGGTAAAACAGTGACTATGAATAGAAGTAACAGTTTGTTGTATTATATTTTATATAATATACTAAATAGCAATACAGGGAATGTTGTAGAAAAAAATTAGATAAACTTTTTTTGGGATAAATAAAAGTAATGATTGGTTAACGGATGATAGATTTAAAAAGAATTACAGTTTGCGTTTATAATCCCTGAAAAAAATCGATTGAGAAACAACGCGTTTGTATATGTTCCGTATACATTTCACAGGGAAGGAAGTAAATAATGAAATTTTAATACAATTATTTTTGACGTTTTAAAACTTAATTGGTAAGAAACAATTTTTTTGGTTTCTTAACATTGTACATTGTGTAGGTAGGTACTAGATATGTATTATTTTTTCTTTTAATTTTAAGTATGTATCGTATTTACTAATCCTGAATTCTCAAAGAAGTTCTATAAGTTTTTTTTTAGATTGTTAACTTTGTTTTATTAATGAATTAAATATATAATTATATATATATTCTTTAAATAGATTCTGTTAAAGAAACAATAAAACATATGTTTTTTAAATACAAATTAAATGTATTATTTAAAAAGATATACATATAAAATCAATTTTATCAAAAATATTGTTGTTGCTACCGGGATTCGAACCTGGATCTCTTCCAAATCAGGAAACGTGCATTAATCAATTTAACGTGTCAAAAATTTAATAAAAATTAATTGTCAATTCTGGCGTCTTCTATCGAATTACTCAAAGGTATTTGAGATTCCGTAAAAATAAAATAGATGGCGTTCAAATAATGGAACGATAGATGTAACAATATTTTTCGATACAATTTATTTTATATGTATGTATTTCTAATTAATACATTTAGTTTGTATTTAAAAAAATATTCACAGACCTATGTTCTGAATAATTACAACTTCACAATAAGAATGTTTTATCCTTAATAAAATATGTTTTTGATTAGTTTATGACATTCTAAAGAAGAAAATGATATTTTTCAAAACCGGTATATGTATTTAATTCATTAAGTGGAAAAGTTATCAAACTAAACAATGGATTTTGACCACAAAGTTAATTTTGAAAATTTAAAAATAGTTCTACCGGGATGTGAAATTACATATTTTATGTATCGAAAACATGTGATTTTTGAATAAGTGATTTTTTTAAAGTGTGGAAACATAAATTTAATGTTCACGAATACTGAATATAATATGTAATCACCATGACAACGAGTAGGATGTTTGTTCGTTTTTTTGTCACATATTAATTACTTTCGTATGCAATTTTGAGAGTGGGCGTGAGCTACGCTGTTTACACACAAATATTGCTACCATTCCATTTATTTTATAATTAACGTATCTTTTTACTCATAATCATAATTTAAAATCTTTTTAATCTGTACGTGTAAAGACCTACATAGGTATTGAGTACTTTCTAAAAAATTCTAACAAATCTGGTATAATATTTCAAGAATAAGATTGTCGACAATGAATCTAAGGCTCGCTGTGTGACAACCATCAAACAAGCCGCATGCAAAATCGCGGACAGAATTCAAAATCATGATGAAACGAAACAAACGGACCCGACACGATAGACTACATTTCGTGAGTCGAAGCCGGTAATTCACAGATTGGGTAAACATCGTTTAAAATCAAAGATGCCGATCCGAATGGACGAATCGACAACAGCTGACGCTGTATTTGTGTATGGACATACAGACAGGGCCGGACTGGCCCAGCGACCGCAGCCAGTGAAACTCGGACCCCCTCGCTCGATCTATTGGTGATTGACAATGCATGTGATGATTTCAGATGTTTATTTACGGTATGATGAAGAAGAAAAAGTACATCAACAATAAACAGGTGTCAATCGTTTGGATTCCTGCACGTAAGGGAATTCACGGAAATGAACGTGCTGATAAACTGGCCAAGGAGGCCACTCTTTCCGAAGTTTTCCCCCATCAATTCCATACCCCGATGTATGACAGACTTAATATGGTAAAAATACGTACAAATTCTATCTGAACTGCACAATGGATAGATCCAAATAATCATAAGGGTAATCGTCTTACAGTAATTCAAGGATCTATTCCCCGCACCCCTTGGTTCTCAAAAAGGTAAGTCTCCAAAAGTATCAAATATCTCTAGAATGAGAATTGAGCATTGCCAGGTGGCCTCTCATTTGTTCAGATTGAACTTGATAGATTCGCCAATGTGTGAGTGTGATGCCGAGGAAGAAACCCTTGACCATGACTTTTTTGCCTGTTCATTGCGGATCACAGGATTTTTTCACAGTAATCTCGTCAATGTAAATTTTCAGCTCCCGGTTAACTTGTGTCATCTTCTTTCCCTTAACTCGCTAAGTTTAATATAATAGCAAGTTTTTTGAAAAACAATAGTATTGACTTGTAATATAGTATTTCCTATTCTATAATATTATTGTACTTTTTTCTATATAACAAAGTTTTTAACTTGATTAATGGCACAAACCACTCTTAAAGGGTCGATTGCCTATTTAAAAGAAGAAAAAATGCAAGTCCTTTTTATTTTCTTATAAATTCAGTTAGTCATTTATTTCAAGTTGGTTAACTGACAATAAGAGTGATATAATTAATATCAAATAATTGGAAATATGGAAGTATCTTTTGTAATACAAATTCTTCGGCCACATTATGTATCAAAGTGATAGTCTTAAAAAGAGATTATCCTGGGCATAATTTTGGGCGATGGATAGTGTTACATCGAACTGGAAAGACCCTGGACACGGAACCAGGATTTGTGAGTCTCATCTGATTTGTCAATACTGACATGAAGGTGGACTTAGTATATAAAAACTTTTACTAAGTAGTTGTATATTATACAGTAAATATATTTGACACAAACTGTTCACTTTTATTTGGCACATTTTTATTTAATTATATCCGAATGTCAGAAATATATTAAATAACTTGTGGAGATTGCGACAAAAAATGTATAGGTCAAACCGTAAGAAATCTAAATACGAGTATACAGGAACACCGCCGCTGTCTAAAAAATAACAATTTCTTGGAATTTTCGAACTACATAATTGAAACAAACCACTCTTTCGATAGTCATAGACGAAGACTTCTCCATTCGGTACCATATAAAGAATTAATAATGAACAATATGGAAACTGTTGAAATATAAAATAATTTAAATTCGGAGAAAACACTAATTAACAATATGACACTTCGCTTTTATTGTTCATATTCCCGTTAACGACCGAAACCTTTCCCCCACCCCTCTTCTCAAGCCCCGCCTCATTGTCCGAAAAGGCTACAATTCTGTGTTTAGTTTAGATATCACCTGATGATGAGAGGGACTGCACATTTAGAAACTAGTAGTGAAAATAACCCAACGTGTGTGTAGTACAAAGTTTTATTGTGAAAATTATCTTAGCTAAGTGTACACCATCGTACGATGACATGCGTTTCTGGAGAAATATGAGTATACTATGTGAATGTTTTAATATTTTAAAACGGTCACGTCTGCATTTCGTTTCTGGAGTTATATAATATTGTCATCTATAATAACTATTATACATGCAGCAGTTCTTGGTAAATAAATTATTGGTTAATAATTCTGTATGTTCTTACAGTACGTAAGATTTCACAATTCTTTATTTGTGATTGAAGTGGTTCTGCTTCCATTGTTCTGAACCGTATTTATTTCCCACCTAGCGCATTATATGAAAATTGTGAAATATGGCACTTCTATTTTTTCTTTGTTACGATGTCGTCATCGAGCCTAAGGCATTCCGTCCGACCCTGGATACAAATGATCTTAAAAGCAAAAGGAAGGATGCGCCGTTAGCCCGGACAAACATCTTCGCTTCCGCTGTACCGAAATAACTCCCGTTGAAGTCAAAAGTCCCTGTGAACGGAGTGGTATCATGGTATGATACGCCCCAATATTTATCTTTCTAAATCTTGAGTAAATAATTCAACGCTCATCCGCCATCTTGCTTTACCGTTTTTGGTATTGAAATGAACGATATGACGTTCATTATAATCTAAACGAAGATAATATTTGGAATAGAGACTTAATCCTTTCGTCGACTTGTCTACAAAAGAGACGTTCTGAAAGTTTATAGGGTTGAAGAGAATTCTATAATAAAATTTGTAAATCGATAACTGTGTGATGCAATCTATTTAATAACTTTTGTGAACTTGAAGACGAAAATTAGTTTTTTATTTAATTTATGGAAAAAGTCTATTATGTATCGAGAGGATGCATTCATTATCTATGTATTTTATTATATCACAGAACCAAGTGAACGTGGAATATATTAAAAATGAATACACATCTCATTGAAATTATCTCAAAATTAACTATAATATATAAATTGAGAGGGGGACAATATTTTTTTTACATTTGGGTAGATAATATTCAAACTGTGTGCACAATTAAAAATGTTCTTAGGTTTTAACGGCCTTTCAGAATCTTCTGTGTAGAGTTTTCTGGGCTAATCTGCCGTAAATATCTGACCTATTTGTCAAAATTAATTAAAATCCGTTCCAAATTAGCCCAGAAAACTGTACAAAGAATATGTATTTTTATTTATTATCTTTGTTTTATTAACCACTAAATTGAGTTTAAATACATCTACCGGTTTCGAAAAATACCATTTTCTTCTTCAGGATGTCATAACTAACTAAAACATATATTGTTTCTTTGACAGAATCTATTTTCTTTTCGGGACTCGTAGTTAAATTTAGTTGGTTGTTTATAATTTTTTGATTAGGTTTACACGCTTAATTTATCTCCAACGATTCCAAATTATTTAATTTGTGACCAACACCGTTTATATGCAAAATTGACAATCCCAATTTTTTTTTTAAATAGATTTTTTTTAAATAGATTCTGTCAAAGAAACAATATATGTTTTAGTTAGTTATGACATCTTGAAGAAGAAAATTGTATTTTTCGAAACCGGTTGATGTATTTAAACTCAATTTTGCGGTTAATAAAACAAAGATAATAAATAAAAATATGAATCTTAACCACAAAGATAATATTGCTGATTTTAAAAGAATATGTGTACATAGTTTTTTTAAATTATTAAATTAGTGTACATTACCAAGGGTTTTGATAGATTTAAAACAATACATTAAATACGAAATGTACAGGCAGCGGCGGAGATTGGAGAATTTAACGATCAAATAAAGTTTTTTATCCTCCTATCTATACAAAATTTGCACGTACAATATTTTCAACGTAATATTTAGGCAGGTAACATTGTGGATTAAGAATTCGCCCAAAGCCTCATAACTAACCGCAAAATAGAGGAGACTAAAAAACTTGAGAGTGGTATGGTACCTCGGATAATTAAGAAGAAAGTGAATGCCACGAGGCTACAATGGAAGAGTCATGAGACTTTCTTACACAACTTGGCAGAATTAAAACTAAAAAAAAAATCGGCAGATAATGTCACAAGAGGATGGTGCTCTGTGGTGACGGCAATCGTGCATTTTCGAGCCCCCATAAGAGCATAAAATAAAAATAACTTTTTTAAATGACTATGTAAACATCTACGAATAAAAAATGTAAGTATGCTTATTCAACCAGTCTTAAAGATGAGAATCATTTGTCTGGTCTTTATCTTTATCTTGGTCGTTCATTTTAAACGCTGTCAAACAATTAATCTTCGTATTACGAGTCGAGATATTCATGTTCTCTTTAAATATGAGTTTTTTTATGGGAACTGGTTTATCACGTTTTCTGATCACAGGGGCCGACGGACAAGGGGAATTAATCATGTCATTCCGTGATATCTTAATAAACTCCAAAGTTTACAATCATAATCATTAACAAAACCGAAACACATTATTGTGCAAGCCGAAGGCGGTGTTTAAGAAATCAGAATGGATATTGGGAGGAAAAAATGTAGTCGATCTTGCTCATACAGGTACAACACGTGTGAAATGCACATTTGGTATTTTTTAATGAAATATTTTGCACTCTTGGCAGAATTCAAATAGCAATTCCTGGTCTAGTCTAGGGGATACCCGCATAACCTACCTACCGCGATCAGAAAAACCGGATATTGGAGGACAGCTCCGTTCAACAGCTTCGGCAAACGACGATCTTGCAAGAGAGTAAATAAAATAATCGATATGTCAGGATATAAGAGTGTTGCGTTAAATGTTCTCTCTAAATTTGTATTATGATGTGCGCATAAAAAATATTTTGTGCAATTTTAAGTACCAATACTGTTATTTGTACGCTGGGGAAAAACCGAAAATCATTACCACACCAGCATAAGGCTACGGGTACCGCCTTGGTTGACCACATTACTAATGAAGATATATTATGATGCATACTTATTACGATCTTTTACAACTCATTGTGGAGCGGAAAATAGAAGGTAACTAGACGTAACTAGAAAGCTAGAACTAAGAAAACAAAGTGGTTTAATGTACAAAATGCTGGTAATCTTACACAACATAAATGAACATACTGCAACATGATCGCCAACTTTCGACAGGCGGCGGCACATGAAGAAAGTCATGTTAAAAATTGTGTGCGCCGTGATGCCAAATCGTGTGCGCGCGCACGCCCGCAAACCTCAGAGGGAACAATGGTTGCGTCCTATCTTCTCTGCCTACCTCTGCTCTGATGTGAAGGTAAGTCAAAACTGGTCAAAAAATAAAAAATATGTTGTCAATTTCAATTTTTCAGGTGTATTCTAGTACAATGTGTTAAAAAAAACATTTTACACAAAGAATATTGCTTTAAATAATTTCAAAAAATAAATAGATTCTCATTGTGACATCTATGCTGTTTCAGGAAAATTAATATCAAATTTAGTCCATAGATAGGCGATAGTGTAGTTGTACTCGAAGTGTTTCCACATAGTAACATATATACAACTTTCAAAAAATTAATAGATATGGAGGTTGATTAATGGGTGAGAATGGTGAACGTTATATTCATATAAAGTGATCACTTAAGCCAGCCGAAGACAGGTCGTAAGCCCTGTAAATACCCATACTTCCATATCTTCCCATTAAATTAAATAAAAAAATAGCTTTGTCTCTATTTGTTTAATTATTTTAGTTTGCTTTCGAGATGTGTAAACAAATAAATCAAATAGTAAAATTTATATACACAGTTAATTAATTATTTGAATAATGTATTGTAGTGAGAATAAGTGTGCAAGACAGAAGCGTTAGACATGTGGTGCTGGTGACGTATTCTTAATACTTCATGAACTTGGATACAATATATTCAACTGTACGACTGCTTAGCTTTAGATATTTACCATATTATTTAAATAGACGGATACTATGAAAAGACTAGTATTACAATACCGGGTTTAGAAAACGAACAAACGCATCTTTAGGCAAAATTTCTAGAGATGTAGCTGATCGAAACAGATAAGATAGCATAATTAATCACTATACTAGCGACCGTGACTACCCTATCAAGAGTAAATGTCTAACAAACTTGTGCTAAAGTTTTTATTTAATTACCATAGATTAAAAATATTTTGCAGAGGTTTTTATAAAAATAAGATTAGTAGAAGAAAGCATAAACAAAAAAGTTCCTAGAACATCTTCAACAAGAGAAAGAATACAAATTGACCGTCAATAAAATTAATCGCTTTCCATGGAAGTGATTTAATAATTTCATTCCATATTTAGACCCAAGATGATTGCCAGAATTGTAAAAATTCTATGACTTAATTCTGACATGATTTTATTTCATTATATTTCGTAATAAAATATTTATTTATTTTTCCTCTGAAACCCAACGTCCCTTATATAATAATTTATTACAAAAATCAAAGAAGTGTTAACGAGTACCTAATTTTTTTGAATTTTTTAGCAAAAGAACTAAAGAAATATTTACATATCTTAATAAATAACTGACACATTAATCTTAGCTTTATTTTTTAGTGAAATGGCATTTCTTGAAAATGTAATATTATTAATGTAAGTATAGATACGATTAAAGTGTGTTTACATAATCTAAAGAACCGATATATATAAATTCCAAAAAATATATAAACGTTAATCAGATGGTTGCATTCCTTTTTCTAACTAAGACTAGAATGAACTATTCCATATCAACAGTTCTTCTTTATATGCCTATAATTACACGTCCCGGCTAACATGGACCCTATTCCATCACGGAGAAACTCAGAAGAATAAAAATAATTTAAAAAAGGATAGCGATATAAATATCATCGAATATTTAATATAAATAAGGCTTGCCGAGAGACCAAGGGATCGAAGAAATACCTCGGAATTCCAAAGCATTGGACCTATTTTTCATAGCACAAATACTAGGCATTGTTTGTAAGTAATATGACTTATTTTTCATTTACTGATTTTTTAAGATTCCTAAATTGATACTTCTCGTTTAGAATTATAAATTCAAAGACTTTGTGTGAACCCTGGCTATAAGTTATGATTTTAAGACAACATCGTGAAGTACATGCAGATATAGATTTGATTCAAATAATGAATGAACTTGTTCCATTCTTGGATATATTTCATAAAACAAAATTAATATTAGGTATGAGAAAATCAATCAAACCGCCTTGAGTTTACCTTGTGACTTAATACGATATTCCCATTCGGAGTAAAACGAAATGGCTTTCCTGAAAATTTCTTACAAATCAATTAAATACCTACCTTCGTAATATTGTACAAATAATTGCCGAAATTCGCATTAATGAAAATTTTACGGAAAATAACACGTTCGATGAATGATTTATTTTCACTATTATCTCAATTTTTTTTGAGTAAATAATAATATTTTTGATTTATTTAATTTATTGTAATTATGCAGTATTGTTGCTTACCTAATGAACCCTGGTATTTGTTTAAAAACATCAAAACTAATTTCGATTTAAATAATAAATTAATTAATAATAACTAATGACATAATTTGACGGAATAAACTTTTCAACAATAACTATATTATAACGGCAATGTTAATATTTTATTTATTCTCGATAGTGCTCTCCATATTATATTCCTTTAGGTATCTTTTACTTAAATATTGCCCTAATACACAACACACAATTATAGTTTATTATTTATAAAGAAGACCAAACAAGTTTTTAAACAATTTCCTGTATTAATTTTATCTTCTGTATATAAAAAAACCGTTTTATTATTTTTTTTTTTTTAATAGGATAAAATAAAAATTTACTACAACCATCAGACTCTGAGCACAACTAATGAACATGTTATTTTTAAAATGTCCAAATTAGGAATAGGACAGAGACATGCATCATATATTGCTCCTAGACTGTATAACCTACTGCCAAAATCAATTAAATTAGCAGCAAGTATAAATGTGTACAAAAAAGAGGTTATAAAATCGTTTAAAGGTTTTTAAAATTATTAAATAATTATGTATTTGACATCTTTCCCAAGTTCTAATCTGATCAATTTCATAACATTTTTTATATTTTTTTAATTTTCACATTGTGTATTATTATATATGTATTGTATATATATTTATTAGTTGTAAACAATTTCTTACATCTAGTAGATCTTGATCTTGTTTTATATGAATGTTGATAGTCATCCCCAAAATTAAAGATCTTTCTTATTTGGGGGTGCAAAACCCTATTGTTGTTTTATATTGTCGAATGCATAAATAAATAATAAAATATACATTTTAAACATTTTTTTTTTTACATTGAATCATATTTAAAAAAATATATTGTTACGTACTTAAGACCAAGTAAATAAAGTGATTTGTATCTTGGGTAAATATATAAAATAATCATCACAGATTCTAACTTGTAGCATGATAGTAATAAATGATTATTCAAATTAAATAAAAAATGACGTGAAAATAAATATAATGTAAAATGTTTAACATGAAAAAATATTCCGGTCACAACAAAATGACATGTAATTTCATATTATACAATTTATTTTACTTAACTTTTTTTATTTTTTTAAATATTTCGTATTTTAGAAGTACAAATTAATATACCAACTGCCCAACATGTCGTGACCAAATTGTACTGTTTATTTTAATTATATTATTTAGGACTTTACGTTCCAACTTTCTGTTGACTGTTGTTTAACAATAAACAAGTACGCCGCTTGCCACATACCACCTTTACCATTTTAAACATTACCCGAATAACTCATAGACTCGGCCACGTTGTCACCGAATTGTTTATGACTTCACGACTTAACTTTCTATTGACTACACCGGTATGTGTTATTTATTTCAACATGAAAATATACTTCGGTCTCCAATGATTCATGTAAATAATTTCATTGTTAATAATTAATATTTTATAAAACATCAAACTTAAAAAATGAATTAGGAATAAAACCTGCGCTCTCAGAGAAAATCTGATTTCTACATGCTGTATTTGTAGTTATTACCATATTTATTAGAACTGTTATATTTATAAACAAAGCGTTTTATAAAAATAGTTAATTTAAAATATATATATTTTTAAACTGTCAATGTTCAGGCGTTTTAGGGGATGTTTCTCGGTCGAGCTGAGTACTGAGGGTAGAGAAATATTTTGTTCATTTATAGTCACTTTCTCGGTGTAATCGATTCGCCCCCGCCACTGAACCGCTGATGTTAATGACCCCGTGCTAATCATTAAAAGTTTAACGAGACCCCTTTTAAATATTGTACAGAACAAACTTCGCGCCCCGCAAGGGTTAACGATTCTCAAAACACGCTAAACGGTGTAATTATATTTAAAAAACATGAGGAAATTAAAAATAAATTGTAATTATTTCGGTAAAAATAAACAAAAATATGACAAAATTGTATTTCTACAATTTTGTTCCTACTTTAGTAGAATGTTAGTGTATTTTGGTAGGTTTATAAAATATCAATGCTTGCTTGTTGCGAATTTATAAGCAGTTTAATGATTGCGCTTTTCTTCATAGATTATTAACGTGTTGCCATTAAAATGTCTTGAAAAATAAAATAATATCAAATAAATAAATACGAGTCGTCTAGCTGGCTGTCACACATGCATGACATGAATAATTCATTAATATTAGCTTCATAATTAGAAGTTGTCTCACGTATCAGGTGTATGAATGTATGTATAGATTATTTATTGTATACCAAACAGTGTATTATATATCACAAAAATGAAGATTTTTTAAAAATTACTGATCCATGAAACAGTGTTGAGGCAGCCCAGAACCAAGTTGGATGGAGAATACTGGTGTAAATAATGTATTTATTTATATATATTAGACTTTATTGACATACATGTTTTTGTTGTAACAGGGGTGAATAATGAGGGGGGGCTATATTCTTATGTTTGTATTCTTGCGAAATATGAATTAAAATACATTATACATAAGTCTCAGATTTGACACTAGATATAATGAAGCGAATTAATACATACATATGTACCCATCATTTTGAAAGTGGTCTAAGTCATGTTTCTTTCGTTTCGAGATATTTAAAGGTTTGCGTTTGAATTGATTAAAAAATATTTTTGTATTACACAACACGATGTTTGAAAATTTATTTAGTCTACTAGATTTATAATTTATTTCGACATAAAAATATTGCATGTAGCTTATAATGAAATAACCAATTATAGGTTGAAAGACATACTCTATTATCAAAATAAACACTACCAGAATACCATTGGACGTCGTAACAATACACTGAATATAACGCTTGCAATTTTTCACAAATGTTACAATTTGCATCGTATTATATTTATTTAAAACATTGTGACACGAACCAATTGAAGGACTCATTTTTTTCAATTTCTTGACTTAGACCACTTTCACTACATATGTAAAGCTATAGGATATGAAGTAAAAACGATGCAACTTGGATGTGCCGATGTGATTTTTAAGCAAATGATGTATGTTTCGATACAAAATGGCTAATCAATAATAACTTTCACTCAAAATTACGGATTCGTCTAGAATATGCACCAAATATGAAAATTTTACCTTTCAATATCCAGCGTTCATAAATTTGAATTAACTCATGAATTTTGATTATAAACATATCCTTATGTATGTTAATATGGCAAAAATAAAAAAGCTCCAAATAATGACACCCAATCTTTAAATATTGGCGGATGCATACAAATAATGCAAACTTTGTATGAATTACGGATTAACCAATGTGCACCTTCGTGTCTTGTGGGATATTCTATATAACATAATTACTCCGAGTTACGACTAATTTAAAAATAGTAATTAAGTCATATGAATAGTTAAACAATTTTGAAATAATAAAAACACCTCTTATAGAAACATACAGCGATTTGTTGCACAAGATTATATAATAGAAACAAATATGTATGTATAATAAAAATACATTCTATGAACTGCAGAGTTTTAAGTAAACAATGAATTAGATCAATATGGTAACATTTTAGAGCTAAATAAAAATATATTAATTGATGTAATTAAAAATCTAAGTGATGACATACTCCATAAAATAATTTCCAAAAATAATTATGTTAAGAGTTTGAATTAGTTTTCCTGTAATATACTTGCGTTCATTGAATTTAAACATTACTGCCTTTTGAATTCCATTAAACTAACTCGTCTTAAGACGGGCGCAAAAAGCGTACAAAGTATGTAGGTGTCGTAATAAAAAATCCAACAATTTGCACAATTAAATTCATTATAAATATATATATTCTTAATGTTTCCATGGTAACAGTTGCATAGATATTTTCCTTAATATGAATAACGTATTTAAACAGCATACTTATTTTTGAAATCATTTTAACTCGTCATGGCGTAAAACACAAAGAAAAATATTTTGGCTTTGAAACGTCGAAAAACGACGGTTTTGAAATAATAATTGCCTATCAACATAATATTAATATTAGAAATGTTATTGTTAATTTAAAAAATTACTTACACTACATCAAAATGTGTCTCCAGAACAAAAAGGTCAAATATTCACATTTCAAATGAAATTTACTTTACTACAATTATATTTATCACTTTCCCCACGTGTGACACACAGAAAGACAATAGGATATTATATATAAGAGTAGTGTCTCTAAATGCATAATCTAATTTATAATGTCTTTATGTTGATTGGTTGAGATTGAGATTATGATTTACTGTGACAAGTTACATTTCATATTGTATTTCTTATAAGTGTTTGAAAGTTAATGCATGCAGTTAAAAAGTTAATGTTAAGGATAACTCGGATAAAGTTTCTAATATGTGTTTGAAAGTTAATGCAGTACAATAAGTCAGGCATTGTTTCTTGTAAGTGAAAGTTAATGCAATGTAATAAAAAAACAAATAAACGATATAACAATATTGAATAAAAATATACAGTCTACAATAATATTTGTCATTATTAAAATTTAAACATTATACAAGTCTGCGCATAGAATTATTGGACATGGTTTTATAGAGACGTGTTAAGACTTTAAAAGGTAGATTTAGTTTACCGACAGAGTGCATCCCCCATTGGAATTTTTATTTTGATACTATAAATTTGAGAATCTCAGTCCTCCCCGTTTCTGTTTAAACTTTGCAAAGTGGACGTCAAGCGACCAAAATTTATTTCTCTATCGAAATTAATGTGGACTTTATCAATTCGGGCGCCTGTTTGTCCCCGGTTTAACGAGCCCTCAAATAAGGCAGGACCTGTAATTAAGAAATGAAATATCTCCCAAACCTACCCCGGACCACTTTCTAATCTCCCCAAACATCCCTCTTACGCTATTTTGAATTGTAAGAGTAAGCGAAGTAAAATATTTAGCTTCGAAGATCAAACATAAAAATAGGATGGAGGAGGAATATTTATTAACATGGATGAACATTAGAATTTTCAATAAAATTTTAAAATAATAATATTAATTGTTTTAAAAAATGATCAAAACAAATAAGAAATACAACACTTGAAAATAAACAAAGTATAAATATATTATTCCATAAATATATTTGCTACCAAGTCACGAATCCAGATTTTATTGCCAGCATTTAATGATTAACTATGGTAACCTTAATGATCTCTTAAAATTATTCTCTTTTTCAGTGTTTCGATCTCATTTTTCAATTAAACTTTCAAAAAGTGGTTTTGCATTAAAATATGTAACGAAATATTATTAAATTTTTTCTTACTCAACGAGTGATTCACAAACCTTAAAAATTGTAATGCCTTGTGAATTTAACGGACATAAAATAACATCTTATTTTATCTCTTTGATATTTGAATCTGTCATTTTTGCAAAATGAGAGTACCTATTTGAAAAAAATAACTTCCTTTCTATTGAACAAATTCGGCATTTTTCCACCTGTTTTTTTTTAGTGTATTCCATTGTTGACTTTTGTATTGCGATTATTGAGTTTGAGATCGGTCTGATTGTGTTATCCCACAATATGTACTTCATCTTCAGTTCCCATAGTACATATAAAACTGAGCTACCTATGTCTATGCTTATAGTAATTAGAGGAGGATGTAATCTGATCATTGCAAGTGATAATATATGTATATATATATACACTTAAAAAAATTCAAAGTCTGCAAGACGATAGTGTTGTACACTCAAGATACAGAAATGCAACTGTTTTCATGAATAAAATGGCTGCATTTACATCGTCTCATTCAAAACAAAGGAAAAGTCGTATACCGAACGTTCCAGAACACGTGTGGAGGAACGAAATGCATAATAAAAGAAAGAATTAAAGATACAAAGAAGAAAGAGAAAGGTAGACACGAAGAGAAAGAACGAATGATGCTTGGATGCTTGCTCCGGGGATAACTATCAAGAAGAAAAATGTTATTCAAATTTACCTTCGAAGCGGCGAGCAAACTGCACGGCGAAACTCGTTTCTAGATATTCGCATAATCGACTTTTAAAAGTACGCAGTTACAAAGGTTCTTCGGAGAGATTTTTCTATAAAATTATTTAAATTATATATATATATATAATTATCTATCGAAATGAATTTGACTAATATAGGTAAATTAAGGCGCACACGTGTTTATTAATTTGAATTAATATACAAAACAAATAAAATAATGAAAAATTGTCCATGACGATAAGAATCCTCAAAATCTTGACTATCAAAATGTTAGTTATGAAGTAATGAAATCTGCTTAAGGAGAAGTCACAAATCACAAGTCTGACATTCGAGTAGAGAACGATATAGATTCAATTGATTTTTTTTTTGTAGATAATTATCGCTTTATGCATTAGGTGATTTAATTACGTTTTGATGGAATTATGTAACTAATAGATCGTATATTATATTCGAGTATCATAATTTAGACAGCTATCTACCTGTAAAATATTGTGGACTAGGTCTGTTTCACCTTGTATAATCTGATAATTTTTACACGCCTTAATTTAAAAAATCGAAATATTCCATCAAACATTTTCGTCAATAACGTACACAGAGTATATCAAAAGTATCGGTATTAATTCATTATAAAATGTAAAGAGATATATCATTTGCAGATTACCTTTACACGGTGAATGTACCTACTGAAGGCTTCGCATAAAAAGCTATGCCTGTCTATTTTCAGAATCCGTGATGCTCTTTATAAAGATATCAAAAATTTAGCGCATCCTGAGATTATATTTGTTTAATACTGTTGATTTCAAACCTTAAAGGATAAAGGTTTTATTACTATTAATCAAAGCAAGTTCTCCAATACTTCGACGATATTATTACAGAAATAATTAACATTTCTGGGAATGCGAACAAATACAAAATTGTTATTTTAAATATCATTGTTTACATTTTCTATTTACTTATGTTTGACCCGAGTAACGTTTAATAAGTTGTATCATATGGATGAGTAAATTCATTTTTTAACTTCATTTTTTCAAATTTCGAAATGATTCATTTCTCTTTAAAAGCGTTAAATTCAAGATTTTCATTATAAAATTAATTTATGACCTACGACAGTGATGGCGAACCTGTGATATGCGTGCGTCAAAGGTGACACGCCACAGCATTTTGGGCGACACGCCAGCGTTCACTAATATAAGATTTAACAAAGAACACGTGTCCCGTCACCAGACGACAACGTTCGAATTGTTCGAAATGTTCGCCGTTACTGGCCTACGGCCAATTTAATAAGCCTATAGTCAAGAATATTTACACAATTGTACTGTATATCATCTCCACAATTATTTTCAACCCCTTATCCTGGAAAGGTGAAATTTTTAACAAGTCGCTCCATCGTCCCCTATCTTGTGGCGTTATCGTACATCTATCTACAGTTATTCTTCTGACAATCGCAAGACGTGTTCAAGCTACCTCGATTGAGATCTTTCAATACGTATAAGTAAGGACTTATTGAAATGCTTCTCACTCGGTTCATTAGTATTAAAGGTGGATATATTATTTATTAATTTTAAATAGTTATAATTAAAAAATATTTTTTTATAACAGCGCGCTGCATTAAATTTGTTGATAATTAAAAGATGATG
This sequence comes from Eubasilissa splendida, assembly GCA_031772225.1. Classification (NCBI taxonomy): domain Eukaryota; kingdom Metazoa; phylum Arthropoda; class Insecta; order Trichoptera; family Phryganeidae; genus Eubasilissa; species Eubasilissa splendida. The sequence continues at coordinate 9,676,962 of CM062859.1, forward strand.
ATGATGATTTTTGTTTCAGTACATTTTTTAAACTGTTACAATTAATTTGTGTTTAGGTAAATACATTCATGTAACTAAAAGGTCAGATGTTCGATTCTCGTCTCGGGAGATCATATAGAATATCATATCTTTTATAATAACAGTAAAAATATTTATGTAACATATAATTGGTAGGTATATAAAAAAAATCATTTAGATTATGACATATTATACCTACTTTTTAATAATATAATATACAAGAGATGCATATATACATTGCGTATGTAAATTTAATAATAATAAATAATAATTTAATAAAAATACAATACATGTTTAATATAAAGGAATATTTGGATAATATAAAATATGAATAAATTATATCTAACGGGGATTTGTCAACAGAGGAAAGACTAGCGGTGTACAATAGAGCCCTGGTACCGACACTGATGTATATAAGTGAGGCCTGGAGCTGGATGAAGAGGAACGAAAGTAGACTGAATAGTGCAGTAGAAGAAGAAGAATAATGCAGGTGAATAAAGAAGGTGGTTTGGTCATATGGAACGGATGAATGAGGAGAGAATGTTAAGAAAGATATATGACGCAAGTGTTGATGGCACTAGAAATAGAGGACGTCCGCGTAAGACTCAGCACGACCAGATAAACCAGATAATGGAGGATGGTTCTGTTAGAAGCCTCAATAATCGGCGAGCTTATATGAGAAGATGTATGAATGTGGATGAGGCGAGAATTGTGCGTCAGGACAGAGGAGTGTGACGCTCTATCCTCTCTGCCTACCCCCCCGCGGGGAAACGGCGTGATGGTGAGTAAGTAAAATATTATAATTTAAATTATCGTGCTTAAAAAACTACAAAAGAAATAAAAAAAATACATTATGAAGTTTACAAATTGGCTAATTAGTCAATGTGACATCATTTTCTTAGAAGTCAGTGGTGTTAAAACTTTATCGGAAATTTAATCGTGTTTGATTTGGATCTTGTGAATGTATATTATTGAATTATTATACTGTATTCAATACTTTATTGTGAAGATGTCAGTCAGTTTTACTACAACCCAGAATCAAATATTTTTAGACCTATTGTCTTTTACGTCATAATTAGCCATCTTTCATAACCTCGCCATTCTCAGCGAGCGTGCGATTTCACAAATACATGTCTGCTAAATCAATATCGCCCTTATCCTCAATTGCAGTTATATATTTACAAAAAAATATTGTATCCTTTTAAAGACACCGCTTTAATTAGTCTATTTTAATTAAAATCAATTTTATTTTAACCAAATTCACATTATATCTAATATATCAGGGGTTGCGAACCTAGGGCACGCGTGCCAGAAACGGCACGTTTATCAATTTAACTGGCAAGTAACAATTAACAGATATAGAAATGCAATTATTTGAACTCCAATCATGTTCGATAAAGAAACAAAAATTTGTCGATTTGAGAAATGAATTAGAAATAATTGAAAATGATCGATTATCGAATATAATTTAAAAGAATGCAGAAGAATTAATAATAACTTGGAACACCATTCCAGAAATCTTTAGCTGTTTAAAAAAACTAGCGAGGGTAATATTATGAATTTTCTCTTCCACATATGCTTATGAGTCATTAATTTCCGAAATGAATTTTATAAAATGTACATAGTACAAGGAATAGATTGATCGATAAATCCAGATGTGCATGTATTTTACTAAAAGTGACGACATGTGAACTGGATATAAAGTATTTGGCATCAAATGTACAGCAGCAAAAATATCATTAATACTTATAACTTAAAAGTGTATTTTTTAAACTTTTTAAAAAAAATGTTGAAAAACTCTTTTTTTTTTCTTTTTTTTCTCAATAAAAATTGCTTTGAAGGGGGAATGAACCCATTCTATCTTATCGGACCACGATGTTAAATGATGACACGTTCTTCGCGTTATGTTTTTAACTAAAAAAACTAATTATAGCATAAATGCTACTTGTAGTTATTTAAATAAATATATTTTTAAAAACTGCTCGGTACGTCCGACAATCGATATATATTATTTGGGGATCTTTGGCACTGTAATATATGTATTATGAGTACGGGTATAATCCAGTGAGGCGTGTCCAACTCTATGTACTATTGTAACGTTTTATCAATCCCAAATACAACAGCGATCGACTGCTTACTTTCCGTTATTTGTGAATAAAGAGATTTTTTTTATCACTCTGAATATAAAAAACCTATTTCACAATATTTATAAAAATGTAATGCAAAACTATATATTAATATTCTTCATGATAATGGAGGCAATTGAGGTTAAGTTTTTAATCTAAAATTCGACTAATATAAATTATAACATGTTTAGTACTTATCCCAGTGAATAAATTGCGTTAAAACGTAATTGATTATTTAACAAAAATAGCGTGAATTGATGGAATATTTCATTTGGATTTAAAAAAAAAAACAAAAAAAAATTGAATAAAAAATAAAACGTAAACGTGAATATTTACAGTTATAATAAAACTCGAATATATTTTAAACGATTGAGATTTTGCGTATACATACAGCCTAAATAATTTCGACAAAATGTTTGAATAGATGTGCACTAAAACTTTTTTCGATAATTTTTTTCTGTATATATTTCTAATTGTTTCATTTTATTTAAATTTTTAATAATCATTGAACAATGTACTGAATTTGATACGTAACATAAAACATGTTTAAATAATAACTTATTAAAGCTAGAGATTTTTCGGCAGCAGCGGAACATTTCAACCTTATCAAGACACTTTTTCATTTAAATTTTATCGTCATTTTTGAGGAGTTACAACTCGTCGGTAACTATTTAGTCGACTTAAATAGAAGACCTCTTCCACGGCGTCTGACCTCAGCAGGAATGAAAGGCTCACAAAGGCGTCTCGGTTCGATTGCCGCAATAAATTTGTGAACAGCCCGTGAAGCGGCGCTCTGTGGGAAACTTGGTAGTATCCTCGCATTTATACGGACGTCAAATTTAAACTTTAAAAATAAAAGAGACCCAAGTAGTAATTAAAATAATTGAAACGGACAAGTAACTAAAACACCGTACAAAAATGTCTGAGAATAATTTCCTTAACAGTATTCGGTAGGTAGGTATTTTTAATTATGTTGATATTTATTTTATCGCTGGAACATACTCACGTTAACTCTAGATCAAGATAAATACAGTGACATACACTCATTGTAAATTTCATAAAAAAAGGCTTCGGTCTGTGAATATCCATCACCTCCATTCTCATCATCACCGCTCGGCGAAGCTGAACACACCCAGCAAGTACCGGTGCACAAAACGAAACTCCCATCAATCGTAAAGATACTCAGTACCGACATCGTGTAGGAATACCATAGACCAGTAAATGAAAACATGAAATAAAGTGTACATACAGGAGAGGGGTTTGGAACATTAGTTGCGGGACGATGGGCATTGTACACACATTATTTGTGGAAACATAAATCCGAGAGTTTATGACACATTTATGCAACAGTAAAATTAAATTTTGATGTAAACAGCACGTATTTTTTGATATTAATGCATAGTATATTGTCAGCGTTTAAGTATTCTCTCCATCGAGAAATATATTTTGAAAAAGTCGCATTAGTGGTACCAAATGATCACGTGTGTGACACCAAATTGAAAATATTGAAACAATGAATTAGCGTTAGTTAGTTCATGTCAGTATATTTGGTAGTTTGTGAGTAATACTTTCAAATGAACACAATAGCGGTGGATGAAATATTAGTCCATCCACTGCTCTCACATTAATTACATCACATCATTTAAAAAATAACAAACATAATCATACCTAAAGGTTTAAGGCGCGAACTTTTTAGATAATCTCGCCATGAGATATGAGTAATTTTACATCTACTGCGAAAATTAAATATTTTTGAACGTTTCCCAATGTGCCGTTATTGGCTGTCTGCGTGACAAATTTGATTTTTAAATTATCGCAATCTAAAAAAAAAATCTAAAGAGTGACATTTACGCGGAAGGAAAAGAACTATGTCAACATGTATTCTCCGTCTATGTAAATTTTAAATTCCGCGAGTTAAGGACACAGAATACATAATTTATAAACTGATTTTGCAAAAATATTTATCAATTGAATATTATTGTCCAATAAACCAATGAAGAGTAAACAATTTTTATAAGTTAATCAAAAAAATTAATGAGATCAAAAAGTTTTTTACAGAAAAGTTATTAAAGCTAATTAATATTTGCTAAGCTCTAGATTGCCTAATTAAAATTAATAAATTATAATATTTTATTAAGTAAAAGATTTGTACTACTTACAAACTTTTTTTTTGTTTCATTAAAGATGTAAAAAAAATTATGAAGAATTAAATAATGTATTAATTTATAAATTATTAGGTTGTTCCGAAAATAATGATCATTTTTAATATTACGAGTATATTGATTCGAACGTTCTTTGCTAAAAGTTTATTTAAAAATCAGATACATTCGACAACATAATAGAATAGAGTTATGCACCCCCAAATAAGAAAGTTCTTGAATTATGGGGGTGGCCATCGACATTTATATAAAACAAGATCTCATATTATTTATTTATTTTTTATTGAGCGAGGCATTTAATTTGGTTCGAAGAGTTTAGGATCGCAGAGGGTCAAGGACGTTTCGCTACTGTTGAACAACGACAAATTAAATACATTATTAGTAGAAGAAAATACGCAACAGACAGCCAGCATTGATTAACCGAGTATGACCGTTAATTTAGGACCACTTTCACATTTTCAAGCATCTGGTAAACTATTGATGGTAAAAAAAAAACATTTATAGAGAAGCAGTAGAAAATACTTTTAAGGAATTCTTGAATTCTAATCCGCCTGAGTTTTGTTTTTAAAATACGTTTGTTATTCGTTGAAAAAAAGGCATAGGAACTGATCCTCAAACAATCAGGCCTATTCTCAAAATTGCAACATTGAAATGAAGGTGATTGTTACACCAACCCTCAAAAATAGACAGATAGTTTTGACAGATTACGGTACGTTTATCTCCCTCACTCTCTCTCCCTCTCTCTCATTCAAATATAACACTATTTTAGAGAGTTGGTGTAACAATCACCTTCATTTCAATATTGCAATTTTGAGAATAGGCATGAATAGCGACTGACACTAAATTAATTCATATTTTAAATGCCATAAGCGCATTAACACGCGTGGTAATATGCGCGTTTATACCATACAGAGACGGGATTAAATTCAATTTTAAATGTCATATATTTCAAATATTTATTCCATTTGTGGGTTTACAGCTTTTGATATACTACCCCTACTTAACGTATTTCTTCCATGTCAAATACGAGGGCTATATGATAACTACCCGTGTTTAACAACTGATCTAACGCCATCTTTCGAACAACGCCTGTCAAAATTTCAGAGTAGTTTTGTTTTGATTGCTGTTGAAAGTGGGCAAGTTTGTGTTTGTTTGCAACCACGGAAAAAGAGCAATATCACTGGTATGGTTGGCAATTAAAAGGTTAAATAGGTATATAGTACAAAGTTTGTTGGAAATTAATCATGTAATACTATAAAGTGCTTGCCACATCAATAAATGGTATAAGCAATACAATTTATTAGGTAGGTAGATTATTAAATTTATCTAAAACTCTCGTGCGACATTAAATTGAACATTTTATACAGGTATACACAAATATAATAGACGTTTACATAATATAACATTGTACATATAAAATAATATTAGAAAATACATATATTTCATTAATAATTGCTGCAGTAGTAGTAGTAGCTTTAGTTCGTAATAATGTGATCGCTTAAGGTATTATGTTTCACAGACAAAGAAAAAGTAAGCAAATTTAAAAAAAATATTCTAATGATAGCTAGATACGTGACACTGACACAAAAGAGCGATACTGTCATTTCTCAGATATCATTTTTAATTTATTCGTATCGTATGTTTATAATCCAACGAGCAGAAGTCATATTTAAAATAAAAAAGGATTAAAATATTAAGATACATTTTTTTAATGCATGCATATTAATGCTAGATTTTTTTTTTTTTTATCTCCCACACATGTTTAGAAATGGTAGTGGGCTGGTCTTGTTGCTCGAGCAACTGATAAAGTGAAGCGATTCTCGTCATCATCATAATCGTCAGCCCACATTCAACCACTAACGGGTATAGTCCACTCTCTCGACGATCGCCAATCTGTTCCTTCCACTGGTCCCTGCGTACAGTTGCTTCGTACTAATAGCTTAATCCGCCAATGTACCGACTGATTAGGAGATGACTTTCGATCAGTATTGGGATTATTCATCAACTGTTTTTCTTCGGTATCTGTAATACATCATGGAGGATTAACTATACGTCATGTAGCTATCGCTGCTTGCTGGGCAGTGTCGCAAACGGGTAGTGTTTTCAGAAGTGATAAAAAAATAAATAAACATAAAATAACACTAACGCAAACAATAGAGGCTCAAAAAACACTGCTTCGGTTATATTATAAATAAAAAAAAACACCTACTTATTCATCCAACGCACTTTTTAGTGAATTTACGGTTTTAGATATAACACAAACGTCACTTTTTACATAAAAAAACTATACTCTCAACAACTCATGGCAACACAATACTAGATGTAGAATACTCGACTCAGACTAAAGTCTACACGCGGGCAGAAATATGTATACATAGCTTCTAAATTGTTCAATTACCTAAAAGAATATCCAAAAATAGAGGCATATCCACAATCTAAAATTAAATAAATAATCACCAACTGGTTAATAAAAAAAGAAACTGAAAATTTACTCTTCATCATAACATAAAATATTAAAATTTAAATTAATTAACTGAAATTAGTAATTTTTACACGTTACGTAAAATTAGCGTTCCGAAATGGATTCAGTCTAGAATTACTGTTCTATTTTTATGTTTACTACCTACACGTGTAACATACAACGTATTTTTATCAATATGAATGATGAATTGTAACGAAATAAAGCAAATATAATCAGGATGCTCTGATACAGGCGTCACCTAGTTGAGCAGCATCATCCGATAAACCGATTAGACGTTTACCTAGATATAAGATTATATATATTTACATGCTATGTAACATTGTTTCACTTGTAAAATTATAAAAACACATTGTAACAAGGATTAAATAAATAAAATATTAGATCGACTGCTATTTGAGCAAGCTCGCGGGCCTTGCCGCCAGGCTTGCACAAATAATGGGGTTTGTATCATGGATAAATAATAGAGGAATGAGTAGATAATAGGAAAGTCAAACTAGTAATAATTTACTATATGTAACCCGTTTAGCCACGGCCGATGACGCGAGACATGTGACATTAACTTATTTATGTATTTTGGTTAAGTTTACAGTACCATGCGCTTAAAGAGCATTTATGGCGTGACATACGTATTGATGGTGTGACGTTTAAAATTATATCTACTCATATATATTAAATAGTGTCATATTTGAAAAAAAAGTGACAAATATTTTAAGTCCTCCTGAATCTCTTACATAATTAATAAATACAATTAAAAAATAGCAGAAAAAACCTCATCAGGACTCATTCAAATAATATATAATTCATTATAATTGTCCTTTGTGGTAAAAATTATTAATGTCTTTAAACATCTGCGGTACATATTGATTTGTTAAGAATATTAGAAAAAAATATACATTTCAATTAAAGGTTTCATACACAGACTGTCAACGTTATATAAAAATTTCATACACTTAACAAAAAAAAAAAACTTAAAAATGACAAATTTTTTCATATTACAAGGCGACGTTTAAAAAAAGTTCGAATAGTCATAAATATAAATACATTTATGTAATGAGTCTGTCATCGCTGGGGTGTTTCAGGTGAGCTAATAACATTGGAGGATAATAAAACTGACAAAAATAAATGTCATATATAACGCCCATGTTATGAATAATCCAATCACAAAACGTAATCGACTCCGACCAGATAGATGTATTAGAAAAAATGACCACGTCCAATTAATATTAATGCCAAAGTTCTCAATATTCTATTCATAAGATTAACTATTAATTTTCTTTATACATTTCCCGCACGGAGACAAAGATAGCAGGAATACAATGAAAGGTAACGATCAATTCCGTTTTGAGTTAAAAACACATGAGACAAAGGGATGTAGAAATGTAACTAAGTATACAAGACGATATTTTTTTGTATTTTTCAAGAAGGGATTAACATTTAAACTGTGAACAAAATTTTGAAGCACGTTAATTTTCATGTAAATGTTGAAAAAATTTTATGATTAATATATGAAACACAACTAACTAACTTACCATCACGACATTTCTCCTCTCTTTCGGGGGTAGGCAGAGAGGATAGAGCGCCACACTCATCTGTCCTGACACAATTTAAACATTTTCTCATACAAGCTCGTCGATTATTGAAGCTTTTAACAGGACCATCTTTCTTTACCCGGTTGTGCCAAGTTTTCTATATTTCTGGTGCCATCAACACTTGCCTCATATATTTTTCTTACAATTCTCTCTTTATTCATGCGTTCCATATGACCAAACCACATAAGTGATCCTTTCTTAATATTACTCACTATACTGAGATCAACATTACATTATTTCCTTATTTATTCATTCTTTACTCTGTGATCCTTTATTAATCTCACTATGCTTAGATCAGATTTACATTCTGTTTGAAGCGTGGTATTATTATATATGATATTGTATAATTATATATGATTTTTAATAAATAAGTTTATCAACAAAAACGCGGAAGTGATCCATTTATTAAAAATGATGTGTTTTGGCATCAAGCAGTTTATGTTTGCGCGATATATAATGCATATACATAATCTTTTATATTTATTCTAATCTAATAAATAAAGGACAATAATATTGTATTTTGCTACGATGTCCTTTATCAGCGTACGCAATAAATAATCATAATCTTATTCAAATTAGCCTAGTTGGTTATGCATATTCATTATTAAAAAATAAATATTAATGTCTAGATTGCCATAAAAAATCGATGAATTTTTAAACTCTTTGGGGAGGAAACCCATGACCATGTCTGTTTTGCCTGTCCATTGCGGATCACAGATTTTTTTACAGTGGTCTCGTCAATATAATAAATAATAAAACAAAGTTTTAAATTTGATTAATGGCACAGATCACTTTTGAAGGGTGAAAAAGAAGAAGAATTTATTTATTTGTAGTGAGACATGTGTCCTATTTATAGTGAAAAATCTTATATTCTATAATTTTAATAAAAATATCTTATGCCTGCCAAATCTTATAATGATCTGACATGTATATTATTTATTTTCACTCGAAATTAGTTGGGTTATACAATACAATATAATAATTTAAATATAATGTAAAATATCACAGACCTATGTTCTGAATAATTACAAATTCACAATATGAACATGTTCTCCTTAATAATATAATAATTATATATTTATTTATACATATAATATACCATGTACCCTAAAAACACAGAATACGTTTTATGTATTTTTAGATAAAGCATTTTATTACATATAAGAAAGCGCATTGAAATTTTACGGAAGTTGCGTCATGAGGCCCTAAACAATAGGTAGTATTTCTAATGAAATGTACCTAATAAAAATTTACAGGTCACTGGCAAGACTTGATTGTACTATTGACTAGCATCACTTTACTAACACATCGTGGACAGTAAATAAATTCAGGTGTCCATGTTGAATCTTAATTATTTTGACAGCGGATATATTTTTTCTACGCTTCACGCCTCCCTGTCGGTAGCTCAATATTAATGTTACATTTTATAGAAACAGATATCGAACGAGTCATTATTTAACCATGTTGCAGTACAACGATGTCGGATATCTACACGCGGGGGCGTGCGGTACCGATACATTGACAAACGACTATATTATACGGCGCACATACATGTCTAATTTTATCGTTATTTTTTAATTGTGAAAAAATGTCAATGTGTAATGTGGATAATAAGAGGGAAGGTGCATTATCCAATTATCCGGTTAGGAAAGAGATCCAGGTTCGAATCTCGGTGGCGCAAAAACAATATTTTTCGATTAAATTTATTTTATATGTATATATTACTAATTAATATATTTAATTCATATTTAAAATATCACAGACCTATGTTCTGAATAATTACAACTTCACAATAACAATGTGTTCTCCTAATAAAGGATATATATATTTCTTTTAACATTTATTTCTTCTATATGAGAGTAAGACTCGTGTATAGAGGAGTATATGAGAGTTTATGTTTCAATTAGTCGGTGTAGATCTTTTTTTACTTCAGATACAAATTTATAGTAGTTTGTAATTTTTCTAATTGTGATGGTAAGATTGTTAAAAAATTTGATGCCTTGATAAATATAGTGATTTTGGGTTGCGGTATATTTTAGTTTTGGAATATCAATTTGGTCTTTAAATGTTGTTAGATCGGAATTCGCTTCTAAAATTTAGTTGATTTTTAATTTTTAAAATTTGGATTATTGAATTTTTTTTGTATATGTATACTTGGATATATATTTCTTTAATAATAATTATTATTATCATTTTTTGATTAATTTCTATTTGTGGAATTGATGTTTTATATGCTCCTCTTCATAAAATAATACCCTATTGCAAATGTGACCGTACAAACGCGTAAAATATTATTTTCAGATTTGTAAGTGATAAGACGTTTCTGAGTCTTAAAAATATGTAGGCAGTTTTCCTTATTTTGTTTGTGAGATTAATAATATGTTCTTTCCATTTGAGTTTGTTATCTACCAGCTATCCCTGTTCATCATTCCATAGGATTTAGATCATGCCTGTGTGCGGTGGTTCTCAGAGTTAAAAAATTAGCTTTAGATAAGTTAATGCATTTAAAATTGTATAGAAAACAGACAGATGAAAAGACAAACAGATATTTAGATAACTTTTATGAGGCACTCAATGCATTAATACTTAAAATACATAAACAAATTGCTTTGATTAAAAATAAAAGCCTAAAATCGGCAATCAAACCTTGCAACAGCTTATCATTTATAAATACGTTGTATTTAATTAATTTTAAATGATTTATAAAATATATAAAATTATTAGAAGTATCTACAGAATGTTATTGAAACAATTTTTAGAATAGTCAATTAATGTTTGGTTGAATTTAACGTGGAAATGATATTCTGACTAAAACTGATTACATGGCATTAACTAAATCCTATAATTTCAAAGCTTCTGGGCTAATTGATTAAATATTTCATTTGGTATACAACAATATATCCGACCTTTGCAGCAACGGAAATTTCCTTTCATCTTTCTTGTTCTATAATCGCAAACTATTAGTTAGAAAGCTTCAGGTTTAATTAGTTTTGGAGATTTGAAAGCTTTTATTAAACAATAATGCCTAAATTAAATATTATACACTTTATGACCTTTTTAAACATTGCCTAGTTCTAAAGAAAACTTTATTTATACGTGAGTGTAATTTCAACAAAAAACATAAAAATAAAATGTTTTCGTAAACTAACTGCTATCTTTTGGTTTCGTTCTAATAAGGATGAATCATTGTTTATATGCTCACTTGAGTCCATCTGGATAGGTTAGTGTATTTTAATAAATAATTTCTTTTCTAGTTTCAAAATTTATTAAAAATTTAATAAAACAGTATTTCCTATCTAAAATGTCAATTTATACATTAATCAAAACCCTGCAGATAAGAGGAAAGGTCCGAGGATAATAATGTTTTGGATGTCCTTAAATAATGAACTTTTATGTCACTACTACATTTAAAAATATATATACCTACATACATTCAATAACAAAAATATTAGAATTAATATGTAGATATAGTTATAGAATTCAAAATAATTTTTCACATATGAATTATTGAATGAGAAAAAATTGTGATCTAAATTATAAGATGATTTTTATTGTAAAAATACGAAATTGATATTTTCTCATGATTGTAATTTGTTTACGTTTGATACGGCTCATTATTTTTAAATTAAATTTTTTATTTAAATATCTGTCCATTGTTGTACAACATTTCCACTCGGACAACATGACATGGATGCATGCCATTGGTCAAAATAACCTATCTAGAGTTTTGAATTAATATGCATATAATTGGATGTTATTGTACCACACACGATACTGAGATTGTGTTTCTAATCTCGGAACAGGTAGGTGAAGGAGAATTTTATTAATATATATACCATGGGAATAAGCTTCGTTATTTGTTATTCTCACTCCACGGCTTGTTCGCGACTGTAATCTGATCGTGGTGTCTGAATTGAAATTGATACGGGATAAGTTTTGAAACTGATGGTGATATAGCACGTAGCGTATCAAAGGTATGTAATATTATAACACTACATGGAATCGCTTAAATTAAATTTCTTCTAAAAAAAATATTTGTTTGTTTTTTCCAGTTTATGATTCTAATTTTTAATTCAATCTGCATGGAAATCAGCGATCGTCTTACAACGCGATTATGATAAAAATACTATTTTAGAAAATTATTTCATTGATTTGATATATGTGTAAAATATTTAAAAATGTTCTTACATATCCTGTAGATTTCCGATATCGGTACTAAAAAATACCGAATAATGATGACTTTATGGTTCGTCTTATTTTGTTTGATGATTCTGGCTAGTGTGTACCAGAATTCATCTCATTCGCTTGAAGACTTGTCGCACAACACGCTGAAATGTGTAAGTTATAACAGGGCGACGAGCTTTACGGGATTCAAAACTGGAGATGTCGTCAGTGATCTCCCACGCTTTCACTGAATTTCAACTTAAAAGCACTTCTGTTCGTTTAATTATTTCTTCCTGTTCTATTAAAATATCAAAACACTGCTTCCGAAATCCTTTCGGAGTTTGATTGTATACGGAACGAACGCCACAAGTATCTCGGTATTCCGTTCCGAATTTCGCGGAGCATTCGGAAGATTTTTCGAAATAAGAACGCCGAGTGTTTCATTCAAAAAGCTGCCGCGGACAACTTCGAAATTCGAACGTACATCGCAGAGAAATCGCGCCGACGAGCGATACAACCACCCCTGACGGCGGCTGGAATGCGACTGGCTGCCTGGCTGGATAAAGTTTTCAAGCATGGAACACGAACCACGCTTACGTGCCTCTGTGTGCCGTGTCTGTGTGCATTCCCGGCACCACTACACCCAGCGGACGCGTAAACATACAAACATATACGTACGTATACGTCGAGTATATCTTCAGGTCTGAAGCACGTTACCCCCATGATGCGTGGAAGCGAGAAGGCTGCAGAAACGCGCCTAAAATCGTCGGGGACGAGAGCGGGACGGGGGATGGATGGGTATATCAACGCCGAAGAAACAATGCGGGGGAAAGGGATAGATCGACTATTATCGGATTGTGTGCAGGTAAGAACGTATTTGTGATTAGTTTGATGGTTGAAATAAAGGCTTTGAGCAAATTTATTTTAGTGAAATTATATTATTTAAGTGCGTGTTTTGAGAACGGACAATCGAAAAGCTTTGATCCGTTTTGATAATTTTTCAAAAACTTTACATATATATTTAAACTGAATAAATAATACAAATTAAATTAATCAATTAGAAAGATATACAGAAAAAAACAATTTATCTAAAAATTTGATTTTTTCTGATTGATTAATTTTATTTGTATTAAAAATTCCACAGAACTATTTCCAGAAATTGTAACTTCACAACAAAAATGTGTTTTTAAACAATAAAAGGGTTTTTGCACATTGACCAACTGCGTAGGGAACAACAACCGAGTCGCCGTAATGTGGCGACTGTGCAATTTACCAGATTCCCCGTCCTATGACGGGCGCAAAAAAACATATATATTACCGTTTCTTCAAAAAATTAATAATTTTATTAACTACCTACCTACGGTATATCAGTAAATTCACAAATTTTATTTGAAAAATGAATTTTCGGTAAAAAGGTCACATATTCACCAATTTTGTGTACTTCAAAGGAAATTGATATTTCACTTCAAGGTACGGTATCAGAATATTTTAAAATTTCTCCATACGTGATACACTGAAAGATATTGAGGTATTATGTAAATTAATAATCGTAATTATTACATTATAAAAACAATATATTTAAAATGTTACATAATATGATATATACGTATTCATAAACAATATAAGTAAACTTTTGAATAGAGCTTTAGGGCCAGTTGTGTGATCAGTAGTCAATTTTTACCATATTAAGTTTTTACTACAGTAACTTTTTCCATCGCCCGGGGTAAATAAACCTTTGCCGGTTGTTGATACGTCATATTTACTATTGTTAAAATACAGACAAGAAATTATGCTTCATATCTATATTAAACAATGAGATCAGCATCGGATGAACTGTTATCACTAAAATAGTGGGATATTGAATGATTCTTTGTCGTGTACTGCAACTTACAACAAGTATCTATGTGACGGATAACTTTTGAATCAGCTATGAAAAGTCCGTCATATTTAACAAACGAGTTTCGGTAAAATTAGTGAACCAATGATTTTTTTACCAACGATCAAACAACCAGTTTACGTAAAAAAAAAAAAAAAACTTTTTAACCATAGTAATAAGTTACCACTGATCACACACACTACCGGCCCTCAATCATCATTCCAAAATACATCAAGTATGATATACGAGGTTGTGCATCTTCCCCGCCGATGTGTTGAATGACAGTGTACAGTGTACAGCCTTCCACCATCATTATAAAGGCCCAACGCATCGAGATAATAACTCAATTTGACGTTTCGCTCCAGCATCGCACCTCTCTTTCAAGCCAAGTCAAAGTGTTGGCACGTTGGCATCAGCCTATTCACCACGACAAAGGGAATACTTACTATCGTTAAAACTGAAGGATGAAAAACAAATAATAGGAACGAAAGTAGACTGAATGCAGTGGAAATGACGTCACTTAGGCGTGTATGTGGCAGATCCATTTATGACATAGTAAAGAATGAATAAATAACGAAAGAATGTAAACCTGACCTTAGTATAATGAGTAAGATTATGAAATGATCACTTAGGTAGTTTGGTTATATGGAACGGATTAATGAGGAGAGAATGGTAAGAAAGATATATGACGTGTTGATGGCACGACCAGGTAAACCAGATACTGGAAGATGATCATGTTGCCTCAATAATCGTTGAGCTTGTATGAGAAGATGTATGAATGTGGATGAGGCGAGAATTGTGTCTCAGGACAGAAGAGTGTGGCGCTCTATCCACTCTGTCTACCCACGCGGAGAAACGGCGTGATGGTAAGTAAGAAAATAATTTTACCAAAATATAAAAAAATAATAATTTCTTATGGTTTTATTGTTTTGCCGTATCCTAAATACTAATTAAATGTATTAATTAGAAATATATACATATAAAATCAATTTTATCTAAAAAAATATTATTTCGCTATCGGGATTCGAACCTGGATATCTTTCCAAACCGGGGAAGGTGCATTATCCAACTATGCTACAGCGACAGTACTTTTGACGACAAATTTTCGAACCTGTATGTTACACTTTTTTAAATTAATACATCTATCGCTCCATTATTTGAAAGCCATCTAATTTGTTTTAAAATATCACAGAACTATGTTCTGAATAATTATAACTTCACAATAAGAATGTGTTCTCCTAATAAAGGGGTAAATGTAATCATCCAAAGTTTATTTTATAATATACAATGGTTGAAGAATTAAAATTTTATATATTAAAATATTTATTTTTATTTTAGTATATTTTTTATCGTGTACCTAAATGACACGAAATTAATATATGTATTTTACTTGTCATATATTAAAAATCATTTAACGATTATTCATTGTCTTCAATATATGTAATTACGTCGCTTATATGCATTTAATTAATACATAAATTCATTAACGCACACGTATCGGAGTGGGAGTTAACTGTCCTGAAGTGCAAAGTTACTAATACATAGATACTTAATACCAGTACATAGTACTATGTAACTACCTACCAGAAATGATCGTCATATCATCCTTCCAATCTGTAATAAAACAATCTTAAATCTATAATATCGTATAGTCCATATCAGATTGCAATGATATTTGTGCAGACAAATCTGTAATCATCTGAATATCATTATTTTAATGGAAAATTCATAATTCAGCTTAAATAGAAATTAAAACTTGCGACCGCAGTAACACACAGTTCTACCGAATTCCACTGCTACAGTTTATCAGAGCCACTCGGCGTCATACCAGTCGTCTGGCAGATGCCGCAGTCGGCCGTTAACCGCCTGTTTTATTTTATTGTCCGAGATATGATCTTGATATGATGATGAGGTTTACTACATGCCGAACAAGGCCCGAGATCGCGAAGAGGGGAGGCAAGGAGTTTGCGCTGTAGAAGTAGAATAGAAGACCATGTCGCTCAGTCGTGAGCACATCACCGAGAGACAGATTATGAGATTGGCGCTAGGCCTTACAATAAACTTCTATTCAAAAATATTATTTCATGCTTCTTCTAATCTAAATACAGTTTTTTCTGTGCATGTAATAATGAAGAAATGTATTTATTTCAAGATGTAAAGAATACTGTGAGAGGTGACCCACAACCTACCCAGGAACTTTCTGTGAGCGAATGTTCCCATATTAGTCCTTTTTATCCGCCGCCAGGTTGGTATTTTTTAAAAGACTACATGTCAACTGTTCTCTGCCGCCATACTACAGGGCGGCGATACACGGTGACCAGATAAAATACATCCCTCATTGTTCCCCGGCGAGAAACTTCTTTATTATTCATATAATATAATAAATTATTATACAATACATAACAAGTGAAAAATACATAAATTAAATATTGGTAGGTACACGTCCATCGTTATATACAGCGAATAGAGAAAATGTACAGAATATAACATATAAATCTTTTCCATTTAGAAACAACAATTGAATTAATGTGAGTAACAGAGCCCGTTTCAAAAACAAGTAATACTTTTTTTTAAATGGTGCCAGAAAACTCATTGAAAATATAAAGTTCAAATTTTAATGTACACCGCAACACATACAAAGTTCAAATTTTAATATACACCGATTTTTTTTTGTGATATACAATACATTTTTTATGTTTTCTGTCGCCGTGCATGTGTAATATAAATAGGTTTAAGTATATTTATGCACTTACTTATTTACTTACCATCACGCCGTTTCCTCGCAGGGGTAGAGAGAGATGATAGAATCTCCTCTCCTCTGTCTTGACACACAATTCTCGCCTCATTCACATTCATAAATTTTCTCATACAATCTTGCCGATTGTTGAGGCTTCTAACAGAACCATCCTCCATTATCTGGTTTACCTGGTCGTGCCAAGTCTTACGCGGACATCCTCTATTTTTGGTGCCATCAACACTTGCGTAATATATCTTTCTTACCATTCTCTCTTTATATGACCAAACCACCTAAGTGATCCTTTCTTAATCTTACTCATTATACTAACATCAGCTTTACATTTTTTCCTTATGTCTTCATGTTTTACTCTGTCATAAATAGATTTGCCACATATACGCCTAAGTGATCTCATTTCCACTGCATTCAGTCTACTTTCGTTCCTCTTCTGTCAGCTCCAGGCCTCACTGCCACACGTCAGTGTCGGTACCAGGACTCCATTGTGCTTCGCTAGTCTTGCCTCGGTTGACAAATTCCAATTAGTTATAATTTAATTCAATGGGCAGTTCACTTTATTCCCTGCAGTCACCCTACTTTCGATATTATTCTCAGCTTTTCCTTTTTTATCAAACATACTTCTCAAATACACAAACTCATCTACTTGTTTCAAATATTAATTGCCTACAAATTTATGTATAGAGAATAAAATAGTGTATTGAAACATACAAACACGAATATTTATTTTTAATATATGGCTTTCATAGTGTAAATACGTAGTTATATATTTAGAACAATTAAAAAATTAACAAATTCATTATATTAAGACAAATGTTGGTAATTATACTGAAATACAAAAGACAACTAATGATACATTTAAAAAAATAACAGGTATCAATATAAACATACATGTTTTATAAAATTTCCCAATTTACAAAATTCAAGTATTTTTCTCATTTTTTTTGTGGATATCGTATTAATAACTAATTTCAAACGACAACCCTGCCCACTGAAACGCTAGGCGGCATCAACGCACTATTACAATATGCATTATATTACGTATGGTATTATTCACACTAACAAAATTGTTCTTTCTAAATGGAAATGAGTACATCTATCTATGTCATACACATCTATTCGAAATGACCACTTGTCATTGCATTCTCGTCTTGGGGCCCGAA
This sequence comes from Eubasilissa splendida, assembly GCA_031772225.1. Lineage (NCBI taxonomy): Eukaryota > Metazoa > Arthropoda > Insecta > Trichoptera > Phryganeidae > Eubasilissa > Eubasilissa splendida. The sequence goes on from CM062859.1 coordinate 9,695,288, forward strand.
ACATGGCAAGCGCATCTAAATTAGGCGCTAACGAACGATTCACGGATTACAGCGAGTGTGTTGCAGCGTTGTTGCATTTTTCTGCATCTCGTATTAACGAGTTTCGCGAGAGTTTGTTTATTTAAATCAGTGTGCCGGATTGTAAATTTAAAAGTCATTTAGATTGTTATAAATAATTAGGTACCTACCGTGCATTCTGTTTAAGAAATCGACCATGTGAACTAAATGAAAATATGTACCTATATAGATTAACCATTATGAATTGATTAGATATAGATAAACTTTTCATGGACACTCTTCATTGGAATAGGACCATATAAACAGTACAATATTAATATTATTAAGGAGAACACATTCTTATTGCGAAGTTGTAATTATTCAGAACATTGGTCTGTGATATTTTAAATACTTATTAAATGTATTAATTAAAAAGATATACATATTGTTGTTGCGCTACGGGGATTCAAACCTGGATCTCTTTCCAAACCGGGGGAGGTGCATTATCCAACTTGCTACAGCGACAGTACTTTTGACGACAAATCTTCGAACCTATATATTACACTTTTCAAATGAATACATTTATCGTTCCATTATTTCGTTTCGGATTGGAAGAGATCTAGATTTGAATTCCAGAAGCAACAACAATATTTTTAGATAACATCGATTTAATATGTATATATCTTTATAATTAATACATTTAATCTGCATTAAAATATCACAGACCTATGTTATAAATAATTGCAACTTCACAATAATAATGTGTTCTTCTTAATAAATTAAATTTGTGCATACAGTGTGTTTACAAATAATATTCTAGTTTATAAATATTATCCTGTATTTACGTTGTCATGGAAATGAGAGCGCTAATGAAATGCGTATACCGTAGATATTTTTCAATATTCAGCCATTCACAGAATACAGGACGTACCAAAAATGCAAAAAGTGCACTGATGCAAATGCATTTTATGTTTGGGGATAAATCAGACAGAATTAGTCGCACAATTAGTGCAGTAATGATGATGACACTCGGCTGATGCATGGCTCGCACCGGCGCGCGACGGTTGGGAACCCATCCATCTGGCGGCGAGGGGAGTTTTTGTCCCACTGCCTACTGCAGCACACGTGCGATCTGCCAGTGGGTAGATTGTAAAAAAAAAAAGTGAATTTTTTACTTTTTCTGATGGGTTCGGGGCTAATTTTATTGATGGGACGGTAGTTAATATTAAATTATATTACTTTTATATATATTCAATAAATCACATATTTCTTAGTCCTGTTAGAACCTATTATAATCATGTAAGCTGTTTGTAGACTGAATACAGTAGAAATGAGATCACGTAGGCATATATGTGGCAAATTCGACACAGTGAAGAATGAATAAATTAGGAGAGAATGTAATGTTAATAGAATTAAAAAAAGATCACTCGATTTTTCGATATTTATAACGAATTTGATGACTTAAAAAAATCATTTAGTTACCACCGGGACTCGAACCCGTAACTTTATCTTGTCGGGAGAATGCGTTACCATTCATAGATTCGTCAAGAAAAAGTTCCTGGCTCGAGTGCCGGTGGTAACTACACATTTTTTCTATGGCTAGATTTTTTTTGTAAATATATATATATTTTTACGGAGAACACATTATTGTTGAAAAGTTTCAGTTGTTCAGAATGTGGTTCTGTGGTATTTTAATACATATTAAATTAATCAACTTGAAAGACATACAGAAAAAATCTATTTAACGAAAAATTATTTTAGTTTCTACCAGGATTTGAACCTGGAGCTTTTCCTATCATATTTAATAAAAATGAATTGATTTAATTCTGGGGTCTCGTAGCGTATATTACCTACCTATTCATAGATATTTGAGATTCGTCGCAATATAACGTTTATTGTTTTTAAAAATAGACTAACACATGTATCAATTTGAAAGAGTGATAGAATATAAGTTCGTAAAATTACTTAGTTGATATGGCGAAACTGGATAACGCGTTTCCCTTTATAGGATAAGGTCCAGGGTCAAATCCTGGAAGAAACAAAAATACATTTTCGATAAATAGATTTTTTCTGTATAGTCTATCTTTTAAGTTGAATAATTCAATTTGTATTTATTAAATAAAATAACAATCATTTTGTTTGAAACCATGAAGTTTATTATGCGTCAACCGGTTTCGCTTATCTCAAACTTCATCAGAACGTATTTAAAACTAATCATAAATACAAAAAGAATGCACTTACATATAAAGTGATTGCTTTCTACGAAAATATAATTTGTATTTAATATATTTTTAATTATTCCATTCAATTTGTTTTTAAAAATATATTCTACTGAATAAATATAAATTACTCAAAGTCCATGACCACAGTCGCTACAAAGTGTCACGAATCCTTTGACATCGTCTGATGGGTATCACCTACCTATTGCAGGTCCGTCTTGACATTATCTAACATCAATGTTTCGGTATTCCCCTTGGTTTTGGTCTTGTTGCCCTGTATGAGAGAGTTTTTCGTGCATTGCGAGACTTATCTAATCTCTTTACATGTCTAGCTCCTGTAGCCTTCATGGTTTCGTCTTTCTCGTGATATTTGAGGCGTTATACAGATCTCAAAGATTCAAGTTGTTTAATCATCTTCATTATTTATCTCATTTATTACGTGTTGGGTGCAATGATTCCTCTAATTTCGGAACACGGTGTAAAAATGGTCAGTGCAATTTTAAGGACTAATACTATTATTTAAGAAAATAAGAAAAACATTTTCATACTAGTATAAAGCTACCGGTAGGGTCTGGCTTGATCACATTACTGATGAAGATATATTAGGACGCATGAACAACTTTCAAGGAAACTGCTTAGAAAATATTCTCCGCAATGAAAAATATGATTTTTTATAACTCATTATGCAGGGGTACATAGAAAGCAGCAGAGACGTAACCTCAGAATGTGGTGAAAGATAAATCAACATGGTCGCCAATTTTCGATGGCAGGTGCTACATGAAGAAGAAATGTTATTAAAAATTGTGAACGCGCTATATTTTTTCTATACATCGCACACCTTACAAGGATCATCGATTGCGAGGTAAATCTGTCAAAAACTTCATTTTCGAAGCACTGCAATCTGCATTTCATCCATAAATAACCTAGCGTTAACAAAATATATTATCATTCGTTTAATCGTGTAGTTTTAATCAATTAAGTTATTATTACATTAATATTTTTTATTGACATTCAAATAATTAAATTCTTAGAATCATTCCCATACAGTAATAAATGTACTGCAATCATATGGAATATGCTTCTGGAGAAGAATGAGGCTCGAACCCGACCATTAGATCACAAGGGAGTGTCTTAATCACAGGACCAACAAGCATTTCAACGATAGAATTAAGATAGGCGAAATGGTTTGAGCATGTAGAAGGTATCAGCGAGGAGAGAATGGCAAATCAAATATGAGGCGAATGTTGAAGGCAACATATACCGCGAATCGGCGAAAGATGTGCTATGATCAATCAATCTAAGAAGGCCATGTAAGAAGCGTTAAGGATCGACGCAAAATAATAATATGCCAGGATAGAAGGATTAGGCGTTTTATCCTCTCTGCCTACCTGATGATTTTATTTTTTTAAATATGTGATATTATGCAAGTTACATGCTCTAACACGTTTTTTATATAATTTATTTCATCAGATTTTTTTAAGGCCATTAAAAATAATAAAATTATTCAAATGCAGACTCAGACGCCATCTCTTGATGTCATGATGAACGAAACATCTCCGACTTTGAGGCTTCAATCGCCTTCGATGAATTTAGCGGTGATAAAGCCGCTCCACGACTCGCCCGGGCGCAATCACATATGGAAATTTAACAGCAATAAACGCTGATTACAATTAACTTTGATGTGTACGCCATTCGCAAACGGCTACATTATTGAATCGGGGTAGTTTAGCTGAAAATGCGAACCTGGCGCGAACAGCAGTACTGATCGATTTCGTGATGAATAGCGTGGACAAATATGAACAAACTTAATGCGACAATGCAACATGCAAAATATAAAAAATATTTTAACTTTGTGCTATACACACAATTTTTGACCTAATAACACTACTAGTTACGGAAAGAGCAGTCGTTCCTGAAACAACTGCTCTTCCAGAAACTAGTAGTGTTATTTTAATACAAATTAAATGTATCAAGTAGTAAATACTAATCAAACGTATTAATTATAAATATATTCATATAAAATCAATTTTATCGAAAAATATTGTTGTTGCGCCACCGGGATTCGAACCTGGGTCTCTTTCCAAACTAGGAAATATGCATTATACAACTATGCTACTGCGATATTATTTTTGACGACAAATTTTTGAACCTATATGTTACACTTTTTCAAATGAATACATCTAAAGTTACATTATTTGAAAGCCATCTACTTTGTTTTTACGGAATTTCAAATACCTTTCAGAAACCGATAGCAGACGCCAGAATTAACAGTTAATCTTTATTAAATTTTTGGACATATCTTTTAATTAATACGTTTAATTAGTATTTAAAATATCACAGGCCTATGTTCTAAATAATTACAACTTCACAATAATAATGTGTTCTAATAGTATCAAGTAGAAAATTGTGTTAAAATGTTACATCACAATGTAATGCCTAATCAATCATTTTTAATTAAAATATATGCTGAATTAGCAAACAGAATATATTATTTTTGTGAAGTTGCATTTTTTTATGAACATAGTTCTATGATATTTTAATACAAATTAAATGTATCAGTTAAAAAGATACACAGAAAAAAATAATTTATCGAAAAAATATTTTGGTTACTACCGGGATTCCAACCAGGATCTTTTCCTATCCGGGGAAACTCGTTACCATTACGCCACATCAACCGAGTAAGTCCCTTGTAACTTATTCTGGTTCGAATTCGAGGTCCTGGAAGAAAGAGAATATCATGGTCAAAGAACCTAAGACGATGGTTTGGTCAGTCTACTGCAGAGCTTTTCCGGGCCGAAGTCAACGTTGCCTCTAATTTTGGATCACAGTAAGTAACAATGCTGTAATTTAGTGCGCTGGGAGAGAAAATAAGAAAAACATTACAATACTAGTATAAGGCTACTGGCAGGGCCTGGTTTGACTACATTACCAATGTATTAAGACGCGTAAATATATCAAAACAATTAAACAACTATGGAAAAGCTACATATTTCGGTCATATTCTCCGCAATGAAAAATTAGATACCTTATTCAATATTAACAAAATTACTTTGTCGTTACATATTATATAAATAATCTGAAAAAACACTTTGTTTAAACCACTATTTATTGATACATTAACATGTTTCGATACCTATGGTATCTTCTTCAGGAAACAATGTATACTAAAATGTGTATAAAAATATAAGTGATCGGTAACTAAGTAGGAACTATAATAAACACAAATTTAAAAGGTGACTATTTGCAAAAGAATTTGGTTATTTATAATATTTAGTTTCCTATTAACACTTTTTCATATTTCCAAAATTTAAAATTCACCTAACTATAAACCCCTAGTATTTGTATGTATAATTTATAAACCATTATTAATGTTAAAAGAATGGTTTATTTTCAAAAGAATTCTGAATAGTTGTTGATATTTATACATCTCAAGTGCTCCATAATTTTAATATCAAAATAACAGAAGGCAGAAGAGCTAATAGTGTAGGTAGAAATAGGTTATCTTGGCTGTGCAACTTCAGAAAGTGGGTGTGTTCAAAATATTTAAACACCTTGGCTGCAGTACTGTTTAAAATAGATAAAGCACGAGAATTTGCTGAATTCTTCAATAAATGACGAGTCAATCACTTCCACAATGATCGTTATTAAAACACTAAAAAATTGAAATTTCGTCCAATTCGACCACCAATTTCGACAGAAATTCCTCTGAAAAACATTCTATATTACAATTCTGAATAAATTTTAATTGGATATGCATTTTTTTCTAGAGAATGACTGACAGACAGCCCATCACATTTTTATTGGCTCCGACGTCAATGACAAAACCGCACCAGCGACAATGAAAACGTTCAATAGCTATCAACCCTTATTGTGAGGCATTTTCCATGATTTGTAGCCAAACAATGCGAAGGGTGTAATTTTTCAGTCTAGGGGATTCTAATACAATATCTGTGTATAACGCGCGGGAAGATAAGTAGGTACTGATAACTAAAAATATAATTTTTAAAATGTATTTTCTTTTGATCTTTTAAATTTTCTGCAAAGTGTTTAAAAATGTTTCAAATTTCGTACTTGAATTCATTTTGTTATTTATCGAGTGACATTTGCCGTCGGATAGAAATTAAATTGAAAGGGTTATCCAATATGTACTTTTTACAATTACGAATTCGAAGATAATAACATTGATCCAAAAATAATTATACATTTAAAGTTTTCACTTTTGTCAAATTATTTCCTCGTGTATCTTTTTTATTAAGTGGCACCTTATTCACTGTAGAAAATAAAAATAAAATAGAATTAAAATATCAGTTTAATCTTTATGACTATCCAATTATCGCCAACGTGCAATATGAACGCGACATTATAGAATTCATTACCCCCTCCCCCTATACCGGAACACGATTTATTTCTGTGGTTGTATTCTTAATGGAGTTTGAACTGACAGGTTATCGATTACCAGTGGTACGATAGGCTGTAAAATTGTAAATTATCGTCCTGCCGTGTAGAAATGATAAATTGAAGAAGAGTGTTCGGTTTTCTCGCTTCATGTACGTCTTGCTATTGTGCATTGTGCTTGTTGTGTCACACTTCGTGGCATCACCGAAGGGTATGACCAAGAGTACTTCGTGCGAAACAACGGAGTACGTGTCCCGGAGCCAGAAGATTTGTGGATCCAGTGGAGAATCTAGATTCCTAAAGGAGCAATTTACAGGTGAGTCGTATTTTCTAGTTCTGGGTGGTCCTTCAGCCTCCCTGTTCCCTATTCCTGTTCCTTTCCCGAAATCCTTCCACCCTTCCTACATTTAGTATTTCCCCAATTCCTCGTTCAGACAAAATCTTAAGAATTATCTTTTTGTCATCGTTGACGTACAATAGCGAAACATGTTAGCATCAAGATAATCATGAGAACAGTGTGGAGCCGAAACTCAAATTGCGAAGGTTATAATTATGATGATTGACAAACATTATTAAGCAATAATATCTATCTTGAAATAAGATGTCATCTCTTGTGCTTGTCGTCATTTTGGAAGTGAACCCTTAAGCTTTAAATTTAAATAAATATTTGCACCCACTCAGTTATCAAATCTGTATGCATAATTTATTGATTTTTTTCATTCACGAATTAAAAAATCATTTACAAAACTAAACTTATGTCGTTGCGTACACAAATGCTTGTCGACAATAGTCTGCTTATAAAACGGTTCATGAAATTGATTTTGGAGCCAGAGTTTATGTGCGATTTGGAAACACTTTGTGAAAATATAATTAATCAATTTATACTCGTGAATGACGCTGACGTAACTACGTGAAAATATCAGCAACACTGCAATATTGGCGGAAAATTCACAAAATATGAAACAACCCTTAACTGGCGCGGCGGGGTATTTTCACATTGCAGTGTCCTTTATTAACAGTTCTGAGATTTTATTAAATAGGGGAGAGTGGAGATGTACAGGACAACTTTAGTAAAAGTATAGAATTATAATTTTTAAAATATTATTTATTAGAAATAAAAAGAGGGTTGTTCAACTTAAACTTTATCCAATTATATTAAATAATTATAGTCAATCTGGTGTCCTCATTCTGCAGTATACAACAATATTTTTATCGTTTCCGAGCTAAGTAGAACTTCATTATCACATATGCGAAAATGAAACACTTGTTTTTTGATTTTACTCGTTTAATTTACTTGAGACGCGTTTAGATTTATAAGGGCATTATTAATCTAATAATTTTACTCAAGAACTTATATTTATATTAATGTTAATCTATACTAAGGGACAGCTATATAATTTTATTTACATAAGATGAAAACAATGTATTTACGTTTAGATAGAATTCATCGAGAAAACATTTTTTATTATTGCATATAGTAAATACTAATATACTGTGATTATTTTATCCAATACATAAATATATTACGGAGGTATATCTAAACTATGAACTTTGTATTTAGTATATTTACTGAGATATTCACATAAATAGAGGCAATGTCAACTCAGTTTACATCATCGGAGAGAAAAGGAGAGGAAAGGTTAAACTGACTACGCAGTGAAAATGTTGATATGATAGTAAATTGTCAAGCGTAAGAAAGATGTGAATAATACAAACTAGATGGACACTGATGTTCTCGAACGCCAACTATCCTATGTATATTTAAGGCGCCCATTCTAGGACGGTGTTTAAGTACTATACATAATAATAACTACTAATATTCTCGAAAATTATTGCAGACCAGCCTCCGTTTTTGACCCTCGCCGCGTGGTGTTTACCAGCCAGTACAGAGGTCTATGAACAAAATGATCCGGTCCAGCCAGCATCCGAGCAGACGAGATGAAGACATTACCGCGGTTATTACGGGCCGCCCGTGGCCCAGTGGGTTCGGCTGGCGTCACGCGCCGGGAGGTCTGGGTTCATCGCCCGGCCGCGACGTTACCTTCAAACCGTGCGCCATGCATGGAGCAGGATCCACGGAGAACCTGATTCAGTTCCTTTCGGAAATATATTCGTACATATTGTGTTTGTAACTTCGCATCTTAAAAAACAATGAATATAAGTACATTGTTTAAAAATGTATATAAATGACGAATCAGAATATTATGTTACAAATGTTTTCAAATATATACCTATAAAAAAAATATAATACCTACATGTCAAAATATAATACCTATATGTCAAAATATAATACCTACATGTCAAAATAAAATTCGTACTATTTTTCAATCAAAAACAGGATGGTCTTCCAGGTCAACCATTTTAATATTATTACAAAAGCAAATTTACAATACAAACAATTTTAAATATATTCCATGGTTGATACGCATCTTAAAATCAGGTTTTATTTTGCAAATATTGCAATTTAGGTAGCGATTTTTTCCATGTAAATTTTGCATGTTATTTTAAAAACGTACACATTTTTCATTTTCCAAAATATATATATTTTTAATAAACGTTAATTTAAATAAGTTTTCTATTATGGAGTTAAATTTTTATGATGTTCTACCTTGTATGACCAAAACTTATTCCATAATATTTTTCAAATTCTAATTTGTCCCCATAATATTTATGAATATATGCATTAGATTTATTCATCTTAACGCAAGACACCAAATATGACTAGTGATTAATAACCAAAAAAATCTATTTTTAATACTCAAATAAAATTTTAGATTGCATCTGGCATAGTGCCAGATCGCAAGAAATGACACCATTGAAGAACCATGGGAAAAGTGGCCTAGAAAACATCGACATTCTTTTAGTATTGACGCACGAAGTTAAGGAACACTATGAAATACCTCGGCAGACTATATTATATAGTTTATTTATATTTTTATATTGCTCTTTAATCCGCACTAGAGATTCCATTATATTGTCATGGAGAAAAATGGTAGAATATAAATATGAGAGGAAGAAGGGTAGCACCTACCTGGCAATTTTTTTCAATTATTCACCGAACGTAAAAGAAAATTATATCTTCAACTCTGAACAGTGCAATCCAAACGCTGTCTATGTCCGATAAAGTCTAATTTATAATAAATTAAATAATGTGACTAAATTTGGCGTCTAACTCTGAAGAAAACTAAATCGATTAAAATCTTTTATTTTGAAGCTGATGTTCAAAACGCGTCCTAAGACTGCCAGTTTCCGTGAAAAAATCTGATAATTAAAAAAAATTTAGTTACAGTATTCCAATACACAAACTTCTGAAAATATCGTGTATCTACTTAATTCGTATGTTTCAAAGGAAATTGATACTTCTTTCCGATGTAACATATCAGTTTCCTCTTAAATTTCCCTACGCGTGACACAAAAGGACAATGCGATATTTTACATAAGATGTAAAATATTTTTCCCAATATTGACATTGCTCTATACTTTTAACGTCCCCTGTGGAAGAAAAATTATATAGAAATACACCAAAAAAACTCTTCAAATATCTTGCTATTATTGATAAGTGATTTTTAAATATCAAATATATGGCATTGCCTGTATAATATTTTTAATACTTAACAAATTATTTGATTTATTGAGATAATTTCAGCTATTAAACAAAGCCCACGCTCTACTCTGACCGACTATAATACATACAGAGGATAGATGTTTCAATAACCATATCTTTATATCTCGTTTTCTATTAACTTTTTCTGAATTCCTCCGCATCTCTGTATGGATGTAATTATACCGAATGAGGCTCACCCACACGAGTACATATCTTGTTAACATATTAATCGAAATAAGCTTACCAAGAGGAGTCGGACGATGAAAGAAAATATCTGATACAAAAGATTTCAAAGAAATACACAAGAATAATCGCTCTATTGTGATTTCGTGGAAGACTCGTCCTTCTTAGAAATTAGAATGTGTGTTCATTGATTAAATATTCATTTTGATTTTAATCATACATACATCGAGCGAATTGTTTAATAATGCATACATTAAAAAGAATTGAACGGAAGGGAAGTAACTTTAAAAGATGTGGATCCTGGAAGTGCACATATTTTCATATCCTTTAGACTAATGATGAGATAAACTGTGATTCTGAATATGATTATTTGATTGGTGTTAGACTGCAACGATGATTGGTAACTGTGATTATTAGTGATTCGATGAGCAATCATTGGTATACTAGAATCTAAACCTTTAAATCATAATTTCCAACCATCGCTACAATCGAACACTGAATTACTGTTTGTTTCAGTTTAGATCAGTTAAAAACAGTCCAGTATTAAAGTTGGGTCTATGTCAATTCTGAGATGAGTGTAGCTATTGGAAGGATAATTTTATATATAACTAAGTAACCTACGATCACGCTGTTTCCACGCAGAGGAAGACATACAGGATTGACCGCCACAATCTTGTTTCAAGACATAGTACTCTTGTGTTGTCCATTATTATGCATAATATTATGTTGTTGAAGCTTTTAACATGAACGTTCTCTAATATCTGGTTTATCTGATCATACCGGGTCTTTTTCGGATGCTCTTTATTCCTGTTGCATTAAATATTTGTTACCATTCTCTTTTCGTTCGTACGTTCCATATGACCAAACTATTTCAACGAGCATTTTTTAATATCTATTATTTGTTTGCCCACATGAATGATTCAGAGAAACGATTTTATTTACATACTCTTTAACAGATAAGGCCTTCCTTGAACTGAATATTGGTCAATATAATCCATGAAGAACGCATATAATCCAAGTGATAAAGATGTTCTGCTGGGCAGGAGATGTGACAAGACTGGACCATTTAAGAAACGAGTAAATCAGAGGCAGTTTCAAGATAACGCCCATTACAGACAAGTTCAATGAATCCACACTCCGCTGGTATGGCAACGTTATGCATTTAAGACGATAAGCACATTATCAAAAAGGCTCTCAGCATTCCAAGATGAAGAGGATGGGTCCAGGTAATCTGGTGGACTAGCATGTAAATGACGTTTGCATGGTAGGAGAGATGACTCAAAATAAATGGAAGGAGGCAAAAAAGAAGACAAAGGCTAATACTGTAAACTGGTAAAAAAATATATAATTGTTAAATTAAAATATATAATTTTTTAATCCAAAAAAATTCAAACTAGAGTTAATATATCTTAGAAAAATGTGTGATGAAAAATTAACCAAATAAATACATCTAATCGTTACCATAATGACTACATATTTTATTGCGTACCGATAAAAGTCAAACTAGCCTTGACACTTTAGAAATTTTCATGTTCGAAAATCTGCAAAACTCAAGTATTCGAAAATTAAAATATATTCAACTTATGTAATTAAAATGCTTACACCGATAGGTAAAGAACTTATTTGTGAAAATATTACCTATGCGGCACCTACCTAAAATAGAATTAAAAATATTGTACATACCTACACATTTACGATGTTAAGCAATCCTTTTTCTAACAAATGTAATTTTAAAATGTCTAATTAAATATAAAAAATGTTATTCCTTCTTTCCTTCTCAGTGTACTTTACACATAATACACCCATACACATACACACACGCGAAATGTTTACACATAACCATAAAAGTATTAATTGTACTGACTGGATTTTAAAAATATAATGTATTTTTATTAGTAATATTTTTAAGACATTTTTGAATATTTCTTTTTGACAGCCCAAGTTGAGCACCGACCACTTTTTTAAAAGTTAAAAAAAGTGGTGTCAATTAATTTCTGATCAGCCTGTATACCCTGAATCATCATTCTCAATCGTAGCGATTCTTAAAAAGTTTATTAACGACTACACGTTCTTGTCAGTGTTGGTGTGATTGGAGCTGCACTCGTGTGGGAGAGCTGTCAGTTGGGTTGATGAAGACATTATAGTTCGGATTGGTCCGCCTTGTCGGTATGTGCGAGCCAGGGGTTTGGAATGTAAGGTCCGTGAATTGTAATATTGAATAATTTTAATAAATATTGTCATTTTTTTTTAGTAGGGAAATATGAAAGATTACGTATGCATATGGGAACACGTCTATGAATACGTTTGATATCTAACATCTTCATTGGGTCGAATTATTAAAAATCAATCCACTTTTTCCTCCTTCACCAATTGATCCAAAAATTATTTATTTATTTCATTTTTTAAATGTGTAAAAAAATGTGATTTTATTACATAACGATTGTCAAATCAGAAATATTATATTTATTATATAACGTGTATTATATTTGGCGAATAGAATATTGTAGAATTTTCTGGAAGCTACGTGATGATAGTTCTAATAATATTTGACAGTTGAAGAATCGGAATCAGTGGTGCCTACCTAGTGGCAAATGTTTTATTGTAATCGATTTCTATACTTATTTGAATATTATTGAGAATAAATAAAATTATTGGTGTCACAAGATGTATTATTTATATCTCATAACTTCTCCACGAGCCAGACTGGGAGGATGGAACGCTTCACTCTTATGTACCAAAACAAATCACTCGCCTCGTCTATATTCGTGGTCGATATCTATGCTATAATCAAGTGGGTTCATTCTACATTCTATCATAAAATATTTGCCATGTATGTGCTTGAGGAACTATCATTATTTTTACACCAACTCTAAGCTTTAACCCATGTATTTTAAACGGTTTAAATTAATTATGTTTAAATTTTATACGGTTCTGTTTTTGCTTTAGTATTCGTTATATTTCTAACCGCAGAATATATATTATGTAAAAATTTCATAGTATTAAATAAAGCTTCTATTTTTGTTTTAGTAAGTATTAGTTAGTCTTTTTTATATTTTAAACACAGGTTGTAAAATTATTTGAAACTTTAGTGAATTTTTTGTAGTTTAGCCCATACTGATTATTATTTTTGTTATATACACAATAAATATTAGTGTCGGTATTGGGAAACCACTGCGCATATATTTGTAAATACATATATATTAGCCACCGATAGACTACTGGATGAAGGCCTCCCCATGACTATATCTCACCGGTCCTCCACCAATCTTCTCCATGCCACTACCACTTCTCCGCTTATTTCGTATACACGACGAAACTTTGAAAATCCTTTGGATCTTTTTGTCTCGCGAATAACGTTCAATAATATTATTTTTTATCTTTAGGCACAATTTTAATAATCGTTAAAAATCTTAAAAATATGTTTTTTTTAAACTTGGAAATAAATAAATAAAATAAGTATTACATAATACCTGTTTGTATGTATTGTAAAATAAGTGAGAAGTATGTGCTACTATTACCGGGCCGAGATAAGTGGCACCTTAGGTTCATCCGCCTCACGAGACGTGACTACACCCTCACGGTCGCACCGCTCTCGGTAACTTCGCTCACTTCCCGATCACTGTACTGCGAACGAGGGCAGCGAGTCGAGCGACGGGAGCGTCACGTCACTCGACCCGATGTCATGAGCTGTCTCGGTTTAATGAGTAATACTTCGGTCAAGTAAAGGGTGATGCGGCTTTAGAATCTAGGTCCATCGGAGGAATCATTTAAAAGAAAATCATGTAAAATATATATTATTTAAAATAAACGCGGAATAGAAAGAGATTTTTATAATATATTTCTTCCTCGTTGATATGGTGATAAATTTAAAGATAATAAAGACATAAAATAATCGTAAAAACGTTCTTATATATTACAGTTCACACGCAAAACTCTTATAAATTTTTCTCTATTTAAAACGTGATATTTCTATCATTCTATCAACGTTTGTACCTTCGATAAGAGATATTCTATATTCAAAATGTTTTTTTTTATTATGAATAATTAATTCAAGTAGCAGTTCTTAGGTATAAAAATCAGCATTACGTTATTATTAATAATTAATTAATTTAACATTTCATTGGTAATTTTATTAGCATTATTTTCTTAAAAAATCTTAAATTATTAAAAAAACTCATTTGAAAATTCTTCAAATTGATTATCCAAGTTCATAAAATGCTTTCATACCCTTCAATATCTTCTAATTACGTTCAAAAATTAGTCTTAAGATCTAACTTCCAACCACAAAACCTTCACGTGATGCCTTTTCAACAGGAGCATTGATTAGTAGGTATTTACGCCCCTCAGAATATTAAAAAAATACACTTGACATCATCTTTATTATTACAAACATCGATTGAATTTTCAATTTAATAAAATATGATATCGCTTTCAATTTATTCAATTTTTGTCGGTCAATAAATAATATTTTTCACCACGTGAGAACCAGGCTTTATGCATAGGGATCTATAAAATCTTAAAGCGCAATATTTTCTAATATCTAGTTAAGTTATTGACAAAGCAAAATTTTTGCCATTTGTAGTAATGTTCTTAATATGTAATGTAATGTAATGTAGAATACTTCTCAACATGGTAGTAAATACATGAAAACTTTATATAACATTTTTAAACAATAATATCTCTGGCTTAGTATTTAAAGATCGTATATTATATAAGAACTTAATATGGCATACACATTTTTAAAGTATTAGGGTTGGACACACAGGTTCATTATTTAAAAAAAAAAACATTTTGAATAAATTTAAAACAGAAGACCAATTCAGCGAGCGTAAATTTCAAAACCGAAGATAAAGTTGTTAAAAGGTCTAAGGAGAGAATATGTATTCTTGATACATAAGCTTGAACGGCCGTTTTTATCGAAATCAGTAAATAAGATCGGCGAAATCCTTTACGAAAAAGAACTTTTACGATATTTCTATGCAAAACAACTAGTTTCCCGTTTCTAATCAATTCTCTTTCCTTTTCATTAAACTTTACCGCCGACTCGAAAATTATGATGCCATCTTTTAAATACTTGCTTAACCGGTTAAACATTAATCATTTTTTCAATATTAACAAAATAAATAAAAAATAAAATTGAATTTAACATATTTCGTAAAGATACTGACATAGTAATACATAATACTTCTAATCATCCGTTTTCTCAAAAATTATCAGCTTTTCATTCTATGCTTGTAAGATTAGTTAATGTTCCGTAATCCATAAATAACTTCAACGTATAATTAAATATTATTAAACAAATTGGAATTAATAATGGTTATAATATAAAGTTTTTTCAGATCATATGTTTATCCACCAAGTAAAACAGTGGAGAAAAATTATATTTTTAAATAATGGTACTTCAAATTCAATTATAAAAAATATCCCAAATTCTATATAACTAGCTTTTTACACTAATAATAAATTAAAGAATTATATATTAAATAACAAGGATAAGGATGATTTAAAAAAAAACGGGGGTCTACAAATTAATTTGTAATGCTTGCAATCATTTTTATATATTATTATTTTGATATTAGAATTGAGAAGCACTTGAGATGCCTCTCACTCAACTGTTTGGAATTCTTTTGAAAACAAACCATTCTTTTGATATTAATAATGGTTTAGAAATTATACATACAAAGATTAGGGGTTCACAGTAAGATAAATTAAACATTTTAGAAATAAGAAAAAGTGTTAATAGGAAGCTAAATATTATAAATAACCAAATCCTTTTTGCAAATAGTAACCTTTTAAATTTGTTTTAATTGTAGTTCCGACTTAGTTACCCACCACTTCTATTTTATAGTTTTGTTTTTATCTATGCTTGTATTTTTAATTTTAGTGTACTTTGTTTCCTGAAGAAGATACCATAGTTTGATTTATGTTGTTTTATCAATAAATAGTGGTTTAAACAAAGTGTTTTGTCTTATTATTTTAACATTAATCAACTAAGAAAACAAAAAACATCTTATGATTAATGCATTTTGATTACGTTGGTAATATTTGTTGGGTAATTTCTTCTTTCTTCCTCGGCTTCATGTTCAGGGGGGAGGCATCTAGCCTAACTGGTTCTTTTTTAAATATTGACAAGACAAATGGTTATGAAATGAAAGAATATTTTTATATACGAAAATTTATAATCTATTTTTAAGATGCTTGCATGTGTTAAAAGTGGAAAATGAGTAATTTACTTTAATACTTATAAATATGGCTATTCAAAAATAATTACAATAAAATTGACATTATGTATTTGTGTTCATCATGCCAGCATTAATTTCTCTGCCAAATTGTCTATATTGACGCTTGTCTGATGTAGATTATTCAGGTCCCTCACGTAAGGAATTACCTCCTAGGATGGTCCTGGATCCTGGACGTGAAGTGTGGTCAGCTCCTTGTGGTGTCAGCGTAGGGTGACGGAGTTCAGGCTTGTAGTTGATGACAAGACGATGCCCAATTATCCAGGCAAACCGAGACTCTGGACGCGATATTCTTATGCTATAGCGACAGTCTGTTCTCGCTAAACCAATCACATTTATTAACTTTGTATAGATCCAGCGGGACCCTTTTTGATACTTTCAGATCAACGATTAAACGCAGAGAACATCACAGACTAAGCTTAAACTCGAGGCGCACTGTTTAAATTTTCCCCGGAATTACAATGTATAAAGCGCTTGCTTGATACTTTTAGAGACGATATAGATTTTATTTTCTAATTGAAAATAAAATCTCGCCTTTGGCGGAGCCACTTATCTCGGCGGAGAATATCAGAAGACTGGTCGCCTATGGTGATGCATCCCTCAAGGCGCATTTGCCTACGTGACTCTAGTCACGTTTGCCGGATTACCGCGCTGTATTCGCCGCTGTACCCAAGCTGTGTTGGTCCACCTGCGTCTAACAATACCGAGTTTTTATAACCGTCCATCCCTTACTTTGGCTAAGTGCTTTTATATCCTTGAACAAAATATTGTTTTGGGTAATTTTGCATTCTAACATATTTTCATTGTCGATCCAATAACACTATAAATGAGATGTGAATCTCAAATTCTCGCCGATATTGGTACGACGAAACGTACTCAGACTGACGAGCTCTGTGATGGAAATTCTTCTGTTCAAGCTAACTTAACTGCGGTGGATCGTATTGGCAATGTACGATGGACCATCATAATAGAATTGAATTATTTTTAAGGTATAAATAAAGTAGCAATTGGCGTTTTGTTCTAGTCGACTGCGACATATTATATGTGCCCATTATTATTAAAGTGGTCTAAGTCATGTTTCTTTCGTTACGAGATATTTAAAGATTTGGAATTTTGTGACTATTTGCAAAGAAGATTTGGTTATTTATAATATTAAGCTTGCTATTAACACTTTTTCTTATTTCTAAAATTTCAAATTTATCTAACTGTAATCCTTTAGTATTTATATGTAAAATTTCTAAACCCTTGTTAATATCAAAGGAATGGTTCATTTCCAAAAGGTGATTGGAAAATTATGAATAGTTATTGTTATTTAATTTCAGTATACATTATTTCCTGATGAAGATACCGTAGGTATCGAAAGATATTTTTAGTTTGGGCACGAGTTAACGTTAAAATTGTGGGGGACTCAACGACAGGGCATCTCTGTTTTAACCTCTCCAGAATGTAGGGTAGTATGATTCACATCTGATCTGCATAATTGATTATTATAAATAGTGTCTTCTAAGTGAGTGCAAAGTTTTTCAAGCAATGGAATACATCATAAAGACATGCTCAATCTACCCCTTCTCGCAAATATCTTGGAAACTACTCGGAGACCTATTGGAAAGGCAACAGCCTTTTCGCCATTCGAATAAGAATAAATCTACGTTCATAAGTTAAAAAAAAATTACATCATCTATTTTTATTAGAAGTATTATAAAACACTTGTATAACTTTTAATCAACAGCCCACCTCGACACATGATCATCCTAGTGAGGGGGCACTATTATTAATAACTGTTAAAATATTATAAAAAGAAAAGAATAAAAAAAATTATCGAGACCTTAGCGCCAATTATCATGACCCGAAAAGTTTAATTTTCACCACATATTTATTAAATTCTTAAAATCTAATTTTCAACTTACGAAAGCAACATTCATTAATACCGTTAAAAATTATTTTTTGCCACCATCGAACTTGTGCTGAAATAGTGTAATTTAAAATTTCAATTGCAAGATCGTAAAACGTATATTAAGACCTTCCACCAAACAGAATTAATGCAAGTAATCATAACGTCGAGAAAATACCGCAATAATTTGTTTTTTAGGTACTAAAAAATTACTTTTTATATTCGTAGTAACTCGGTAATGTACTTTTTGTGACTAGCTTACAATGTGTTGGTGCTTGGTGTTGCTGATATTAAATCAAATATTATTATACTTTTAAAAATCAGCAATGTTATCTTTGTGGTTAAGATTCATATTTTTATAAAAAATTGGGATTGTCAATTTTGCATATAAACGGTGTTGGTCACAAATTAAATAATTTGGAATCGTTGGAGATAAATAAAGCGTGTAAAACTAATCAAAAAATTATAAACAACCAACTAAATTTAACTACGAGTCCCATTCTAAAATTTTTTCCTAAAAATTATTCGAGTAAATTTGTATTAAGTAATGATTTGAGTTAGGTACTAAAGATAAATAGATTTTTTAAAAATAGATTCTGTCAAAGAAACAATATATGTTTTATTTAGTTATGACATCCTGAAGAAGAAAATAGTATTTTTCGAAACCGGTAGATGTATTTAAACTCATTTTAGTGGTTAATAAAACAAAGATAATAAATAAAAATATCAAATATTATTATTTAAATACAATTTATTAATATAATATTATCATACTACTATTAATTATTAACAGTTCTGTTAGCTAGTTGTAAGTTACTATAGGGAAAAATTTCAAGAATAAATTGTAATTGCTCGTAAACCATCAGGGTGAGGTAAGTGGGAGGGGTATTGTTCAACGTACGTGATTTGCTGATTTGCCAGTCGCAATGAGTCACAGGTTAGGAGCGCACCGCGCGTTCGCGGTTGAGCAATATTTAAAGTGCGGTGATTTATTGGTTCGTGCACATCGCGCTTTTTATACTCACTTTAATGTTCGACAATTAAGTGATGGGCCGAGCACGCAATTTATCTGGTGTTGGGTTCAAAAGTTCAGACAAGAAGGGACAATTGTTAACCAAACTCCTCCGGAACCGTCAACGTCAGGAGCGACGCCAGAACGTGTGGCTCAAGTTCGACGTGAAATTATGCGCAATCCGTGTAAATCGATAAGGAAGATTGCAGCCTGTACTGGAATAAAAAAATCAATAGTGCACGTTATTTTGAAAAATAAACTACAGTTTCACCTATACAAACTGCAAATCGTGCAGTTTCTTAACGAAAATTACTATTCTTTACGTGAAACCTTTTTTTGTGGGGATACCTTAAGTTAAGAGTTTACAGCAACAATCCCCGGACAATTTGAGTCCTACAAAAAAATATCTGCCGTGAAGTTGCTGCCATTGAACCAACGCTTTGCTCTTGCGTGTTCGCAAATTTAAGAGTCCGATCGCAAGAGTGCTTGAGAGAATGGGCGGCATTTAGACGATATTGTTTACAAAACGTTAAATTAGCATTGTGAAACTCCATTTTGTATAAATAAAATATAAGAACAACATTGTAATCTTTTTTAAATTTAATATTAAACTTGAAAATTTTCCGCTGTACACCCTTTATATTTTACCTAATTATTTATATCATAGGAAATAATCCCTCGCATCGCCTTCCCCTCTAACCAGTACTACTGATATGTTAATGTTATCCGCCGTGAAAATATACCTTATTCTGCATGTTGTGGAGAGTCTTTCATTAATGCGATAGACATACAGACATAAAGACATCCAAAAAATAATTTTAAACTACAGTAGATCCTCCACTAGACTCATCGACTGTTCTGGAAAAGTATATGGCCTAGGTACAATGTGGTTAAATAATTTTTTATTTAAAAACAATAATTTTCCTCTCTCTCAGCCAATGCAATAATTAATTCTCTTTAATTCAGAGTTTATCTTTGGAATTTGTGGCGTCTGTCTCCATTTATATTTATTTCCAAAATCGCGGCAGCTGTAATTATAATTCAGAAACACATTTTATGTTTTAATCTTAGGAGGCTGCGACCATTTATTATTCCCTCCATTATGCGGTTAAGTTAATTACCGTTGGGAGATCTTATACGGCCGGAAAATATATAAATAAGAGATCGTTAAAGACGACGTCTCAATGATATCAGATACTCCAGTGTATATAATTACTTGAAACTGGTTAATGGCCGGGTTATCCACGATTTTCGATACAAGTTTAATTGATTTAGAACCATGGATTGCAGTTCACAGTGAAATCCTAAGTATTCCAGGTGCCTACTTTGTACTATGGTATGTAAAAATGTCGAAATCAATGGACATTTACATAAATGTGAGTATATATGACAATCTATGTATAAATTAAATTATAATAATATATATATATACATATATATATATACGCCACAAATCTATATATGTCGTATACCTGGATTGCAATATAAATGAAAGATGGAACGAGCAAGTTCGTGCAACCATTATCCGCATGAAAAATGTGTTCTGCAGTCATGATCTCAATCTTAGATAACAAATGAGAATGGTCAAATGTTCTTGATATTATTTTATGGAATGGAAGCCAGGACACTTACCGAAGAAATGATAAGGCGACTTGAAGCATTTGAGATGTGGATCTACAAACGAATGCTCAAAATATGCTGGATGCATAATGTTACAAATGAAGATGTTATGGGTCAGATGAACAAAGAAAAATAAGTATTTAAAACAATAAAAATCCGAAAACTTCAATTTCTTGGACATGTGATGAGACATCCAGAAAAGTACGAGATCTTGCACCTCTTAATGCAGGGAAAATTTGTTGGAAGTTGGGGCCCTGGAAGAAGGAGAATCATAGCTGAAGAACCTAGGGCAATGGTTTGGCCAGTCTACTGTAGAACTTTTCCGGACTGTAAGGGTGGACCCGCCGCCTACCCAGGAAAGTTTATAAGCGAAAGCTCCTATATAGTCTTACTCATTCGCTGCCTGGTTGGCATTTTTTTAATACTACTAGGCAGCTGTGCAACTTCATCTCGCATATGTGACAAGACGGAGCCGAACAGCTGCCATCTCAAAAACCCTCACAGTCATGATTTACATTACAAATGACATTAATGAAATAAATTTATATGGAAATGAATGGTACATAAATATTTAAGAAATGAACATAAATAAGTGGAGAAAATAACATAAATTAGAGGAGAAAATAACACAAAGTAAGCAACATAATAATATAAGAATTGTGTCAGAACTTCACTTTGGTCAGGGAGCCGAGAGGGAGAAGGAACACGCCCCTAAGAAAAGGAAAGTAACAAAAAGAAAGATATTACCAGTCTTTGAAGCACCACTGCTGACAGTTCTCATCTCAAATAAATACTAGAAAATACAAAAACTTTAGGGGTCCCAGTTAGAGCTCCTTAACAGTTTCCATCTAGACACCCAGACTCTGACATAAAGGTCCTGAACAACTCCAAAGCTTTCCAACGTCCGTAGAATTAATACGGAATGAGAAGAAGAAAAATACACATGTCATAAAATGAGCTGCCGATACTATTTATGGAAATAGTGGAGTACAGGGATACTTGAATTTGGTATTTCTGTCATAATTGTCTTCAAAAGTTGTCCATTGTATCCGATTGCTAGTTTCACTACCCCAGAAGAGTGAGTTCTGCTATGACATCGTCTTGCCAGTGCAGTAAAGGACTATCATGCGTCACCTTGGTGGACAGCATCTTATTTATAGTCTCCTGATTTTAGTTGATAGCGCATTCCATTGCATTTAGTTGGTGACTGCTGCGTGATCAGGGTCTCAATATAATCAATATTTTAATGATAGAGGTTTCCTCAAATAAGTCAACACGTTAACAAAATGTCGATGTAATTAAAATTATTCCATATTTATAAGTTAGCTATCAAAATGAACAAAAGAAAAGAATCGTGGATAGACAATTTCTATGGTAAGATCTCCCTTACCATAAACAGAAAAAAATATGATAGATGTCAATATACGATTTCGCTAAAATATGTTTTCATTTCAAATTGAATATATGTTAACGTACTGCTATTGAATATATAAAAGATAAAACATTTAAGTAATCTTAACGTAGTGATATAAAAAACATGTTCGTTTTTTACAAATTTTTCCGTTTAATCAAGCACTATACAGCCATAATGACACTACTGAAGCCGGCATCCAAAAGTCACAAATGTAGATGGAGAAGCGTAATATTATTGTGAATACGCATCTTAAAATCTAAATAAAAACACACTGCTTCGATATAAGTCATCAAATGTGTATAATTAAGAATACGTATATATCTAAAACACTAAATCAATAATATGATCAATGTAATTATTTTTCAGTTCCTAGAATACAATACATGATCTATAAAGCCATACACGATATCGAAATGCTTATTGGTAATAAAAAAATGAAATAATATAATACTGAATAAGACATTATCTTTCAAGTACCAATATGTTCGCAGCATTAGGTCATAAAGTTTAAGGTCACATCACAGTCCGTTAATTATATGACGCAGGTACGTTCATTCGTACCGCTAAATTCAACAAAAAAACTCAGCAAGAATGAGCAGTGAATCAAAAAGATTTGCAGGTAGACCTTTCTTCAATTCTTTACCTGTCACGGCGATGAAGTATGCCTTGATATAATGACATTTAAATACGAATTATAAATTACAAGTTGGTATCCGCCGAACTCATGGGCGTTACTTGAAATAATCACTCGCAATGTCCCAATGCGAGGTTCTACTTAGTGGATAATAAATAATAGACTATGAAAATTAATTCCTGCCACATATATTCGTAACCATAATACTGTATCTACAGTGTGAATCAAAAGTCACGCAATAAATTATTATAATAGATCAAATTATGAAAATATAATTTATTCGGAATTTTAAGTTCGAATGTTCGGAATAATCACAACTAATGATCATTAAACATGTTAAATCGTTTTTTTTTTTTTTTGTAATTTTACTGCAGTCCGATTTAACTTCTTGAGCGCTTCTGCTAGATAACAGATAACAGATCTTCAACGTGTTTAGGAATTACAGAATTAAAAAGTGCTCGGTAAAATTTTCTGACAATACGATGGTTTATTGCATTCATTCCTTTCTACTATTTATATCAAAGCTTCAAACAATTTATATTTATAATCCAGTTACGAAGCATTTAAAGAGATATTTTAAAAATATTAAACTCATTTATTTAAACTGTGCATCGGTACTTGCAATCATTACAAGAACTTACAGATTATATTATATAACCTTATATGTTTTTTTGCTAATTCACAGTTACATATTATGCACTTATTTCGATTCAATAATTGAATCTCGTTCTGCAAAAACACTGTATATAAGTTTTTACAAATGTTGGTAGACGGAGCGTCAACTACCAGAGTGACCGATGATAAACAGTGTTGTTGCAGGGAAGCTCACTTAGAAATTGTGTTTAATAGTATTATTATTTATTCGCTCAAAAAGATATACAACGTTGTGGAATTCATAACTCAGATCTGCCCAAAATCGATAAACAGTGTTGTTGCAAGGGTGATTTATATTATAGACCCTAACACTTCAATTAGTGCATTACTTATACAGTCAAATATTAGTATAGAAAAGTTCACGGAACCAATGGAAATATTTCGTTATATTGAATGCAAGGAAGATGATATAAGTTTTTCGGGGACAAATTGAAGATACATTATACTGGGAATTTTGTTACTTGGGTATTTATATTGTAATTTTCCTAACAATAAATATGTATTGTTACTATATATTATAATGTAGTTATTATTACTTACTTAAGTTGTTAAGTTGACCACTAAATTAAATTATTAAGAAGAACACATTCTTATTGTGAAGTTGTATTTATTCAGTACATAGATCTGTGATATTTTAATGAATTAATTAGAAAGATATACATAAAAAAATCAATTTTATCGTAAACAAATGTTGTTGCGCTACCGGGATTTGAACCTGGATCTCTTTTCCAATCCGGGGAAGGTGCATAACCAACTATGCTACGGCAACAGTACTTTTGACGACGAATGAAAACAATGTGGATGGCTTTCAAATAATGGAACGACAGATGTATTAATTTGAAAAAGTGTAACATATTTGTTCGAAAATTTGTTGTATATGTTTCGAAATAATACATTTAATTAGTATTTAATAAATTTAATTTTCAAGATTAAAATATAAGTCGATTGTTTTCTGCTAGTTTAATATAAATTATATTATTTATTTTCACACTGTTAAAGAAGTATTTTCTGCTAGTATATCATAATTTTCTTTGGACAATCAAATAACGGATTTCTGATCACGAATCAGATAAAATAAATATACTCAATTTTAATATTTACCAAATCTAATGGAATCCGTGTTACTTTTACTGAATGCAGATTAGTTTAATTATATTCATTAAAATAATGTAGATATAGAATATTAAAAAAAAAACGTAGATATAAAAATAAGTTCTCAAGTTTTTAGAGACCGATTAAATTTTGCCGTCATATTAAAGATTGTGCGAGGGAATATTTAAATTTCTATTGTATTAAAATTTTATAAACGCCTGCCTTAGATCACGTCCGAGAAAAGATAATCTCGACTCTCGCTTTAAATAAGATGTTAAATATTTTTTGTTGAGGCGAATGGCATTAAAAAAAATTGAGTGACCAGCACACAACTCTCTACGTAAACATATTTTGAACGGAAATTTGATGATTTTTTTTTTCATTCCACGGCGCTTCTAGAATGAGTGCGGACGTTTTAGTGTTGCATTACTGTTCTTTGAACGTAAGATAGTATAAAGAATTGTGACTTGACAAATCACACACCTGGGGATGCAGCCTTAGAAAATTAAAATACGCCTGTGGCCATGTAAATTTGGCATTACAAAATCTCCGCGCCAATGAAACGTGAACGAGCGGTCCCCTGGTGGCGAGTGAGAGAAGCTTGACGCAATCTGCCATTTCAGAGTGGGACGGGACTTGAGAGGCCGCCACCGTGCCAGGCCTTGGCCCTGGCCGGAAAAATGGAGACTTTGGAAATGAAAAACTAGTGAACTGAAGCCGGGAAAATAGTCGGAATATCGGAGTTGGTAGAGAATCATCCGAACTAACTAAGCGCCCTTGGACTTTGCATGGGTCCGCCAATGAGGAGGCATCTGGGGACGCTGTGTCGGAGATACGGCTATTTTTGGAGCTAGGAGACGGGGGCTCGTGATACTGGGCTTCCATTGGGTAACATTGAAGCGATCTTTTACTGATGGTGTAAATAAACTCATGAACCTACGTCGTACCAGAAGATTGAGAGACTAAAATTTGTTGTGTTTTGCCTAGGTTAAGTAATATATGAAATTTGTGAAAGCGATTTTGTAAATATAATCCGACAGAATATCTGGCGCTGCACCAAGACTGAGCTGAGCTTGAGTTACAATGCGTTCTAACGTTCGATCCACCAGAAAAAGCAGTACTGTAACAGCATATTTCGTGCCAAATATGAAAATGAGGAATGGCTACAACCACGAATTAGTACGGATGAGGTGGGCTGGGCACGTTCAACGGATGGACTCTGAATAAGCAGTTAAGAAAGTGTTTAATGCAAAATCTATTGGCCTCAAGAGTATTAAAAGAGCCATGCTATGGTGGTAGTGAACTTTACTTGAGGAGATCAGGGCCGACATAGGACTGTTGAGCCATTGATGATATTTCATTATATATTTTTAAAATAAAATAACAAATATAGTAAAAGAGAAGTGAAATTATAACTATAATTAATATTTAGAATCTGGACTTGTAGAACTTGTTACGAATTCGTAAACATTGTAATAAAAATGTATTATAGATAAATACATCATATGCATATCAATATTCTCAAAATAACGACTTTACAAAAAGGTTATCCAAAGTATATCGTATATTAGTTTATACGCATTATATGAGGCTCGTGTTCACGACAACTTCTCAATGAAACTTCTTTCAATTTAACATATAATACATACAGGTTATACATAATAAATAATATTATATATAGGTATACAGGTAAAACGAACATTCAAACATACCTATTCCATTCAAGTTCATAATGTAAGAGATGTTCACTGTCTCATTAACTAGACCGAAATCTGTACTAAAAGAGATAAGTTCATTCGTTATATCTATTAATATAAATATGAAACCATTATTCTCAATCTAACCCAAAAATATCAAAAATGAAGAAAACAGGGTTATAAAATAATTCTATTAACATAACCAAAATATTCTCACTTTCTCGTGATTGAAACACAATACAAAAGAGAAAATTAATATAAAAAATAAATTATATTCTGTTCATGTGATCGTTTCCATGAATCTTTGCTCAGTTTTCTTTTTGCCAACACCCCGACACCTAATAATCAACTCCTGAGATGGTATTTGAGTTTGTCCATCGAGAATTCTTTCGCGCTATTCGGCAAAATGTTGTAGGCTTTGGGGGGGCCCGAAACATATGGGAGGATTGACCAAAGCTCGTTCTCATTTTAAGCTTCATGGTGAGCTA
Source organism: Eubasilissa splendida (assembly GCA_031772225.1). NCBI lineage: Eukaryota > Metazoa > Arthropoda > Insecta > Trichoptera > Phryganeidae > Eubasilissa > Eubasilissa splendida. The sequence goes on from CM062859.1 coordinate 9,722,427, forward strand.
ATCTATTTTGCTCTCGTAGAATAATTATGTGATGGATATTGATGAAGCTCTATATTGAAAAGAAAATAAATGACTTATCTCTGAGAGCGAGTAAGGTTGCGTACTGTATGCGTCATTCTAATCCGCAAGAAAAACACTTGGAATGATGATTCATAGTTTCGCTTGACGCTACACTGACCCTTACGGCAACACTCGAATCGAATTTTCGAGAGAAATCTCCTCCGTGGATATGAGCTATTAAAGTATATTTGTAAATATCAACTTTCTTACAACTTTTTTTTTTGCTACATTGCTTATAGATTGCTTGAAATGCTTCTTCACAGATGGGAATAAAACAATTGACCAAAATCAATATGTACGATTTGTTAAATATATATTTAAATTCATAAATTGGACATGAATATTAAAATCAGTCCGAAAATTACTAGAATAGACTAAACAACAAGCACGTGGGATATAGCGCAGATGATAATGGGTAGGCCATATTACAAGGCGAACTTTTTTTCTTGAATAGCATCCATGAAACAACAAACTATCTAAAGATCGCTCAAAGTCACGTTGGGTATTATTAATTATTGGAGCAGTGGGAGTGACATGGTAAAGATTTGAAGAATGGCAAATGACCAAAGAGAGTGGCAGGTCATGGGGGTCTTCAACCGGCGGTGGATTGGCAAACGATGATGAGGATAAAATAAATGAAAGATAAAAAAATAAAACACAGATTTTTTTTTACTAATTTGTTATTAATTGATCAAACGATCTCATGATTTATTGTATATTTTAAAATAATTAACTGCCTTTTATTTGTACTTTTATATATTTTAAATCAATTAGTTTTACATATCCCCATAAATAGTCTAAAATGAATCCCAGTACGGTTGGCATTAAAAATATAATACTACCCATCTCCTTACATAAAATTTTAAATAATTTATTTTTATTAAATCGTAAAACATGAAAATTGTTTTCTTTTAAAATTACATTTTAATATCTATCTCGTTTCTGATTACACTTTTCTCATAAAATGGAGAAAGTAAAAAAAACTTGATTCTCGAATCGGCGGATAAAATTTGAATTTCAAATGAGTGGTAAAATTAATGGAACAGACCACGTGGTATCTGAAACGTTTAAGATTTACAATTTGATTGGCGGGACGATTATCTGTGTAAACGTTTTATTGTAATCCGATATATTTTATTCTAATGAAGTGTTTTAACGGCGATCCGCGCCCGCTCTCTAAACTGGGACACTTTTTTTAGCCAATTTAATTCAATGATGGGTACTTGAATAAATGAAATTAAAATAATCTCCATTTAGATTTGCTTTGCGTTCGTCTTTTTCTGCAGAAAATTTAAATCACCTACCATTAATATATAAATAAATCATAAGAGTACGTTGCCGCACAGAAAAAATATGCGTTTCTTATTTATTTATAGATATATAATATCATGTAAGAGACACTGGAAACAAAACATTTAGACAATTAAAAAAATTACAGTTATTTGTGCTCGTTATGTCTGTGGTACTTCTTAAGATGATTGACACATCTTTTTAAAATCTGTCAATGTTAAATTATCTTGTCAGTTATGATAAGTCATCGTATAATTTTAATGCGTTGCAAATGAGCTACGATTGCCTTGTTTTTATTCTAGTTTGATTTACGGTTGATGGTTTTCATGTGTTTTGCGAAATTTTATGTTCCTGCCTTTTAAGCTTGTGTGTTTAGTGTTTCAATCTTTGTTATACTATTGGCTGTGATATTTGGCAGAATTTTATAATTAATTTTACTGTGTTCCACATAATGGAAATACTATCGATAGTGTTTCAATTATGTGGTTTGAAAATTTCGAGAAGTTGTTATTTTTTAGGCAGCGGCGATGTTACTTTACTCTCGTATTTAGATTTCTCGCGGTTTGACCTATATATTTTTATCACAATCTCCACAAGTTATTTCATATATTACGATTTTTTCTAACAAATTAATTTTTGTTTTTGAATTTAGCAGAATTTTGTCGATGTTGTTGGTGTAAAACGCGGGTTTTATGTGCAAAGGGAAATTATTAGTAATTTTATAGGAAATTGGAACAGTACTGTTCCAATTTCCTTTAACTTTTCTGAATGTCTCATGATATGGCCAAATTATTGCAATTTCCGGGTTTTTATTGATTTATTTTTCTATTACCCGGATAATTATTTTATTATTTCTAACCCCATCAGTCCAGCATATTTTTAGAATATATGGTGTTTTTTCTTTTTTTAAATATGTTTTATCAATAATTATAATGCATACGTCAAAAGAGGAGTTAAATTAAATGGGATAATCTCCGCAATAACACTGTATATCGATTTTGAGTAGATATGAGTTGTAAGTGCCACATCATTGTATATCTTAGGAATCGAATGGTATATTAAACAATCAGAAAAAATAAATAAAAATACTATAAAACACAATTTCTAAATGAGATACCCTGCAACAACACTGTATATTAGTATATGTGTATAAATATTATATATTACATATACACACTATATATAAAATACCTTCTAGTTTCAAGTTTTAGTTTATTACTGAATATGACGCAGTAAGCATCGAAAATGTTTTAATTTTAATTAAAGTGTAGTGTGAAATAAACAACGTTGTCTTTTATTATATTAATTAATCAATTATTCAAAAGTTAATTTTTAAAGACTTAATTAGGTACTGCACATCATCCAAGATAGTTGACGGTCCGTCTATCTATCAAGTTGTTGCAAAGAATCTCAAATATTAAGAATAAATGTTAATTAATCTGCATAGATAAAAATCCTAATAAACCTTAGATTTTAAACGTAAATATATAAGAACAAATATTTTTTATTTAATAACATATTTTTGATCGAACTTAGTTTTTTCATACTGAATTTTCGCACATATTGGGCAATTTCACACCTACACATTTTACTCTCACACAAACAAATACAAAGGCCTCGAGATATAGTAAACCTTCCAGATTAGGTTTTCTTAGACATTCTTTGTATTTCTAAAACCAATTTGAGTTCAATTCCATACAAATGGGCGTGAAAGGAAGTGAGAATTTAAAGGCTGTTTCATTTTTGGCTGTTGGGCATGTTTCGCTTTCCATATTTACAAATAGAGAATATTATTTCAAAGCTTATTATTTGTAGTTCACGTTTTTATGGCCACCAAAATAAATTGAATTTTGTGATTATAAAAATGTTTTTTTTAGGTTCATAAAGTAAATAATCTTACGAATAGAACTGGGTAAATTATATTGTTTTTTTATTATACAATTTAAAATGTCTAAGTTATTCGTAAATTAGAACGAGCGCAAAAAAGTTAAAAGTTAAAAGAACAGAAAAAAATAACATTAAATAACATTAACATAAGTTGTAATTATTTAGTAAATAAGGTAGATGGCTCTGTCAAATAATGGAAAGATTAAATGTATTAATATCAAAAAGGTATATATAGGTTCGAAAATTGTCGCTAAAAATATTGTCGCTGTAGCATAGTTGGATAATGCACCTTTCCCGGTTAGGAAAGAGATCCAGGTTCGAATCCCGGTGGCGCAACAACAATATTTTTTGATAAAATTGATTTTATATGTATATCTTTTTAATTAATATTTAAAATAACATTATGTCAGCAATAGAAGCACGGATATAGCGAGTAACGGTTATAACGAGGAAATTATATTAGTCCCCTAATTCTTGTTATATCCTAAGTACGACTATATCAAACATGTAAATAAAAATAACTATGATGATTATAAAAACTTATGCAAATCTCGCGTCGGTATCTTTTTCTTCTTCAACGGCCTCATGGGACTCGGAAATCCACGGTCACACTTCACGATGAAATAGCAAAGGGTCTACGAGATTCGGTACTCTGAAAGACAAGATATCAAAGAAGACATAGTCACACAGTTCGCCGGACACCCGCCTACCTCTTATAGGTAGTGATGGTAAAATCGTTATTTAAATTGTGACTGTGATTGTGTTCGATTGTAACGATGATTGATAATTAATTAACTTAATTCTTCAAGCAATGATTGCTATACTTAAAAGTTAACATCTAACAGTTAAATCTTAGTTACCAATCATCGTTAAATCTCAGTTACCAATCAGTGGTACAATCACAGTCACGTAACGGTTTACCATCACTACTTGTAGGTATATCTTGATATTATCCGCCCATCTACATCATGGTCTTTCCTTCAGTCTGGATCCTGTTGGCTTATGTGCATATGCATCTGCTCTCGCTACATGTCTCACTACTCACTGCAACCTCCTTGCTTTTCCGTAGTTTCAATAGGATATGGGCTTCAAGATGGGAAATGGTCTTAATTATTTATGCAGCATAATTTATATATTACATACACACAATAATTGTTCCATGTTTCTCGATGTGAGTTGCTGACTTCCAAAACCCGCTATAACACATTTTTTCAAAATTTCGAGAAAATCAAGCAAGCCACACTTGAATGATAGGCATTATTACTTTTTTAGATAATTTATTAACATATTTAATCTAAAATTAAATCATTACGTATTTACGTTAATTATTGTATTAATTTTAAACCAAATATATATTTTCATCATGATAAAAAAAACATGGCAGGTTTTGTAAGTCACATCGCGTCACATTGGGTTTTGCTCACCCTAATACTATTCTTAATAATGTTAGATAACAAAGTGTATTTTGAAAATGAAACATACATTTTTAAATTAAAGAATTAATTCCGAATCTAATGATACATATAACTCAAATTTATTAAAAAAGTGTTATAGCAAATTTTTTAATTCAGTGACACATTTATATACCTATTGTTTCTATTTATTTCTCTTTGTTATAAATTGTTTTCCTGCTTTCTTAATATACTGTCTTTTATTGTATACTTTTATATGTAATTTGTTTATGGATAATATATTACACATAGGGGCGTCGAAGGGTGTAATAGTAAAAAATTCATTGTAACATCACGTTTGCTTTTGTATCACTAATAACTTTTATTTATTTTAAATTCTCAAGATTACATATATTTTTTCACTTTTACTTTGTGGAGTGGAACCGATGCATGAGTTCAGACTCATAAAACGGCTCCGGAAAAGGATGGGAAATATATTTCACCTCTCACTTTCAACAGAATATCTGGGGCAGTATACCGTTTCCGAAGTTTCAGATTCTTCAATCTCCTCCATTCTCTGACTGGGTTATCACGTATTAGGCCGTAAATCTTGCGCAATACTTTATTTACAGTTGTATTGTTCAGTTTATTTTTGGTTGTATCAGTGTTATAAACAGTTTAGTATTTAAATTTTGTGACAACAACATTATATATACATATTTAACCCTTTCTACCCTGACGGTACTTTAGAGTACCATCAACTTTATCTAGTCATATATCTTACCGCGGTGTCAATTCTATGTCGGTACTACTAAGTCTACATTAATAATACTATATACTCGATTTATTTAGATTACTAACATTAGTTATTTTTTGTTATGTCAACACTTTGGCAGGTGAAATTGGTCAGTTTCTTATTGTTACAATATTAGGTTTGACGTGTTAGTATTTTTAAAATTATTAATTCTTTTTTTCTTAAATTTTCAAATATTCTTTTCATGTTTTGAATATTTCTTTCCTATTTTTTGTACTATGCTATATATTTTTATTTTTTATCTACGTCTTGTAATGTCTGACTATACTTTGAAGTATTACCGATTATAATTAATAATATTTATATACCTAGATTTTTTTTAAATTTTCCATTACAATTTGATTATTTTATGTTTGAAGGATACTACAAAAAATATTAAGTTTCTAAGCACTAAAATTTAATAAGCTTGGTCTCTTGCGATGCATGGGGATAATAATATTGACGTCGGTATATTCAAGATTGTTATGCTGTTAATATGATGCTGTATTAACAAGGCTAGTCGTGACGGTACACATTTCAATGCGAAACGCGTTGATCAAAGAGTCGATACACTCGGCAGAATAGCATAAAAACAGCTGCATAGAAAATTTGAAAATCTGAGAACCTATTTAAATTATTTTATTAATTCAATACTTTAAAGTAGATACCCGTTTTAATATTCATTTATGCATTTATCAAAGACTTCGTCGTTCTTGGTTCAATTTAAAATATCGTTCAAGATTTTTATTCCTTTATACTTCAGTGAGTTCTAACTGCTTTTTCTGAAGTGGATTCACCCACCGTGGATGCTCATCTTGGTAATTGTTCTACTCCTCTTGTGCTATAATAAGGAAATCGGTGATATTATTTCATAAATTTTATTGAAGCTAGTAGAATATTTTGAAAAAAAAAAAAAAATTAGTCCCGTACTAAAATTATAATATACATATTTAATGAAACGTTATAAATTTGATTTTTATTTACCACTAGCGGTCCGTATCCGGCGATACCAGGAATTCAGGTTCAATTAAATTCTAATATATTTCATTAAAAATATATATAATAATTTTCTTACTACATTTTGAATTTATCTGTCAAACTTTGTATCGGCATTTAATTATGACCAAATCTTTATATTCTAAATCTGTGGTCAGTTTGCTTATATATATACTATGTTAGTTTCTTACTGTTTCCATGTATCTTTCAATAAAAATAACGACATGCAATGTTTTTAAAATTTTATAATATATGTAACTAATTCTGTAAATCTTTTCATACCGGATTGTTTAGCTGTGTTGTTAAATTTTTAGAATTATGCCGATTTATAACATGACTATTATTGCATGTGATATATCTATTACATTGTTGTATAAAACTATATTATATAAATAGCTTTTCACGCGTACCGAGACGCAAAAGTTAGATAATACCAGGCAATTTATAGAAAAAAATAGTACCAAAGTGTAATACAACTGATATATTATTAAGGAGAACAAATTCTAATTATGAAGTTGTAATTATTCAGAACATAGGTCTGCGATATTTTAAATATTAATTAAATGTATTAATTAGAAAGATATACATAGAAAATCAATTTTATTGAAAAATATTGTTGTTGGTACCGGGATTCGAACCTGTAGCACTAACATATAGAGTCATTTTCGTAAAAATATTCACCTTAAGGGCGCTTTAGTGTTGGTGTATTTGAAATAATAATGCAATATTAGGTACATATTATTTCCGATGTATGCAAACGACGCGATTCTTGGAGCATGAGCTATCATGGTTCACATAATGCTAACAAAGATTGGTTAGAATGTACATATACCTGTTTACTACTCGCTATATTTACGTTACGAAGGTAAATAATCTCGCCAATTTAGAAATGGACCAGTCCGTTGATTGCAGATTGCTTTATTGGGGAGATAATAAATACTTAGTCCGATCACGAAATGTCTAATTTATTTAAATTTATTTTACTTCCTTCCAAGAGGTGGGCAAAAAAAAACTGAGACCATGAATCACATAAACTTGTGGAGAGATCAATATTTTTGTACCGATTAAGTCATTATAACATATCAAGGCAACCAGTCTTAACCGATAAATATCATCAAATAAGTTTTAAAATGTGATGTAAAATAAAAATATTTTTATTTTTCTTGATCTATTTTACAATGGCGATTTGCGTCAAGCAATATAATATTGTATAATACTGAAATCATCACGAAATCATAGGAATATAAAGGCAACACTTAATAAATTTAACAAAAAATGGGAGGATTCCGCCACCAAGTCAACTTGGTAATTACAGGGTTTGAAATACTGAAGTATCCGTTAAAATACAGTCGATTCGAGCTTGCTCACGTTCCATTGTTACTTGTCTTGTATGCTTTCTAATTAACTAACTTACCATCATGGCGTTTCCGCGCAGAGAGGATAAAACGCCACACTCTTCTTTCCTAGCTCACCACTCTTACCTCATCCACTTTAATTCATCTGCATGCACGTTATTCGATTGTTTAAGCTTTAAGTTCTCCAACATTTGTTTTTTTGATTATGCCAGATATTTTTCAGATGCCCTCTTCCTGTTGCTATCAATACTCGCCTCATATATAGGATTACTCTTGCATGGAATAATTATACATCTCACAGTTTTTAACGTATATGTGATGACTATCATGGAACAATGACACCAAACATAAGAACGACCTGTGACTAATGTTGGTCTTATTGTCATTGTTCTACTTCATTGGTGTCTTCGAACGTTTCTTTTTTTTTTATATGTGGATACCTATATTTAATAAATCCATTTCGTTTCAAAATCACAGTTTTTTAAACACTCCGTTGTTTCAATCTGAAGCATAAACTACTTTTTCTTATTCCGATAAAATTATTTCTTCCAAGAAATCTGACGGATCGGTGTGAATTTGCGGTTAACCACAAAAGTAAGACATTATTTAAATTATACCTAACAATATCGAGAAATATTTAAAGCGTTGGTTCCTACAATATAATGATGATGTCAAAATTTAGACGGAGTAACCGTTTTACACTGAAAAGGAGTGTCCAATATTTGGGATAATTTTGTGATTAAAGATCTTTAGTCACTATTTAATAATATATGTAGCAAGAAATAAAACAAAACTAAAAAAATAATAATAGTAATAGAAATGTTTATTAGTTATACTATTTAATAGTTGCAAAAATGATTTATTTCATTATAGACTTTGTGAACATATTTAAACTCTTTTCTATATTTATTTTAATAAAAATTTCTGTATAATTTTAAAGAAGTCGTTTTGTGGTGGGTAATTTATTCAGCGTTGAAGCCGCTGGAAATGTCTAGAGGTCGAAGCCGGGTCCGTTGTTTTTATAGCAGTATCGCGGTGATGTTAAATTATTCACCATTGGCTGAAGCATAAAAGTAAATACTGATAAGTATAAATAATTAAAATATGCACAAAATTTGTCCAGGAGGGCCAACTTGAGGTAGGTCAAAAGATGCAGCCACACCTAACTCCTTAAAAGACTCTGGACGCGTGATGAATGAATAAAGAAAAATATGAAAATTTTCTAATATTTTCGGTCCAATTCTAATAATGCAATCTCCAAATTTTGAGATTTTGAAAGGGATTAAATTAAATATTTACCAAACTCTGAACCCATTGTACTAAAAAAAAATTAATATCAAAAATAATTGTGAAATACTTAATTTAGTAAATGTACAGTCCTTACACCGGTTTGTTACGCCTGCAATGGGTGATGTCTTCTTGTACTTCTTGAATACCGGAATTCAGGTAGTCAAGATAACTCGATGTAACAACAATACAGATCTCACAATTATAAGTATTAATATATTAGATGTTTTCTGAATTACGATTCCGGTGCGAGAGAGCGCGCGCCCATGCGCGACACTCTTTTATCCCGTCCACGCTTCCAATGTTGCCAACATGCGCACGCACATATTCGCTACATCATGATACATAACAGTAAATAACCAAAAACAGCACTGAATTGAAGCGGTGTTACAGAATTCTAAGTAGTGACGCATTAGAATGTGAAAGTTACGACAATCCCTGGAAAATGTTCGATGAGTACATGAACAACATTTTAAAGAGTGGAAAGAAGAATTACCACAGGACAAGACTGATTAATTAAATGGCACATACAATTACTCAAAGTATCTAAGAAATTAAGGTTGTAAACATTTAGTTACTTTAGGTTAGAACACAAAGATAATACGTTTTTAGTGGCAAATAATATAGTAAAGAGACTAAGATCCATGTTAAGTGCATTTTATATGTTAAGGTTATGCACCTCTCGGACTATACTGTACTCATTGTACTTTGCGATGGTCGACTCGGTTATCAGTTATGGAGTGAGTAGCTATGGACTGACATATAAAACATATATTAATAAATTTAAACAGTTAAAATTAAGATTTTTAAAACTTCTAGTAGATGACAGAACGAAGTTATGTTACGAAGTTAAGTACAAGATGCAAAATTTTACCAGTTGACAAAAAAGTAACATTTGCTATAATATTCGAAGAGTTGATAAATAATGTAAATATAAATACTGATCCTCACCATAGCTATTCAACCAGATCACCGGATTGAACCATGAGAGTACCGATCGCGAACAATTCGTACGGTGAGAGAACGAGAGAATGTGTTGTGCCAAGAATGATTTAAAAAATCAATATAGACCTTTAAAAAAATGATGAGACCCCCAGTGACCACCTTAAAATACAAAGTAAAATAACATATTCTTATCTATTTTTTTTATTTTCTTGTTGTATTATATTATATGTAATGTACAAATATCACTTTACATATAAATCTAGGGTGGAATAAATTATAAAAGCAGTTGGTGTGAAATTGGCAGAGGACTAAAGAGAGTATCAGTCATAGGAAGGTATTTACCGGGCAGTTAATTATTGGCAAGTATTTGTGATAATATATGCGATATAAGTATGTTTGATGAATTGCCTTTCTTGAGTATTCTGGAATCCACCGGCACTATAGGTGGGTAAATTATTACCTGTAGTACAACTACCTGTTATGAGGAAGAGGATATTCACCTATCGGGGTGGTATAACACCCTGTGGCGTAACTAGAAAAATTGTGTCCCAATGCGAAATGGAAGAAAGGCCCCCTTGCAAATTAATTGTGTATGCGAAACAATAATATTAAATATTAAGCAGATTTTAATAATATTAAAAAAATTTGTCTCGTTTCTCCTACAATCAAATTTTCATGAAACGAAAAAACTAGTGTGTTATTTGATATTTGCATGCACTATTAACTGGAAAAAATTCTTGCTTTACGACAATTTTCACTTTTCGGTGAAAGTCTGGTCTATATTTTAAGCACTTTTACTGCTTACATCGATAATGTTTGAGAAATCTTTTCTAACATTTTATGTTAATTTTTTGCTGTAATTTTTAAAAATGTACGCCCACACTAGAGCTGGAAAATGTGTTGATACTTGCAAAACCATCGATACTAAGAGTGAAGTAGGGTGCAAAACTTTTGGGTCCATATCTAATGTGGGCCCTAATATACCGCATTGCTGTATTGGTCTAATTACGCCACTAATTACACCGTATACTATGGATGTATCAATATATTTTTTAAATTTTAATTTTTTATTCTGGTTTTACAGTCATGCTTCTATAGATTTATTTTAATAATTTTATTCTTCTGTTTTAGTCTCATTTAGTCATTATTTGTCATTCCTGGCCTTGTTGGCCTTTTATAACATATATCCGATCAATAAAGAGAATAATCTCAATTGAGGATACTCGTGGTTGGGGATTCGAGTTGCTACTACTGAATAGTCTTTTGGAATGCCATGTCTCAAGTCTGATCGGGAATCCGGACCTGCAGATCAGAGTTGTATTCCAGGTAAATACCTGACATTGATATGGCCAACAGATGAAGATGCTTTGAATTTCTAGAGTAGCTTCGTGCTTTGGATACACGTACTTTGGAGAAAAAATCATTAAATAATTGGATAATGGTATTGAATTTACTTATAAGATTTGATTTCATAATAAAAACGATTAATATAAAGCAATGTAGTTGAATAAAAGTGTGAAAATAATTATTATGAAATGAATTCAAAGAGCGAATGTTTCTGTCACATAAAAGATATCTTCTAGTACTTTAATTTTGAATTAATTTATTAAAGAGAACACATTCTTATTATAAAGTTATAATTATTCAGAACATAGGTCTGTGATATTTTAAATACTAATTAAATGTATTAATTAGAAAGGTATACATATAAAATCAATTTTATCGAAATTAATTAGTATTTAAAATATCACAGACCTATGTTCTGAATAATTACAACTTTACAATAAGAATGTGTTATCCTTAATAATATATAAGTTGTATCAACGTGTCCAAAATTTAATAAAAATAAATTGTTAATTCTGGCGTCTGCTATCGGTTTTCTGAAAAGTATTAAAGATTCCGTAAAAACAAAGTTGATGACTTTTAAATAATGGAACGATAGATGTATTAATTTAAAAGTTGAACTTATAGGTTCGAAAATTTGTCGTCAAAAGTACTGTCTGCTGTAGCATAGTTGGATAATGCAACTTCCCCGGATTGGAAAGATATTCGGATTCGAATCTCAGTAGCAACAACAATATTATTTTCAATAAAATTGATTTTATATGTATATTTTTTTAATTAAAACATTTAATTTGTATTTGAATTAATTTAATTTAATTTATCGGCGCACGTACGATAAATACCTACATCGAAACCGAAATTCTTTTGATAATAATTTTCGAGATGTAATAATAATACTGGCACCAAAATTAATGGCTCGGAATGATGTCCTGTTACTTCGTTGCTTTTTTGCAGTGTTCAGATATTGATTTCTGTACCAAAGAGAGTTTTTTTTTCACTAAGTCTTATTTCATCACACGCAATATTAATCGTATTTATCAATTCTTCTTTTGTAGTGACTTTTGTCCACATATCTTTCGGAGACTTTTATTTAACATTGTATAATACAAGGCGCATTTTTTATGTAAGTATTGTTACCGGATATTCCTGGCGTAGCGCTGCGATTGCGATGTTGCGCATGCGCAATGGTTTCCTTCATCTGTTGACTCACCACATGCAACGTTAGAGACATTCACAGAGTGTGGCCATCTTGTAGTGAGTGGTTGAAATGTTTATGATAATAGATTAGCCCGCTGACTGTGAGATACGGTCCGTGATTCGTTTCTTGAATGCGCGAAACATGAAACTAGCTGACATTCATCGCCAAGTGTGTCCTGATTTAGCGCCAAGTTATTTCCATTTTTTCCTTCATCTGAAACGGTTCCTTGGTGGCAAGCGTTTTGATGACAGTGGTTCTTCGACGAAGGTATACAAACGTTGGTGCCCCGTTATGACAAGTGCCTAATGGTGGTGCCAATGTTGAGAAGTAGTTTAAGGTGTGTAGCGTCCGAAGTAAGTAAAGTGTTGTAAAAATGATGTTGTATTTGTTTAAGACAAAATACCGGTACATACTTAAAAAACGCGACTTGTACTTTTATAAAAAAAATGTTTTAAATTTTAAGTTATACCTATACTAACATAGTTTTTAATGTTTTGTATTATTCTAGAATTCTTCTTCTTCTTCTTTCAAATAGGCAATCCACCCTTCAAGAGTGACTTGTGCCAATTAATTAATTAGAAAATAGATTATAATATGAAAAATATAATATAGAAATATGGAAAATAAATTATAATACAAAATAATATGAAAAATAAGCAACGAGATTTATAATTTGTAACATTGTTTTTCTTATTTATACGTTTACTATTATTGAGAGTGAAGTAATAAAAAAATTGTAAACTTCAATTGACTATTTCACATTGCAATGATCAAAAAAAATTATTATTCAGTAATTTATATTCACAGAATAGACTTGCAAGCTGATGAATGAGTTAAAACCTATCTAATTTAGGTACAATTCAATGGATTCGCTTGGTGAACTATTAATTTACAAATTGTCTATAAATCAAATTATATAAGTATGCGTGAAAGACAACATTATAATTTAAATAATCTCCAACTTCAAACCGAAATAAAAAAAAAAGTTTTACATTTCTAGCTAAAATAATAAATTTATGAAATATTATATATGTTACATACTATTTTACTTACTTTTTTTTTGTTAAACAATTGAATACCTGTATTTATCATAGTATTATCAAAAAAGAACGGCCCATTCGCTATCCAGCTCAAAAATTACATTATACTGTGGTCCATGGACTATAACTCGATGTGGATACTATGGTTATTCTTCAAACAATTCACTAAAATGAGACAATTTTGATCATGACATAAGAAGTGAAAATTGACTTTGTCACTAGATACGATTATATTACAATATTAAAAATCACATACAGTACCTATACTGTATACTCTACGATCCAATCGGCAAATATAAGTTAGTACCTGTGGTCTGCAGGCTTGAGTCCTCGAGTCAACTGAATTTTGTAAACCAAGGTCTTTGATTAAAATTCATTGCATGAAATTTCTGGGAATGTCCAATTGCTTTGAATGATGAAAAATTAAGGTTCTTGGATTTTCATAGACATTTTCACTAATTCTAGTAATATTAATCTATATATCGAAAAAATAAAAAATATTTAGTTGCTATCATCCGTCAGGAAAAGGTCCAAGTACGAATTCCGATATCAACCAAATATTTTTTCGTTAAATAGATTTTTGTGTATATCTTTCTGATTGATTAATTTAATTTGTATTAAAAATATCATAGAACTATGTTATGAAATTATACCTTTACAACAAAATTGTGTTTCCATCAAAAATATGCCTTCAATTTACTGATGAGGTTGCGAAATGCGGTGCCACTTGGTAGGCGATTACGACCAAAAATAACACGAATTTTTCGAATCGTATTTATAAGGTTTACAAGATTAATAAATGTTCTTCCGTTTTAAAAATCTGCATGAAGAATTTTGCTGGACTCTAGATGATAAATATCAAAATAAATCAATTTTCAGATCAGATAGTTCGAGTACAAAATAAGACACTATTTATATAAGATAGGTGTACATGACGTCAAATCACCTGCAACACAATTTTGATTACAGGTTTCGGATTGGGTTTCTTTTAAAATTGTAATGACTCAATTGAATTTTCTACGAAGCAGATTATTACAAATTTATTGGTTTGAAATAAATTTCCATAACGTCGTCTCTTTGATCTGTTAGTTCTCTTCACACACATGTGTATTAAAAAATTCTTCGAGTTTTTTTTTAAGTTGGGCAATAATTTATACGTTACGGTTCTCGATTACTAAGAAGCGGACCACACAGTTTAGTAGCGAGTAATATCTGTTTTTTTTGTTGATATTTTGATGTTGCTTGCGAATTGAATATATTTAATGATAATGTTGTATTATTCTAGATAATAGATATTATTATATTTATTTTAAACATGTAATAATATCTTCACAGATATTTATTTTAAAATACTGTTGTAGATACTCAGCGCAAAAGGGAACTTATCGGTTCATTAATATAACAAAGATGCATATATTAATTAAGATTAAATACTAATTTAATGTATTAATTATAAATATATACATATAATATCAATTTTGTCGAAAAATATTATTTTTGTGCTACCGGGATTTGAACCTGCATCTCTATTTCCAATCCGGGGAAGGTACACTACCGATTGTGTTATAGCGCCAGTATTTTTCATGACAAATTTTTCGAACCCATATGTTACACTTTTTCAAATTAATACATCTGTTGTTCTATTATTTGAAACCCATCTACATTGTTTATACGGAATCTCAAATACCTTTGAGTAAACCAACTGCAATTATCAACTGGCGTTATAACACAATTGGTAGTGTACCTTCCCCGGATAGGAAATAGAGATCCAGGTTCGAATCCCGGTAGCGCAAAAACAATATTTTTCGACAAAATTGATATTATATGTATATATTTATAATTAATATATTAAATTAGTATTTAAAACATCACATACCTATGTTCTGAATAATTACAACTTCACAATAAGAATGTGTTCTCCTTAATAATTAATATTAAAATTGAATATTATTTTCTTTGTTTTATTCAGCGGCGTATCAGTACTTTGGAATAAGCTGTACTTAACTAGAATTTCTGCGAAATTAAATATGTATGTGGTAGTATTTTTATCACAATTATAATTATATTTCTCATAAATATAAATATGGATACAAATATAACAAGTTCATGAGCTTTACAATTAGGCTGCGTTGACAAAATTATTAAAATCTAATTACTTTGATTGGTAGTGCATTTGGTTTGAAAGGGAGATTTTTCACCATGTGATCTGACTAGGGATTCTATGTCGAGACAACCCGGGAATATATTCCCGGGAATTCCATGTTTATTTGATGTCTCGAGTCCCGAGACCTTTAATAAAAATAACCTGAGACTCGAGACAAATTTTTCTTAAAATTATTAATTTTAAATAAGTTATTTGGGTTAATCCCATCTGACCATTGTTATACAGTAGCTAGTGACCCAGCAATGAACGATGCATGTGTAAGTATATAAAAAAATGAAAAGTTTATATAGTCAGCCATAAAAATTTGCATTTAAGATAAATTAGTCCTCAGATATTTTTCTACTTTACTTTAAAAAAAAAATTGAAGTAAATGATTTTGTCGGTTTGTTCAAACAGAGAAATATGTTTCTTTGTAAAATGTGATACGAAAAAATTAGTTCATGTCGTCTTTCGAAACATAATTTGGGTAGTATGAAATTATTTGATAAACTTTAATATGGAGCTTCAGTTGACTTTGGCCAAATACGTAAATCACTGTCTTCCGATGTTACTCTATTAATTGTTTGATTTTTATTTTGTTTTTTGATTTTATTTTTTTGTTTATGTGTAGTCTTTTTTATAGATATGTGTTTTCCACATTAAGAATCAATGAGTTTTGCTTCAAACGGTTTTCATTTGTTTTAATAAATTAATATTAATGTATGTTTTCTTACATAATATTTTTCCTTTTTAATTATATTAAATTCATTTCGTTTCGTTTCCCGGGAATTCCCGGGACTTGAAAATATTGACTCTCGAGTCCCGGGAATTGAAAAAAGTCGAGAATACAAAAGTACTAGATTTGACATATTGTATAAACCAAAGAGGAGACAGTATATCGGTAGACCAAGATTCCGTAAGTTAGATGGTATCCAGAGGGACTTACATATTTTCAAAGTCGACGACTGATGGCTTAGGTTCACCCTGTGCTGTAACCATAACAAAGATGGTTATTTTACCAAATAACCATCATTGTTTTATCCAAGTTGTTCGAAAAATGTAGATATTGGCTTAAATCAATAATTAGTTAAAAAATTTTAATATTTTTTTTTACTTTTAACCACCAATCAGCTTACGAAGTTCTCTAATTTAGTAAGTAGATCTGGAACATACCTGTAACAAAAGAAACATTGCTTTTTAAGTATTTTTAATAAACATGATAACATAAGACACAGTATAATTTTTTTTATTAATATGACTATATCGTTTTTGAAAGGATTTTAGTTTGCTCATTATATTTTACAGTTACATACATCTCTAAACTTCTAAAGAAAGATCTACAGTATAATTAATAATGTATAGGGTTCATTTAAATATAATCTATACATATCAGACTAGGTAATTCATTAATGATGTTGGTGACTTGAAATTTATTTCAAATATTTCCATAGTAATAATATTGATGATATAAAGGTTTCCAAAAAAGTCAATTGCAAAATACAGTTTTATGCGATTTTATTTAAAAAATCAATATTTGTAATGCGCTCTCATTGGTAGAATTCTAATACGTGATCCAGGAAAATATTAACTTCCGTAATTGGTCGACATTAGTCAAATTATTCTAATCAAATCATTCCATCGTTCGATTTTGAAACAATTTGTTGATATTTAAACCATATTATATTTTAAATATGAATTAAATATATTAATTAGAAAGATATACATATAAAATCATTTTTATCAAAAAATATTGTTGTTGCGCTACCGGAATTTGAACCTGGATCTCTTTACTAACCGGGGAAAGTGCATTATCCAACTATGCTACAGCGACAATATTTTTAGCGACAATTTTCGAACCTATATGTTACCTTTTTGATATTAATACATTTAATCGTTCCATTATTTGTAAGAGCCATCTACCTTATTTTTATAGAATCTCAGATACCTTTGAGTAAACTGATAGTAGACGCCAGAATTATCAATTCATTTTTATTAAATTTTGGACACATTGATACAACTTCATTATTAGGAGAACACATTCTTATTGTGAAGTTGTAATTATTCAGAACATAGGTCTGTGATATTTAAAATATTATATTTATTCTCATATTATATTTATTTGCAGTTGTAATTCCACCTCAGTTTGCTTCTCTTATCCATTTTCCTGGTCTTACTTCTGTATACGAAGCTGATTATGGGTTATGTTTTTTTTAATTTGATTTATCCATCGCACTCTCGCTCTCTCACTTTCAATATTTCTGAGTATCAGTTAACAGTTTATCCAGTTTTATCGTCATCTCTTCATGCTATGCATGTCCGAATTGTCGACATTGTGTCTTTGATCTTTTGCTCCTGGAGGATGGACAAGTTTGCAAGTCTACATATACATATACGCATCATGTGGCGCCAGTACTTTTTTCAATCGCATCCAGTATATGTCTTTATTTTTGTCTCAGGGTCCACATCTCTATACAGTACAGTAATTTGGAAAATACAAAGGCGTTTATCAGATGCATATTTGTTGACGTGGTTACTGTGCAATATTTAGCTTAGCCATGGTGGTTTTTACGATATCAATTCAGATTTCAACTTTTCAGCAAGTACCTAAATAAACTGATCTATTGATCTCGAGATCAAGAGTTTGTTGAAGCGGTCTACAATTATTAGTTTTGTTTTGCTTCTATTGTTTTTGGGAACTATAATAATTCACTTTATCCATTTACTAATTCAAGAATGTATTTTAAATATTTGAATTAACCATTATTTCTTCGGTCACCTTTCTCAGCGTCCCATAAAATATTAATCTGTGAGATTTTGTTTGCATTTTTGAAACGTCTTGAACTAGTTATTAGGAAATTTACAGGTGAAACTCATATATCGCGAGCGAGTCGAGTAGAAACTATGTTGGCGAGTAGTGGGAATGATTATTCTTAATACATATATAAACACGAATGTAAATAATATATCATACAGTATCTTTGAGATTCAGAATTTATTCTAAGAAACACCAAAAAACGGAAAACATCACAATATTTATCGGTTTATAGGTATGTATGTCAAAATCATTTTTATTAAAATAAGAAAATGGCGACAAACGTATCTTGATTTGTGTTCCCTCGCAAATTGCGAAAATCATTCCAGCGTTAAGAAAACCAATTCTCAAAAGTCATACATTTCTCTTCATTCCTCTTAGAATTCCTTCTTTCGGTTTTGCCGCAGATATAATTGACAAGGATTTATTCTGAAAGCAAAGGATGAGATTGTTCCTAGTAATACGCTGAAAGTGTGGGTTGGGGGTTGGGGGGGGAGAGGATACTTTTATAATGTCACACCTAGAAAGTATTTTATTTAAAAAATCTAAAACGCGATATAAATGGAAATGATAAAAATTCAGATTTTTTTTTTATTTCCATGAAAATGTTATCTTTTTTCAGTGAAATAGACACCATGATTATTTAAATTGGTTGCGAAATAATAATGTATTTAATATACTATTGCGAATAAAAATCATTTCTTTAACGAGGGTGGTTCAAAAAATGTATAATAAAAATACACAAATAAATCGATCTAGTATTGAAATAGTCGAAACTACATTAATTAAGAAGATACTAAATATTTATTATAAAATCTAAATACCCCTATTTTAATTCACTTATTATACAATATGAAAGACTGAGGTATTTGAATTTAGTTGAAAATTGAAGTATGCATCAGAAATATAATCAAAAATTGATTATATGAATATTTTATAATAAATTCCCCTATTTTAATTTTCTAATTCTACAATATGAAAGACTGAGGTATTTGAATTTAGCTAAAAATTGAAATATACATCAGAAATATAATCAAAAATTGATTATATGAATATGGACGATTATGTAGATTTTAGTTAATATAATATTTTATAATCATATTTAAAAACAAATAATGTTTTCACGAATAGATATCCAGACCATAACTCAATTTATGCAAAATTAATTAATGTGATTTGTTTCTACTATATAACGCATTTTAATATTTAAATTGTACGAAGAGCGTCTAGAATTAGGTCTTATAGGGTTTACCATGCAGTTGGCAAACAATTAATTAAACATTTTAATATATAATAGGAGAATCAAATATTTTTTATGCTATTTACAAGCTTATGTGGAGAAGATGTATGAATAATTAAGGTATAATATAAGGTGAGAAGTGTGTTTAAGGACAGAAGAGTGTGGCGCTCTATCCTCCCTGCCTACCTCCGCGGGGAAACGGCGTGATGGTGAGTAAGCAAGTTAAAAAATAATCTTTTAGATGAATGTGTAGGTACTTTTTCGAAAAATTATTATATTCGCAAAAAACTTCAACAACTAACAAATTGGAAAAATATAATATTTTTTTTAAAGTTGTTAATATTTTAAACAAAATTAGAGAATTTAACTGGTGAATTAATTTAACAAAATAATAATTTAGCCCAATAATAAAAAAAATAATAACATTTTGGTGCGGCTTTACTGTAGTTGGAATTGGCTATTTTCTATGCAGAGAAGAAACAATAGCTAAAGGTATGAATTCGACCTGGCAAAAATATACACGAGGACTAGATGCTGGTGCCCGTTCACCATTCACAATGCATTGGAACATGTTCGGCCGCTTTTACTGGAAAAAGTGGCGATTCCTCATAGCATATTATATCGTTTGAATATTTCAACAGGCTACATCACCATATTTTTACTATTTTTTTCTGCAAAAGTAATTTGAGACTAACTACGTCAAAGTCGCGTAACCCACAGAATATTAAATAAGAACGTTGTATCAGAATATTATTTCTTTTAAAAATGTCATAATAAATGCATCAATTGGAAAGATAACAGAATATTGTCGAAAATGTATTTGATTGCTATAGCAAAAATGGCGAACGTGCTTCCCAGGATAGGTTCAAATCTCGGTGGCAATTAAATATTATTTCGATAAATATTATTTTTCTATTAATTTGTTATTTCTGTTAATTAAGAAAAAAAAATCTTTTTCAAAGTAGAATCCAATACTTACTCTTTTGATATAATATTTACAGTATTAAAACATATATATTGTTACGTACTAGTCTTCTAAGTACGTCTTCAGTGTACACCTCGTAATGTGAATATTTAAGACTTAGACTTTGTAACAATTATACATTTATTACAATACGATACAATTTAGTACAAGGCATATCACTAGTATAAGTCAAACGATTAAACCAATGAACATGCAGAGAAAGAGGCCGCGCCCTGCCGCGCATTGCCCTTTATAGCTTAGCACACTCACTAACACAACCATGCAATCCCAAGGACATCACATATATAATAAAATAAATAAGTTAACTTCAACGTTTATATGATATAACTTTTAACCGTATTTGGGATATGTAAAAAATAATTATTTTTTATACTGACTGCTCTAATAGTTTAGAAACCTGTAGGTACTTCGTTATTATTTATTAAATGCGCTAGGTAGTAATACCATTATGGCTATCAAAGAGATGTTTCCTGAAAGTTTCAGAAAGTTATTTTATGTATCAATAACACAGTAATATGTCATATTCCATGTCATTATATCTACTGAGTATATTTTGTTGTATACATAATTTGTTAAAATTACATTTGAGAATAAAATATATTTATGATATGAGGTATGATTTTTATTTATTTAAGACCCTTTATTATTTACTGTTACTTTTAACAACATTTCTTTTATTATCGATATTTTTTTTCACATAATTCAATGAAAAATAACTCGACAATCTTTGTGCGTTGCTTTAATATTTTTCAGGTATATTTTATCACGTATTAATTAATATATTGATTAAAAAGATGTATTAAAATTAGATTTATTATGTATGCGTCGTACACCATCATTATTATTATTTATTTCAGTATTAGAGAGAGCTAGATTAAGAATCCAGGCTACCTAAATGAGATATCTAAGTAGGAACAGAAGTAACATAATTGGACAGAGTAAAAAGTACCATGATAAGGGAGTCCCTTTAAGCCATCTTATTTTTGATGGCTTGGATATACCTTGCGAGTGCTGGAGGAACGACTAACAAGATGCATTATTTTCTCTTGGATACTTCGTGACCCCAGACGAAGTTGGAATAAAAGAAAACACTTTATGAAGACAGATTGGGTCTCGATTGCTTATTAAGTACTGAAAAAAACTCGCTCCGCTCTTTAACAACTTTATATACAGCTATTGTAAGAAGTACGCTGGAATTTAACTCCACTCTGTGATCTTCCTGCTATGGCTCACATATTATAAAAATCGAAAGAGTGCAACATAAATTTTTAAAATTTATCAATTTTAAATTGCATATTCCGATATAAAATATAAATTACGATTATTTAATGAGTTCTTCATTTGAAAAAAATAGCCTAGAGAAGGGATGTGAGCGATATAGTATATCTATTATATATAAAATGATCAATAGCATGTTAGACTGCCCTGAGTTGATACAAATGGTTTCGTATAAAGTACCAACTCAAATGAGACAACATGAATTGTTTTTATAGGAACACATAAAAATAATTATGCTGTTAACTCGCCAATATCGCGGATGCATCGGCTTGGTAATAAATTGAGTTTCATTGACATTTTTCGTTGCAGGAGCATACTTGAGCTGAATAAATATTTGTATGAAAATTATGATTAGTTTTTATTTTTTATCTTATATTTAAACTGTTATATTGAAATGTCAATTAAAATGTACTGTTATATTTTAAATTATTATTCTTATGTAGAAGCCCACAGGGGCGTTGAGGAAATAAATACAAATTTAATTACGTGTAAGAATTTGAGGTCAGAAAAATTCACCCTTATTCAGGGTAATTTATTGTTCTATATTAAAAGCCCCTACCGTCGTGAACCTATTACATATTACCTATCGGCTCGCTCACCGGAATCGTCGAATCCCAAAGGTGTGCTGTATTGTATGACGTCATTTGTCACGGTCCGGCTCCGACTGCCACATACTTAATTTCTGCAGTTTCATCGGACCGAAGTCCATGTACACAGACTGTCCCAGAGATGGCGCTTTGTACCCGATCGACAGGGTAAATAAAGAATGGCTCGAATAAATAAAATGTAGGACCGGATTCGATCCATCGCCGAACGAATAACGAACAGATTTGTAGTTTAACGTAATCGGTGAACGCGGACAATGCATTCCCATCGATCCCATGATATTACATGCAGAGTGCAATTATTCGTTTGTAGTAATATATTGAAACAGTTTGTCGATATTTATTTATTTATTATTATTATAAATATATTATTTTTACTATATTGCATATATTTACTTAGTTTAATTTTGAATTAATGTAATTTCTCTTCCTTTCTTATATCTTCTGGCATTTTATTGAAGAGTTTATAATTAGTTTATCTATGATAGAACTGTTAAATTGAGATAATACGAGTATTAATGTTTTATTCATATTGTTCATATAAAGGCAATACGTAGAAACACCATCTGTACAATTCCAGGAACAGCAATACAGAATGCTATATAATATCGGTTATCGTTGATTGTTTCTCTGTCAGTTCAAAAAGTAGCAAGTAATCGGCGATAACCGATGAGACCTTGACTGCGAAGCGTTCACCAATGACCTCGCAGCGGCCACAATGGCCACCCCCAGGGCTTAGCAGTATCCGCCGATTGCTTACCTGCTAGCATGATATAATCTGTCATGATAACTATGAAGTTCTGAATTATTGACCTTAAAATTATTTCCCATATCCCAAAATTAAAATATACCTGCATCTTAATTTTATACACTCAAAATTAGTTATTGTTTATTATCAATTTTTTTTGTTTGAACATTTTTTTAAATTAAAATTTTTTTGTTAAAACTTTTACCTGTTTTGAAATTTTTTTTTTCTCGTCAATAACATAAAAGCTTCGCGAAGTTATCTAGCATTACATAAATATTAAATTTAATTCAATTAAGCTGCTTTATTGCCAAATAATATGAAGTATGTACATGGTTTGAAAATTATCAGGTTTATTAGCATGTATTACTCAAAGATGTTTCAGATTCATTACAAATATTAAAAAAATATAGCTTTAATTTGATATAATTAATGTCTCACAATTATTTATTGTACATTAGTTTTAAATTCCACGAGAAAATAAATTGTTACTGTACTGTAATTGAGATGTAATAAAGTTCCGAATTCGTGCCTCGATGATAAATATATATTTTTTGATAGATTTCGATATTTGAATTATTTTTCTGTTAAGTGAAGTATCTAATATGTTTTAATTATCAGATAAATATGTTATAAAATAGCAACTTCACAATAAAAGCTTATTTTTATTAAATAATATAAATAAGTTCAATCTTAAACTATTAGAATACTATACTACTAATACTCTTATGTGTTATAATTTTTTTTAAATATGTTTAATTTAATTTTCTTTTAAAGTTTATTATTGTATACTTGGTAACACAACGAGGTACAAACAGAGTTTACCTACATTTGTCAGGAAGGATCACGAGCGCAGAAGTCGCGCCCTTCTGGTGGGGTGAGGGTTTGGGGGGGGGAGGGGATGGTTTATTATTTAAGAGGGATGCTGGATGAAAAATGAATGCATGAACCCGCGAAAATGTTTAACCTCTGTTATGAGCCGTATCAAATATTATCATATTTAAGGAAATTTGTTTGGGCGATTTAGAAATTAAATATGAGCTTCATTCGGGTGATGTTGATTACTTTGCCAAGCTTTTCGACCTCTTAGAATAACAAGGTTCCAACTAACATTTTGGACTAATTTGAGTTATTGAGTGAAAAAGATTCCAAATGCGGTATTCTTTATTTCTTTCATACACACCGACTCTATTTAACGGTTATTAAAGGAAATAACAAAAGATGAAAGTTCCAATTGCATCAGTTATTTATATCAATTTATGGATCATTATTGTTAATTTATAATGTTTTTATTTATTTTTAATTTCCTTCATCTCACAGTGGTCATTAATGATACTGAAAATAAGTTAAAAACTTAAAACTGATCATATTTGCATACCTACTCAAAACAAAATATACATAAATATATGTTGAAATTCGATGAACACTTTTGAGCTCAAAACAGTGTCAGTGTCAGATGGAACCTTGTTATTCTGAGGGTTCGTTTTGCTAATTGAATTCTCTGACGTAGGCGCTTATAAGAATTTATGCGCAAGGGGGTAATTAATACGTAAAGAGTTGTTTATTTTACAAGCTCGAATTGTAGTAGTACAGCTTAAAAAGCTAAGCGGAAGCATGAAAAATATTTAAAGCAGATTTATTTCATCTAGCGGTCATCGCTTGCCTAGTGACCGAGGGGTTAGGTTAGGTTAGGGCAGATCATCGTACCGGGAGACGGAATTTTGTTTTGTTTTTCATAGAAAGTTTATTTCATAGTCATTTCAGATTTCGTGTCTTTGGAATTAGAGTTAGAACGTTGCGTGGCGAATTTAAATCTGAAAAGTGTGCGTCCATCAGGGGTTGATAGCGTCCATCTGCACCATTTTGAAGAAATGTCTGTTCGATCTTTATAACAAAATTCTATAGATCGCCTTTCTTCCTGCCAGTGCCAGTTCCTTTCCATTACCTACATATTACCACATTTCACATACCCAGAACACGACCTTTTTCTGTGATTTTGGAGCAGTTGAAGTTGAAGTTTGACCATTGGGTGCGTTGATTACCGCCAAGTTCTTCCTGCCATATGGGGACGAAGCATTGGTTTGTGAAGTGTCGTCCTGCGTGTACTATTTGTGTGTAATCGGTTCCTCGCTACCATGCGTACCGATTAGTGCTTTCATCTTACTATCTCACCGAAGTGTAGTTTCTTGGAACCAGAAGACCTGTAGATCCAGTGGAAGAAGAAAATCCAGATGCCTAAAGGAGCAGGTGGGTCATGTTTTTTCCGGGTTACGGTTGGTCCTTCAGTCCCCCGGTTTCCTATTCCTGTCCCTTTCCCAAATTACTTCTACCCTCTCTACATCCCGTGTTTCCCCAATCTCCTGATCCAAACATTTGGACTGTGGACTTCCTGAACCATTACCACAGATTCTCCAACTAGTATGTTCTTCTTCCTCATCTGCAAGCAATTTAGCTTATAATTACGTGTTTATGAGAATAACTTTCATCATCATTAACCTATGTCTGCACTGCTTGGCATAAGCTTCTTTGCTTTTTTCAAGGATTGCCAACCATTTATGTCTTTAGGGTTTCTCACCTGGTTTCTCACATGTGTCGCTCGCCACTCTTTTGATGTTGACGGATCATCAAGCTTGATAGTTAATACTTCGGTATTCTAGGATCTTCCTTCCTCACTATCCATCATCTCTTCAACAAATACGTTAAGCCCATTGCCACTTAAGTTTGCAGAAACAAATCCTTCATTTATTTCATCAGACAAATTTTTAAACATACATAAATATAAGTACATTATAGAAAGTATACGAGGATATACTGTCTGAAAATTTTGTGACCTAACAAAGAAACAAGACATTTTTTCTTCAAGTTTACTTTTATTTTTTTATATAGTCTCCTTGTAAGTTTATATACTACTCCCAGCGATGCTCCCATCCCTTTAACCTGTCCAAATAGTACTTGGAGCCTTTCTCTGCATAATATTTATTTACGAAAGTGATAACCACCTCATTTGACGAAAATCTCTGTCCTCCGAGCGCAACTTTACCTTAGGGAACAAAAAAAAGTATTTTGATGCTAGATTTGGTGAGTAAGGAGAGTGGTCAAGCAGTTCAAACCGTAATTCGTAGATTTTCGCCTGGGCAACCATTAAGGTGTGAGACGGCGCATTGTCTTGTTGAAAGGATTTTTTTTTTTCGCAAATGTGACCATTCAAGCCTTCAGCCTATCAAGTAATGATGCATAGTATGCTCCTGTAATAGTTTTTTTCTTTTTCAATATAATCGATTAAGATAACTCCATGGCTATCCCAGAAAACAGTCGCTATCCCTTTCCCAGCCAAAGAAACATCATTTGCCTTTTTAGAGCCAATTATCTTTTCGCAGTCCACTGTTATGACTGTGTTTTTGTATCTGGAGTATAATGGTGTATCCTAGTTTCATATACAGTAATTAATCGGCGCCAAAACTCTGATTTATTGTACCTAAACTGCGTCGAAAGGGCGGTGGAGATGTTCATTAGAACAAGTTTTTGTCCGGAGTGAGCAAACGCGGCACCCAACGTGCGACCATATCTCATGCCTAAATGTTGATTCAATATGTGACAAACACGTTCTTTGAACATGTTAAGAGCCTCTGCTATCTTTTTAACCTTAATTCGACGGTCGTCTAGCACCATTTGGTGAACTTGAGCGATGTTATCTCAGTGGTTCATCGTCTCCCAAGCTGGTACGGCCACGTTTAAATTCAGCTGCCCAAACTTTAACCATGGTAAATGAGAGTGCAGAGTCTCCGTATATAGGTTCTAACTCGTATTAAATTTATGTAGGCGTATTGCCTTTCAAAAATAAATACTTAATGACAGCTCGATACTCGATTTTTTCAATTTTCACAAAAACACTCATATCGACTCACTCAAACGATTGTTAAAAAACGCGCGTCCAAAATGGTTGAAATTTTTGTGAATATTTATCAAAGCATGTGCGAACATGTTCCCCAAATTTTGTTGAGAAGTGCTGCCGTCTTCATGTTGAGGTTGGAAATTTTTCAGACAGCTCTCGTACACAAGAAAAAAGTATTCCATAATATTAAACAATTAATACAGAATTTGGATAGACATAAAATTTTTAGTTGTTATATTATATAATATAATTCCATTAATAAAGTACAGCACAGAAACGACTGTTAATATCATTGTTATATATCATTTAATACACTTTTATGACTGCGATAAGTCACATTCATTTGTAGGGAGCTAAACGTGACGACCTTAACCTTTACCGTTCCATGATATAAAATACCCGAACGCAGCCATGCTGTCAACTCGTGTTACCGTAAATAACAGTGAGAAAAAATTATTTTATTAGCTTAAATGGCGTCAATGGCACGAATTTATTCTAAATATTGAGCATTCAATTTTGAAAAAATGATTAATAACATAATTTAGAGCATTCATTAGGTCCTATACAATGTGTTCTTCCTTCTTATCTCTCTTCATTTAATTAGTGGGAAAGAGACAATTATATTTGTATGTTTGTTGTTCTTTTCACTGTGAAAATAGTGGGTTTTCTTTGTCTTTCATATCACAAATTGTATTTTTACTAACGTATTAATTTTACAACGGATTGAATAGAAAAAATAATTGTTTTTGTACGATTCCCTTTTCATAACTGGTTTTTCACTAGTCATTCCTAAGTGATAATATTTTATTTAGGATTATTTAAAATATGAATTTTATGCTGCATGTATTTACCGAAATATTAAGGTTTAATTATGATGGTAGACCTGTGTTACTGCATGATTTGGGAAGGGTTGATCAACAATTCACATTGGATACAGCGAGGCTTGAGACAGAAATTAATATTGAATTGTCTATTTGTAGATAAAAAATCTAATCGATGCCTTTTGTTCTGAACACAATTAAAATAGTATAGTAAGAAGCACGAATAATAATGAAATAAATGATTTTTCATTAATTAGACATTTCAATGAGAATCTAAACTAAACAATTTAACGCTTGAATTAACAAAGTATCTACACTCCTGAATACATTTTTATTAATTGCATATAAAATGATTCAATTGATTATTTCATACAATTAATTACGATTTACAAAATAAATAAAACAATTTTCCAAAAAAACATGACAAACATTTCCAAAAGAAAATTGATGACAGATTTTTAAAAGGCATTGCCTAACTAGGTAAGCCTGTTTTAAACAAATCATATTTCATATACTAATAAACTACTATAACTCATTGAATGCAAACTAGGGAAAATACAAAATGAAAGTACATAATATTTATGTAAAATCAGAGAAAAAATATTAATATGCATTTATAACATGTATAAATGTTAAACAAATATCAGATATCTCATAGAGACAAAGCTATTTTTTTATTATATGTAATGAAAAATATGTTGGGTAATTACAGGTCTTATATGATCATTTTATATAAATATAACGTTTAGCAATTCTCACCCCTCCATCTCCACATTTTTCAAATTTTTACAAGTTGTATATATGTTAATATGTGAATGCGCTTCGATTACCACTACATCATCACCATTTATGGACCAAATTTGATAATTCATTTTTCCCTTATTTTTTGTAATTACTCCATACTTCCATATATTTTCCATTAAATATAATAAAAATAGCTTTGTCTCTATGAGATATGTGATATTTGTTTAACAACAGTGCCTTTGTAGGAAAAAATCCAGTTGTTGTGTGTTCTTGGACATATTCAAATATTGTTTGCATAAATGTCGCTTACTCTGTTTCTTAAAAAAATTAATTCATTTTAATAAATAAATTAATGTCTTTAAATTTGTCACTCAAAATCACATAAAGTAGTTATAAGAGTTATTTCATACTATAGTATAGTTAACTCGTAGTATCTGCTCTACCTAGTTTAAAAAAAAAATTTAATTAATCTATATTAGATAAATTTCAGCCACGTC
The DNA here is from genome assembly GCA_031772225.1 of Eubasilissa splendida. Classification (NCBI taxonomy): domain Eukaryota; kingdom Metazoa; phylum Arthropoda; class Insecta; order Trichoptera; family Phryganeidae; genus Eubasilissa; species Eubasilissa splendida. The sequence goes on from CM062859.1 coordinate 9,751,775, forward strand.
TTCAAAATAGAACTGAAAATCGTCTGAGAATTCATGGTATAAGCGCTATCTTCTTTTTTCAGTTACCAATTAAATAAACTCCGGTCAGATTGAAGTCGGCTGTAATGAAAGCAATAATAAAGAAATGTGGGCTGACCAACCCCTAGGGACTCGGCTTAGGGAGAAGACCTTAGACGGTGGTCCCAACAACCTAAATGCGACAGCCAACAGACGTCTGGGATTGAAGGTCCATGGACGTAGTCTCACGGCGGAACATGGGATCTAAAAATTGCCTGTAATACAATTGTTATTTCAAAACACAAGAAGATATTTATAAAGTATTGCGACTCTCTTCCATGTATGTGTCCCACTTTATTCTAACTAACTATTTAATCTTTTTAATGTGAGAATGATTTTAACATGTTGGACATACATATAGTGGACTTTCGATTTTTTTAAATACTAGTGCAATAATTTACTCGGATAACCTAAGAAAAAAAAAATCGATCTATTTGACGTGACACGCTCGCCCAAAATAAAAAACAACTCGTCATTGACCGGAAATCCCGGTCAATGACGTATTGTTTTCTGTTAGTTTTATTTTCTGTTACATACTATTAATTTAACCACTTTAATTTTTTAGTCCATACGAATAACGTAATGACATGTTTGTTAATCGGCAATCTAGTTAATGTGACCCCCCAGATTATTGATAATCTATTGTATAATAAAAAAATTAAATTTAAAAGTAATAGTAAAAGCAGACCAGAATAACAAAAATCAAATCTTGAAATACTTTAATAAAGTACAATAAAGTTGTATTGTTTTTTGTACATTGATATTTAACTTTTCTTTGTTTGTGATAATACAGATACGTATTCGTATCTAATGACACAGCTAACTGTAAAAATATACGGATGGCAAAGAGGCATGGATATCGGTTTCATCTCTTAATCTCATTGTTTTGCAACTAATCATACGCATAAGTAGGTACGTTAAATTCTTATATTACACAAATATAGTAGAATAACATATTTTTAGCTTCTTAATTTATTTATTTAATTCTAAACATAACCACTCCTATATATTCTCTAATATAAACAAGATTAAAGTCTTTTCTTTGACTAAAACTTATCTTTAACATAACTGGTCAGTTTCACTATAAATCTATTAAATTTATTCTCTATTCTTATGTTTTCTGACATTTCATTAAAAATCTTTGAGACTTTTCCTGAATGGCAGTCTCAGTCTATCCCTCCCTCTTGTACGATGCTCGTGCTCATGTTGATTTTCATCAATTTTTCGTATAAATTCCGCCGATATTTGCTGATCCGAGTATTTATTTTTTATGAGTATTATTCTCAAATCTTTATTTTGCAACACTGACAGTTGTATGTCTTTTTCATTAATCAAAAACAAAATGCTGCTGCAGTAGTTGATGTGAGGAATAATAACAGAGTATTGTCACACATCTCTTTGCAATTTCTTAAAACTATAAAATGTTATCCTATATGTTGTCCCTTGAATTTTAAGATCATAAATACTCGCCATGCATGCACTTGATTTTTCTATAATAAAGTATACACAATATACGTAAATTAACGAAATCTGAAGAACATGTAACAAAATTTCAATTCATCGGATATTCGGCAAAAGTTTCAACACAAGGAAATGTATATTTATCCTAAATATGAATTAAATATTATAATTAGAAAGATATACATATAAAATCAATTTTATCGAAAAATATTGTTGTTGCGCCACCGGAATTCGAACCTGGATCTCTTTCCTAACTGGAAAAGGTGCATTCTGAATAATTACGACTTCACAATAAGAATGTGTTCTCCTAATAATTATATTTATCCATTTACATATTACAGATATATATCATAATCAAGAAAGAAATTTGTACGTACACTATGTATGTATAATAATGTTCTAAGCATAAGATAGGTAGTCCATAGAAGCAAAACATGATACGAGCTAAAATACGATAATGTTTTTAATCTGAATTACAATATTTTATTATTGGTAATTTTAGAAATCTGTTGGGAAGTAAAAATTTTAGTCCGAGATTTATATAGGTAAATCATATAATATATATTTAACATATTAAGTATTCAATAATTATTTTGTGAATCAACAATAATATATTCTGAGAGTTTAGTAAATATTTATTTGTAGGACACTCGCCTAGTTATCCACTAGGTTAGATCTATTTTCAGAGTACAAGCGTTTAGCTTAGTTTAGAAAAATTAAAATCGGTGTCATTTGTTTTCCATGTATGCATATTTATTTTTTAAATTCATGAAAAATGTATGCAACACTCAGAACGACATCCAAACATTTTTTGATTCAATATGAATCGAATACGACATCTTGGTTGGAGAAGCTGATCATCGAAATACATATTTAACACAATAAATACAATGAAAAATTTTACACATGCCATAATCGATAAAAATTGCTGTCCGTCAAAGTCGATGTGTTCTACTGTGTATTTTAACGGCACTCATAGAATAGCCCATAGCGAATTAATTAACTTGAAGTTACCCAGTAGGCTTCCAAGAACTACAGAGGCCATGAAGGAAAATCATCCGGCGGTCCATGACGGTAAACATGTCAATCTTGGAAACAATCCTTTAATAATAAATTCAATACGATATTTTTCTAAACCATAAAAATATATATTTTTTGGCCCATCCATCAAACTATAATATGATGGATTGGTGGACTTAGTGTCTTAGTTTTGTTAAAATTATACAACATTAACTGTTCTTATGTAATAGTCAAAATATGAAAAAACGCTATAATTTAAATAATTTTTTTATGAATTTATTATTTTTATAAATATTAAAAATATTATGACGAGACTTGTACTTATTGCTATACATATTAATCAATAAACTACCTTAGAGTCGCGTGAATATTTATTTATATACGGTACGTAGTGTCATTAACAAAAAGATTATAAAAATAATAATATTGAAAGATATTAAAAATGGCAGGCACAACAATTATGATATATATAAAAATTACGTAAATATAATAAAAATATGCAATGTAAATAAAATATTGAGCAATATATGATATTTAATCAATAATAAAAGATTGAAAATCACTCAGATTACGAAACGTGAAGTTGTGACCGGCAATGAAAACATAATTTTCTCCTTCAGGATGAATTAAATTAGATTAAATTAAATAAGATAAAATCACTGAATAAACAATATAATTTTTTTTAAATAATTTCTGTATCAGTGATAGCAGCACCTCTGCCGAATGATGATTGGCTACAACTGATTTGACGAGAGTAAATCTTAAAAGAAAACTACACAATGACAGTTGACAAATATTGTAATATGACAATATATCAGTTAATTTTTTTAAAAATAGAGATGCATGTAAATAAACATCAATATTCTTACTATTTTCAAATTAAGATAAATTCTTGTACTATGAAAATAAGACTAACTTGCTGGTCTCCTGGAACGAAGCGCAAACCCCCAACCTCTAGATCACTAGGTTATTAACAATCGTATGTATTCCATCAATTGCAAAAGTGATTTTTCTTTCCTATTATTCTTGACTTTGCCTCTCTTGTAAAATACGCGTAAAAAACTTTATATATTGCAGTAAAATTATAGATAGGTAAGACATAAAAGTGTATCAAATAAAAATTCTTACAAAGGATTTTCCCAACCGAACTTTGATTGAAATTGATAGCTATTTAACTTACTGAAGCAAGAAAGAGATATTTTTTAACTTTATGAAATAAGGCATTATATATTAAGGGTAACTTTTTTATACGCCAATGAATTTTCACCCAATAATAACGGTTGGAGAAATCGGGTCTATCGAGCAAATAAATAAAATATCTATGTGCCCATAAGTATGTAGACTCGATTTGTACCACAAATTATAATTGATTGAATCCCGAATCACACACAACCCTACTGGCCCGTCAGTCTTCTAGGATCACGCGGGTTTGCTGAATGTATTTGGACGTATTACTAATTAATGCTGTCTATTAGATTGTGTTTCCTTTTAATGGGATTACAAGGGAATACATCAATAGTGATTTTTAAAAAAATTCTTTTATTTTCCCGCGATACCAACCACGAGTACATTAAACAATAATGAGCACAGTAAAAATTCCGCAAAATAGAGAACGCAGATTTAGTTTTAATTATTTTATAATTTAAATAACTTTTGTGTGTTGGATGGACAAAGAATATTCTTGAGAGATAAATAAATAATGGAATAATATAACATTTTGAACACTTTGAAGTATGAACCAAAGGGTCAATGTTTTAGTATTTGTTATATTTATTTAATTATAGACTTTGTACAGAAAATATAAATCGGATTCAGTCACTTGTCACTTTACTGATAAGCAGTGACGTGGCTGCCGCCTGGCCAACTGCCTTGGGGCCAGGGCTTCAGAAAGGCCCGGAATCGCTGTACAACATCAAAGCAAACTAAAAAAAAAAAATATACAACTTTTATAATTTTGAACCTAAGTATTCCAGATGATGTACAACATGTAACCGACAATGTTAAGTGATGATACCAAGTCAAATATTTATAACGTTTTATTTGTGTGAAAAAAAGTTAATATTGAAAAAAATATAGTCTACTAGATAACCATGTATGTATTTGCAGTAAGACAAAAATACGCGGAGACATTAAGAGCTTTAATTAAAATCACTCTCACAAGAAATAATATTTAATATGGGCACCATTGCGAAATTGTATTCTTGAGGGGAGGCTAGTGGGTTCGGTACATATTTATGGCAATTTGTTACTACACCACTGTTATTAGGATGAAAACAGTAAAGTTCCGGGGCGGGGGCTATATTTTTACTGGCAGTACATGGTATATAGAGTGCATCTGAGCAAATAATGGAAAATCTAACAAATGCAAATGTTGGTAATACTAATATAAAAATACAAAAAGACAACCAATATGTTAATAAAATAACAGATATAAACATAAATATAAATTTTTCTAATTTATTTTTAATATTTACAAAAGCAACTTTGTGGTTCAAGTCCTTTTTTAAAATTATTAACTTTGTTTAATTAACCACTTAATGAATTATATACGTCTATCGGTTTCGAAAAATATGTCAATAATAAATGGTCACGTCCCATTGCGACTATCACGATTGCAACCCCTTTTCAGCAATCCTAAAATCGTACCAATTCTGGATTACGCTCTCCAATAGTGAGAATGTGCCGAGTTAGTTTAGACTGGCATACAATATAATGAATATAGAGCGAAGGTGCCTTTTTAACGCAAAGTCCTAAAGAGTGATTACGAAAAATTTGATTTATATCAGTCATACGATTGTAAAGGATAAACAAAGAATTACACATGTATCTAATTTTATATAAATACTGTTATTTTATGTCACTTATTTAAGCTCTTCTAAGTAGGTACCATAAATTGTTTAAATAAGATAATAAATCACTTTATTTAAGTTGAGCTAGTTCTACAATTGAATGTCTGTAACATTAAAAATATTTTTTAGTACAGAGACAAAAAAAACATTTCTCGCTACGAGAGACTAAAATAAAACAGTAAGGGAGGGATCGCTCCACGTTCGTGTGCGGCCTTATAAGTTACCGAAATGCGAGTTCCTTTGTCACACATTCTAGAATTTTCCGAGGAAAAGTTCCGCACGGTAGAGGGCGTAAATGTGAAAATTGGTATTGAATGTTTAATGGTTTATGAATAACTTCAGAGTTTCCGGCTACGCACTGCACGATACCGAGGCTCCATTGGCCGAATGGACCATGACACATGGGCAGGAGACTCTAAATAAAATATTGTTTGACAATAAAAATTACTAGCAGATAAGCTATCGCCGATTGCTTGCTGCTAGGCCCTGAGGACGGCTATTGTGGCCACTTCACGGCTAATAAAGGTCGCTAAGCGGCCACTGGTGACGGCTTCGCGGTCGGAGCTTAGTAAAATCTATATTTATATATCCACTTAAAGATATTCTTGAAAAATACGAACATAACATTAATGTCACATTTGACTGACATAGATAAGGAAATAAAACATAGAGTGTGATACGATATTTTCATAAGACATAGATGCGATGACAGAATGCTTTTCTCATCTATGACAGGAGTCGCAGAGACCTGGCCGTTTAAGCAAGTACTTTACAGCCACAAATGACACTACCGATGTCGCCACATCCAGAAAGTCATAGATATAGATGGGGAAGCGTAATATTATTATGGATTACATACAGACAATTTCTCAACGCTTATTGCGAAACGATCAATCTGATGATTCTTCTTTTTCAAGTGCTTCTGTCTTTCATCTTTGGTCTAAGGTCTTTCGTCTTGTGGTCTAGTGGTTTGGAGTTCGAGCCTCGTTTCAGGAGGCTATCAATATCTTATTTTCTTAGCACAAACATTTAGTTTAGTTACAAAATACTAATAATATTAATGTGACATGTACTCCGTGTATTTCTTTTTCATTTTTCTTTAAAAAAAAATCTTCACAATTTTATCTTGAATTATGAGAAGCGGGATCTAGTACTTTTCTGGATGTATCATAACCAATTTTTTCTCAATTTTGGAACACGGTGTGGGCATAATTTTTTTTTTTGTGTAATTTTAAGTGTCAATGCTGTTTATTGTGCGCTGAGGGAGAAAATAAGAAAAATATTACCAAACTAGTATAAAGCTACTAATAAGGCCTAAATAGTCCATATTACTCATGATGCTGGGGAAGAAAGAGATTATGTTGGCTGTGTATCCTAAGAAAGTGGTTCGATGTCTAAAATGTTGGTGATCTTATATAATATAAATCAACATACTGCAATATGGTCGCCGAACTTCGATTGAAGGTAGCATATGAAGAAGAAGCCTTGATAAAAATTACTGCCATAATATGCTGCCAAACCCTGTGCACACGCACACCCGAACACCTTATAGGGAACATTGATAATGATGTGATTAAATTATATTAATTTGCGGTTTTTTATTATTTCAAGAATTTATTTTTCCTTTCGCATCCGGTTATTATTTAACCCTATCAAGTTATTTGATCATATTTTGCTTATTTTTAGAATCTGCCATCGATACAATAAAATTAAAGAAATTATTATACATATAACCAGAGAATGTTGATGATACTGACTCTCATTTCAACCTAAATACTTCTTCCAAATATATACATGGCCATAATTCAAAAAAATGAAAATGAAAAAATACTTCCTTTTTCAATATTAGCAAAATTACTTTGTGGCTACATATTATATAATATAAGTAATAAAACAAAACACTTTCTTTAAATCACTATTTATTGATAAATCAACATGTTTCGATACCTATGGTATTTTATTCAGGGAACAATGTATACTTATGTTAAAAATACAAGCATAGATAAAATATATTAGTAAATAATTGGAACACATAATTGGAAAATTAAAAATATTACAAAACACTTCAGAAGCACACAAATGGACAAAGAATAGAATATCTAAGGTATTATATAAAATTATTGTAGTGTAACTCCCTCTCCAAGAATAAGCGAAATAAAAACCATGCAATTTAAAAAATGTAAAATACTTAATAATGTTATAAAAAATTGTAAAAATGTCAAATAAATAAAAATATTTAAAAAAATTTGATATATGTTAATTTATCAATAAATAGTGGTTTAAACAAAGTGTTTAGTCATATTATTTAAAAAATACTTCATTAAATTTTTTCAATAAACTCAATATTGTACTCAACACGTGTTGAGTTATAGTTTTTTCACTATGTACTATAGTTTCGAGAGATGCAGTCCCTCTCATCATCATACAGATTGGTGCCGACCTATTTGAGTGAAGGGACGGGGCGTGGAAGGGAGAGGGTTTTTTTCGGTCATTATTGGAAATATGGAAAATAGAGAATTCACTGTGTATGTAGTAAAAAATGTAGACAAATAAATCATATTGCACCGCAGTGTAACTGCCAAACTTATACGATAAATATATTTACACTTACATGTGGGCTTCAATGTATATAAGAGTGGGTATGTTCATGTAATTCGTTAAGTTTTTTAATGATTTTTTTTAAAAAACGAGTAAATAATCAACCTGCCTGAAGTTATGCGTACTGCAAGAGCAATTGTAACATGTTGGTCTAGTAGTAAAGACGCTGGCCTAGTAATCTAGTGGTCGGATGTTTGCGCCTCGTTCAAGGAGACCAGCAAGTTAGTCCTGTTTTCATGGTACACGCATTTAAAATATTGATGTGACATGTATTCCGTACACTCATCTCTATTCCAAAAAAAAAAAATACATTAATGCACTGCATCTTTTCGTACACTGACTTTTGCATTCGTGACCAGCTGAGGGTTAAAATTATATTAGTTCTGTATAAGGTTCTTATACGTGTAGGTATTAGTTATAGTCTTAGCTGAGACATATTTCTAGACTGTTAAGTTTTTTGATTATATTCATCAATTATGTAATTTTTATAAAATTTGCTAAATATGTATATAATATTAGTTACATATTAACGACCTGTATTTTTTGTATTTACAGTACATTAACAATTAAAAAAAAATAAAAATGAAATTTGATTCATTGTTTTCGTGTGTATGTTATTTGGAATGAAATATCATATTATTTTTATTTAAAAAAATAGTGTTGACTTGGATAGTTGTACTCGTGGTGCGATAATATATTCGGCTGAAATTGTAAGGGACGAGATTCCACTTCTTATTCGGGGGAAGATCGAAGTAACTTATATAGAAGTTTACTTTGAAAATGTTTTTACATGGATTTAGAACTGTATTCCGCGTGAAGAAAGTTTATTAATGGATGTTTGACTTTGGAAGTTCGTCGGTACTATGGGCAATCGTCATTTAAACCTTAAAAAATACTACTAAGAATCGTTTATGTTATTAATGTGACGGCCCTTTATAATAACTTCATTACATGATTATTTTTAACTCGTACGAAGTATGAATGAATTGGATATTTAATTATTTATTCTTACTTTTAATATAGTGCATACATGACTATATTTATATGTTCAATACAAACAAAATCAAAATGTTCCTTTTTACTACAACTTATCTTGCACATATTTGCTTAATTTCATTTTGAATCTATGTAGTTCTCCTCCTTTCTTATATCTTTTGGCATTTCATTAAAGATTTTCATCGCACAGAACATCTTCGTTTTCTGAGATTTAGCCTTCTTCCTGAATGGCAGTCTCAGTCTATCTTTTTCTCTTGTATGATGTTCGTACTCATGTTGATTTGTATCAATTTTTCTTATTAATTCTGCCGATATTTTTTTAGGAAGAATTTTAAAAATAAATACCACAACATTGAAATATATTTTCTGCTTAAAGGTCAACATATTCAAATCTTTCAGCATTGTACTGATCCGAGTATACTAATAAAGATTAGTTTTTCTATAGGGGGAGATAGAACGGTTTTAAATTTAAATTTAAAAAATGTTAACCTTGTATAGATATGCAAGGACCGTAGTGGGGGTACCCATTCACAAAACGGTCCTAGGGATGCAGCGGACCACCGTTCACCGTTCGCTGACCCACACGGAAGATTTTCAGTATAATGTAGCAGTCATGGCGTTTTATAAAAGGATGATACAGGGGTTGTTTGGAGAGTATGATCTATGTGAATTGTTAAACGATCTGAAATTTGTAAGAATATGGATACGTAGTGCCGGTATATTGCTTTCGAAGCTAATCTCACGACTCATAACTTGTAGAATTTGAAACAAACTATTCACACCTTACAAGTATTTTTAAAATAATAAAACCAACATAAAACACTGTTTCCAATAAAAATTATTTACTACTTTATTAATTTATTTCAATGACAATCAATATAAAAATTTAAATTTAAATTTTGTATACATAGTTATCAAATTATTGTATGTATGAATAATCATAACCACTATATTGAAAGTGTCGAAGTGTTTATGTGTCTAATGTCTATGATAATAACAAAATCAATGATGAAACATCGAGACTAATTTTAGCAGCTTCTAGCATACTATTTTGATCCCCAAAAGTATCCGTATACTGTATTGTAAGGTACCACAAGAGATGGCAACGGTATCGAATCCTAATTTTGCTTTTCAAAATTGGAAAAAGTCAGTTAATTAAATGATAAAATATTTATAATTAATATTTTGAAGATAAGAACAACGAAAATTAAAAAAATAATAATAAAAAAAAGAAATAATCATTAATATAAAATGTTTTTTTGTGGAGTATCTTTAAATATCACTTTTTTGGACCAACGTCTACATTTTTCTAAATAAGAAGGATTTTTTTTTTATGATTTCTCGATCTAAAATTCAATCTACGATCCACGATTCAATCTTAAAACAGATGCTCGATTTTCTTTGCAAGAGATTAATAAACAAGTCCACACGTTTCATTATAGGTTAATATGAATTTAATATTTTTCTGTAATTATATGAAAAGTTATCTAAATTGAGTAATTATGATAAAACTAGGTAAAGCCGTATAACAGTAAAAAAAAAACTTTTAAATTTGCACAGAATAGATGGTAAGTATGTACGTTGAATGTGTAAAAGCTCAGTTGAAAATGGACCATTCAGAGAGCAGTATTATTTCATATCCAATTTTGTGACGACACGAAGATGATTACACAATATAATTATTTTATTCGACAAATGCGTGCACACGACTTACGCTCATAGGCCATCGTTAAAACTGAAAAAATTAAGAATATTTACGTAAATAACTGATTTTTTATTTTTAAATGAAAAATTCACGTTCTATTGACTTGCTTGTTAGTTTAGTGATAAAATACTTGTCTAAAAATGAAGTAGTTAAGTGTTCGACGCTCATCCTATTTTCATAGTTCAAGCGCTAAGCTTAGTTTGAAAATAATAAAAATATTATTGTGGCACGTATTCGGAATCGTTATAATTTTCGTATCTTTATTGAAAAGTAAATAAATTGTACAGTTGCCATTATTTATGATTTGTGATGATACCCTTCTTCAATTTTTTTCATTGACTTTCTTTCCAGATTCCATGTTTTAAAACCATATTATAAATGTCCCTGAAAAAATGAAAAGACATGTCTGTTTTTTTCGAACGAAAGTAATTTTGCTATGAACAATACGTATTAACTTCAGTTTATTTATTTATTTATCTGTTTCTGAATAAAATATATTTTGTGAACTCAGGCCCCGGTGGAATAAAGATCAGCATCGAAATGTTGCTCAAAATAGCTTTGCCATGTTTAGCGACTAAATGAAGTAGTCTTTCGCACATTCCGGTATTTTTTCGTCTCCTGTTCTCTAAGCACAGAATCGGATATAATGGATGGAGTCTCGACTTGGTGGCATTTCCTTAATTAAATAAATGGAGGGTGAGACATAAAAAAAAACTAATACAGTAGAACTCATCTGTAAATTGCACGAATGTAATTAGAGCATGGCTGTGAAGAGAAAAGTTAAATAATTGGCTAGAAAAATAAGAATTTTGATAAAATACTCTTCATATTTTACATATTCTAATGTTTTTCATATGCCTACGCAATTTTTATGATCCCTTGTGTACTGTTTTAATTTTTTTATTATTACAATAGATTTGTTAAATGTATTATTATTTAATGGATAGGGAATGAAATAATATTAATCACTTCTTAATCATAATAATAGCCCCGTCGATGCTCTTCCTCAGCTGAAACTAGTAGGTGAAGAAAGTAAATTTTATTATAATAATTAATATAATGGCAGAATTTTGGAAAGTTTTAAAAATCTAATTAATAATTAATAATCCATTTACCCCATATTAGGTATGTTTTCTTTGAAATCAATTTGATATCCATCAACACTGTATTTTCCCTTTTCTTAATGTTCCGTTTATCTGTATATGTATTCTGTCTCTCTCTTTCGCGTATAATTTTATATTCTCTCTCCCTTGATGTTCTCTTTAACTATATATGTATTCTGTCTCTCTCTTTCCAATGTAATTTTATATTCTATCTCCCTCTTTATATATATATAAAAGTGCACTCTTTTTGTATTTATGATCAGTATTAAATACGTCCTGATGAAGCTTGAGATAAACGAAACCGGTTGACGTATAATATATTTTGTGGTATCATACAAAGTTATTGTTATTTTATTTATTTTATTCAAAATACAATAAGACAAATTGATTAAACTAGCGTATTCTGAAAATAGTAATATTGTTCATTATAGATAATTATATACATATTAAACAAAAACTTAAAACAGACTGAGGACGTAGACCTTTACGTTCGCAATGTTAATATTTTAATAATATTAAAAAACGTTCGTTATCTGTTAAATGTTAATATTTATTTATATGTATTAATATCAACGCATCAAAATCGATGGAACGTTCTGTTAGTTAGTTAGTTTGGAAGGTAGTTTAAATAATAGACGACATTAGGTCGTAAACATCCTAATTATATAAAGTAAATATTACTGATTTCACTTAACGCTGAACTGCCGGATTAAAAATACATGATCCGTGATCATTTCAAAGCTGCGCTTCACCGATGAATCACCCCCTGAAGATGGGTCATGAGATTTACCCGATATGTTGAAGTAACAATGGTCCTTTTCAGAACCAACAGACGTGGGATAACCAATAAATTTCTTTTCTAACATATATATATATATTTTTTTTAGGTTAGATTGTTTTTTTTTGTAGATGGTTTTATCAAAAAGTTACGATAAAACCGTACTTATTCGCGGGAGATATACATTTTCCACAGTTGATTGAGATATTAAACATTTAGTGATGTTAAACAGTTATGTAACTGCAATTGTGATGATGACTGAGATTTACCAATGATTGGTAACTAAGATTTAACTGTTGGATATTTATTTTCTAGTGTATTAGTCATTAATCCAAGAATTACGATTAATCAGTTACCAATCATCCTTACAATTGAACATAACAACTCTTTAAATAACTGTTAAAAATAACAGTTTAAATACATATTTAAGTAACGGTTTAATCATCACTAATGCACCTATATTATGTTGGATACCACTAACGGTTGGTGGAATTTGAGAAAAGTTATTCCATTGGCAGAAAAGAATTTAGTGAATTACGAGTACACATTGTTTTATCTTGCTTCTTCCCAATTAGGGTAAATCCTTGTAAAGTTTTTATTATATTATTGTTAGTATTCCGTAGACCAGACAGTAGCAGGTACCTACCGATTTCAAATAAAACCGCTGGCCTTCAAGAACTCCCTTAAATCCCTCTGTAAACCTCTTCAATTCGGTGGCACCAACAAACGAAGCGGTCAACCGAATTTTGATTTAGGTTTCGTGTCGCTCCTGAAAAAGGATGGCAGGACTAAATCCAAGCACTTTGTTATTCTATGTATTTTGTGTACGAGATATTCTCAGAAAGGTAGCGTTTGATTATGTTTAACAAATAAAATAAAATTATTTCAGTGCAAAACGCAAGAATTTGCTGCTTAGTCGAAAATCGATTTGAAGCAAACGAAATTTGTTTCGTTACATCTGTAAAATTCGGAGCAGGCAATTTAATAGTTAGATATTTTAAACAATTGAATTTAAATTGCTTTGTATTTATTTAACCACTGGGATTTTATTAACTCTTGCAATCGACCTTTATGAAGGAGTATTCGTAAAACATAAAGTATTCATCATCATGCAATATAATTACAGTGATTAGTGATTTATAGATATTTTAAATTAATTTATAAAAATAATTGGTTTCATTATAAACATATATGCATTAGTAAAAATATAAATTGCTTCTAAGATATAAATGGTATTGGACGATATCCACGCTATTGTTATTAATAATTAATATATTTAGATTTTTACATTGTACCTACGTATATGTGTAAACTATGAGGTACAATTTAAGTATGTAATATATATATATATTATATATATATATTGTTCCGGATTCGTTAAATACATTTTTGGCGCGTCTTGCGAATCAGCCGCTACCCATGTTATTGACACCTTTCGCGTCCAAATTCACACCCATACTTTTCCTTAATGCTTGTCTTGTCAGTGTGAAATGTGACCTTGACGTCGGTAGACGTCAACGTGACCGATATTTGTTCGATCGCGACATCTCGATAGCATTTGCGATGTGGATTTGTCAGCTCCATTGCTGGTGACTGTAATTTGTGATATTATGTTTGATTAAGTAGTGCTTGTTTTTTAGTGTGCCGCGGGTGAAGTTGTGACATCGCCATCTTCAGTTGGAAGCGGAGATCTGCCCATCTGTGTGCCGTTTGTGTGATCTCAGTGGCAATTTCAGGGGTGACGGAGGCGTCATACACAAAGTAAGGCGTACAGTCCTTCCGAATTTCGGTTTTCCGAAATCACTGGTCCTTCGACTAGAACCCCTATCCCTTCACCGACCCTTATCCCTTATATCCAGGTTCCCTTATTTTCTTATTTTACCCCCTCCTGCGGCAATTCCGATTTACCACCGCAATCGTCGTAATCCAATCCGCGGGACGCGCGTCCCGGAGATAACGCAATTCGTTCATTAGATCCTATCGGCGCAGAATTTATATCTCCTTTACATATGTGTATGATATATATTATGTGACATATCATAGAAAAAATAATTAATTCCCGTGTTTAAAAGAGGGATGCATTGTTATAGTACACTCAGAAGCAATAAATAAATATTAGTTGGTGTTATAACATTATTTTTTAATAACAGCACTAAAGAATAATATTATTTATAGACTTTCATTATTTATTATATATGTGAGATATTCAATACAAGTCTCAAAGCTGGTAAGTTGAAATAAAATAGTAAGCTAAATACTGTTGACAATACATTTCTTGTGCACATATAGGAATACCTCACGCGTGTTCAGAATGCGTGATACCGTTATATAAATAGGAATAGCAAACACATTAAAAGTGAGTTACCAATAATTATACATACATGTTTTGATAGATTCCATTCAATGGTTCTATTCATATTTTCATGTACCCAGTCACTGTAAGTGATTACGATTTACATATATAAGTGATTAACTCACATATGGTGATTTAAATCTCATAGCTAATAAGCGTAAAAAATAATTGATAGAAAATTAATATTGATGGTTTACGTAGATTATTAAATATTATCCATAAATATTTGTATGTGATTTTAAGTTAACAATTTATTATCTAGATGAAAAGATGCGTAATTCTTTATTACAACTATATCAGTGAGATGAGTTGGTCGCTGGACGTCAGATTAGATTGCATATAATCTGGAATTAAACAATTCGAGGAACCTCTAGGTAGGCAACATGCAGTGCATAAAGCTCGCAAAGTACGACTGCACTGATTTAGCCGTGGACAATGGAAGGAAGATGGTTCGGCATTGAAAAGTTGCCGACAAAATACCCAGGACGATGAAGAAGCCTGATGTGTAACAGGACATATCCCTTTTTGGACTCACTAACTCCGATTACAAACATCAGAAAAAATGTAAGAGCAGTCTCTTGGGTACTGGAAGGTTTGAATGCTCGTAAAATGAAGAAAAAAAAATTATAATGTTAAAAATTTGGTCAAGAAATGTTGATACTTTTAAATATATATATTGAAAGAAAACTGACTGAAATTGAAACTGAAAAGTCAATTATCTTCCACAATATTGAGCGCGCATGAATTGCTTGCCGGATTATCGAATGTCAGTGATCATTATTTTATTGGCACAGCTCAAAATGCAGAGTGAATTTTATATACAAGACCGATTTTGTTTGACCACCATTTTGGTTGTGAAAATATTTGTCAGTTTGTATTCGGTGGTCGTAGAGAGTAGTTACATAACTACAATTTATTATGGATCATCTAACGCTTCAACAACATGCAACAGTACATGTTTTGCAGCTCAATATTGATGACCCCCTCGACTTTTGGAGTAACGAAGCTCATTTCGTCTTGGCGGGCTTAATTAATAAACAAAACAGCCATTATTGAGATAATAAAAATTCTCAATTGATGTACACATGATGCTGTATGGTGCAGTATCTGGTATATGTGTCTATTTCTATCAAGATGCAAGAGGCAATGTTATCACCATTAAAGGTGATCGCTATCGTCACATGTTAGAATATTTATTGGTAGCCGTATTGGATCAAATGGTCCTGCAATATATATGATTTTAACAAGACGGTGCCACCTCAGACACAGCTCGAGCTACATTTGAAATTTTGCGAGAATTTTTCCCGGCCGCATAATATCAAAAAATTGTGATATCGACTGGCCTCCTAGATCACCAGATTTGATGGCTCGGGGTACTTGAAAGGAAAGGTCTACGCTAATAAGACAACAACAATTCCTATGTTACAGATTAATATTTGAAATGAAAATGCTGAAATAACACGCAGTGTCCTAGAAATGTTATGAAATTAATATATATTCACCCTGTAAGTGATCATTCAAAAATAACCTCCCGCCAAATCTAAAACGGAAAATATTTGGCCGATGTCATATTTCATATATAATTGTATTAAATTAAATAAACGATAAATAAAAAATAAATTTAAAAAAATTGTTTCATTTCCTAGTTATTCAAAAACAACATATTTACCCTGCAGTTAGACTGTGAACCTTCCGAACCATTGCCTTAGATTATTTAGCCAAAGTGTTCTTACTCTTCTTTTGCCTTAAATAATGAGATGCAGGATATTATATTTTCCTGGATGTGCCATGACTCAACATACTAGGTGCCCCAATGAAGCACTGAAACTGTCGAAAATATGTGTGTCTAAAATGTGGTTACATAAAAATTTCACGTCAATGACTAATTGGTTTTGTCAAATCCCCCACTACTGAAACAATAAAATAAAATGTTATTCTATAAGCTTCTTAACAACTCCCTCTCCTCGCCCACTTAACCTTTAGGTTGGTTGGCATTCGTCAGGGCTTTGCTGATACCTCAAGGTGAACCCGGTCGCCGTGGGATTACCGATTCATAAAGAGTACAATTAATTATTTTTCATTTAGAGTTTCCAATCTAAAGTAATTAATTGATAATTGCTAATAAAATATTAAAATAACCCATTAATCTATTAATACTTGATAATAATTATTTTTTAAATTTAAATGATTTGAGCTGATGAAATAGAGTAAATACGAAATTGACATAATAATGAGAAAAGTCAATGGTTGCAGCTGATTTCCTTCACAAGTTAAGATATTCTGTATTTACGTGAATTGTATTTTAGTTTCAGAGCAGAATGAAGGGAGAGAGAAGAGTTTCATCCGTGGATATGCACCCACCACACAACACAGTTGTGAATGTCTATAATTTTACAAGATTAACAAGATCTGATGTATACATTAGCAATACTTTTGACGTGAATATGACTTATAAACAAAAATGACCTAAACCTAACCTGTAAGAAGGTAAAATAATACCAACTAAAATTTCAGAACTTCCGTGATATTTTTAATACAAATTAAATTAATCAACCAGAAAGATATACAGAATATATTTGTTTATCGAAAAAATATTTGGTTGCTATCGGGATTTAAATCTGAATCTTTTCATATTCGGGGAACGCGTAAACCAATATCTGTAGATTTTGTGAAAAATAAATATAAACAAAACAAATATATTTCTGATAATAAATTTTGATGTATTTAATCGTCTTTATGTTTTATATTCTCTATTTTAAAATTTTATTAAATATTTCATAACACCACGTTATATAAAAATCGTTTATGGAATTCGAACTTGATCTTAAATATTTTTAAATGAGAGCATTTGCTTTCTTCAGTTTTATTTTAAATGGTTCAAGAATTGTAGCGCCCTCAGTCACTTTGAAATGTATTGATAATAAAAAAGACTCCAGCAATTCATCCTTCATTCAATTCATGCCTTCAGGGCTTTGATCTTTTGTTAAAAGGCTGTACGCATTGACGGAATTTGTGGGACAAACAGTCTGCCCACGTCAGAGCTTTTTAAAAGCCAACTTTGGAACTGGCAGATTATTTAGTGACCCCTTTCAATTATTTAGCAAACTAGAACCATTGTTATGTATATATGTAATTTTTTATACGATAAATGTTAATTTACAAGTTTTACAGCTAAACAAATATTATGTAACTAAACAATAAAATAATTTTATGCATGTTTTCTCCATATTTTTATTACAATGTAAAAACTAAATTATTATTAATTTTTAAACAAATAAAAATTTCTTAACTGTTAAAAAATAGAACAAATTCACATTCTGATTCTAAGGAATTTCAACGTCAATATTTGT
Source organism: Eubasilissa splendida (assembly GCA_031772225.1). Lineage (NCBI taxonomy): Eukaryota > Metazoa > Arthropoda > Insecta > Trichoptera > Phryganeidae > Eubasilissa > Eubasilissa splendida. The sequence continues at coordinate 9,770,045 of CM062859.1, forward strand.
AGAATAGAAACTTATATTATTCAAGCCATAAAACAAAACATTAATACGATAAGAAATTTCTACGCCAAAAATTTGTACGGTGTACTTTATACGAAAATTCATTTATATACCAATACTACAAAGAATATTAAAAAACTTAATTAATAGTGGTTTCAGAATTAGGTGGATGATGAAATCAGATGGGACGAAATGGAAAGAGGAAACAGGTGGAAGGAGTTGGCGAATGGAATAGGGGATTAGAAATGAGGGAAGAACGGAATGAGGGTTAGGGAATAGCGGATCAGGCTGGCTTACGGGATAAGAAGGACAGCTCGACTCACATGATGATGACGCTCCCTGGCTTATCCTGAAGTTCACTCCAAAACTTGAATCCACCGCACACTGTTTACTGAATTCCACAACACGAATCTTCTGTTATTCACTGCATCTAACGAGTGATCCAGCGGGAGCATTACTTCCTTTCCACACTATCGACGAATTACACACATACAAAAACAAACTAGCTGAGCTGAAGGTGTATACTGAATTGGGAATGTATTAAGGGGTAGAAACAAAAAAAAAACCGATGACAATTATACTACATTTAGCAATAATCATTTTGATTCAAGTATGAAAGTATATATGTTCACCTATAAAATAATACTTACGAATACGGAACATCAAGTATAGCGCACATACATGCATTACGATTTTTTACGCCTATATTTTTATGATGGTAACTTACACGCCACAATTTATACTATTATATATCATTTACATGATAGTGTACTTTACACGACAATATATTTTAAAGAATTGAATAAATAGTAGGTTGAGGTTTATTACTGTATACGTTGTGTCATATGAAGTATACCATCGTACACATGTTTGGCTGCTGGGAGTACAAATTTCAATCCAACTAAATACTAGCATATAAGTTTCCGTTGTATAAATATTGTATTAAAAAATTTCGCACCTAACATATATTCCATTATTTGATCATTGATTATGATTTAAATTCTCTGGTGTGTATGAAAAAAGTAATTAGAATTTTTCTTTTGTTATCGTCATAGTAATATGTTTGTGTACAAGCCAGCCGCCTTCTTTTGACATACGAGTACCGCATAATTTTATATAAGACATAGAAATTTTTACATTTTATAATTTGATTTACATCTGAACTAGAATTTGAGATATACTATTTTTGTATTGGTTCATTTCGACGGTAGAAAAATAATCATATTTTATAATTTTCAAAATGAGTTCACTAGGACCGGAGATATAGAACTGGATATGAAAATGCGTTACGTACTCCAATTACCATCGCTTGGGAAATACTCCTGGAATTGACAAACTTAATAGCTTCTGTGAAGAATATTAAATTTGTTTCCATGAAGTAGTATCAGTCGTATGTATGTATGTTTTATATCCCTCAGTAATTTTTTATTTTAGTTGGTTATGACGGTTTATAACACAATATAAAAAATATAAAAAAAATAGTATGCAAGAGTCAATATTAAAATGATTTTACGCTTTTAATAATTTTAAAGCGTAAAAATTAACGTGATTTCTAGTGAAAAACCTAGTTCTATCATATTAGTTCAATAGTTAATAAAATGGTTGCAAATAAACCGTTTCAAAAGAAATATGTAATGGTCCCAGTTGTGTGGACCTAAATAATTAATGAAACGTATTCGGGCGATTTTTCACATAATTAAACCTTATTGGCATTTCAAATTACATCGGCGGCTGACACTGATTGTACGAGAGGCTAAAGTTGTATTTAATCGGCTGTGGGGATGATTGGCATATTTTCTATTAAAAGGTAGGGTGAAAGGTTAACCAACGCCCATTTGTTACCGCCTTTGGTTAGTTTTATGTATTATAAAGTCCAAGTCATTTTACAGAGCTTTTTATAATTTACGTTGATTTAATCTTGAAAATGAAGATTTTTTTTATGAAATAATGAAAACATTGCTTTATTTAGTTCTTTTATCCAATGTAATTAATTAATAAGGTAATAATAATATTAATAGTGAAATTTTACACAAAAAACCAAACATGAATATAAACAAATTAAACAAAACAAAACTCGATATATCCGTGATTTCAGGAAGAGGTCAAAAAAAACATTTCACACACTCAACATTTTTCACGCAACATTCTAACTCACGAATAATTATGACTTTTTCGCGAATTGAAAAGGATTTTCTTTTATTAGTACGTTAACAATAGCGGTTTGTTTTCAACTGATTGTAATTTTGCCTTAAAATGATTAAAGTTATCGTTTCAAGAATTCTTATAAATTCAGAAATAAATTTAAGGTTGGCGAATACAAGGGAATCAATTAAGTGGCCACCATTTCAATACAAGATCGATGCTGAAAACAAAATTTTGAGAAAATTCGGTTAGTTTTATACTAGGTTAGTAAATTTGTACTATTTTAGCAATTACGAATATTTGCAGTAGTCCGTTGACTACCAAATATTGTATATCTGTAAAGCGATTTAATGGAAATTCGCGTCAGATTAAATCATTTGGGCTTTTTGTTCATCACAGAGGTGATCTTTTCATAAGCAAGTTCGTTATAATCAAATTTGACTCTACTTTAATGGTGTAACGAGTATATCTGAGTACATTTTAGTGAGTATTTTTTGTCTAATAACTTAAGTTTATTACAAATGAAGCATGTTTGCCATTTTTTATATTCGTATGGTAGTTTAAAATACTGTAATATATTATATGTAATTCAATGTCCTTTTTATCTTCTCACCATTAGGTACAAAATGTTTGAGGTTTAGTGTTTCTTATTTTAAAATTGATAGCAAATAGTGCTAGGTATTCTAAAGTTGAATCATTTTAATAGTTATGCTTTTAAAGTCAGTGGTGAGATAAAATCCCGTGGACTGTATCGATTAAATTAATGGTTGTTGACGTAATCCGAATTGGAACATGATATGAATATTGGCAAATAGATCTGGCCTACCTTGATCTCGATCCTGGGTTGGACGTCATGTTTCACTTCCAGTTGACTTGCACTTTTGTAGTGAAGAATCGAGATATCACTGCCCTTCCGAAAATGTTTAGAACACCGCTTCTTCGTGGTCCTAGCGTTATGCACGGCGCTACTCCCAAACGTTAAAAAAGAACACACATCTTGACAGTTCGGTGTCGGAAGGCAATCTGTTTCCCCGTCGGTGAAATCCTTATGTCATTAGTTGGCCAAAGCGAAAAAGGTATATCAAAGTTTATTTTGGAAGGACAAAATGCACAGGGAGTAGGTACTTGACTTGCATCAACAGTCAGTCGGATTTGTTTTATTTTATTTACGGTTCACATGATATTTTTTGTTGCTATTTCGTATGAAATAACCCAGCCAGTCAATTGAGTCAATTATGTTTTCAATTGGTATCATCCATTTGAAGTAACTCTAAATTAGGCAGGCCGACGCTGTGTGAAAGAGAAGTGAAGTATAAAATCTTTTAAGATCACGGGTAAGAGATGGCGAAGAAAAAATGTTGACAAGTCGTTACGTAGAATCAACAAAACAGAAATGTAGCGGTTGTTTAGTCTGTACATATACACTAAGGAAGCTTCAAGGCGACAAATTATTTCTCATTTTATTATTGTTTTAATGCAGAAATATTATAATGTTTTCAGGAAAAAAAATTATTTTAATTTTCAAATATTGTTGATTCCTACACGACTTTATTTTCTAAATCCACTTAGGATAATGTTGACGCAAATCGAGTACTTCATGTGCATTCCGTCATTCCAATAAACCTAAATATACCTTTCCCGTTCTGGCCAACTAATAATTAGGGATTTCGGGCGACTTGGGACAGATTGCATTTCAACGAGGATTTCAACACGCTTTTTTGTGGATTGAAAATGTCGCCGTGCGTAAAATCCGGACCACGAAAAAGCGGTTTTCTACAGCATCCTGAAGTGCAATGAAAGTGGACCCGCCGCTTACCCAAGACTGTTTATAAGTAAAAGTTACTATATGGTTCTTCTCATTCACCGTCTGGTTAGAATTTTTTAATGTTAATAGGCAGCTGTGCAATTCTGTCTTGTCACTTAAGTGACAAAACGGAGCCGCACAGCCGCCATCATAAACACTCTCATTGTCCCCGGCCTTTTAATATATTCAGAAAAATTAACAAAATACATTAGAGGAAAACATAACAATATGTTGACAAAAACATAGTACATAAGAAATATTAACATACAAAGAATAGTTAAATAAAATAAAAATTAAAAAATAAAATGAAAATGCCAAATAAAAATTTCAGAATTACAAATTTTCAGTCATAAACCATAGCAGAGTACGGAGACAACATGGTTAATGGAGCTGTAGTCGAGGAGCCGAGGGAAAGATTAAAAAAAAACACGCCCCCGAAAAAAGGAAAAAGACAAAACAAAATAATAACGATCAGACTTGTCATCAGAGCACCACTGCTGGCCATTCGTCCCCAATTACAGGAGAAACAAATTGGTATTACTAGTTAATATCTCTAAGTAATTCTCACCTAGAAACCCTATCTGAAGTGCAGTGATATCTTCGTTCTTCACTACAAAAGTGCAAGTCAACTGGATGTGTAAATTGCCGTCCAACCCAGGACTGAGATCAAGATAGGCCAGATGCAGCTGCCATTATTTCTTTCTTGCTTCATTTCAGGTTGCGTTAACTAAACAGTATTTTAAATCGATACAGTCTACGTGATCTATTCCCACCATATTATGGTGCAAACGATCCGGAAGATCAGATAAGTTATATATATTTAATTATTCACCTTTGTTCTATTTGCAATATATATATATATATACGTAATATGATATTATATTGCATTTCCAAAACGCACGACACAATGTTCGCTCTAAAGCATGCGTGTGTACGCGCGTTTTGGCATCATAGCGCACACAAAACTTCTCAAGTTACAAGTCTTCATGTGTCACTTTCTTTCGAGTATTGGCAATCATGTAGTATGTTGATTTATTCTGTACAAGAACACCATTTTCTTCCCCTGAATAATGAGATTTAAGATATCATATTTTTCATTACGGAGAATGTATACGAGTATTAGTTTACTTGACTCATTTTTGCGTCGTAATACATTTTAATTAGTAATGTGATCAAGTTATTATATTATTAATGCTTATATTTATATAGTAATATTTTCTAATTTTTTAGCATAATAATCTAATCATATCTAGCATTGGTCTTTAAAATTGTACAAGATATTTTGTATGCGCACACCGTTATCCAAACATAGTGAACATTGGTACACACATAACTATATATAAATATCGCGTTGTGCACATATATTGTAAAAATATTTGATCATAAAATGTGGCAAATCTATTTATGACAGAGTAAAGAATGAAGAAATAAGGAAAGAATGTAAAGCTGATGTTAGTATAATAGATAAGATTAAGAACTTAGGTGGTTTGGTCGTATGAAATGAATGAATGAGGTGAGAATGGTAAGAAAGATGTATGACGCATGTGTTGATGGCACCAGAAATAGAGTCACGACCAGGTAAATCAAATAATGGAGGATGGTTCTGTTAGAAGCCTCAACAATCGGCGAGATTGTGTGAGAAGATATACGAATGTGGATGAGGTGAGAATTGAGCCGTCAGGACAGAGGAGGGTGACGCTCTATCTTCTCTGCCTACCCCCGCGAGGAAATAGCCTGATGGTAAGTTAGTTAGTTCGATAGTTAATCCAATTGTGACTTAAAATACTAGCAACAAATAAAATAATAAACCATTTGCAGAATGCAGTCGGTTTACTCAAAGGTATTTGAGATTCCGTAAAAATAATGTAGATGGCTTTCAAATAATGGAACGACAGATGTATTAATTTGAAAAAGTGTAACATATAGGTTCAAAAATTTGTCATGAAAAATACTGGCGCTGTAACACAATTGGTGGTGTACTTCCCCGGATTGGAAATAGAGATCAAGGTTCGAATCCCGGTAGCGTAAAAATAATATTTTTCGACAAAATTGATTTTATATGTATATATTTATAATTAATACATTAAATTAGTATTTAAGATAATAAACATTTATTTTTTAAAGGAAAACTCAGAAGCAATATATTTTCACGAAAGGAAAACAAGTAATTCCATCGCATTATTTTTTTTGCCATTAATACTTCGTCGGTGGTTTAATAAATGTATACTACAATAGTATAAAACTCTGACATAAATTGTACAGAAAATAATTCATCATAGACAGATGATAAATGACCATGAACAGACGAAGAAATCTGACGAAAGACTTGGCTTCATTACCAAATGACTCGGAATCATCCCCTTCGCCAGTCAATAAATAGAAAAAATAGGGAAAATCCCGACATCGGGGAAAATTCTTTATATTCGGGAACGCCAGACAGAAGTGAGATGGATTGGGTTGGCAGAAAACAGGGTGGGGGGAAGAAAGTGTGATCTTTATGTTCTCCGACAGCTTTCATTAGGCGGAATGCACATGTATGTGTACATAAATATATATTATACTTAAATTTCTCAACTGTACATTACAATTTAAGATTTGCAAAAGTATAGCTATTAATAAATTTAATAAATATCTCGTAAATTACGCTTAATTAATTATATGTTCCGAATTTGTTGTTTTTGGTGCGTATTTTCGAATCGGTCTCAACCCATGTTATTGACACATTTCCCCGTCCAAATTCCCATCCATAGATTTCCTCATGCTCGTCTTTTCAGTGTGAACCTTGACGTCAACTTGACCGATATATTTTCGATCTCGACATCGCGATAGCATTTGCGGTGTGGACTTGTCAGCTCCAGTGCACCAGCACTGTATTTTGTGATATTGTGTTTTGATCACGTTGTTTGTTCTTTGTTTGTGTTATTGGTGAACTTGTGAGATCGCCGTATTCAATTGGGATCGGAGCCATTTTGTGTGATCTCGCGGCGACTGCAGGGATCTCAGAGGCGTCATATACAAGGAAAGGCGAGCAGTTCCTCTGAATATCGGTTCCTGAGATCACTGGTTTTTCGACTGGAACTTTTATTCCATCATCCTCATCCCTAATCCTGTTTACGATTTACGACTGGAATCGTCGTAATCCATTCCGCGGGACGTGTGACCCAGAGATTGCACAATTCAATATATAAATAAATATATAATGATAAAATAAACTTAATAACATAGTAGAAATAATACAAACTAAATGTATTAGAAAGATATATAGGAAAATACAATTTGTTGAAAAAAATTTTTTCTTGCTACCGGGATTCGAACCTGGATCCATTCCTATCCGGGAAAACGCGTAAACCGAGAAATAGTAAGCTGACAAATTGTATAACTTATATGATAGTTATTTCAAATTGATATTTCTATTGTTCCAAATTTAAAAGCTATCACCTTTTATTGCTAAAATCTCAAATATCTTCGAGTACTATTCGTTTGGAGACGCCAGAAATTAAATTAATTTATTTTTATCAAATTTTAGAAAAACTTTGATACAATTAATACATGAAGGAGAACACATTATTATTAATTAATTTGTATTAAAATACCACAGAACTATGTTCCAAAAAAACTGTAACTTAACAAAAATAATATGTTTTCAAGTATAAGTAACTTGGTAAAATAAAAAAATAAAATCTGTATAATATTTTGTAGGTATTTGGCGCTTACTATCCATACATTTAAAAAAGATGTACAATTTATCAATACAATAATGCGATGCCATTAATATAAAGGCACATCAATTTTATGTAGTGACACTTTTCGACAATATTGTATTTCTTATCAAATTTTTAATCTCAATCTTAAATAGTCAGAATAATATTATTTCAGGTGGAATAATTTTTAATGTCAAAAACATTTAAACTATCGAATAGTAAAACAAAAAATATTATTTCATAAATTAAAAAAATAGTTAACACAAACAATTCAAGATTTCATAAATTTTAACTTTAAATATTATTTAGCATCTAAATATATGTTCATGTATCATACATGTATATTGTCTAGTAGACAAAAAATTTTCAACTATTTAAAATAATGATTTTTTCAACAAACCAGGTACTTTTTGGATAAGAAAGACTACACCGCTCCTATAAAATTGTAGTAGGAAAAAAACAGGGGAATTAGGTGGGAGTGGTCGGTGGCTGCTTTCTCCCTTTCAGAAGTAAATACCCAAAATTGGGTGGTTTTTTTTACCCCCGAGCCTGCTGCGTTCTAGGTTTTCATACTTTTTCCATAGTAAGGTATTTAGAGAATGTTTAATTAATTTTACATAGTATTATAAACATTTAATCTAATGTTTGAATATCTTACAAGATTATTGCTTATTTTTACAGCCTCAGATTCAACACTATTTCATTACTTGATACTTATTACATAGATATCATCAAAATAAAGTAGGAGCAAAATCTTAGTATACTTTTTAGTGCCAAAAATGGATACGAAATTTGGTCAGCGAATTTGTACGTTTTGTGCACTACGTATATTTAATAAATTGCCACTAGACCTTAAAGGGTCTTAAGTGATTAACAATTTTAAACTAAAAATAACAAAGTAGTTGCTTGATGTGGGTAGAAAGCAAAATGAAACTAATTTGACATTTGTGCTAACCTAACTACCTACACATTTTGTCTCCAACTATATTATAGACAAACATATTCTGTATAACTTTTGATTGTACCTTAACAATATACAACTTATAAAAACTGTACAGGTAGTTGCTTTAGAATAGACTACGTCTAGTAAATATATCTATAAATTCCTAAACGTACGTCAAAATTGCCTAATTTTAGAAGAGCAATTTTAAAGTTAGAAAAATGTTATTAATTGATGAATATATTTAAAAAAAATTAAACCCATATTTTTGTTTAACTGATAATTACTTTTATTATATTCTTATTATATTGTAGTTACTTTCATTTTCTTCGGATCAATCAATAATATGTAACATTAACTAATATTGTTTTATTAATAACCAAATCAAAAATAAAATAAAATAATTATATAATATAAATGCTCTGTACCGTCACTATGTTATTTTTCTTGTCAACGTACTAGACAAGAGTAGACGATATAATAAAGTACTCAAAGTAACTCTTATATCCCGCTGGACCGATGAAATCGTCAAATTCTGCGGAGATATGCAGCAGCGAATAACAACGGAAGATCCTTGGGAAGGCTATCATCCAGTAGTAGTTACTGTGTTCTCTTATTCACACGTTTCTTTTCCTTTCTCTTTGATATCTCTAACATATATTAACAGAGTTTAAAATAGTTTATAAAATACACTTTTGAAAATAAAAACATTCGTGGCGGGTAGACAGCGACATCTGTGGCCCATGCAGTGAATTTGGGGTAGCTGCGACACCAGGTCAGAAGCAGTGTGTGGTGAGCGGTCCATAGAGGTCACCCACCTTACCGGTCGATTGGAGAGGAAAGGTCGCGGACTGGGCGAAAGAGTTGGTGCGTGAGCGAAACGAGCATCATTCTACTATCGTAGCCTGCACAAGCAAACAACATTACCTAGTGTTCCTCTTACTATAGTAATTTGTACTTACTTATGTTCAATTTACAACCTACCTGAATATCTTCAATAAATAACAAGGTAAGACCCAATGTATGATTATTTACGGTTACACATCCCTGATGTTAGGTTCACCTAATATCCCTTCTGATTTTCGGAGTTGAGTAATTACTCAAGTTTTTCGTCAATCTGAATCAACAGTCTTTACCATCAAAATAGTAACTGCCCCATGATCAACTATAAACTGAAGAAAGCAATTTAAACACGCTCAAAAAGCAAGTCATCACAAACAGAAATTGTAAATTTATGGAGAAAGTTTCGTAACAGGGACAGCAGATTTTTTCTTGCCACTCTGAGGTCCGTGCCGTATGGCGCCTTGCACCAAACTAAGCCTGCAACTTATCAGGACATGAAATAAACAACTTAATGTAATTTCGAGTTCGGCAGATTGCAGGAAAATTTTGTTAATTGCCTACACATTAGTGACTGCACGAGGGCTATATTTTTAATCAAATTTCTGAGATAGGTTTTCTAACAGCAGAATGAGAAAACTTGGAACCCATATAATTGATTCATTGTGGTCCAAATGATTTGAATTGAAATAAAATAATCGAATGAGTACAATTGTGTAAACATTTTATGAGTGTATGAATTGTGAGGTTGATGATTGTATACAATTAACTTTCTTTGCTATGCATAAAAATACGTGTATAAGTACTTTTTGTACAGTTTGCTGGAAAGGAAAGAAAGAATAATTTTTATTACATTTATTGCTGACATTTTAAAATTTCGATTTTAAGAATTATTATATTTTGTGTAGGCAGGTACGTTGACAATGTCAACATATTTTTATTAAATTAAGTGAAACCTATTTATATAATTTTAAAACAATTTAAATACAAATTAGCTAGATTTATCGAATACATTTATGATCTCTTTAAATGGGTGACCTATAATTGGGTATACTTAATCATAAATGGATTTGCCAAATACGAAGCCTGGGAAAAATTAGAGTGAATTTAAAGTTGATCTAAGCTTATTGAACAGGATTAAAAAAGTCGCTTATGTAGTTTGATCATGTGGATTGAATGTATGAGGAGAGAATTATTAGAAATATATATGATGCAAGTGTTGAGGACACCAGAAATAGAGGATGTTCATAGAAGTCTCGGTATGATCAAGTAAACCAAACACTTGAAGGTGGTCCTGTTGGAAACCTCAACAATCGTCAAGTGTGCATGAGAATATGAATGGACGCGAATGAGACTAGAGTGGTAAGTATGTCATGACAGAAGAGTATGGCGCTGTATCCTCTGCTACTAATATTTTATATTGATATTTTTATTATATAGGGGTCAGAGAAACAATCGTGATATACTGTTGCCAGTGACACTGACCACTGAGTCACTCACTTTCTAATCTACTGTAATAATAGAGAAAAAAGTACGTAATTCGTATTACCTTTTAACAACTTTGTGGATTGCAAAGGATAAATTATATACAAATTAAATTAATTAACTTGAAAGATATACAGAAATATCTATTTATTAGGAGAACACATTCTTATCGTGACGTTGTAATTATTCAGAACATAGGTCTGTAATAGTTTAATTCATATTAATAAAGTGTTTTAATTGCTTCCGAAAAAATTTGTTCACCTTAAAAAGATTAATTACGTTAACACGAAAATGATTCAACAAAATCGTAACGGTCTTGTGGATTCTTGAATATTTCAGCAAAACATTAACGGAAAAAATCATATTTCAGAACCATCTACGTCTTAAAATCAACAGCTCAGTTTGCGTACACTAGTGAAGTTAAAATAAGTCTAGCGACCGCGGGTAACATTTAGCCAAAACGATTAGCCATGAAACAGTCATAGTCACTTTTTAATTTTAAGATTCAGTATTTTGATGATTAAAAAATGATAAATAAAGAAATGATTGAAAAACAAGATGATTAATCAATCATTTAAAAAAATTGGATTCAATTTATTATTTTAATATAATGTACCTTCTAGCAGAATGCAATCGCTTATCGCTAATTTCTTCAGGCTGCTCGTATTGCGACCCTATGGCTGATGTGCGGCCATCACTATTTTCTTTGGAATTGTCAGTAAAGAGAGCAATCTATATTTTATCATTTAATCCTGATACGTGTGAAAAATTTGTCATAAAGTACATATGCATAATAACACAAAATAATCAATTTTCATTTAAAAATAATCATATTTAATTAATTTTGTATTTGTTGATTCTGTTAACATTGTCAGAAAAAGAAGACAAAGAACAATGTTGTATTTTTTTAACGTAAAATATAAAATACTTTTTATAATAACACTTCACATATATCAATTACAAAATGTTTTGATCAGAATCAAGAATATTTTTTATCAAATCTTGAATTTTCGATGAAAATAATAATATTATATATATACTAGACAATTTTCTCTAAAAATATTATTTCAAACCTATTACGCCCACACGAGCGTTTTCTTAATAAACTAGACAAGATTACATTTTGCGACAGCCAAGCGAAGTGCGATGGTGGTGTAATGGTCAGCATAGTTGCCTTCCAAGCAGTTGATCCGGGTTCGATTCCCGGCCATCGCACGAAAATATATTTTATATCGATATCTAATTAATATTTTCTTATTATTACCATAATAATAACCATTTCTTGAAACGAAAATAAATAAATTAAAATCTTTAATTTTTAATTTCTGAAAATTTAGTAGGCACTTTTTAAATATTGGGGTTTTAATTATTTTTTGACAGCCAAAAAATACATATCAGTATTATGTAGTGAGAAATAGATAATACTTTTTATTATATTGAAATATACTTAGTGATTATCATTAATGATATATAATAATAAAAATTCAGAAATGTGTCTTTCATGTGACGCTGTACTTGAAGAAAATTTTAAGGGATATTTGCTGTATATTATATATTTGTAACATTTTTTTAGTAACGCACGAGAAGATTGATAAGGGAGAACAACCCTTTCGTCGACACCTTAGTATATCCGTCTCGATAAATAGTAAGTAGTAGTAGGTAAATCGAGCCTTTATCTTTCTTTCTACGTGAAATCACAGCGCAAATTTTTTAGATTTCATACATTCTATTCTATTATTAAATGTGTTTTAATGCTATCGTATAATATTTCGTAAATTATGACGTACTCAGATTTAATAGAGTTGAAAAGAATCTTGTCGCTTATATCGATAGAAATAATGGCATTTAATTAATGACAGTTCGTTTAGAATATTGTTAAGTAATTACGGAAAAATTTTAACATGAAAAAAACTGATAAGTTTCCATGTAAAGAATTTTTCAATTTTATTTTTATGTTTTGATTTCACAAAATTGATTCATTGGCAACTTTTTCATAGGCATTGGGTTAGGCCGCAGAAAATACTGAACCATAGAACCACTGAAAACTGACAACTGTCGATCGATCGAACTGTGTGATCCAACCGCTGACCCCAAATGGGTGAGATAAAAGCGAGGAAAAAGAAAAAAAGTAAGACTAACTAGGACTATAAATGTATCACCGAATTTCGAAATCCACTATAACACTTTATTAATAAATTTTAAATATATATCATTGGATTCGGAATTATTAGTTTTATTAATTTTAAAAATACGTTAGCTAAAATATGTTAACTAGCAATACTAATTATATTATAACGTTAGGGTGAGCGAAATCCGGTATAACGCGAAATGACTTTTTTTATCATACTGAAATACATATTTGGGTTAAAATTAATACAAAAATATAAATACATAATAATTTTATTATAGATGAAAGTAATTAATAAATTTTGTAACAAAGTAATAATGCCCGTCATTACAGTGCGGTGGAATTGCTTGATTTTATCTATATTATGAAATCGTGTTATAGCGAGTATTTAAAGTCAGCGACTTAAATAAAGCTCTAAAAACACGCTTCACTCACTATTGGACAGGATACACTTCTAGCACAAACTGATACAAGAGAGCATTTTCATTTTTTCGTATATGTAGTAGAGTTAGTCATCTACTAAATTATTGGCATAACTGACGAAATTTCTCTTAATTCAATGTTGCGACGTGGTTTTGATATGTATATACATCTTTATATGGAACGTTTTGTGCAATTTGTTATGGCGTATCTATCACGCGTATCTATGGAGTGCATACAATCTTATAATTAGCGTTCGTCAGATGTATCTATATTAAATTATATGGATTATTTGATTTTAATTCAATTCGTCTCAATATTTCCGTTGCATTATGCAAATATCTGTATACACTATGGCTTTAAGCATTCTCGTTTCGTGCTGCCTATCTGTAACACCATCAGTCCGCACTCCCAATCAGTAATTATCCTTTATTGCAAATGTAGCTGGAATATCATCAGACCTGATAGGCAGGGCAAGCGAGGCGAAGGTTGGCAAGGGGTTAAGAACAAAGGGATAGGGCGATGTAAAGGTTTTGTGTATATTGCAAAGGTGGGGTGATTTGAATAACGGCAAAGAAACTATTTGAATAGTGAATGCCTGTCATAGGTAAAATCCCGGAGAAGATCGATGATGAACTCGTAGTTGTTTATTGATTCACATCAACTACATCTTATATATTTATGTGCATATATACTTGTAGACGAGCACTGGAAAAGGAGAACAGGTAGAAGGAATAGAATATTTTCTTGCACTAAACTGTGGTTTAAAATGTTTTAAAAACCTTTGCGTTATACCATAATTTCATCCATCACCTAAAAAAGTACTATACGTTTAAAAGGCGCCAGGAAAAGATCCACATGATTTTTTTTGAACTTAAGTGTTAAATTTTCGAAAAAATATATCAATTTTATCATGAAAAGTTCATTCAATATTAAAACATTTCCTCACAAAAGAATGTCTAAATATATTGTAATTATCATGTCCGTTCAGAATCTTTCATGTACAGGTTTCTGGGCTAATCTGAAGTGTATGTCTGATCTTTCTGGCAGTAACACAACACTATTCGTTTCACACAACACCTGTTTTCGATACGGTATTGCAAGCCAATACGTAAAAATGACGCACACTGCTTTCGACATAACACTGCAAAAGGGCAGATGAGCTCAGAAAATTGCACACAGAAAACAACATATTTATCTCTCCTTCAGATGACGAAGTGGCAGAATACTACTGGTATATTATAGTTTCGTAATTATAATATCTTAATAAGCAAGTAAATACATATGGCGAATATTTTATAGAAATATTGCAGTGTTGTGTTAGCTTGCCGAAACAATTTGTTTAACGAAACAGGCAGTAAAAAATCTGATTAAAATGAAGAATCCTGTCGATAATTTTAGCTGAGGCTACGATTTAGTTATGGGCACTCGTCCGTCCCACTCGTAGCACTCTTCCAACATGCATGATTCTTAATGCACATTTGAAAATACATCCGAAGTTTTTAGCACGAGAGTTAGGTATCTACTTTACCGACATCGTAAACGCAACAATAACAGTAAAGAGCTTTTCCATCAGTGCGGTTTTACGTTTGCATGGGAAAAGGCTTTCTCAAATGAGCATAATTTTTGAACCCTTCCAACTAAGGTACTCATCCAGTAGAATAAAACGACGATAAAAGGTTTGAATGAGGCTCATATAACTGGCAACGTATATTTAAAACTCTTTTAGACTGGCAAAAAATACGTTTTCTTTGTGCATTTCAGATATTTTTATTAAAGTACTAACAAATACACCATCCAACTTAAATACGCCTACGAATCTACTCAGCAGAATTGATCTCGTTTCAATATCAATAAAGAAAGCAATTCTATGAATAGCATATTTTTATATATTTGAGATTTTCAGTCAACATTTTTTTTAACGGTTTACAAGATAGCAAGGTTTTAATAACACAGATAAAGTAAGTCAAACACTTAAATTAAGATAATCAAAGCTAATATATATGAATACTCAAGAACGCGCCCTAGGGCTTGTCTAATAACTCTTTCCCAGTATTATAAAACATGTTTCAAAAACCATAACACTAACAATATACTTATTTAAAATAACAAAAACAGTTTTTTAAATACAATGTAATATAGAGCGTGAAATAAACTATATACCTATATTATTCATATAAGTCACTTCTTTTGTTTTGTTATAACTTTCAGGGTAACCTTCAACAAATGTGTACTGTATAAAATATTTTTTTTTAAGGAGAACATATACTTATTGTGAAGTAGTAATTTTCAGAACATAGGTCTGTGATATTTTTATCGAATTATCGAAAAAATATTTTTGTTGCTACCGGGATTCGAACCTGGATATTTTCCTATCCGGAAAAATGCATTAATTCCAATCCCGGTAGCAACAAAAATATTTTTTCGATAAATTAATTTTATATGTGTGCCTTTCTAATTTATACATTTAATATATATTAAAAAAATAGTGTTTATTTAAATTATAATTATGTCTAACCACAATGTCAAGTCATCGCAAAGTTTAATCACTGATTATATTGTCAAAAGGGAAAAATCAACATGCGAAATTAAGGCTAATTTTATTTGTGAAGAATCATTAACTTCAGGACATAGATCTGATGCGCTGACTATCTCTCTTAGTGATGAAAGTGATTTTGAACCAGTTCAAAAATTATGCCCAACATTATTATATAGCGATGATAATTCTTAAGAAAAAAATATGCAAAAGAGATAAACTTTTTTTTATAAAATATTTATACATAAATTTGGAAGGACTATGTTAAGATTATATTTTTATGAAATTTAATAAACTTTTTTTATTCGTTTTTCGGTATATTTTAATTTATTAAATTAGTTTTATGCGATTAAAGAAAATTATGGAACGTATCCTTTATTTTTATACGTGTGTCTAGTCTTTTTATGCGTTTTCCTGTGGAACGTATCTACCGCATAAAAAAAAACCTGAGTGTATATACTGGGAACATAAATGCAAAGGATATATTTATTATATTGTAAGTGTAATATGTTGTGCTGTTACTGTATTTGTAATTCAAAAACAATATTGTGATTTTTATATATTTCTATATATAACGAACAGGTATAGCTATTTTAAACGGTATATAAAATATCTGCGATGGTAAGATAATATGTTTTATATTCAGAAAGCGTCATTGGTCAATAAAAAATACTACGCACGCTATTTTATTGTTTTTTTACCACATTGTTAGAAGAGCTAAGTAACTTAATAAGAAATTACATAAGAATATTAATAAAAATTCAGTAAATTATTTTTTTTATTACACACAGAATAGACGGAGAAAACATATTTGCTCAGTCACATTATCTTTTATACAAAAAGTAATGTCTCGTTTTTGCGGGACAGAATACAGACTGCGTTGATGGGGTGGTGTGGCTATATTTTTCTCAGGATCCTGAAGTGCATCTAAGAAAATTTTTGAACTGAAGGTAATCAATATAATATAGGGAGAAAGAGGTAGTGTGACGCAAGGTACTAAAGAATAACAGTAATATAATTAACTATAATTCTTTGAACAAGGGTTGGGGAAACGGGATGAGGGAAGGATGGTAGGTATTTGGTAAAGGGACATGTTAGTAAAGACTCAAGGACCAACCAGGAAGAACACAACTTACCTCCTGGATTTCTCTCAGCTGTATCCACAGATCTTCTGAACGTCAGGAGCAACTTCGCAGGAGTAATTGTACTCCAGATCAGTCACGAGCTTGAAACAGGACGTTCACACTTCTTGACACGCAGTTCAAAAGTTCATAGACAACATACACAGAAAGTCGTGATCTGTGGTAAGAGAGGGGGGGTGTTAACAGATGGGTATAGTCAATATAATAGACCATCCATCCAGATTCGTGGACCTGTCATAAATACCGAACAATAATAATATATAATTTGGTTTAGGGTTGTTTTGTACATATTGTAAAACTGACATATGTAAATATAACTGACATATGTATATTAAATAAAATAAAAAAATCTATTGAACTAATAAATTATGAAGAATATTGTACTATAAATTGAAATGTTAAATAAATATATTTATCTAAAAACTGGAAATATTTATTTTTTAAATACTAATTAAATGTAATAATTAGAAAGATATACATATAAAATCAATTTTATCGAAAAATATTGTTGTTGCTACCGAGATTCGAACCTGGATCTCTTCCTATCGGAGGAAAATGCATTAACCGATTATGCTACACCAACACAGTGCATTGACGACAAATTTTCGAACTTATATGTTACACTTTTCAAATTGATACATCTATCGTTCCATTATTTGAGAGCCATTTTCTTTTTATTTTACGAAATCTCAAATACCTTTGAGTATTCCGATAGGAGATGCCAGAATTAATAATCAATTTTCATTAAATTGAAATTATATGTATATATTTCTAATTAATACATTTAATTTGTATTTTTTTAAATATCATAGACCTTCTATTCTGAATAATTACAACTTCACAATAAGAATGTGTTCTCTTTAAAAAAAAAATGTATAAATACGCAAACGTATGTAATATATAATATATAGATTAAATAAAATTAGAACGGCGAATGTTTCAAACAAAAGGAGCCTTTCCGTAAAACAATTTAAAAACAATTTTTGACTACTCGTTTTCATTTCGAATCCATGTGACAGTGGCCTTGAATACTAATTGAAATTTCTCAACCATGGCTAAAGAAGTTTCACATCAAAATTATAAAAGATTTATATATCTATACATATATATTTCTTCACTTAATCCAGCACAATTATTACGGTTGCAAATAATATTTTGATGTCTTCACTTTGCACACGGTCAATCATAATATATTTTCTCACTTCACTAATTATTTGTGTATAGTCGTACATTAATGTTGACAAACTACAGAAGCAACTTTTTCTTACAAAACCGACCTATTAAATTGTGCATTTCTTAGCGTAGAATATTCCTTGCGCAACATTTTATATTTTATGCTATATTTTAATAAAGTAGTGCAACTAAATTATAAATTCAATTTCTTCTTCTGGCGTAATTGATTCGCAACTAGGGAGATGGAAAGCGAACGAGAAAATTTCTTAATACTTCCAGACAACATCTCTGTATAATAAAAAAAGACTTGCATTTTAATCGAGCAAGAACTCGCCTGAAAGGAGTCGGTACTTGAGTGTTTTCTGGATGCTTAAATAATAAAATTCACCAACCATCTTTAATATCCGAGACGTCGGGAAAATATAATTTTCTCTATCTGAATTCGTAATGCGCAAAAATGATTTTTTAAATGTCATTAATATTTTGATTTTTTTTTTTACTAGTCTTCCCAGTAAAAATATTTATAATGAAGTAAATTACCAATGGCATAGAGTTCTATATATTAATGGCCAGCGTTCTACACAAACAACCATTTAGGAAAAATTTTAATAAACTCAAAAGATAAAGATAACAAATTAAGCCACTCGGGTATATATCAATCATCTTGCAGTAGTTGTCCCTCATTCTACGTAGGAAAAACTGCTCGTAATGTCAATATTCGTGTCAAAGAACATCTTAAATGTTTAAACAGCAACGGTTTCTCAGAATTTTCCAACCATATTATTGAAAAAGTCACTGCGGTTGGGCAATTTAGAAGCCCTTGAAATAAAAAAAGGCAATAAATAGTAGTACGCCAATTCTTAATAATTAGATTAATTTATCCATTAAGCCCATATTAGGTATTTTTCCTTTAAAATCAATTTAATATCCATCAACACTGTAATTTCCCTCCCCTAAATGTTCCGTTTATCTGTATGTGTATTCTGTCTCTCTCTTTCATATGTAATTTGATATTCTACCTCTTTCTTTATGTATAAATAAGTGGACTCTTTTGTGTTTATGATCAGCTTTAAATACGTTGTGATGATGCTTAAGATAAGCGAAACCGGTTGACGCATAATAAATTTAGTGGTTTCATACAAAGTTTTTGTTATTTTATTTAATATAATATTTTAATGCTTTTTATAGGTAGTGTAAAAGCCACTCTGTGACCAATGTGGATTGCTGCGCAATCACGGCTGGTTTTTCCGTATAATATATATTTAATGTTAAAAATATAATTTAGAGCGCAACTCCGTTTACTAGACTGGATTTGGAGAAATCTATATATTCTCAGGGTTGATAATTGATGAACAATAGCTCATATTAGTGAGGAATGGAGAGATGAGGGGGTCTAACATCCACCTCGATTTACCCACCCATTGATTGAAAATATAATTTATTACTAAAAAATAAAGGTATACTACCACAGTGCAACCTATCTTAACTAATTAAAGTAAATAAATAAACACATACCACCTAGATACAGTTTATAATCCCAGATCTTGTTACCTCCAATTCCATTCCAATCCAAGATTGCATAGCTAAGAAGAAACAAAAACGTTCCTCTAGAAAATTTCTAACTGAACAAGAACGTATGTCATGTATATTATTTCGCCACAGTCAATATACTCGCGTTCTAAATTTTTTGATCCTGAATTACTAAATCTTCGAAAAAAAAACATCTATTCCGTGTACAGCATGCCACTATTACGATATAAATAATCAAGAATTTATAAAAAAAAAATAACAATTTTTAAATAACTTCAAAATTGACTCCGCGTAAATATTAATATTACGCGCAATCTCATTTCAAGTACATTCTAAATAGATTATTCAAGTGCACACGTGCTGTTTCAACAAAACCAGGATGAGCGCGTCACGAGTTCCTGCTGCATAGAAATTATTACCTAATCTTTCCTTTTTTAAAGGTGTTGTGTAGTTATCGTTTTTCCTCCTCTCTAAATTTGCTGAACGCCGTTGCTAGGAGGGCTATATAAGTGACCCTCATTTAGTCTTTCAGCAGAAAAAAATCAACATATAGATGACCTAGAGGCATGCGTCCGAGAAATCATCGGTTCACGATCTTTTCCGGTTCTTTCTTGTGAAATGTATCAGTCGCGGTAAAACCATCTATCTCGACAATAATTTTTAACAGTTGTAATATTCTTAACTATGTGAGATAATAATTTACTCGACATGTCACAGTGAACTTTCCAAAATCTCAAAGTGGTGACCTCGACCTATCGCTTTTGTAATATACAAAACCTTATAGGAATTCTGCCGTATTATATTACCGAAAAATTCACATTAATTTGAACAGATTTGACATCTCTTATGAACACCGCCGTAATACCTAGATCCTAGATACATTTTATACTACTTTCTCCATCGCCTAACTGCTCCGGAAGACCTCGCATTCACCAAGAAGTCATCCCCTACGCCTTTCATCAGCTTCATCCAGGAAGATCGCCTCTGCCCACCTGACGACTCCAGGCTGCGCGTGTCATTAGATACGCCGTCACCATGTTCCTCATTTAAAACTAAGGTACCGTGCGCCCTCCAGTGTTCCACATTTGCATAAACTTACAACTCTTCGAAATTTATATTCTGAACATTCCCGCTCTCGCCAAAAGTGATCCCTCCAGTTTTCTCCGTTTGAAACTCAACTGACAATGTAAAGTTATCCTCGACAACCGTATAGATTATAATAACCTCGAATTACTGCATCAAACTTTGTTTGTCTTGTAATACATTTCATTTCCATCGTAAATATCGGTTGTGTATAAATATTTGTCACTTTACTTTTTCATAACATGTTATTATTAAGATTATTCATAAACCGGAGCTCTTACCAACAAGCAAGTTCTGATCAAACTTTCCCACATAATAAAAATACTCGACCAGCTCTAGTTAAATAAATATCTCGTTCCGTTATTTCTTGATAAGACAAGCCACAATTTATTAAAATGATTAGACTCGGTCGAGTATGATATTAATATCCATTCGGTGTCTCCACAGCATTCATGTACATAATTAATCTTGTATAAATCAGTCCTCGATTATGAGAAGTTAGACGAAAGTTATTACTCTGTCTAAATACATTATAATTTGTCAAGTGTGATATGACGGCCTCAATACCAAACACGCAGAAGCACCAAGTCTTTCTATTGCATTTCATATATTACGATATGTGATCTTCCTATGTAAACCTTTTATCTTATTTTTCGCCACCACAACATTTCACTTTTATATTGTCTTTGTTCTGTTCATAACTTTTTAACTGAATACATGTCATTCCGTATTAAATATACATAAACCTTTTATTTCGATACCCTGACCATAAAAGCATATATTGAGTCGAACCTCGAGCAAACCTTGAGACGAAAGAGAAGTGTTCTATCCGCAGAGCTAGCATCTTCAACATCAAAGGTAGGTCTTGGTGAACCTAATCAAGGACTTTTTTTACTGTTAATAACATACATTGAACATATATTTAAAAACAACTAAATAAGTTTTCGTTACACGTAGTATAGTTTGCAATATATATATTTCAGCGATAATTAGATATCATTAATATGACATTTCAGGAAAGGAATTAATTCATAAAAACAGCCTCCGGAATATATTGCGGATTGCATTGCAATATATTCCGGACCACGCGAATAGAATCCTACAAGGATCATTATTTTATACTCGTAAATGGATATACGATGTCTGCTCGTGCATACTTCGACCATATTTTACAAATATAGATACTAGCATAAAATGACTAATGTAACTACCTTCATATATATGTACCTAATAAAGATGGCCAATCTTCACCGGCATCAGCAGAATCAAAAAATATCTAATGTAAATGGTTTTCATTTTTTTAAAAATAGAGTTGCGTATAAGGAATATGTGTCACATCAATATTATTACTATTTTAAAACTAAGATAAATGCTTGTGCTATAAAAATAGGACTAACTTGATGGCCTCTTGGGACGAGGCTCGAATACCCAACCACTAAATCACTAGGCGAGTATCGTAAACCACTAGACCATAAGCACGTCGTACGATATAAACCGTTACTAATGATTTATTTTTAATACGATTTATAATGAGAAAAAATCAGATCATTTGGGCGTTTATGTGGCCAATTCATTTATGACAGAGTAAACAATGAAAAAATTAAGAAATAATGTAAGTCTAGTTTTAGTGAATAGGATTAAAAAGGGATTGGTTTGGTCAGGTTTTTCTTAATTAAATTTTTCATTAATTTTTAGAGAAACTAATAGTACAACAATAATAACTGATAATAAAAATAACACCAGTGACTTTTCTTCGGAATTAAATAAATAGTACATAACAAACTAAAAAATAGTACACTCTAACAAACTGATAAATGAAAGTACTTTTACACTAAAATAAACTTAATAAACTCAAAAATAATATATATTTAAAAAAATACTGATAAACAAAAGAGTGCTTTTAAACTGAACATACAAAGTGGAAAGGGTAAGGAGGGGAGGGAAATGGGATGCAATATATACAATTTATATTAATAATTATTGAAAAGTTGGCGTAGTTTAGTTTTAAAGGGTAGCAATTTATCATTAAAAATGTTCAAGTTATTAGAAGAATTTAAGACATTATATTTTGACTTAGAGCAGATCAAATGGATTAAATGATTGAATAAGGAGAGAATGACAAAAAAGATATATGACCCGAGTGTTGATGGCACCAGAAATATAGGACATCCGCAGAAAACTTGGCATAACCAGGAAAAGCTGGTACTTGTTTGATAAGATGTGGATGAGGTGAGTGTTGTATGTCATGGAAAAAAAGTACGGAGCTTCTATCATCCCCAGGAAATGGCGTCACGGTTTCCTAATTAGTTAATTATTAAGGAGAACACTTTTTTCGGTGAAGTCGAATTTTCAGAAGATAGTTCTACAGTTTGTATTTTTCTGTGAAATAAAAAGGAAAAAATTCTGGAATGTTGAGACATTCAGGTTTAGTCACTAAATAAACGACAAAGCTATTTATTATCAAGTTACTAATTGTTTACGCGTTTTGTTGCTTCGATTGACACCACTGAGTTTCCTGGTTTATAATAATATATATGTGCGTGTGTGAGTATTGCCGCCCTTTTTTCGGAAAGCTAAGAAGACGATAAACGACAGGCGGTTTAATTACATCCCGTTCTTCGACCAGTCCATCGGTCCAAATAAATCACCAGTGCGCGTTTCAGTCGATCGAAATCTAAAGAAGACAACCCAGCTAAAAGAACAACAACATCGGACCAGAAAGACAACAAAATAAAAGAGGTTAGTGCAGATCATATATCATATGTGTGCTTATTGTTAATGGTAAACCTGGGAACCAGTCATCGAAGGCGTTTACATAAACGCTGATGTTGTATTTATCCGATGATGCTTGTTTAATCATGTAGCGGGCAACCATGGCATGAAATCTATTCATCCGTACGTTTTAAAATACATTTAGTTCGTAAATATAGTAATAAAGTATATCGTCCCAATACAACCAAAGTCACGAATATACGGTTTTGTTCAATTTATAATTTACTGGCTAAAATGTGTCCAATATCCACGATTCCAAACACACCGAAGTGGGAAAATAATTTAATAAAATAATCTGACCTTATTTTTTGCGAAACGGCGTGTATACTGAATTTTATAATTTATCATATTGTACACACTTGACCCAAAATAAGTACGAGTATTTAAACTGGAGGTAAAGAATTTTTAAAAACGTTTCAACTCAAATATTTCCATCCAATTATTTTCACTGCCTCTATATAGCCATATTGTAACAATATTATGTACTGCTACAAGAATTTTTTTTGTCAATTTTTAAAATATTTTTTTCTTTTAATAAATAACTTTATATATATACAGATTAAAATAAACAAAAAATAAACGAATTTCTGTACTCCCTGCAGTCGTTGCCAAAACCACACACTGCAATGATCTCCAATGATCTCCGCTCCCAAAGGAAGACGGTGATTTCACCCACCGCCTGATTCAAATATGGCGAGGAAGCCTTCACATGGAGGTTTGTTGAAGTAGTGTCTTGTTTAGTCCGAGGGTTGATATTTTCATCAAAATATTATTAAAATAATCAATGAAGGTATACTAGATGTGTCCGCTGAGTCAATCAATGGTTTTAGTTTTATTATTCAAATAATAGTTTTATTATTCAAACAGAATTCTAGTAAATAGTTAATTAGCAATATTTTAAGTCCAAGAACACACAATTACTGAATTTTTACCTACAAAGGCTCTGTTATTGAACAAAGATCAGATATCTCATGGAGACAAAGCTATTTTTTTATAATTATATTTAATGGAAAATATATATATGCTGTTTAAAAAAAGTAAAATTTAATAATTAAATTTGGTCAAGATGGCGATGGTGTAGTGGTACTCGAAGCGAGTTTATATACTAACATAGATACAACTTTCAAATATTTGATAAATGTGGAGATTGAGGGGTGAGAATTGGTGAACGTTATATATATGTATATATATATATAAAATGATTACTTAAGCCAGCCGAAGATAGGTCGTAAGCCCTGTAATTACCCCATACTTCCATATATTTTCCATTAAATATAATAAAAAATAGCTTTATCTCTATGATTGCTTAATACTTAATAAAAGTAATTTTTATTTTTAAATTCGACGAAATATAACTACGTATTTAAATATATTTTTAAGACTGAAAACAGGAAAAAAAAAGTAATTATATGAATACAGAATTTATGTTGAAAGTTAAAAAAAATTATTTAATGTACTCGGTGGTTAAGAAATATTTATACAACCCACAAAACCAGTTAAGAGTTCAAAATACCTATCATTCGTTTTCTAGCAGATCCCCTGGTCGCAGGAAGCTTTAACTTATAATTGGATTTTTATCTTGCTTAATAATCTAAACCCTTTAAAATAATTACATCAAGAAGGAGCGGGGGTCGATTGAGAAAACTTTCAAGAACGGAAGTGACTCGTAATCTTCTTCTATCTACGAAAATTTGAAACAAAATCAATATCTATCTAGGTAAACACAAACAATCAATTATACGATATTTTTAGATATTTCCTTCGAAATATTCGAATTAGGTGAACATGTGATCTTTTTGTTTTGAAGATACATTTTTCGATTTGAAAATTGGAATCACCAAAAATATAGGCAAGAACTAACGCAAATTCCTTGTTTCAATATTTTAATTTTGGTGTCACTCACGCGATTATTTTGGTACCATTTACGCAATCAAATAGCCCCGCGACATTTGTTAAATATATGATTCGATTGGATCGAAAACTTTAAACGTTGACAATATAATATGCATTAATGTAAAAAATACGTCTTGTTTACACGTAGATTTAATTATTAAAGAATAAATACTTTTACTGTGGCATACATGTGTCGTAAAGTATCAGATTTATGTTTACACCAAGAATGTGTGTAGAATGCTCCGCGTCCTGTAACTAATGTTCCAAACACTTCTCCTGTACGTATATTTTATTTCATGTCTATTCATTTACTGGTCTGTGGAGTACAGTAATATTTCTAATACGAATTTTATATAGGTAGGTAATTTTATTTGAGCTTCTTTTTTTAGAATCGTCTTTTTTTCATAACGATCATTTTACAAATTTAAAACGAAAATTCTCCATAATCTATGACTGAAGTGACAAAATGATACGTTTATCGAACAACATTAAAAAATTTCTGTCCAAATACGGTTTACAACTTATACAACTCTTTATTTTGAAACAGCTTCATGTACCCACGTCTCTTGCTCCCATCATGGGGACACCTTAAAAAAATTCACAATATTTAATACCTGACTAAACTAAGAGTCAAACATGTTCATGGGATATGTGTCTAATCTCAACCATGTCAGAGATATAAGCATTTAAAAAAAAATCATAATTATTTAATTGTTTTAATTATTTTAAATATTTCATTGATTCAAAATTATATTTTAAATACAAAACATTAAATGTCATCGAATTTTTTGTTAGGTGATTTAGGACCTGAAGCAAAGATATAAATGAATAATATGACAATTTCGCAAATATTTATTTCGATTTAAGTCGATTTTATAAACATTTCAAACAATAATATTTTCCGTAACATTGTAGAATTTGCACATATTTCTTGAACATTTTCGACTCGTAATTTAGTCAGGTATTCACCCATAAAATATTGCGGACCAGATTTGTTACATCTGTATACTAAGGTCTTAAGTGTATGACTCACGACGTATGACGGCTTACTCGGTATGTCGGTAGTCAAGTATTTACAGTATAAGGTGGAGCACTTGTGTCACGTTAGTACCAGAGCGGTAAATTACATATATTTGTGATTGGATATTTATTTTTATTAGTTAGGTTACACTTTCATGACTATAAATTGTTTTTTCAATATTGAAAAATAGGTTTTACGAAAACACTGACCGTGGCCACTTTACGGCCACTACATACCTAGTAATAGCATATAAAATTTATAATAATATAGAAGCCATCTAAATTATTGCAATAAAAATAGCGTGGGTATCTATAAAAAAACGTATCTGAATCTCAGTTATGAAAACTATTATCGAAATATTTCCTCAGTATAATAATCAGATACTACTTCATATAGTGAATATAATTACTTATTCTCTAATATACTTATTCTCTACTTGTCTTCTTTTTGATTTTTCTGTTTTTTACCATTTAATTTAATTTTCTACCTTAATTCCAATTATTATCTAGCTTATGGAACCTAATGTCTACCTACCTACCTCAGAACAGGTACTTTATATGTACCTAGCGAGGTAGGAAGCGGCCAATAGGTTTGCATGTAAATGGAATGTAGTATTAATAATTGTACTTTCTGGTGTATTGGTTACTTTAAGGATTTTTATATTGAAACAAACTTTAAAGGAATGTTGTTTTAAAAATAATGAAAGGCACTGAAAATAACAAAAAAAAAGAATTACATTGTTATCTCACTGTATTAGAGTAATGTAATTTTTAAAAAAAAGTGTTAATGTGTCAATGGTTTTTTTAAATAAATATATTGCAAGGCATGTACAGCGTGAATTTAAATTAAATTCGTGTAAATTTATTGTACAACAAAATTGGAAATAAATCTGTACATTATTTTGTTAAATTATTCAATTTGTACTGTTAGCAAAAACTACCATAAATAAGAGAAAATGTTCTCATAATAAAAACGATTTTATTTAAATAATTATATTATACTTTAAGCAAATTGAAAAGAAGCGGAGCGAATTCAAATACAAATGGAAATTTTTCTGCCTTGATACAAATGTCGCATAATATCAATGAGATTTGTGAAATTTTAATAATTTAACTGAGAATTTTCGATGTAGAATTTGAATCAACACTTATATAGTGTAAATTAAGTGAACGATTATGAATTTTAGTGTATTATTGTTTCTTTGATATTGAAAAACGTCATAATAAATATTTAAAAAGAAGCAAGAAAAAATAATTTTACCTCTCCTTGCCAATTTATTCCTCAGAATTTTTCCCCTTTTTTCCGCGTGAAAACATGGGTACCTACCTTAGATAATGTATCGAGATTAATGAAATCCAAGTCATTTTATCAATCTGTATCACACAATAAATTATCTTTGAATTAAGCAATAGTCTTGCAATGTTATTCTAAAGATCAAATTCATCCTTTTCAGGGTAGTGCACAAAGACTGTATGGGGGATCCTTGTTCTGGGTGATCAGCAAGGTAGTCATATTTTACATAGTATTATCTTAGAATGAAAAAATTAAAAACATTGATAAGATATTTCCTAACATAAAAAAATAATATATTGGAGATGACCCCCATTTTCAGCTATACAAACGTGAGCTTTATATGTATAGATATGTATATAAATCTCTACGCTATGGAGAATATCATATCAAAAACAAATAAAAAAAATATAAAAATACAGTTATTTCTTGTGTAGTTAAATAAATCTAGCTTTGTAAACATCATGTAAAAGGTGAATAAAAAAAAATTAAAAAGTTATTTAATTTTTAAATGGTTAAATGACTTATGGCCTACCTGTATTAATATATTGTGTCAATTATATTTTAATTGTGTTAATTTCTTTAGAAATTCGGTGATCATAAAGCATTAATATTATGTAATAATATGGTATCCTATAGTGCTTTGTCATAAATAGTCCATTCAATGAAAATACCACATTGAAAACGAAATTATTGATAATATAATTTGTTCTGGGTTATTCTATTGTCATCCAATAGCCGTAGAAACCTTTGAACTTGTGTATTTGACAAAATAATTATTGAATGGAAAATAATAATTAAATTTGATTTTTTATTTATAATAAACAGATACATCCCACAATGTCTTTAAATAATAAATATCTGTAGAAATTGGGAAGATTTTTTTATCAATTTTTAACAGTGAAAAATTCCACACAATTTATTAATATATCGTCTTCTGTAAAATAAATAAATTCGAAATACGCCTCTTTGAAATATTGATGATGAATTGTATATATAGTACGAAGGATGTTTATTTAAAAAAAATAAAACGTATATTTTAATAAGTACCATAAAGTAATCGCTATGTCCATTAATGAAAAATTAATATTATTGCACCTAGTACGTAAATACGATTATTCACGTTATACTCATCTTCATCATAAGCCAGACAAATCGTGATAGGTCATAAAATTCTTCACCGGTTTCTGTCGAATTCTGTTGATTTCTCTCAAGTAAGTAAAGGTACGATATCTTTCTACAAGAGCAGTTTTAGTTTACTTCTTCTTTTCTGCTCTTTCATACTCCTCTGGATTGCTAGACAAAACCTTTTTCGCTGGTTTCTGATCTTCCGTGCCGTATGCCGTGCATGACCTAGTCAGTGTAGTCTATCAACTGTGATTGATTGGGCCAAGCTGGCATCATTATGGCAGCGCTAACTATGCCAGAAGAACTTCCACAAAGAACGAGAAATAATACATGTATATCGTTAAGATTTAACAATTTTTAATTTTAAAAACAAAGATAATTGTAAAACTATTAACAGTTTATGTGTATAGCGCCCTTGAGGTGAAAGCTTTTAAAAAATGGCGCTATACAAATTATCCATTATTATTATTATTATTATTATTAAAAAGGGAAATATTATTTTTTTGTAGTTATTCGAAGTGTTTTTACATGGTAGGATATGTACAACTTCCAAAAATTTGATAGATATGGAGATTGATTGGATGAAATGGTGAACGTTACTTGATAAAGTGATCACTTAAACCAACCAAAGACGGGTTGTAAGCCTGTTAATACCCGTACTTCCATACTTCCCATATAATATAATATAAATAGATGATGTCTCGATGATTTGTCTTAATTAATTAATTAATTCTCTATCGGATTCTACTCAAAGGTGTTTGAGATTCCGTAAATATAAAGCAGATTTCAAATAATGGAATGATAGGTATCAATTTGAAAGTGCAACATATAAGTTCAAAAATTTGTCTTCAACTTACTATGTTGGTGAAGTGCAATCGGTTAACGCATTTCTGCGGAGAGGAATGGATTCAGGTTCGTATCCCGGTAGCAGTAATAATAGTATGTATATGCACTCATGAATGCACTCATTTAAGAAATAATAAATAAATAAGAGCAGACATCAGTTTGGACAAATTTTTCTCAAAAAGGCTACGCTTAAAAATGGGCATCAGAAGAAGTACTAGACTTTTTTTTAAAATAAGAAATTTTTTATTATTGATTGATATTATTTTTTTTAATATATGTAGATGATAATAATACATACATTATACCGATTTTTTTCGATAATTAGAATATTTCATTAACTTAATCATCATACAGTCTTTTATTATCGAGGTTTAAATATACTAGAGTTTGATCTCTCTACTTTAATAATTTTCCACTGAAATATTTTGAACGAAATAAATATTTTTATAAAAATAGATAAAATTTTTCAACGAAATACAAAAGTATTGAAATATTTTTCTGTACTAAAATGATTTGAATATATATTTTCAAGAAATGGCGATAACCTTATTATTCTAGAAAAATTCAGAGGTCTAAGAATAACGAAAAGTCGCGAGGATGTAGATGCTGGCAAGATTTGGGTCTGCTTTGGACATTTAAGTGTGTGACCCGACCACAAATGAGACATTTTCCAAAATCACGTTTCCTCAACCCTTATTCTTTTATGTTTCACTATAGAAGTAAGCATTCTCTTTGTTTCTATGTACCAAGCCGTCAGTTACATGGCCCGAGTTACGCACGCGTATATTTCGATATGAACGAATTACGTATGCACGGATTATAGCAGACATATTCATTTTGGAAAAATATTTGAAACGAAACGCAATTTGAATCGTGGTACAGACACAGGAAAATTGCCACCGCTAGGCTTGCCAGAGAAAATTGTAATATCTTGCATTAATTTCAAAACAAATACAAACAAATTTATTTTATTAAATCGTGCTGCCCACAGACCGGTAAATGAATAGACATGAAATAAAGTGTACGTATAGGAGAGGGGTTTGGAACATTAGTTCCGGGACGAAAGGCATTCTACACACATTCTTGTTGGAAACATATATCCTATACACGTGACACATTTATGTAAGAGTAAATATATTTACTTTTCGAAAGTTAAATCTTTCTGTAGACATGACGTATTTTTTACATTAATCCGTATTATACCGCCATCTTTTAAATTTTCGTTCCAATATCGTAGTCAAATATTTAAAAAAAGGCGACATTGGGTCCTTTAACAAATGATTTCCAATTATTATTAGGGTATGTTTCCACTAAATGAAATGTTGCTCTAAAGGCCCGTTACCACGATGAATTCTCTATTTCTTTAGCAATCCTCAGCAATCAGAGTCATTGAGAGATCATCGTCGTCACGAACCATAAAACTCCTTAGCCGACGATGTTGTCCTTACTCGTATGTTATATTTTATGTGAAGAATAGACTAACCAACTATTATGCACTGCTTTTCCCACCAAATCTCCGAAACTCAGGAGAAAATTTCCTCATCATCCACCCTTGCAGTTTTCAAGTGTCATAAACTGCTAATATATTAAAATGGGGCTTAGGTACAGACTAGTAAATGGATAGACATGATATGAAGTGTATATATAGGAGAGGAGTTTGGAACATTATTTGCGGGGCGAGGGGCCTTACAAAAACATTAACGAAACATAAATCCGATAGATTTTGACACATTTATGCAACAGTAAAAGTATTTACTCCCCGAAAATTAAATCAATGTGTAAACAAGATGTATTTTTTACATTAATGCATTATAGTCAGCGCTTAAATTTTCGTTCCGATCGAGTCATATTTTTAAAAATGTCGAGGAGCTATTTAATTATGTATGTAGTATCAAAGTGGTCACGTGGTTTTGAGTTAGTTTATGTCTATATATTTAGTGGTCTGTGGGCACAGCGGGTGTTCTAGTAGTGGTAGGCAAGCATTTTTTAAATTTCCCCCGTATTACACACGAATCTTGAAGCTTTGAACATTTATATTTATTCGCTTTTATGTATATATTTTATTATTAATAATCCATATTTTATGTTTCATAATTCTATCTATGTATTATTTTTTAGTACACATAATTTTTACACAATATTATTATAAAATATTTATTTTGTACTCCCACTCATACATAATATTTTCTTAACGATCGTATATATATAACATTTATTTCATAATAAGTCATAATAGAGATGTACTTATTTATATACCATATTGCCATTCGAAATTTTTGTCATAAAAGTTGCTAGTATGCACGCGCTATGAAAGGTTGTTAACATACACACGAAGCGTTGTGAACACATGCACAAAGATTCATATGAATACATACGTGATTCGAGAAATCAACCTTTCCTCTCCAATGATGTAAACTGAGTAAACAGAGTTATGTATTGGATACAATAATTACCATATATTAGTATTTACCACACGCAACAATAAAAAAGGTTTTCTCGAAGAACCCAACGTGAACGTGCGGATTGGTGCGAACGGCGCAGTGCGCGAGCCGCGGGGCGCCGGATGCCAATCGTCACTTAGTAGCAGAGCATGCGCTGACCAAGTTAGACGTGTCTTATGCTGTCGTTCGTGATGATCAATATTTTTTCTCATTTTTAGCACTTTTACGCAATAATTTATGTAAATATTCACTTGCATGTATGCCAACTATTATTTGAATGATTTATATAAGTAATAAATGTAGAATATTCATATTTATTCGACTTAAAAATCGCAATAGTCTACATGTACACTGAGTTAACAGCATTGTAACGTGCGTTTTTATTTAAGCACAGTAAAGGAAAGGTTAATAACATATTTTTAACGCGCATGATACGAAAGTACGCTTTGAAAATTGTTAGCGTTTACATGTTATGGAAAGTGCAGCTAAGTCGATCATCATCAATATCATCTGATCCATGGCTTAACAGTATTAACAAAACTTAAACTAACCGTAACCGACCGTAAATAAATAAATAAACCTGATTTGTTGATTTTTATTTCGATATATTTTTTCACTACTTAATTTATTACAATATATTTATTTCTTAACAATATTAGAGAACAATATTTATACACAAATCTATAAAATAATACGTAGTTATATCCACGCATTTATACAAAAAATGAAATAGTCACACAAAAATAACCGCACCACCTACTATTATTTTGATCGAAACGAGTTTGGGGATAATTTTTATTATCGTGATATTTTATTTTTCTTGTTTCTGTTTACTATGATGACGTTTATATCATACAAATGTGAGTTTTTCTTCCTCCTTGCAAAGTTTCATTCAGTTTACCCATTTTTTCAATCTAAACTTTGGACAGTTTCATCACGCCGTATCTATGATACATTCTTTTGGAAATGTACCTTTAAAAACATGTAAATAAAAATACGCACCGTTACATATTACATTAAACCACGCATACGAATGTCATTCTAATAATTTTTTTATTCATTTATATTAAAAACTTAATTATGTGTATGTGTCGAGATTGTACATAATAGTTATTTTAACGAGCAACATTAATCAATAAGTGGATATATATATATATATATATAAATGAAACAATGTTATAACTCTACTTGAGTTTACTTGCAGGATTATCGATGAGAGTTACCGTTTCACTCGAAACTCGAGTAGTGCAAATAAACTCAAGTAGAGTTATAACATTGTTTCATCTATATCCATTCATTAAGATGAAACTCTACAAAGTTAACGCCGATTCTATCAATAATTTTATTTATTTTATATCGACAATATTTTTCGATAAAATTGATTTTATATATTTATCTTTTTAATTAATAATTAAAACATCACAGAGCTATGTTCTGAATAATTACAACTACACAATGAGAATGTATTCTCCTAATAATATTATATATTTCAATATCTATTTTAAATTATATAGTTAATATAGCATAGCATAATGGATTACTAGTAAAGCATAAGGAACGTTATCTAAAGCATACAAATAATTTAATATAGTTAATTAGTTTAAAAAAATTTTTTACGTTTTATACAACAGTGGGGAGAGAAGGATTAATATAAGGCTACTGGTTTATTGTTACACATTTAAATTTAATTGCCCAGATTAAAAAATATCTATCTCGCAAAATTACTTGTAAACAAGGAGGTACCAACGAAGGAGTCCTTAGATATTTAATTTTTGCTAGTTTTCGTAAAAAAAATGAACTAAATTAGCTAGCACATATATCAATGATCCAGTCAAAATATTTGCTGAGCGTTTTTCTGAATTTTTCAGGAAGAATACCAGTTGAACCTTCCACGTCATATTTGAACCATAAAAATTACGTTTTAATTTGCACTATTAAATTTTTTACTACGCACACGTTGGGTTAATGTTACTACTATTATTTCATGATAACTAAACTAAATACAGTGTTATAATCTATTAGGGTTGAGGAGGTGGGGCTTGCGAATATGGGGGTGGCTTTGATTGTTAATGGGAATATGGACAGTATAGGTGAAATGTTAGAGAAGATGATGTTGTTAATTTGTGTTTTCTCCGAATTTAAATTCTTTTATATTTTAACGATTTCTAGATTATTCATTATTAAACCTTTATGAGTTACTTTGAAAATAAAGTAGTGACAATAATCTAACGCGTGTGTAGTACAAAGTTTAGTTTGTGTAAATTAAAATAATCAGGTTACACCACAAAGTAACGGCTATATCAATTAATGACAGGTAAATGATAGTTTGTAAAAAGGCTAGATCTGCAATGTGAGACAAACAGCGGTAATAATAAATTACGCCGTTGACGTATGGACGTATATATTGATGCCTGGAGTGCTAAATTGAGATTTGTGATTTTATTCTTAGCACAGAAATTTACAAGTATAGAAAATCATTTTTAATATTATTCATAAAATATACAGTATTTAAAATTATTTTCTAGTTTTTATTTTGTTTATTGATCAACAGATGGATTGAACTTGAATTTACTGTCTTCGTGTAATCTTTTTGTTGTTGACCTACCGGCCGCCTTCATTCCAGAGTTGCCAAGAAGTTACATATTGGTAGTAGCTACTGTGTTAAATAATTATCTAATGATGGTTTAAGTGATATAGTTTTTATTTTTTAGTTTATAATTTTGCAACATGAAAAAACATTATTTTTACTTTATTGTTGTAAAATGTGAAAAAAAAAAAACATTTTAATACTTTATTTATCGAATGTAATAAATTAAATAAAAATCATTTTCACACAAAAATAGTTAGTTGGCTTTAAAAATATTGCGAATTCAACTGCGAAGCTTTTTTTACTTCATATTATTTTATAAAACTAAAATTATATTTTTGCAAACTTCCGCGGTTTCATTTCAAAATAATATAGGCATATGCACACGTTCTGTGGGGGTGTAAAAATTGGAGATTACTAAGTGAAATGAAAGAATCATGATTGAAAATATATGTATGACTTTATGACGCCATATTCAGATGGCGTTATTGGATTCTCTTATCCAATACATGTTACCAATTTTCCCTTCGCGATTTTCGCATTTCCAGTCCTTTCAACATTTCAATAACGTGAATTGAATCCATATCATGACACTGCTTCCAAATATGGTTCAATATACACGTGGAAATAATAATATTAAAAAAGAACAATTTTGTTCATTTTAATCGTATTTAAAACATTATTAGTGTCCATGGTGCATGGAGATATAAATCATTTATGTTTAAATTAGGCGTCGATAAAACCAGAGTAAACACTTTTTTTTTTTAAAATAGTCACATCAATATTCTTACTATTTTCAAATTAAGCTAAACGCTTGTGCTATGAAAAATTACTATTTTGCTAGTTTCTTAGAAAGAGACTCAAACCCCCGATTACAAGATCACTAGACTGGCGTCGTAAGCACTAAACCAACAAGCCACACAAAGCTAGATACTAGAAAGAAGTGAATCCAAACATGAATTATTTTTTTATTTACAAGTATGGTATTTCCCTGAAAGGGTAGGCAAAAATTTAATAGAATGGTTACACTCTCGCCTGGGGTATTTGTATACCTTCTTATAAACACACCCATCCCATATTAAGGCTTCTTTTTATAAGCAATTTTCTTCAGTTTTCCAGGCTAACCAGACTAGTTGCACACAATTCGTTAGCTAGTAAAATTCAGTTACTTCCAAGTCCCATTAAAATGATTTGGTAAGTAATAATAATATATATTTTCTTACTATTATAATGTACCATACACTTATTACTAAAACTAAAAAAATGGTTATTAGGAGAACACATTCTTATTATGAAGTTGTATTATTAGTTAGATTTCGTAAAAATAAGGTAGATGCCTCTTGCAAATAATGAAACGAACATCAAAAAGGTAACATATAGGTTCGAAAATTTGTCGCTTAAAATATAGTCGCTGTAGCATAGTTGGATAATGCACCTTCCCTGATTTGGAAAGAGATCCAGGCTCGAATCTCGGTTATGCAACAACAATATTTTTCGAGAAAATTGATTTTATATGTATATTTTTCTAATTAATATTTATAATTCATATTTAAAAAAATGGTTACTGTGAGAGTAAGATCATTTACCATCATACTGTTAACACTGTAATTTTAAAATAACAATATTTTTAACAATAAATAACTTATATAAATATGGAAAATCGAACGAGAATTAATAATTTTCTTAACCCTAATTTATTTCAAAAATTAAAATTAAATTAAATAATTAACTTTTTTCGACGTGAAAACTTCACTATTTAACGATGTAGAATGCAACACAGACAGCTATTAATATATATTATTATGCCAGATGGTCGAACGGATATAACGAAATTATTATAATATTGATAACGTTAAAAAATATATAGTCTTTACATGAACTAAAAAAAAGAATAATTGTTTCACTCTCACTAACCGTTAAGCAAGCGTTTGAAATTATAATAGAGTTTATATATTATTATTAAATAAATAATAAGTCGGTCTGTCGTTGTAGGATAGAATACAAAATTAGAGATTTCGCCGTAGGACCAAAGTACATGATACAGTCCGCCGAATAATCTAATTGAAATGGCAATGGACTGACAGCCCTTAGGGTAAAAAGGTGTTAGAGCGAAGGCCTCGTTTTGGAAGTCGAAGCGTGGGACGTCCCCACCCCTAGGCCCGCCTACAAGAAGGAGATGGATACTGTAAATGGCGTGGCGTTAAAAGAGGTAACAGTGGATGGACGTGAGACGTAAGCTAATGAAATACACCGCATCTAATTAAAAACCCAACTTCTGTTTGTTCCGAATGAATTTTTTAAATATAAAGATTTTAATTATTCTTTCAGAAATTTTAAAATTAGAATTTGTTTCCGGATTTTACAACTGTATATCGTCACCTAAGCAGCAACACCGCATATTTCAATTTTTTTTCGTCAAATTAAGATATTTATAACATTGGATTTGAATTCTCGCGTTCCTATATCACTAGTTTCATCATAGCGTCCGCTAAGGGTGTGCAAATCAAAGAAATGTAATCACCATATATCTGTAAACCGCACATAAGTTAGGGAAATTGTACCTAAACTTAAGTACGATTTCAGTTTCAGTTTAGAAAGAATCTGTTCCTCTTTACAACTTTAGATAGGTAAGTAATAACTTCAGTAATTCTACAGAAATCATTTAAAACTAGTTACGTCTCTCTCCTGTAAAGTACACAATTTTTACATGTACGTTATTAAAGTAGTCTACCAAATCTTTTAATTAGATAAAAATTATAAACAAACAAGTTTATTTGCCCGACAAGGTATAATCCTGAAAAATTCTTAATAGTAAGAAAACATTTTACGCCAACCGACCTAACAATTTTTCAAATATATTTTGCTTTATAAAAAACATTATCGTTAACTTTTACTCTAAAACTATTTTTTAATTGGTGTGTATAAAAAATCATTCTAGAGTACCCTTTCACATTGTAATTTTGCTTTTTTATGCAATCTGTCAAAATAATTATATGCTGAATATAGTCCATCCTTTTCCATTTCTTAGGACGGATAAAAAGCTAGTCAATAAATAAATGAAAATAGTCGATGTTACAAAGGTTTGATGTTAGCGGGAAAAACTACCAAAGCCTTAGGTAAAAAACGCTTAAAACCATGCGGAAATTTTTTAAACAGAACTATTATAACTTTAAATGAATAATTAAATATATTCCCGAGACTAATTTGATATATTAAAATTATTTTTTAAATAATAACGATTAGATTCATTTTTCACATTTTCTAAAATTATCCATCTTCAAAGGACCAATGAGGAGGGATTTTTCAATTTAAGTTTTTTGATCTCTTGATCGACGTATTTTGTATTTTGGCCACGTACTCTACGGGCGTAGGTCCGGAAGTACGGGGCGGAAGGAAGGGGCGGGGAAGCGGAACCAATACAGTTGACAAGTCGATGGACAGATGGGCTATTTGTCCTGTCAGGGTAGAGAGAAGCAATTTTTATCGGCTAGCGAGAAAGGCTGTACGCACAACGCGAACCAAAATATAAACAGCCTGATTTACAACTGCCTTGATACTAATATTTTTAAAGTTAAATACATAATTTGGTCAGCTTTAAAAATATTTGCGTCATTTAAAACAAATATTTTCTTTAAAATTATTGACATGTTGAAAAAGAAAAAAAAATGCACAAGAAACAGAATTTTAAGAAAGTATTATACAAACTTAAATATGAAATTAATTTTTCATATTAAATAAAATAACAATAACTTTGTATGAAACCACGAAATTTAGTGTACGTCAACCGGTTTCGCTTATCTCAAGCTTCACCAGAACTGATCATAAATACAAGAAAAGTGCACTTATATAGACATAAAGAGGGAGATAGAATATAAATAAATATAATATAATAATATAATAAAATTAATAAATATTGACACGTCAATTCTTAATAATCAAATCAATTTATCCATTAGCCCCATATTAGGTGTGTTTCCTTTAAAATCAACTTAATATCCATCAACACTGTATTTTCAAATTCCTTAATGTCCCATTTATCCGTATATGTATTCTGTCTCTCTCTTTCGTATATAATTTATATTCTGTCTCTCTCTTTCACATGTAATTTTATATTCTCTCTCCCTCCCTCTCCCTCTTTATATATATAAGCTACACTGGTCGACGTAGAATAAATTTCTTGGTTTCATACAAAGTTATTGTTATTTTATTTAATATAATATGTCAAACCACAAAGTGATTGCTTTCTACGAAAATAATAATTTTTCACTTTACATTCAAGAAAAACATAAAAATGTTCGAATGTTTGAACATAAAAATTTCAAAAACCGTCACTGTATTGCCACCAGACCAATAAAAAATATTTTTAATACAAATTAAATGGATTAATTAGAAAGATATATAGGAAAATTCAATTTATCGAAAAAAACTTTTTTTTTTGCTATCGGGACCCTTTCCTATCCAGGGAAATGCGTTAACCAATTACACTACACCAACATAGTAAGTTGACGACAAATTTTTGAACTTATATGCTGTAGTTCTTTCAAATTGATACATCTATAATTATAAGTTTAAAAGATATATCTATATTTTTCTAATTGATATATTTAATTTGTATAAAAATTGCACAGAACTACGTTCTGAAAAACTGCAACTTCTTAATAATAATGTGTTCTCTTTAATATTTTTAATAATCATTTGATTTTTGTCACTCTCCCATACACGATCGATTTAAATCGTAAGATAATAAATAATACGATATGTAATATTTAAAAATATGATTTTTAACTTAATTTTAACTTTAAAAACCATTTAATTAATTATATAATATGTAATTATTTATATAAAAATAACCATCTAAATATTTCATCAATCTTCTAGTAACTCTTCTTAAAATCATATATTTTTAATAACTTCCCTCTCAGTCCTCGTACTACTTCACCAATGATCAACCGCCCTCCGTGTACCATTATTGGCATATGTTATTCGCCGTGAAAATGTACCCCTAAATAAGCAAATCCATTACTGTGCCCTTAGCACCTTTAATGAGAGTATTATAAGAATGATTAAACTTAAATTAAAATTTAAGATTTTTTTTCAGGGTATGCGTATGTATAATCAATTATATAAATGAGAAAAAACGAAATAAAATATTTTATTTGAAACACCGTGTTCTTCAGAAGGACCCACAAAAGCCAGTAGCTTTATTGAAAGACCGGATAGGGTGTGAAGACAATCTCGAACTGCTTTTGGGTTGATTAATTTCGACCCGCATCAGGCATCAGACTTTGACACTTTGCAAAGATGTGGATTTTTTTACCCCTCCAATAGCAAAAGTGATCGTTCAGTCATTTAGAAAAATGCGAGATGGCGTTTATTTTTCCTTTATTGATTTCTTCATTCTTAATAGTATTTTAAAATGTTTAAGTCTATTGCAGTTCGTGCACATAATTTTGAATCTGAAATACTATTCGAGTACGTCATATACACAGCAAATTAAAATGAATCATATTTTTATTTGATATTATACATTATTCATAGAAAAATAATATGTTTTATAAATGTGAAGAATGATGTAGGTTATGATCCCTTTGATAACCGCATAAAACGCGAAACTTCAAGACGTACAATGTATTCAGGAAATGAAATGCTCCGTATTTCTCGCAGATATGCAATTTTGAACTTCAATAAACAAAGAAATTCCATCTCTTAAGCGATGCGAAAAGAAACATGATTTATATAGCGAAAAATAATGCAGAATAACAAGATGCAAGTGACAATAATAATGCCAGTGTAATGTAAGAGAGCCACAATGCAGCTATCTTAACTCTTGTTGTAAAACCTCCAAAACTCAACCGAATCGCTATTATTTTATAAAATAAAGCTAAAGCTGTCAACTATCAAATAATACAGAAATAACATGATGAGAAAGACTCTAGTACCTAAAATGAACTAGCGCCATGTGTTGCCAAACTGCGTCATGACTTTTCCTACCACCATCTCCAGCATCGTTGCTTCTACAGAATTTACATTTGTCTCCCTCCAAGTTTCAATGCTGTTGGTATCAACGGTTTGTCAATGATCCTGTTATTTTTTGGCCTGCCCATATTTCGCCTTCTAGTCTAAAGTCTCCACTCAATTACTTTTTTAGCTCATATGTTATTTTCTCGTCTCATCGTGATGTTTTGTTTTACATTTGCTAGTGTCATTTAATTTTTGCCATCCGGTATCGTATGTCTTCAAGTTCTGTTCGGTTATATATTCACTAATTTGTTCTCGACAACAATACAACAAGGCCACGTGTGAATTGCCACCATGGCATCCCTAAGAGTCTTATATTCACACGTTGTACGTCTGGACAGAATTAACGCATTGTTGAAAGGGTTTCCTTTTAAGGTGTCGTGGCATATACGGTCATGGCCATGATTTGATTAAAAACAATCTTGAGGTTCGAAGCTTGTTCTGTCAAGTTATATTTGTTCCTTGACTTCTTAGTCTAAGTCTTTGTTGAATGTGATAATTTGTAGAGGTAGTCAATTGTTCAATTTCTCTTTGTCAACTATTAAATTGGTATAAAGTTTTCTTGGTTTTTCTTGGTATTTTATAGTTAATTATCGACCTGTTGACCTTATTGGTTTTTTTGGATAAGTTATCTCTCACTATTTATATATGTATATATTTTATTATTTTGAAATTTTTACAATTTTATATAATATACGAGTTAAATCTGTTACAAAACCAAAGTTACATATTTTTGTGAATCGCTGTACCTCTCCAAAAAAGAGACTAGCTCTTGTACTTAGAGAGGGACAATAATACAATAGACCATATCTATTTTACTATACCCTTTTATAAACCTCGCTTGTTTAATAATTGTTTTATAATTCTTATGGTTGAAGCCTGTTGAAATCTATCAGTTAGCTTTTTTGTGATCATTTTCGTGAACAGTTTAAAAGGTATTTGAGATAGATTCATAGAAAAAGTTCTTCGGATTAGCTCAATCTTCTCTTTATAATTATTATATAATTATAAACGTTGAAAATGGGTTGGAGGACTTTATGTAGTCTGCTTTATTTGTGTTTCAGGTATTCACGCTATCTCTTGGGTTGATGCTTTTTGCTTATTCAACTGTCTTATCGCGCAGGGTCCTAAAGTGAAACTATGTAAATTTTGGTTTAGATCAGGGTGTAGAATTATATAGAGAACAGACAGACAGACATATATATGTAGATTATCCAAAGAGATGCCTATATATTTTAGCGAGCACTTCAGATTAAAAATAGATTTCACTGACTTTCACTTTGATTAATTAAATTATGAAAATAGCTAGAGGTGTTTGATTTTCCTTTAATTAAATTTTCTGCTTTGCTTTAAGTTTTTTCAATATTTATAAGACAATGTCCCAGCAATCCTTAGTTCTCTTATTGTTTGAAGAATTTCTTTGTGAGCGCTAAAATTTCACAATAATTAAGAGTATATTGCCTTTTCTATAATAATTTGTTATAGTCAAAGAAAATTAATATTTTTGAAGCTGTTATTAAAGGCCATTTATTTTTAATATCATTTTAAAAAAGTCTTTTTTATTTCTTGAAAAAAATATCTTGTGGTTTTTGGGTAGATTAAGATTTTATTATTATATATTACCCTTTTTTGTCTTGAAAATTACTTTTACATGCATCCAAATTTATTTTTGTTATGATTAAGATTGTTATGGTTATGATTATGATTGTTATTTTTAAGAGGTGCAATCCCTTTCATTCATAGGTGTGAATGACAATCGAATATAGTCGGAGTACTGTTGGATTTGTATAGAACAAACTTGAGTTTAATTAAACAATTGAAATAATCGTGTTACACCACAATGTATCCGCCATGTCAATTATATATATTATGTAACATTACATACTGATTTACTGATAGTGATTAAGTTTTTACTCTTTGCGCAAACGTTCTCTATTTGTAGTCTTCAACACTTGAAACATTAATTTTTATAATTAGAATTTTTAGTCATTTTTTGCGTGAATATGTTATACGGATAATTATTTCTTAATTTTGTTACAAAATAATCGTTAACTATGGAAAGTAGTAATCGAATTATTATTAAGCGATATATTACGTTCCCTTTATAGTGCGATGATAAAAAAATCCGAGTTGAGTGTCAAGACCAAACTGACTATTTAGGGCTGTGTACAGGCCCACTTTAAAACATGGTTACCCATTATGGATTCTCACGAAAATAATGAGATCAAGAATCCAGGCTGCCGAAATGAGATAAATTACAGAAGTAAGATTAATGGCAAGAGTAACATTAACGGACAGAATGAGAAGTACAGTGATAAGGTTGTCTCGATATGTAGCCCTTACTTATACACACATAAAGATCTCAATTAAGATGGCTTGAACACGTATTTAGACTGTCAGAGGAACGTTGCCGAAGTGTACCTTCTTGACACGGTCTGCTATGGATAAGTTTAAGAAAATTTGGCAAAATTAACGAATAACCAGGAAAACAAATGTTGACTGATCAGAACCATATCTTTCCAATTAAAACGCTCTGAAAATGTGGTGCTGTTACTGTGGATGACTCCGTAGAAGGAATACCATTATCATAGAGGAATGAAAAAATCTATAGATCCTAAACTATACGGCACCCGATGTTTTGGCCATGTTACCAGATATGAGGATACCAAATTTATGTTCCAAGGGTAGAAATAACTAAATCTTGTGGTCAGAAAGATCACCATCACGATAGACCGACCTGGTTAAAACTTCGACCACTCCTGAAATGCACAAGAAATACCACGGATCAGTATAGGTGGTGACAAATCATCCGCAATAATAGCAATAATTACGCAGTTCCATGATCAGGACTGCTCTCATAGAGAGCAAGGTGAAAACTTCTTGGAAACTCTGGTGGGAAGGCGGTTGATGAGTCGCCTCAGACTAAGTACTTAGGCCATAAATAACGTAACCATAAATAAATAAATAAATAATATAAAAATATTTACATTTTAAAAAACAGATGAAGATTTAATATTTAAAAATTGAACAAAATCTGTCGAAATTAGTTTAATCGCCCACCCCTTTTATCATCAATAAACATCGCAATCGATATTATGATTGCAACCTCTCTTCAGCATTCCTTCAAGTCTAACCAATTATACTCTCATATAATGAGAATGTGTCAAGCTTATATTGATTTGTTCATTGACATTGATATATTTTCTGTTTCATTACCAATATTTAAAAACCTTATTAACAAAAATTTTCGATGCAATATGTAAACGATTTATCATTGTTTTTTGTTTTGTGTGTATAACTGTTTTAGAGTACTGTGCTTTTTCGAGTTATTTTATTGTCTTTATTTATTTGTCACCATTTTTTTTCTACGCGCAATATTCTTAGTATGTCCAATATCTGTAGTATTTCCAATAAATAAATGGTTTAAAATATAAGAGAAACATTAGGAAACATATCGAGACAACTACATAAGTTTTTATGTTTTCCAAAGAAAGATTTACACTATCGAAACGAGGAACCAGATGAGAACCTTAGTCGTATATCTGGTGCTACAGAAAGCTGCAGAGGACACATGGTGGGAGCGCCGTTAATTACAGTGGTTTCTTACTTCCGAAAGCTTTACGATCGTTCCAGCTAGAGCAGCCAATATCCAGAGCTTTTAAGCTCAAAGGGGCGAGTAGTACTACTGGACTATGTATGGTAGAAAATATGTTTAACCCGAAGAATTTTGTT
The DNA here is from genome assembly GCA_031772225.1 of Eubasilissa splendida. Classification (NCBI taxonomy): domain Eukaryota; kingdom Metazoa; phylum Arthropoda; class Insecta; order Trichoptera; family Phryganeidae; genus Eubasilissa; species Eubasilissa splendida. The sequence goes on from CM062859.1 coordinate 9,814,694, forward strand.
AGAGGTTTAATACAAAATGTTAGTTAACTGTACACGTTTCAGCTTAAGATGGGAGATTGCTCTCTTTAATATATATTTTTATAGATTTTGTCTACACAGTTAGATGTTAAAATGTATGTAATATTTTTTTCATATGCAACATGAGTTCTCTTTTTCCTATTTGAAATTCAAAAGTAATAAATTATAAATTAAAAAATACAATACATACATACAGCCCTGTTCAATAATTTATATGTAATAAATCAAAAATAACTTCTAGAGTATTGCGTACTGTGAGGTAAAATTAACAATAGGTGAGAGATAGTAAATTATCTATTTTAACTAATCTCATTGCTTTTTCTAGGATTTTTTTATATTTTTTTTATATAAATTGTGTGTGATTCAAAGATAAATTATTCAAATAATTATATATACTCCACAGATCATTCCTTTTATGAGATAACATTAGGTATATCTATTGGAGAAGGTCTTCTACGTCTTTGTTCATGACCAGAAGATCTAGTTAAAAAGTATATTTGAATATATCTAAGTATATATTATACTCGTATATGGGATGTTACGGATTTCGTGAACACGATAACTCCCGTCGTTCTTATCAAACTTTTCGTAAAAATTGTTAATATTGGTCCTAGTGAAAAAATAATAATTTGAGAGGAATGGTAGAGTACTGACAGAATACCATTAAGTGGAAAATATTATTTTCTTTCGCACATAGATGAATCTACTTGATTCTTGCGGCTCATACAAGAAGGGATTTTTTTATGAATAAAGGGGAATTGCAATTCTTAAACATTGATTAATTTGTTTTTTTCATGGATATGATGCATGCCACAACGCATATTTAGGACTCTTAAGATCACGAATAATCACGGAGTGGAGATATTGTTCCTACACTGAAATTGTCGGTCATCTTGCGAAAAGAGAAGATGGCTTGGAGTAGCTTGGGCCACGCTGGTGGACGAAGAGGAAGAGGAAGATCTCTGATTTGTTGGACTAACCAAATGGAAAAGGCAACAGGCACTTCTCTGGCGATAGTCCTAAGATTAGCAGGATGCCAAGAAAAGTAGAAGAGCATAGTCAAGAGGGCGGAAGTTCTTGAAAATCACAGCTGGCAGAATTCTTGTAATAATATTGATATTATTACATGTAGGCATTACACTTTATAAATACGAAGTTATATATTAATACATTTTAATATCGAGAGCATTACTAATTCTTCAAATGAGCTTTTAGAAAAAAATAATGTCTGTTTACCAATAAAGATAATATAATTAAAAATGACTAGTAAAAATACATAATACATGAATTAAAATGCATTATTTAAAAAAATATATATATTATTTTAATTATTACGGAAAAACAATAATGAAAAAATTAAAATATATACGCGACCGAAATAGAAGACATTGTCACATTTACATTAAATATCTGAAATCAACATTCATGAAAGACGCAAAGTTTAAGAAACTCCCCCAGTCATTAATTGGAAAACATTTCTAAAAGCTTTGAATAAAGTGTTGCGTTAACGAATTTTTTTCCGTAATGAAGTCTTTTAATTATTGAAAAATGGGATCCTTTTAATTATGAGCCTATACCTAATTATTTCTCTGAAAAGAATATTAATTAGACAACACTGAAAGAATCTCTTTCATGTCTACTGAAACTTGCTAAACATCGAAACTGCATTTTTTTTCAAAATTTCCTTTATATTTTTTTCAATGTAACTAAAATTAGTCTCAAATATTTCATATTAATTCATTTCGTTTGGTTCTAAGTTTAAATAGCGGGATCTTATTATTTGCACAAATATAAAGAAAATGTAATATTAATTATGAAAAACACCACTATTTATTAATACATCAACATAATTTGATACCTATAGTATCTTCTTCAGGAAACAATGTATACTAATATTAAAAATGCAAACATAGATAAAAACAAAAATATAAAAGTAAACGTGGTGAGTAACTACTGTGAAAACAAATTTAAATGTTGACTATTTACAAAAAGGATTTAGTTATTTATATCATTTAATTTGCTATTAACATTTTTTCTTATTTCTAAAATTCCAAATGTATCAAACTGCAAGCCCTAGCATTTGTATGTAAATTTTCTAAACCTTTATTAACGTCAAAAGAATGGTTTGATTCCAAAATAATAAATACTAAAAATAAGATAAACGAAAAAGTGTTTTTACACTGTTTAAAGAGAAGACGACCTAAATATAATAGAAAATAATGGATACGTGTATATACATACATACATAACTAACTAACTAACTATCACTATAGCGTGCGCCATACTTATCTGTCCGACGCACAATTTTCACTTTTACCACATTCAAACGTATTCTCATACAAGTTAATCAATTATTGTGGTTATCAAAAGAACCATCTTTCAGTATCTAATTTACCTGGTCATGCCAAGTCTTCCACAGATGTTCAATATTTCTGGTGCCATCGACACTTGTTTTTTTTATTGTTATTTTTCTTACTATTCTCTTCTCATTCATCCGTTCTACATGACCAAAATAAATAAGTGATCCTTTTGGAATCTTATTCACTATGCTAAGGTCAGCTTTACATTTCACCTATTTACGAAATAAATAGGCGAAAATCGATTCGAATTCTGATTTTTAATTCCACTCTTATTGATATTTATTATGAATAATTAACTTTTTTAAATTTGGTGATCAATATATATATACAAGTCACCAAATTAATTTAAAAAATATATAATAAGTGTGTAAATTTTTGGTATACAAATATTCGTACTAGTGTGCCAATCCAAAGATGAATCGTGACTTACCTTCTGGCAGGGGCTCGATGACTATCTGCACTCCTGCAGAGCTGGACAGAATGGTGGAGGTGATGAGTATCCTCAAGACGGCCAGAATCAGAACGCTAGACGCCATGTTGTTTTCAAGTTAATGACAAAACACTACGAAAACTGATCTTACAAATATTCACTCAAGTCGATGCCACTTTTATGTTTAAAATACGCCATTTCCAACGTCTGTTGTATGATAATTTCTGAAACAAAATGAAAATATGGTGAGTCATTGTAGAAACCTGATATGTGCCTATTATCATGAAAGTGGTCCATGTCAAGAAATTGAAAAATATAAGTTTATCAAATATTTAGCATCACATTGTTTTAAATGAATATAACATGATGCAAATTGTAACAAGTGTGAAAAATTTGAAGCGTTATATTCAGTGTGTTGTTACGACGTTCAACAGTATTCCGCTAGTGTTTATTTTGATAATAGAGTAGTAAGTCATTTCAACCTTAAATTTTTTATTTCCTTTTAAGTTACAAGCAATATTTATATGTCGAAATAAATTATGAATCTAGTAAGCTAAAAATATTTTGAAACATTGTGTTGTGTAATATAAAAATATGTTTTAATCAATTCAATCACAAACCTTTAAATATATAAACGAAAGAAATATGACTTAACTACTTTCATAATAATGGGTACATATGTTGTCACTATTCATCCCTGCTAGCATTTTTTTTGAAAATAGACTTAATGGTATAGAAATAAAATTGTTAAGTATGAGTGATCTATAAATTAATGAATTAGAAACAATGAAACACAGAAATAATGAAATATTTGTATAAGTATGTTGGGGGGAGAATGTACTCAACTTATAAATCAGCCTATATCAATTTCGAGGATAACATTCTTCGTAAAGTGTTCGATTTGTACCCTTTGCCCTTTGATTATGATTTAGTCCATATGACACCATCATGAAGAAGAGAGATAGCCATATTATTTTTCCCTGATACAAAATATTCAGCTTGACAAACGTACACAATATGTCAAAAATAATTAACCTATTAACTGCCCGCCATATTTAACATGAAAGACACCTGTAGTACTAGTCATTTTTAATAATTATACTATCAATAAATTTAAAAAAATACATAATTTTTTTATTTTCACTTTGTACTACACTACACACACAGTTTTTCGAGTTGAATTACGACTAGTTTCGGGAAGAGCGGTCCTTTCCATCTACAGATGTAAATTGAACTAAAATTAAATACAGTTGGCTATCGGGGCGGCGGAGAACGTAAGGGTGGGAGTGGCTTTATTTTTTCTAGGAAACAGTGATAAAAGCGGCGAAGAATTTGAAAATATGATATTGTTCAATAATGTTTTCTCCGAATTAAATTTTTTCTTGATTTCTATCAATTTATTGATCACCAAGTTATTCATTATTATTCCCTTATAGATCGTAGCGTAGATAAATTATTATTTTTCAGACAGCTTTGATATTCTTTGATTCGCGAATTTAAATTTCTCCCGGTTTGGCCAATGTTTATTTTGTTACAATCTCCACGAGTTATTTATTTCTATAATCTACTGAATATGTCTCATATTATGAATAGTTTGTGATGAAATTCATATAATGATAGATACAAAAAACTTATCAGACCGAACATTTTGAATCGAGGCATGCCAATCGCATTGGCGCTCAGGCTATATCTAACGAGTTAGACATTTTACAAAAATAAATATGTCTTAATATCAGATTCAGCCATTTAACACTAGTTCATAATTTAGATATTTGTCTAAAAGTAACGAAGCATAAAATTCATCCAACGCCGTACAATACTTACTACTCGTTATTTTAATAGGTATGTTTATATTTCTTCCATTTACTTCAGATGGATTACAATTGTTTTTTATATATTCTTCGGCGAATTGTATAATATATGTATTTAAAAATAAAAATTATGATTAGAGCACTCGTGACATACCTATTACGTTTATTATAATATTTCAACTTCAATTTGTTTTTATTAATGTATTAGACTTAATACAAATTAAATGTATCAATTACAAAGATGTACAGCCAAAAGGAAAGTCTAAATATGAATTAAATATATTAATTAGAAAGATATACATATAAAATAAATTTATCGAAAAATATTGTTGTTACGCCACCGGGATTCGAACCTGGATCTCTTTCCTAAGCGGCGATTTGATAATTCTGTCGTCTGCTATCAGATTACTCAAAGGTATTTGAGATTCTGTAAAAATTAGGTAGATCGCTCTTTCAAATAATGGAACGATTAAATGTATTAATATCAAAAAGGTAACATATAGGTTCGAAAATATGTCGCTATAAATATTGTCGCTGTAGCATAGTTGGATAATGCACCTTTCCCAGTTAGGAAAGAGATCCAGGTTCAAATCCCGGTGACGCAAGAACAATATTTTTCGATAAAATTTATTTTATATGTATATCTTTCTAATTAATATATTTAATTCATATTTAAAATATCACAGACCTATGTTCTGAATAATTACAACCTTACAATAAGAATGTGTTCTCCTAATAAAAGGAAAGTCTCCAAAAGAACCATATCAAATATCTCTTAAATGAGAATTGGGCATTACCAGGTAGCTTTACATTTATTCAGATTAAACTTAATAGATTCCCCAATGTGTAAGTATGGTGCCGAGGAGGAAACCCTTGACCATATTTTTTTTGCCTGTCTATTGCGGATCACAGGTTTTTTTTACAGTAATCTTGTCAATGGTATTTTTCAACATCCGGTTAACTTGAGTCATCTTCTTTCCCTTAACTTGCCACATTTAATGTATATAATAACAAATTTTTTAAACGACAATGGTATAGACTTGTAATATAATATTTTCTATTCTATAGTATTATAGTACTTTTTTTCTATAAAATAATGTTTTCACTTGATTAATAGCACAAATCACTCTTGAAGGGTGGATTACCTATTTAAAAAAAGTAGAAGAAGAAAGATGTACAGATAAAATCTATATATCGAAAAAATATTTTTGTTGCTAATTTGTAATTGATTAATTTACTTTGTATTAAATATCACAGACCTATGTTTTGAAAAATTGTAACTTCACAATAAGAATATATTAAATATTAAAACTTTATTAGATAATATTTCATAACTAGATATGTCGTTGATATTTCCGATTTTTTTCGTAATTGTGCTTAAGGTTCTTAAATCTAAAAAATAACTTTATTTCGCCATCTCACCAATATCTTCTCAAATTTTTATGTGTAGATAAGATTAGACGTTGAGCCAATCTGAAGCCCACATTTGAATTATATTTTTATTAAATTATAAAAGTATTATTTGGCTGACATCAGGCCAAGACATCAGTGAATATTAAATTTACCGAATCAAAAACTCATATAAACGTTGTTTATGAGATGCGTTAGACAGGTGGGTAGCGCGTTGTAACTTTAACGTGAATTCATACATTTTACATTTAAGGTTTTACAGGCTTCGTTCCTGTAAGGCTCTGCTGCATATATCACCCCTCAGACAGTCTGAACGTTGCATATGCAGTGAGGTTATCGCAGTTGAAAGTGTGATAGCTTTTCTCATAACTGCAATTATGATTTACACTTCAATAAAAGCAAGTGCATACACTAAGTTTTACAGACGTAAAATATGATTGAAAGTTTACATAAAACTCTAGAGTAATAAAAATAAATATTAAATCACTAAATAAAGTTGTGCACACGACGCGAATAAATTTTCTCTGACATGCTCTGCATGCCTTGCAAATAGGTTACCGATAAATTTTTGTGGGAAAATTACATTTATGGAACCATAAAATTCTAAACATTTGCTACTTACAACTCCTGAGATAGCTCACGTAGTGTTTTGTCAGAGAAAGCCCTAGCGCGACAATAATGTATAAATGTACAGAATAATATATTTTACAATAAGGTATCGAAAAGGAGGAATGTAAAACAACGTACAAAATATTTTTAGGTAATTAATGTTTGGAACAAGTAGATGAGTTTGTGTATTTGAGAAGCGTGTTTGATAGAAATGGAAAGACAGATATCGAAATGGGTGACTGCAAAGAATAAAGTGAACGGTGCTTTGAATGAAATTATAGCTAATAGGAACTTGTCAACCGAGGCAAGACTAGCAGTTCACAATGGAGTCCTGGTATCGACACTGATGTATGGAAGTAAGACCTGGAGCTAGCAAAAGAGGAACGAAAGTAGACTGAATGCAGTGGAAATAACGTCACTTAGGCATATATGTGGCAGATCCATTTATGACAGAGTAAAAAATGAAGAAATAAGGAAAGAATGCAAAACTGATCTTAGTACAGTGAGTAAGATTAAAAAACGATCACTTAAGTGGTTTAGTCATATGAAACGGATGAATGAGGAGAGAATGGTAAGACAGATATGTGACGCAAGTATTGATGGCACCAGAGGATATCCGTGAAAGACTTGGCACGACCAGGTAAACCAGATACAGGAGGATGATCCTGTTAGAAACCTCAATAACTGACGAGCTTGTTCAAGAGAATGTATGAATGTGGATCAGGCGAGAATTGTGTGTCAGATCCTCTATCCTTTCAGCCTACCCCCGCGGGAAACCGGCGTGATGGTAAGTTAGTAATTAAGTAAGTATGATAGTTTCGCTGCATTTGAGTGTGATCAACTGAAGAGCAGAATTATTTTAATTTTCACAAAAGTAAACTTTGTACAACGCACACGTTGGGTTATACTGTCGCCACTATAATTTCGAGAAGTGCAACCTCTCTCATCATCATTCGATAGTCACAAACTAAAACTTCTTCACTTGGTACCTTATTAATAGTTAATAATTTAGAATCCGTCGAAATACATTTAATTTAAAGTTATAGAAAATTACATTCCCTAACACTTCTTTTACTCTCCATATTCCCATTAATTACCTATTTCTCCATCCCCCCGTTTCCGAACCCCATTCATCTACCTGAATAGCTTACCAAACTTCAGTTATCACCTGATGATGAGAGAGACTGCACCTATAGAAACTGTAGTATAACCCAAAGTTTAGTTTAATGAACATTAAAATAATCATGTTTCTCAATTAAGTAACTGCCATGTAAATTAATGATGTTGAAAAACAGAATATTTAACAGATTTTTAACTTAACAAACTATTTATTATTTAATATAAATAACATACAAATAAATATTACTACACATTCAACGCAGATAAAAAAAAAGTATTTATTAATATCAAGAGAAAAAAAAAATGTAACTTGTTTAATATTAAATCATTTATTTATTACAAAATTACTTGTATAGATTTATTAAAAATATATTGATATAATATCGAAAAGTAGGGAGGAAAAACACAAAAAAAACATTATGCCATTACAATTCATGCCTCCTTATTTACTTACTTACCATCACGCCGTTTCCCCGCAGGGTAGGTAGAGAGGATAGAGCGCCACACTCTTTTGTCCTGACACACAATTCTCACCTCATCCACATTCATACATCTTCTCATATAAGCTCGCCGATTGTTGAGGCTTCTAACAGAACCATGCGTCATTATTTTGTTTACATAGTTGTGCTAAGTCTTCAAATACGTATTAAGTGTTTCATTTGCGATTTGTTTTTGACAGACGGGTATATTATTGAAAAGTTGATTTTACATGTTTTATATTTAAGTAAATCAATATTCTTTAAGAAATTATTCGTTTAGTACAACTTCCTTCAATCGTGAGATCGTGTTTAATAGTGTTTTATTCCAAAAAATGAATATACTGTCAACCATATTATGCGTGTGAGGGATTTTTAAATGTCTATGGAAGTGTGGGTTTCTTAATTATTACTTGCGAGGTGCTACAAGACCAACTAGCCCGAGCCTGACCAGCGTGTTGAACTGCCGTGAACTCTCCAGTACGTGGCAAGTATTCCGTCTCGACTCAATAAATGTTTTTACTTTTATGCATTTACTTCTTGACTTTTCATACGGATCGAATTTGCTAAAGTGATCCGCCGATAAAGTTTTTATTCGCCATAAAGTGGCGTCGGAACTTTCCGAACAGTTTTGTGGCCATCGTGGGCGAACACGAGCCACAGGACTGAAATTAATTTGGTCATCAATAAATCCAGCAAAAGCGTACAAAATCTTTAAGCTAATTTCAAAAGCTGCAAACCGAAAGACCAAGTGTTTTTTTCCACAAAAAGTATTAAAGTGGCACATCATCATTGTTGAAAACATATTGGTACACGGCGCTGCTGCTGCAATCACACCATTTTTATGGGTTGGCGCGTTATTGTAGCCCATCTACAATGTTTGCTGTTGATGTTGACCGTGTACTGAATGGATTCGTTCCGCTTCTGAAGCTACTAGTTACTGGTGTAAAGATGCGGCTGAAGCTCAGCACTCAGCACTAACTCTCTAGTGCAAGCGGCGCTTTCATGGGCGGCTGGCTCCCTGGCTAGATAATGAAATCGACTGCAGATTAGCTACAAACACAATAATAGCAGCGACTGAAATGACGATGTATGTGTGAACTTCTTTATCTTTTTTTTACCGTATCAGCTCATTTCATTATTGGTGGTCAAGTTCCAGTCGGTGTTCCCTCGAAAGCTTTTAGGACGGTCCTAAAGTTATCGCTTCTTACAACGTGACTAACATCTTAGTTCCATCAACCCCCAAATCTATTTGAGCGGAAAATCTTGTCGAGCTCTAAATTAATGCAAATCTGACATTGGTTACTGAGCATAACATATTGGGTGAAGTTGTTGTTTTCAAATATCACATTTGGAGGGCCTTCGAAGACCTATAATTTTTATTAATGTAGCAGTTATAGATACGAAATTGTACCTATCTGAATAACTGTTTGGACCTGAAAATATTCGGTAGTGCGAAGTAAGTGGCATTTTTTCTCTTTATCCTTTCGGCGAGTTCCAAAAAATGTAATTTAAAATGAATTAAAGCAAATATTTGAATAAAGGAATATTATCAAATAAAAATTCATCTACTTATTAGAATATTTTAAATGAAAACCACGTGAAAACACATTTTTTATTTTCATGTTGAAGTTTGAGAACATAGTAGGTACCGTGATATTTTTTTAAACAAATTAAATGGGTTCGTACTCAAAATTTCTCCCGGTATTTTTTTGTATATCTTTCTAATATATTAATTTAATTTGTATTATTTAAATATTTCCGGATGAGCTTAATTTTCTTGAAATTCTCAGTCCTTTGATTTTCTCAACTCTAAGCTTCATTTTCTCTAAATAGTTTTCACATTTCGCTATAATATTGGTAAGAAGTTAATTCACAATTATATAGTTTAGTTAATATCATGTTTATATTCGCGTGCATTTATTTACGTCAAAATTTCTAAATTATGTTAAAATATATTTACCAAGAAATAGACATCATTCACATCATGGGGTTCTCTGAGCCAAAATATGGGGCAAACAATTCCGAACTGCTTCCATACGAAAAATGAAAATAAATCCTGACATACGATTCTTAGCTTCAGTGACATATCGTTCCCTAGATATTTATTTGTTGAACCCAAATTTTTAATACTAGTCTAATAAAACAGAAAATATTATGGGTACTGAAAGGTAACATCTTATTTTTGATGCCAGTAATATATATATTTTTAAGATAACATATTACTTTAACCGGTGAATGCATTACTCTTAAAGCGATCAAAATTTTACAAATTTGAATCTACTTTTGTAGAAATAAATAAATATTAGGGTATATTTGAGTTATTGTTAGCTGATTATATATCATATAGCCAACTGAAATCGTGAGTTAATAGAAGTATCATTAGGCACGAGGAGGTGTTTTTATTTCACCGAGGATATAACTATCAGAAATATTTCAATATTAAGATGTTTTATGTAGGCATTACAAGTTGTTTTTATTGATTGTGCATATAAAGTTTAAATTTAAAGCAAAGGCGTTTAAATTTTATCAAGAAAAGAAAAACGGTATATTTGTAAGCAGAGACATTGCTGACTGTTTTCATACATTGTAATAAGAACCATCAGATATTCATCATCGTTCGTTCGTATTGCGATGTATAATAACCTAGTAGCAAGCAATCGGTGATAGTGGCCGCTACGAGCACAGTGGTGGCCGCTGCGCTGCCAGGGCTTTCTTATAATCTACTTTTCGATGCGGAAATCCAATATAATATTGCTTTAACAAGCACTCTCCGTCTCCATAAGCACAAGAGCTAGTCTCTTTTTTGGAGAGGTAAGCGATTTAAAAAATATTTAAATTTAGTTTTGTAAACTACTCATTATATATTATGAAAAATTGTAAAAAAAAATTATTTTTTTTCAACATCCAAAAATATTAGATTTTTATTATTATTATTATTATTAATTATTAAAAGTTGCTTTGAAGAAGTAAACTGAGTGGAGATTTGCCTAAGTTGCGCTAAATCAAGAGGGAATAAATTTGTCCCCTTAAATTCTTTATGTTGGTCCATTACATAAAATAGCTGTTTTCTCGACAATAGTTCATCTTCATCGGATACTCAATGCAATACATCGTAGTCCCATGAAAAATTTGGAACACGGTGCACAATTAGTCTCCATTCCTCTTGGTCTAGAACCATGTTGATTGCAGCCTTTAAAGAGGACCTGTTAACTAAAAAAATATTCTTATTTGAATTATTTTATAGTCTTGTTTATTCAATTATGTATTTTAAATTAATTAATATTTCTGGTCTAGATTGAGATTAATTGTTTCATATTAGAACTGTAGATATATCGGATGAACCTGTCTCCTTTAACGTATACATCGGTCTAGTTAAGAAGACAGTAAACGTCTCTAACATTATGTACATATTGATATTAGTGTATCAGAAAAAAAACTTATTTATTTGGTTTATCCCCTTGCTCGCCTTTTCGTTTCCTGCCCCTCAATCACAGGCTTCTCAAAACTCTTTATCATTTTTTCTGGCAATATGTCCAAAGTATGTAAAAATTCTTCTACTTCATGATACGAAAACTCTTTCTACAATTCTTAACTCCTGGAACATATAGAGGTTTGTACACCTTGCGGTTCATGGGATACGCAACACAACATATTGAAGGCATCCAACGTACTCAATTTTTTTTAACCTAACATATTTTTGAAACCTTCATTGAAAATCTGTTCTTTAGAATTTTATTGTTTCCTTTGCTTTGGGGTTGGTCCGCCATTTTTCTTATTCGGTAAATAGTGTATTCAGTGAATTTATATATCTTTTTTCATCTGTTTCTATGTTTTGTTCGTTTCCGGGTCCTCCGATTTACTCGCGAAACATTATTGGCGGAGACGACGCAACGTTCTGCCCGGTTAAGCGCGGAGCAATAAAGACCAATTTTATTGTCTCCGCTAATCCCGAGCCATGCAAAATATCCACCAGCCGCAGCCGGGACCCGAACCCAACCCTCGAGCGGAAGTCGGGGTAAACTGCGGACGGCTGTTAATCAAGTTTATTCAACATTGTTTTGAATAATGCCCCACTTGTATCTAATATAATGGGGTAACTTTGTGATGTTTGCATTTCAATGAAATTACGCCGGATTTTATAATTTGTTTTTTTTTGTCTCGGAAAGATGTCAAATGCTTCTACGTAATTTAATTGTGCGAGAGACAATGTACACTCAGTAAAATAATTTTACAAGTAAAAATTGGTAAGACTGAAGTAAAACGAGCATTAATAGGGTAAACAATAATACATATCCTGGAACAGACACGATAACATTCTAACTACTCAAGAGTGGTGGTACAGCACTAGAAATGCATCTACACAGACTAGTTAAAAATATCTGGATCACAGAAACATTGTTTGAGGAGTGGAAGATAATCGTACAAAAGGTGTGAAAATTATAGAAGGATCACAATCGTAAATGCAATATACAAAGTGTTTTCCTCTATACTCTATGGCAGACTGATAATTTTATGGCGAAAAAATTCTTAGTGAATACCAGTGCTGTTTGTGACCTAACAGATCCACAACAGATCACATACATTTTATACAGTAAACCTTTGATAAAGCATACGAATATAACATGCCGCTCCATCATCTGTTCATTGACTTTAAACAGGCTTTTGACAGTATAAACAGAGAAATCGTGCTACACTTTCTAAAAATACTAGGCATTCCCTTAAAGCTAGTAAGTAATACTAATAAGAGTCACATTGTTGGAGTCTAGTGCAGTTATAAATGATGAGAATGAGCTAATGGATACTGTTGAAATTGAATCCGGAGTAAGATAGGGACACTCTTGTGTTGGACACAATAACTCGCAAGGTTAGCATTACAGGCTATGTTAACTGTAATACATCGCATATATGTGCCTATGTTGATGATTTAGTTATTACGAACTGTTACAAACAATGAATGATCGACCATGTTCCCACCCTGAAAAACAAAGTAGAAAAATTTATACTACATGTAAACGCCTCAAAAACGGAGTACATGGTCAGTACACGTGAACATGAGGCACCCAAAGATGTGTGCGGGGATCACCATGTATTTGAAGGGTTTGATAATTTTACATATCTGGGCTCTAACTTGAACACAGTGAATAAGACAACTGATGGATTGAAGATCCGACTTCTAGCTGGAAATAGAAGCTTTTACGTTTGTAAAAAAACTGCTGGGGTCAAAAATAAAAGTCATCGAAGGAAGCTGTTGATATACAAAATCACAGTAAGACCAGTAGTATGGTTCCAAAACATGGAGCTTAACCCAAATCTAAGAAAACAAATTAGCAGTATTTGAGCGTAAAAAATTTAGAAAAATCTATGAACCTGCATTAGAAAATGGAACTTACAGAATAAAAATAAATCATGAGCTTAAAAATTTAATTGATCAAGAAACAAATGTAAGATTCTCCAACATCAAAGATCACAACCAAGTAGATATTCCAGTGAAAGCGACCTAGAGGTAGACCTAGAGGTGGACTGACTGTGAAAGAGGACTAAAGCAGAATGAGAGGGTCTGGGATCTGGACAAAAACAGCCAGCGATAGGAGTCGGTGGAGAGCACTTATGGAGGAGGCCAAATCCTACCTTGGGATTTAGTACCATGGAAGAAGAATAATAAATACAATTGGTCACTAAAAAATTGATATTACGTATATATTTTTTTAACAAAACATGTTTTATACCCACTGAGTTCACAAGACAATATAATAACCTATATAGAGATCTGCTATACCACCCAAGATTTACGGCCCTATAAAGATAATCAAATGAGGTTAAAGAACTTAGAACTTTGGACGGTATGACGCCACAGATATCTTGAGAATGGCAAAGGGGCTGCCGTGGGAGTAACGAGTCGCATCATATGCACCTTTACATAAGCCAACAGAATGAAGACCGAGGAAAAGACCGACACGTGGTTGGGCGGATAATATCAAGATGGTAGTCGACTAGAGGCTAGCAGACTAGACCACAACGATGGATGGCGCCCTGTAGTAACTGCGGTCATGGACTTCCATTCTCTTGTGAGGCCGAAAGAATAAGAAGAAGAGAGAGAAATATACACAATGTAAGAGAAGGTAAAAAAACATGTTATTATAAAACAAAGTTTTGCCGAGCTCGCACGTTGTAAGTGAAATGCTTTTACGTATTCTCCTTTTATTTAAATTACCATGTGTTTGTATGGATATGTGTCTGTTAGCGGTAGCATGTATTTGTGTGTGTGTGTGTGTGTGTGTGTGTGTGTGTGTGTGTGTGTGTGTGTGTGTGTGTGTGTGTGCAAGCGCGGAGAATGACTTATAAGGGAGCCGCGTCCATCAGAGCGCTCTCTTACTGCTCTGACGAGAATACATTAACTTGTAACATATATTATTGTATCTTGTGTATTTAATAAACTGCTAATTGTCACATAACAAATAGTTTATCTGTCGGCTCACCATTACTAGCACTATACAACTCGAGAACAAAAAAAATCACAACTGGCGCTACCGGTTTGAGGTTTGTCATGAGACGAAACGCTCTACACCGGTCACGCCAAGGTTATCACATTATATTTATAACGTTCATCGTTAAAATGTATTTTAACTGTAGTTTAATGAAAGACTGAAATTTATATTTTTACAACGTTAGAACTAGAGACGATCGAGTCTCTAGTCGCTACCCCCCGGGACAGGCAGTAAACATATCTTCTTCTTCTTTAGCCGACGTCCATCCAACGTTAGAGAAAATATTATTTTAGCGACCGTCATTCCTTTTTGTCATCTGTCCTCCGCAACTAGCTGCTTCCTGCGATTATTTTTATGTCATCGGCCCAACGAGCTAGGGGACGTTCTACTTTTCACGTACCAGTACGGTGCATCCATTCTAGTATTTTTTTACTCTACCGGTTGTCATTCTTTTGGTTGACATGATTATCATGCTTAAGTAATTTAATTTAAAAATATAATTATTAATAAAAAATAAATATAAATAATAATCTGTGATAATCATAATAAAATAACGTACATAACCACTTGACTTGTTATTTAATGTCAACCGTTCACATAACAACGTATTTTCTTTTCTCAGAGCATAAAAAAAGTAAATCTAAACATGTAATTTTTTCTCCAGAATCTGATTTCAAAAATTGAACTGTTCGAGTTCTCAGTAACCATCGGTAAAAAATATACATTAATGTCAAATAATCAGCTATTGTCGATTGCTTGTTGCTAGAGCCGGTGTATCCAATATGTCCGTAAAACCTATTTTTAAATGTTGAAAACCTAGTATATTATCAAAGTGCTTTGCCACAGAATAGCCTCACTTAACCAATTAACGCAGAAAAATATCCAATCAGACATATACAAATAATTCAAATACGTTATGTACCATTATGGAGATCCGTTTACCTCTAAATCGTCTTATACGTAACTTAATATATTGTGTAAAGATATAAATTTAGATAATTTATAGGATATTTTTTACAGGTAAAAAAACATTTTTATTTAGTTAATTAATTTATCTTTTCATTATGTCCACCTAAAACACGTCACGTACTATTCTATACATATATATAATACTTTACAGCCGGTCGGAAAACGACTCACACTAATTATTATGCTACGATAAATATCTTTAATATGATATTATATGGTGCATGTTACTTCGAAACATAAATGTATATGTACTACGTAAAATGAATGTATTATGTATGTATTATTTATGTGATCCTAGTCTTAAATAAATAAACGTTTCATGGCCAAAGGCCGACTGCCAACTGGCAACAGATTGTATGGACTGTCGTGCAGCGTACACTAAAAAATATTTTGTGTAGAATTCTGCTATCTATAACGGTTAGTGATATATCTTTGATTGTTAAATGGCGGAATTGCGCTACTGGTGATTGTGAGATTTGTGTTCGATTGTAACGGTGATTGGTAACTGATTATTCGCAATTAAGTAATTATATCTCAGATACCAATCATCGCTTTAATCGAACACCAATCAAAAAATCACGGTTATATTACTATTATTTTCATTTCACAAATTTTCATTTACCGTTAGTTTATCTTTAAAAATCTCGATGTGTTATTTAATTCTCAACAGACTTTTTTTGAATACTGTGTGCTAACAAGATAACTGACGGACAATCCCTTTCACGGTTTTGGCACAAAACAGGGTAATAGAAAAGAATTGTTATTGTTTCATATGTGGCGTTTGTAAACGACGTTACTAGCTGGCAGTTGCCAAAAACTTAACGATCCGACATTATTGCACGCCCGGCGGCTGACAGTTGATAAATGTCGAACGCGATATATCCACAGGTTTTATTGTCAATTTATTTATTCTTTTACTAGCGTAATAAAAAAATATTCATTTTTTTGGCAACATATTTTCCCTCGCGGCAAATCAAGTTGTACGACAAAACGAATAAAACTTGTGTCGTAAAATGTGTCGTAAATTGTAAAATATATATTTTTTTAGTATTTTACTACTTAAAACATATAATCAAGATATTAGTACCAATACTTTTATAATCTAGTAGAGTTTACTTCTAGCAACTATAATGATTTTTTTAAATATAAATATTTAAAAAACAATAATTTTTTTTTGGAGTACACATTCTTATTGGGAAGTTGCAATTGTTTCAGAACATAGACCTTTTCTCCTTAAAAATATGTATGTTGTTTTAATGATTCCAAACGTTAATAAAAAATTAATTATCAATTAATTCTGGCATCTCCTATCGGATTTTATTCAAAGGTGTTTAAGATTCCGTAAATATAAAGTTGCCTTTTAAATAACGACATATGTATCAATTTGAAAGCGCAACATATAAGTTCTAAAATTTGTTAACTCACTGTGTTGGTGTACCATAATCAGTTAATACAATTCCTCAGTTAGGAAGAGATCCAGGTTCGAATTCCGAAAGCAACAACTATATTTTTTCGATTAATAGATTTTATATACATGTTTCTAATTAATAGATTTAATTTGTTAAAATTAGAAGAGAATTTAAAGCTGATTCTAGCGTGGTGAATAGGATTTAAAAGGGATTGCTTAGATGCTTTGGTCATTTGGAACGGACGAATGAGGAGAGGAAATAGAGGACGTCTGTGGAAAACTTGGCGCGACCAGGTAAACCAGATACTGGAAGATGGTCCTATTAGAAGGCTTAATTATCGACGAGCTAGAGTGAGAAGATATGAATATGGATTAGGCGACAATTATGTATTAGGAGAGAAGAGTATGGCGCTCTATCCTCTCTACCAACTCTCGTGGGGAAAAGACATGATGGTAAGTTAGTTAAAAAAACAAATAAAACAACGTAAACCTTACCAATAATTCATTAATAATACCCACTGAGTTGTAAATATATAAATTATATGTATAAATATTATAAAGCAAGCAGTTTCTGGAAAAAAATTTCCCTAGTTTGGATGATAATAACTTATATCACAACTAAATCTAACCATAAAATTATTATCTATTGTTTTAAAAAAATTAATAAATAAATTCTAGTACTCGACATAAGAACATGTTTTAAATATTAATTAAATATATTAATTAGAAATATATACATATAAAATAAATTTTATCGAAAAATATTATTGTTGCGCCACCGGGATATCCGTCTGCTATCAGTTTACTCAAAGGTATTTGAGATTCTGTAAAAATAAGGTCTTTAAAATAATGGAACGATTAAATGTATTAATATCAAAAAGGTGACATATATGTTCGAAAATAGTCGCTAAAAATATTGTCGTTGTAGCATAGTTGGATAATGCACCTTCCCCGGTTAGGAAAGAGATCCAGGTTTGTATCCTGGTGGCGCAACAACAATATTTTTTGATAAAATTGATTTTATATGTATATCTTTCTAATTAATATATTTAATTCATATTTAAAATATCACAGACCTATGTTCTGAATAATTACAACTTCACAGTAAGAATGTGTTCTCCTAATAAGAACATGTAATGAGAATCAAGAAAGACTTTAATGATTGGAAAGTGAAGTGAAGTGAAGGATATTATATATTGGAAATATTTTTAGAATAGGACTGGTGGTTAAATTTAGTAGATTTTTTGGTTATATTGACAATTTACGTAACTATTTCTTACGTTTCTTATTTATTTATCCAATCAGTTTAAAAATGCTATTATTTACGTGTAAGTTTTTAACAAAAATATGATTATTTTCCAATAAATGATTAGGAAATTCTGAGACACCATGATTATTTAAATCATAAAAAATCTCAAATGCTCATATGTTAAAATAAAAACCGGTTCACTATTTTTAATGAAATTATATTACAAATTGGTTGGTTTATAAATTAATATAAAACTAAGTAGTTATTGTACTATACTCATATGTGTGATTTATTAAAATATCTAACCACAAAGTAATAGCTACAAATATTAAATATAAGTCTTAATAAATTCTCATAAACAAAAATTGTTTTAAGGTGAATTTGTATTTTCAACTCCAATTTATATATAAGAACATATTGCTATAGGAATAGAATTTAAAACATATCTCAGTGGAATCGATACGCCACATTTTGCCTTTCGCGGTGCGATATGCGTAAAATTAAGTTATTAAGCAAATTATTTTTAGTCATTCAATAAATAATCTGCTCACATATTATTCCTATTAGAGTAAAATTGGAATAAGGTCAATTACAGTTAAATGAAAAATAGATTACCTGTATTGAAATACATCAACTATCTCAGAAATAATTTAAAATTACCTTCCGTTTTAAAATAAGATGTCAATTCCGTTATAGTGAAAAATTGTAAGTAATTTTTTGGCTAAAATGAGTCCCTTTTTAACCTAATTCATGGCAAATAAGACATGTTTTTATAATTGTCTTAAGCTTTTGATACTCGTACTTACAATATTGAAGTGTTCGAAAATTTAAATTATCTTCATTGCAAATCAAAAATAATGAAAAGTAAGAAGATATCAAAATAATAGTCCCAGGAGATGAAACGTACTTCTTGATTCTAAGGTCCAAAAATATATACAGAAAAATTAAGATATTATGTAATACATTTAACCGTGCAGTGGTATTCAACGGAAATGAAGCCTGGAAAGCATCGCTAAATAATTGGATAACTTCGATATCTTACCCATAAATGATGAAGACATATTCTTTACATCCAGTATATATTGACGTGCTTGTTGTCTAGTGGTTTCGATACTCGAGCAGTGGTTGGGGGTTCAAGCCTCGTTCCAGGAGGCCATCAAGTTAGTCCTACTTTGATAGTGCAAGCGTTTAGCTTGGTTTCAAAATAGTTAGAATATTAATGTGACACGTATTCCGTGTACGCATCTCTATTAGAAAAAAACATATATGAAAATGCTCCGACTAAAATAAACAGCGACACCTGCAACATATGTATTTATTATTCATGAATCCCAAAAAGAATACTCAATAAAAATCGAGAGGAAAAAAGACTTATTGGAAGATCAAAGCTACACTGAAGAGACAATGTGTATAAGACCTGTGCTGCTGGTGAATAATGGAAAATGGGTAGCAGAAAACAGAAAAGACCAGAAGTGGAAGATATATAACGTCTAGGCCAGGATTTTTTCTGTAATGCCATTGAAAAAGAACACTTCAAATGGAAATAAGAAGAATCGAAGAAAAGATCTGCAAATGTTCAAAACATCCGTAACTTTCCAGTCACAACATCACTTTGACTTCTAAACTAACCACTAGTGACGTTGTTGGAAAGTTCTGACGTGAGTATAATCATACGAGAAGTATATACAGCATATTTTCGTATACAAGTGAACGAAGCACGCTCGTGTAATTCAGTGAGGAGTTTGGAAAGCAAGTAAAAAGAAATGTTTAGCCAAAGGTTACGTTAACCAATAATGCGAGTATGAATTGAATGTAAATTTAATCGTACATAAAAAAAAACCAATAGCAGTAAGTTGAAATTGTTTGGTGTATCAATAAACTGTGCTCGGTATTTTATTTTATCTGATTTATGAGCACCGAGAAATGTTATCCTAGGGCTATCGGCAACATTAAATTATTATGACTTGCATACATGTTTATTTTTAAAGTTTTTTTAAATTTAATAATACATCGATAATTATGACTCTCCGAAAATATTCAGTGTGTTCACATTTGAACACAAACTAGAATTTCACTTTTTTATTTTTAACAAAAAACAAACAAACAAAGAATTATTAAAAACTTTTGTAATAAACTGACTTGATTTTTATAAACCTATTTAAAAACGTGTGTAAATGATGTTAGGGAAAAAATTTCTAAACATAAATTTTATTTTATATTATTATTATAACTTTATATAACATAAGAGAGATATATGTTCATACTAAAAATATGTACGACGTCACAAGGACTGGGAACAAAAATTATTATTAGAACACATTCTTATTGTGAAGTTGTAATTATTCAGAACGTAGATATGTGTTTTTTAAATAACAAATAAAACAACGTAAAACTAATAATAATGAAACGATAGATGTATTAATTTGAAAAAGTGTAACATATAGTGCCAAAAATAATGTCGCTGTAGCATAGTTGGATAATGCACCTTCTCCGGTTTGGAAAAAGATCCAAGTTCGAATCGCGGTGACCCAACAACAATATTTTTCGATAAAATTGGTTTTATATGTATATATTTCTAATTAATACATTTTAATAAGTACAAAAATTATTTAAAATAACAGTGAACTTTACTCGATCGAAATTAATTTTTAGTTTCTATTTTTAATGATAGTAATGTTAAATAATTTATGTTAAAAAAGTGTGCCACAAGGAGAACGTTCAACTTTAATAATTTCTGTTCCATTAAATCATTCCTTTCCGCATGGTGTCTTTTTATTTTCCACTATTTCGCAATTAATTACGCGTTCCCGTACTACAAACATAGGAAACAACACCCAACTCGACAAAAGTGGAAAATTGTGAGTTTTATGTATTGTTAAATACGGTGGAATTCTCTGGTCCTTTCTGTTGAGTCGTAGCTGCTGAGCATGTTGAAATGTTTTTTGAAGATAGTATTTTAATGGTAGGTTGTGCTGAAGAAACGTTGCTTATTAGTGGCAGGGAGATAAGTTGCTCCAGGGGCGCCGGATAATTTATGGTCCATGAGATATGGAGGAGAATACGCTGTCGAGGCCTCCTTGATTTAACAGACTCGGCTTCTTTAAAATATTTTTCTTCGGCTTTCATTGTTTCGGGGTAATTATTTTTTCCATTTCTATAGTGATTTTATAGAACCATAAAATTAATTATAAAATAATTGGAAGAATTTTGTAATAGGATATAATAGTTTTCTTATCGATTGTTTCTAAATACAGTTTCATTATAGAGTACGAAGTAACTTTAAGATAAATGAAACCTGGAAGGGTACCGCCACAACTAAATATGGTCTATTATATTATATTACTATTATAATAATTTCCCTTTCATTTTACATTCATTCGTATCGCTTAACAAATTAAAACAAACATATATTGACAGCTCATTCTACCACGTGAATGTTGCGGTTATCGCGTAAAACAAAGTCAATTACTTTGATTCTGATTTGAGGTCAACCCAAGCTACAACGAATGCTAATTGAAATTTACATTTATAAATAAATGTACTATATTACTATTATTACTACTATATTATTTATAAATATATGTACCTATATTTAATCATTATGCATGTATATACGAAATACATTTTTAAAGGTGGTGGATGTTTGAAAAAATTTCTATACATTGTAAACTTTATATAATTTTTATTTTCGGCATTTTTTTACTATATATTATGCCATGTATTTAATGATTTTAACTTTTATCATGCAGGTAGATACTTTTGGTTTTAATTCCCTGCTCATCCCAGTAGATCAGATTATGTATAAAACTATGTTTGTTTAAACAAGTTTGTTACAATAAATAACTTAGCATATTGACATATTAATTATTGCTACAAAGTGATCCAAAAATGAAGTCCACTTAAAAACTGTTCTTCATATACACCTATTATATAGTAATAAATGTAATTCTATCTACTACTTGTAATTCTAATTACAATTGCTTGTAAACTATGCCCATCTCGACACAGAATTTCTCTAGTGAGACGGGCACAGTCCAAACAAATTTTTACATTGTATTATATAGTTACAAATAAAATAAAATAAATATATAAATACATGGTAATTAACAAGACAATAGTACTATTACTTCTATTATTGCGTTTAAACATATTCGTGGAATCAGCATCGTAATTGATTAGTATAATTTTATTATCAAAATGGTATATATAATTATGAAATTAATATTATCATAGATTCTTGAATACTCACACCCGAATTATTTGCGCAAATAATTTTGCAGTACTATTTTCGTCTTAGCTTCAATTTAACATGGTATTGCGTAGACGTTACACGACAACCGAAGGATCCATAATAACAGCGTGGCGGGTATAAATTAGCCTATACTGGGCGTGTTTTGCAACTTTGAAAGAGACCTTGCGGAATAGTTACTAATCAAGTGGGCATGTCTTACTGCAGTCATATTTTGTCTGACTTTCAATGTAATAACCAGCAAAAAATATTCTAAGATTGTCAATCGTGTGTTCAGTGACGTATAAGTGATTTAGAAATAAATTATTTCAATTAAATCGCACTATAAAATATTTAATTATATTCAGAATTGTGTCAATCACCAAAAAATTTCGAAGGATTCGAAACATACCAGATTTATGTAGGTAGGGTGATTCAATGTGAAATGGTCCAATTGTTGGTTACCCCACCAGAGATATTTAGCCTTGAAAAGAGCAGTTTTTGTAAATTTACAAACTTTGAGAATTTTTAAAATAAAGGGGGTGTAAGTCTCGAGGCTTGTAAAAAAAATTTGACGTCTAGACTTTAACCCTTGAAGATAGGACTTATGTAAAACGAAAGCTAAGAATTAAGGCTGAAATTTTACAGTGTAGAAATGAATGTAGGTGAAAATGTTTAATAGCAATATTGTAGTACATTTTATTTAAAACAATTTTCTTTTAACCCCATGTTGGTAGGTCAAATAAGAGCTGAGATATATTAGTTTCCACAAATCCTTTACATTGCGAAATATGCTAAGCCCCGTTAACAAATATGGTCGTCACGCAAAAACCAAAAACAATCAAATTAAAGATTTTTTTAAATGTTCAAGCAACTATTTATTTAATTTCTGGACCATTTTATATGGAATGACCCGGTAAAGATCCTGAATAATCATGAAGCATTATCTTAAATAACGCAAATGTCGGCATACGATAATAGTCGTTTCTAGAATAGCATAGATAAACACAGCTCGAACATGGTTGTATCAACACGCCTTTAGACTCGGGATGAGAATTAGTACCTACTTGCGTACGAGATTATATAAAGTCATTATGATGTCGAGTCTAAACGGAATTATTATTTGGACAGGTATTAAATATATGGTTTGATATTTTTGAAAATTTAAGAATTTCAATAACGCGATAGTAGTTTTTTTTACGCTTTTAATAAAAATACATTTCTTTGATTTTATAAAATAATTAAATTAATTGAGTAGAAAGTTATTCAGAAAAATATTATCTATCGGTTACGAATTCGGAATACCTAGCGTGTTTTACTCAAAGGTTTTTGTGATCCATTGCAATATAAAGTAAGTTGATTTTAAAAATGAAATAATAGACATATCATTTACATATTGTAAGTCTCAAATTTCTCGGTAAGATAAATGGTTAACATATGTGAAAATAAATCACTTGTTTTTTGATTTTACTCATTTAACTCCATAATTATATATGTGAAAACAAAACACTGGTTTTTTGATTCAACTCGTTTAATTTATTTATTATTTAATCAGAGATTGATAATGCCCTCATTAATCAAAAAACCAGTGTTTTGTTTTCACATATATAATTATGGAGTTCTACTAATTTACCTTGGAAACAGTAAATAAACGGTTAAGTGGCGAAATGGTAAGGCATTTTTCCGGATTGGAAAAACTTGGAGCAGTTGAATATTTTTATCCGTACCTGGATCTTTTTAATTGATTAAATTATTTTCTTCATTCATCATTAAAATTGACTTAATACGTTGTATATTCTCGATTTATGAATATGGTGGTAGTAATTTGGGACTTATGTCCCGAGTTTGGATGGAATTTTTTCCTACTTACGTGTTTTAAATTTATTTATTTTTAAATACAAACATTTTATGCTTCACAATCTCTATGATGCGCACTGCAATAGAATCCAAAAAGGTCAGAAAACTCGATACAAAAGAACTGCCGTTTTAAATAAACCTAAAAAATATAATTTTTTGTGTGCATATAAATTCACTCAATAACAGTACGGGCCTTTACATTGGATGCACACACACATTGGAGGCCTATTAGTGCACATCAACCTGCCGTGATGGTAGGGGTGGGTGCAGGAAGGGTGGGACTACCTGAATCCCGTGTGATTGAAACAGAGATTATTGACACAGGTCATTAATGCTTCCCACGGGCACAGGAAAGGTCCGTAACACGTGTAGTATATTACATTACATAATTATAATAGTATCATACTTAATATTCGCACGTTTGTCGAGACTGGTGGTGATAAAAATTGTGACCGTGATTGTTTTCAATTGTTACGATGATAGGTAAATGAATATTCGTAATTTTTCGAGCAATAACTAGTTCATTAATAACTAATCATCCAACACTTAAATCTCATTTACCAATCATCGATACAATCGAGCACAATCACAGTCACAAAAACGGTTTACCATCACTAATTGAAACCATGGGTCTCTGCTGAGTGAATATTATGTTCCAGGCCAATTTTGTTTAGCCGCCATTTTGTTTTAAAAAATATTAATTAATTCACATTTAGTAGTCATAGAGAATAGTTGATTACAATTTATTATAAATCATCAAACGTCACAACAATGCGTTTAAGTTATTAAAACAAACACAAACCCGACTTTTATAAAAAAAATCATCATAAGCGACAAAGTTCATTTCGACTTGGTGGATTTTGTTATTAAACAAAACAGCAATTATTGGGGCACTAAAAATCCACAATTGATCTATCAACGACTTTTACATACACGCAGGGTTACTGTATGGTGCGCCATGCGAACCAGCGGAATCATTTCTTTCAGGATGCATGAGGCAATGCTGGAAAAACTTCTTGGTGGTCGATTTGCGTTGACGGTGCGACCTAACTTACAGCTTGAGGTACGCTTGTAATTTTGATGAATAAAACAACATCGGTCTGTAACAAAATATTCACCCTGTTGGTCGTGATTAATTTATTTTAACTCTCTAAATGTGTTTACTGTGTTTGAGTGATGACATTTTGGTGATTTCATAAGTTTGATGTGGAGATCTAAGATTCCTGGTAGTTTCTTCTGACAAATTTGTCAAATATAATTTCAGCTCTATTGAACATTCTATATAATAAAGGATAAAAACATAAATATGAGTATATGGCAAACATAATAAATGATGGGGA
The DNA here is from genome assembly GCA_031772225.1 of Eubasilissa splendida. Classification (NCBI taxonomy): domain Eukaryota; kingdom Metazoa; phylum Arthropoda; class Insecta; order Trichoptera; family Phryganeidae; genus Eubasilissa; species Eubasilissa splendida. The sequence continues at coordinate 9,840,466 of CM062859.1, forward strand.
AAAGCGATTAAACATGAAAATAATAATACTTCACGGTAAAATTAATACATTTTAAGAATTAACAAATTAGGAAAGCATGTACAACTTATACTAATATAGTGAATAGGATTAAGAAAATGTCACTTAGATGATTTGGTCGAACACGAGTGTTGATGGCACCAAAAATAAGAACAGATAAAATAAAATGATTTTTCTGGTAATTTTTATCTCAGGCATGACCCAAGGTGGGTTTTAAACACTTGTAAATAATTCGTATGTACAAATAAAGACATATTTTAATAGAATTAATAGTCATAAATATAATAATGAATGAATGTCCTCAGTAGTTCACCCTAATCCGAGATTAGTGTGGAACGGGGCGATACATTTCTGGCATATTCCCCTTAGGAGAAATTAATTTACGCCACCCGCCCGAGCGGGCGCCGGACGCCACTGTGCCTGCGCGTGTGATCGCCGCAAAACCCTTGTAATTATAGGCGGCCAGACGATGTTTTGTGCTCAGTGGCGCCTCGTCTTGCGTCAGATCTCAGAAATACAGATAGATAGTTAAATGGACCGAACGCAAGCGGATCTGATAAAAAATATATTTCTTGAAAATAACACAAATGTGGAAAATATTATTACAAAACAACAAAATAGACCAAGATCATTGCTTCGTCTATTGCGCGCGATACACGAGCATAGTTTTTTTACACTATTTTTAAATGTCTGAACTGAGACTTTTCGGGATTGATTATATTGATTATATGGTCTATCATAATTTCTTATCATCGACAGTACTTATTAGGTGTATACCTATATTAATATGAATATAAGAATGAAGAAAGAAAAAATCTGTAGAGTAGTCGACAGAATTTAAAAAGATGGTTTATTCACATGGAACAAATGAATGAAAAGAGCAGTGTAAAGGCAAAATTCGTCACGAATATTTATAGAATAGTAATAAAATGCCAGTAAAAGACCAGATAAACAGGATGTCACAAGATGATCTTGGTAGAAGCCGAAATAATCGGCAAGAGTGCGTAAATAAGGACAAGGTAAGAATTGAGTCGTTTATTTCCATAACACTACATAACGGATTTTTAAATCACGAATCAGAAATCACGAAAAACGTTAAAAAATATAATAGATTACGGTGCATATATCAAAACTACAGGAAATGAAAAAAAAAATTACAAATAAGTTGTCGATTTTGAGAAATTACAAAATTTATTGTCACTTTATAGCATTTATGGAGGTGTTTGAAACTCAATACGCGTGTTTTAGGTGTTTTTTGCTCACATTGTTTGATCTTGTGATCTCGATGGTACAAGCCAGTAGAATACCACTAAAAGCTAATGGTCAGTTTCAATATTGAGCTGTTTGGAGTTTAAGTACCTACTCAATTATAGAGGGAAACTCAAACTTGCTTACAATTGTTTCCTAGTAAAACTGCATTCAAATATACATTTTTATCATTTTTGATTATAGAGGGGTTTGGAAGTAAATGACTCAATTGTATATGTTTCAAATAGAGTGTGACTTTTTAATACTAGTATACCACAGACTACCAAATATATAAACATAAACTAACGCAAGTCCCATGATTCAATATTATAACTTTGATGTTACCTACATGATCACATTGGTATCACTTACGCAATCAAATAGCTCCGCGATATTTTTTAAATATATGACTCGATTGAATCGAAAATTTAAACGCTTACTATATAATACGCATTAATGTAAAAAATACGTCATGTTAATAATTTTCGAAGAGTAAATACTTTTACTGTTGCGTAAATGTGTCATAAGTATCGGATTTATGTTTCCACAAAGAATGTATATAGAATGCTCCTCGTCCCGCAACTAATGTTCCAAACCCCTCTCCTACGTACTTTTCATGTCTATTCATTTACTGGCATGTGATTAATACAGCGAGACAACGTGGTAATGTGTACATATTGAAACTATTTGAGACAATACAGGTACAATAATATTTTATGACGTTGGTTATATACGGAAAAATAACTCATTGATACCTGTTTAGGTTTTTATCTTATTTTTATATTATTGTTAATTTATTTCATTTAACATTGCGTAAGAAGTTAAAATAAACTATATTATAAAACGCTAAAATATGTATATATTTGATCAATTGCCTGCGAGAAAAATTACTAACGAAAGTGTTCAACAGATTGTAATACATTTATACAAAATAAATTACTATTGTGAAGGCCCTGCTTACGCCTCACAGACTTGGCTGTCAAACCAGACATTTTACAGTCATTCCACGCTGTCGAGTACCGATAGAATTCAGATGACAATATATCGCGACGCAACCGGTCCGAGAAGCCAGCTGAAGTGATCACTTTTCCCTGGCCACCTTCTCGGAACCAGCTCCAGTAACGCCAACTTTTGTGAGTTCTGTATCATTTTATCAACTTGCTCTACCCGAAACACCTGTACTCACATGCACGCTACGTAACATTAATATACACTATGACATTCATATACATGCGTAAGAATCTGAGGAAAATTATGACCCTCAGTTCTTACCCTAAAGAATCTTTGTGATATACATAACCTACAAACATCAGTCGCTCTATCCGAGTGACTCCCACAATACACAATCAACATAATCCCATAACTATGTTTATTACATACATACAGGCTAACAATGCATTTATATATTTTTTTAAATAGAGATGCGCACACATTAAACATATTGATATAACACGTTTTCGACGTATCACATCAATATTCTCATTTTTTTCAAATAAAGCTAAATGCTTGAGTGATGAAAATAGGACTATCTTGCTGATCTCCTGGAATGAGGATCGAATAATCTACTGGATCACCAGACGAGTATCTTAACACTAGACTAACAAGCAGATAATTAGATTCTTGGAAACAAAAATAAAATATTTTAAATCTTCTTAATTTTTTTTCTATACAATGAAAGTCTAATTGTCAATTGTCAAACATGATCCATTTAAAATAAAAAAAAATAATCGGAATATTGTGATATTTCGGATATTTTGTTTTCAAATTGTTGATGAAATTATTATTGTTTATGATTTTGTGAAGACATTTTCCAAAATAATTAATTTAATGGACATGTGAGGGGTCCATAAAATAAGTGGCTCAGAAATCCAAATAAAATAATACAAATATTTCTCGATGTAATCATGAGAAATAGGCAAAACTGAATTTCATAAAAGCTGTTTTGTCAGCAGGTATTCATGCAAGGCAGATAAGAAGGAGTAAGGGTAGAATTATGGTAGGGGTAGTTTAGGTGGGGACGTGGGTAGTTATGGTGCGGTGGAGGGGATGGGAAAGGATGGAAGAGATACAACCAAGGGATAATTCCGTTTGAGGTTAGGACAAGGAAGTAATTCCACGGTAGCCTATTTCAGATAGGTTTTATTATACCAATGCATATTATTGTGGTCTGACATGACTGAATTCGGGTCTGCTATTGTATGACGTAATGTGTTTTGCGACAAAGACTGCATTGCCGAGGGAAATACGCTGAGATACAGTGTTTTTGACGTTATATAAACGTGAGTTATTTCAACATAAATGAACAATTTTTAATTAATGGTGGCGATGTTAATTATGTGAAAATCCATGGTTACCTAATTCGTACAAAATTTTGTTGATTTAATTTTAACTGAATAACAAAACATTTTTTTTATACTTATAATTATAACTTATAATTCTTTATTAACAATTAATTAGTCATAGGTAACAGAAATTAAAATATTCTTAGATAATAATACTGTCATTGAAAAGAGTTAATTTTGAGAAATTATTATATTAGGAAGAAGAAAATATAATATATTAAAAAGATAAAGAGTAAATTTGGTCCAAAAGCATTAATGAAGATGAAAATGTTATATATAAGAAAAAATAATAAAAAAAGTTATATAATTCTTAAATAATAAAGTAATTTTTAATCTTATCTTTATATACAAAAGTATATATTTCTATATAAAAAAAATAGTGATGTAATTAGATAATAATTAACTCTAACCACATAGGTAATGCTGTAAATAAGAAATATTAAATAATTTTACTTGATGCTCTGCAGCGATAATGCTGTTTTGTAGTCAATTTGAGTGTATTTGAATTATTTTTTAACTAAAGTTAAATTGTCTAAAGCGGTTACTAAAATAGCACAACAGTTAGCGTCTAGTATGCAATTAAAGTTAACTGGCGGTCAATAATTTCTCTATGGTAAACTTAAGTAGGGTTTCCTTGTAATTAAATATACCCAAAATACTACCCTGTTTATTGCGTACCTATTAGATGTACGTCTTCTAATTCATCCTTTCTATTAACCGGAATGAAATTTTCTTTTGATGTTTTTTATAAATAAATAAATAATTTTATTGAATTTATATAAATAAAAATTATTATTAAAATTGTTATAAATTATAATGAACAGTGAACGATATTGCCTAAATTAAGAAAAATACTGTGACAATGTTATAGAATACTCGGGATTGACTTTAAAATAAAATTAAACTACATTTTTAAAAATAAATATACAATTAATAAAAAAATCTTAAGTTACATTATTTTAATACATCCCTAATCAATTTTTTTTAATTAGCATTGATATAGAACAAAAAAATATGATCTAATTAACATTTATAATGGAAAATTGAATAATAATAAAAGGGGAATTAGCATTTTAGTATGAGAACTGTCCTATTATTGATTTGGAGTTCGTTGATTTGAACATGTAGTTGATTTAGAGATCGTCAGAGATCAGAGGAATTTCTCGTAGTGTTAAAACAAATGGAACCAACAGCCCATTCTCCGTTGTAGAGAAAAAGATACCTTGAATGGTTGTTTAATTTTTTATTGAGTGTATAAAGATAAATTAATTTTTTTATTGAAGACTTTTAATTTATTTTTTTTGAGATTTTATTCTGCTTTTAATTTGGTTAACTTGTTTATAATATTTTTGGATATTGATTTGGGTGATGGTTGATTCTACGAGCAATGTATGAACTTCATACTATCATATTATCCCTATATCTTCATGCTATTCCTTTCCATGCACAAGAGTTAGTCTCTTTTTTGGAGAGGTAAGCGATTCAAAAAAATACGTAATTTTAGTTTTGTAAAATACTCAATATATTATAAAAAATGAAAATAATAAAAAAAAATTGTCTGTTATATACGTGTTTGAGACTTTTGAGAATAACAATTTCATTAATAGTTTTGTTCCTAGTCCGGTAATCATTATCTTAATCTTAATATATGTTTAATGTTTATTTTATTTGTTTATCGTAATAATACCTTAAATTTGTATATTAAAAAAACAAAATGATCACGGACTTTTTCAATAAAAATAATTAATAATTCCTTCCTTCTAGTTATTTAAATGACCTTCTTAGTTACAAAGTTAGTAGTCTATCTCCGAATTCAATTTCCGCCTAAATTTGGATACTTTATGCAAATTCTGCAAAAGGGTAGACATAATTAGTATACACTCCCTTATAATCGTATCAGAATTATAAGATTACCATAACTTATTGTAATTACTCAATAAATATGAATAACTTTGCATCCCCGAGGATTCATAATTCGACCACAGAAAGTTATGTAAGGTATATTAAATTTTTAGTAATATTAATTTGAGTAAACATATATTTTTCAACAAATTTTAGACATACATTTTTTTAAATGGGTCTCTTTTTGCATAGCATTTAGCTTTAGGGGGTTAACTATAATATAATCTAACATTTTGTTTATTTACATATTTACTTTCAAATACTTTAAAGGCAATGATTTATTACCCATTAAAAATAGAGTTTAATAAATACAATATTAAAATAATAAAGTTTGTAATAAACAGAAAACTAATTAATTATATTATTTTGACAAAAAAAACAATGTACGTCACGAATAAAATAAATTTTCTTTTCCAAAAATCTAAGAACAGAATCAATAGTTTTTCATATTTTTATTTAAATATGAATCTTAACCACAAAGATAATATTGCTGATTTTAAAAGTACAATAGTTTTTCAACTCTTGTTAACATTGAAATAATATTAATTTTTTTTGGGTGTCAAAATTTTTTAGTGTTTTAACCAAAATGTGTGATTTATTCTAAACACGAAATGTTATAATTTTTTTTTCTACTGCCGTGCATTTAAAAAAAAATTTAAACTAATTTTATGCCCACTTTGTATCAAAAGACTGAACAGTTTTGCTCACTAGCCACGTGAAAGTTTTACTTTCGTTGTCAACCCTTTCATCACAGCGGAAGCTAAACCCTTCTTCCCTTTGTAAACTTTTCGACCCAGCCTCGGCTAGGCGGCTCACGAAACTAATTGAGAGTATCCAGTACCTATGTATGTAGTGTATCTGTCCGTAGTTCCTCTTTAATATGTACAAGGACCTCGCTACACGGTGCCTACATCTCAAATTTATTGATTAAGTCGGTGTTAGCATTGGCATTAGTGTTCTTAAGTAAATATACTCAAATAAGACTTGATACACTTTATATTATAATATGATAATAAAGTGGTAAAAGAAAATATAAATTATGAGATATGTGCTTGAGAAATGAACGTATGTAGCGTATTTGCTACGAATCAAAAGATTTAATGTGTGAGTTCCCGGGAGCCCCCAAATAAATACACCCAGCGCTCATAGGTTATTCTGCATAATATTGCGGAATATGTTTATGAGTGTGTGCGTGTGTGTTGCCAGAGTAGGTACAACAAAAAAAACTACTCACGAGTTTATTTTAGGCTTAAACATAATTACATATAGAAGTACATCCAGTCTACAACAAGTAGCCTTTGTTAGTGAACTGGTCAGGAAAACAGCCGTGAGAGAAATGGCGCGAACGGGCGGATCTCCGGACGGCTACCGGTGCATAAAATCAACTCCTTTTTCAATACAGCATTAACAATGTTAATCTAAGTAGAGTCGCGGCTATGTGGAATTTGGGTGTGCTCTTTGACGATAAATTGTCATTTATTCAACATTACAACGAAATTTGTAACAAGGCGATGAAATCCTTAGGATTTGTGTTAAGGACAGCCAAAAACTTTAACTCGCTCCGCCCTCTAACAACTTTATATACATCTATTGTAAGAAGAACGGTGGAATTTAACTCTACTCTGTGGTCTCCCTACTATGTACCTAACCTAACCTAACATAAATTTCTAAAATTTATCATTATTATTTAACAAGTCTACTTCATTTGAAAAAAATAGCGTGGAGATGAGATGTGAGCGTTAAGTATATCTATATAAAATGATCAATAGCATGTTGGACTGCCCTGAGTTGTCACAAATGGTTTCGTATAAAGTATCAACTCAAACGAGACAACATGAGTGTTATTTGTAGGTACACATAGAAATAATGATGCTATTAACTCGCCAATATCGGCTTGGTAACAAGTTGAATTTCGTTGCATTTTTCGTTGCAGGAGCATACGTGAGCTGAACAAATATTTGTATGTAAATTATACTTAGTTTTTTTGTTGTTGTTATATTTAAACTATTATATTGAAATGTTAATTAAAAATATTCTGTTATATATAAATAAAATAAAAATGTATTATTCTGTAAAAACCCACAAAAACGTAGATGGAAATAAATATTATTGTTGCGTGTTATCTGATCGGCGTGTTTTTGCGCCTGACCGTTTTCAGGTTCACACTCTTATCGTTCCAATTTTTATGCAGCGTAGACTTGTATAGTTTGCAACAGAGGCAAGCACAAAATTAACGCCTGTGTAGTGTGTATACAGTATAATGTACAAATGTCACATTCCTGTAACAAAACCAACCACAGTTGAGTCCTGTCTACGGCAGTGAACAAAAGATTCTTCCAATTATTCGACCACATTATGGATCAAGGTGTCAGCTTATAAAAGGCGATTTTCCTGGGCATAACTTTAGGCCGAAGACCTAGAAGAGAGACCTAAGCTAGAGAGATCTTGGAGTCAGCTGTGAAGGTGACCCAGAACCGGGACTTATGAAGGTGAACCAAGAGATAAATTCATTTAATTAATATTCTTCTTAAATTTTTCACCTTGTTGTTTTCGTGTCGAGTTCCTAACGCACTGATAAGACAAGACACCTCCATATGCCTCATATATTGCAGCTTCCCGGTACATCGGTCTATTGCAGCCAATTTAAAAATTCTAATACAGCAAATACACAAATAAAAAACAACAAAAGGTTTTTTTTTTTAAAGGAGAACACACTCTTATTGTGAAGTTTCAATTTTTCAGAACATAGGTCTGTGATATTTTGAATACAAAATAAGTATATAAGATGTATTAGAAAAATATTTTTGTTGCTACTGGGATTCGAACCTGGATAATTTCCTATCCAGGGAAATACATTAACCGATTATGCAACATTAACATGATAAGTTGGCGACAAATTTTCGAACTTATATCTTGCACTTTTAAATTGATACATTTGTCGTTCCATTATTTGAAAGCCATTTTCTTTATATTTACGGAATCTCAAATACAATAAAAATGTGTTCTCTTTAAAAATATATAAGTTGTAATAATGTTTTCAATATTCAATAAAAATTAATTATTAATTAATTCTGGCGCTCCTATCGGATTTTATTCAAAGATGTTTGGATTCTGAATTGGTACATAAAAAAATATATCAAAAATTTACTATCTATTTCAATATTAAGCTTAGTAATTGGATCATTTGAGGAATCTATAATCTGATAAGAAATTTTAGTATAGGGAAATTCATTTTTAAAACATACACAGTGCAGATAGAATATTCAAATTAGAATTCTAAAATTAATAGCACCTAAATTATTTTTCAAAGATGTCCCCAGGGTTTGTTTAAATTTCTAAAAGTATTACCCATTTATTTATTTAGCTTATTTAAATTTATACTATATTTTTACTATGCGGATATGTAAAAATATATTTTTCTAATGCCTATAATTAACGGAAGATTGTACAATCTGAACTTAAAATTTCCCATTAAAACAACTTTAGCGGAAGGATGCTAAAAGTAGCTGTTGTTTAATACTTTTGATAAAATTTATTTGTTAAAAAATACTCGAAAAAATGTTTAATTGAATTAAGATTTAGAATTACTGTTAAATTTATGCAAGCAGGTACACACTATTAGCTATTTATTCACGTTATTAGGATTATTAGGTATTTAAAAAACCAAAGTATTTGTATCGTTTAAAATAAATAATTCTTAAAGTGATGAGAATATTAAAATTTATACGATAGACACCGATCCCCTTTTTGTATTTATGTTTGATTCTCTATTTGAGTAGGAACTTCAAAAAGTAGACTGCAATTGATTTAGTGAGATAAATTAAAATTGCTCCGAGTGAGAATCGAACCGTGAAACGCGGAGATGCTAACCATTGCACTGCCAACGAATACGAATGAAATGCAAAAATGGACGTTAAAAAATGTATTTATTATTATTAGCTATTAGGGACATATAATTATTTCTCAAATAAAGTTAAATGTTATAAGGTGTTACATAAAGTAAAAAGAACAATCTGAATGAATGCATTAAACTCGATTTTTTTAGTAATATGCATATATTTACGACAGTTTATAGTCAATTAGGGAGTAAGTTAAGTTGAAAGAGCGCTGGTGTAGTATGCGATATGTTCCGGGATCGATACTTCATTTAAAAAATAGTCTTGGTGTTCATCCCGTTACTGGTAATTGTGAAAATAAAACACAAGATAAAAGTGAGAGTAAAGTTTTGTAATACATTTTACTGGGTCACTTACTGAAAAAAGATATTATATTTTGTGATAAAACTATGGTAGGTACAATTTTGATAAAACTTCCAATGAGTATTATTATTCGTATTACTTATTGCAAACGTTGAATTCGAACAATATCTAAATGAGATGACCTGATTACATTTACTAAATATATCGATCACTTTAATGGTAAATTAATGGAGAACTCGCATTTAAACCACATTTAACGGGATAATCGAATGTGTACATCCTCGCTTCTGCGGGATTATTGACAATTTAATATTCTCTGTGTGTACAGTGTTTGTTATAACTAATGTAGATTCAAAATAGATTACATATATAAATTACAACAAATTGGAATAATGCATTCAAATAATATAAAACAGATCAACAAATGTTTCAATGCGATTAGTCTACTATATAAAATATCATTTATAGGTTATTAACAGGTGGTTAAACTACCCTTACAGACGTACCACATGCGGGCAAAAAAGTTATGTTTTTGTATTACACAAATATTTAAAACATTTAAATGTATAAAAAGTATTGAGCATCACATACAGTTCAAATACCCACTAAAGACCTGGATAAAAACTCAGATTGAGTGTATGTTCATACCACGAGACCACTTCAATATGAACATGCGCATTCAATGTAGTATGTTCTATGAGAAATTTCAAGACCTCAGCTCAAACACCAGTAACACAAAAGCGGCATAAATATATGTGTGTATTTCACCAATCTTGAATAATTGTCATTATTTTACTAATCTAACATTTAAACTTGTATTACTAAATATAACTTGAAAACACACACAATACACATTACAAGATAATACTCTTCAAGCGCAAAAGCTAGTCTCTTTTTTGAAGAGGTACAGCGATATGTAAAAAATATGTAACTTTAGTTTATAATAGAATCGAGCAATTCAAATATTATTTGTAAAAATAATGGATGATTTGCTGAACCGACTATGTAAAATATGATTATTTATTAACCATAATAATATGTTCGCCTCTGTACGGGCGAAATCCAGTGCGGCAGATATTAAAATACTATGTACACACAACATATTAAATAAATAAATACACAATACGATCGTTAGACTACTCCTACTCCAAGACTTCACGGGCCAGTTGAGATTATTTTTGCCTACTCGGCATCAGAGGTCTACAATACATTTCACTCGGAGACAGAAACATGGAGCATGTTGTTGTTTAATCTGTATCTGCCAAAAAATCATTTATTTAGGATCCCTCGACGAATACGGCTCACAGCCAATATTTCCTCTAATAAGCCTGAGTTGATCACATTACTAATAAATTTGTATTAAAGCCGACCGTACACGCAACGTTATACCTATTCAGGTCGCCTGTACAGGCAAACCGGAGCATGTATATGTCAAAACTATCAGGTTTCCCTACATGTACAGGCCTGTAATATACCTGTATCTAATAATAAATAAAGATAGCACTCAAAAGGGCACACGAAGGTCTAAATTTAAATCTCTGTTCGTTTTGCGTATCAAATTAAAATATAAATTTCTTACATTAGCTTTTGTTTTTGTTTATTAATTGTAGATTTCGCGATTCTGTAGCATTGTGTGTGGAACCGATAAAAGAATTTTCAAACTTCTACAATGGTTCCGGGAGAGCCTTCTCCTTCTACCGCCCCATTCATAAATTTATATTTTCTACCTGTGGGTTAGTGCTGACTTCAGGCAAACCTGAACGTGTGTATTACTAAAGGGCGCAGGTCTCAGCTGTTCCATCCACCGCGAAGGGAAAGGTCGTATTGCGTAGTTCTAAAAAATGGTATCTCGCAAGCAGAACGTAATTGTGAAAGATTTTATTGAATTGTATAAATCTGAGCCATCCATTCTTAAATAATTACAGTAATCTTAAGGCTCTACATTTAATTCCTTTATCAAATTGACGTGACTGTATTGGCTTATTTTTAACTACTATTTTTTATACAAATTTTGTCGCGGTTTTCTTTCATTCTTTTGTAGGATGACGAGAAGATATACTAGCGCTATCGCATCGTTGACGTTATGCTATACCGATGCAATGGTTGACCGAGAGATTATCATAGGTTGGCCGCTACGTGTATGGCCAAAGTTAAGCTTCGGTTAATTATACCTGTCAGATATACCGTTGCGTGTATGGCCGGCTTTAGGCACATAAATAATTCAAGAGAACTAATAACAATCAAGGAAAATTGCAAATACTCTCCGCAATGAAAAACATGATATTTTACTCATTAAGTAGGGGAAGATTGAAGGCAGAAGAGGCTTAAGAAAAAATAGATTATTTTGGTTGTGTAACCTCAGAAAATGGTTCAAGATTCAAAATGTTGGTGATCTTATACAGAAAAAATTAACCTACTGCAACTTGGTCACAAATCTTCGATACAAAGCGGCGGCACATGAAGAAGTATTGTTAAAAATTGTGTGCGTGCTATATTTGTTTATGTGCGCTGTAATGTCAAATCGTGTACACAACACTGCTCACAACACTTATTGCATTCATACGTCCTGTTTTTTTGTCTCTCTTCCATCATAAACATAAATAATTTAATTATTTTACAGCATCAAGAAAATATTGTGTTTAAATTTCGACTGAGAGAGTTTATACGTTGTCTACTGATTGCTCTCCGCCAATTCCTTTCTTACTTCTGATGCTGCCCAAAGGACCTTGCCTTCGCGGTTAGCGTCTGATTGAAGTCTTGACTTTGAGAATATTTTTGGCTATGGCATGCAATTTCCAGTCAGCATGCAAAAAAGCGCTGCTCTATTGTGTTTAAAAATATACTTTATTTTCGAACAAATCTAAATCTAATTAAAAATTTAAGGAATAATATAGAAAGATATATAAATAAACTATTCTAATTTAAATATTATCAAGAAATCCGTTTAAAAGAAACTTACGGAAATGAAAAATAATACTTGACACTTCTTCCTTTATTGATAATGTAATTCGTCGAACGCATACCGCAAAGACAAAAATAAAATTAGGTTTTTGAACGAATAATAATTACATGTAAATATTGTATTTAAAATGGTTCAAATATAATTTGTATACTTATATTAAATTAATAAATTCGTTAATTAACAATTCATTTTTATTAAATTTTGAACACATTGATACAACTTATATATTATTAAGGAGAACACATCATTATTGTGAAGTTGTAATTATTATTAATGCACCTTTCCCGGATTAGAAAGAAATCAAGGTTCGAATCCCGGTAGTGCAACAACAATATTTTTCGATAAAATTGATTTTATATGATTTTATCCTTCTAATTAATACACTTAATTAGAATTTAAATATCACAGACCTATGTTCTGAATAATTACAACTTCACAATAAGAATGTGTTCTCCTTAAAAATATATAAGTTGTATCAATGTGTCCAAAATTGAATAAAAATACTCAAAGGTATTTGAGATTCCGTAAAAATAAAGTAGATGGCTTTCAAATAATGGAACGATAGATGTATTAATTTGAAAAGTGTAACATATAGGTTCAAAAATTTGTCGTCAAAAGTACTGTCTACCGTACCATAGTCGGTTAATGCACCTTCCCCAGATTGGAAAGAGATCCAGGTAGCAACAACAATATTTTTAGATAAAATTGATTTTATATGTGTATCTTTCCAATTAATACATTTAATTAGTATTCCTTAGTATTAACTAAAATATGAATTTTATATAACGTGTGTTTACCTAAATATTACAGACTTAATTGAGGCGGTAGACCAGCGTTACAGCATGGTTTGGAAAGGGTCAAATGAATTCAAAGATTCGATATCCTTTGGCAACTGAAATACCTGCATACTGTGTTTGCAGGATGCTGTCTTCTTTGTACAGTTTAATTTAGGAGTTCGTAAATAGAGAGCCAGTGAAGTCTCTTCACTTCATCCCAGAGGTCCTTGATCTGCAGAAGTCTAATTTTCGTCCTAGCTGTGTCCTTAGATAAACGCAATCAAGCAACTGCGTCACATCTCAAATAGAAACATCTTTGTTTATCGAGAGTATTCACTAATACTTATAAGGCACCGACGTGAATATTGAGTCCGAGAGATTGAGAATGAAATAATGTTTGCTTACTTCTATGGTAATGATGTTAAGTTTGCATAAGCAAACACACTCAAAACCAGTGGCAAGTATGTACGATACACAATCGAATACGTATAATACGGTTGCACCATATTGAAACATCGAGAAACGTAGACTGGTAAAAATATGCATAAATAAAGGGTGTCCCAACAAGAGCGGAAAATTTAAATTTGACACCATTTTTACTGTTGTGCTTTGACAGTTAAACCATTATGACAGTTCGATGGCAGACGCGTAGAATGTACTGTCAATACAAGGAAAGCGACCTTATTATGAATGCTAACAAGTCGAAAGTAATGGTATTCGAGAAGGAGGAAAGCAAGACAACGCGCAAAATGTGAAGATTCTATACCTTTGCTAGTATCTGTATGTTAAGTGTAAAGTGACATGACATATGAAATTATGTTCAAATTATTTGAAAATAAAATGGTACGATTTGATAGTGCATATAAAACGAATTATTTGTACATTGCAATAATAAAAAATGAACATTGAATAAATATATCTTTGTTCAATAAAAAATACCTACCCTAACCTAAGCTAACATAACTTTGTTATTATTTTATTGCACAAATAATTTATTCTAAGAAACAAAGTATTTTTACGGAGAACGCATTATTATTGTGAAGTTGCAATTTTTTAAGAACAGAGTTCTGTGATATTTTAATATAAATTAAATATACCAATTAGAAAGATATACAGATATGATCAATTTATCGAAAATATATTTTTGATACCACCCGGACTCGAATCAGGAACCTCCCTTCCTATCCGAGGAAGTGTGGCTATATCTATTTGAAAGTGCGACATTCAAGTTTGAAAATTTGTCGTTAACTTACTATGTTGATGTGGTGTAATAGGTCAGCGCATTTCCCTGGATAGGAAGTCTTCCTGATTCGAGTTCGGCTGGCAACAAAAACATTATTTCGATAAATTGATTTTATCTGTAATAAATAAAATCAAAATAAAATATCCACAGCTCTATTTATTTACAATAAGAAAAAAGGCCACAGAGCCAGTCATTTAAATATTACATCAGCGGTGATGTGTCAGATACATATAACCGTTTTTTACAGAATTCTATAGATATAGTATATTAGCATGATAATTAAAATGTTAATCTGTTATATACTTTTTGATATAAATTTTTATTTAGTTTAGTTTTTTCTTATCTTATTACATTTTATTTATTTGAAATCTGGAGTACAGTTTGCAAAGCAATTAGTGATGAGAAAAAATGTAACTTTTGACTAATTGGTGTGATTGTGATTGATATTAGATAATATCAGTGATTGAAAACTGTGACTGTGATCACAGTTTCACTTCTAATACGCGTGCGCCACACGATATCATAATACACGAAATAAATAATAATAATAAAAAGAAAGCATAATTTTAAGCGTATATACTTATATTATTCAAACTTCATTTGAGTAAAAAACATACTCTAGCATATATAATTAATATATATCTAATTTAATATCATCACAAAGAGAATGAAAATTCTTAAAAAAATGGGAGTTTGTTTTTCAGGTCAAATTCTCAGCATTTCTGGTCAAATGCGTAAAATATTTTGACGGAATCTACTAGATGGCGCTTATAACATTTTTTCATGAATATTTTCGATTCATATGCACATGTACCGAATCATGGTTCACAACTAAATATAAATAATAAAAAAATGTATCAAGAATCACGATATTCTCAGATCAGTGATCGTGAGTGTGTCTCAAAGATATCAGTGATTAACTCATGGTCCGTGATTTTGATCTCATCACTAAAAGCAGTACATATCATAAATATTTACCTTAAAATAAGTATTCACTTTTTACTGAGTAAAAATATAAGAACATTTAAAAAAATAATGCATACCTACATATATTTAAATAATGCTTCTTACATTATGACAGGTTTTGTGTACCGTTGAAAGGTTGGATTTACTAAGGATTTAACACTCTCCACTATTACAATATCTAATTTTAGAATGATAAATTTACTTCCACTTTATCAAGACATGCTTTGTTACAAGATGTCTTAACTTGCATCTAAAAATATATAATGATTTTCAAGCTTCTTTTAATGAATATTAATATTGGACAATTTATATAATTGTCGTAAAAAATTCACGTTAAGAGCATTTTACACATTTAATTAACTTTGAAGGAGACGTGTGCGTTGTGTGAGATCAGAAGAATCATGAAATTGGAATGATAACTCACCAGTGGCGGATCAATACGCTTTATTTATATTACGAAGTATTTAGTTTGTTTTTTAATTTTTTGTTAATAATGTGATTAGTAAATATTTTAAGGCGGGTAGAATGTAAAGCTTGGAGTGCCAGGTGGTGGAAGAGAAGTGAAGGGCGCAGAGCTTGCGGCGATCCGTCGGTGGCGCGTGTGGAACAAAATAATGATACGTTTGTTAAAAGAGTACGATGTGAGTGTTGAAGGTACTAGAAATAATTTTAAAACCTGGTATTATTAGAAGCTTAAACAATTAACGAATATCCCTGAGAAGATAAATGAATATGGCTGAGGTGATAATTATATGTCAGGATGAATGAAAGAAAAAGTACCTAATTAATTAATTCAAAATTGTGGATATGGTGAAAAAATACGTATTCGACTATAATCAACGTCATTGATTAAGCGTATAAACAAATGACATGGAGGTTAAGTTTCTCTCCATTTGAAATCATTTTCACTTTCAAAATTACAATTCAAATATATTTTTAATTAAATATTGTTAAACATCGTAATTAACACTACAAAATGTGTTGATGCAAGTCGAGTACCTACTTTCTGTGCATTTTGTCCTAATAAACCTTAATATACCTTTACCGCTCTGGCCAACTAATTACATAGGGATTTCGTTGACGTGGGAACAGATTACATTCCGATACTTAGCTGTTTATTTTAACGGTCGAGAGTAACGCCGTGCGTAATGCCGGGACCACGTTTTCGAGAAACGATGTTCTTCCGCATCAGGAGTGCAGTGATATCTCCGTTCTTAATTACAAATGTGCGAGTTAAATGGAAGTGAAACTTGAAGTCCAACCCAGGACCGAGATTGAGGTAGACCAGATCCATCTGCTATTGTACTTTTCTTGTTCCAATTCGGATTGCGTCAACTGACCATTAATTTTAATCGATACAGTCCACGGGATCTTATCCCATCATTTATTGGTTCTTCATTTATTATATCTTAATGTAAATTGTAAGTGAAATATTCTATCACTTTCACAGTAAAATTTGAAATATGTAAAGACAATTTATTTCAATGAATTACTACTTCCATGTTCCGTTTAACTACATTCTTTCACATTTATTATTTGCTTTACTAATCTTGACATTAGATCATATCTGGTATGTAAATTATTATAAAAAACTTACACACGGTGATTAAATTTAATAAATATTGACGGAGTACCTCGAAAAATATTTTAGCACTGTTTTCTAAAACTGAGATAAATAATAATTATACGGAAATATTTTATTACCATTTTTTCTGGATGCGTTCTGGAATGACTATACCAAACATTCACTTTGACAGCGCGCGCCGCCGGCAGAAAAAATATAATGGATACCATTATTTTTTAAGTAAATATCACGCTAATAAAACTACAACAGGCTAATGCAAACACGGTGACGAGAAAAGTAAAGCGAATGCCCACGCCATTTCACTGGCAGTAAAAAAGGATATAAACTTTATGGGCATACTGTCGTAGTATGCAAATTAAGGTTTTCTTTTACGACCTTTCATACTAGAAGTGGGCCGATAACGCCCCTGTCGTGAATAAAAGAAAAGTGACAGGATAAAATATTCAGGGATTTTAATTGACGCGGAATTATTAGTTCCAGGGTACTAAAACAACTGTTTCGCTTGCTAATTAGGTCTATTAATGTGGATAGCTTAAACAAGACATTTTAAATTCAATTTGTTTATAACCACCGCCACAAAAAGAAATCTACTATCAAATAAAAAATAGAGCATTTCAAAAAGGATATAAATTATTTATTTAAGTTATTTTAATTTTATTTATATTATGTACTCACTTGTGATCTATAAATACAATTTATAAATATACTATGTAATAGAAAAAGTGTGCACATTAGAAATGTTTAAATATGTATTTTTTAGGTGTCGTAAAATTAACAAAAGTTATAAAATGTCTATAACTGAAAATGATCATGTGGCGGGTAGACAACGACATCTGTGGCCCGCGCGGCGATCCTGGCTTAGCCGCGACACCATCGTTAGAAGCAGTATGTGGTGAGAGAGGCATAAGGTCACCCACCGCGGCGGTCTCAACCGGTCGGTTGGAGAGGGTAGGTTGCGGAATGGGGAGAGGGACCTCGCGCCGGTGGCACGGGAAAGAAGCTTATTCTACTTCTCTCGTGGCCCACGTAAACTAGCAGCATTACTTAGTATTCACATTACTGTAGTGATCTGTACTTGCTTACAAGCTCAAGCAAGCAAATCAATAAACAACAAAACAAGACCCAAGGTATGATTATTTACTGTTACACATCCCTGATGTTAGTTTTACCTTAAATCACTTATGATATTTGGAGTCGAGCAGTGGCGTAACTACGCCAATGTGCTGTATTGGAGGCCATGTTAGATAGGCGCCCAAAAATCCATTCACACCCTACGATACATATTGTATAATTCTTTTCCCAGCATAAAATTGGACTAATAAATTTAAAATTTACTACAGCATGACATTGAATTATAAACTTTGAAAAAATAATTTCTCACGTATATTATGAAAATACCCAAAAACTTTATGGATGTTTACAGCGATACACAGATAATATAACTAGTTAGAGAGAATCATCATCGCAAAATAAAAATCTCTGTAAAACGAAGCAAGGATTTAGTGCTCTTACGAATGCATATGAGTGGCTAAAAACACACTTGTTTTTTTATTTATAAATCTGCCTCAGTCAACCGTGTAACTGGGCAATTAGTACCGAAACGGCGTAAGGCAGGGGAAGATGGAAGTGCCTTGTTGAGACTTTGAGCCCCCGACATACCTAGGGGATACAGATGATGATGATAAAAGGGTGAAAACTGTAGGATAC
The DNA here is from genome assembly GCA_031772225.1 of Eubasilissa splendida. Classification (NCBI taxonomy): domain Eukaryota; kingdom Metazoa; phylum Arthropoda; class Insecta; order Trichoptera; family Phryganeidae; genus Eubasilissa; species Eubasilissa splendida. The sequence goes on from CM062859.1 coordinate 9,859,414, forward strand.
AAGAGTTCAATTTTATTCTACTGTCTGTGTATATAATATATATACTTAGTCTTTTTTCCATTTTGCATTTGTACCCAATTTTTACAGTTACGCCACTGAAGTCGAGTAATTGCTTAAGTTTCTGGTCAACCTGAGTCAATAGTCTTTACCATCAAAATAGTGATTACCCATGACCAGCTACAATCCTTATTAAAATTATAAGAATTATTAGTTAATGTAAATTAGTAAATTAAATAAAAATTTAATAAATAAAAGAAAAATGGGCGAGCTTTCATTTTTTCAGTTTAAAATTCGAGATATCATACATGAATTAGATATGCTTTCAAGGCGAGGTTAATAGTTAAATTCGTATGAGTTCCACAGAAATAATTAATGACGTTATTTGTTACGTTAATCATGCGAGAGAGGAAGGTTTGAATAGAAAGAGATGACAATAAAATTATTACGGAGAACACATTCTAATTGTGAAGTTTTAATTATTCAGAATATATGTCTGTGATATTCTAAATACAATTTATATGTATATAATTTGCATTTAAAATATCACAGACCCATGTTATGAATGATTACAACTTCACAATAAGAATGTGTTCTCTTTAATAATATATATGTTGTGTCAATGTATCTAAAATTTAATAAAAATGAATTGTTAATTCTGGCGTCTTTTATCGGATTACTCAAAGGTATTTGAGATTCAATAAAAATAAAATAGATGACTTTCAAATAATGAAACGATACATGTATCAATTTGAAAAGTGTAACATATAGATTCGAAAATTTGTCGACATTGTATTGTGTTCTGTAGTACAGTCGATTAATGCACGGTCCCCGAATTGGGAAAGATCCAGGTTAGAAACCAACAACAATATTTTTCGATAAAATTGATTTTATATGTATATATTTATAATTAATACATTTAATTTGTATTTAATAATAAAATTATTGATTTTATCGCATTCAAACACAACTCGTGTGTATAGGCTTATCCATGACTTATCCAAGTTTTTAATATTAATATTATGGAATGAGTATTGTCATTTGAATTAATCTATCGAAAATTATACAATTTTTTGAAGTACCTAATTCTTATATAAGAATATGTTTTGAAATCAGACCTACATATATTTAGATAATCGATTAAATCAATGTTCTAAATTTAAAATTATTGTGACAGCTTAAAATTATTATTTTGTTTAATATTATCGATTTAAAATGTATGTTTCATAAGTACATATTATTTATGAAATATACAGCTTTTATTTAAATACAACAATGTTATACATAAACGAAATGTTTAATTGCGACATACATAAAAATAACGTACATAAAATGTTTACTTTGTCCAAGAAAACGTTGTTTTCTCTTAAAATCAGTAAAAAAATATTAAATTTATGACATTTGCTACTAATATTGTGAATAAGTTAATAATATTAATTCATACCGAGGGTAAAATTTTTGACATTTTTAAACGAAAATATTGACAGCGTGGATTTCACGACTATCATGGCCGGATCAAGCGGCTTATTGAAAGTTCGATCAACAATTAAAATTGTTGTATTTTATAAGACTGAAAATATATTATTTAAAAACGTATATTTCCACTAAAACAAAATATTTTAAAAACGTCGAAAATTGTTAATATGTCCTGCAAATTGAAAGGTGTATAACACTATTAATTTTTAACATTTTGTTAATTTGTCTCAAATGAGATTTGTCTCCGTAATCTAGGCTTCGTAATACTTTTTAATAATCCAGGAAATTTTGTGGCACGCCAAACATGTCACTGTTACCGCCTTTCTTATAATGCTTGTATTGTCTTAATTGTGGCAAATAACATTCAGTTTTAAATGTGTATAAAGGTTTAAAAAAGTAATATCTAGTGTATAACTTTAGATATAAATGAATAACAAAAACCCATATATTTGAAATGTATGTTATTATTATATTTAAAATTTGAATTGTTATTAAAGGCGCCGCCTTAAAAATACATAAAAATTAACTCTACATTTTGTGTTTTTATTTTAATTTTAAGAAATACAAGATACTCGGTCATTACGAATCACTAAAAGAGTTAAAATGTTAGTCGAAGTGTAACATTTAATTTCATTCCATAAATAAGCTATTTAAATGCCTAGTATGTACTTTAAATTCAGTTCAGTCACTAACACATAAACTGCTTTCAGTGAGAAGGTTTTACAGCCCAGTAGGTAATCCACCCCCGTGCACAGGTTTAGTAGGGATTGTGGAGGGAGGTACGCGAGAGAAAAGGTGTTAAGAATAGCGAGCTTTCAAATTAGAGCAAAACTCTTGTATGATAGACTTCAGTACATTGAATGATACACTCTAGATCCTAGATACAACAAGCTAGTTATGTACAAAGATCAAAAATTAAAACTCATGGCAAATGTGGTGGTTCATTTATTTATTTTTTTAGCATAAAGGAAGATATTTGAAATAAAGGTTATTATTATACTAGACATGTTCTGTTACCAATTACCTGTACAGTTTTTACAAGTCGTATATTGTTAAGGTAAAATCAAAAGATTTTTGTTTATAATATAGTTGGAGACAAAAATGTGTAGGTAGCACAAATGACAAGTTAGTTTCATTTTGTTTTCTACCCACATCAAGCAACCACTTTCTTATTTTTGGTCTTCATTCGCATAAAAACTTTAAAATATATTTTATCGTAGTATTACAGCGGGTCAAAAAAGTTTGATTTACAATAAATTATAATAATTTATCAAATTTCTAAATTAGAAAATAATCTTATAACAATGATAGGATTTCAATACTTTCTATCAAATAATTAATAGTATTACGTTGTGCCTCACAAAGGAAATATATGATGTCATATTTATGTATCTCATTTATATAGAATTTTCAGAATAAAGATTAATCATGAGATTGAAAATTTAATCGATCAAAAACAATTGTAAGATTGTATATGTCCCAAAGACAGCGACGGGCTAGTCATGATGAAATAATGCCAGATGACAGAACACCAAAAATCAAAGTGTATACCTCAGTGGAAGCGTTCTAGTGACAGAGAAAGGAAGAGATGGGCTGACCTTGTGGAAGAAGACTGGAGCAGGATGGGGGAGTCCGGGAACTGGAGAAGAATGGCTAGGGATAGGAGTCGGTGACCAAATTTCGCCATGCAATGTAATGCCATGAAAGAAGAAGAATAATTTATTTGAAACAAATAAACGAAATCGATTCATGTTCAATATTTTAATTTTAATTAAAACATATCCTTATTTGTAGTAATTTGTTAATCAATATGTATTAAAATACACATTTCAACTAAAATTTATTAATAAACTAACAACAATAATAAACATCTTAAGTATTTTCCTTTAAGTCATTAAAACTGTTAATATCTGTTAAAAAAATGTATCATCCCTGGCACTATAATTCGGTATGTGTCCTGAATTCCATAGGAATATACCTCCATCATTATTTGCGCTGGGCTATTTCATGTCAATTGCTGACGCTCAGAATCGTTATTTATTTACTACATATTGTCTTGTTTTATAATAAATTAAAAATAATTTAAATACCCCGTAATTTTTCTTATAACCAACCACGACAATAATAGTTTCTGTGAACACACGTACTAATTATATATATAATCAGAAAATATGAAAATAGGAAAACAATTATTCTCATACGGAAATAGTCTCACATTTTTTTATTTCTCAGTGCTTTCCAGATGATATTACCAGAAATAACTGTCTACATTTCTAAAGATATCAAAACAGAGTAGAAATTACTAAATTTAAAAATAACGGAAAAGTTCTATAAAAAAGTTCAAGACAAGAAACATAAATAGTATAATATTGAACTATTATGTACAACCATAAGATTATTTCATCATTCTACATTATTTTTAATTTTTAAAATACTTTAATCCTTCCAATGAAATAAATATTTTTTTACAACATATTTACAATGATGTATTTAAAGTACTTTTTAAAAATGACATAGTTCATATACCTGCGTATTGTTTATTTATTAATATAGTGCCATACATGTGTAAACATATACGAGTATATGATCTAATATAAATAAGATCAAAATGTTTCCTTTTCCTCATATTGATATAGTTTCATTTTGAATCTATGTATGTAGTTTCTCGTCCTTTCTTATATCATATGGAATTTCATTAAAGATCTTCTTCATCATATTGTACATCATCGATTTCTGAGATTTAGCTATTTTCCTGAATGACAGTTTCAGTCTATCTTTTCCCCATGTATGATGTTTGTGGTCGTGTTGATTTGAATACATTCTTCTTAGACATAATCATAGACAATTTAATATATATATATTTTAGTAATTTTGTATTAAGTTAATTTTTTTTCTTATATCATCTTTAATCATGCTTAAAATTTAAGTTAGATACTAGATTAACTTTTTAAATAATTATTATTTAGTCATTTTTTTTAAATAGAATTTTAAAACATTAGAACAATTCGATGTATGGTTTTAGATAGTTTATTTAACATTCTGATGAAGAAAATTATATTTTCTAATCCATTTGGTGTATCATATTTAACTCATAAAGTGTACTCAATAACTTATAAATTTATAATGAATAAAAATCACAATGTAAAGTATGCAATAAATATTTTAAAAAATCGTATTATATATGTTATTATAAAATTAAGTGTTATATATTTCACAAACATAATTTTATTTGACATCATTATTATGACATGTATTTTTAACAGTCAATTTTTGTTATACCGGTATCAGCCAAGATAGCAATGCATAGTGGTGCTTTAGTAAGACGATAGAACCACGACTCATACTTGGATAATAATAAAATTGATATTATATAAGGGAGGGGTAGTAAAGAAAATTAAGGATCTGGTTGTATATTTAATATCGCTACTAGAACTAATACTATAATTAATAGTTTCTTCAAATATTAATTATTTCTGAAGATGTTCACTTAATAACAACACACTAATGAGAGTATTTGTATATTTAATTTTAATAAACAATCGTGATTTTAAGTATTTAAATAAGTACATTAAAACTTTTAAATCATCATATATCTTATAATATTATCTTCGTATTAAATAAATAGAAACAAGATTTTTGCAAAACCGCTTTATTTAATTCTAGACTTATCCGAAAATTTATAGTGATAGTATTTTTAAAGTAAGTGTGAATATATAATAAGCAAAATATAATGTAAAATCTAACATCGTTTATATAAATGTTTGAAATCAAGCTTCACAGCGGAATGTGACAATTTTTCTTCTGAATTGCAGAAGAAAATCCTCGTATAGAAATTCATACGGCATTTTCATCCCGCGTAAAGATGCTTAAAAACAAATTACCATTGCACAGCCACCCCACTAGTCGTAAAAGTGGATCCGCCACCTAAGTGGGGTGTGAGTTACCAACCCTTATGCGACACCTTCAGAATACAAGGGTGTTTTCCCGCAGACGACTTATAACTCACCCCCATATGCAGGTTGTGTTAAGCTACTCGCGGCCGTAGTTAAAATTAGAAATTTTCGTTTTAAAAATATTTTAACCTAAAAGAGATATTTAAATCCGGTATAAATATACTGAAAATGGCAATTTTGTAATAATAATAATAATGCATTTATTCCAGCGTGATCAGGTTTTTTTTAACCCGATTTATCATAAAGATAATACATACTATATAATACATTAAAGTTACGAAATAAATATAATGTTATGAAAAAGAAAACCTGAGAAAATAATAAAAATAATAATGATAAATAAAAAGTTCACACATATATATAAATTTAAACAAAATATAAATGCCACATACATAGATACTTCAGTCACGGTCATTATTATATATGTAGCTATTCTGTAGGCGTTTCCATTCTCTGGTCAGGGAGCCAGTTTTCATGAGAGCGCCGCTTGCACCAAAGAGTTGGTGCTGAGCTCCGACTGCAGCTTTACGTCCGCAACTCGATGTCGCAATAGCGGAAGTGAGCAAAAGGACGGTTTGTCCTGCAATATAAATAGACCAAATAAAGGAGTTAACGGGGTCTTTTTTCAATGCTGCGATCAACATGACTTAAGACCGAGAGAAATGGAGACGTATAGCGCATAAATTTCCAAATACTTCAAGGGACTACGACGCACAGCATTGAGCATACGATGAAGAATACATTAATAGTTTCTATTACATTTAAATAAAACAAAAATGTTGACGCAAGTTGAATACTCTCTGTGTATTCTATCCATTAAACCTTTTTATACCTGTCCTCTCCTGGCCCACTTCTAATTAAGGATTTCGCCGACGTGGAACCAGATTGCATTCCAACGCCGAGCTGACAACAGGTTTTTGTTGAAGATCAAAATTGTCGCCGCGTTTACAAATACACACCACGAAGAAGCGATGTTTTAAACATCTCCGGAAGTGCAGTGATATCTCCGTTTTTAACTACAAAAGTGCGAGTCAACTGGAGGTGAAATTTGACGTCCAACCCAGGACCAAGATCAAGGTAGGTCAGATCCATCTGTCAATATTATTTTCTTGTTCCAATTCGTATTGCGTCAACTAATCATTAATTTTAATCGATATAGTCTACGGGATTTTATCCCGATAAATAATCATCTTTAAAAATTGACACGGTCATCAAATAACTAGCTTAATTAACCTCATCTAACCTAACCAACTTAATTAACCACATCTAACCTAACTTAACTTTCAGTTGTGTTAATCAGTAGTCAGTATTTTGAAATAACCTGTACTTAACTAGAATTTCTACAAAATATTTTGAAATAAAATATGTATCTCATAATATTCAAAACAGAATTTTATAGATAGATCGATAAATATTTAATTTCACTTTATTTCCTAAAACACCCAAATACATACAAATTATTTCAATATACTAACTGCCTGTTAAGTGCTAAATGATAACTTGTTAACTATCTTTTTTTTTTTCAAAATAATGAATTGATTATCTATCTTGTAATTGATATTCATACATATACCTTACCTTAACTTAAATTTCGAGGTAACCATTAAGTACATTCTCATATTTATTAAGAACTAATTTTTATTGTGAAGTTGTATTTATTCAGAATATAGATCTGTGATATTTTAAATACAAATTAAATGTAGAAATAACAATATTTTTTGATAAAATTGATTTTATATGTATATCTTTCTAATTGATACATTTAATGTGTTCTCTCTAATAATACATATGTTGTAACAATTTGTCCAAAATGTAATAAAAATGAATTGTTAATTCTGGAATCTCCTTTCGGATTACTCAAAGGAATTTGAGATTCTATAAAAATAAAGTACATGGCTTTCAAATTGTTTGGGACATATATTTATGCTTGAACCAAGATAGTGTAGTGTGCCTTCCACCTCCCCTCCCTTCCTCACCTGCCACCGTGTCAGTCGATCGGCGACTCTGAACCGGTGCGGTAACGAGTAAATTTCGTCGTATAACTAACGAGTGAGACGTGTCTAAGTGTCTGTCTTGTGCAATCTGAAGGATTCAAGACCCTGAACGGAGATAGTGTTACAAAACCTAAAGGTTACACCTTAGAGGTGCTAGAAGAACGGGACTACGGTGAGTGGAACTTCCTTCCGAATATCCTGTTTTTTCCGGCATCTATGTTTTTACGCAACACAAATAATGAAACGATAGATGTATCAATTTGAAAAGTGTATCATATATATCCGAAAATTTATCGTCAATGCGCTGAGTGCTGTAGTATAATCGGTTAATGCACGTTCCTCGGATCGGAAGAGATCCAAGTTTGAATCCCGGTAGCTTAATAACAATATCGATAAAATTGATTTTATATGTATATCTTTCTAATTAATACATTTAATTTGTATTCTTGTATTTGCTTACTTGTAACTATCTACTTGTAAACAATGCTTGTCTCAACATATATCTTTCTAGTGAGACTGGCACAATCCAACTCCAATTGTATAGTTTGTGATTTAAATATAATGTTAGATCTAAAAACTGTATTATTATTAAGAATGAATTTTTTAAAAAGAAAACATATTTCTGAAATCCCCCATTAACCTTATTACATCGATATACTGAGGTAAGTAATAAAACTCAATTGCCATATAAATCTCCAAGCGTGCTTAAAATATAAGACTTAGATAAATTTCGACAGCGCGGCGTCGCAAAGACAGATTTACAGTGATTTAAAATTTACCGTGAAATTATATCACGCATCAAAAGCGCAAAGGAAAAATAGAAAGGAAAAACTAATTTCCCTGAAAAATGGCGCCGTATTAGGGATCACATCTCCGTTAAATTCAACGTGTGGAAAAAATCTCATTTTCCATATTCTTCTACCCATCTCTCTAAATCATTGTCCTCCCCCGGCGGGTGATGCTGCGAAGATTGATATCTGTGACATTAATATAATAAAATGGAGTACAGCCTAGACGCCTGTTATCTAGGAAAGGGAGATTTGTTAAAACAAAATGTGTTTTTGAATATTATAGCTACAAAGGTAATACATATTTCCTGGATTGCGGTGTTACCTTTAACGCGTTTTTTAATTCTATAAGATAGCGAGACTACTGATTCGTTTTACGTATTTCTCGTAAGATAATTCATCCAAAATACTCCCAATATACAACACTACTTGTAAACGAAGTGTTTCTGTATATCTAAAAGAACCACAAATTGCATCAAATACATATATTTTTCACCTTCTGCGTTTTATTGTCAGTCAGTTAAAAATATTTGTTTTATTTGCTAGATGTATCGAAGTTAACTAAATAGATACCTAAAATAACATAAATAATTCACACAAACCAGCAATTTATTATTTACTATTTATATTATAAAGTCATACTCAAACGTTAATAAAAAATTCAATATAGATTATTTAAAACTTTGTTTTTACCATTGTATGAGTTATATTTAATACATCAACCGGTTTCAGGATATACTGTTTCTTTCATCAGGATGTCAAATAAGCTAACTAATATGATATATGTTAAATTGTTGTAATGTTTTAAACATATTCTATTTAAAGAACAATAATTTAAAAAAATATATATAAATAAAATTAAATCAAGTATCTAACATAAATTGTTACGATGATGAAAGATATGCAAATAGACTTTATGATACAAAATTTGTGGTTAAATTAAGTTAGTAATTTATAATATTTTTGTTAATTTTATAAACTTTACTTATTTCAAATAATTCTAAATTATTTAATTTAAGGCCAACATTGTTGAAATCCCAAATTTCTATCAAAAGTATGATCACTTTCTAATAAATGAATGGAAAATTCTGAAAACTGTTAGTATATAAACCTTTTAAATGTTATTAAAAGTTTTAAATAATCCATATTAAAATTAATAAAAACCACAACGCAAAATTTACAACAAAAAAAATTAATAAAAATGACTGGCAAAAACGTTTTTTTGAAATGTCTGGTCATGAGACGAATAACTTGATACTAATTCATATATAACTTATTATTATTAAAAAATAAATTTACTAAAATAAAATAAACATAAAAAACGACCGCATGAGCAGAATTAAAAATATTAATAATAAATTAAATAAAACAATTTTTTTTATAATAAAAGAAATACCAAACCTATGGACAAGAATATAATCAAATATTTCAAACAAAATACAGTTAATTAGTGGAAGGACAATTAAAATTAAATATAAAGAAAGGTAAAATGATAAAAAGTGATTAAACAGAAACCCATTAAAAAATATAAATTCCCATTTGTACCGTTTTACGTGGTGTCATTATTAATTTAACATTTGTATATATTAATTTAAGTCAATGTAATCTATCAGTATTTTAAAATTTACTTGACATAAAGGAAGTTTTTTTAGCGGTATAGAACTTTAAAATGAAATAAAACATCAAAATCGTGGTAATGGTCATGGTATTGGCATTATTGGAAAGATAATTTTATGCCATTAGTATCTTAATATGATTTCGTGTATATGAGTATTTTTGGAGCATCTGGGGACGTATATCGGCAATAACGTGACGAATGTTAACTTTCAAGTTATCTGTCGTCTCTAGTTTATCGACGTAGACTAGCAACTCCACAAATCCCCACAGAAAATAATCCAAAGCTGGTAAATCACACGATATTAGAGACCAATTCATAGGTCTGACAGGTGTGGCTTGTTGCACCTTATTGTTGAAACCACAAATCTTCCACATTAATGCCATTTAATTGGGGAACTAAAAAAGCAGTAATCATGGATCTATTGCTGTGTACGATGGCGAATCGATTCATTCGGGTCCTCCTCAATATTACGGTCCACTGCTTATTCGGTGCGCACTATACGACGTCTCTGCGTATGCGTATTATCAATTAGAGTATGCGTGGTGCAAAAACTATCCATGGTTATTCGAATTACTTGCTCGAATGGACGATTATGTTGACAGTAAAATAGACGTAGCGCACGGTAAGTTTCGCGAATTGAACCACGATTTAAGAAATAAATTTGCACAATTTGCAAGCGTAAGTCTATTCATGGTGAAATGACAAACAAAAATTAGCGCAATTCAGCTATCAGCTGTCAAATTGGCTATCGCTGAAAAAAATGTTGCCAATTCGAAAAACAAACCTTTTAAAAAATACCCTTTTGTACTGTTGATATAGGAATAAAACTGTACAGAAAAGAAAATATTCTAGATTTTTAGAAAATTTCTTAAATAATATATACTTATAATGTGTATCATTTTATTGTTTATTATGTGACAAAAGAGATGTATACTGATTAACCTTAACACACCAAACTACAAACTACACAAGAGCTTTAGTGTTTAGCGACCAGACAAATGAACAAAGTCACCTCACCGTGAGATAATCAGCATTGTTTTCTCATTCAGGAGACTTTTCACACCTTACGACCGTTATTATGGGGGCGTTTCCCTTGTCTGTATAAAGGGGTGCGTAAAGGAGGAGGAAGGTAACTCTACTCTAACTTGAGAGGTATATTTTCATATTTAATATTTATACAAACAAAAGTGTTCTGACTAGTCTGAATTTTTTTTAAAGATTCTTCATAAAACACACAATAATTTGTGAAGTCAGAATGTAAACAGATGTCTAATATATAATGTACATATAAAATTAATGTAAACCGTATAAATCCACAAATATGTACCTGGCATAACTGAAATATTCAGTGGCGTGCAGCAGGTATAGACTTAGGTTATGCTGCGAAATTTTTCCTAATACTGTGATATTATATAATACTATACAATGTACTATGTGCTACATTGTACATAGGTTTATGAATTTTCGTTTAACCGACGCCTTTCAGCATAATGAATCCATCATAATGAAAATGCTTTATTTTCGAACGTAAAGAACAATCATGAGAATAACACGTTTAGTAAGGTAATAAAAGTTGCGAATTATTAATTGAAGAAGTAGATACTTCAATCAGTTCTAAGCCAAGTTTTAAACCTTTTAATTGTCATTCTGTAAGGAAACAGCATAAATAAGAACTCCGCACAACATAGATCAGTTGATCGATTTCTGACTCTGCCGAGTGAAATTTTCAATTTAGTAGGTGGCAATTGTATGGCTTGAATAGAACGATGTATTGAAGCAGTGGCTAGCAATTGTAGTAGCAATAAATGAAGGATAACCCGGTAGAGGACTACAGCGCTCCGATGACGTAGCACGGTAGCATGCAGAGCTACGCAACTAATGATTATTCTGATATTTGGTGGGCGCTAGCGTAATTATAACGTAATATGGATTATTTAATTTATGTTTGTTTCCCAAAATTTTTAGTAATGCACATCTATTTTGTTTGTATGCAGTACACGCCCCTAAAAATATTATACATGACAAGAATGTTTTTATACATTATATAAAAAAATTAATGTTTGCCAACTTGCTTGTTTGTTAATATAGTCCTACGCTTCCCACCAATATACATATCAATTAAATCAATAACCTTCCATTCCAATTTTTCTTCAGGTTTATAGGTCTATCTTGACTAAATTTTGAATCACAGTAAAAATGGCTTGTTTAAAAACCAACATTACATGTATATACTCGTATATTAAATTATTACCAGACCAGAAACACAGGCAACGCCAAACATGGACTGTTAGTTAATATTATATTATAATATATTTAATTCAAATGAGTTTTTAATTGAAAGATATAATGAAAAAAAAAACATAATTGAATAATATAAGAAGTAATTTGACCTGACCAGGCAAAAATACCACCATTATAATATTAATTAATTAAACAATTTTTTAATATTTACAAAATAAATTTTGGCGTAGACGCTATATCAATGTGTTTTATATTTTGTTTAATAGAAAAAGCGTCTCAAGGTTTCATTAAAATTGGAAGAATTTGATTGGTGAACCGTGTGGAGAGGACGACCGATAGCAATCACCGAAGTCATTGCTGATCACAAGATCACTTATATTTGTTATTAACCTTTACCATAGCATGATATAAAATACTCATAAGCAGCCATGCTGTCAACTCGTGTTACTGTAAGAAATTAAAGTTCTATTAGGCTTTAAAATGTGAAAAAACGGTTAATACCATAAATTTACTATAAATATTAAGCATTAAATATAAAAAATATATTATAATTCGGAGCATTCACCAAGTCCTGTATAGAAGGTTACAATGTATAATACAACCTTCCTTTTTATCTATCTTTCTTTAATTTGTGAGAAAGAGACACCATTATTTTCGTATGTTTGTTATTCTTTTCACTGCAAAATTAATATGTGATTTATTTCTGTTTGACACATTGTATTTTTGTCAACGTATTAATTTTATAACGGATTGAATTGAAAGGATTTTTGTAGGATTCGCCTTACATAATTGATTTTTCACTAATCATTTCTAAGTGTAAATATTTTCCTTCAATTTAACTAAAATATGAATTGCATGTTGCGTGTATTTACCGAAATATTGCAAATTTAATTAGAGCGGTAGACCTGTGTCACTGCATGGTTTGGGAAGGGTTAATTATGGCGTATTATTAATTATAGTTTGACGTGCTTGTGATCTAGTAGTTACGATACTCTCCTAGTGATCTAGTGGTCGGGGTTTGAGACTTGTTCCAGGAGGCTATCAAAATAGTCTTATTTTCATAACACAAGTGTTTTGTTTATTTTGAAAATAGTAAAAATATTTATGTCGGTGGAATCGCACCTTAGGTGCCAGAAACACAAGAACAGGGAAAAGGGACTGACTGAGTTCCGCTTCTTCTAGTTCTCCCAATCACCTCCGGATGCAGTGGACTGTATGGAATTATATCACTATTTTGGAGCCTTCGAGGTTGAGGTTTAACCGTCCTGATTCAAGATCGCTGATCGACTGACCGCTCGTTAGCGCAGGGAGAGGGAAGGGAAGGTGGGAGGCACTGAACGTTAGGTCGTTCAAGGTATATCAAGTATAAGTAAAAGCCCCAAACATATGTGATACGTAATTCGTGTACGCATCTCTATTTTTATTTTAAAAAAAAATACTTAAAATACAAAAAAAAAAATTAAGCTAAAACCACTTCCCAAGAGAATAACAATTTTTATTAAAATTTTGCGTAGATTTGTACTAACATAAAAAGCCATTATCAAAACACCCCTAGAGATTCCGCCGGCCGACATTCGTATGAAAAAACCCGGACAACTCTACTCAGTTGCCTACTTATGTAGAGTAATTTTTCGTCTGTTGAAGCTTTCACACTATCAGGGTACTTGTGGCTGAAAGCTTAGACGAAAGCTACGGGCTTTGGAGAAGGATAGGGCGACAGGACGCTCAATGGGTGTGAATGGGAAGAGGCGAATCCCTTGATGATCCAACGGAATGCAAATGCATTGTTGCATTTTTGTAAATTATAAAAATTGACGCTTGCACAGTTTCGGGAGATTCTGCAAGACGAACAAGAAGATTGTTTCTCATTCAACGTGATGAGAAAAATGATGGGTAGAAATAAGTTATAGTTAGAATGTAGTGAAGACTAAATTTATATTATACATCATCTAATGAAAATATGCCAATATATATGTATATAAAAATTATGTATATACATAAATTAAACAACGAATTTAGTTATGCAGTATATATTATATTTATTTACTCACAGTAATGAAATTCTTACGGTATCATCAAACTGTATTTTTAATATAAAAAGTCTAAATAATATTACAATCGGTGGGAATGGACAGATTATGCAAATTTGATTCATTATTTAGACATCTGCGTTCTATTCTTTTTTTTTTAAAAAAAAACATCATTATTTATTTTAGCTAATAACTAAATTTGAATTTAATTAAATTAGTTAAAAATATATATTTTTTAAATAATTATATGGAATAAAATAGATGGATACTTTGACATGTATATATATAAATCAATATGAAGAAGAAATCATCAAAGATTATTATTTAATTTTAAAAAACTTTTAGGCGTCTAAAAATAAAGAGACTGATCCAACATTTTTATAAATTTATTTTTCAATTCCACATATATATTTTTTTACATTAACTTATATAGTTCTTTATTTTGTCATATCCAAATCCAAGCATCTAAGTTTAGCCAGTGCTCGGACTCCCCTCTGGCTAATAAAAGGTTACGTGCGCATTATAACGATTCCATCCGAGCCAAATGTCTGGCATTTTCTCGCACGGGTAGGCAGAGAGGTAAAACGCCACACCCTTCTCTCTTGGCATACCACGCTTGCCTCGCAAAATATTATGACTTCATACATATTTTCATGTCCTCCAATATCTGGTCTAACTGATCATGCCGGGTCTTTCGCGGATGACCTCTTTTCCTGTCGCCTACAACACTCGCATCATATATTTTATTTACCATCCTCTATCCTCTCATACATTCCATATAGTCAAGCCATTCCAGCGACCCAAAGACATAAATCATTATTATTATTATTAACTTTTAAAAAAAATTTAAACATTTTTTTTTACTGAAGATGACGCAGTAAGCATCGAAAACGTTTTATTTTTTAATTATAAAGTGTAATGTGAAGTAAACAACGTATTTTTATTTTAATAATTATTTTTTCAAAAAGTTAAAAACTTTTAAATGTTAATTACAATGGACTTCCACAAAGTTAATCACGAAAATTTTGAAAAACATATATATATATAAATCATGTTTAAAAATGTTTTCTTCTGTTCCTTATTACGTTATTATCACTTTATTCACTGTGTTAAACCATTGCCTTAAGTTATTCAGCCATAATGTTCTCTTTCTTCCAGGGCCCTGACATATTAATTTTCCCCTGCAAGATCTTATACTTCTAAGGATATCTCATCACATGTCCGAAATATAGATGTTTTCTAAATTTTATTGTTTTAAATACTTATTTTTATTTATTAATCCAAACCATAACATCTTCATTCGTAACTCTATCCATCCAGCTTATATTGAGTATTTTTCTGTAGATCCACATTGCCTTGTCATTTCTTCGGTAAGTATCCATGATTCAATTCCATAAAGTAATATTAAAAACACGTAGCATCCGATCATTGGCATTCGTAATCTGAGGCTGGGTTTATAACTGCTGACACCGTTTTCATACGGATGAAGGTTGAACGAGCTCGCTCGATGCGGCATTTTATTTTAACAGAATGATCTCATTTTTCATCCATTTAAATGTCGGTTGAACATTTCAAGAAGTTTATATAAAAATAATGAATAATCCTTTTAAATACGTAAACATTTGCTAAAGCAATCTGAAGTAAAATATTAACTTAAAATTATTTTTAAAAATCTTGAAAGATCATTAATTTGAAAAATGTTTTAATAAAAATAGCTTACGTAAATATTGAGTTCAATTCTTTCTGAAAACATCTACGAAACGACAATAAAGAAAAGATTTAGACATCCATGGTAGTTTTCGTGGGGTGGTTGGGCTCTTGAGAATTTATATCCATGGCCGCCATGTTGGCGTATGCAAGTTGCCTGATTTCCCTTGTGTTTGAAACAATGCACACTTCCTTCGTATTGCACACAACGCGACTCGTCACCCACGCACCGCGTTCGTCTGGCCAGACGTAGAATGTCCCAAAAGTAAACACAGGTACATATTATTATCGAGAATCGATGAAGGTTTCGCTCAAAATTTAATCCGAGAAGCATTCCATTTAAAAAAAAAAATTGCTTTTTACAAAAAAAAAATGTGTCTGACATAATTTATATATTTTTTAATATTTACAAAATTACTTTGTGGTAACATATTATATAAATAATAAAAAAAACAACTTTTTAAAACTATTGTATAATGTTTATGAGAACACATTCTTATTGTGAAGTTGTAATTATTCAGAATATAGGTCTGTGATATTTTAAATATGAATTAAATATATTAATTATAAAGATATACATATAAAATCAATTTTATCGAAAAACATTGTTGTTGCGCCACCGGGATTCGAACCTGGATCTCTTTCCTAACCGGGGAAGGTGCTTTATCCAACTAAGCTACAGCGACAATATTTTTAGCGACAATTTTCGACCCTATATGTTACCTTTTTGATATTAATACATTTAATTGTCGCTAAAAATATTGTCGCTGTAGCTTAGTTGGATAAAGCACCTTCCCCGGTTAGGAAAGAGATCCAGGTTCGAATCCCGGTGGCGCAACAACAATGTTTTTCGATAAAATTGATTTTATATGTATATCTTTATAATTAATATATTTAATTCATATTTATTATATAATGACATATCAACATGTTTCGATACCTATGGTATTCTATTCAGGAAACAATGTATACAAAAATTTCACCTATCATCCTTTGAAAACCATTCATTACTTTGATATTAACAATGGTTTAGAAATGTTACATACAAATACTAGGGGTTTATAGTTTGATACATTTGAAATTTTAAAATAAGAAAAAATGTTAATAGCAAATTAAATGTTATAAATAACCTAATCCTTTTTGCAAATAGTCACCTTTTAAATTTATTTTCACAGTAGTTACCCATAAATTTTCATAGTTATGTTTTTATCTATGCTTGTATATTTAATGGATATCGAAATATGTTGATGTATTAATAAATAGTTGTTTTAAGCAAAGTGTTTTTCTTATTATTTATAATTTACATATAATTAACAGCATTTTAAATGTCCATGGATGGAGACAATCTCAGAGATTTATTTGAGATATATCTCAATACCGTGTACAAGTAATGATATTTTGATCTGGAGATAAACTCAGAGATCAGCTTGAGATTCTTATAAAGAGACGAAAACTTAAACCATTCTATACGGCGTACACAAGATTTGATACGTGCACATAAACTTTACCTAGATACTTACAACTATATATTCTGAAAGTTGTATATAAGTCATTAAACATTAACCATTAACATAAACATGTTACAAACATTTATTGCGTTTTAATTGTTACTGAGGAGATTCAAAATCACTCAAATAACGAACATGTCGACAATGACATTTGACGTTTAACATTCTAGCGTGAAGTAAAGCGCGAGATGGTGAACATCTGAGACTCAGTGTGTACACGAGAGTTGTCGCTAAAGAACCTCATGGGAGGACAATCCATACCTCGGGGATTGTTTTGAGTCATCTAAATCTCTTCTGTGGACATAGGTATTAGAGTAGTAGAGAGCACATTAGAGATAACGATATTGGGAAGAAATTATAGAACAGATTTGGAAGTGGTAGATAACGCTCGACTTACCGTCGCGTTAGCTTCAACTGTACTTTGGATTCACTATAAGAATGTCAAGAGCTCTCAGTCTTGGTAACAGAAAAAATATGGGCTGGTCCACACATTTTTCACAACACAATGCACAATATACACGAATCAGGTTTAAAAAGCAATCATGCCCAGTCAACGGAGTCACCGAATTGCAATTGATGTAAATTATTACATTTTTTTAAATTACTAGCGTGTTCATCTACATGTACAATAGTTAAAAACGAGCAGTTCACCTGAAGTTTTACCGGCTAAAGGAAGGAAAAAAATTTGTAGCTCTGTTTTTTCCTGTTAAAGATTAGTCCTATACCTTTTTTCGGTGATATATTAACGTTGGCTTAATTAATAAGATATGATAATATATAAGAATAGCTAATTATTGATCAAAACATTTAATTGAAAATTTCGTGTTTATCTAGAAAACACCTAAATCCTTTTCAGTAAAATAATACAAGAAAAAATAATTCAGTCAATAGACTTGAATCCATTGCCATGGTGTATTTTAGTGTAATTGAAGAGAAATAAGAGAAGGATAGGAAAAGGTCCAGGTTCAAATTCCGGCAGCAACTAAAATATTTTTTCGATAAATTGATTTTTCTTTTAAAATCAGCAATGTTATCTTTGTGGTTAAGATTCATATTCTTATTAAAGGTTAATAAAACAAAGATAAAAAATAAAAATATAAAATTGATTTTTCTGTACATCTTACTTTATTTCTGATTTATTTAATTTGTATTAAATAAAATAATATTGGTTTTATTTAATTATTTAATAAATAATTATTAAATCATTATAAGGTTTAGATTCTTAAATTGCTTTATTTTCTCACAACTAGTACTAAAAATGTAATAAAATAAAATTAATTACCTCTCATGTCACATAATTTCAATTAAAAAAATAATTAAACATACATATTTATTTTAATTCTAAACCAATATATATTGTCGCAATTATTTCTACTATGAAAACTGCATATTATTTTACTATCATTAAATTCTGTATTTTTTTTACATCCTATTGAAATAACTATTTGCGGACTTTGCCTGTCTCAACAGGGATCATTCTAGAAAGACTAGTTAGTTCAATTAAAATTTTATGATTATATATTTATGTGCTTAAATAAATAATGATATTAACAATAAAAATGTACTTAACAAACAAACACCCCTATTACATGTCCTCTCCTGTTCATATTAGCCTCGGCCACAACCACTTTCATTTTTCACCGAAACCCCCTTCTCCCCAACACCGCTATCATACCACCGCCCTCCAATATCATAGTCTATTTTCTAGTTTAAGCTTTAGTTTATTACTAAAGATGACACGTTAAGAGTCAAAAACGTTTTAATTTTTAATTAAAGTATAGTGTGAAGTAAACAACGTTATGTTTTATTTTAATAATAATTTTTTTTCAAACGTTAAGAATTTTGTAAAAAGTTTTTCAAAAGTTTAATATTGAGCACTGAATTCAACGTAATGTATTTGTTACAATTTGCAATGTTATTTAATAATATTAGAAATACTTACAAATTTTACTAGAAAGCAGTCTTCTTTATCTGCCTAAGAACTCTGTTATCCATTTCTCATATTCCTGAAACAAAATAAAAATCATGAAATACGAATTTAATTATATTAAAAAAAAACGCTGGCCTGGATTCCATTTCACTGTATATTATCGGAAAATTTTACATCGGAATTGAAAACTATGTTCGCTAAATAGGATTTCTCCTTAAGCGTTTCAGTCTGCTAAGTTATGCCTTCTTCATTAATTGAATACGGGAAACGTGAACGGTTTCCGGTTATTGCAAACGAAATGGAGTAAAAAAGTAGGAAGCAATCAGGAGAGAATGTTACCTCCAGGGGCGGCGAATGACAGATTGGAAAATGTACATTTATAATGGCTCTTATTATCCTCACAATTTGGTATGCATCATATATAATAGTCATAAAACGGTTTTAATTTTGATTGAAAAATTACAAAAAAATAATTTAAAATTACATTAAAAAAATGGTTACACAATATTGCTGACTTTTCATCTGAAATCTGGATCAAGACTTTTAACTCTTAGTGAAGGGAAAGCAACCGTTTAATTTGCTGAACAAGATAAAATCATATCCAATTTTTTTTTGATAAGTTATTACTAATTTAGATTCAATTTGAGGAGTTAATGAGCATACATAGCTTGTACAATATATATATACGTAAAAATATTGAATATTGTATTTTAAAGAATTTCCACAATACGTTAATTTTATGCAATGCCAATAAGAATCTTATATTAAATAATGGGATAGCTTTAACATTGATATTAACATGATCAATAATATATGATAAAATAATAATATATAGGTAGTACAACATACATATAATATAATGTTACATGTTTCTTGTAGAAAGAAATTCTATTTCTTTAGATCCTGTTTACTTTAAGATAAACTAAATTTAGCTTTAGCTTTGTGAGTTAGTTATTACCTATTCATATATTATATAACATTCGTTCACATCGTATGAATTGAATGTAGAATATTTTTTTTAAAACTGACTATTTAAGATTTAGATGACAATTTACAGTTTCCTTTCTCTCACTCGCTCGAATAACATAAACCCTTCTTTAACGTGGAGCGGGTCCACTTTTCACCTAAACTCAAAACATCAAAAATAAGGAATTTGTTTACAAAGGCCATTTTAAGAATTAATTTAAATGTAAAATCATTCCAAATTATTACTGTTTGGACATGGACTAATACTTTTTTTATAAATAATAATAAAATTATTTAAAACCACTATTTATTGATATATAAACATGTTTCGACACCTATGGTATCTTCTTCAGGAAACAATGAATGCGAAAATTAAAAATACAAGCATAGATAAAAACAAATGGGTAAATAATTAGGACCTACTGTGAAAACAAATTTAAAAAGTGACTATTTGCAAAAATAATATAGTTATTTATAATACTTTTTTTATTGTACATGTTTATTTTTAACTTTTACACAAAGTATGATGTATTACAGTTGAATTAGAATATAAAATATTTTAGATTATATTAATTATAGATATATTAACGTATACCCTTTTTAACAGATAAATTATTTCTTGCATTTAAACTGGGATCTTATATTTATAATTCACGTCAAGTAGCTTATGAACTTAAAATTCTTTTGAGATAACTATTATGGTTAAGGGACTCTAAGAGTAGCATTTATAAGAATCTTTAATACGTTGCCCCCCCCGGAATGATCAATTTCCGAATCAAATAAATATTTAAAAATAATAGTACTATTTAATTATTTAAATAAAATGTGTATTTAAAAGAAACCTATTGACGACAACTTGTTTATAGTTAGTGGGATGATTGTAAATTTTCTACGTATTTTAGATAAAAATAATACAATAAAATGCATGGAAAAAATATATGTATTATAAATAAGATACAATAAGCACAATTTTGTTGTCTTCTGTATATGAAAAATCGATAACTGAGCCCAAACCTAACCCAACCCTGTATCACTTCAAGCATAAAATTCTCAATAGTACATTCAGCGAAATCTGTGAAAAAAGGCACAGCAATGAATTAAATTATTTCGAGGTGTGATGATAGCAAACAGGAAAATATTTACAGGCGAGCTCGCTCGCCTGAAATCTCGAAATGCATTTCCTTTATGCAAATTCTATTCGATACGTATTCTTTTATAGGGGTAATAAGAGTTTCTTTGCGCGGGTTTAAATACGTACTTGTCCAATTTACCCCTATAATGTTGAAAGAAAAGGTGTAAAACTGAAAACAGATGTAAGGTAGCAATCTGAGATTTTATATACATTTTAAATGGAAGTATTGAAATCTATTTTAGTGTTTCTCAATCAAAATATTATAATGATAATAAAATTATTCTTTAAATGTTCATTAAGTCTTCAATCCATGACTCATCACCATCTCCATCCACATCGGTTCCTCATGACAGGATTAACTCCTGCCCTACTGACTATACTACTCCCCTTTTCTCAGCATCCAGATGCTATTTTACATATTCGATCCAACGGATAGGAGAACTTCCTTTCTATATTTTGACATAGCCCCTACAACAAGCTTCTCCAAGCTATCTTCTCTTCTTGCAAGATATCCGAAAAATTAAATATCCACGATTATAGAAATAAAAATCAAAAGTCAAATACGTGAAGTTGTATTTTTTTTCAAGCTGATGATGTTTATTTAATAGAGTCCACCAAATGTTCCAAGGGAAAGGGGATTGTAGGTTAAGATTCAAGATTGCAGAGAGAGCTATGGAGAAGATTAAGATCAGCAGCCATTTGAAAATTTAACCACATTCTTAGAAACAAAAAGTTATCTCAACATCTCTAAATGCTCAATCAGAGCTTACATTCTGTACTGACTTAGAGAAGCTATGGAACGTGTTAGGGATTATCTCATGGACTGTATGAAATAAAATATGGAGGGAGAAACATGATGACTTTGAAAACTACCACGACCTTTTGTAGTCCCGCTTGTCTCTTCACGCTCAGCAATTGAAGGATCCCTCGATGGATGCTGAGAGTCATCTTTAAGACACTCGAATATTGCAGAAGGTACAGGTATTTTTGGAATCAGCACGTCAAAAATATCCAAAATCAGTTCTTACTTTTCCGGTACCAAAAAAAATAAATTATTTTATTGCCCAGTATAATCAATGTAAATTTACACAATAATTGAAAACCATTTATATTTTAATAAATTTCTTTAAATGATTAAGTATCCACTTATTTTCACCGCTTCATGGATTTAATTTGTTTATAGCAAAAATACTATTTTTACGACATCCAAAGTATAACGCAAAAAGTTCGATCATTATTAAACAAAGACAGATTTAATATGAAACTCTATTAAAATTAGTGAATAGGAGCCAGTTTCCTTGGCTCGGCAACACTGTTCGCAATAATATGATTATTCCTAGTATTAATTATTAAGTGTCAGCAAAGTTAAACAATAGGAAAAGTTTAATTGCCTTCCCTCCCTTATTTCTCTGCCCCGTGATGCGATGTGACGTCGCCAGGCATCACAATTCAATTACACGGAAGCTGTATGACCCACATACACCGTATTCTACCGTTAATTATAAGTTTCCTTAGTAATCGAAATTATTCGCCGTATCAACAAAGTTTTCGAATGCTATTGTGACTGTTCTTGACAGGGCGCAGTCGCAGGGTGCGCCGCCCAAGCAGGCAATCCATTATTATTTTTAACAATACAGCCATTTAAAATAAACCATTTCATTCTATGCTTTATGCAATAAAGGCATTCAAGTGTTTATTTGTATACGTGGTCGCTTATATTTTAAAATTGAACCAATCTTGCATTTTCCTGAATCTTCATTTATAGTTCTAAAATTTATCTTTTTGCTTGCTTGTGTATTTTATGATCAGATACGGAAGCGATTTTATATCCCATTTTTCTCTTGTTAAGCAGGCAAAAAACATATTTTACATAATTATTTACAATAAAATATTGAATAGTACTGATAAATAATTTTAATATTTGAATGCGTTTTCATAAATATACCTGTAAGAAAATATAATCTATAGACTGCCAGGATGCAAGTACTATGTTGCAATAAATAAATTCAGAGATTTAGAGCTTCGCTCATTGCTGATAATTGCTTTTATAAATACTTATAATTTGAGTATTAAATAAATGTATTACTCAAATTATAAGAAATTCTATGCAATTGTCAATTAGATGCATGTTGTAGCATAATAAATTGAAATATTTTACAGAAATCTCAAAAAATAAATATCACTCCATGTTTCATAAGAATATACTTTTATTTAAAAAGAGCACCTTCCCTTATAATTTTTTTTTTACTAATGCTAAATTTTTACTAGAAGAAATATTTGTGGGATTGAAAATATACACAAGAGAAAGATAGATGTTATAAGATAATGATTTAAAGTTTAAAATAGTTTCTTTGAACTGTTATATAATTGATTAAATTCAATTTTTATATCACATGGTTTTAAAATAATGACACTGAACGCATCTCGCACGTCGCTTCAGCACACCCCTGATGTAGATGGGTAGTATTATTACGGCAAATTCTGTTGGGTAGCCTCAAATTACAATCTGAAATTACTACCTGAAGTTTCATTGCGGATAACGGCGTAGCGGAGATGAAGGATGCTGCAACATGATTAGATCAAGAGTTATATGAGATGCAAGCAGAATACTCCATTCGATAAGTTTCTGAACACAATGTAAAATTGACCTTGTTTCTCGAAATAATAATAGCGGTACTTTGAGAAATTTGTTTGTTAACATGTAGGTACATGCAGTTTATTTTAATTAATTTAATTCAAAATTAAACAATTTTAGTGAAAAGTTATATTTGCATTATTGAAGATGTTGTGTAGGAAAATTAAATTTAAAAAAAATAAAAAAGATTTATTAATCGAAGTCTAATAACTCGAATGGTACAAAGAAAGAAATACAAATACTAGAAAATAAATAATTTTGGAAGTTCGGTACAGAGACACATAAGGTCAGTTATGATCTTAAAAGCTATTGACAGAAACAGAAAACTGGACCCACAAGTTACACTCTTTAATTTTAAAAAAAACATTTGAAAATTAGTGTGTGATCGAAGAATTACTTATCATATACTGGCTCGCTTTCTAAAATACTTTCACTTTTGAAAAACTTTCCATTTAAAAGACACGGCAAAGATTATTTACACCAAGACAACAGAGATTAGAGAGATATGTTATGATGAGAGTGAATGTACCAAAAAGGTAAGCAATAATCTACCTCTATAATTCAGACCATCATTTCTATTTACATATTTCAGTATTCAACTTAAATTACAATAAAGAATATAGGAAATTTATATAAAATAAAGTATTACATATAAGATTATATTATAGTATTACGCGACTCTAAATTATAAATGAGAAATTAAAAAAAATAAATTATATGCTATCCTAAATATAAATAAGTACCTAGATATTAACGAAACGTTCAATAACGGAAGTTTCATAATATATTATTATTAATGTTAAATATAAGAGAGTTCGGTTCAGTTTTAAATACGATAAATTTTTTTGTATAACTGGAAGTATTAGTTATTATTTCTATTGTTGATTTGTTTAAAAAAATGTGTGCATCTTTTAAATATTAATGTTACATACATTAAAAAATCTGACGTATTTCCAATATGTGACCTGAAATATCAAAAATTCACAGACCTTTCATTATTTTGAATGCCATACGCCATAATACTGGAAAAAATTTAGTTCAAAGATCATATAAAATACATCATACTGTCAATTAATTAAATGTTCATTATTTCATTAATATCCAGGTAATACATCATTTTTAATACGACACGCCAATGCTTTTAAGTATTTGTGCGATTCTCGTCTTGCGCTATAAAATTGAACAGAATCGAATACACATTTTACCACTCAAAAATGTACACATCATGTTATGGCGCGATGTTCCACAGCTGTCTCTCCGCGGTAACTAAAATATCATCCCTCGGGACTTGGGACCATGCGTCACGGGACACTATAAATCAGTGTAGCTGTTTGACAGGTGAATCAATCATAATATAGAGGAGGACTAGACAAGGGGATGTCGTGTGGTAGTGACACGGGAATGGTGCAGCGCGTTACCCCAGTTTACCCTTAAATATTAGTCTTTGTAGAGCAGCGCAGATAAATGATCTTGTAAGATGTTTTAGAATGTCCGAGAAGAGCGATAAGAATGTAGTTATTAGTCAAACAAATTTGCAAAGGTTGTACCATCCCGATAAAATGTATTTTATTATATTTTCAATTATCTTTGGGATCTCAAAGGATCTATCAAGGCTTTGAAATGCCTTTTCTTTGTTTACATCAACAATTGAAATGTCTAATTATGTTTAAATTACTTTACTTTTTCAATTATTTTATTTAAATTTAATAATGGAAATGCTAGAGAGGTAGAGTGCTAAAATTTTAATATGATAAAAGGAAAAAAAAACGTTCTTGAATTTTTTAGTATTTAAAAAAAATGCAGTACACATTAATAAAATACATAAATTATAGTGATAAATAAAATGAACCCTCCATTTGACAGACATGTATACCATATAAATAGGTACGTATACCAGATTGATATAAATGTAGAGCCA
Organism: Eubasilissa splendida; assembly: GCA_031772225.1. Classification (NCBI taxonomy): domain Eukaryota; kingdom Metazoa; phylum Arthropoda; class Insecta; order Trichoptera; family Phryganeidae; genus Eubasilissa; species Eubasilissa splendida. The sequence continues at coordinate 9,885,307 of CM062859.1, forward strand.
ATTAGAAATTGATATAGAGCCACACTTCGTTAGATTGGAGGAGAGCTGTTAATATGCCTCTACAAAGGTAAAAGGTTGCATATGGAATGCGGTAACTATAGGGCACTTAGTCTACTAAGCTCAGTTTAATGGAAAGAGCAAGAACGGTGACGATAGAAAAAGTATGGGATATGCAAGGTGCCTTTATGAGTGGAAAAGGATACATGGATCAGATCTTTTCTCTACGAGTGATGACGGAAAAGTTTTAGCGAAAAACCAAAAACTTTTTGTGTCTTTGTAGATCTGCAAAAGACGTATAATAGAGTTATAAGATAAAGGTTATGAAAGGTACTCTCTGATTACAGGGTAATAGCAAACTTATGCATGCAATCGCATCCCTATATGAAGGAAATTCTGTGTGTGTAAGAATCAATGGATCATTCACACCATGGTTTGATATTACAAAGGGTGTCAAGCAAGGTTATGCAATGTCTCAATGACTGTTTAACTTGTATATGGATAATTGTGTGAAAGAACTGGAATATATGAATATAGGAGCAAAAATGGGCGATCTTATTGTATGCAGTTTATTGTACGCCGATGATGCAGTATTAATGGCGAATAATGAACAAGAATTACAAAGGCTAGTGGGAAGAATGTACGATGTATGCGGGAAAGCGACCTTATTATGAATGTCAACAAGTCGAAAGTAATGGTATTCAAAAAGGAGAAAAGCAAGAGAACATGCAAAATATTTTTAGATAATGAATGTTTGGAACACGTAGATGAGTTTGAGTATTTGGGAAGTATGTTTGATAGAAATAGAAAGACTGAGAAAGATATCGAAAGGAGGGTGACTGTAGAGAATAAAGTGAACAGCGTTTTGAGTGGAATTATATCTTCTTCAATATTAGCAAAATTACTTTGTGACCATACTGTAAGATACTGTAGGATGGTTCCGTTAGAAGCCTGAATAATCGTCGAACTTGTAAAAGAAGATGTATGAATGTGGACGATGCGAGAATTGTGTGTTAGGACAGAAAAGTGCAGCGCTCTATCCTCTCTGCTAAACAGCGGGGTGGTAAGTAAGTAAGTACGTATGTCCAAAATAGTTAAGAATACTATTACCGACCTCATAAATTAAATAAGTTCAATGCTCAATGCAGGAGTGGTATGATATGTCTGAGATTTGTAACTGGTTAAAAAATATATTTTAGTAGGGATATCGCTATTTTTCATATATTTTATGGTTATTACGGATTACTCAACATTTTTAACATTGTTCTCAATATGTATATAATGAATTGGCGTCTCTTCTATGGTAGATTGCGTTTTTTGTAGATGGTATATTTTATAAATAGCACTTGTTACCGTGCCGAAATATCAACATAAGAACCATATACAAAACAACGCTATCTATATACCGACATATATATCATAAAACTTATTTCGTATGTGACTTTAACGTATCGAATCAATTTCATAAAAAAAAGTAACAAAGAACAATTGTTCCTGTATAATTAAAGGAAAACAACCGCTGGACATATCACAAAAAAATATCGGTACATGCATTTTATACATACATATATACATATATATTCCCATTAACATAAAACCCGAAATTGCGTAACGAAATTCAAATATTCCGTCCTGGTCACGAACGAATACCAAATGAGGGCAATTTTCGAAATACCTAGGCGATAAATAATAAATAAACATGATGCGGGCATAAACATAAATATATCGCCGGGCGCTACCGACAAAAAGGGCAAACATTTTGTGCGAATTCCACCGCGGGAGAGGGGCGGCGGCTTGTGGCGGGGCGAGGCGGGGTGGCTACCCGGGCGGAACCCTGGAATGACCAGAAGGGGGTATTTAGAACGCATAAAATTTCCCAGCGAAATTAGCTAATGCTCCGATGTGCGGAACGTATCAGCTGCGTTACTATGGTCGTAAAGTGGATGCTGAATCTAACAGGATGTTTAGAAAACTAAGACACTGTATTATTTTACAAAGACCACAATAACGTTTGTTTGCTTGCCTTCTAATTTTTTTATGACATTTAATTTTAATTATTAAATTGATTTAATCTCACTTTAGCGCAAATAAATAAGTTATAAATTTTTTAAAATAAAGTTTATTTTTCCCAATTACGTAACCTAACAGAAGAACGGAAAATAATAAAGAACCTTAAACTTCCGGAACACTAAACCGCCCCAGATTTTTTAAGGAAGATGAAAGCAGTGATTGCAGTGAACGAGACATGATAGCAGATGAGTCTCGTAACATACACAGGTCTTAAATCTTACTCTCTTTTCAACATTGCAGTGACTTAATCAAAATAATTATAAACAGAAAATAATTGTATACTATGCACTCTATCTTTATAATTATCTGATTGTCAGATCAGATGGTGCACCTAGTAGTATTTTAGATTTTTATAATAAAATCAAAAAAACTGTTTTGAGATTATTCATATAGAAAGTTTTTCCCTATCCTTTAAATCAACTCATTAAAAAATACTTAAGAGGTATTCCTACGTCAAATATGAGTGTTCCTAAAATAACCTGCGAATAATTAAACATATTATTATAGTCTCATAATTAAGGAGAACACATTATTATTGTGAAGTTGCAGTTTTTTTTTATCAGAACATAGTTCAGTGGTATTTTATTTTTATCCCGGTAGCAACAAAAATATTTTTTAGATAAATTGAATTCTTCTGGGCACCCCACGACAATGCCGCGCAAAAGTAAACAAGGACATTTATTCATATGTATTGTTTTTATATCAAATAAAAATTAAAACATACTTATAATATGAAAAAAATCATAAATGATGCAAACCAAAAATTTTTCGAAAAAATTAAATAATACTCATTAGAAGGCTTAAATTTCACTAACCGAATTTAACAAAAATAACTTTTTTTTTTTTATCGGATTTGTCGGCGCGACATTGACAGAATTATTCCGCGCGGCTTTGTCGGGACACTAATTTAACTATACACACATTGCAATAAGTAAGTATTTAATTTATTTTATTGTTTTCCTGTGTATTTTTCATTATTTATGGCAAATTATTATTTACAAAGTACTTAAATAATATTCACATTACCCACCTAAAGCTTATAAATAAATTAGAACATTGAATAATTTTTAACGTAAATTATTATAATTATAATTCATCATCTTATAATACTATTTTATTTTAGCTTATTTATATTATGAAATAATAATTTTATTAACAACCAACTGGGAAAGCCGTGATGCCAATTGAAATCACTGATGACTGTATATAATCAGTATATTTTCAGAAGGTAGGGATTGTGCACTGCCTATAATAAGTTTCTTCTTGAAATATAGTATTGATTTATTATTTGATCAATAACTGTTTATTTGAATACAAATATAATGAATAAGTTACATATTCATTCAATAATAATATTTAACAATAGAGTTATGCATCCCCATATAAGAAAGATCTTGAATTATGGGTAATATTTCAACAAAATAGAAAATTTGACTGATTGAGAGAATCAGGAAAGATAGTAAAATTCTACATCATTTTATTGGAACCCTTAGAATAGATTAATCTTGATGTCAATTTATGAGTCATATTCCTGAGTACGTAAATTTAAACTAATGAAATTAGCGTTTCACAGATTCAGTATTAAACCATTGAAGTAACTTTGAGAGTGTGGCGTTCTTTAGCGACAGAAAATGTATATTTAATTAAAGTGATTGATTTTGTTACATTGATCCTGTTAAAAGCCTCAATAGTTGACACGTATGTATGAGACGTATGAATATATGCGAATGTTGTATGTAGGGACAGAGGAGTGTGATGCTATCTTCATTGCCAATCACCACAATGAGATGGATGGTTTGTTATTTCGTCATTGACTATGTACCTTTTAACTTTATTTATTTATAAATTATTCAGAATACTGGTACCGTAATAACAAAAAAAAAAATTGTATTAAATATAAAAAGTAAAATTCTATCCTATTCCAATATCTCACCACACACGTGAATCACGATTCGAAAAATTACACACATTCAGAATCTTCTGTTTTTCTGAGAAATTATTGCATGTTTGTGCATATAACATCAACACTAACATATCGCATTAGTAACATCATCCCTGATGATGAACACCCCGCAATATCAACCTGAGAATTTGGAGTCACACGGCAGAATATTATAAAAAAATTACACATATCTACTTACCAACCTTCGTTTGATACACAAATCTGTTGATTAATTTATTTTTATAAAATACAGATAGGAAAATTGTTCATACAGTCAATAAACAAATGTCTTATTAAATTATTGTATTCGAAATATGCGTGAATTTGGCTTTCGATATTAAAACTATTTTACATTATAAACAATCTCCGGTTTGTCTGACCCATAACGCATCCCATTCCTAAGGTAAATAAGAAATGGGATGCGTGAATATTAGTAGTTTGGGAATTTTAATTTGTACAAGATGGCCGAAGGACCTAATCTCTGGAAGACGGGAACTCGACTCACCTTGCACCTGAATAAATCTTCAGTACCCTAGATCACCGATGCACCAATTCTTGTGACAGAGCACCGGTAATCCATAATAATATTACGTCTCCCCGTCTATTTTCTATGACTTGCTGCTTGGCCGCCCGCAGGGCCTAGTAGCAAGCAAACGGCAATAGCTGATGAGATCTTGACCGCGCAGTACTTATTAATCCACTAAACTATAGCAATGTCGACGCATATAAAAAGTAATTGAACAATTACTCCTGTGTATATCATGTAAATACATAAGAAACCGACGAATATCTACTTAAAATCGCCCGAAAATGAATCGCCAATGGTCCACTGAAGCTGCTTCGAAACTTAACTTCGAGCGGCAACGTTACGTTTTAAATTATATTACAAAAATAGATCTGATAGTAAACAGAGTACAATATTTACAATAAAATGATTGATAAACTCGAACACCTGGTAGTGCCGGCCGTATAAATTCAACTCACACCTTTTCTAAGAATTGTAAGAAAAATATGCAACAATAGTTGAACGAACCGGACTAGCGCGGAAAGAGTGGTATGTTCACATCAGCAATATCACAATGAGAATTAAATTATTTAAAGCAATATTCTTTATCTGTAAAATGTTTTTTCAACACTGTACTAGAATACGCCTGAAAAACAAAATTGATTCTCATTGTGACATTTATGCTGTTTCAGGGAAATTAATATCAAATTTAGTCCACGGATGGCGATAGTGTACTTGTACTCAGAGTGTTTCCACATAATAACTTCCAAAAATTTGATAGATATGGAGATTGATTAATGGGTGAGAATGGTGAACATTGTATTTATATAAAGTGATCAATTAAGCCCGCCGAGGTTGTAATCCATACTTTCATATCTTATCATTAAATATAATACCTTCGTCTCCATGTGATATCTATTATTTGTTTAACATATTTTTAGTTGGGTGCTTGATGTCACTGTTTTTCATGTTCTGGTAAGATGGTTCATAGCAACATACGTCTTTAAATTTTCTACCCACTGTTACTACTGTTTATGATCAGCGCGCCTAAGTAAACTGGCTATTACTACTATTACTTTTTATTATAACAAAATAAAAATATATAAAACATTATCAAAATGGCAGGAGGGTCGCTCGTGTAGTGTGAAAGCCCATTAAACCAGGAACGAACCCCAAGTGACCAATAAGCCTCCGAATTAGAAACACCTATGCATTATGGGGTCTGGGGGGTCCGGCCAAAACTTTATGGCCGGCTTAAATTCCAATACCGCGGTATTGTTAACGCCGGATGGGGTTGAAAACCGCATATCGAATGCAAACTGGCCGGGGTGGGCGCCAAAGGGTTAAAATTTGGATTTCTAATGGAAATTCTCTCTTTGTTGGTTGTAAATTCTTGATTCAATTGTTTTCATTTATATGGCTTCACCACAACATACGTTTCCCTTAAAGCGTTTTGTATCGGTGAGTAATTTACTGTCACAAACAAAAAGTCTTAAACAGCCGTCTCCAATGTCCTTTATAAGCTGTGCGCGTGCGCATAGTGCTCTCGACAATAAATAAATAAAATGAAATTTACAAGTAACTAGCAAAAATAAAATAGTTATTTTATTAAACACGATGCAGGCTTTGCCTAGTATGAACGAGATTTGTATCTATCTCCAATTACAAATGTACGGAGCTTAAGACTGTCAGACCATGAATAGTGCAATAATAAATTTAGTACACCATCGAAAATCGAAGGGTCCAAGAGACAGGGCACATTCTTAGTCACAATCCATACCTCAGAAATATAATTTATAGAAGAAGACAGAAATGACAGCTGAGACAAAAAAACATTCACCAAATAATGAGTAAGGAGAAAATAGACAATTACGCACAACTCTGGATTCAGGACGGAGATGCAAGGCGAGCATTGTATCGACAAGACGATGTGGTAAAGACAAGAAACAATCTGAGCTCAACAAAAACTATAATGTGCAGGTCGCAGATTGGATTGGTCAGTAATGCTTATTGATAGATATTACAGAACATAGAGATGTGTAAAATAGTGTTTAGTACCGCATAGCTTTCTTTATTTCTGCACTTTTTCATTCCCGATTGACTCGATTTGCAGCTCTGGATCATTTTCGGGATCCCGGGTCTCGTGATACGTTAATAATTTATTTTTTTAATAAAAGCTTTTGTTTGTTTTTTATAAACATTGACAATTTTATTTCAATTGAATTGTTATAATAAATAAAACATGTATTGACAAAAAAATACTATTTCTAAATAAAAATACAGATATAATAAATCCTTTAAAAAAAAAACATTTAAAAAATCTAATTTCAATGAAATATAAATATTGTTTCAGTGAAAGCACTCACTCATGTATGTACTCGTATTTTTATTGCACTTCACCGATAGTTGTCAATGCTAGCAAATTTCCAAGAATTTGTAATCTGTATTAAGCGACTAAATGATTTATTGTTTTCTGAACTCATTGTTATTGTTTTCTGGAACCCATTCGAAAAGTATGCTTTTTTGTCTTGATCCGAACATATCTTTTTTACTGCGTTCGTAAGACAAAAAATTTGGACGAAATTATTTTATTTACACTCTTCCAATTATTACGAATCCCAGGACTCGACATAAGCATTCCCGGGACTCGATGCATCGAAAACCCCATGTATTCCCGGGTCGACCCGGGTCAGAAACCCTAGTACCGCATGAAAAAGAAACAGCATGTGAAAACCATCCCAATACATTAAAAAAAAAAAAACATAATATATATTAATATTAATGTGAATAAGGAATACGTGTCACATTAATATTCTTACTATTTTCAAACTAAGCTAAACGCCTGTGCTATAAAAATAGGACTAACTTGCTGGTCTTCTGGAACGAGGTGCAAACCTCCGCATACTGGATCACTAGACCAGCATCTTAGCCATTAGACCAACAAGCTACTATAATCTAACATTCATAACCTGATTTTATTTACCTATTAATAATTTTTAGATTGATATGTAAATTAATATATGTTGCATATGTAAAAATATGTTTTATATACCTTACGACCTATAAAATAAAATTATCTATAATTATAATTATTAGGGAACATTGGTTGTTACAATCACTTTTTTCAGTGATAATATTGCAGGGTGAAATTAACACGATTACGTATGTATGATAGAGGCATTTATGATGTTTATTTATTAATATATTTTTCACGCCATTATGGGCTTTTACAAAATTAATTATAAAAAAACAAGTGCAGCTACACAATTATTATGGAATATATATAAAACAGAAATTATTTTTATTTATTAACTTTGTTTTATTAACCACTTATTGAGTTAAAATACATCTACCAGTTTCTAAATATCATTTTCTTCTTCAGGATGTTAATTACTAATCAAAAACATATGTTATTGTTTCTTTAGCAGAATCTATTTTCCAGATTCGAATCCCGGTAGCGCAAAAACAATATTTTTCGACAAAATTGATTTTATATGTATATATTTATAATTAATATATTAAAATAGTATTTAAGACATCACAGACCTATGTTCTGAATAATTACAACTTCACAATAAGAATGTGTTCTCCTTAATAGTATTATTACTCACTTTTTTGAGCACATTTTATTAAGACAGCTTATAAATGTGAGTATATGCTGAGAGTGATACGTAGAGAGCAATATGCACTGATATGTATGCTGAGGCTAGGTTAGGTTAGATGCACAGCGATATGCAGATAATGACATGCAGTGAATGATATTCAGTGATACATAGTGAACGACTGGCAGTGATATGTTAAAGTTCGATTATTTAGTGTACAATTTAATACTCTGACTCATTATTTGTCAGGCAATATGTATAATATTTTAGTTTTAAAAGAATTATTAGTCCTTTTAAAATCAAATAGCCGAAAAGAACTGAAACTGTTAAACTGAAAAAATCAAATAGCCGAAGAGAACTGAAACTGTTAAACTGAAAAAAAATCGTTATAGGTATACGCGTAAAAAGCAATTTACAATATTTGAATAATATTCACATGTATTTTTAAATCAATCTCACAACATTTTGGTATTAAATAACAGTTTTTTTTTCGACACAAATATTTCAATACGCACTTGCGAATTCTGTATTAATTTATTGGAAAATGATTTTTGAAAAAATGTTGAACGATAGAATTTTCACAAAGTTTCATTTACAATAAAAAGTAGTTCATCAAGCACACACATGAGGAAATAGTCCATTATGTGATTAAAAGTTCATTCGAATGCAGGTGGCTAAATATTAAATTCCACCAGGCTGAACATTGCGGTGGTGTCGTAAACCATCGGGAATGAAAATATCGGATATTTCTGTATTTTACATTAAGCTGGCTATCAGCCAGGGAGCTCCGGCGGTTACTTGAGCACCTTGACGAGGGTCTAAGTCGATTTAAAACAAAAGATTATTTTCAGGTAGGTTGTTTGAACAAAAAGATTAGAAACCGAAGTTATTTGGACAAACATTTATGAAATTAAATAACGCAAGATTGACGAAAATGATACAAAATAAGTATATACTAGTAAATAAGTCTTAATTATGTGGATGAGGTTTTAAACTATGTATTTTTTTTTTTTAATATTTTAAATACTATTATAGCATGTGCTATTAATACTTATTTGTGTGTATTTACAAAGCAAACTACACTATCGAAATTTAACATGCAGAATGAATATTATGTTTCAGGCCGATTTTGTTTGGCCGCCATTTTGATTTGGCAAATATTTATCAGTTCGCGTTGGAAAACTTCTTGGTAGCCGAATTGGGTCGATTGGATCTGCAAAACATGTGGTTTCAATACATTGGTTCCACCTCACACACAGCCTGAGCTACGTTTGAAATTATTGGAGAAATTTTTCCCAGCCCCATAATGTATAATGTGAAAATCTGGTGGTATTTATTTATTCTAGTTGGCCAATATAATATAATAACATAATTGTAATAAATCAAGTAATCGATAAATAAAAATATTTTTTTTGTTTTTTTTTTATTTCCTAGTTAATCAAAAATAATATCGGCCTGGAATATAATATTCACCGTGTACATGTTATAAAAATCTATGGTATTCACCATAACACTGGAATGTAAATTTGGGCACTAAGAAAAAAGGAAAGGAATTTATTGAATACTTTCAAAATGTGGTATTGGAGGCGGATGATGACTCCAAAAAAATAATTATTGTGCATTTTGGACATGCTTGAAGTTGACGTTGCTTGAAGAAACGATGAAAGAATCATAGGGATAGTTGAGAAAAATTGAGCAAGATGGCAGTTTCCTTCAAGTTAACAGTTAAGTTAAAAGTTAACAGGGTACACTTGAAACGTTGCCGTCAACATAGCTCAAGGTCGGGAGGAATGGAGACGTATTGTGCATCGCGTACAAGGTACTTTAGGGAACCACGACGCTCACCAGTGAGCAGGCGAATAAGAAGAACTATAAAAATGTACCTGTATATTCAAATAAATATATTATGAACGCATTGTATCCGTGAAGACGCATTGTTAGATCATAGTTCTGTGGTATTTTAATACAAATTAAATTAATCAAATAGGAAGATATACAAAAAAATCCATCTGACATTCAAATTCTTTAGTTCTAATCGCCATTGTGATATTTTATTCCGTTGTTTATCGGCCATGTCTTTGCTACAGAAAAAAAATATCCATATATTTTTCTTTAGATACAAGTCATAGTATTGAAGAATATATTTATTTGTGAGGTATGAGAGACACGAGAAGTTAAATGACGGTCAACAGTAACAATACTTCGAATCCAACATTAAGTTGTTAAAACATAAAACGAGTGGACTACCCTTAGAAAAATTCTATGTTTTTTAGAAATATTATTACTATTTAACAAAAAAAAAAAAAACAATTTGCAACCCTCACATACAAAATATCTACAGAATGAAAATACGATTTTTCACTCGCTAGCGGGGAAATACTGAAAAAAAAATATCAGCCAGCCAAATGATACGTAAAATATGAATGGTTGCGAGAAGTTGAGTAACGCGGGTTGTTGGTGCGTGCTGTGAAGGGTTGGTCGGATACATAAGAATAATATATAATACATATCACACACACTATATAGAAATATATGTATAATAGTATAAATCTTACAAAAAACCACAATTCACTTAATTTTACATTTTTATTCCATTATTGGAATAAGTGTAATAAAAATGTAAAATTAAGTGAATTGTGATTTTTTAAATCTATTAAGATTATTATTTTTAAAATACGTGAATTATTATCAACTTTAAATTATTACTATTTCTTAAATTTCTGACTATTATTCGATTACTATTTTGAAAAATTAGACCAAAAAGGTCAAATATTTACATTTCATAGGGAATTGATTCTTCATTCCAATGAAAAATGTTGTATCAATTTCCCTATGTGTGACACACAGAAAAAAAAGTGATATACCTACATAATATATAAACAAAAAATGTTATTTATATATATAATATATATTATATTTTTATTAGTAACTCCTTCAATAAATATCGATAGATTCAAGATACCTATTAAACTTTAATTATTTTGTATGAGTTGTGTGAATTTTTATTTTATTTTATAATTAAAATATTCTCAGTATTAAGGAGAACACATTCTAATTGTGAAGTTGTAATTATTCAGAACATAGATCTGTGATATTTTATTTTATCGAAAAATATTGTTGTTGCTACCGAGATTTGAACCTGGATCTCTTCCAATCGGAGGAACGTGCATTAAAAGATTATTCTACAGCACACAGTGCATTGACAATATTTTTTTTTTACATTTTTCAAATTGATACATCGATCGTTCCATTATTTGAAAGCCATCTACTTTATTTTTACGGAATATCATTTTTATTAAATTTTGGACACACTGATACAACTTATATATTATTAAGGAGAACGCATTCTTATTGTGAAGTTGTAATTATTCAGAACATTGGTCATATTTTAATATTTTTCGTTTATTTGTATATCTTTGTAATTAGTGCATTTAATTTGTATTTAAAATATTCTTTACTAAGTAACGTTTCAACATAATATAAATAATATATGGCAAAACACAGGTAACACAAGAAACTGTGTAATTAAAAGGTTGGTGATTTTTATAAAGAGAGGTAAATATAACCGTGTTGTAATTATTTTAAAAATATATATGGAGAATAGTTTCAGAAATATGAAATAGCATATTTGAGTATGGTTTTCTGAACTAGTCTGTGATGTTGCGGATGTTTACTTTGTATTGCTGGTGCCACGGTGATGATGGACACCGTATCAGGATGAAGGAAGCTAAACGAAGTGATGCGGTATCATATAAATATCTGGTTGGCAGATTATGTACGCCAAAGAAAATTGGAATATATAATAAAGATGTCACATGGTCCTCGGTCGTGTGAAGTATTTTAATTTGCAAAGGCTATTGTATAATTTTTATTTACTGTATAAGTTACTAAATTCAGATATCCAATTATATTCATAGAAGTTTTATTATAAATTGGTAAATAACCTAACCCAACTATTTTAAATATATTAATTAAACATATATAATTGTATGTATATGTATACATTTATAGAACCTTATTTTTTTTTAAAGAAACGCAATATTTTAGATAAGCAAGCTGTAGTTAAGGATTATGGTAAGAATTCTTACGGGATATAAAAAAGTATTTAAATATTTGCTATAGAACCAAAGCAGAAGATAATGTCAGCCATTGCTGAAATGGCATTTAGTTAAGACACCTTATGACGAAAAGACAACTGAATAAAAAGTGTTAGAGCGGAGGTTTTTTTCACTGAACATAAAACTGATTATAGGAATCAGATGATTACGGATGGCAGAGAATAAAGACTTTTAATTATATAGTAGATATGAATTATATATGCTCAAATTAAGCTAGATGGATAGAGTTAGGAATAAAAATGTTATGATTCGGATGAATAAAGAAAAATAAGTATTTATTTTAATTATTATATAATTAATATTAAAACAATAAAAATCCTAAACCCAACATGTGATGTCATGATGTGAGTCATCCAGAAAAGTATCAGATCTCCCACCCCACAATGCAAAGAATTAATGAAATAGAAGTCGGGGCCCTGGAAGAAGGAGAACATCAAGGCAGTAGAACCTAAGGTAATAACACTAGGTGATGGTATCCAACGGCTGTTGAACGGATAAGGTACGAAAAGAAGAAGAACAATAAAGCGCTTCAAGAGAAAATGTAATTTTAATCAATAGTTAAGATAATCCGTTTAGTATTGATAATTAATTGTTAGTATCATGTTAAAGGAAACTTTAACAACTAGAACAGTATTAATTTTGCAAGTTGCCAATGTAGGCCAGAAGACAAGATGCTCGTTACATATAACAATTTAATTTCCTCTCACATGCACATCTCGTGATCGATATAGTTACCTCTTATGTAGCTTGTCGTATCCCTCCGCCGCAAGCACACATCTTCAACATTTACGAATTAATTTGTCATTTTATTTTTTGCACTATATTAATTCATTTTATTAAGCTTTTTGGGGTTATTTAATGGCAACTAAATCAAAACATTAAAATTACTTAAATCAAACTGATTTATTAATTTATGATAATTTTTTCTCATTCTCTTAAATTATGTGAAATATTAAAATCGGTGAAACATAAATTCTAAATGAAAATTGTTATATTAAAATTTCGCATAAAATGCTTTACAGCTGAGACAAAAATAAGTTACTTACCATTACGCCGTTTCTCTGCGGGGTTAGGTAGAGAGGATAGAACGCCACGCTCTTCTGTCCTGGCACACAATTTTCGCCTCATCCACATTTAGACATCTTCTCATACAGGATTGACGATTATTGAGGCTTCTAACAGGACCATCCTTCAATATCTGGTTTACCTAGTCGTGCCAAGTCTTCCGCGGACGTCCTCTACTTCTGGTACCATCAACGCTTGCGTTATATATCTTTCTTACCATTCTCTCCTCATTCATATGACCAAACCACCTAAATGATCCTTTCTTAATCTTACTCACTATATTATAATCAGCTTTGCACTCTTTCCTTACTTCTTCATTATTTACTTTGTGATAAATGGATCTGCCAAAATGAAATGAGGCATAAAGAAGAAAAGCTCTTGAGGCTACGAAATTCAATTGTTGAACTCTGTAATATATAATTTCAAACATTTACATTATTTATGTACAAATATTTTTAAAAAAATGGAAGTAATAGTAATTATAGTAATGGAGCAGTTTATTTTTGTATTAATATTAATTATCTACTAAATAATGCTGTTGAAATATGTTGTATTATCTCGATAATGGAGCATTTTAGGGAAAATTTTTAAATAACATTTTATATTCAGAATTTTACGCTACATTTATGGTCAAATCTATCTAAATTTCGTTTAAAACATTCTGTATATTTAAATTTCAGAGTTGAAAATTAGTTGCGATTAAAAACGATAAATAATAGAATAACAATTAGAAAAAATCCTCGAAAATATATTTTTTTAATGACTAGACTCTCTTTTGACAGATACCACTTTGTTAGGAATACCTTTCGTTTTGTAAACTTTTTACCAGAGAAAGGATAATAGTATTAAAATGTTTTACTGGAGATAACCTCATACAATTTTTTAATGATTAAACCCACATTTTACCAGGATATGCAGCGGTTCGTTGAAACATCTTTGAATTTTCAAAGGCGTGGTGATTTCAAAGAAAACAAATTTAGAATAACAAAGATGAAATAAGCAGAGTTCTATAAATGCGCATTTTACCTTTTCAGGATGCTCCTGTGGAGTTTAAAGACCATTGTTTTATCCGACAGTGCCCCTACAAAGTTGCCCCGGCATAAAGTACAGAGGCGCACTCACAATGGGGAGGTTTGTAATTAAAAACGGTGCAACTCCCACTCCTGCACCCTGAAGAGTGACGGTGCATAGCACTTTATTACGGGCCGAGGCTTGGTATTTCATATTACAAGTTACCGAATTTCAGCCGAGGATATTACCATGTATATGACTCTAAAATTCCACGTTAAGTTCGCTACTTCTGTATCCAGGCATTAGCAAACCTTCAAACACGTTAGACTAGTTAGGCTTTCAAATGTAGTAAGAAATTAGTTAATCATCATCATCATTTTCAATTTGCATCACCGCCGACGGCTTTTGAACGCACCTTGCCACAAAACACGCCGGTACTGATCGGATAACAAACAACAGTAATATACGCCGGCAGCCGTTCGCGGACCAGATACTTTGCTCATGGCGTTTTTTTGACAAGTTCACAAGCAAACGCTCCTTGTTGTAGACTTCTTAATGCATATACTTCTATCTGTTACTGTTGACGCAAGTCAAATACCACTGTGTATTTCTTCGGTCCAATAATCCTTTGATATACCTGTCCCTGTCTGGTTAACTTATAACCTATGGATTTCAGCCGACGGGCGGATAAAATATTTTCGATCGCCGAGGTATTAACAACGTGTTTCTGTCGAAAGCGTCGCCGTGGGTTGCAAGTTATCCGGATCGGGAAATCGATTTCGACAACGTCACGAAGTGCAATGAGATCTTCCTTCTTCATCAAGACAGTGCGAATCAAGGGATGTGTAATTTGGCGATTTTTTTATTTAATTTGTAAAGAGAATATGTCTTAACAGTCGTTCCTGTACGCAAGACGTATCCAAGCCACTTTAATTGTTATTTTTTTATATGTTATTCTATCACTAGTATAGTTACGAAAGAGACGGTACCTCAAATAGAATAACCCAACGTGCGTGTAGTACAAAATTTATGATAAGTGAACTTTAAAATAATCATGTTACACCACAATGTCAATGGTGGTAGAGACTTTTCCTTACCTCGGTAATTCCCACTCCGTCCAATAATGATTCTCTTACTACTTTTCTAAGTTATCTTCTTTCGGCAACCTGGATTTTTAAAATCAATCTCTTTCGGAGGGTCCATATTAGCTATTTTGTGTTCTCAACTTTTTTCAATTCCCGGGACTCGAAAGTCAAATTTTCAAGTCCCGAGGATCCCGGTAATCGAATCCATCAATTTTATTTACTTAAAAAGAAAGTATATTTTAGTAATTGATGTACCGTTATTAAAATATATTTTTAATTAAGGATTATCTATCTAAAAAAATATAAGTTATTGTTAACTTATTAGAACAAATTAAAACTGTTTGATGAAATATTTATCGATTTATAATGTGCTAGTAGTTTTTTTAAAATGAAATTAATTTTTCTTATATATTTAATACAAAAAACATTAATAATTTAAAAAATCAGTTAATAAAATAAAAAATATTTAAAATGAACAATTAACATTTGGTTAAAGTTAACTAAAGTCCCCTAATAAAATTATTCAAATAATTTAATCCCATCCAAATTTTATTTTATCCAAAAAGATGACATGACTTTATCTTAAAGATAAAAGATCACATTTTACATAGAAACATATCCCCAGTTTGAACAAATCAACAAAACTATTTACTTTAGATTATTTTTGTAAGTAGTTAATATCTTTTTTATATTTGTATTTAAAATATCTTTGGAGTAATTTCTCTATGCAAACCTTTATGGCTGACTATACAAACTATGGAAACATTTTATTTTTTTATAAACATATTAAACATGCACCGTTCGTCGCTGGGTAATTACCTACTGTACGATAAAGATCAAATGGAATTAATTCAACTTGTTTAAAATAAATAATATCAAGAAAAATTACAGTCTCAAATCTTAGGCTAATTTTTTTTTAATTCCCAGAACTCGAGACAGAAAAAAACATGGAATTCCCGGGCTGTCTCGACACAGAATCCCTAGTCCATATTTAGTGACCGTTTATTAAAGTGAGTCTATGCACAGCTCTAAAGACAGTCAATTTGGTTTTGATCACCTCATTATTTTGAGATTAATTAATGTCAAGTATAATTAGCTTAAGAAGTTAAATTATTAGAAATAAATTTAGTCTAGTATTAAAAAAAACTTATAAAACGTAATTAAAAATTTAATTCTTTGTGATATATAAAAAACGCGTAACATTCAACCACCACTGCAAAGAAAAACGGTGATTTTTTACAAGGAGGTAATTTATTTACAATTTTTTTATTGGCACTTACTAATGTACATATTAAGATATTATTTTATAATTAAAAATTAAAAAATTAAAAAATAATGGCCGCGTCATGTCCATTCCCGTGAAGCTCCTCCGCCATTGCCCGTTTGACTAGCCTGTAACTTTTCTTGGTGCACATTTATTGAAAACAAACTTAAAATTAATACTTATTCAAAAATAAAATATCTAAAATGTAGCACATCAAATTAAAAAAACTGTATTTTATAAAATTTGGAACAGTATAAAAAAAAATCTCTAAAAAAATTTTTTAAGGTTTTTTTTAAACGATTTAAATATTTTATTAAATTGAAAAAATCGCTGCATTGTAGATAATGCTATCTAAAATATTTTAAATAATATTTAAAATCAATCAAAATTAAATTGTAATGTTCGAAAAATATGGTTTCTAGAAAAACGCGATATAATAAAAAAAAACGTGACTTACTTAACGCGCGCGGCTGAACACCTGGCGTATCGTTATTGATTCTTCATATCTCGGTCAATTTTTGGAATTTTTCCAAGCGAGTATGCTTATTTTTTTTTTTTTTAATTTCAGGGTGGTATACGTATCCTTAACACTGAATATTTCATTTTCCCGTTAAAAATAATCTGGGTTCAAGCACAGATTGCAACTATATATGTTTTCTTATCTTGTGACTCTTGTGAAGTGATTCATCTAATTTCTTTCAATGAAAACGGTTTAATTATTATTGAACTTGGGTCAACGCTCACGGCACCTCTCTGACAGCACCCCCGTACATATTAGTATGTATCCCGGCATTTTCATCCCTGGCACTATAAAGGTATTGCAAATTACGAAAGTGCACCGGCCGCCGCCCCGCGTGCATCACGACTCCGGTACGGAGCTCGCCGTTATGCTAAACATGAAAAACATGCCATACATTTTAATACGCTGCAGAAATTTTATGATCACACTATATTCGCTCTCTTATACCCCCCCCCCACCCTGTCCCTCCATCTCGAGCGTTTTAAAAAAACGTCAAATAATTTTGGATCATTTTATAAAAATGATTCCATATTCATTTCACGTTTAACTGACTGCGATACATTCTCACGCCCCGCCCCGTAAGCAAAGTACCAGTAAAATGTTGTTTATTTAAAAATAAAAAAAAAACCGAAAACAATATTCTGCGTTTATATAAAAGAAGTAGTTTTTTTCGCATAATCGTTCCATTTTAATACGGCAAATTTTTCTCTTTATCTTAATTGCCATAGTTTGTTATTGAAACACTGAAGCACTTGCTTATGACTCTCGTATTGGTTGGAATGCAATTTTTTTGAGTCGCGGACAAATAGGTTTCTCAAAATGAAGTCATTGTTCGGCGAGTAGACAAATTAAATATAAAATAATTAAAATAATACCTATTTTATTCTTACTGGTGGAATCGATACGTCTTGAGAATGTCAGAGGAATGGCAACCACGATGTATCTTCTCGGTAACTCCAGACGGAAGGTGCCCAATGAGGATAGGTCACCGCAGACTAAACTGGAATAAAATATATCAAGACATATTGTACCTTGATTGGTCAACAAGTATCGGAGTGGCGCAAGACAGGGGAAGATGGAAGCGCTTTGTCTTTGATTTGATTGACTTAAGACTTGAAAAAGAATGATGAAGAACATTTACACAAAAAAGTATTAATAGGTAATTTTTAATTTACTCTAAAATGTATTTACTAAAAGTATTTATTTAAGAGAAATAAGGTTGTTATAGAAGACGTTTATAAGATTTTAATTTTAATTTAAATGTGTACATGGAACGTGTCACGAAAATACTCTTACCATTTTCAAACTAAGCTAAATGCTTGTGCGGAAAATAGGACTAACTTGCTGGCCTCCTGGAATGAGGCTCCAACCCCCGGCCACTGGATCACTAGGTGAGTGTCATAGTCACAGGACCAACAAACACGTCACATTAGATAGAGTGGAACTGAAGTAGGAAAATATAGTGCGAGAGAATTAGAGAGGTAACAGAAGAATACCGGATAATATTTTGTGAAATTAAATTAGTAACGTGGAAAGAGGCCATAAGCGGTAGAAGGGAAAAGATTAGACACAACTGAATACTAGGCCGCTCAAAATGGAGTGAATGAGACCTAACATGGGATCCGTAACATCAGCCAGAGATATCTGAGACATTTGGCATGAAAACCTGAGAATACTAATATGCATGATATATTACTATATGGAGAGTTGATGGGAGACAGGAATACCTGGTGAACGTTTGTACAGTCTATTATAGACCGGCATAAATGGCTATCGAGATGATAAGCGCAAAATGATGACTGTGTGAAAAAGAATAAGACTAAAATGTATTTTTTTTAAATCTCACTCTTGCATGTTGGGGACCAACTTTCAGGCAGCAAACAAACATTGAGTAGTCACCTATAATAAAGTTAATTAATTTCCCATTTGCGCCACTATGTCAAACAAGCACGCTCAGTTAAAACGTCACAGTCACGCATATTGTTCCAATTTCTAACACTGATGACGCAGTTATTGGACGGGTGCAGTGTACAGTGTACAGTATACATTGTGCAGTGTACGGCTGGCTAATTGGTGCGATGGATTTTCAGTGTTTCCATCGTCCGATTCAGTTATGAAAAGAGCTTTACGCTCACTGCCAGATATTTACGGGTTCGACATGCAAATAAAATCATTAGGGTGGATATTTGAAATTCTATCGCGTTCGGAATTGGAACGTATTTTGACAAAATATGAAGTCAACATCATTAAAATGAACTAACCAACCTTAATAAAAAATGGTTATAATTTTTTTTATTATAAACGTTAACCAAACGAATATGTTAAAATCTTTTATTTTTTTAAAATAAACTATTCGTTGTACCTACTACACTCATGTTACGTCAATTCGTCACTATTATCGTTTCAAGATTTATTGTGGATTATTGATTGCCTATACGAGTATATGTATATTCCCATTATTATGAAAGTGGTCTAAGTCAATAAATTGAAAAAAATTAGTTTATCAATTATTTTGCGTCACATTGTTACAATTATGAAACATTTGAAGCGTTATGTTCAGTGTATTGTTACGACATTCAACGCTATTCAGTTAGTGTTTATTTTAATAATTGAGAAAGTCATTTCAACTTTAAATTGTTTATTGTCTTATAAGCTACATACAACGTTGAATATGTCAAAATAAATAAAGACTAAATAAATTTTGAAATTTTGTTGTGTAATATAAAAATATTTTTTAATCAATTCAAACACAAACCTTTAAATATATCGAAACGAAATAAACATGACGTAAACCGTTTTCATAATAATGCACACATATATAGCATAGCTATCTCAATTTAGGGCAGATATTATGTTTTATTACTTACATTAATATAAATATTTTAATGTTATAAGCTCATGTTGGTATTGCAATTCAGGTCGAACGAGAATCCAGCAGAATCGAAGGTGGAATAAGGTTTTGAAATTTGATCCTTGAGGTTATCATAAGGTTCACAAAATTATTTCCCCAGGGAAGAAACATTAAAGTACGTATGTAGAAACTTATTTGATACGTTTATTAATTTATTCGTCTGGCCAGTTTTAAATGGGTTGTTAGGGATGAGAATTTTGCCCAAGTGCTTTAGGAAATATGTTAACGCGAAATTAATTACATTCTTTTATGATTATTACGGAGATATATTTTTAATTTTATTTCCATTAACAGATGAGACAACTACTAATATTATTGATGCTGATAAGATATTGTTTGGTGATCATGATACACAACGCAACTATACAGGATGAAACAGACCTAATCCACAATATTTTATGGGTGGATACTTGAGTACATTACGAGTCGAAAATGTTCAAAGAATATGTGCCTAATCACAATCATATCAGAGATATAAATATTTAAAAAAAAATCGTAATTATGCGATATTATATTACTTCGAAATTATATATTGAATACAAACAATTAAAGGCCATCAAATTTCAAGCAACCAGACAATTTTTTGTTAGATAATTTAGGGCCCGAAGCAACGATAGAGATGTATGGATAAATTTAGCAAATATTTATTTAAAATTACGTAGACTTAAAGGTTAACATGATTTAAAAAAAATTTCAAACAAAAATATTTTCCGTAATGGTCTAGAATTTGCATATATTCCTTGAAAATTTTTGACTCGTAATTTAATCAAGTATCCACCAATACAATATTTTGAACTAGGTCTGTTACAACCTGTAGAACAATAACGTTAACATATTTCGATTTTTAGAAACTCCTTCATTACATGATTATACCATATTTGTCTTGATCACAAAGGATGGAATATTGTGGACAGGGGATGGAACAGTACGATAGTGTCAGGCCTCGCGAATTAAAATTTTCATTAGAGTCTCTAATTAGCGGTAAAAGTCGCTGTACGTACAGTCTGCATAAATTCTATATCATTATTTACGTGAATTTAGAGAGCAAAGTTGCATTCGTGTACCCTTACCATATTTTTTTACAGACGTAACAAACATAGACAAAATGTTTTTAACTAATTAACTTACTATCACACCGTTTCCCCACGGGGGTATAGGCAGAGAGGATAGAACGCCACACTCTTCTGTCCTAACAAATAATTTTCGCCCAATCCACATTCATACAAGCTCGTCGATTATTGAGGCTTTTAACAGGACCATCTTCCAGCATTTGGTTTTCCTGGTCGTGCCAAGTCTTACGCGGACGTCATCTATTTTTGGTGCTATCAACACATGCTTCATATATCTTTCTTACCATTTTATCCTCATTCATCCATTCCATATGACCAAACCACTTACGTGATCCTTTCTTAATCTTACTCACTACGATAAGATCAGCTTTACATTCTTTACTTATTTCTTCACTCTATCATAAATGTATCTGCTACGTATACGCCTAATAAATCTCATTTTCACTACATTCAGTCTACTTTTGTATATTTTCTGCACACTACTGGCATTTACAACCATATGCATATTCAACCGAGGCATTTCCCCAGATAGTAAGAGATCTAGGTTCGAATCCCGGTGGCTACAACAATATTTTTTCGATAAATTGAATTTTTCTGTATATCTTTGTAATTAATACATTTAATTTGTATTAAAGATATTATTTCACTTAAAGCGCCGTTCACTTCGTTCCCTGTAGTCACCCTCCTTTCGATATTTTTCTCAGTTTATATATATATATCGAGTTAAATATTAAATTATTCACTTATTACAATAATTATGACTGTATTTCGGCAAAATTGGTTTGTTAGTGCATTATTTGTTAACTAGCGATGCGAGTATTGATGGTACCAGAAACAGAAGACGTCCACGAATGATTGAAATAAAAACAGATATTGGAAAATGGTATTTAACAACTTGACTTCCTCATTAAAATCTCAACACAATTAGCAAGAATGAGAAGTGAAGAAAGAGAAGAAATGTGAATCAGGCAAGAGTTGTGTGTCAGAGAGGAAGAGCAGCATTTTATATTCTCTATTTCCTTCTGGAGGAGCGAGCTCAACCATTGTCCGGCGGTCAAAACGATGTCGTTCATTGATTCCAGCAGTCTTTTTCTTATTCTGGCAGTCTTTTCTAATTGATTTCTGCCTTCTGCAAATTTTTGTGTAGTACTATTGAACTAGTGAAGGCCGAACATTGTTATGCTGTTATATTGAATACGTATTTGATTCGCGCCAAAGTGTGCTCAAAATGTGCAGAATAACTCATGCGGTATATTTCAAATAATATTTTTTGTAAGCTCGTCATCTTCTCTTTTTAAGTATATTTTTTTTCATTTACATCGTCGCAGAAAGTGTCTAAGATACTCGACCACCATAGTTATATATTCTACTAATTAATGAATAGATATGAAATAGAGTGTACAGTTGGGGGTTTGGAATTGGGACATTCTACACATTTTCTTTGTGGAAACATCAATCCGATAGTTTATAGCACATTTTTGCAACAATAAAAGTATTTACTCTTCGAAAATTAAATTCTTTGTGTAAACAAGACGTATTTTTTACATTAATGCATATTATATTGTCAGCGTTATAATTTTAGTTCTAATCGAGTCATATATTTTAAAAAAAGTCGCGGAGCTATTAAATTGCGTAAGTGGTAACCAAAGTAACACTAAAATAAAAACATTGAAACAAGGAATTTCCGTTAGTTCATATATATTTGGTAGTCTGTGATTTTCTCTGATTATTTTAATAATATATTTGTGAAGATAGTGATTTTGGGGGAATAGAATCTAATTCTCTCATTACGTTTCTGTTCTAATATTTTTCCAATATATAAAGAAAGGGTTTGTTTATCAACACATAAATTGAACATCTTGTTTCATCCCAAAAGGCTTAACTAAATTCAACGGTTAGCTTATAATAACCCCTAAGTTAGGCAACGTTGCCATAATCCATGTATTCATGGAAACACATATAATCGATTTAACGATAAGTTGTATTTGTGTTTTGGTTATGTTTAATCAGCTTAATTAATGTTAGATTTTGAATTATTCTAAGCGCCTGAATAATGACTGCTAACATACGTTTGAGGATAATAAAGTATCTACGCGTTAATTGTTTGAATTAATTAATACTTCATCTGTGGCGGACCATCTTTAGAATTTTAAATATTATTATTCGTAATTTCGTAGGGTTTATATTAATATTAAAATACATTTTTTTAAATAAACCATACACAAAAACCAATCCATAATATATTCTTCAGAATTGCTTATGAATGACTCCTAACATCTGGCAAATTTTTAATTTCAGGGCTGAAAATATCCGGTGATTTTGTAGTGAAGAAGTCGTCAAGACAATTTTGAAGAGCGATATTATAAAAGAAGATTCGGAGATTGCTGGATAGAGGATGACAATTGTGAGAATCTGAACAAGTTCAGGAGAACAGGTCGGATGTGGAATTACTTCCCAATCGAGCTTTCTTGAACAGCTGCTTTTGTAATGTAAGCAGTATGCGGACGGGCATTATCATGCTGAAAAATTATTTGATGCCGTCTTCTCGGTTGTTGTTTTTGAATTGCTTCAATTTAAAAATAATTCATATTAAATGACGCCTTTTTGTCCCACCCATTACAACTACTACGTTGATTGACACTAGCTTTTTTAGAGTTTTATTTTTGTACACTGCATTTTATTTAACCAAAAATTAATTAACTTTCTACATTTAAAAAAACTCAAAACATATTTAATAAAACAATACTATGACATTATATTTGTTTTGTCTTACGCCTCAGTTCATGCTCGTCAAAAGTCAGTTCATTGACAGTTGATACTCGGTTGGCAGAATTTGAATGTCCAATGCAGCAGTCTATACTAAATAAAATTTTGTAGTTTAACACCTTTTGTTTATATATTATATTTAAAAGAGAACTTCTGTCGGTGTCTATGACTCTAGGTGACGATTGGGCTCACGTGTCGAACCTCACAGTAAAATCAAAAGCAGTGTACATGGGACAGTACCGTCAATCTCAAGCGGTGATTTCTGAGATTTATATTAACCAAATCTCTGAAACTTATCTCATCGCGTCTCATTTACGTCACGTGGACACGGGTCATAATGATGAAAAATTAATATTTGATAGATTATGGTTTATTTCATATATCAAAATATACAAAATATTTATTACGTATGTTTATTTATCTAGGTACACCTTTGTCTATTTTTGGGTTTTTACATAACATTACATCCTTAACAAAATGGCTAGTTTCAGAATAGCCTTAAAAAATGTATTTCCAATATAATACACTATGTGTATGGTGTCAAATATTAAACCACACTAGACTCAAATTGAGATATTTGACGTTAAAAATAACTTTACTATAAAATTTATATGAGTGCTTCACTGTGCAGTGTTAGACAACTGACAAGTATGTAATTAATGAATCAACGTAATATACTGTAGAACTCATTTGCGTTAAAAATAATTTGCAAATGTCTAAGTTGCTGAGTTTTTTGCAAATAGAGAATATTACATTTTTGGATTTGTAAAACGCATTTTTGGCGCATCTTGCGAATCGGCCGCGACCCATGTCATTGACACCTTTCCACGTCCAAATTCACACCCATAACCTTTCCTTAATGTTCGTCTTGAGTGTGAAACGTGACCTTGACGTCAGCAGACATCAACGTGACCGATACTTGTTCGATCGCGACATCACGATAGCATTTGGGGTGTGGATTTGTTCAGCTCCAGTGCACCAGACTGTATTTGTGATCTTGTGTTTAGTGATCACGTAGTGTCGTTTTGTGTATGCCGCGGGTGAAGTTGTGATATCGCCATCTTCAAATGGAAGCGAAGATTTGCCCATCCGCGTGCCGTTTGTGTGATCTCGGCGGCTACTAAAGGGGTAACGGAGGCATCATATACAAGGTAAGGCGAGCAGTCCTTCCGAATCCCAGTTCCCTGAAATCACTGGTCCTTCGACTGAAACCCCTATCCCATCGTTTACCCTTATCCCTTATATCCAGGTTCCCTTATTTCCTTCCTTTACCCCCCCTGCGGCGATTCCGATTTACGACCGGAACCATCGTAATACAATCCGCGGGACGCGCGATCCGGAGATCGCGCAATTCGTTCATTAGATGTTACACACATTATTACATAACACAATTCAAATATTTATTCATTCAAGGACATAATATATAATAGGATTACTCGAAAAAAAAATTCCATGGTGTAAAATATTTTACGTTATATCCTATTTAATAATATCATGCTTCAGTAATATTGTAAAACCTCCTTATCCCCACAAAACTTGTGAAACGTAATGCACGTATAGGAATAGCAAACTGAAGCTATTTAATTAAGGTGAAATATGCTCCTGCACTTATTACCCTCAGGATTAAAAATTACCCGGGTCTGTTTAAGCCTCCCCAGGAATTTTTCCTCCCCCTAGTTAAAACAAATAAAATACGCGTCGAGTCTCGCGCCGTACAGAACATTGAATAAATTTTAATGTATGCAACACGCTCGGTTCAAATAATTAGTATTCTTTTCGCCTTTTAAAAAACATCCCAGACCCCCATCTGTGGTACAGAATGCACAGGAAATTGTTCACTCATTGCTGTGCTCTTTTTAGGCGACATACTTTTTACCTACTCTGTGAAATTATAAGCATTTTGACACCATTCAAAAATGTCTCTAGTCTTGTCATTATTAACATGATTATTTTTAATGAGGCATTGGTATCACTGGGAGCTTTCAAAATGAAAAATGCCAAGGAGGAAATTTGTGAGCGCTTGAAAAATATACTAGATCTGGTATTTTATACTGGTCCTAAATTCTAATTACGTACATATTTAAGTACCGTTTTATCTTGATTTATAATAATAATAATATATTTTTCGAATTCATTATTATTGCATTTGATTACATGACAACTGTACATAAAATAGGTGCACCCATTTGTGGTAACGAGTGCACACTTAGATAACTGCACACGTAGACATCGGCATATAATTAGCCAGCATATTATTCTTCTGTCGTGAATTTGTGTCAACCTCACCAAATTTTTTAGGAGAACACATTTTTGTTGTTTCAGCACATATTTCTGTGGTATTTATAATACAAAATAAATTAATCAACTAGAAAGGTGAATAGATTTTTAAAAATTATTATTATAGATTTATTCCATGTCTTTCTAGTTAATTAATTTAATTTGAAACCTAACTTAGTATTTAAAAAAAATGTATATTTATATGTAATGTATATATTTATATTACTTAATGTGCAGTTGTCTATGTTTGCACTTGTTACTGTGTGCAGTTGTCAATATATGCAGTAGTCTTATATATATTTGTCATGTGTACAGTTACCTGGTCACCATTATATACATATGTGCCTGTTAAGTTATCAGATTACTCGCCTATGATAGCTATGTACAGCTAGAATAGTAAGTGTTTTAGTTTTTAAGTTCATAATATTAATTTTAAAAAAATATATATATTTCATACAGCGTTACTTTTTTTTTCAATATGCAATATGTGTGCTTCTACTGGCTAAATGAATTTTCTTACCTACGTTTTGGCTCGGTAAAATTTTCCATTATCAAAGATGAATATTTAGGAGGTAAAGTTAATTCAATAATTAAAATGACTAAATGCTTTTAAAAAAGTTTAACAATGACATAAGTAATGTAATATAAATAATATTTAGGTAGCTGGGTCTTAAAAGTACATGGCAAAAATAGTCAAAATGGGATACCCCAAAAGACTGGAATCATGAAAGAAGCTCAAAATTTTTGGATACTTTATATAATTAAAAACGTAAATTATCCGGTAATTCTAAGGCAAATCTATTTGAACCTGATAGTAGGTTGGTACATACTTAAGAGTATCAATTTTTCGTGAAGTTTTAAGTACAGGGTGAATATTATGTTCCAGGCCGATGTTGTTTTTGAATAACTAGAAAATAAAACATAATTTTCAAATTTTGTATTTATTTATCAATTATTTTGATTTTTACAATTATATATATATATATATGATTATGTATAGCATATGACATTGGCCAAGTAATCGCCTCTTGCAGCGGCACAAATGCGTGCTTTATTGTTTAAATGTTTTTTAATCGGCGATTTAAAATTTTAAAAAAGCAATAAGAAACACCCGTTAATAGAATCGATATAAATATTATTTAGTACGAAATTATTATGTTTTTGATATAAAACTTAGTAGCTAAAGCCTCAAAGCATGTAAATTAATATATTAAATAATTTAAAATATTTTTTATACACTAACACAAAGTGTTTTAAAAACGTCGAAAATTGATTATATGTACTGCAAATTGAATGGTTTATAACACTATTAATTTTTAACATTTTTCTAATTTGGTTCAAAGCAGATTTATTTCCGTAATCTTGGCTTTAATATTATAAAAAATGAATTTCGTATATGTATGAATTTGTAGTACGCTGAAAATAATTTTATTGGTCGGGGTCTTTCTTATATTTTCTTACTCATGGCAAATAACATTCAATGTATTAATTTTTCATTAGTATAAATGATATTTTGTCCTGTATTTTACTGTCGAACAAAATAAATATGATGCTTGAGTTTGTAAGAAAATTATATTTCACTTTTTAATGAATCAATAATATGAATGTTATCAAAAAATATATCGATCGTTTCTTATAAATATCATTTTTGCTTTGGGAAAATGTTAATAAAAACATATAAAATATTTTCGTACAAAGCAATCACTTTGTTCGTTTAACATATAAGATTAAATAAAACACAATCGATTTGTATGAAACCACGAATTGTATTACACGCCAACCGGTTTCGTTTAGCAAAGTATTTTATTGAATCTAATTTGTTATGCCTTGACTAAGCTTGAGCTAAGCGAAACCGGTTGACATGTAATAAATTTCGTGGTTTCATACAAAGTCATTGTATTTTACATATTTAGAATTTGAATACTTGTAAATATTTAAATGAATAAGTTTAAAACATGATCCAAATATTTTCGTTAATAAATCGTTTAATATATTATTAATTTTTCAGAATAGGTACCTACTAAAATAATAAAAATGATTAATTAATTTTTAATAGAACACATTCTTATTGTGGAGTTGCAATTTTATAGAACATAGGTCTGTGATATTTTTAATAGAAATTAAATGTATTAATTATAAAGAAGATGGCTTTCAAATAATAGAATGATATGTATCAATTTGAAAGTGCAACATATAAGTTCGAAAATTTGTCGTCAACTCACTGTATTGGTGTAGCATAATCGGTTAATGCATTTCCCCGGATAGGAAGAGATACAGATTCAAATTCCGGTAGCAACAACATAATTTTTCGATTAATTGATTTAATATCTCTTTCTAATTAATACATTTTATTTGGATTAATTCATTAATTAATTAAATTATTTGTCGTAATTGATTGGATGTGTATCATCGTAAAAACATAAATTGTGATTGTCTTAATGACATAATAAATCATAAAGAATTTTTGTGATTTATAATACCAACACCGTGAATCCAATCACGACGTCAAAGTTGACCCGTATACCATACTACTTATTGTCTGCACATTGTGTTTGAATGTTTGATTTAACTATTTAACTATATTAAGTGTTTATTATATTACAAATATTTTTCAGACATTTACCGCAACGCGTATAATGTTATGTTTTATCTTAGGCGCAATATATAATTGCAATAAGATGTAACCATGTATTATTAAGCCTGACGACTATTTGTAAATAATCGAGGTGACGAACATTTATAAGCGAATTGATGAGTATTGAATTTTTACTACATTTATAATATACTTACTAGAATATATACTCTGCGAAACTCCTTCGAGAACTATTTATTTTCAATCTCCATATCCTTGGATGTAATCTGCCTTTTAAAGATACCCCATGCAAACCATTTACTGTGCCCTTAGATCCTTTCATTTCGTCAGGCATCACGTGTGTTTATATACGGACATACGGACATAAAATATTAATATTTTTTGTTATCAAAAATAATTACGCCACGTTGTATTATCAAAAATGTATTATTCCACTTGTGGTGACCCAACACGTGCCCATAGACATGGCCGTGTAAGGACTCACCCATCAACCATATAGGGCCCGAACGAAAGCGACCAATAAGCAGACGCAAATAAACAATATGCACCAGAAATGGTTACTGCCAAGCAACTAGCGGGCACTTCTCCGCAGATCGTCATATCACCAACATTGCCATTCAACCGTATCTCCAGCAAGCCACTCCAAAAGTCAACCGCACATTTAAATTGTATAATTCATCACGTCAATTAACGAAACCTTGTAAGTGTTCGTTCATTTTTATACTCTGCTCTAGTTACAACAATCACCCCACATCGGGACATACAAGCAACACGTGTGAGATTAGATGTTAGGAGCTTCTATCTCACAGCAACATAAGCTTCAGACACAATCTCTAGTCAGTAATAATTTGAATAAGCTCAACACACACACACAGACCACAACTCCAATTGCAGAATTTATTTTGTAACTTTTCAATTCTACAAAATATTATAAATGAAAATATTAAATGGGATTAACATTTTTTAAAACGCCTATATTTTTCATTTTTCATTAAAGTCATGAATTCTCATACAAAGCCCTGATTTAAATTGAAATAATTATGACTTTGTGTTTTCGTATCTTTATAAGGTGAATTTTTTTTAAATCTATGTTCAATAGCGTGAAGAAAAAACAAATAAGGATCGAATTAGATCTGTAAAGTTGAAAGCATAGGCGAGATGGTTCGGTTATGTGGAATGTTTGAGTAAAATGAGGGTGGTAAAAAAAATGAATAAAGTAATAGAAACAAAAGACGTATATATAACAAATTTTGAAAAATGGCTCTGTTAGAGACTTCAATAAATGACGAGTGCGTTTGAAAATATATACGAAAATGAACGAGAGAAAAGTCAGCAAAACAGAATAATATAATATGGTCTTTATTTGTATAGTAGGTATTTTAAGAAACAGCGTGATGGTAATTTAGTTATGTAGTTAGGTTATATGTTATATTAAAGCAAAGTGTCTTAAAAAAATACATTAAAATGGTGTAGTAAGTACATTGAGAAAATCATATTTATAATACATGGCATTCATAAGAAATGGTACATAATTATATGTCATCACCAAGTATTTTTTTCTACAAATAATAATAATTCGTTCCTGTTTAGAAAGAATAAAATGTTACGTAATTAATATATTTTCAAATGTGAAATATATATTTTTTCATACTATTAATAATTTTAAAATATACTTAATTATATTCATTATTTTTTTACGTAATTAAAAATGTTAAAAGTATATCTACTAATTTTCAATGTTTGAAATGGCGCCATTATTTGGCGTGTTTATTGACACCCTGTACCCTCGGGGTAAAGATTTTTCCAAAGCCACCCCTAATTCTATTTGATTTACTCGCTGCTCGTCGAGTTCTACCATAAAGCTTTGACTTATTTTGCAGACTTAAAAAAACCTTCTTTCAAAAAGGGCGACTAAAACCAATATTACAAGGCAAAGTTTCCACCGCCTGGACGCATCGGAAGGGTGGTTTTTTCAAACCTTTCTTTGAAGATGGAGATCCTTCGAGAAAGTTCGGGAAGAAATGCAATATTATTATTTGAACCACAGTGTTTTAGACTCGCCGTTGGAACGTGACCGGAAACCCGTATGGAGCCGGAGGAAGCGCGAATCTAGGCGCTGGCTGCATATTTGCTGAGACGTGATAAGATTAAATCGGAAGGTTATTGCCAAAAGCAGAACAATTATTGATTTAAAGAATTTAATATGGAAATAAATTTCTGTACTTAAAATGAATTTTGAAGAATATAGACGCATTAAATCAATTATTGTATAGTATTTCTAAACGTCCATACCTGGCGTGGCTCAGTACTTACGTGATGGTGCCAATTTTGTGCGCAGGCCCCAAAGAGTAACTATGTATGCGAGTAATTTAGTTCAGGAAAGTAGAGGGAGAGATGTCCAAGGGGGGCGGGAGGAATATTTGTATTTCAGGGTCCTAGAACGCAATTGAGTAAAATTTAATAAAATACACATTTATATCAGAAAATAGTGACGCAAAGTCTTGAGCAGAGTCTTAAGCAACAAGGCAAAAATTAGTTTAGAACATTTTTTTTATTTCATATTATACAGGGTGTAACAGACCTGGTACACAATATTTCATGAGTAAATTACTAGTCAAAAAATTTCAAGGAATGTTTGCAAATTCTGCACCACTACGGAAAATATTATTGTTTGAAATTTTAATGTTACGCTTTAAGTCTATTCGAAATAATAATTTTTGCGTAAATTACAACTTTTTTTAATTACAACTTTACAATAAGAATGAGTTCTACTAATAATATATAAGTTGTATCAATGTGTCCAAAATATAATAAAAATTCATTGTTAATTCTGGCGTCTGTTATCGGCATACTCAAAGGTTTATGTAACAGTAAAAGTATTTACTCTTCGAAAAATAAATATTTGTGTAACGTGATCTATATAATACGTCTGCTATCGGTTTACTCAAAAGGATTAGAGATTCCGTAAAAACAAAGTAGATTACTTTCAAATAATGCAACGATAAATGTATTAATTTGAAAAGGTGTAACATATAGGTTCAAAAATTTGTCGTCATAAGTAATGTCGCTATAGTATAGTTGAATAATGCACCTTCCCCGGTTTGGAAAGAGCTCCAGATTCGAATCTCGCTGGCGTAACAATATTTTTCAATAAAATTGATTTCATATGTATATCTTTCTAATTAATATATTGGTTTATTTAAAAATATAACAGATCTGTGATCTAAATAATTACAACGTCACAATAAGAATAATGTTCTCCTAATAACAATTAAAAATTGCTTGTCATTGAAAATTGAATAACTTAGTAAACTTTTGAAATTATAATTGATTATTAAAAATATTATTTTAATGAAAATATAAAAAATCTATGCACGCATAACAGAGGAAATTAAAATTATTATATTACATTTTATAAGTATTTATAATAAAAATATCTTGAAAATCAATCACGAAACTATAATCATTATATTAACATATTTTGGCAGCATTGTAAAATTGTATCATCTTACGTACTAGCTTATTGGTGCTGATCTGAAATATATATTTTTAATTATCTGTTGGAATTGCAGGTGTCAAACTGTCTAATAAGTGAACAAATGAATTAAAAATATATATATATAATTAGAACAAATTAAAATAATCATGATGTACAGGGAAAAAAATATTTATCGAAAAAATATGTTCGAACTCTGAACTTATCCTTTTAACCATATCAACTCAAGCGACTAGATTTTCGACAAATTTTGAACCAACATTCTAGTACTTTTTTTAAATAATTGATACATCTATTATTCCATTTAAAAAAAAAATCAACAGTGGAGTCCTTGTACCGACACTGATATATGAAAGTGAGACTTGGAGCAGATAAAAGAGGAAGAAAAGTCGATTGAAAGTAGTAGAAATGAGATAACTTTGGCGTATATGTAGAAAATTCATTTATGACAGAGGAATAAATTTAAAAAATCAAGAGAGAACGTAAAGCTGATATTAACATAGTTAATTGGATCAAAAAAAGAATCGCTTAGGTCAGGGGTGATGAACCTAAGGCACGCGTGCCAGGGATGGTACGTTCATCAATTTAGATGGCACGTAACAATTAACAGATATAGAAATGCAATTAATTGAACTCCAATCAAGTTCGATCAAGAAATAAAAATTTGTCGATTTGAGAAATGAATTCGAAATAATTGAAAATGATCAATTATCGAATATAATTAAAAATAATGCAGCAGAAGAAATATTAAGAACGCGGAGCATCATTTCAGAAATCTTTAGCTGTTTAAAAAAACTAGCACCAGTAATATTATCAATATTCTCTTTCACATATATAAAATGCAGTGCAAGAAGTAGATTGACAGATGAATCCAGTTGGGCGCATTTTACTAAAAGTGACGATATATGAACCGAATATAAAATACTTGGCATCGATTGTAGGGCAGCAAAAATTTCATTAATACTAATAACTTATAGTGTATTTTATAACTTTTTAAATATTTTTTTTTTCCCTAATAAATGTTGTTTGGATGGGCGAATGAACTCATTCTATATTATCAGACCAAGCATGATGACACGGTTTTTTGCGTTAAGTTTATAAGTAAAAAAATTATTATAGCTTAGTTGATAATTAATTGTAATTATTAAAATAAAGTAATTTTTAAAACTGCTCGGCACGTCAGACAAATTTTGTTTAATATTATCGATTTAAAACACCACGTTGCTATTTTGCGAACTGTTTGTTTCATAATTACGCAGTAAATCACTAGTATTTTAAAGACAACGGTGTTATATATAAATGAAATATTCAATTGCTATTTTTCATATAAAATAACGTACATAAAATGTTTACTCGGTTCAAGAAAACACTGTAAATCAGTGTAAAACCGTCCAATTTATAGAATTTGCAACATATTTTGTAAATAAATATATAATTTCTTCATATTATAGCTATAATATGCGTGAAAACATATATATTTTTGGCAGTATTTAACGAAAATTACGACAGCGCGAATTTGACGTCAATCACGGCAGCTCAAATCGGTGACATCAAGCGAAAAAACACATTAATAGGATCGTTATAAATATTATTTAGTAAAAAAGTTTAAAGTTTTTGATATAAAACTTGATTTTAAATAGTAGCTGACGCCTTAAAGCACGTGAATAATTAAATAATATTATTTCAAATTATTTGGTTTCACAAAAACAAAGTATTTTAAAAACGTATTAAATTGATTTTGCAAATTTAACTATTTATAATTTTAATATTTTTTTTAAATTTTGTTAATTTGTCTCAATGCAGATTTGTCTCCGTAATCTTGGTTTCGAAATTATAACAAAATATATTTCATTTATTCAAAAATTCTCCATATTAAGAACATTTTGTGGTACACAGAAAATGTATTTAAAGGTCGCGGTCTTTCTTGTAATTTTTGTATTGTCTTAATTATGACAAATAATATTTAGTTTATTAGTTTTAAATTGTGACGTTAAGTATTAAAGTATAACATCTCCATTTTTAGACAAAATGTGTTATGAATGTAGTTTTGCAGATAATAAAACTTCTGTTAATCCAATGAAATCATAACATTTTTTACAATTCAAAATGCTTTAATTTCTTAAGGATATATAATCTTATGATTTCATAGGCTTAACATAAGTTTTATAATCTATAAAACTACATTCGTAAAGGTCATAATCTAAGTAATAGTTGGAAAAAGTCTTATCTACTATATAACTTCAGATATAAATGAATAATAAAAACCTACATTTTCGTAAAAAACGCGAAAATTTTAATTACGAGGGGCAAGTAAAAAATAAGGTTCCTACATTTTTTTCAGGTATAAGGTATTTTTTATTGCAATAAATAAGTAAACCATCTGAAAGCTTGTACTTTATTCTATTTTTCTACATAGTCTCCTGATTTTTCTATGCATTTTTCCTGACGAGTTGTCCACTTCTGAAAACCCGCTTCGAAGAATTCCGCCGCTAGGCCGCCGATGAACTTGGTGACCGCTTCTTTCACCTCTTCATCTGTATTGAAGCGTTGTCCACCCAAGTGTTGCTTCAATTTCGGAAACAAGTTTGTTGTAACGTTTCATCTCCCGTAATAATGGAGTCCAAGAATTCTTCGGTATTCTCGGCGCATTCTCGAAGAAACCCCTCGGCACACTTGACACGATTGTCTTTGTGGGTTTCTGAAAGCATGTGTGGGACCCACCGCGCGCACACCTTGCGATAACCAAGTTTATCGGTCAAAATGTTGTCGATGGTTTTTTCACAAACCTCAGGAACCTGGACAGCAAGCTCCCGAAGCGTTACTCTCCGATCTTCGAGGAGAATGCGCTCAATCTTCGCCACGACTTCGTCCGACACCGATGGCCTCCCACTCCTTTGCTCGTCGTGGACGTCTGTGCGTCCTTCGGAGAACTCCCTGCACCATTTGCGGACGTGTTGGACGCTGATGCAAGCTGTGCCATAAACTTCTTCCAACTGTCGATGAATTTCAACAGGTTTAAGCTTCTTCGCGTTTAAAAATCGAATCACCGAACGGATTTCACACCTGGCGGTAACGGCGATGGCGGGTTCCATAGCGGATGGCTGTCAGGCCTTTACTGAGCGTCGCAGCGTTTGCTCCCGGTAGTGGGGATGTAGTTAAGGGACCAACAATCAAGGCGGTGTTGCCGGATTTCGCCTAGCATCTCGCGTGGCGAGTGTACAGCGTAAGGAACCTTATTTTTTACTTGGCCCTCGTATTATTATAATGCAAAGTTAGTTATTTGTCCACAAAGTTAACCCTATAAATACTAAAATAAATATATAAATACAAAGCTATACACATCATCCTAAGTACTGTTTCCTTAAATATGCATGTTTTCGAAAGTAGATTTTCCTAAGCCTTCATTTAACCTGCTTTAATTGATTTTTTCCTGATTTTCGATGATTTTAACTCATCCAAGTAAGGTTCGACAAAATTAAATATATTAAACGCAATCTTCGATCTCGCAAAAATAAAATACCCAAGTAAAATCCTTGATTTAATTTTGCCTAGATAAGCGTTGTCGTGTAAAAAACTACCCTCTCTGTCAGAGTAAGCACCCACCTCATTATCACACAAAATCGTGATAACACTTTCAATATTCCCGTCCCCTCTGCCCTCGGATAAGGGCGGCCCAGCAGCGGCCCCGTGGGTGGAAGGGGGCCCTCTCGCCGGGATTACCCGATCGTTAGCGGATTTACCCGAAGCGGCTTAACTACACCCTTTCTGCATCCATAGTTCAATTGATTGGGGGGTGAGCGCAAAGTATGAATATGTTTTGATAGCCATAATTAAATTGACAAGTTAACATTTTTAGTTAGTCTTATAAGTTAAAATGTTGCTCGTACACGTAGGTATATATTAATATATTTTTATTTTTGTTATTTTATATATTAACTATGCAATCTATAAACTATTATACAATATTTACGTGCACGAGTTTATATACATTTTTATTTATAAAGTTTTAATTGTAAATAATAAAGACAAAACACTTTGCTTAAAAGTACTATTTGTTGGTACATCAATATTCATACAACGTATACTAAAATTAAAAATGCAATAATATACAAAATCAAAACTATACAAATATAAGCGGTAGGTAACTAATTAGTAATTACTGTAAAAACAGTTTTAAAATGAAACTATTTGCAAAAAGTTTTGGTTTAATTTTATGATTGGTTTGGTTTTAAACAAAGCGTTTTTGTCTTATTCGATATTTATTTAATGTGTTGCTATAAAGTAATTTTGCAAATATTTAAGAAGTTTTAAATACTGCTACATTAAGTAACTTAGTTTCGAAATACTGCTGCATTAAATAACTTCGTAAAATATTTTCTAGCTTGCAAAGTAAAATCCGTGCTACATAATATAGCCATTTTCACACAAGTTCATAATTCTGAGCTATGGGTACTGAAGAACAGTAGAATATTTTTTATAGTTTTGTAAACCTTGAACAAAAAGCCACAACTGAAAATTATTTCACATCAGAAACAAATTTTCAAATGTGGATGAATATTTAAAGTTCCTAACAATATATTCCTTTCTATACAACATTACCAGTAACACAAAAGTTACTGCACGAGATAATTTTCTATTACGAAATTGTACTAAAGTAAAATATTTTATAACATACTATTATAGCTAATTTTTATATTAATATTAGAAAATATAATTATCAGTAGGATCTATATATATTTCATTTAACATTTATTTCTTCTCTATGAGAGTATAGAGAAGGAGTATATATGAGATTATTTATGTTTCAGTTAGTATGTGTATATATTTTTTTACTTCAGATACAAATTGATAGTAGTCTGTAATTGTTCTAATTGTGATGGGAAAATCTGTGAAAAGTTGTATACTTGGATAGTCTTTTTTAATAATTTTTATTATCATTTTTTGAGTGATTTCTAATTGT
Organism: Eubasilissa splendida; assembly: GCA_031772225.1. NCBI lineage: Eukaryota > Metazoa > Arthropoda > Insecta > Trichoptera > Phryganeidae > Eubasilissa > Eubasilissa splendida. The sequence goes on from CM062859.1 coordinate 9,922,559, forward strand.
GATATTGAAGTTTAATATGCTCTTCCCCATCCAATAACGCCGTATTGCAAATGTCATTGTACAAACGCGTAATATATTATTTTCAGATTTGTAAGTGATAAGATGTTTCCGAATCTTAAAAATATGTATGTAGTTTTATTTTTATTGAAGTAAGGTTTATTTCAAAATAAATATTATTTGTTATCTAAGGACTGTTTTTTTTTAATTTTCTTTTTCATATTATTATTGAGATGTAGTGATTTTAATCAGATAAGATTCGGCTCGTAATGCTCCTCCACGAGTCCCGGTCCTGGGTTGCGCTCACAACTGACTCCAGCTCCAGGTTCACTACAGCCAGATGCAATGTTGTGGCATTTTTCCAGGTCTTCTTCGGCCCAATATTATGCCCAGGATAATCTCATTTTCTAAGCTGTCACTTTGATACATAATGTAGCTAAAGAATTATAAAAATGTTTTATTCACTGTGGCCGATAAGGCTTGCTATTTAGTCAGTTTTATAAGCATTATATAATTATGTAGAAATAATGTATTCTACGATTGTATCAACTTCCTTGGTCATGGATATGAAATAGTTTTTTATTTCACATACTAGCATTGTTTAATATTTTGATTTATTTTGGTATTATATCACACTTATTGATATATTACACTTAATAGCTCATTCATATAACTTATTTAGTTAAACAAATCACAGTTATATGTATAAAATATTTCTATTATTTTTTTAAACAGTGACGTTTTTACGTCAGGATTAAACATAGTTAAAATAGCAATCACGGAGCCTCCCACCCTGAGTACTAAGTTGTTCAAAAACTCCGAAAAGCACAAACAAACGCCAGAACTTTTCAATTATACATTTCAGTCCATTATGTTACAGATTTTCAGAGCGCACGGTAGATACCGTATAAAACACGGTGATCGCAACAGGCTTCCAACAATTATTTAATTTATTAAAAATATACTTTTATAGATTACTTAACTATCACATAAATTCACTTCTCGTAACTCAAAAGAGCACAGCATGACCATTATTACGAACATGTATAATCATTATTCTACAACTCGTGTACATGGTACATGTACTAACTTTTTATTGTTTGACGCCTTTAATGGTTAAAAGAATACGTGCACGCTGTATTACGAATTCTCACGTTAAACTGTACCTAAGAACACGTGTTCTTAGGTACGATATAATGTCCTATTTTATACATATCACGTCCATCACACGAGTAAATAGCACGTAGGCAATAAATCTGCATATATAAAACGCAAGAAATATTTTCTGATCAGTTCTCTTGAATAAATCTAAAGTGTAACAGCCTGAATTTTTATTTACCGAGTACATTATCTTCACTCATCTCTCTACAATAATTATAAGTCGATTAAAATCATATGAATATTAAAAATACCAGCGGCAAAAAGATTACAAAAACGCGGAAATACAGTCATTGTTCTGTACGTAATAACTAAGTAATATATAAAAACGTTAATCCAAACTGCGCAAGGATAAGAGACTTTTAGAATACCGTATACCTATGTAGAGTTTGCATTAGCACCGCTCCGATATGTACACAACATATTAAAATGCTAAGTGTTTTGATAAACAGCATCCTCTGGGATTTTGATTCCAGATTCGGGATTTTGTATCGAAAATTGCGCAAGGGTTGCGAGCTGTGAACTGGAGCCAGTCGAGGGTTGCGATCTGCGAGCTGGGGCCGGTCGAGGGTTGCAGGGCCGCCGATGATTTATGATGCTCCACATATTTGATGATGGGATTTGCGAACGAGGACTGTAATCGTATTTGAATGAAATGGGGAAAAAAAATGTCATTTTAAAGCGCAATAATATTTTTTATCCTATTCATATTTTCTTATCAGCATTGAAATAAAGTTTCGAAAAACTATTGTCATGGTAAATTGTTATGAGGTAAATGAGTAATAATCATATAAATATGTAGAAAATCGGGGGTGTAGTCGGTAGACTAATATGTATATACATATTTATATATACAGAGTGTATATGTAGTTTATATGTACATACATACCTAGTCCATAATATTTTATGGGCAGATACCTGACTAAATTACGAGTGATAATGTTTAAGGAATATGTGATAATTCTGCACTATAACGAAAAATATTATTCTTTGAATTTTTACAAAATTTAACACAATTTTGTAAAAAGCTTGAAGTCTACATTCTCTGAAATTGTCTAGCTGCTCAAAATTTGATGATCTTAAATTTTCTGTATTCAAATATAATTTGATATCAATAAAATATTTTAATTAATCGAAATAATCACATAATTACGATTTTTTTAAATACTTATATCTCTGACATGGTTGAGATTAGGCATGTATCTCTTGAATATTTTCGACTCGTAATTTAGTTAGGTGTCCATCCATTAAATATTACGGACTAGGTCTGTTACACCCTGTATATATATTAATATAATACAACATATAATCATTTGTATTTGAGCATATTCAGTGTTCAATACATTTCTTTAGTGTAAATACAATAGATTTCTTATGGTCGATAATAATTAATTTTATCAACAAAATTTTTAATAATTATTGTTATTCTAGCCAATATTTAAAGAAATGTAGATACCCCTTACCCTATATATTTTTTTAACTTGAAATATTAAGCCATTATAGCAGTATTTGCCAATTTATGTTTAAATCAAAAGATATTCTATGATTTAAGAAAATACACTGGTTTAATAAAAATGCATGATGTTTTAAAAAATATATATTTATTAAAAAAGGGAATCATTTTTATTCAATATTCTTTTCAAAATATAAACGTAAAAAAATGTATAAAATCAAAATAAATCAATTAAAATCAAAAGTTTTTCCAAAATTCTATTCTTCCGTGTTCATCGGTATTATATTTCTTTGAAATTTATTAAATAATAAATAATATTTTCCATTTTTACTACCATTTGGTTTGGAATATATCTTCTTTATTTCATTTTAAACAGACAATCCACTCTTTAAGAGTGATTTGGGCCATTAATTAATTGAAAACATTATTTTATAGAAAAAAACACAACAATACTATAAAATAAAGAACTTTAAATTACAAGTTAATACCATAGTCGTTCAAGAAATTTACTATTATATAAATCGAGTTAAGGGAAAGAAGAGGATACAAGTTAACTAGGAGTTTAAAATTACCATTGACAAGATTACTGTAAAAAAAACCTGTGATCCGCAATGGACAGCCAAAAAAGATGTGGTCAAGGATTTCCTCCTCGGCACCACACTCACACATTAGGCAATCTATTATGTTCAATATGAATAAATGTGAGGCTACCTGGCAATGCCCAATTCTCATTCTAGATATATTTGATATTGTTATTTTGGAGACTTTCCTGTTGGAGAACCAAGGGGTGCGGGGAATAGATCTTTGGATTATTTTGAGCCGATTACCCTTGTGATTATTTGGATCCATCCATTGTGCAGTCCAGATAGAATTCGTACGTTTTTTTACCATATTAAGGCTGTCATACATAGGGATATGGAATTGTTGGGGAAAACTCCGGAAAGAGTAGCCTCCTTGGTCAGTTTGTCAGCACATTTATTTGGAATGTATCGTAGAAGAGAAAAATCCTGTTTTTAATGATTCGTCACTTGAAAATATTGAACAAATACATTTTCTCCTCAGTTATCTTTATACTTGAGCGTTGTTAAACTCTTTTCTGTAATCGCTTCAACATTTGTCACACAAATACAGTATTGCCTTTTAAAAATAACATCCATATTTAATTAAACAAATATGCTTTCGTAAAATCATAGAATATATTTGAATTTAACCATAAATGAGCAGGCACTGCCATAATGAATTCATATTTTAAGTAGGTATACATACATACAAAGAAAAGGGTAACTAAGTTTTCTTAAATGTTGGCTAAAATAACAATTACTTTCTTTGATAAAAATAATTAATATCGACCATAAGAAATCTATATTTCTAACAAAGATATTTATTCAATTCAAGTTCTCAAGTTCCAAGCCGTATCTAATACATTAATTCCAAAACATAACCAAAAATACTAAGCCATAATGGCGGCATGTGACCATACGGCATTCTGATAGTATTTCAAAATACTAAGCGAAATTAGCGTTAACTACGGTAGATACCGCTGAATTGGTTTAGTAAATGGCAGTTACCCCCAAATCCTTTAATAAATTATGTTTTTGTTTTAAATATCGTTTTCCTCCATCTGTATTATAAATACAGGAGAAATTTTTTTTTAACTTTGTACAAAATACGAAAATACATAAAATTTTACAAAAATATCTATTGATATAGTTACCCCCTTTGTACTATGTATGGCAGTACAGATATGTAATTAATTAATATTAAATTGTTACATTTTAGGTTGCGCTCCCACCCTTCAAATTTAGTCCTAGAGTAATCTCTAAAAATGTGTAATAAAAACATACAAGACCAAAAAAATACGATATACTCGTTAAACGTCAAAATTATGTTTTGACACATTGTGCAAATTCATATGTTCGAAAAGCTACAATACTCATAAGTTTGAAAATTATAACAGATATTTACGCGTTTCCGTAGGTAAGTAAACAACATATTTGTAAAATTAAGTACCTACACGGTACTTATACAAAATTTGAATTAAATAAATAATAATACATGTGGGTGATTTTGAAAAGCACCACTCACACACACCCTTGAAATAATGGAGAACTTGGTCCAATAGAAAGGGTGGTCCGAGACGACTAGAGTTCTCCGATATTTTTCAGCCTTTTTCGGTACTTGGGATACAGTGAGTACTCAGATGTGACCACAGAGCAGCACCAATAATATATGCGGGATAATGCATAATTTAATGCAATTGTAGTCATGTATCGGCGCACTCACAAAAATCAGTCGGTTCAGCTCAGTCGATCACATTGAAAGTAGCTGAAATGCAAGCATCGCTCTATGTGTCCTCCCACTTTGACAAAGATACATATGTGCAAGATCTCGAGGTTTACCTTAAAAGCATTTAACACAACGCGGTCAAAGTAGAAGTACTCAACGATATCAAGCTCACCCCGTTCAGAACCTGCAAAGTACAATGAAGTGTTGATAAGATAAATCCACTCATGGCAAATAAAATTTGGCCGACTCGAATTGTTTTCCAAAAATTATGAATGATTACGATGGCGAAAGTAATTAAAATAGTCTCCATTAATTGTAGATCTGTGAGACGAACGAATAAATCTACAATATTATATTATTTAAATAATAAGACAACAAAAATATTATTTTGTTTTTGAATATACATTGTATTATTTATATGGCGAATCGGGTCTCGCACTAACAACCCGATTACGTTGGAATAAACACGTTATTAATATTATTATTATTATATCAATTTGTCAATTCCTGTTTGTTGGCAATCGGTTGAACACAGAGGACGATTACGACACACTTTTGGGGCTTCTGGTTGGTTGTAGGGTATACTTCTACTTGACACCTATTGGCTGCAGGTTTGCCAACCTTACTTCATACTCGATGTGACATATTTATTCACCTATTAATTATTCTAAAAACTTTCTGGAATGTTTATTAATTTTCCGCCAAAATTAATAATTATTTCTGGAGTTTATTTGATGAAAACGCAGACATCGAATCTATCAAAACTCGTGGATAAAAGTCGTGAAAAAAGCGATTGTGATTTCAACAGCCCTTCGAAATTTAACTTTTGAATTAGTAAATGGGCATAAAATTTATTAAAGTTGTTTTAAAAAGTACCTTTCACAAATAATGTTAATCTTTTTAAATCTATACAACGGGTTTAACTTTTGCGTTTGCAGCCAGGGTTTCATACAACCAACCTTCTTCCGAAGCGACCACAACAAAAGCGAGTGGATAAACAATGTATAAATGAAATTCCGATTCAACAGAGTACCGCTCGTGTACCGGAGATGAACCTACTTCCGATCACGAAGAGAGAAAGTGGTCAGTACCTTTGCTTTCAAAAGACTCAACCGGAAGTGAGATGATGCAATGATAAGTGGTTGAATGCGTGTATTGATTCAAACAATAACAAAGAGATCGGCGGTATTGAATTATTTCGATATAACATACTTGTTAAAATATGTGCCTATATACATTATTGTATATAATATCTCAATGCCATTGTGTATGTATTAAAATTTTAAAAGAAACTGATACATCTTATTAGATTAAAATATAAATTTCCTTTGATATTTAGGAATAAGATGGATACTTGACATTTTTATTCCGAAAGTAGATATATTTTTTCGAATAGAAAATAAAGAAGTTCAGGATTTTAAATTGTAAACACTGTAAAGATTCTGTACTGTAGGTAGGTTATTATTTAAATGATTACGTTTTTTCACAGAAACTAACTTTTCTGCATGGAAATAAGAAAATATTAAATATTATTATTTAAAAATATTTATTAAATTACTTTACATATATTTTTATTGTACTATAATAAATACTAATAATTAGAATCATTTTTGTTCTAAGTGATCGCTAGAAATAAATTTAGATAAAAAGTAAGTTGCAGTAATTAAAAAAAACTATTTATCGGTTGCGTATTTCTCACTATAAACAGATGCATTAAAATATAAAATATATTTTTAACCATTTTTATGATCAATTTATAAACATTTTTTCTTTAAATAAAATTAGAAATACGTTCACGGAATACATAACACATCAATATTCTTAATATTTTCAAACTAAGCTACATATTTGTGCAATAAAAATAGGACTAACTTGCTGATCTCCTGGAACGAGGCGCGAATCCCCGACCATTAGATAACTAGACCGGCACCTTAACCACAAACTACTAAACTAAACTAGACAATCAAAACATACGAAAAATTCTATAAAATGAATTAATTAAAAACCTTATTTGTAGTCACGGTAATGATGATACGTGATTATTGTGTGTGAGATACGTACGGTATTGTAATATCTCAATATGTTATATAACGTTAGACTTAGTGTTAAAAAAGCTCAAAGATTTTGTAAAACTTAAGCTTGACTGATTGATTAAGAAATGACACCGCAATACCTAATAAGAATGAATAAATAGAATGAAATCACTAGTACCATAAATATGTGAAAACTATTTTAGACATGTCATTAGGTACTCTGAGACTTATGAGATACTGCACCTTGTTGTATAAGAATAATTTAACACACGACGATGTCCTGGCAGAAGGAAATGACTTTTCGGCATCAGAGTCAAATAATCTCTCAAGCAAATTCAAGATACTCAACATTATCGCTCTTTTAGCACACAAGAAAAACAATCGATATTAAAATGTGTAGGAAACTATTGATGCACGCCACTATTCGATTCATGTCCCGTGATCTACAGCAAATTTGTATATCTGTGTTTCTATTATATTACATTTCTTACTACTGATACTTATGATGACAATTTGAGTAAATATGAAAAAATAAAATCAGCAAACCTGTGAATATAAATAAACCTTTTTCTTGTAAACCTCATTTCCTTGAGTTTTCACAATAAACTCTCATCTTAACCTTACATTTAATTAAATATTACAAATTATGAGTTATATATCATACTTAATGACTATTGCGAAATGTTTCTTTTTTCGTGAACTCTTGAATGAAATCTTTTTAATATAAATTATTTGTAACTTTGTTTTAAACCACTTTTATAGGTTAAATTTAATACACAACCATATTTAGAAAATAACTTTTTCTTCGTCAGGATGCCAAATAAACTAACTAAAACCATAAGTTTAATTGTAAATGAATAAATTCAATCTAAAGTTTGCAATAAATATCAAATATCTTTTCCATTTTCACGGTTTGGAAATCAAGCCCGTAACATTTAGAGTCACGTCACACAATTTTTAACAAATCAGCCTACCCGACACCCGAATTCAGTGCATACATTTGTGTTATATATGCATATTGAATATTATTTGGAGAGGTTGTTGCATTCAAATACATCACGGTTGCATATCTATGATTATTTTTTGTAACTTCACGTAGTTCGTAATTTCAAAAATACTCAATTTGAACAATTTTAGATTTTTAAATTTCCACCAATCAGGGATGTGTTTGACTGCGGAGCGTGTCTGAAGGCACTCGATAGATACGCAATCACGTGTACACGAGCGCAATGGAGTGGTACTTCCAGAGGAAATCATTTGAAATTCTGCCCGTACAGCTGCGAGCGCACCCACCTTCCACTTTATTGTCAGCGGGACTGATTTGCATTGGCCAGAAAGTTGTTTGATTAAAAGCAAATGGAGCTTTGTTGTTCTGCATCGGGAATGAAATTTATCTATTTGTACTCATATTACATCAAGGGGATGAAAATTGCTGGTGCCTGGGAGGGAGGAGGAGAAGAACCGGGGTTCATTGTTGTGGGTTAAAATTTTGAAAAAAGCTTTTATTTGTCGTTTCTAGTGAAATAAACTATTTGGTGTTCTTTTATTAGTACTTAAATAGAAACTGCTTTTAAGATCTTGTATCACTAGTATTATATGCCGTTGTATGGTTAATAATATTTCGTATATTGAGTGAATAATGATACTTTATGTTTCCTCCTTCTTATAATCAGGGCCAATTTAAGTTAGTGATTAACTATTTCCTTTTAATAACCTCTCTCCCCTATTTCCACAAAACACTCTTCTCACGAATTAAATGGACCCCTTCTTCATGCGGTAAGCATCCTGAAAACATGTATGATATAACAAAAAAAAAAATATTTGAAAGAAGCTTCTGTATAAACCTAGCATTATATTACATTTATACATTTTAAATATGGTATTACCATACAATATAAATGATTATTCGTTTGTAAAAGCGTACAACACCTTGGTCGGAAGGAAGAAATAATATCTAATGTATGACTTCTACATTAATATAAAACTTATTATTTTCCATATAAATTGAAATAATAAGAGATCTAACCACTTCCATTATTAACGTCTCTTCAAGAGCTTAATAAAAATGGCAGTATAATAGATGTATACCTGGTTAGTTTATTTTTTAAATACTAAATGCGTATTGTATACAATAAGACTCATGAGACCTGTATATGCGTCGGAAAATTGGATACTCGTAAACCTTTTGAATGAAAAATTCTTCGAAGAATTTTCGGTCCCATAAACGACCGTGAACTCTTCGATATGTATGAAGATATCAGTATCGTCAAATCTAATAATATTCTTAGACTAAACTTACTGGAGTACTTGCTTTGCATGGAGTATAAATAACCTGCACACAAACTTTGTTCAACGATCTGCAAGGGTGCAAGAGAGTAGTTAGACTGAAACTGTGGTAGCTTCATTGTGTGGTAGTAGACTCGTACTCTAAGGGTAATTAACTGGAAAAGGTATGCAACAGATATAGGATGTTCAGCGGAAAAATTTCAAGATTAAATTGCAATTGATCGTAAACCATCAGGGTGAGGTAAGTGGGAGGGGTATTATTCGACGCGCGTGATTTGCGGGATTGCCAGTCGCAATCAGTCACTGGTCGGGAGCGCACTGCGCGTTCACAGTTGAGCAATAGTGCGGTGATTCATTGGTTCGTGCGAGTCGCACTTTTTTTACTTCTTGTAAAAAATCAACAGTGCACGTTATTTTGAAAAATAAACTACAGTTACACTTGTACAAACTGCAAATTATGCAGTTTCTCAACGAAAATGACTATTATTTACGTGAAACCTTAGCGAGGACGTTGCTGGAACGTTTTGGGACAGCATGAACGCTTGCAAACATATTTTTTAGTGACAAAGCACATTTTCATATCAATGGCTAAGTTAATAAACAGAACATGAGATACTGATGCCTCGACAATCCAAGGTAATGCCATCAAAAACGGTTACATTGTCCAAAAACGACAATGTGGTACGCAATTTCTGTCCGAGGGATAATTGGCCCTCATTATTTAACCAGCGAGAGACAATCACTGCTGACGTGTATTGCAGAATAATCGACGAGTTTTTGGTACCGCAACTGCAGCTGTTTTCCGAGTTCAACAACAAAACACAATTTTAGCAAGATGGGGCCACTCCACACACACAGCTAGAGTTTCAATGGAGAATCTGAGAGAAATTTTTCTCAATAAATTAATCAGCAAGTATGGAGACATACCCTGGGCACCTCGGTCACCGGACCTTACACCGTGCGACATTTTTTGTGGGGATACCTTAAGTCAAGAGTTTACTCAATTCAGTAATTCGGTAAATCAGGCTCCACAATAAAATATCTGCCTTGAAGTTGCTGGCATTGAACCAACACTTTGCTCTCGCGTGTTCGCAAATTTAAGAGTCCGATTGCAATAATGTTTTGAGAAAAATAATATTGTTTACAAAACGTAACAAAATATTGTTTATAAAACGTAAAATCCGCATCCTTAAACTCTATTTTATTTAAATAAAATATGAGAATAACATTGTAGTTTTTTTACTAAATTTGAAAATTTTCTGCTGGACATATATTAACAGATGTATCAATTTTAAAGTGCAACATATAAGTTTGAAAATTTGTCGTCAACTTACAATGTTGACGTGGTGTAATAGGTCAGCGCACTTCCTCGGATAGGAAGGGTTCCTTGTTAAAGTACGGATGCCAACAAAAATATTGTTTCGATAAATTGATTTTATCTTTCTTATTGATACATTTAATTTGTATTAAAAAATAACTACAACTTCAACTTCACAATAATGTGATATGTGTTATTCTTAATAATAATTTTTCTCATTTAAACATTTCGATATTTTCAAAACAACGTATGGAAATAAAACCAAGTTAATAGAATAAGAGATATCAACCCTCTTTATCATAATTTATTAGAAAAGAAACGTATTTCCTCTTTTAAGAGATAATTATGCCGTTTCGAATCAGGAAAGTCTTCTCCGTTTTCAGAGTTTGTTCTCCGATAAGCTCTCACAACTTAACCCCACATAAATACTCATTATCTGAATTGGATCCCATTTGATTCCCCAAAGGGATGGACTCGAAATAAAGGCAAAACAAAACAAAAAACTTTTACGAAAAGAAAGCTAATCAACGGACTTGAAGGGGACCAGAAAAATGCCATTTGTTTTAATTGTAATCTTGTTACGTGTTGCTAAACTTTCAGTGGAAGAATGTTACAATGTTTCAGTTTGAATAACTAGACTTTTGACTTGACGCGGGACTTTTGATAACTTTTGTTCGTCAGAAGAAGTACCGGGACACTTGGATCGGTCGCGATTGTTGTAAAGAAAACAAAATCATTCATCTTTTATGTATTCTTATTTTAAAGAGAACACATTATTATTTGTGAAGTTGTAATTTTTTCAAAACATAGTTCTATGATGTTTTAATACAATTTAAATGTAACAATTAGAAAGATATACATGCATAAATGGAATGTAAGATATAGCTGAAACATATACGTTCGAAAGTTTGTCGTGTGTTTACGAGACTAATGTAGTGTAATTGGTTATCGCACTTCCCCTTATAGGCCCTGATTCAAATTCCGGTGGTAGCTAAAATATTTTTTCGATAAATTGAGTTTATTTGTATGTATATCTTTCTAATTGATGCATTTAATTTGTATATATGAATGTATTAACAGTTAATACTTGTAAACAATCATTGGACAAATTATATAATTTGAAATAATATGTCTATTTAAACATATAAAGAATTTGAAAAAAAATATTAAGTACTTTATAAATCTGTATTGAACTTGATAACACAAAATTTTATGTTATTGAAGATGCAATATTCATGATAATTAAATAGAATTTAGTTATAAATTAATGCTTCCATATTAATTCCAGTAATAAAAATATACTAAGAAACCAAGTATCATCTACCTAACAACGTATAAGTTTTAAAAAATTCAATATATTGATAGTAAGAAAAAAAAATTGTGCCTAATTTTTTTAAATCATTTGTTAGAACTTTTAAATATTCAATCAATTTTACCATAATGTAAAAGATTAAATAGATTTTATTTTTGTGTGTATATCTGCAGTTGATGTAGAAATATAATTACTAATTTCATCTCTCCTGCTCCTTTCCCTCACTTCTTAATTTCATTTTCTTCCACTCCCCTCTTTGGAGCAGTAACATTTTTAATATACGTACGAAAACGGCTCTGTTTCCAACAAATATTACACCCTTCAGTCTTGTCTGATGACATTTATAAAATATACGTCACAGCGCTAGGATCAACTGTCATGTTGGCGTGATAAGTAAATATTAAAGGCTTCAGACACCATTCAAAAAATTGTAAAACAGATGGGAATAATATAAAAATACAAAATCGAATAATATCAAAAATAATCTTAATTACTGATGAAGAATCGATTAAAGTATGTCTAAGTGGAAACATTCTTCATTTTAATCGACCATACAATTGCCATTTCGTTAAATAAATGGTCTCCTAGCACGCGAGGCAGCAACGCAGTGCGGTCTCTATCATCTAACTGCATTTATGAATAGTAATATTCTGTGTGCAGTCAGTGCGAATGCAATAATGTGTCATAATAATCTAACATCTTGGATAGTAAATTCACCTAGAACTCGATATTAATGGTAGCCGTGCGGAAGAATGTATGCTGCTATGTGCACTATGCATTTTACTGCACGGTACATTTAACATATCATCATCATCATCAACATCAAAATTATTATCAGCAGCCTTTTTTTATCCACTGCTGGATGAAGACTTTCCCTAGTGTCTCCTACTTTGGTCTGTCCATGATTTTCAGCGAGTATAATAATAAGTTTATTTAAAAAGAGAATCTTCTTGAGAGTGCCGCTTGAACTAGAGAGTTGGTGCTGAGCTTCAGCCGCAGCTTTACACCAGCAACTCCATGCACATGGCTTTCGGCAAACATTGTAGATGCGCTACAATGACGCGCGATTTTAGGACGGCTTGATTCCTCACGTTTGTCCAACGATTGTCGGTCTTCAGAGCGATGTGTCAATTTCCATTTCATTTTATTGGCGTATTCAATTGTATTAACTACTCCTGTCTGTTCTCATATCTACACCTTTCATTGCGTGTATCTTTATATAATATCATGACAAACATATATCTTTTCATGCCTTTTTGCGATACTCGTTAAGGTTTCAGACCAATCTTTTGTTGAGAATTCATGTTTCCTATCCATCAATCAATCCATGAATTGAAAACTTTTCGTTTTACACACAGTTGAAAATCAGTTTTTAAAAATCATATTCAATTATCCAATGCAAGCTAAGCTAGCCCAGCTTCGTTCTGCGAATAATCTCTTCGGATACGCCTTCCGCTATGGAAGTTTGTTGTTCTGAGTAAACATAATTATCAACTAACTCAAGCTGGGTTCCATTAACAAATTTATTCTTATCATATTTTTTAAAATATCAAATATCTTAATTGTAGTCATACGTTCAAACAGTCTAAAATATGAATAAATGTATATAATATATGATCCCTTAAGTCAATCAAATGTGACCCGCAGTATTAGCACGACAGTAAAATGATAAATTACTTTTTTATGGACAATTAAAATGAAAACATGAATCGCTCTACATAACTATTAAAACATTAGCGCGTCAATAGTGTTATTATGTGCGATTCGTTTAGCTACCAATAATGGATCTACTTTGAATCATAAAAACATTACCGCATTTAAAAATATGTTATGTTTGATTTGCTTGGTTGATAGATCTGGTACTTTAAACTATAAATAATTGACTAAGTTTCAAAATTGATTAATTTTTATTCACTCGGCTACCAAAACTTTCTCATTAAAATGTGAAAAAATTAATTGCAGAATCATACTACAAATGTGTCATTTTTTGAAGAAATTCTTCAGCAATTTTTAATCGTAACCACAATCGTAATGAACACATTTCCTTAAACACGAGAAATAACGACGTTAACGAAAATGAGGGGATGATAACATCCAATCATATCATCCGGTTTCATGTTTATTTTGGGAAAGCAACGACTTTCTTCCTAAGATGCTACTAAAAATAAGCGATTTAGAAATCTAACCTTAATATATTTCCCAACCTGCACAATGTCAGCGCGATGCATTTTCGAGACAGCAAAAGATTTTTTAAAGAACAGAATTGAAGTTTTAATATTTATCTATTTAACGATTAACACATTTATTATAACTACTTACAGAAGAGAGTCAAATAAAATCCAATTTGCGTCACTAATACACATTTTTGTCAGCGATCAGCATTTTGAGGTCTGACTAAATATCGGAGTAGATGGCCTCGCACTCTCAGTATAATCCAAGTCATTATCCTAAATGGTAGATAGATACACACTTCTATATTAAATTGACTTCCATAATAGTGACATTGTGAATACGTTTAGTGACCAGTAAATTGAAAGGTTAAATAAATACACTTTCAATAATTGTATATATTGTACATAGTAATTTATAAAGTATAATAGAAGTGAATATGATTATATAAATGTAATATTATCTGATTATTAGTCTTTTTCTAATATTAATAACACAGAATAAATATCTAAAATTTCCCTTAAAGTTTCAATTAATATCGTTACCACAAAATAAACAAAATATGACTATTACACAACTCTGGGTCACACTAAACACTGTTTAAAACATCCCCTAGGTGGAAGGTATAAAACTCCTAACAAAGGCAATCAAATCCGATAAATAATAGAACCGCCCGAAATTATCTTTAGGTATAATAAACAACACAGCCGATGTGAATTCCTAATACTCGAAAACGGGCCGAGAGTACCTACCGAGTGAAAATTATTTCACGTTATCTGAAAGCTCCTCATCACTTCGTGGGGGATGCTTTCAGGGGATGATTACCCACCCCTGTACATTACCTGTACTCGTGTAGGCTCTATTCTCTGCCGAAAAGCTCAAAATTTAAATTATATTTGATTTATAAATTCCCATTCAACACAATGAATTTTGTTATAAATATGAATTTTCCATTTAAATGTAAATTTTCACGTAGGTACATTATTTTCAGACTCCAGAACTTCGCCAAAATCAAGATGAATGTTTTTTATTGTTTGAATTTGTATGCAAATCGACTTTGAAAGATTTTTTTCTATCTAAATGAACGATGAAATCAATTTTGTGAGATCAATCAAATTACCTTTGTGAACAAAAAGCACTTTTAAAGTTTTGATACGATTTCTTTGTTTGGAATTTTTATATTGGAAAACAAAGATGAGTTGATTTATCTACATACAATTGTGTATAACGTCGATATTTTTTTTGACACCTAAGTTAGTGGGAAATTAAAATCATGTCCATTTTAATGAACCCTTGATATATGAAATGTGATATTTAGTGAACAAGCTGAATTAAAAACAATGTTGACTTTATCAAGTCATCGAAGAGCAAACATTACCAAAATACTTTTCTCTAAAATATTATACTATTATAAGAAATTGATATATTCGTATGACATAATAATTTTCATATTCGGTTCATTTAAAAGGAGCAAAGGTGACTTCATAGTTCCCGACGCCGAACACATTTTCTTACGTATAAATATTTACCTTGTGACGTTGTAAATCAGGGTCACGTACGAAATTGCCCCGTCACTTGTTTTATTGCCAAGCACAACAAAATTTACAAATAATTACCATTACGTTGGTATCACATTCTGTTTCGGAGGATATAAAAACGGTTGCGGTCTATGGTTCGTTTTCAAAATCATCGAAAAAGCTGTCAGATTTAGGCGGTTGAATAGCCGCGACCAGTGTTACTAAGATGTAGCTGTGTGAGGTCTACTACATATAACCAGAGGGTAAATATTTTATGTTATTCAATCACTAGTGCATAATTTACTATTAATTTGTTAATCTAATCGCATGGTAAATAATCTTTACAGAGAACAAGATGTTTTCCTTTGGTTTCTGTCTTTGGTTTCTGCCTTTGGATTTAACCTTTGATTTATACCATTGGTTTCGACTTTGATTTAGATTTTTGATTGAGAATCAATCACGATGAGGAGCCAAGGAGATAGGATCCATCAATTTTGACATCTGGTTATAACCTGTATGAAGGACGTCGAACTCGCGCCCATCCTGACGAGATGAGGATTTGTCAAGTGGATTGTATTTTCATTGATTTCATTTGTTCTTGTGCTTTTCTAATTAAAAGCAATTTTTATAATGAATAAAATCATTTTATTATCAGCTCCAGGTGTTACTTATAATTTTTTCCCAGTTTAGGATGAAGGCAGAATGTGACAAAAATAAGTTAGGTATGTGTTGCTCAAGTAAAGACCCACGGATCTTGTGCTCTTTACTGACTAGCTAGTAAAAGGGAAGAATGCAGGTCTTTACCCCCACAACCTATCGTATATTATATACATTTAAAAAATCTTTCTATTCTGCAAGAATTACATATTAAGTACATATATATATATATTTATTTACACCCTATCCCGGAATCGTTTTGAGAGTTGTTTACTCTCGTTTCGATTAGTCGATATTACTTTTTTTAAAATTAAATTCAGTTATTAACATCTTTATACCATCATAGGTTGACTTTGGCCAGAGCCAGAGCAATAGCTGTACAATTTGACGTGAGACTTATAATTACATTAAATTAAAAGGGCAGCCAGAGAGAAGCTATATAAATCATGCACCACCAAAAGAGGAGGATAGACGTCACATTTATGTGTTGCAGTCGCAGAACTCGGTCACAGCCCGGTAAAAATTCACCCTGTCCAGGTCTCAAGAGTATAAGGGAGATCCAGTAGAATGCTTCGTTAGGTCTCTCTAGCTACTGTTCTTCCCAACATCGTCCATCCCAGCAACACCCAGTGGGAGACCCGCACCTGAGCACACACCACGGTTCATGGATAAGTACTAAGTCAAAGAGTTTACTCATGTGTTCACATTAAGTACACTCTCAATTATCAATGAGCGGGAGGTCATGTAGATCACGATTCCCAGTCATGAGTAACCTATGTGGATGATGATATATTAAAAAAATATTATCTGTCTCCAGTCACCAAACTACTAAGACAGTCATTAGTCGAGAAAAATGATGGATGTTGTGTTAGTGTCCGAATGTTTCAAGGTGCTTTGGTCGAATAACGTGATACTTCGTTTTATTGAGAATTAATGTATTATCTGCATTATTCAAAATTATAAAAAAAAAAAATTATTTTAAAACTTTTTAGTAATATATCAAGATTATATATACTTAACTGATTAAATAAGTTATAAGTGATATTCATCGTAGAGGAAAATATCTGCAAGTATTATCATAGAAAGTCTGATTATTTAAACAGTCCATAGAATGATACCTTGTACAAGAAATGACCGAAGCCTCGCATCTAAATAAGGTCCATGATTACGAAGACTGTAGGCAAACAGACGTGAGCATCGTAGTTTAAAGATTGTCATCAGTATCAAAAGAAGAAGAGAGACAACAAAAAGTCGAATTGTACCTTTTTGGAAAAATTATAATTCGTAGAATAGAATACATTGAACAATAAATTATTATTGCAAAAAAATCGAGTGAATGTAATTACAGATATACTAAACATTGCCAGTGAATATAATATTTTATACAATGTAATAAATTGGTCATAATAGCGTTTAAATATGGAAACGGGCCAGATAATATCCATCTCGTGTGGCTCGACGGGACAAAATTGAGCGTTCACAATAAGGTCGAATACATTGATCATGACGATGTTCAAAACGGTGATGACATATAACGACCGAGGATACAGTTAAGGGTTCATACGAATATGCTATCACGACATTTCTACCGATGTAGTAAGGAGGTGAAGAAAGTCCCGTTTAAATCGATCTTCAACAGCATGTATACCTGCGAGCTCTGCTCAAAATACAATCAAATGATGTACAACCGTCTCCGAATTCAGTACAACACAGAATACTCTTCGGATTGGCGCGTTATTGTAGCGCACCTACAATGTTTGCCGAAGGCCGTATACATGGAATCGTTCTATTCGTTCGCTATGTCTAATTTATTTAATTCTATTTTGTAGTTAGGTACCTATCGTACTGTGTAGGCACCGAATGTAAAACAAGCTTCTTACCTACCCGCCGGGATGTGAAAGGATATCATATTTTAATTAAAACTAACTGTCTTACCATCACGCCGTTTCCCTGCGGAGGTAGACAGAGCGGATAGAGCGCCACATTCTTCTGCCCTGATACACAATTCTCGCCTCATCCACATTCATACATCTTCTCATACAAGCTCGCCGATTATTGAGGCTTCTAACAGAACCATCCTCCAGTATCTGGTTTACCTGGTTATGCCAAGTCTTCCGCGGACGTCCTCTACTTTTTTCAATGATCCTTTTTTAATCTAACTGAGTCTTAGCGACTTAACTCACATGTTTACACATCATTAAATGGAAATATAACATTTTAAAATATTCTTGTTTTAGGATTATTTAAAAGAGGTTGAGAATTATATACACAAATTAACTTTAATTTGATGAACAGACTTTATTTCAACCCTTGTGACAGTAACCCGGAAGAGTGTGAATAAATATCACTGTCGCATCCTGCCGATTCTCTCCCCTGAAGTGCCAACATTCCTATCTTGTATTTCATCACCTAATTCTATCTGCTCGACTCCGCGTTAATGTATAAATTCGTACCAGGTACAAAGCCTTCAAAATGAATCAACCCCCAAAAATATTACGAAGGGATGCGAAGTTATCATTATCTCATCAATTTTTCATGTTTATTTTTTCGAGAACATATAGGTAACATTGTAATTTATCTTATTTCGATGATTCTTATTAATAATTTAATACAAATAAAAAGTACTGCAAATACTTTCACATTCATTTTTTTATTTATTCAAATATATACTTTGTATATTTGAAATACACGACACATTAATATTCTTACTAATCTTTAAATAACATCAAATTTCTGCGTCTGAAAAAAAAACTATCTCTGTGGTCTATCTAAACGAACCTCGGCTTGATCATTAGGCGATCGTCATACTGGCCACTGGACCAAACAGCAAGTATTCATTAAAACAAAATTAAATTATAGATATAAAACGATTTTGTATAAGTGTCAATGAAAATAGATAATTAATTATTGAAAAGTATCTCAAGTAATATTATGTGAAACAATTTGATATTTAAGAAGCTTGTGCATTGAAATGGAAGAGATCTTGGTTCAAATACCTGTGGCAACTAAAATATTTTGTCTATAAATTGAGTATAACTGTATATATATCTTTCTAATTCATGCATTTAATTTGTATTACAATATTACAGAACTATGTTCTGAAAAAAATTATAACTTCACAAATAATAATGTATTCTCTTTAAAATTATATATTTTATAATTAAAAAAAATACTTATTTTAATTAATAAAATGAAAGCGTATTAGAAAATACATGTTATTTTTAATGTCTGATTGTTCCGAAAATAAAATCAATTTTTATTTTCATTTTTCAATTTTTAGAGCAATTAAACCCTATTTACCAAAGTATAAGATATTTGATTCTACGCATCTTTACCAACGAATTACAAGCTTGTATTCTAAAACTCGGGAGGCTTATGGCCCGTGTCTACGGAAGAGATTTCTCTCGGAGATTTAACTCGGAGACAAGGTGAAGGACTGTAAAGAGTTCAGCGTGAATCGATGTATGAATCATGTGCCCACATGTTTGTAGCACTGATTAGAATAACGCATTCAGTATAGAAGTTACCTTAAACGTCACTAAGAGATTAAAGTCTCATTAAGAGATAATCATAAACACGGGCCATTAGAATCTAATAATCTTTTAAAAGCATTTTCTGTTGCTTTTTGGAAAAAAAACAATAATTAATCAATGCTTGTTGTTGGTCACGTATTTTCATCCACTAAACCTTACAATTCATCAACTTTAAAATTAGCAGGACGTTTTTAAACTTGTTTTTAAGGCGCCAACGTCGCATTGTTGCTCCAGAAGTGATTCCTTCACATCGTTTTTAGGCATAATTGCGTGCTATTTGAGATGTAAATTAATTAATTAATAATTAATGAGATATAATTAAATTTATGCAAAAAAAATACACGTACCTCTTTCAACCCCATTTCTGGAGGATTAAAGTAACTCAAATTAAATGACTAACTCAGTAAATAAATATACACTAAACAAACACAAATATTTCTTGGTAAAAATCGTTCAAAATTATGATTAAAATCGGGCATTATTTTTTGAAAGAACCTAATATTTTTTAAATGTTTTAAGATTTTCGCAGCCGTTCAGATTATTCTGAGTAGAGTTATCTGTGATATTCTGGCATGTGTACTCGACCTCTCTGGCTGACATTTCGGATCGCATTGCGGCATCATCAGCGACACTGCTATTGATACGGTAAAGCTAGTCGTTACTTTACACAACACCAACTACGATAAACCCTGTTTTCGACACGGTATTGCAAGGTAATTATTGACATGATGACACTTACATAGCTATAACAGCCCTACAATAGGATGTGAAATATAGACCAGAGATATCGATAAGTCGCTGACTTTCAATACCCGCTATAACACGTTTGCATAATTTTGAGAAAATCTAGAAAAACTGCCACACTTTAATAACAGACATTATTACTTTCGTAGAAAATTTATTAACTTCTTTCATCTAAAATATAATTATTATGTATTTACGTTAATTATTGTATTAATTTGAACCCAAATATGTACATTTATTATGATAAAAAACATGGCAGGTTTTGAAAGTCACACTGAGTTTTGCTCATCCTAACATTATAATTAATATTGTTAGCTAACAAAGCGTATTTTGAAAATTCAACATTCATTTTTAAATAAAATAATTAATTTTGATCTAATAATATGTAAATATGAAACCAGATAGCGCTAGCTGTCAATGTAGTTATCGTCAAACCGCGTAATTGGAGCCATTTATTGTTTTGACATCTGACAAAGATTTTCAACTCATAAACGAGTTTCATACAACAACATAGTTTTTAATAGCGTTAAATATGTCAAATTTTGTGCCTGGAAACTACGATTTGCGGATAGCATTGATTTTTTGTTACCATTTGAAGAAAACTGTTGCAGAATCGCATCGAATGCTTGTAGAAGCATACGGTGAGCAAGCTCTTGGTAAATCGCAGTGCTTTGAGTGGTTTAAAAAATTCAAAAGTGGCGATTTTGACGTGAGAAACAATGCTTTGTATTTGGTGGAATCAAAAAGGAGTGATTTATTATGAGCTGCTAAAACCTGGCGAAACCATTAATACTAAACGCTATCAACAAAAAATGATCCCTTTAAATCAAGCTTTGCGTGAAAAATGACCAAAATATCAAAAAAGACAACACAAAGTGATTTTGCTTCATGATAATGCACCATCACACACAGCAAAATCGGTCAAGGAAACGATTTAGGCATTTAGTTGGGAAATAATTTCGCATGCGGCTTACTTACCAGACTTGGTTCCGTCCGATTACTATTTATTTGCATCGATGGGATACGCACTTGCTGAGCAGCGCTTCACTTCTTACGAAAATGCCTCGATGATTGGTTTATTGGTTTGCCTCAGCAACAGTTTTTTTGGCGTGGCATCCACAAATTATCAGAGAGATGGGAAAAATGTATAGCTGTCGATGGACAATACTTCGAATAAAATATTTTGTTTCATTTTCGTAGAATAAACATGTATTTTATATACAAAAATTCCGGTTTCATATTAACATACACGAGTATATAACTCAAATTTGTTAAAAATGTGTTATAGCGGATTTTGAAATTCAGTGACAATATATCTGGTACATATGACTGAATAGCGCAGAAAATTAAATCTATTAAAAAATATACGTAAAGTAGGATAGTTATCAATTATATACAAATATTTTTATGTCATAAATATTAATAAAATAAGTAAATAAAAGTAATCAAGAAAACTAACCACCCTTAACTAAACAAATCGGTAATTCTATATTCAAAAATTATTTTCATGAATAATAAGCACGTAACACGGCACAATCGTAATCACTTCCAGGAAAACGTCACGTGTTCAAGTCAGCGGAGATACCGTCTCCATGGCAACCGCCTCACCCCCTTCTTATCTCTCTTATCAATTCTGACACCCGGTCTTCCAACCCCAACTTTTCTGAGCGGCACAGCGTTAGCGCCTATATACTTGCACTCTACATCTTCTAGACGAAACAAAACTTTCAGATATGCGAACAGAGTCTGACATTAGAAAAGTAAATTTGCTTCCAGAATCACGTTTCCCTTATCTGAAATTCTAAATACTTTCCCCAGCATCAGCAGGGTATCATTTTTGTATTAAAGGGAAAATAAATGAAGATTTTTGTAACTTTTATTAAAATAAAGGTTTTTGATTAGCTTATTAATAAAGCCGTCTTTTTCAATAATAAGAAATATAATTTGATATCAATTTTAAAGAAATAGTATTTTGATAATGTTACATAAAATTTAACGATGCTTTCGAATTGTTGTCATGGAAGCGTATATTAAAGATACCATGGAAAGTGAGTCAAATAAATATATTGGGAGAACACATTCTTATTGTAAAGTTGTAATTATTCAGAACAGACGGTCTGTGATATTTTAAATATGAATTAAATATATTATTTAATAATTATTAATATATTAATTTTATATGTATATCTTTCTAATTAATATATTTAATTCATATTTAAAATATCACAGACCTATGTTCTGAATAATTACAACTTCACAATACGAATGTGTTCTCCTAATAATAAAGTTGTATCAATGTGTCCAAAATTTAATAAAAATGAATTGATAATTCTGGCGTCTGCTATCAGTTTACTCAAAGGTATTTGAGATTCTGTAAAAATAAGGTAGATGGCTCTTTCAAATAATGGAACGATTAAATGTATTAATATCAAAAAGGTAACATATAGGTTCAAAAATTGTCGCTAAAAATATTGTCGCTGTAGCATAGTTGGATAATGCACCTTCCCCGATTAGGAAAGAGATCCAGGTTTGAATCCCGGTGGCGTAACAATAATATTTTTCGATAAAATTGATTTTATATGTCTTACTTACTTATACTTTCTAATTAATATATTTAATTCATATTTAAAATAAATATATATAGTTTACTCTCACGTCTCGGAAAATTAGGATTAATGGCCGGTATGCATCAGTTGAATGTATTTTAAAATACTGAAACGATGGTACATATAAGCCATCGTCGACATCGGTCCCTCATGGCTGAAAATCGTGATTTTTTATTATTATTTTATTTTTCATTATTATTTTTTAATTCTTAACATAGTGTATACATAAACACTCTTATATATGCTCTAATATAAACAATATTTAAATATTTTCTTGTACTAAAACTTATCTTTTACATATTTGGTCAGATTCATTTTAAATCTATTCAATTTCGCCTCCTTTCTTATGTCTTCTAGCGTTTCATTAAAAAATTTCATCGCAGTATATATTATTGATTTCTGAGATTTGGCCTTCTTCCTGAATGGCAGTCACAGTCTCTTGACCATGCTCCTTCACATTTGACTCTTGAACTCTTTACCATACTCCTGCATCTTAGAGCTGTCACCAAAGAAGTGCATGTTACCTTTTCCACTTGGTCGGACCAACGGGTGGTAGATCTTTATCTTCCGCTTCGTCCTTCTCCGTGGTACATCACAACAAGCTTCACCAAGCTATCTTCTCTTCTCGCAAGATGCCCAAAAAAATGAAGGATTCATCTCAGGCAAATAGTTGAGAAAACATATTAATAAATACTAATTAAATGAATTAATTATAAAGATATACATATAAAATCAATTCTATCGAAAAGAATTGTTGTTGCGCTACCAGGATTCGAATTTGGATCTCTTTTCTAATCCGAAGAAGGTGCAGGTGCCAAATATGCTACAGCGACAGTATTTTTGACGATAAATTTTCGAACCCATATATTTTTACATTTATATATCTACATACATTTATCGTTCTTTTATTTGAAAGTCATCTACATTGTTTTTCGATAGAATTGATTTTATATATATATATATATATATATTATAATTAATTCATTTAATTAGTATTTAAAACATCACAGACCTATGTTCTGAATAATTACAACTTCACAATAAGAATGTGTTCGCCTTAATAACTTTAATGTGTTCATTTATAATCCCTAATTTTTTTTTTTTTCATGTTTAGTGTATATTTTACTCTTGAGATAACAGTACGAGTATATATGGGTCGTGTTCTACAAAAATGTGTTAGTCCTGAATAAAATAAAAGTGAGTTAATTAGATTCTTGTACGAAAAGTCATATTCTTTATTTTCATAAATAGTTTAAGCAGTTTAAATATTTGCGAAGTGTTTTTAATAACACAATAATATTAACTAACAATCTTCTAAAAGAATATCAAGTTATGTATAGTTTCGGTTTAATTGCAAATATGATCTAGTATATCACCTTGTTTTTCTAATTAAACATTTCTCTCAGTTGTGCAACACTACTTCTTGCGTTCAAACATAGATGCCGGAAGAATTCGGGTTTCGGAAGAAATAGGCACTCACCATAATCCAGACATCTCAAAAATGTGGACTGTATATGCTATTCACTATTTCGTCAAAGGTTTTGACACAGTATAATAGACGCGAAGTCTCAAATGAGTATGATATTGTAATCCTTTACGTTCACGTATAACCGCACTGGTTCAAGGTCGCCAATCGACTCGTTCAGCGGCCAGGTCAAGATGGGAAGAGAGGAAGGCACATTGCATTATTATCGTTCAAGAATAAATACGTATTTACACTAATAAATATATATCCCAAACACTACTACTCAGTAAAGCACGCACTCATATATTTTTAAATAAAGGTGTCAATTTGTGTTGAGTTTAGGTTTATCATATTATTGCAGAAAGCCGTCCAAATACGTATTATGAAAAGCAAACTTACTTAGCTTACAGCCCGGTGGGTCAAAACAAAACACGTCCGGCAGTGGTGGGTCATTTTAAACCCACCTCAAGTTTTCGGTTTTTCAACCGTTTTGTGGGAGATTTTTTATAGATATTTCATTTTAAATATGATTTAATGAAATGGCAAATGTTTCTGCTAAACAAATAAAGTTTAATATTTAAAAATATTCCGAATAATGTACATATTCTCACGCATCAACAGCCAAAATACAAACATCCCGAGCAGGTGATTTCATAAAACTTACAGGTAGGCGAAACGCCTCTCAAATAATTATATTACTGGCATTGTCTAGGAGCCGCCAGACGAAAATAAGGAAAAAATTACTGGTATCCTTTGTCTACCCGCTCAAAATGTTGACAATATTGTTTCGGCGTAAGCTCTGAGATTCAATCTGATTGTCTTATTTTGAGTGTTTTTACACATTTTTATCAATGACTCATTTAAATCTCGTCCGATAACATTTATTTGTATCTCAAAATATTTTCAAATATCCTTCTGGAAAACAGCATTAAACGAATATTTATAGCGTTATTCATATTTTTACAAATAACCGAATCAAATTTGACCCACCACCGCAGAGTATGTGTAAAGAGATATCTTCAACTAACTATATCACTGTTAATATTACCACACACGGAGAGACACTTTCATTTTCTACCATCCGGAGTTAACTCCGGATTTATTATCTCTGTGAAATAACAATACATTCACACACTTGTTTCTGAAGCGGTAATAGATAAAACAGAAACGTAGCTAGTGGAATAAATTTATCCATTTCCGAGCCATTTAACAATATTTCCCTGAACTCGCCAATCCACTGCCGAAATGGCGTAAGTCAGACGTAAGTGTTAAGACACTTATCATGTTTTGGGTTTGCGAGGTGTATTCAAGGTGGTATGTTTTGCATTGGCGATGATGTGAGGTGGCGATAGTCGGAATGTTGGTCGCCTGCTTTATCGGCGGGATTCCCGCATCAGACGATACCTGATGTTTATACGACGATGAGTAAAAAGTGTTTTTTCATTTTGAGCTATTGAAATTTGCTGATTAATTTTTTTGGGACATTTTTTACTGTGTGGACTTATTTTGCTAGTGTTTTTTGATTGTTACTAGTTTTTTAAGGACTCGACTGAAGTTGGCGCGGAATTTGAATTCCGAAGGGAAATTCCAACTGTCGCGACAGAGCCGGCTGTAAGTTGATAACTTGTTTAGTTTTAGTTAATAGAAGTGAATTATGGTAAAGTGATTTACAGTTGGATACTCAGCGCTCGAACAATCCCAGGTACATATTAATCAGCGATTACTATTCGTTGATAATCTGTATTCAACAGCTATAACAAATAACATTTTTATTTTTAATAAACAGATCGTTATTGAGCCTGATAGATAGTCCTACAATTACAGTAAAATACATTGTGAAATGAAGATAATTAGGGAAATAACCAAGACACATCAAAAC
Organism: Eubasilissa splendida; assembly: GCA_031772225.1. Classification (NCBI taxonomy): domain Eukaryota; kingdom Metazoa; phylum Arthropoda; class Insecta; order Trichoptera; family Phryganeidae; genus Eubasilissa; species Eubasilissa splendida. Next base: position 9,948,972 of record CM062859.1, read on the forward strand.
TGCGTCACGATCATAAAACATGGTTAGAATGGTGATCAACACTTTGTAGAAGGTTCAATATATAAGAAGGCATCAAAGAGGAAGAAACATTTTCACTAAATAAAATAACGTCACCTGAACTTGAAACAAAATTCAAACGATGTTTGAAGACACTAAAATAAAAAATATCCTATACCGGTGTGGTACGATAGATACATGTGTATAAGATATGTAATGCGTTATTTTGGAGGAATTTCACATATTTTTTGAAAATTTAATTTCGTTTTATTTAACTGTGAAAAACATACAAAAAGCCATACTATTTTTAGTAACTAACATTATAAATATGTTTACGCGTGCGAGTGGTAAAACGTTATATAGGAAGAATAGTGGGCATTTGATATAAAGACACAACAATAAGGGGTCAAGAATTAACCAGAACAACTCTCTTGAACTTCAGGATACTTCTTCAATGATAAGCATGTAGCACTGTATACACAATAACGACGATTTTGAATATTATTGATGCCAGTATAATTCAGGAGGATTAGAATCCAATAATTATTTTATGGTCTTTCTGCTGCGTTTCGTAAATAGTTATCGAGATACTTAAAAGTATTAAATTTGTCTTGAATCTAGAAGCGGTTAATATGTTTTAGCCGTTTGTAGCATGTGTTCTTCCACCAAAGCATTCAATTATTGGTTTTTATCAATAGCATAATCTTCTCCAAAAATTACTTAATACTTATATTTTAATGCCATTTCTGAGAATGCAAATTAATTGATCGACTCAATAAATAAGTACAACAGATTCTTAACTGTTAAACTAAAACAAATATTTTCTATCAATGAGCGTATATTAAATCTGCCACTATTTTCGAAACTACCAATAGCGCCAATGAGGTGGTTTTTTTACGATAATGGAGCTATAAAAATTATCCCATATTATTATTATCTGTTATTAAAACTGAGAGCGAAAATATAAATTTGATTTTTATTTACACAATATAACATTTACGTGTAAATTTATTTATTAGTCAATCAAAATATTAATTTTTGACACCAAAAAATATTTATATGTGTACAATAATACATTTATTGTCATCAATCAATCCGCTTGCGGATGTTCACCGCGTGCTCAATAACAATTATTCAGAATGGTTACAGATCATATATTGGCTCTAATGATGTAATGTGATTAGTGTTGCGGTTAACGTCTGAAATGTGTAAAATTAAGGCGTTAGAAGCAAATACAATACATGAGTATAGTTAATTCAAATATTTTAACAATTAATTCATTAATAATAAATTCAAAACATTATATGTATTGATATAAATAGACCTGAAGATATGTGAGAGAAGACGGATTGATGTCTAAGATGTCGTGTTGAAGACTCATACCATGAACGATGAGACACACGAATGTCTCCATTCTGAACTCATTATCAATCAATCAATCATCAAGGATAGACTCTCAACCCTTTACCTTAGATGAATCCTTAAATTTTTTAGACATCTTGCAAGAAGGAAAAATAGCCCGGAGAAGCTTGTTGCGACGAAGAGGAAGACGAAGATCTCCCACTCGTTGAACCGATGTGGAAAAAGCAACGGGCATTTCTCTGGTGACAATCCTCAGATCAGAGAAAAGTGGAGGAGCATAGTCAAGAGAGCGGGAATTCATGAATATCACGATCAGTCATGAGGAACCAACGTGGATGATGATGATATTGATAATAAGCATTATATATGATTCAAGATACGATTGTGATGAAAGTATCACGTTCTTAGCTCCGAAACTGTACAACACATTTAACACTGACTGGAAATCGTTCACATACAAAAAAATTACGCAAATATGGACTTAATACATGATTAAATTGGGTAGAGATCAGTAAGTTGCTGTTCAACATTTCAGCTAAATCACAATATAATACACTAATAATTCACTTTTCATTTACAACACATTTATTAGGAGAACACATTATTATTGTAAAGTTGTAATTATTCAGAACATTTTAAATATGAATTAAATATATAAATTAGAAAGATATACATATAAAATCAATTTTATCGAAAAATATTGTTGTTGCGCCACCAGGATTCGAATCTGGATCTCCTTTCAAACCGGGGAAGGTGCAACTATGCTACAGCGACAATATTTTTAGCGACAAATTTTCAAAACTATATGTTACCTTTTTGATATTAATACATTTAATCGTTCTATCATTTGAAAGAGCCATCTACTTTATTTTTACAGAATCTCAAATACCTTTGAGTAATCTGATAGCAGACGCCAGAATAAGAATACGTTCTCCTAATAATAAAGTTGTATCAATGTGTCCAAAATTTGATAATTGTGTAAAAATTTGTTTGTGCTTTTTGGCAGTTACCGCATATCGCGTTTATGGCGATCCAACTATAAGTCAATATGTTTAGGGTTTCAATACGTCAGCAATCGACGGCGTGAGGATTAGTCGATATTAATTAAAAAATAAATAGAAGACTATCTATTGTGGTATTTTTATTATTTACTATAACGATTATATTATAAATATTAGGTATGTTCCTACAATGATCCCGTTTTGTTCTTGACATTTCTGGTAATGAGAGTTTTATTACATTTGATTCCCGCGTATGAAATTCCACTATTCTCTGCATATTCTACTACCTTCAATATAAAATCAGCTTCAACCATTGGTTTAATTTTTTGTTCACTTATTGTGGTATTAAAATACTAGGAAACATGACGTGGTAGATTTTCGACTCGAATGAGTTTGCTATCCAATAACAGTCATTTTTTGTCACAATAAAACAAAATATTGAGAATTAGATGATTAAACGTGATTAGACGAGAAATTTAAGGACCCAATATATACACTGACGTACATAAATATTGATTCTAAAACGCTATATTTTTAAACCAACGTCAACCCCAATTGTTGTTGATATTCTCGTTCCTTTTATCCTTGCTTTTAATTTTAACTCAAAATTAATTGAATTTAGTTTTAACCCTTCCCAAACCATGCAGTAACACAGGTCTATCATCATAATTAAACCTGTAATATTTCGGTAAATACATGCAACATAAAATTCATATTTTAGATAATCTTACAGAAAATATTAGCGCTTAGGAAGGATTAGTGAAAAAGCAATTATGAAATAAGAATCGTATAAAACAATTATTTTTTCCATTCAATCCGTTGTATTTTGTGATATGAAAGACAGAGATCACACACTATTTTCACAGTGAAAAGAACAACAAACATACAAATATATTTGTCTCTTTCTCACTAATTAAATGAAGAGAGATAAGAAGGAAGGATACATTGTATACGATTTAATGAATGCCCTTAATTATATTATTAATCATTTTTTAAAAATTGAATACTCAATATTTAGAGTAAACTCGTGCCATTAAAGCTAATAAAAACATTTTTTCTAACTGTTATTTACGGTAACACGAGTTGACAGCATGGCTGCGTTCGGGCATTTTATATCATGATATGCTAAAGGTTAACGTGTTTTTGTCAGATGCTATGTTAACGAGAAACGTGTCAAATGCAATAACATGCATTACTTGCACAAAATCACCCTCAGGCCTCGCTGAACGGCTACCACCGCGGCTCACAAATGTTTTCCTTATTTAGACGAATCATTCTGTTAACTCATTATAATGATTAGCTTTAACCCTTCCCTTTCATTATTCATAATGTGCAATAAACAAAATTATCAAAAAGCTAAAAGTAATTTTTAATAATTATTTTACCACTCAATTTTAATGAAGAATGTTTTAACACTTAATGAATTATTAAAATAAATATTTACGTAAATATAAAATAAAATACTTTATTTAAACCACTATTTATTGATAAATCAACATATTTCGACATTTATGGCATCTTCTTCGGGAAACAATGTATAATAAAATTAAAAATGCAAGCATAGATAAAAACAAAACTATAAAAGTATAAGTGGTATATTAATTAAGAACTACTGTGAAAGTAAGTTTAAAGGGTGACAATTTGCGTGTGAGTATTGGCGAATTCAGAATAGTTGCTATTTAGACATCTCAAGTGCTAATTAATTTATTAAATAAATTAAAGTAATTAGTTACCCACCACTTATACTTTTTTTTTATCTATGCTCGCATTTTAAATTTTAGTTTAGGTACATTGTTTCCTGAAGACAATACCGTAGGTATCAATAAACAGTAGTTTAAACAAAGTATTTTATCTTATTATTTATATAATCTTTAGCCACAAAGTATTTTTGCTAATAATGATAAAAAAATATATATTTTAAATGTTATTTATTAGTTATTAAAAATTCAAGATTACAACTATAAACGATTTCTGGTTTATGAAAAATCAACACACCTTATATTATGCAAATTGGTTAAGACAAAATGATGTTCTCCCGACTCCCGACAAATCACTTCATACTCCCAATTGCTTATACATTGTACCTTAATGTCTTACCTAAGATTATCGTTCAACAACCTATTGATAGTCTGTATAAATTTTATTTTAGTCTATTTTCATTTTTTTACAGTCTGATAGTAAAAAATAGACAATGAGATAATTCAAACCATTTGTTTATGTCTAAGTAGAATCATCTAATATATCTATCGATATAGCAGAATGGAACACTATTAGCAATGGTTGGAAAAGTAGTTTGGTTGGCACTAGGGCTTTTAAACCGGTTAAAACCGAAACCGATTAACTGGCTTTTCGGTCATTTAAAAAAGAAGGAAAACCGGCCTTTTCGACGACTCGGTTAACCGGTTTTTTAGATTATTTTTAAATTGAGAAGAATTTTTTTTTCAAAAATTATAAATAACACAGAATTGATGAAAAAATTGCTATGCAAAATGACAGCGATAAGACTGCCGTTTCTCAGAAAAACTTTCCAAAAATAATTTTTTCAGGTCACATTTTTTAATGGCTCGGTGTACGTATAAAATAATAAACCATTTATATTTTCCTTATCAATAAATTTGTTTTGTCAATTATGTTTTTTTTCAAATATTTCACAATTTATAATTTATTTTGTACATCTAGTAGGCAAATAAAAAAAAATATGGATAAGTACCTATTAGTGATGGTAAAATCGTTATTTAAACTGTTATTTTGACTGTTGTTGTGACTGTGATTGTATTCGATTGTAACGATGATTGATAACAAATTAACGTAATTCTTTGAGCAATTATTATTTTTTTCTCTTCTCTCTTTTTTATTCACTTTTTTATATTTTATAAATATACTTTTTTTTTTCCCTCTCTTTAAATATTTTCATATTATATGCTATGTATGTATTCGATCTTACTGTATTTTGCCTTCGATGAGTTTTGGTTTTATAAAATATATTAGTTAATCAATTTTCCCTAAAACAGGCTTGCCTAGTTGGGCAATGTATTTTAATGTGTGTAAATATGTAAAAGAAAAATTCAGCTATAAAAAAAAAATCAAATATGTTTATCATGTTATGTTATAATATATTCACCTCTGTTACAAGAGAAACATGTCTGTCAATAAAGTCTAATAAATAAAATAAAAATGACTGGTATACTAGAAAGTTAGCCTCCGATCTTTAAATCTCAGTTACCAATCATCGATACAATCAGTCACCTAACGCTTTACCATCAATAGTATTATATATATATATACACATTTTTTAATATAATGTAAACTTTTTTTCGTGTTTCATTATCTATTTCTGAATATTTTTCTATGAATACTAAAAGCTATTAGATATTAGATTTTTTTTTCCATAATTTTTTATCAAATATTGATATATTCATTTTTAAAAATAGCACTTTAAAACATACATAGTATCATCATTTTCCGAAGATGATTAAAACTGGTTAACCGGTTTTTGATTTTTTGAATACCCTTGGTTGGCACATGATATATCAATCACGGGAACAATGCACCATCTGTTGAAGGTTGTTGCAATCCTTTAAATGCATATCTAAAAAAACCGTAGCCATATATTATGTCAACATGCATTTGATTCACCTGTTTGAGAAATGAAGATGATAATGAATGAATGGATGTGATGTTTGTTTTGACTCTAGAATAAAAAAATTGAAAAAGATGAATGATATGTGAATATGCTGAGGGTACTGGATACCCCAATAATCACCCAAATACCCTCGTGTTCGTTTGATATCACAGATGTGTAATGCCATTTGTGTCGAAATATGAGAATGTGTGTAAGACAGGCGGCATGTTACAAGAGCAGAAATTACTTATGGATGCACTGAATTTATTGAAATTAAAATGTACAAAGATTGAAGTTACTGCTAGGTGCGCGAACTGTGATTGAAAGTGGCTTTGGCGTTGATTAGAAGAGGTATCGTGATTCAGCTCAACCCAATAAAGCTGACCTCATCTGTATTGGTGTTGCGCACCGTGGGTATCCCTTGCCTTTATGGCTAGTGGGAGTTGACTCGAGTACAGTCTTGCTGGGTGCGTAAAGGCGATAACCCTCCACAAATGTAAATATAAATATAACGTTAATTTATTAGTTAAATATTGTGTTGTGGCATTAAATATTTAAATCAACGTGGGGTGTATAATGGTACTCATTATATTGAATACGATAAACACTAGACATAATTTTCTTTATATCTATATTTTTCACCAGTATAAAATACAACATCTATCTATTAAATATGAATTAAATGTATTAATTATAAAGATATACATACAAAATCAATATTATCGAAAAATAAAAACATTGTTGTTGCGCTACCGGGATTCGAACCTGGATCTCTTCCCTAACCGGGGGAGGTGCTTTATCAATATTGTAATTGTATTAATCTATCTATTACGTTAAATTTTAGACCGGCTGGACAGATTTTGATGCGGTTTTCTTCAAAGTATTGAACAATACCCTGAAAAGGTTTTAAGCTATACCTAGGTAAGATGTCATCATAATCGTAATAAGTAGGACTATTTTTATTAAAATATTATGTACTAAATTGATTAGGATAAATAATCTGTGTTTATCATTTGATAAAAAAAAACAATATTCACATTATGTATTATAATTATTTGTAGTATCATTCAACAAATTATAGATATCTCATAGAGACGAAGCTATTGTTATTGTATTTAATGGAAAGATACAGAAGTATAGATAATTACAGGGCTTACGACCTGCCTTCAGCCGGCTTAAGTGATCACTTTATACAAACATACCGTTCACCATTCTCACCCATTAATCAATATAAATATTTATAATTTTTTTTGGAAGTTGTATATATGTTACTATGTATAAATACTTCAAGTATAACAACACTATCATCATCTATGGACTAAATTTGATATTCATTTCCCTGAAACAGCACAGGTGTTAACTAATGAGAATCTAATTAATTTTGCAATTATTTAAAGGAATATTCTTTATCTGTAAATGTATTCTTTATCTTTAAATGTTTTTAACATATTATACTAGAATACATCTGAAAAATCAATTTTTCAATTTTTATATATTTTCTTATTCTGACTAGTATATTATTATAAGTATTTGAATATGTCCAAGAACACACAATTACTTCTATATCTTTCCATTTAATATAATAAAAATACCTTCGTCTCCATGAGATATCTATAATTTATTTAATAACGGTGCCTTTTTAGGTAAAAATCTTGTAATTGTGTGCTCTTGGACATATTCAAATATTGCATTATTTTTATTTGTTTTGGTATTTTGTTTATTGAATTAAACTTGTCATTTATATTACGGAAAAAATTAACGATACAATTTTATTTTCATGCTTAGTTTGTTTGCATATTTCTTTAATATAAATTATTATATTAATTAATTATATAAATTATATTATATAAATTATTAATTAAATTTTGACAGCTGTCTTTGCCATTATCCGTTCAGGTACCTCGACTTAAAATCTTTGATCAGTATCATTTTTTTTAATTAGCGTACACCATTACATCATTATTTTCCGATCAAAAATAATATATGAGGGCTCATTTGCATAATATTTCTTATAACAGTAAAATTTATTGTAAATATGTATAAATTATTGTTTGATATTTAATTTATAAAATCGTAATAAGAATTTCTTAAACTTCTTCTTCATTACTTCATCTTATATTATTTCAAAAATAATAATCATTTTAAACAAATAATAGATATGTCATAGAAACAAAGCTATTTTTTATTGTATGAAATGGAAAAATATAATACAAAAATAGCTTTGTCTCTATGGGATATCTATTATTTGTTTAATAACAGTGCCTTTGTTGGTAAAAATCTAGTATTTGTGTGTGTTTGGACATATTCAAATATTGCTAATAATCTTTTTATTTAAATGTAGCCAACACCCCTACTCGTATTATGGATTTTGTTTTGTATGATAATAATTCACCAGTATAATATAACCCTAGTGCTTATATTATTATGTAATTAATAAACAAATAAACATAGTAATTATTCTAAATAAAATATAATTTACTGAACGAAAATACTGCTCAAATTACTACATCGTGGAAATGGTGTTTCATCCTGAATTAATATCATTCGTTTCTGTGTTGCTTTAACTAACCAACTAGAAATGATTTACATCAAATACGTTGTATTTTCCGCTAAATCCTAAGTAAACAATAATTAATAAATACCAATCCTTGGCTCATAAAGCCGATCATAGCCACAAACTCTAGGTCCCTTGCGAACCATAATCAAACTAACCTAGCTATAAAGGGCGTTCAGAAGTACCTACCAACAAGTCCAACAACCCCTGGCCATTAAATAGTCATATACCTAAAGCTTAATTTCAATATTATAAACAAAGCCATAGCAAATAGAATTAGTTATTTCAATAGAAGTTTCAAATAAACAGTGTCTACCTGACACTGACTTATTAACTCGGACTAAAAGATACGTGTGCCTGTTCTGCGTGTAGATACGTGTGCCTGTTCTCTATACTATCCTGCACCCATTGACTGATCTAAACCAAGTTTTGCATAATTAATTTTTAGAACCTTGCCCAAAACGTATGCTGTCGATTCTGCCCTCCGGTTAAATATGGAAAATATGGACTCAATTAGAAAAACGCTTGTGAATGTAATGAATATTTTTACATTGTGTTTGATTACATATGTGTACAACCTCACCACTCACCACAAATCATCTTTCTGGTATGCCTCTGTTATTCGTCGCAAAAATATGCTCCTTTACTGTGCCCTTAGAACTTTTTGTCTGATGTGTAAAGATATATAAAAAAATCGTTTTTCTTTGTGTCTATCTATTGTTTCATAACGCTGTATTATTATATATTTTTTTAAAAACCTTAATTCTAACATGCATTAAAATAACAATTATGTTGTAACGATAGTGAAATACTATTTTCCCTTATAATGAATCATGATAAAATACAATGTTTTTAACACGTGCTAACCATATTTAATTTTGAACCGAAATCAAATCACCGCCGTAAAGTAACTTTTTATGGCGGTGCGTTGATAATGGCACCCTTTACTCTACTGAAATGTCGGCCAAAGTTTCCTTAAGGAGACCTCAATAAGTTTCTTAATAAGTTTTTAAATCGCTTCTGCGCAAAAGAGGGGCACGCGGACGACAGCGCGCGGGAGCGTGATTCTTGTAAATTTAGTTGCAATGGATCTGTTCACGGAGGAACAATGTACGTTCTGCGTAAAACATTTTTACAAAAACAACAGTTTTTATGTAATTGTTTGGCATAATTTTTTTGCACTTGAAAATCCGATAAAAAAAAACTACAAGTAGTATGATAATGAATGTTTATTTTACTGAAAGAACGTAATTGGGAGTATCATGTCTTAAAAATAATGTCTAAATGCCCTAGCATTTCTCGAATCCTTTAAACACTACGACACAAAGCGCATGGGCACTGGCTATCTCTTGACGAATATTTACTTTAAGTTAAGCTATTGTGGCTGGTTTATCATTTATTATTATTAAGGTTTAACTTGGTATCGCCATACCAGCAGAACGCTTGCGAGTCGACAAGCCTGGATATTATCGTATAGATGCGTTAACTAGCGCGGCATTCTCTTCGCTTGTCCTGCTCCGTGGCCGCCCGGTTTTTTTCTTATTTATCGTTGAATCAGTCTCTCAGAACTTCTTGAGCCACGATTTAATTAAATTAACACTCGAACATTTATTCACACTGTGTAATGAGCGCGAAACAGGCGCCGAAAAATCACATAAGAATCGTTGGTTTTTAAAGTTGTTTTACATAAAACGCGCGTTGTTCCCTCATGAAGTGATCCACCCTGTATATATATTATCTTGGGAAAAAATATAATTACAGCCCGGGGGGCTATAGATTCTCGAATAGAAGACATAATGTACTGGGATAGATACATAGTTCATATTCTGTTTTCTGTTTGGTCCATGCGGCTTAGTATTAGCTCATTGTATGCCAGATTCATTACATCTTGGTTAGCCGGGGTGCATCCGCATTGTGTGCACCGGTCCTCGGGCTGTGGTGGGCTTCCGTATCGATCTTCATCGATATTAAAAGCAAAATAATAAGGATTAGGTTCTATTCAAACCGGACTCGTCAGAAATGTGGTCATGTTACCTCTTGATACTCTTTTGTATTCTTCATCATATTCTTTTAATCAAAAAATGAAAAAAGTTTGATTTTAGAGAATATAATTTTGTTTCAGTTTGGTAGGTACTAATTATATATATTACAAGTTTTACAAACACTCATAAACAATATACGTACATAAATATTAAAACTACATGCATGTATATTCCAATTATGCCAATGTCATCTTCCTACACAAAATAGCGAACTCAAAAGTAGACTGTCCTGATGCATATCCATTCGAGTGCCATCTAGGTCAACCAGAACTACTCTCACATTTAACCATCCACATTGTTACACCAATGCAATACAAAACATATTTTTCAACCGATCCTCCCTTTATTTAAACTCACACTTAAATGAATTAGACATTTTCAATACTTCAGTTACCACAATTAAATCAAAATTCAATATATAGACCTTAATAGTCCTCACTTTGATTTTGTTACGCAAATTTTATTCCCTATCCCATCTTACTTTCATTCCCCAGGAATTTTTTTTTCTTTATAACTTCTTTCTCTCCTGTGTTTATATTTTTATTTTCTACTTTTTCTCTCATTTCCCTTATTTTTACTGTTTTTTTTTTGTATTTCTCCATTAGAGGAGAAAGATCTTAATTCCTTTATCGTTTTCTATACAGCATGAAATTCATTTCTTGTTTATGCCTTAAAACGCTATTTATCAATTTTATAAGTCTTTTTAAAATTATTGTTTTACACTGTATCAAGTATATTGTTATTTCACAGAAAAAATGTAATTGGATTATTTTTTATTACCTTTTTATTTACATCCATTAACTATTTAGTTTTCCAAATAGAATATTATTAAATAATATTAAATTTATCTAAATAAATCAAACTATGAGTGATTCTGATATTAGTAATTGATTTACTGTTATGTTATTCGAATAATCATTTATTTAATTGATTTCCACATTAATAATTATCGTTATATGTTTTATTTGATATTTTTGAAAAATAATAATAAAATAAGCTCAGCTTTTAAAACAAAATCAGGTTTCTGTTAAATATTTATTTTACTATTTAGTGTTAAAAAATGTAAGAAACAATGTTGGCTGATAAATAAATGTATCTTAAATCTCATTGTAGTAATTATGAATGTATCTAAAACAATAAATTTTAAAGTATATGTAGAATAATAATAATAATTCATTTAAATAGATATTAACTTTGTAGGATGTGTGCGTCTAATCTGATAAAGATACAGTAATATCGAAAATGGTCAACGTTTAAATAATCAAAGTGATTCATGAAAAAACCTTATATATATATATATATATATATATATATATATATATATATATATATAAAAGAATTAGCATCTGTCTTGTGAAAAATTATTTGTTAGAATAATAAAAACGCACACCGATATAGATATTATTACATTTATTGGTGCATAAATAAGAACTATATGTTTTATAACTGTTTAAATATTAAACAAAAGTTATGTATGAGAATGATTTAGTATTTATATTAAATATAATAAAATGATAGAAGATTACACAGACGAGAAGAGAGATAAGGAGAAAGAAGAGGACCAGGCTATACATAAGTAGAACAGTAGTAGAAAAGGGCTTTAACAATTTCATCATATTCGTTATCTGATCTTTGTAATCTGGGTATTAGCGAACCAGAAATTTATTGTGCGGCCAAACCAGGGGTCGGAAACTTTTATGAATGGTGAGCCAATTATGAAATAATATATTAAAAATGTACTTAGAGAGCCGTACGGAAGCAGTGGGAGAAGATTTCGAATCAAAACACTGCTATCTTGATGGGAAACGCTTTACTTTGAGGGTTGTAGAGATTGGGGGTGAGTAACATTTAATTATATTATAAAAAACATTACATTTATCATGCGCTAACTTTAAAAGGAAATTTATTATTTTTGTTTTTGTACACAGATTTTTTTAAATTATGGCAATTTCATATTTGGTCGGCTTGCCTAAATAAACAATGGTTTAAAAAATAAGTGTAAATTTGTAGTTGTATATTTATATTGTAATAGTTGTCACGTCTCTCAGTACTGGCCTTGTTGAGGTATTTTTTCTCATCACCAGATATTATACATTATCATTTTTAAATATGAATTAAATATATTAATTAGAAAGATATACATATAAAATCAATTTTATCGAAAAATATTGTTGTTGCGCCACCGGGATTCGAACCTAGATCTCTTTCCAAACCGGGTAAGGTGCATCATCCAACTATGCTACAGCGACGACATTTTAAAATTATAAATTTACTCAAACTAATTAACTAACTTAACATCACGCCGGTTCTCCGCAAGAGTAGGCAGAGAGCACAGAATGACACATTCTTCTGTCCTGGCACGCCACTTTCGCCTCGTCCACTTTCGTATACCTATCTTCTTAGGCACGTTTTTCAGTTGTTAAAACTTTTAACAGAGCCATCTTCCAATACTTGGTTTATTTGGTCTTGCCAGGTCTTTCGTGGACGCCTTCTGTCTTTGATGCTTTCGAAACTTGCGTTGTGTAATTTCTAAACCATCTTCTGCTCGCTCGTGCATTCTACATGACCATACCATCTTTATAATATAATAAATGTTTGGTACAGTGCATACTATTGCACATTATTCACAAATCGTACATATTCATATTATATTTTTGTATTCTATATATTCATGAATCGTACATATTAAAAAATCCGTGAGCCATATTATAATAATATATTATGTTTTGAAGTGTTTTGATGATTGTGATCTTATTAATTCGGGTATCAATAAGTTGAAAGTGATTGTATTTGAGAAGTAGGAATGCAAGACAAAGTGCAAAATATTTGTAGGTAATGAATGTATGGAACAAGTATATGAGTTTGTGTATTTGGTAAGTATGTTTGATAGAAACGGAAAGGCTGAGAAAGATATCGACAGGAGGGTGAATGCAGGGAACAAAGTGAGCGGCGCTTTGAATGGAATTATATCTTCTTCAATATTAGCAAAATTATTTTGTGACCACATATTATATAAATAATAAGACAAAACACTTTGTTTAAACCACTATTTATTGATAAACCAACATGTTTCGATAAAAATACAAGCTATAACAAAAACAAAACTATAAAGTATAAGCAGTAGGTAACTTAGTAGGAACTACAATGAAAACAAATTTATAAGGTGACTATTTGCAAAAAGGGTTTGGTTATTTACAATATTTAGCTTGCTTTAACACTTTTTATTATTTCAAAAATTTCAAATTTATCAAACTGTAAACCTCTAGTATTTGTAAGTATTATTTCTAAGCCTTTGTTAATGTCAAAAGAATGGTTTGTTTCCAAAAGGTGATTGGCGAATTCAGAATAGTTGTTGCTATTCAGGCATCATATATCGTTAGGGAACTTGTCAACCGAGGTAAGACTAGAGGTACATAATGGAGTCCTGGTACCGTAGTAAAACCTGGAGCTGGCAGAAGAGGAACGAAAATAGACTGAATGCAGTGGAAATGAGATCGCTCAGGCGTATATGGGGCAGATACATTTATGAAAGAATGAAAAAATAAAGGAAGAATGTAAAGCTGATCTTATAGTAAGTAATATTAAGAAAATATCATTTAGCTAGTTTGGTGATACGGAAAGTGTGAATGTGGAGATAATTGTAAGAAAGATATATGTCACAAGTGTTGATAGCACTAGAAATAGAGGACATCCTCGGAAGACTTGGCATGATCAGGTATACCAGATACTGAAAGGTGGTTCTGTTAGAAGTCTCAATAATCGACGAGGTTATATGAGAAGATGTATGAATATGGATGAGGCGAGAATTGTGTGTCAGGACAGAAGAGAGTTGCGCGCTTTCATCTATGCCTACCTCCGTGGGGAAATGGCGTGATCGTAAGTTAGTTTGTTAGTTATAAATAAAATTATCATTTTTCATCTATCAAAAAAAAATGCTCTCCAGCATGGATCTCTCCATGGCTCTTTGGACTATGTTTAGCATTGTCATCATAGCATCCATAATTGTTCATATTTCACACTCGTGCGTCAAGGCAAGAGTATCGTGACGTGTTTGATTTGAAGACAATACTACGGTTTCTGAAGATAGCTCAGCCGAAAGCTATTCATCTCTTGATCTCTTAGAACTACATGCCTTGTTGAATGCAAAAAATGATAACCGAGGCAGATATATTCCTTGTTGTATTCAATTTATTTTAAATCGAGAGACGGTTCACGGTTTTTCCTGGTTTTTCTTAATTTTGGTCTCATCAGTATTCACGAAAAAGCCCATTCTTCAATCTTATCCTCTTTTTGTTCTTCTTTTCCTACCTTAATTTCTATTAAAAACTTCTTTCAAAATAACATCTTAAATTTACCTTTGAATTTATTAGTGAATAATCTAGGCGAAAAAATGTCTCCCTACCTCACACCACTTTCAATTAAGTTCGGTTTGGATAACCCATCTATATCAACAACGAATGTTACATTGGCATATTATAAGCTTTTTATTGTATTTTATTGATATATGTTTATTTATTTATTGTATTTTATTAATATATGTTTATTTATTTATTGTATTTTATTGATATATGAATATATAATAGTCAACCTGGCATCGGAGGAGCGGACCTTACATCCATATTAAACAATAAATATTTTATTATATGTTTATAATATTTTCACTTTCATAGATATTCATCAATAGATATATAATTTTTATATCTACTATACTATAACAACATTGTGATTAGTCATTTTTAATAATATTACACAATAAACTTTAAATTACATGATTAAAAACAAAGCTTGCTTAATAATTTTACTAGTATAGGTTAATTTTTTGTGAAACGATAATAGTTTTTTTTTTTAAATAATATGTTTCCGTGATAACAATACCTAATTTGGCATGGATAATTATATCAGAGAACAATGTTGACATGAGCTTACTGCTCGCATAGTGCGTGGTCAATATTTGCCTTGGGGAATTCAGCACGCGTACATTTGTTTATCTGTGCAAGCATGTTTTGCATGTATGTGTATATAATCTGAGTACACTATTGGCCTTACGCATACACGTAACTAATCAATACGTATATTTCGATATACTTTCTAATGTTTTTGTGCAAATAAGTAATTACTCGAAATGTGAGACAGACACGAAAAAGCGGGACTAAATAAATAGACTGGCAAAGAATTGAAGAATAATTATGTGTAAAAATACATACATATAAATGCCGGCAGCATCATGTCTTAGAGATTATTATATAAATGGATGAATGCAGTCATCCAGGGGTACTCGAGGGGTATCAAAAGGCCAACAGGCTACTCTAAAACCCGTGTACTGACGAAATCATCTGCGGAAATAGGTAGGAACGAATTACAATTGACGGAAAAAATGGGAGATACTTGATGAAGCCTTCATACAGCAGCGGATAAAAAATATCTAATGATTATGAATGAAATATCATAATTTTTATTTATTATTGTCTTTGTTTTATTAACCACTAAATTGAGTTTAAATACATCTACCGGTTTCGAAAAATACCATTTTCTTCTTCAGGATATCATAGCTAACTAAAACATATATTGTTTCATTGCCAGACTATTTAAAAAAAATCTATTTTTAAAAAAAAAATTTTTGTACGTAACTCAAATCATTACTTAACACAAATTTACTTAAATTTAATATAATTTGTTTTAGTTAGTTATGACATCCTAAAGAAGAAAATGGTATTTTTCGAAACCGGTAGATGTATTTAAACACAATTTAGTGGTTAATAAAACAAAGATAATAAATAAAAATATGAATTTTAACCACAAAGATAATATTGCAAATTTTAAAAGTAGAAATATCATAACACTACCTATATTTATTAGAAAACACAATTAAAATTTTAATTTTTCTCAGATACCTACAGCATTAAAACTTTGTTCCCGCAACACAAATCATTGAAAGATTCTCTAAATTAATTTGTATTTTATAATTTTAAATCTATGATTAATAACTGATACATAATTTAAATAAAAACTATAACCATTTCTAACTCTCATCAATTATGTTTCAATTTGCAATTAACCACACTATTGTTTGTTTATTATGGAGATCTAAATTTGTTTTAACGGCATCACAATCGGTCTGAATCTAATTCAATACAATGCCCTGCAACATTGATTTGCATCTGTATTCATACCAGTCGCAAATATGCACGTCGGCGTACCGAAAATGTCAATACACACACAATGTACAGTGCAATTACTGTAGGGATGGTAAAAAAAGGTTTCTGTACTATTGTAAATAGTTTAAATTATAAAACTATATCATGCAACATCTTGACAGTTCTCCAACCTTTTTGAAACTTAAATAAATAATTAATCAAGACTTCAGAATGCCCCCAACGGAGCGTTAATGAGAATGAAATAGCAAGCAAAGTAGTACCGTGTGCACCCTTGGAAAAGGTCTCGAGCATTAGTATTGAAAAAATTTAATACAAGAACTAGTATAAAAAGAACCATACACACGTTTAATCTACGTTATGACTTTTTGGATACTGATTAATCAAACCGCTAATTATGGAATCCTAATCTAACCTAATCATCGACTGTTAATTAACTTTTATTCATAATTCAATTTAGTGTAGCAACGTCATCACAAGCATCCTTTATGCGGGTTGATGTTTTGTCAGAACCATCTTCGACTGTCACTGTCTCCATCCATTTTGCAGAACTTTCCAAAATGGTTCGGCTGGATATCTGAATCTTTCCCGCGAAGCTGTAAATAAAGTTCTTATATCTAATAAGATAGCAAATATCCGTTAGCAGACAGCACTCGAAGAAGAAATAGAAAGTGAATAAGAACTTATATTGTACCTCTGTTGTTCTAACTTATTCTCTTAGTGGTCCACTGAACTGCTTTCAATAGCACATTTAAAAAAAGATCATATTTTAGAATTGAATAATAAACCTACATTAATAAATATTTATCATTATTTGGAGTTCTCCAGGTCTAGCACCGTCTGAAAAAACGTTATATAGATATCTTTGTCCCGAACCAATTTTATCCAGTCTAAAATTTGCAATCTATGTACATTTTTCTATATTGTATCTCTCTATCTCATTCTCGAATGGTCGAATTTCGGCAGCATAAAAAATGTTTCACTTCCCTTGTCAATAACACATTTCCATTCAACGTATAACTGAACCGTTCGGCTATGCTGAAAGCATTGGAAACATTCCAACATATGGGTAACGGATTGAATTTCGCCAAACAATTAGCTAAATACTGTTATCGCGACTCTTCGCTAAATGATCCATGGGACTGCAAATATTAGGGAAAGAGATGAAATTTTGGTTTATTTCGATGCTACTATTTATGAACAAATTCTTTGAACTTCAAATTAAATCCAATCCCCAGTAGCCAAACTAATTGTATATCATATGAGATATCAATTGCAAATATACATTTATTTTGTTATAGAGTCCAAGTCTTTGACTGCCACGGGTTTACAAGAGCAGGTACTTAGTTATTGTTTTAATAGTGATGTTGTTTCGGTTAAATGAAATGAAAAATGGCGGAGAGAAATAGTGAGCAGAATATTGCCGAGAAATTTTATGTATAATTAATAATGGATATTTTATGTAGTGCTAAAAATAATCATAATCTACTTCATATTGAGATTTTTGCATCATCTCAAGATTAATATAAATTTAATGTTAAAACGTTTAAATAAAGTTAACATAGATATCTAAATCTTAGACATTCTTTTCATATTTTAGTTGCTTCAATATTTTTAAGAATACATTTTCGTTGTGAAGTTGCATTTTCAGAACATAGTTCTGTGGTATTTTAATACAAATTAAATTAATCAACTTGAAAAATGTACAGAAAAAACTATTCATGAAAGTAATATTTCGATCTATACATTTTTTTACGGTTTAATAATTGTAGATAAGATTGAGATACCTTATTAATGTTAACAATATTTGTTTCAAACAACTAATTGACGAAAAATTATTATAATTTATTAATTATTATAATTTTGCGTCAGCTATTATGAAATGCATCACAACTTGACGAAACCGGTGCTATCTCATTATTTTAGCCGTAAGATGTTCTAGAGATTTGAGAGATCAGCTTGTAAAATATTTATATTTTTTTAAGGATAACACATTCTTACAGAACAATTTTTACAGAACATAGGTTGTAAGAAAAGATCCAGGTTCGAATCCCGGTAGCAATAAGAATATTTTTTCGATAAATTGATTTAACTTGTAGTAAAATATTTATTTATTAAAATATAAAATATTGATAAGCTTAATTGTAAGTGCACTAAATATTAAACTCTTTAAAAATGTTCCAGTGTATCAGAAGTGATCACATCAGTTCTGATGATGGACCCTGCAATGAGATCCAAAACGTCGGCTAGAAAGGTCAGATATACACGGCAGAATATCCCAGAAAACTGTACACAAAAGATTTTTATTTTTTTATTAAAATATTAAATTTATTGTTGTATTGGTTTCGAAACCGGTTGTTGATACATAAAATAAAGTGGATTTTTGTTAATTTCATTTATAATAATTATTACAAAGTGTTAGCTGAATATAACAGTATATTTATTACTATATTAGAACTATCTAGAGAGCATAAATCGTGTATAAATTAATTTTTTAATACTTTAAAATAGTTAAGATCTATTGAATGAAACCATTTTTATTGATTACATGTTTTGTTATGAACTTCTTTTTATGTAATTCTGAGAAAAAATAATCTATTAGTCCCATACTTCAGCAACTATTAAAATATTTGAAATTACATTGAAAAAACGCGTTAAATTTATAGCATAAGCTTTATATAAAAGCTCGCGAGCCGCAAGGAAAATATTGGCGATGGAAATTGCACCTGAATTCTACACATGTGCCCAAAAATCAGTGGAAAGCTATGAAAGGTGATTAATTGCCAGGAATGTCCCTGTGGACCGAGGGACAATTACTATGCCCGTGCATTGTCCGGAAAGCTCAAAGAGTGACCAATGCCCGATCGACCGTAAACAGTATGCAAAATGAGAGCACGTGAGCTTTGTCGAGTTGGTGGTAAGCGCAAATTCTGGTTTTTCATTCAAAGCTCTTATGTTTGATTTCACTGCCATTTTCAACGGTTTTGTTCTGATGGAAATTGCTGTCAAGTGCACTTTTCTACGATATAGTGTGAAAATTTTGATTTAAATTTAGAAAATTTTACCCGTAATTGTACATAGTAACGACAGATCAACTGAGAGAAAATTAAAATCATGTTTTTAATGGGACGTCTAATAAAACTTTTACGTTTTTTTTAAAATGATATTTTTTAGCTATTTTGTTTTTTTGTGTCAAAAACATGACGTACTATTATGTATAGCATTTTTTCTGTTCTAAAATGTCAGTGTCGCTGTTTTTTTCTATCTTATAGTTATTCGTAATTTATGGGCTTAAATAACATTTTCAACATATACTTCTTTCCGCCTTTAATCAAAGTTAAAATAGTCATAACTGCGTTTTGTCATATTATCACCTTTTCGTTCGCTCTCCAATTGAATCCATGGCGTTACGTTAAACAACGACGATTACCTTAGAAATTGATTCGATAACTATTTAGATATTTTTATAGAAAAGCAAAATCGACTAATTGGTAAAAAGATGAGATGAAGTTCTGAATAATAATAGAGAAAATTCATTAAAATGTTAATTTTTGTGTAAATATTTGATTTTATAATAAATAATTGAACAAAACCGCAAAGACTTATGTGCAAGAAAATTTATTAATACAAAACACTCAACACTAACTTAATAACCATATAATATTTTATAGTTATTTTTAACCAGAACTTCACAAAAATTATAAATAACTAAGTAAAATTTTATACACATGCAGCGACGTGCAGGCAGTACTGTGAAATAAACTGTACACAGCTAGCATTTTTGAAAAAAAATTCTAGATAAAACATGTATCTCATATTTTTTCTATCGCAATTATTATTATTAAATTCAAATTTTAATATATCACAATACTTTATCAATTAAATACAGGGTGTCCCAATAAAATGTATATACATGAAACAGAAGTTCCAAAATAGAGCGTCCATTACACTTTAAAGTGAGCCTATTAGAATTTTTTTTACTTGTTAATGAGGAATTTAATTTACAGTACATCCCCAATGTAATTGTCATATGAGGATCTATTTTTTATGAATATCGTGCCCGGTAGATGAATTAATCGAAGCGATATAATTCAATATGCTCCACTTTCTCCGGACCTCCGTCGTAAAGTTGATGGTGTTAAAATGTACAATGCACTCAAATGCAAAAAAATTGTCATTTGGATCATCAAAAACACTCAGACAAGTTCAAACGTTTGTTATAATTAAAAATATCTACGCCTATGTTCTCTGATTTTAAATTTAAAAAAACATAAATTTAGCTGAATCAATATTAAATTTATGATCATTTTAAATATGTATACATTTTTTGGGAACACCTTTATTTAATTTTGCTTTATTACTCAAAATATATAGTTACGTACAGTTCATTTGAATGTACTGATTACCTGTCTACATGCTATAATACTACACCGTAATACTCCTATATTATACGTAGATAATTATTCTTCCCTTGCGATTATTTTTCATAGTTAATGTATCAAAATCTTTCAGGAAGTTTCAAGACGTTGGTAATTAAAAAGTGTTTGTGGTGTTTAATAAATATAAAAGAAGAGTGCAGAAAAAGCGATACAAAGACGGGTTAAAAAACTAATAATTTACTAATTTACTTCGTGCATTATTTAATAGAAATGAATACACAAAAATAATTAATGATACTACTGAAAAAATACAATACCCTCCGTGCAGGGCTTTCTCTGTATCGTGTCATAATTTGATTGCTTGACATTATCATTCAATGTAACGTGTTCTTTTTGATTTTTAAAAGATATCCATACCTCCCTTTTAAGAATATTTTAATGATTTTACAAATCAAGATGTAAAACAAGTCTATGATGTAGAAAAATTTAATGAATTATTTTTCTGACTTGTCTACTTGTATTTATTTTATATTTATATTTAACAAGAAAAAGTATATTAAAATGAAGCCGGAAATAAATCGATTAGCAATAATTCATAATTAGTTAATTTTGTTTTTGCTAGTGTCTACAAATCAGATTTCTCTCAAAGATTCGACTTCTGGAAGTTTACATAAAGGACAGAATATAATTGAGCGTGAAGCGATTTATGAATCATCACCCCATATGTGTTTGAATGACGTAACTAGTACTCACGTACCTTTACTGACTTTAAGGGATCAAAGACTTTTTAAGAGATCATTGTGAACATGGAGTTTAATTTAGAATTAGGAGCGAAAATAAAACTACATCTATAAACAATAATATCGACTCTTCTGCTAGAAATATTTGTATTTTATATTGTCATTAGTGATGGTAAACTATTACGTGACTGTGATTGTATCGACGATTAGTAACTGAGATTTAACTATGATTGGTAACTAAGATTTAATTGTCGGAAGCTTACTTTCTAGTGTACCAGTCATTCCTTGAAGAATTACGTTAATCAGTTATCAATCATCATTACAATCGAACACAATAACAATCACAATAACAGTCAAAATAACGGTTTAAATAACGATTTTACCATCACTAATTGTTTTGTTTTTAATATCTTGCATATAAATTGTCAGGTTTTAATATTATTTGAAATTCAATTTACATAATTCATTGAAAATCACTAGTATTCGGGGATTAGTATTTGTACGATCTCCGCGTCGCACTTTCCAAGAAATGGATAACGATAATTCCGGTTGTAAGTCGGAATTACCGCAAGGTGGAGAAGTAAAATTGGGAGATGGATATATTTTTTTTTGTAGCATAAATAGAACATGTAAAAAAATAAAGGTAATTACTTTACTAGACGTGGTCTGTTCTAAAGCAAATACCTGTCCAGTTTTTAAAAGTTGTAATTGTTTAGATTGAAGTAAGTATAATGCTAAGTAAGTTATAAAAAAATATGTGAAAAAAGTACAATCTGAAGTTATAAAATAATAATGAAAAAAGGTTATAAAAATATTATTGTCTGTAATATACAATAGTTGGAGACAAAAATATGTAGGTAGTTAGGTTAGCACAAATGACATATTAGATTCATTTTGTTTTCTACCTACACCGAGTTACCACTTTGTTATTTTTGGTTTGAAGTCGTTAATCACTTTAGACCCTTTAAGGTCTTGTGGCAGTTAGTTAAATATTCGTGGAGCACAAAATAATAAAGTTCGTTGAGCGAATTTGGTATTAAATTTTGGCGCTGAAAAGTATATAGGAAAAGGTTGGTAAATGGAAAGGGATTTTCGAAGGACCAGTGATCTCGGTGTAATCACACACTGCGTGCACGAGGATGGTGACGATTTCCGCTACCGACTGAAGACGGTGGTGTCACTGTTCACCCACGCCATATACAAATAACACACACTATGATCACACAAAACAGTGCTGATGCACTGGAGGTAATTGTCCACAATGCGAGAGGTAGCGCAATGTTGAGATCAAACAGTCAACATTGATTAAGTTGACACCTGGTGGTGTCAAGCTTATAATTCACACTGAGGGCAAGCATGAAGAAATGTACGGAGTATTGGAATTCGGAGGCGGATATGTGACAATAACATTATTCGCCGCCGATATTAACGCGCGCTTAAATAGTGTTTTTACGAATACGAAATACTATTAATGCGATATATTTTATCAAAATTTGTAAGTTAGTTAGTTCCGAAATCTGCCTCAATGGATATCCTTCATTTTTAATAGATTTCAAAAAACCGCACTGAACTCTATTATTGAATCTAACACAAAATACACATTACACATACAATTCACAAAATAGTACATAAAATGACATATAGTAAAAATAGTACATAAAATCGCTCAAATCGATTAAGCTAGGATTTGAAAACAAGCAATTAATTTGATTTTTTATAGCCTATTTATGATTCGTGGAATGTAAATGTAATATTTTGGGAAAAGGTTAAGTAACAATTTGGTCGTGAAGGAGAGCAGGGCCGTCTCGGGTAATATTTCATTTCGGTTGCCCTTTTCGGGTGATTAAGGGAGGGTGGTCTAAAAGGTCGGGGCGATTCGATATAAGGGTCTGCGCTGTCGAACTGAATGTCACGGGATATTATTCTCCAGGTCTTCTATTCATTTGACCTTAAATATCATAATAGCCGCTTAGCCAAGAGGTGGAGAAATGAAGAAAGTAATTGAACTTTCAAAAGATCATAGGTTTTGTATTGTGTTGCAACTTAGATCAATCTTAAGGTCGCACTTTCGTAAAAATAATCATTATTATTTTGTTTACATTTTTTAAGTGATAAAATTGGTATCAGACTTATCGTACAAACAGCCAGCGAAAAAAAATTGCTCACAGATTATCATAAAATAAATAATATGTTAATAAGTATTAAGTAGTTATTAGTAATAATTATATTTTATGTGTAGTATTTCAAATATACTGTTATTCGTAGGATAAAGTAATTGTTAATTTACTAACGGGATAATGCCAATTAATGGTATGACATGAAATCGTTTGGTGAAATGGAATAAATATTTTGGTTTCAATTTGTTGTTATTACTCACTCATCTATGGAAAATGCGTGGATAAGCCACTTTTAGCACGTTAGTTACTAAGAGGTGTGAGGAAGCACCAATATTTTATCTTATATATTTGGAGGTTAGGTTGGTAATTAAATAAAAGAGTGATGATTGGCGTGTTGATGTTTATTGTGACAGTATGATCGAATAAAGAAGACAGATATTACGAATATAATGAAGAAATGAGGAGATTCAGAAGGTGCGCGTGTATTATGAGTTGAGGCGGTCTCGCTCGGCGTGCGTGGACCGATAAGACCGCCGTTGCGGAGCGATGAAACAGGAGAGAGATCGTTGGTGAGGAATCGGCCCAGACCTGTAGCGGCAACCGGCAACGCTATATCGCTACCATCGATGACGTCTGAGACGGCGGTGAATTTGAAATCCTGTCCCCCACATGTGTATTCCCAAAATACATTAAATAAACACAATTAATATATTTACTTAATTATGAATGACCCTGATGTATGGAAGTGAGACCTGGAGCTGGCAGAAGAGAAACGAAAGTAGACTGAATGAATAAGTAAGGAAAGAATATAAAGCTGATCTTAGTATAGTGAGTAAGATTAAGAGAGGATCACTATGGTGGTTTAGTTATATGGAACGGATGAATGAGGAGAGAATGGTAAAGAAGATATTTGGTGCAAATGTTGATGGTACTAGAAATAGCGAACATCCGCGGAAGATTTGGCACGATCAGGTAAACCAAATACTGGAGGATGGTCCTGTTAGAAGCCTCAATAATCGGCAAACTTGTATGAATGTGGATGAGGCGAGATCTGTGTGTCAGGACAGATGAGTGTGGCGCTATATCCTCTCTGTCTACCCCCGCGGCGAAAGAACGTGATGGTAAGTTAGTTAATATTTAAATATGTTAGTACTGTTCGCTTTATCTTATGGTTAAATTGGTAACGCGAAAAATACAAATATTTGTACTGTTGTGAGCGAACTTATATATAAAATATTTGATGGTATTGAAATACATTTCGAAAATAATTCATTAAATGATGGCATAATGTTGTATTATTTCATAGTTGTGTTAAAATAAATAAATGCAGTTTTAGAATACTGAACTAAATAAAATTATAATAAAAAAGCACTCGACAATCACAGAAAAATATATTGAAAGCATAAGGGCTAGTACATTATTTGTCAAGAGTCTTACACACCTTCAACATTTTAGTTCAAAAGTTAACAATGAGCTTAATTTACAAAGGCTCTGAAGCGACGGAGGTTCCGTCTAAGGTTGTGAAAGGACATTTAAAAGGCTTCTCGGGATCTTTTTCTCTACTTCCGCTCCGAGACTAATTTCTGTGTACCCATTTCAAAAGGCTTAATTAATACGAAACAAGAACTCTGCGAAATATAGAAGTACAGATATTCAAATAAAGATGTTATTAAAATAATAAAACGTTCAAATACAGACCATATGAAAAATAATAACTTTACTTTTTATATTGCCAACAATATTAAAGTGTTCTTATCCTTTAACAATATTTATTTATTCTAATCTCAATACATTTTTAATCAAGAAAAACACATGTTTATTGTGAAGTTGCATTTTCAGAACATAGTTCAGTGGTATTTAATACAAATTAAATTAATCAATTGCAAAGGTTATTTTTAATTTTTTGATAAACATTTATATTTATTTAATGATTCGTCACAAACTTTGTGGTGATATATTATTTATTTTTTTAACAATCTTTTATTATATATTGTACATGAAAACATAGTGCCCATCTTGATATGAATCCTGAGTAAGTGAAGTAGGCAAGGCGTTCTAATTCCTGTGATAAAAATATCAGACAATTATATAAATAGTTAATCATCTCAAGTGTATTCGTTATACTAAGCAAGAAGTTATTTAAGTTCAACTATTTTGTTCACAATCTGTGTGGTATTATCTGCGAATCGAATATTGAAGAACTTTTGACCCCATATTGAAATATTTCTTTCACAACCATCTAGTGCCCTCATCATTATATAGTTTTCATACATACTAAAATGGTTGTAGGTTATCGAACCCCTTTGTACACAAACGTGCATAATAATAAAAATTGTAAATAAAATATCTACTTGATAATGCATTACATTGCTTCTTACATACTCAAGTATGATAGTTTATGGTAACTTATTTATCTCAACAACCAATTAAAAACCGCACTCATAAATATAATGTTTGTATTGATTTAATTTCTTCTACCAATCATCGTCATTTACCATACATAAAATCTACCAATAGTACATAATTAATAGAAAGGTAGACAAATTACACAAAACCTACAAATTTATTTTCCATGGTATTAAATATACAAGGTGGCTGTTTCATCATCTATTGTTAAGTAGCAATTAACAATACTCGACAAATAAATTTAAAAATCCATTTCACTAAACGATTTCGTGTCGTACCAATGATTGGCGTTATCTCGTTAGTAAATTAGCTATTATTTTCCCCACAAACAACAATATATTTGCAATTCTACAGATAAAATAAAAAAATGTGACTTAACTATTAATTTTTTTTTTAGTTTAATTAATGTAATAACATACACGCTGAAAATTCATCTGTATTTCACTTAACTATGCTTTATTTTCTCTCTTTTCTTTGGCTTTGCTTATGATAACTAAGGTTAGTTTAACATATATGTTGCAAGGTTTGAATGTTATTTTGGTTAGATGTATATTTTGGGTATAAGGTGTAAATGTTACTTTGGTGTGTGTATTTTGGTTATACGTTAACTAAACTTAGATCAGATTGACGTATATTTTGTAAGATGTGAGTATTTTTAATTGGTCATATATACCTACGTATGTACTTATAATGGATCGATGTGGAATTTTAAGACGAGAAGTTTCGACGAGCGTGTACTTATGTAATCATAATGTGACCGAAATAAAATACAAAATAATATTTCCATCTCCGTGTGTCTAACGAAATAAAATTTGTTTAATAATGTTGTAAGATAATTATATACGAAAAAGTTAAGCGCGGAATGAAAAATTTCCGAACATTATTAAAAAAGTTTTTTCCCAGTGTCATATATTTCATTTAGGAAATCTTAAAAAACACATTAAAATACGAGAAATCTCATACACTAGCAAAAAAACAGACCAATAAATTTTCTGATGTGAAATTCGCACCAGCGCAAAGTTTTCCGTGTAAAAGTGGAGGCGAATTTGCGTTTTTTATTTACGATTTTAATTCGGCAAAAAGGGACACCCCTAAGCAAAACAAAAAAATAGAATATCACGGGGAGGTCGGGGCTAGGGGGAGCGAGAACCAAAATTAGCACCGAGAAAGTAATTTCGGAATATTAAAATTTACGACTCGATAAATTAACAAACCTGGAAATGGAATCTTGAGTCAACGTTACGGAGAATTAAGTCACCTTCAAAATTAGATTTTCACGTTTTGTGCCCATAATAAACTATTCGGATTCGGCGAAAACCACCTCTACATTGTGAGAAACATAAACTTTTCATTTTATGTAAGTCATTTACATTTCATTAATATATCTGTTACAATGTTTTTTTTTAATATTTGACGATATTTTACATTATAGACTATAATGTATAAACTAATAATACCGTATAATCTCCACAGCATATATTTACAATAATACAGGCCAGGGAATGTGTTAAATTATGTAATAAATTTCATGAGACAAATGTCTCAAAAATAATGAAGATAATTTTAATTTTTTTTAGAACACATTCTTATTGTGAAGTTGTAATTATTCAGAACATAGGTCTGTGATATTTTAAATATGAATTAAATATATTAATTATAAAGATACACATATAAAATCAATTTTATCGAAAAATATTGTTGTTGGATAAAGCACCTCCCCCGGTTAGGGAAGAGATCCAGGTTCGAATCCCGGTAGCGCAACAACAATATTTTTCGATAAAATTGATTTTATATGTGTATCTTTATAATTAATATATTTAATTCATATTTGAAGATAAATTAATAAATCAATGAAAATACAATTATCGTATAACTCAGTAGTGAGGTAAGCAAAGATCAACAATAAATCAGAAACGATACCATCCGGGAGGATCTTAGGATGAACTCGCTATTGCTCCAAATAGAAAAATCTCAGCTAAGATGGCTTGTATATACCCACCGCAAAGGAAACGAAAGATTACTTAAACAATTTTTCTCCTTGGTGCAAGAGAAAAGAAGACCTGTAGGACGAGCCGGGAAAATTTGGAGAACGCAAATATACAGACTCTGCGAAGAAAGATGGTACTATCAGTAGCCCTTAGTAATCACAACAGCGTAGGACAAAGAACGGTAAAAGAGTGCTCTAAGAGTGGAAGAGTAAGCCCCCGACTCGATTAGGATAAAGTTGATGAAGAAAAATAATGAAAATACAATTGTATTACCATGCTACTCCTTAGTTTGCGGTTCCATGAGATTCGTTGTTTTGCATTGCCACGCGACTAAACTTATGTGTTTTATGTTGCCATGCAATTTAAGTCCGACCGAAGCTTCGCCTTTGGCCATCTTCAGCTGCACATTTGGCTTTGGCTAAAATCTGCCAAAGGTTTGGCCAAAGCCGAATCTTTGTATTTAATCGCCGAAATCGCAATAATTATTAAGAATGAAATAAAAGTCAGTTTATTATTTATGGAAAACTGCAATTTATTTAATGAATGTATTTATTTACAATTATTATCAACACCATAACGCAGAAAACTAAGTAACAGTGTATTATTTGTATTGTTATGTACACTTTCTAGTCGTTGCTCGAAGATTTCTAAGTACGATTAAACCTTCGGCTTCGGCTTCGGCCGAAGGTTATAGCATGAGCCGAACAATCGGCTTCGGCTTCGGCCAAAAACTGAACTTCGGTACCAACGGATATAGGATGGACTATACTAAATAGGATTTCATCTAAATTTTAATAATCATTTCAGTGAAAATTGAGGTTACCCGGATTTACCAAAATACAATAAATATTCTTGTTACTATAGTTTTGGGAGACTAAGTATTTATAATTATTAATTTTTCAGATTCTTGTATGATAATTAGTAATGACGTAAATACCTTTTAGATTAAAATTAAGTACTTAATTACCGTTTAACTTAAAAAATATTTTTTATATTTTGACTATTCAAAGCAGATTCAGTCCATATAGATTAAATCAGTACTAATTGCTGATGTGTTAATACAATATTTGGTACATTAACTTACGCAATAAATTAAGACATAAATGTAAAATCATGATAACCATAGAAATGAAGAAAGAAAAAATATGTTTATTTTGATGGTTATGACGCATGGAGCATCATCGTAAATATACCTACAACTTGGAACAGGACCTGGTCTCCGCCAATTGGGCTTTATATATATTTTTAATACAAATATTAAAAGTATTAATTATAAAGATAAACACAAAAAATCAATTTATTTAAAAAACATTGTTGTCGCTACCGAGATTCAAACCTGGATCTATTCATATCCGGGGAAATGCAATAACCGATTATGCACACTATCACAGTAAGTTGACGACAAATTTTCTAACTTATATGTTCACTTTCAAATTGATACATCTGTTATTCTATTATTTAAAACCCATCTTATTTATATTTACAGAATCTCAAACACCCTTAAGTAATCGGATAGAAAACGCCATAATAAATTAATAATTCATTTTATTTACATTTTAAAACATTAATACAACTTATATATATATAGCATAATCGGTTAATTCATTTTCCCCGATAGGAAGAGATCCAGGTCCGAATTCCGATAGCAACGTATACTAAATGTATAAATTTAATTTGTAATAAAAATATCACAGACCTATGTTCTGAAAAAATTGCAACTTCATAATAAGAATGTGTTCTTAAAAATATGTAAGTTGTATTAATGTTTCCAATATTTAATAAAAATTGAATTATCAATTAATTTTAGCGTCTCCTATTGGATTTTATTAAGGTGTTTGAGATTCCGTAAATATAAAGATGGCTCTCAAATAACGACAGTTTTATCAATTTGAAAGTGAAATATATAAGTTCAAAAGTTTGTCGTTAACTCACTGAGTTGGTGTAGCATAATCGGTTCCCCGGATAGAAAGAGATCCAGGTTCGAATCCCGGTAGCGACAACAATATTATTTCAATAAATTGATTTATATGTATATCTTTCTAATTAATACATTTACTTTGTATTAAAAATATCGCAGACTGTTCTGAAAAATTGCAACTTCACAATGAGAATGTGTTGTTAAAAAAATATTTATATTGTTCTGTCGCCTCATTTTTGGTCTACATATTCTTTCAGAATTATTATTGAGTAGTCATTTTAAAGGTTATTATCCATACGCCCTATTTTATCAAACCATTAAAGCCTCTTTAATTTTATAAATGTTTTAACTTACAGCATTATATATGTAGGTTGTGAAATTTCCGGTTATAAGACATATTATATCACACTCTATTTTCTATGACAGCCTAGACGATTCTTCTGACGATCCTTCTATCAAATACTGGATGTGTTGTTAGATGTTGCATCATTAAAAATTTTTAGGACCCGTTTTTTCGACGTAAAGATGATCACTGATCGTGTCTTCTATCACGTGTTAAATAGTCTATCGAGAGTTTGAAGTGAAAAATGTCACTATAAGGTATATATGTATGACCCAAGATATTAAAAATGGGATAGTTGCTCTGTATTAAAGGATGAAAGTCAAGAAAAGAATATATAGTGATCGTTCCTGAAGACTTTATTTATAAATACTAATTAAATATAGTAATTATAAAGATATACATATAAAATCAATTTAATCGTAAAATATTGTTGTTGCGCTACCGAGATTCGAACCTGAATCTCTTTCTAAACCGGGGATGGTGCATTATCCAACTATGCTACAGCGACATTAATTTTGACGACAAATTTTCGAACCTGTATGTTACACTTTTTAAATTAATACATCAATCGTTCCATTATTTGAAAGTAATCTACTTTGTTTTTACGGAATCTCTAATCCTTTTGAGTAAACCGATAGCAGACGTATTATATAGATCACGTTACAAAAAGATTTATTTTTCGAAGAGTAAATACTTTTACTGTTACATAAATGTGTCATAAATTATCGGATTTTTTTTTCCATAAGGATCTAGAATACCCTTCGTCCCGCAACTAATGGTTCAAACCATTTTTCTATATGTACACTTTATTTCATGTTTATACATTTGCTGGACTGTGTTTTTTATACAAATTTTACACCACATTTAAATTCGTCATATGTAATATCTCTTTTCCTTATTATTCATGTTGATTTTTTCCTTGTTTATTTCGGTAAATATGTGATATTTATGGCTACGGGAGAACTAAGGGTACAGATATCCAGGTACAGACAGACATGACACACTGACAAACGGACCGCTGAGGTCCGACTGCTAGGGCGACGTAGCGGTTGCCACTGCCCCTTATATTTAAAAGTATTTATAAAAAACGAATGAATATAATTACTGAGTGGGAAAATGTTTCAATCACGAATGACTAATTAATTCAACTGATTAAAAGACCGAGGGTCATAAATACTGTTGAATCAGCAGAGTAAACAGATACAAACGGCAGCGTTAATTCCGACGCAAATGAAACGAATGGAGCTAGAAAAACTTGAACGATAAATAAGGCAAGCTTTCCAGTCGTAATTAAGAACTTTATTGCCTTGCAGCCCCTTTACGATGATAAAACTTAACGTTATCGTCGAATTAACTAACAATTTTCAATCTGCTTCTCGTTCTTGATATGAATCACAGAATTTTGTCAGGGAATTGTATTATAACCGAATTAAAAAACAATCGTGATAATCATTTTTGTATTTATTAACCAATTAACTACACAGAGATGTTTACATGTATTCATTTATAAATATACGTTCAACAATATATCTCTCAGATAATTATGTATCTATTATACTTATTTTTTTAAACTAACGAATGCGTAGACACGCTTCATTCTTGCCAACCTTGCGCGCCTACGCGTATCTGTTCATCACACCTGCGCGATCTATTCATCATACCTGCATGAGGTATGAAAGGGGAGAGCAGTTGAGGAGGGGGAGGGTGTAATATAGCAATGCGACGAATGACGCCCATCTAAGCATTCGTATACATCATACAGATACATCACACTAACTAACATACCATCACGCCGTTTTCCGCGGGAGTAGGCAGAGAGGATAGAGCGCGACATTCTTATAGCCTGACGCAAAATTCATCCACATTCATATAAGCTCGTCGATTATTGAAGCTTCTAACAGGACCAGTAGGACGTCCTCTATTTCTGGTGCCATCAATAATTGCATCATATATATTTCTTACCATTCTCTCCTAATTTGTTAGTTCTATTTGACCAAACCACCTAAGTGATCCTTTATTAATCTTCTCACTATGCTGAGATTAGCTTTACATTATTTCCTTATTTCTTCATACTTCACTCTGTCTTAAATGGATCTGCCACATATACGCCTGAGAGATCTCATTTTCACTGCATTCATTCTACTTTAGTATCTCTGCTGCCAGCTCTAGGACTCATTTCTATACATCAGTGTCAGTACCGAGACTCCGTTGTGTACTGCTATTCTTGACTTAATTTTTTAAAGTCTTAGTTATTTAAAATTCGAGGTATTATTTTAATGGTAGGATTTAGCAAGACGAATTAAAATTTAAGTTCTGACAAGTAACTGATTTTTTTTTTTTTTGTTTAAATTTTTGGTTATATGTGTATGTTGAAATATTACTGATATTTCATTTCTGTTACAGATTGTTAATAATCTGGTTGACAACATGCTCATCTCAAGAGTAAAGTTTCACGCATGCACCAGATAATTAGGGAAGCATGATACGTTAAGACTAGATGCCCATAACGCCATTATTGCGTTCTTTAATCTAATTTAACGAATGTTTATGTTGAATAACGACATTAACATAGTAATGAGTTGAACATGTTCATCAATTCATTACTACGCTACAAATAAGTTTTACACTACACTTTTTGTATATGTTGGTGCTAAATATTTGTTTTTTTTATGTTTGTGCATATTACTATGATCATGTATGTTACTATATTCATGTATGTTACTGTGTTCATGTATGTTACATATTCATATGTATTATATTATGCTTCAATGTATTATGTATTCATTGTAATTTTTTGAAATATATACTGTAACATTCCATTTTAAAATAAATATTATATTTCATTGACAATACATAATTCATACCAACTGTATTATTTATAGGTTTCATTGGTTAGGTTAGACTAGACTACGGTGAGTATCTACATTATAGTAAACGCATACAATCAGTATTCTTTAGTAATTAATTACATTATATTTTTAGTATAGCTCATTTATTCTAACCTATGTTGTATAATTAAACTGGTAATGTTCTATGTAATATATAATAAACACAATTATTATCATTAATCTTACGTTATGAAAACATATCAATATAAATACCTACAGTATGTTTTTATTAATTTATATATCTAAGGACTTAATCTAAATCTAAAAAAAAAATTCCCAGACCGACGGCAAAGGATTTTTTTGAATCGATCAATAAACCCGTAATCTTTGAAACAATTATCCAATATTTCGCAACTGTAGCACAGAATCCGGCTTTACATTAAAATTAGAAACCTTATTTTATAATAATTTAAAAAACAAAATTTTTAGGGTGTGATTGAAGTTTAAAAGTGAATTATTATCAGTTTTATAACTTATTTAATTGCATGTAACAATGACAATAGCTATGTTTTAAAATTAAAACAATAGGGTGTTGAGCACGCGCATTCTTAATGAAATTTCTTTGCGTTTTCTCAATTCATATTTATACTTTAATTATAAGTTTAACTAATTCATTTTTAATAATTTTGAGAAAATACAGTTTATACACTCTAAAAACGATTTTTTATGGTTTGATTATTAAGTTCGATGAAACAAAAATAATGGCTTTTATTATATTAGATCGGTTAATTAGAACTCAAGACACAGAATCGAAAAAGTACACGCGTTCCAGTTGATACCACTCGGGACAATAATTTATCATAAATTGCAATAAGAGTGGGAACAGTGTCTGTGGTGGATGTGGATTTATTTGAGTTTTATTTCAAAAGTACATTTTTAAAGCATATTTTGAGGTGGCTGTGAATTTCAATTTTACGGTTAACTATTAAAGTTATCGGAGCCCTGCTTTCAGGGTTACAAGCAATAAATAAGGGTTGGACTTACGGCCAAGTGCAGGGTTATTTATGCGCCCTTGCACCTCCGCTTGAAAGTGAGAGTACCAACATCGAGACGTAGGGTATGAATTAATTTTATGGTTTTGTTTGAGTAATATTTCACTTTGCACCCAAATAGTTAACAGTAATTGAAAAAGTAAAACAGCGGTATCGTAGATAAGGCTTTTACTATATTATAACCACTAATATTTACAATACTATTTCATAAATAATAGATGGAGCGGAAATGAATGTCGTTTTTTAAATGAAACAATTTTATATGCTTAAAATATTTATTTATCAAAACTTAGTCCAAAATATAATTTCCACCATTTGATATGACCTGTTTCCACTTATCTGTCAATTTTTTCATCCTTCTTTCGTAAAATTCAACTAGTTTTGAGGCAAAATACTCGGATACGCCAATAGTTACGTCTTCATAACTTCTATATCCTTTGACATTCAAAAAGTGTTGCATAGACCGGAACAAATGATAATCGGATGGAGAAATGTCCGGTGAATATGGTAACGTATGGTGTTATTTAAATGTTTTTAAAAAATTTAATTCCAATAGCTCTGTGCTCACCTAGATTCTCTTCACTTATTTCGTGTGGTATCCATTTTCCTCGTCTCAAAGACACATTTATTATTTTTTATAAATAAATCTAAGAAAAGAAAAAAAAAAAAATTCATAAAACAAATATCTTCATTTTTTGACAGTTCGTTTTAAAACGTGGCGGCAATCAGGATTAAAATAATTTAAAGTGAATTTAATTCTTCAAGAAATGCACTTTACAAGTTCCTTTCATTTAAAATATATGCACATTAGGTATAATTAATTAAATTATTTTATATTAAATACTATAAAATTTTTATGGCACTCTAATAAATTTTAATTAAATAATTCAATGTTTTCATACTTTTTTGATTATTGTAATATAAGAAACCGAACGTGAATTTTGACTTTTATGAAAACAATATATTTAATAACCAATGCAAAAATATTCATTTGTAAAAGTAAAATTTTCTGTTTGAACTTTAAACAATCAAAATGTATGGTCTATATATGAAAATATTTCGAGATTCGGTATACCAAAGATAATAATATTGTGAAGAAGAATAAATAAGGTTCCGGCATTATATTTTTTTGGTGATAATTACAATATATTTAGACATTATTTTTTAAAGAAATACTTTAATATTCAATAGATCTTTCGTAATAAAATTAATTGAAAGTTCGTATTGCTATAGTTTTTGCAAAAATATTCTAAAACTTTACACTTAATTGATTCTCCAGATAATAAAACTGTGAATTGTATACTACAGCCTTTTAACGAAGAAAAAAGTAGACACATTTTCTACGAAAACTGAACAAATTGTGTGGCATAGTGTCGAAGAAACCTATTACCGAAGAAATCTCGCAACATATATAATATGCTGCGGGTTCCAATTTTGAGATGCGTACTCTAAATGACTGCGAACAAATGCGTAATATGTACAATAATTGGAAGCAATAGGGATTTTTGAAGTACTTGCAAGATCGAAGTATGAATTAGCATTCGAATATTAATCCTAGGTTTTTAAGATCGCTTTTATTTTCTATCCGAGTATTGTCAATTGTGTAAATAAAATTAATGTTGTTGAATTTTCTCGAGAATGTTATTTGAAAACATTTTTTAGCATTGAGGAGTTTGTTCATCTTACAATAGGTTTAATCGCGGGTGAGATCATCTTGGATTTTATGGCAATCGTCTAGAGAGCTTATTTTGGCAACATTCTTCATATCATCCGCGTAAAGTAGATCGTTGATTTATCTCAGTATGTTGATGAATTTAATAGTTATTTGAAATTGTATGCAATACTCGTACTTTTAAAAACATAATTCATATTATAATTGGTCTTCGTATCTATTGCATCCAATGTTAGTGTAGTGTCTTAAGAAATCCGCTAGATTAGCAAAAATAATAATGAATATTAATAATTATTTACAACCTATCCGAATTGTGCAATAGATGTAACTGATGTATATTTTCATAACCGCTTGTGAATATTTATTCGATAAATTTTAGCTTCGCAGTTCAAAATGATTTTACACAAAATTATCGTATTAACTTGAGATTTAAACAATTTTTTTTTTACCTGTCCATATATTATTTCACTAATTTAAATTCACGATTTTTATCAATTTAAGATACCTCTAGGTGTACATATGTATATAACATGTATCATTTCACTAATATATTATTATTTATTAATGGAAATAAAGACAAAGTAAACTACATGGTGCACTGCTAAAGCAATATAACACATTAAAAACTGCGAATATATTTAATCTATAACTTTGCTCATAATAAAACCTTAATTAATAATATATTTTAATATAATTTTAATAAAACATGTCTAATATCCAATACAGAAAACGGATTAGTGCATTGGAGATGTCTTGCTAGAGACATATACCGTAGACGATGAGGACATGTTTTCAACCATTTGCCTACGATGAATCCTTCAATATTTCGGGCACCTTGAGAGAAGAGAATATAGCTTAGAGAAGCTTGCTGTGGTGAACCACGTCGACAAACGGAGAGAAAGGGGAAGATCCCACATCCGTTAGACCGACCAAGTGGAAAAGGTAACAGATACTTCTCTCGTGATGGCCCATAGATCTGCACAATGCCGAGAAATGTTAACAAGCATAGTCAAGAAGACAGACGTGGATGATCTGATTTTTAATATAGCGTTGATAATCTCGCACATAAGTAAGCTTTAATTCATAAAATAACATTTATTGTTATTTAATTTCAATTATTGTAAATCAATATTTAAAATTCTAATACTGTTTAGCTATTCTGATCTTGAAAGCATTAAAGATATTTTTAAACTATAACTAAAATGTATGCATGTGGCTCTAAAACTGGTAGGGAGTCCAGTGGAGAATTCACCATTATTTAAAAATTAAATAGTTATTTACTTATGTATAATATGTATTATAAATAAATTAAAATATGTAAATAGTTCAAATAAATTTAACACATTGTTATAAATCCAGAATGATGTTGTTGCTATGAATTCATGATGATGTTGACATAGTAAGTGAAATAAAATAATACTAATAATTAGAAAGATATACATATAAAATCAATTATATCGTAAAATATTGTTGTTGCGCCACTGGGATTCGAACATGGATCTCTTTCCAAACCGGGGAATGTGCATTGTCCAACTATTAATAATATATTATTTATATATATATATATCATATTTTTTTATAGCCGTACATAAATTGTTGAAATATATCCGAGTACCTATATGTAAAATAAAAACACAAACACAAAACACCAATAAATTTTATGACTAAAACTATGGCACGATGACCAATAATTTCTTACTATCACTATTTAGATAATAAATAAAAATAAATAAATAATCTATTTATTTAATTCTTAACACAATGCATACATAAGCATTCCTATATATGCTCTGATATAAACAAGATTAAAGTATTTTCTTTTTCTAAAACTATCTATTCAATTTCTCCTTTCTTTTCATCGCACTATACATCATCGATTTCTGAGATATGGCCTTCTTCCTGAATGTCAGTCTCAGTCTATTTCTTCCTCTTGTACGATGCTCATACTCAATTTATATCAATTTTTTGTGTAAATTCCGCTGATATTTTCTTATTGAGGATTTTGTAAATAAATACCACTATATTAGAATATATTTTCTGCTTAAAAGTCATCATATTCAGATCTTTCAGCATTGCACTGATCCGAGTATATCAATTTTTTCTGAGTATTATTCTTTATTTTGCAACACTGACAATTATTTTATTTCTTCTAACAACATAATATACCAATATTTTATATTAATCAAATAGTTCTCAAACAGAGAGACAATAATTACCTTTTCAATTTGCTCTTATATAAAATTTATTTTACACAAGAACATTTGAACTAATTTTTATAAGTACATAAATACATTAATTTTTTTGTTTATTCGATGTGTAACATATTACAAAAGAACTATAAATATCCTAAAGTATTTGATAAAAAATAATTTAACCCATTTAACGAATAAGTACTTTCATGTCTTAACCTCAAACGCTCAACGCAAATTGCACATATTTCTGGAATATTCCAGACACCTCGATAAAATGACGGACATGGTCTACATATTACATATTTCTCTTCATTATACCGCTCTAATGCCATTAAAGAAGGACATTTGTAAAAAGCTTCTTAAATATTTGTATTTTGACCTAAAAGGTTTCAGTGTACGTTTCCTTTTTACGCGTTGGCCACGAATTACCTACCTCTATCTAAAATGTTATGATCTCTTGGCCCACATATAAAAAAGGATAGCGCATTGCATTCTGCATAGTCAAGTGGTCAATCCCTACGTTACCGACAGTGAAAAGAAAATGGCCGGCGTTCTAAAATTTTCATGACCGGCGCTGACCAGATATCGCCTCTCAATGGTCTTTATACGGCCGTATAAAAGAAGTATCTCGCTTATTAAACATACGATGTGAGTTTCATTTCCATCGTTGGAATTTCTATTTAGTCAGTAGCTCGGGTAAATACAGAGGAATGGAATAATGCGGAAATGTATAATCTTTATTTATTTTGGCTTGATTAATATACACTTGAGAGGATTTTTCATCTGTGGAGTGAAATAAAGCAAATTCTCCCATCGGTTACTTAGAAATAATAGTGAATATGAAACTGTAATCTACTTGTATTAACAGATATTTTCAATTTAACTTCAGTCGTGACTTAAGACTTAATTTATTACAAATAGGGTTGCGTACACCGAATATGTCACAACAATTTTGAAATTAATTTAAACGTTTGCCCTATGAAAAGAGAACTAACTTGGTGGTTTTCTGGAATGAGTCTCGAATCCCCGACACCTTATCACTAGGCGAGTATCTTAACAACAAATTTAATTATTTTTTTAATAAATTATTTAATTTCAAATCTTCAAAAATACTAAATTATAAAAAAAATGCCCTAAGTTAAAACTAATTTTAGAAATTCAACATTAATAATTGCCTATAACCCACTATAATCATAATACCAGAAGATAGGTAGCTATTAACCCTAGATTAGTATCGTTAAAAAATACGAAGTGATTGCTATAGGTACGAAAAATTTACGTGTCTGGGTATAACTACATTTGGTTAAAAATACATATATATATATGTGTATATTTATATTAATAAATTTGTAACTCCATTCAAATTGGATTAAGAGAAAAAAGTAAATACATATTCCAGTGCCGGAATGGATTTTTTTCTATTGTATTCAATACCATAATTGAGTTATATAATTATTTTTTTATAAAAATGTCAATATTTATAAAAAGTAATACATATAATTTTTATTAATTAATCAAGGTTCGGTTTAGGCGTTAAAATTTATAGTACTAAAAAAAGAAACCTAATAATTTTCAAAGGTTTTTATGTCATAAGAAATTGAAAAATGAATATGAGCAACTACGATTGAGATCACGTAACCCAATAAAACTCAAAAAAATTATCTAAATTTAATAAAATTAATTAATTTAATTCTGGCGTTTTCTAGCGTCCTATATTACACAAAGATATTTGGGATTTGTCGCAATGTCAAGGTGAAAGCTTTTTAAAAATGGAATAACAGATGTATCGATTTGAAAGAGCTGCAGTATATTGGTTTGAAAATTTGTTGTCAACTTACTCAATTGGTGTGGCGAAACTAGATAATGCATTTCCCTAGATATAAAAATGTCCATGTTCATAACCCGGCAGAAACATATTTTTTCGATAAATTGATTATTTCCGTATATATATCTTTCTAGTTGATTAATTTAATTTATATAAAATAAAACTCAATTCCGCAATAAAAAAGCTCCAGCGAGATGTTAATATAACGAAAAAATGGTTAATTTAATAAAAAAAATCACGGCATCGTCCATAAAATGAAATGTCCTCCACTTTGTCATAATTAGCAATTTCAGAGAATCTACCCCCTCTTGACAAAGCCACCCCCCAGCTAACAGCCTACCCTCGCTAAATTTATTCGCCGAAGGAGATGTTCCTTTGGCACAAAGCCTTTTCCCCATTCACGATGCAATCTAATTTCTAACACCTCGAACTTTTTTGCACACCTTAAAGATCGTTTAAATCGCAAATCTGAAAAATATACATTTTCAGGCATATCTTTGTTTGAGTATTGCTTTATATTATAGTTGATTATTATTACTTAATGTTATATCCTTAACCCGACTATTATGGCTGCAAATAATGGTATCTTCTTGTGTGCGGGAATTCAGGTAGGTAGTCAAGAACTCCATGTACAACAATACTGTTTATTATAGATCTCACAAGTATTAATACAATGGAGTATGATATATAGGCGCGTATGTGGAGATCTCACCCACGCAGGCCTAAGTAGTACCTACCCAAGGAGCTTAAACGTATCACCCATACCTGAATAAATTTTTACATAAAATAAGATTCGTCTCATTACTAATTAGGTCAGCATTCCTGGGCGGGCAGAGTCTAAATCCAGTCAAACCACCAATCATCACGTGCCTCTTTAAATAACTCACAATTCTAAAAAATATGCTCAGGTGTCCGTTCTTCTCTCCTACATGTATATCACGAAGCATCTACAAGTCTAAACTCAAACAGTTTACTCCGGAATTATCTATACCCCACAATCATCTGCCATTCAAAATGATTCAGGTCTGGAACTTTCATCATGTGTTTTGCAACTCCGTTAGTCTGTTTGTGTAAGTGTGACTCAATCTATTTTGTGTCTCATCCACTGTCCCTCTTTTGGGAGTGTTTTTTGATGAATGGATCCCTGAGAGTCTGCCTTGAACTACTGCACCTTAGTTTTCCGTCAATTTTACATCAATATGTAGAACAATGTTCTATAGATTTATGTTACATATTTTTTTTTATGAATAAAAACAGCACTTAAGGGACGCTGGAAAATCAAAATTTTTAAAATTGAAATTGAAAATTGCTAACAACCACAATGATTTTCTTATCTTTTTTCGTTTTGCATATACTTGAATATGTTATTAAATTAAAGTCACGTATTTTTATTAACTTTGATGAGTGGGACCGACAAGGAAGCCCTAGTTTTTAAACCAGTCCCGAGAAAGGGTGGTCCCCCTCCCCTTAAGCTGTCCTTTATTAATTATTAATATAATATAAGAGATATGTTCAGATCTACGTTTCTGGTGAGAAAGAGAGTCACACCTTTTATCTTTTTAACGCTGTCATTCTTGCCAACATGTGTGCGTCATCTAATCGCTACATCATGGTACATTATACCTAATGTTTTTCTTAATTGTCCAACTAGAGATCAAACCCGTTTTTAACCAGAATTAATACAATCCTTGTGGTGTTATTAAATGAATGGTCTTTTTCAATAATATGGTTGGTAAATTCCGAGAAATCATTGCTGTTTAAACATTTAAGATGTTCTTTGACACGAATATTGATATTTCGAGCAGTTTTGCCTATATAGAAAGAGTGATAATTTAGTTGGGACAATTCCGGTTGGACAATTTAGAAGCCTTTGAAATAAAAAAAGACAAGTGGTACGCCAATTCTTAATAATCAAATTTATTTATCCATTAGCTCCATATTAGGTATGTTTCCTTTAAAATCAATTTAATATCCATTAACACTGTATTTTCTCATCCTTTAATGTTCCATATATCTGTATATGTATTCTGTCTCTCTCTTTCGCATATAATTTTTATATTCTGTCTCCCTTGATGTTCTATTTAACTATATATGTATTCAGTCTCTCTCTTTCACATGTAATTTTATATTCTGTCTTCCTATTTATGTATATGTAAGTGCATTCCATTTGTATTTATGATCAGTTTTAAATACGTCTTGATGAAGCTTGAGATAAGCGAAACCGGTTGACGTATAATAAATTTCGTGGTTTCATGCAAAGTGATAGTTATTTCATTTAATACTTAATGTTTTTTATTTTAAATTCAATTATCTAGGAAGTTATGACTAATTTGTTCGGATAAAGTGTGATATTACCCAAGAAGACAAAAAGGTTGTTACAAAATCGAATAACATATGTGCGCGATCGTCATGGCGGCATTGTTGACCGAGAGCGAAGCAATGAATTTGAGTCCCCTATCAGTTCTACCCACCCATGGGAATAATAATATGACAGAACAGGGCCCCAGAAGCGTGGGGTCCTGAACAACTACCCACTGTGCCCGTGCCTTAAGACAGCGCTATGTTATATGTATGTATAGTATATTCAGAAGAAACAGAACGTGTTAATTTAAATACATTTCATAAAATTTCACATACCTATAAATAGGATACTTCATAACCATATTGTCAATTAATTCTTTATCTTTATTTAAGATTTAAAAAAAAATTAATATCTATTGAAACTTATATTAGAAGATATTTTAATTCTTAAATCTTTATAGGTTGAGAGTATTGATCTCTCGAGAAAGTTTCATAAAATCATTTAAATAAATCCCAGGTTTCAAAATTTATACATATTAAATTATAGGTATCTTTATGAATTATATTCTTGAAATATTTTATTTATTTAAATACGGATACTTACACCTTACACGGTTAGTGTGTACCATAATATTCATACTATTTTCATTCCACTGGGGAACAGATTAACTAGTTGGTCTCCTGAGACGAGGCTCGAATACCTTACCACTTGATTATAAGGTGAGTTTCAAACCGTTAGACTGAAAGGCACGTCAATTTTAATAATATAACATTTGCTGTCAAATTTCAACAAAATATCTCAATTTCTCGATAAAAATATAATTATTTTTTAATTTAACTTCAACGATATTCAAAGTATTAAAAACAAACGACTTTTTTTTTGCAAGTTTCTATCGTAATGAGGTTCTTACATTTTTAAAAGAACGTAATTATATTATAAAAATGCCTCTTCTAATTATAATTTTGAAATGAAAATCTAATCGCGAAGCCTTGATCTAAACTGTTCACTTCTGATGAGTTTTCTACCAAACTCTTATCTGAATTTTTTTATCAAGAGATGGCTAATTAAAAAATTCATCTGCAACATTTTTGTGTAAGTAAAACTTCATTGTCATTTAGACGCCTCCGTGCGCTTAAGCCTCACAGGGATCTCTAAGATTCAACTGTGCGTAAAGTCATGTATTTTTCACGAGAAGTTCCGTAATAATATATTGCATGAAGCATATCAAATCGTCCAAATTTTTAAAAATGAAATTCAGTTACTTTTAGAAGAGTTAAAATTCTTCTCTATGTTAATCTTATCAACAACCCAGATGAATACAGTTATAAACAGTTCGTTTTGATAATTATTTT
This sequence comes from Eubasilissa splendida, assembly GCA_031772225.1. NCBI lineage: Eukaryota > Metazoa > Arthropoda > Insecta > Trichoptera > Phryganeidae > Eubasilissa > Eubasilissa splendida. Next base: position 9,992,816 of record CM062859.1, read on the forward strand.
GCGCATTTTTGGGAATAGATTTACAGTATCGGATCAATTATGGACCATCACTAGAAAATCTAACGTGCAGAATAAAAATGAATCATGAGCTCGAAAACTAAATTGAGTAAGAAACAATCATAAGGTTCTGTAGATCAGAAATACTGTGATGGGCTGGATATGTTGAAATAATGCTAGATGATAGGAAACCAATGTCTCAAGGAGATGCAGGCTAATGAAGAGGTGGTCTGACCGTGGCTGACTGGGCAGGCAAAAAGTTTATTCCGGAAGTAGACCGAGATGGATTATTCAATTTTTTCAATTTGCAAAAGGTATATCTCATTTTAGAACAACTGGTGATGGTTATTGCGTCAAATATGCAGAATTAAAAAGGAGGTGTTTACTGTATTATCTTCATAAACTTATGATAGTTTAATTTCCAAGTTCTTTCAGATGATGTGTCGGAAGAAGAGATCGAAACCATGCTTGCCTAGCGAACACAAGGAGATCCTTAAGAAAATACATACTTGTTCTTATGATCAAAGAAGAAAAATCGTACTAGAAGGTATGTTTCATATTATTAAGACTAAACTGCTCAATGTAAAAAAAAACACAATTTTTTTGTATGTAGACATTACCAAACAAAAATCTATTTATTGCAATCTAAAATTTTTGAACGCTTGATGCAGAAAACAATGAACGCGATAAACATACATTTTTAATTTTAGTATGTTTTTCTAAAATAAATTTAAAATCACACAGAAAAAAAAAACAAATGTATCTTTTGAAAAATATATCTGCTATCGGAACTTAAAAAGAAACTGGAGTTGGATGGGAGATTCCGGAAACTGGAAAAGAATGAATAGCCAGGTATACGGGTCGGTGGAGGAGGCATATCTCATCCTGGGATGTAGGGCCTTGGAAGAATAAGTGGATCAAATCGAACGTAACGCGTCATTCATTTGTTATTATTTTATATAAATTGTTAATAACTAAATTCTTATCGAGTTTTGTGTATCTTTGAAATTTAATACGAACGTATTTTAAATATTTTAATCATTTATATGACAGTATCATTGTTTGAATGTCATGCATGGATGAGACAACTTTATTGGGTGTCTTTTCCCAGACAATGTTACCACCTGTACGAAATTTATTAATAATTTTGATGCGAGGAACAGATGACTCCTGTACCTGTTTTTGGACTAAACTAACACGACATTAAGTACAAGTACCTTCTTTATTATTATAAACTTGCATACCAGTTATCTAATAATTAATTAATTAATTTATTATATTATTATCTAATTGATTCTTGTATTTTTATTAAATAATTTCTGACCTAAAATAAATTTAATAAAATTTTCAACCCTTAAATTAATAACAGTGATAATTAATCTCTTCTTGAGTTGGTTAATATATTATTATATTTAAAAACTAATGCAATACATTGTGGTAATAAATTTATATACATAACTTTCCTATTATTTCACCACACTAAGTTTTATACAATATACTTTTTAAATACAAATTAAATGTATTCATTAGAAAGATATAAAATTAATTTTATCTAAAAATATTGTTGTGGCTACCGGGATTCGAATCTGGATCTCATCCAATCCGAGGAACGTGCATTATCCGATATGCTATACCACAACAGTGGATTGACGACAAATTTTCGAAACTATATGTAACACTTTTCAAATTAATACATCTATCGTTCCATTATTTGAAAGCCATCTACTTTTTTATACATTATGCTATACCACAACAATGGATTGACGACAAATTTTCGAACCTATATGTAACACTTTTAAAATTAATACATCTATCGTTCCATTATTTGAAAGCCATCTACTTTTTTTTCATAATTACAACTTCACAATAAGAATCTGTTCTCCTTAATAATATACTTTTTTATATTAAATTAAATCACCTAGCGATTAGCTAACATAATATCATGGATTTTGTTAGCCATATCTTCCATGGTCACATAAATTAGACGGCCTGGGCGTTTTCCATCAAAAAACGGATGTTTGACAATAATTGAATTCATTAGACCAATATCTGATAGTAATCTTCGAAGATGATTTTTTCACACGCCTTTCCATCAAATAGGAATGGAATACAGACTAAATTAATTGATATTTTTCCATGGATACAAACAAACACAAACTAGGCCACTTTCAAGAGCAATTTTAAAAAACATCTCAATAATTCTGTACAATAGCATTCAGATTTTTCATTAGTGGTGCCATTAGTCATTATAAGAGGATAGTCATACAGTCTTGGTACTAATTATATTCTTTATTTTTTTAAATAAAATTTTTATAAGAAAAGATAATTGTTTCTTTTGGTTTAGTTTTTATTACTCCGATGAAGAAAACAGATTTTCAATATTAAATTAATGCGGTAAAATACAAAGATAATTGTATAAATCTATTAATATATTATTGTCAAATCAATTACGTTTGGTAGTTTATAAAATTTAAAATTATCACAATCATTTAATCTAACGCAGATATATTAATGTAGTGAGAGGTAAGAAAGACTAGACTAGAGAGAAAGGTACAGAAAGTATTCAATACAAATTAAATTCATCAATTAGAAAGATATGCATACAGATATACTCAATTTACTAAAAAAATATTTAAGCTACCACCGGAATATGAACCAGGATCTCTTTCTATCCAGGGAAGTGCGTTTATCCAATTACACTACGTCAGCTTTGTAAATATAAATAGAAAGTATTTTCTTAATATTCCGCTTAAGTGACTTAACACAGGACGTGGATTTAATTACAGTCAAATTAATATTTTCTCTATACTTTCTACTAAGTGTTTTCGTTTTATTTGCAACGTTGAGCGTCTGCATTGACGACGAGACTTAAGTAAACCCAGTGACAAGGCTAAACGACCGTCTTAATTTTGCCAAAGTATTAATTAAGAGGGCATCTTACAGCAGGCAGAGATCTGAGAAGAAGAAGAAGGAGAAATAAGAATTAATTAAGAGTGAGAGAGAAGACGTAGGCTCGACCGAAAAGAATCCACCAGACAAAATGGAAACTTTCAGCCAAAGGGAGTTAGTAGATAGAGATAAATTAAGCTCATAATGCAAGAGATATGAGCGGAAGCGACCGAGCGCTCGCTTTAATGAAAAATTAATTATTTGTTTGAAGATTCGAAATGGGATATGCCTAAATGAGATTTTTAAATCAAACGTGTCTCTTATTACGAGGCTGAATACTAAATTCTTTTTTTTTTTACAAATTTGCAGAAATAATTTGGTATGACAAGGCGCGCCGGAAGTTATATAATCTCGTACGCAACGGTTCTAATAAAATTATACAGAAAATATTACACCCCTTAAGATATCACCGTTAATTTCGTATGTTAAAAGATTGTCATGATAATTCACTACACAACCATTACAATTTTTTTTATATAGGCATTTTTATATTCACTAAAATGTGTTTTTCCAATAACTGATTTTTTCGGTACTACCATTTGTATTTTTTTGAATGCTTGAATCAATTTCTTATATGAATGAATTATGAATTTTCTCTGAATACAACTTAAGTAATTGTTTAAAACTTAAAGCTCTTGTCTACAGAATGAGACACGATGATATATTTAGTTGAGATACACCTCAATACCATGTATATGTGTTGAGATTTTGATCTGGAGATCAGCTTGAGATTGGTAGAAAGAGACAAAAACTAGAAACAGAATACACAGCATTTGACAGCGAGATTTAATACGTGCACTAAAAGTCACCTAAAACTACCATAAATCTGTCCATATATTCTGAATGTTAGTCATTAAACATTAAATCCCTTGTAGAGATTCGCGAAGTTAGCGTGTTAGTCGAAATGTGTACGCTTTAAATCATCGAGTCTCTCGGATGGTGTGACTGATGTTCGAAGGTTATGTAATTCGGATCAGAAGGTTTTAGGGAGACTGATGACTAGATGAGACTGAGAGCCCTATCTTATTTCGATTTTCACGCGTGTTGATCTATTCAATGTGCGAGTGAGTGCTGTGGCTAGAGAAAGTAATTTAATTAAAACAATACTTACACGAGTTGGCGTTTATTTTGGGTCGATTCACAATTGATTCGAAAGTTAATTTGTACAAGTTAAAGACCGGAGATGCTCGTCTGATGTGTTGAGTACAAACTGAGAAGTTGCTGGCTTTCGCTGACTTCTCGAAAGTGTCCATCTCGATGTATTGTTATCTGCATTGGGTCGGTATGCTTCAACACTAAATGGCTTGGATAAACGTTCAAGAATTATGCGGCGCGTTCAGCCTCTATAACCTTAATATAAGATATGGAATTATTAATTTTTACATCGCTGCATGAACTGCTACTGGGGAGATTCAAAATCACTCAACTGAAGAACGACATCGACATTTAAAGTTTGACATACTTGATAAGCATGAAGTAAGGCACGAGACGGTGAATCTCTGAGATATAATGTATACACGGGAATTACGAAAGCCGAGAGTTGTCTCCACGGAATCTCATTGGAGCAAAATCAGATTGTTTTGAATCGAAAATCTTTTAAAAACCTCTTCCGTGGACACGGGCCAATACTGTGATTATTTTAAAATATGCTACAGACTCGATGTTTTCAAAATAGGTATACAGGATATAATAGACCAAGTCCACAATATATTATGAGCGGATACCTGAATAAATTATTAGTAAAAAATGTTCAATATGTCAAATGTTCATATCATAATTAAATTGTTCTGATATAAAATAAATAAAATATTAAATATATAAATTTACTACCTAACTTAAATTTTTACGATGATGAAAGATGTAGAAATTGACTTAATGATACAAAATATTTAGGATAGGACTTGTAAAGATTGCAAAAAATATTTAAAATATGAATTATTCATATATTTTAGCATTGATTCGATTAAATTATTTGTTTTACTTTAGTATATAAGGTGCCATTAAAATATTAGTTTTACTAAAAAAAACATTATTTTGTGTTAGTTTTTTTTAATACGTTAACTTTATTGAAAAGAAATCTATCTCTAACAAAATATTATTAATAAATATATATTTCCCTTTCAATATTTTTCCAATTATTACTGTAAATTCTCTAAATCATGACAAAAAATGACTGAAATTAACAGATATTTGTGCTGGTTCTAAATTCTGATCCAGGAAATTTCCCCAAGGATCTCGGGAAAAGGGGTTATATATACATGTCCTTGCGAGAGTTCTAGTGAAGGAAAGCTTTCATTTTCTCCTACAGGACCCGAAACAAGAAGGAATGGCTTGTTTTTCTTCCATACATCCTGTTTAACGTCACAGACTCCATTTCCCTATGAGGATATGCTGCACAGGAGCGATACAAATATGTTTAGCGGGATAAAATTTAATAATAAATGAGCAGTAGTTAAAAAAGGTTTTTGTTTTCATTACATATATTTTTACAAGTCAATTTTTTAAAAATAGAGGTGTATTCACGAAAAATATGCGTTTTAATTAATTCAAAAAGGAAAGATTATCTTTTTCATTTACTAAATTATCTATTATAGCCTTAAATAACTACGTGATCTTCGGCATGGAGTCAGTACTCTCACACATAGAAAAATCTAAATTAAAATGACTTGGATACGTCTTGCGAATACCAGAGGAACGATTATCAAGATCGTTTTGGCAACTCGGAAATGCGACTAGTGGGTTGCCCCAGAATAAGTAGGGATAAGTGAAAATGAGGACAAATTGATTCGTTGGACATCAAACACTAAAACGGCGCAATACAGAAAAAGTTGAATACCTTCTTTTCAAAATTTTATGTCCCTAGCCATCCTAGAATAAGGGTAATATGATAATTATTATGATGATGATGAAATTTCTCAAAATATTACTAATTACGTATAATTTTTATTTCCATAAACTTAAATAGTAGATTAATCTTTAATAATAACATTTTAGTTAATCTGTGAGGCGTAAATAAGATTCAATAAACATATTGAACTCTGCGCTTGTGAAACTTCATAAATAAATTGAAAGACCATAGTTTGGAGGGGACACGTGATAAAACACAGGAGCAACAGGTTGCAATTGATTTTAGGATTTCACCACTCATAGTTTCAAAATAAACTCGAATTAAAGCCAAATGGTCGAACCCAATATGCCAACTACATTTAGATGATCTATCAAACTTATTCACCGTTCAGAAGGTCATATCGAATTGCATCAAAAATTGTCAAACTATGAGTAAGGTAAATAAGGTAACAATAATTAGAAGTCTTCATCTGCGTAGCATTAGACAGGTTATAGGGTGAATATAATTTTTTGATATATTTCAACAAAACTTATCAACTTTTAATAGGCACTGCAGATAATTTTGATGTTAATTATTTTGTTGAAATACTTCTCACAAAACAATTATTCTTTATTTTCATAAGATATTAATTAATAATTTATCAACAAAAACTACGATACTTATTTTACTTATGTAAATATTTTATTTTTTACATTATTTATATTTTAAATTTTATTTTAAGTGTCCTTTATTTAAAACGTTAATATTTTAAAGCGTTATTTTTTTAATAATTGATTTTATGTATAAAAATACATATTTTGTGTTTTGTTTTCACTCTTAAAATGTATAACTGCACTGTATTTTTAATGTCTTTTATTGTAATACATTTTTTTGCAATATTGCTTTTAAATCAAGCTGATAATTGTTTTTCAAAATTGTATCCTTGTATTAAAACTCTATTCTATTCATCCTAAAAACGTTAAATATTAATAATTTTTTTATGTTTTATATTTTATATAAATGATAAATAAATTGTTAAAGTGATCTCGGCAACAATGAGATTTTTAATTATTTACATCTTAAATATCACAAAATGAAGAGGATGAATATTGTATTATGTTCCATTCTTTGAGATCAGTGGCGCCCCCACCACCTGAGGCCTGGATGAAGGAAGGGTGATAGAGGCTGGAAGGGTGGATGGAGAGGGGGGTGAGTGGAGCTTCCTCTGACTCTCTCGGTTTTAATTAATCCTCTCAAAATTTTCTCATTAGATTAGCTGTGGGTTTTGTTAATGAAATGTATTACCAGAGTGCGGGGTTGAAATGATACCGGGCCCTTTGAGGAGCACCCTGTACTTGCACGACAAGACAGTTGTATAGTTACCCTGTACAGCGCACACATCTAAGACAGTCGCGAGCTATAAAACTCGAATGAAAATGTTTCATAAATTAATATTGCCGCGGCGTGTCTGAAGAAATGAGCCGTGACACACAAATTTTGTATTTCAAAAGTAATTACGATTATAGTGACTCGAAATTTTGGGTGGCCATATAGGATAATGTACACTGAAAATATGAAAAACGTGCGTTCAAAATCAATCATATTACATTTTTAATATTTACTACAAAAACATTATGGTTAGTCATTCTAAATAAAATTATACAATGATCTTTGTATTTAACTTGTTTCGGGAAAATAATTATCCTTTAACAAATTGATTAATTGTTCTAAATCTAAACATCTAATTACTGTCTTCTATTTCAAAAAAAAATCTTTAAATACGTATTTAAAAAATAATTCCAGTACATACTTGAAACATTGTCTTTGTCTTAAAAAATTGTCAGTAAATGTTAGTATACATTAGCTGGCTCTGCATATAATATACATTTCACAACGAATGACAGGTCTTCACTATAATTTTATTCCGTATTTAACGAGAGTTTCGAGAGCAAAAAATTACCCATGCACTTTTATGCTGTAGCCTAGCGCATCTAATACGATGTGTTTAGAATACTAACAATATTTATTATTTAATATTTATAATTGTTAATTTAAAAGCTCATTAACGAACGAGTATCTGTCATAGATTAATTACGTACAATAAAGTCTGAAAACTGAAAAATAAATAATCTAATGTTATTGAGAGAAGCTTCTAGTATTTTCTTAGTGTAAAACTATCCCATATTTTATTTTTTTAATTCAGACGGTATTCATTTTATAGAACTCTATTGTTAATCAATACAATAAATCAAACACGATTTTTTGGTTCTATTTAATTTTTCCAAATAATTGGACGATCGTTTCGGCTGTCTAGGATATTATCAGAACGGGAGAGGGGCGAGGGGTATGACGATCGTCAGTCGCGTCTTTGGGAATTCAGTCGCTATAAAGTGTGTTCTTACCAGTTGTTCATAAAATTTTACCTGGAAAATTGATATCCCTATGAGGTGACATAAACTGGCCTCCACATAGCCCTGACACCAATGGACTTTTTCCTATGGAACTATCATAAATCAAAGATATACAGTAATAATCCTGCCTCTCTGGACCAATTAAAAGAAAATATCCGAAAAGAAATAGCAGCGATAATTGTGAATACATACCGAGCAGTTTCTCATAAATTTTGCCTCCCGGTTAGAAGAGTGCCAGCAAAATAACAGATCACACTTAGAAAACATAATTTGTTAGAAATAAATTCTCAGAAACTGTACTTAAATACAAAATAATATTTTTATTTATTTAACCTGTCTATATATAATATAATATAATTTGTATTATGAAAAAGTCTTTTGGGACACCTTGTATAAGAAGCGTAGGTAGAAAGAGGTTATCTTAGCTGCTTAGAAAATATCTCAATATTAAAAAAATATGCACAGGATAAATCAACACACTGTGGCCTGGTCAATAATCTTTAAATAAGAAGTTTAATGAAAAAAGTGTGCTACAGGAGCTGAGAAATAAAAGGGAATTTTAAAAATGAAATGCAGTATTTGAATTATTATAAAATATTTTTTTAGAAAATGAGTGAGTCTGTCTTTACCTACAATGGGCTAGATTTCAATGGTAGACAAAAAAATATTAATAATAATAATCATTATAACCATTAATACTATATTTTTTTATTTGAATATGTACGCTAAGATTTAATAATAATTATAATAAAATCTTCACCTACATAATCGTACAATCATAGAAAAAATATTGTTTACGTTTCTATCTTTATTTATATTTATAAATAAATAACATACATGCTTGATCTAGTGGTAATGTATCTGTCTGGTGATAAAGTTAGTTGGAGATTCAAGCCTCTCCTGAGAGACTATCTTGTTTTCTAGTTATCTAGCATATCTCTCACAGCACAACCATATATAGAGTATAAATAAAAAATAATAATTAATAAATAAATTATACGAAATAAAACATACAATAAAATAGCTAATAAAAATATATACATACACATACTAGTATACATGTGACATATGTATATTCCATGCACGTATACCTCTATTAAAAAAGTTGGTCTTTAAAGTTAAAAAATAAGTATTTATTATTAAGATTTATGAACTCTTCATATATAAAATAAAAATATTAAATACAATAAAATAAAATAATATGTCGATATTTAGTTAACATTCCATAGTATGTACATATGTATTATACATTTTTTATTCGTATATATATATACCAAATGTACCTGGTATTTCATTTTGCTCTATTGCAATTTCAAAGAGTATATAAACTCTGAACATTCTAAAGCGGTTTCAATTTACTATTTTCCTTCAGGAAAAATACATTTCTTCCGGAACGCAAACCATTGAAATAAATGTAATACGTTGAAATCTTTCATTATATTCATTTTCTCTCTGGATACATTATATCGTCGTAATTATATTTAAATATAAAAGATTAATACGTATTATAACATATACCAACAATTATTTATTTATTTAAGGGGAACACATTCTTATTGTGAAGTTGTAATTGTCTCCTTAAATAATATAAGTTTTATCAATGTGTCCAAAATTTAATAAAAATAAATTGATAATTCTGGCGTCTGCAGTCGGTTTACTCAATGGTATTTGAGATTTCGCTTTCAAATAATGGAACGACAGATGTATTAATTTGAAAAAAGAAACAATATTATTCGACAAAATTGATTTTATATGTATATATTTATAATTAATACATTAAATTAGTATTTAAATGTTAGATCAATTTAAGAGGATGGTATACAGGTTGCCTCAAAAGTCACTTTCTTATTATTAATAACGATATTTAAAATTTAACAACTTGCAAGAAGAAGATTACCCACGCAGATCAAATTAAAAGTGTCAATTCAATCAACGTTCAGTTAACAGTTTAGATACGCAATAAAATCCTGGTTAAAAAACTCAGATCGAATGGATGTTCATAGCATGGTCACCCCTTCAATATGAACACACGCAAAGTCAGTGAAGTGTATTCTACAATAAATGTACATACGATAGCGAGCACGGCAAGACCTCGGCCCAAACATCGGTGAGTGAATAGCCTGATTGTTTCATCAACTTTGGACTTGTATTATTTTAACTCGTTTTAAATAAACGTGTATTATCATTACATATGTTAATCCTGAATTGACACCAACCTCAAATTATAAAATCATCACTATATTAACAAATTTGAGGTATTATCATATACAGAGTGAACAGACGTAGTTCACAATATTTTATAGGTGGATATCTGACTAAATTACGAGTTGAAAATGTTCAAGTAATATGTACCTAATCTCAACCATATCAAAGATATAGGCTTTTCAAAAAAATCATTTATTTCGATACACTGAAATATTTTTCATTCTAAATTATATATTAAATACAATAAATTAAAGCTTATCGAATTTCAAGATTAAAGATTATTAATGGATATATTTTGTAAATATTTATTTTGAAGTACGTAGGTTTAATGCTTAACATGATTATATAAAAAAATTCAAACAATAATATTTTCCTTAGCCGTGCTGAATTGACGTATATTCTTTGAACATTTTCAACTCATTTTTAGCCAGGTATCCACTCATAAAATATTTTTGACTAGGTCTGTTACACGCTGTATATTTTTCATGTTCGAATTTTTTCTTTCTTTCTGTTATTTATAATGTTTATTTTTCTTCATTCTTTAATTATTATTATGAACAACTATGTAAAATATGAATATTGATTAACATGTAAAATATTTGCCTCAGCACGAGAAAATCCCAGTGAGACAGATATTAAAATACTATATTCACATCCAACATGTTAAATAAATAATTAAAAATAAATCAACAAATTTTATTCAGTAATGAAACGATCTTTTACACATATGGAAAGATTATTGAACATAACTGTAGCATTAATATACTCGTTTATCGACAATAATATTTATGATGATTTGACTACATTTATTTGTATTTCACATATTTCACGCTCGTATGAAGATGTAAGAGTTGTAGTATTAACATACCTTATTCATCAAATACAAGTAAAACGTAAAATAATACAATTAAAACGAAATAGTTCTCACCCAAAATGCGAAAAATAGATTATAATTTACAGATCAAACCCTCTGCTGGCCCCGGGAACTGGGAACTCGGAGGCAATTTTAGGATGTTAAAAAGAAGGTATTTCACGCGTCGTTAATATTTAGCGTATCTTGAGATCCCAAGTCTCAGCATGGAAGGGTTGGTATTTATATTAATCAGCGAGTTTAATGAACTCATAAAAACTGTTTAGACTAGCTTAAAAATCACCCCTTAACAAAAAAAGGGTTTATGTTAACCGAGACAAAGTATAAATATTATAAAAGGTTCGAAGTCATAGGTAGATAGATGATTACTGTATTTTGAGAATCGGTTATAAGAAAGTGTTTAAATAAATAATATCCTTTAAATTCGGTACTACGCTAGTGTGAGAAATATAATTCATTGTTCTGTGTCTCAGCATCTCGACCATGCGGTTCTCTACCAACACATGTTAATGCGCTCTACCGATGTAGATATTTATTGACGTAGGAAAGTCCGCCACTAGATGGCGTTGTAAGTCCATACTCACCAAAAGATATAGTTATGATGCCTTTCCTTAATGTTGATCATCTCATCAATAATTTATTTATTTTAAAGTAATTTTCGAATATACTATATACATTAGTATGTAGTTATGTACCTACACATGATGTTTGTATTTCTTAATCTTTCTTCTTCTTCTTGTGCCCTATCCGTTCAACGGATGTTGATTATCATGTTGGCTATCATTAATTTGGGTGGAGATGATGGACCACAATAAATGAATCGTCAACACAGTATTAGTTCATTCGTTCAATACCATGGTATCCACCTTCCATTATTATTCAAAAAATCACTTGAAATTAAATAAAATATATGTGACGTGCATTTCGGTGGTCGGCGACTGACGGTATATACTCGTAGGATTAGACTTGGGCTATGTGAACTACATTATTTACAAGCAGATATAAAATTAAGGTAATTAATTCTTACATTTTCTTCAAATCATACTGTGTTTAATTTTAGCAAAATCCAATTACGTTAACATTATATTTTGTAGATAATAAAATATTATTGTTGTATTGATGTGACACTCTTTTTAGCTTTTAAATAAAAAGTATAAAATATTTAAGACGATTTATATCTAAATATGCTACAATATAAATTAAGTCTTAGGTGTATGTGTAATGTATGTAATTAATGTGGTCAGAAAATATATGTCAATTTGTACAAACTTATTCATACAATAATAATAATAAGCGCCCATAATAAAAATATTTGGTAATGCTAGAATTTTTATCTGTGATTTTAACCATAAACTGAATGTACCAAATATAAAAAAAATTATAAATAATATGGTGGAAATTTGAATTTGACCAAAATCACGACAGTAAAAATCGTTTTCACTTTTATTAAATATATTTCTCAAAAATTTTAATGATTGTACATGAATTAATGTATCACATTTAAAGTTATTTCTAACATCCATTGAATTTTAAATAATTAATTTGGCTATAAAACTGCACGTTGAAATATCTTTGATCGTATAGATATTACTAATGTTATTTTAATTTTGATTTCGTTAATTACTTCATAATTCACTTTTAAATTATGTTCTGTGAAACCATAGTTCTTATTGAGTTTTATCGATTAATTAAATCAACTTGATCTGTCCATCAAAGTCGCACAAGTCGCAGTTTTGATATATCTACGATAGAAATCTTCGAATTTCGAATCATAAAAATTTGAATGTCTTTTTCGATAAACTTTTTCCATGAATATTATTTGCATTTATCTACCACAGATCAGTAAATGAATAAACATGAAATAAACTGTACATATAAGAGAAAAGTTTGGAACATTAGTTACGGAACGAGGGGCATTCTACACACATTCTTGGTGGAAACATAAATACAATAGCTTATGACACATTTATGCAACCGTAAAAGTATTTACTCTTCGAAAATTAAATCTTTCTGTAAACAAGATGTATTTTTTACTTTAATGAAAATTATATTCTGAGCGCTTAAATTTTTGTTCCAATCTAGTTACAAGTCGTGGAGCTATTTGATTGCGTAATATGTACCAAAGTGATCACAGGAGTGACACCAAAATTTAAATATTGAGACAAGTAATTTGCGTTAGTCCATGTCTATATATTTGGGGGTCTGTGGTATCTACTCTTAAAGACATTTATTGTTAAAATTATAACTGGTGCCTAATAACATCAGAAATTCAGTAAAGACTAAGACTGTATTAATAGATTCTAATTTTCAATGTTCCCTTTATAAACGTTCTGATGTTCAAAGTGTGCGCCACCTCCCCAATGTAACATTTTTCCACGACTTTCATTAGTTCGAGCTTTTCACACAGTTCCTCCCCCTCCCCCATCCCTTCTCCGCCCGCAACCCCCACACAATAAACAGCCAAATCACTCAAGTAAACGTGTTTCAATGTTATATTAAATATTTACGGAGGGCGTTTCTTTAAAAGCCCTTTGTATTTATTCGTTCGAGCAGGTAAATTTTTTGATCAGTCTGAAATAAATCACTTTTTTTCTTTTTATACAATGCTTAAATGAAAGGTTGTTTTGAAACATAAGGTACGTGAATTATTTATTAGTGAAAAGCGATGGTCAGAAATTAAAAAAAATATATATTTGACATCGTGGGTACGTCAGCATTTTAAAATAAAATAAATAATTCACCCACTTTATGATTACAAAAATATATATTCATAAAAACACGTTTTTGTTGTGAAGTTATATTTTAGAATACGGTTTTGTGATATTTTAAATGCACATTAATACAAATTAAATGTATTAATTAGAAAGATACACATATAAAGTCAATTTAATCAAAAAATATTGTTGTTGCTACCGGGATTTGAACCTGGATCTCTTTCAATCCGGGGAACGTGCATTAACCGATTATGCTATAGTAACACAGTGCATTGATGACAAATTTTCGAACCTATATGTTACACTTTTCAAATTAATACATTTAAAAGCCATCTTCTTTATTTTTATTTATTTTTTATCACAGACCTATGTTCTGAATAATTACAACTTCACAATAGTAATGTGTTATCCTTAATAAAATACTAATAATTAATCGACTAGAAAGATTTTCTATAGAATAACCAATTTTACAATATCGAGCAATTATATTTTCGAGAAATTTTAAACATATATTTTGTACATATTCATCAATTTTGAACATATTTCATACATCTATTATTCTATTTTTTTAAATTGGTTAATGCATTTCTTCGGATATGAAAAGGTCCATGTTTGTATCCCAATATCAATTTATTTTTCTGCATATCTTTCTAGTTTAAAAAAAAGCAGCCTCTAGAACCATTATATAGTTTTTATTTATAATGTATTAGATTTCTAAAAATATTTATTTTGGAACGCTACTAAACTTTCCATAAATTTATTTAATTTTTAAAACATTATCATTTTGGCACCCTAAGAACAAAATCAGTAACTTTACTACTGTTACTACCAATGAAAATATTATACGCACTTGTTTTTTATGTACTAAAAATTGACATTGACAAGAATTCTTAAAATAAAAAATATTATAACTAATTATAAATCGAAAAAGTTGATATTGGAGACAAGTAATTTTTTTTTTCTACGTTAATATTATATTCTTATTTATTACGCTAAATACAGCAAATAAGCACAGTGTTGAATGTGTAATAGAAATATGAGACTATAGCTTACAAATATTAATTTCTGGTAAAACATGTACTATAATACCTGTCTGTTCTGTGTGGAACATGTACTCGTACAATATTTTTATTGTATATTTCATAAAATTTATCAAATGAGTCCTGGCAAGAAGCTGTGAAAACACTTTTTTATATATTGGTTATGAGCAGGACGTTCCTGTAATTGGAATCTGTAAAGAAAATGTAACACAGAATTGTTAGCGGACTACTCCAGGAGCTTCAGTTACCTGCAGTTTGCCGAAGATCCATCAAGTTATACCTATAAAAGAATGGCTTTATATCTGAATTAAAAATCTGCATTATTGTGCTCACTCTTTCTTATTACTAACGGAAATATCAAAGATTAAAAAATATATTTCTCTTACGTAAGGGTATTTTATTCTTCTTCTTCTTGTGCCATATCCGTTCACCGGACGTTGGCTATCATGACAATATTTACTGCGGCCTGGAAAAGCTCTATAGTAGACTGGCCATACCATTGTCTTAGGTTCTTCAACCATGATGTTCTACTTCTTCTACGGTCCCGACTTCCAGCAATCTTTCCCTGCATTATGACGTGCAAGATCTCATACTTCTTCGGATGTCTCATTACATATCCGAGATATTGAATTTTTCGATTTTTTATTATTTTAATGACTTATTTTTATTTATTCATGCAAACCATAACATCTTCATTCGTAACTCTATCCATCCAGCTTATTTTGCGCATTCTTCTGTAGATCCACATCTCAAATGCTTCAAGTTGCCTTATCGTTTATTCGGTAAGCGTCTATGCTTCCATTTGATAAAATAAAATCGAGAACACATAGCATATAACCATTCTCATTCGTAATCTAAGTTTGAGATCAAGAGAACAGAACATTTTTTCATGCGGATAATGTTTGCACGAGCATGTTCAATACGGCATTTGGTTTCAACAGAAGATATTTCAATAATGACACTATAATTTTAAGCTCTAATTATAATAGATAGTTATAAGTATGAACATATTGTTTTCAGTCCAGTACAAAATATTAAAATTTGTTGTCAATTAAGAACATAAAAATCTAGATTCGTGACTAAGTAAAAAAAACTTCTTAATAATTATTAATGTAACCATTATATTTTAAGAGCTCCATTCAGTGATTGACAGCTATTGTAGTGAGTTTATTATAAAATCACTCCCATAAGTTGCATATCATTAAGGGTGTGCTTTCAAAAATAATTAATAATTTCGCATATTTTACGAATATGTAGGTTTTTATTATTAATTTATATAAGAAGTGATACAGGGTTTTTTTTTTTTTAATTATTACTTAGATATTACTTTTACGCTAATTTAAAACTAACAAATTGAATGCTATTTGCCACAATTAGGAAAATTCAAGCATTATAAGAAAAACCGCGACCATTAAAATCATTTTTCGTGAGCCAAAAATTTGTCTTAATATAGAAAATTCTTGCATATACAAAATATATTTTCTTATAATCTTGAAGTCAAGATTACGGAGACAAATCTGTAGTGAACCCAACTAGCAAAATATTTAAAATTAATAGAGCTATAAACCATTCTATATTTTCTTACATGCTTTAAGGTTTCAACTAATATTTAAAATCAAGTTTTATGTCAAAAACATAATAATTTCTTACTAAATAATATTAATATCGATCCTATTAATGTATGTTTTTATTATTCGATCGAAATCGGCGATTTGAAACTAAAATAAACACAGATATGTGTTTTTTTTTAGTTTCAAATCGTTTAATAGTTATGAAATATTTAGTTCAGTATGTTTCTCATACGGATTGAACAAACAAGTTAGACGCGTACCAAAATGGTCAGAAAATTGTACACAAATAATTTGCAATTTTCATACTATTGAAAGCTATTTAAAAATCTAGACATGGGTTACGGTAATCCGGGTAATAACGGTGAGAATTTTATAGGTTATTTTCATACGATAAGGATTATTTAATTTATTTTTATTTCCCAAAATCTTTAGTAATGTACAGCTTTTTTGCATGCATGCAGTACACGTCCCTGGATACAAATAATAAAATATACGTAAATAGAATTGAGACAAAGAAAAAATCATGTTTTTCCTACTCATTGCTATATTGTCACGTGCAATAATACGTATATATGCAATAAATAATGAGATCTGATATAAATTGATAGAGTTCAGTAGCTAGAACATTATTTTGAATAAATAATAATGAAAATAATATATATATGTTTATATATTTTTAAGGAGATCTAATAATTATTGTGAAGTTGCAGTTTTTTCAGAACATATATGGTTAGCGTGTTGTAACGAAAAGATCCTGGTTCGAATCCCGGTACCAATTAAAATATTTTTTCTGTATATCTTTCTAGTTGATACATTTAATTTGTATAATATATATTTAATGAATTAATGGCGTATTACTCAGTAAATATGATGTTATTGCCAAAGATAATTATTTTTATGTACTCTCATGTACACGCTTATGTACTCATTTTGCACTTTAATACTCTTAGTATTTTAAAATTAAACTAAATGCTTGTTCTATGAAAGTTGCACTAACTATTGTCTCCTGGAATGAGACTTGAACCCTCGACCACTAGATCACTAGGCAAGTCTCTCAATCACTAGACAAATATCCACGTCATATGTATATTTTTGCTATATTAACATATAATAAGTCATAAATAATATTATTAAAGAGAACACTATATAGAATATTATTGTGAAGTTGTAATTATTCAGAACATAGATCTGTGATGTATAATTCAAATAATGGAACGATAGATATATTAATTTGAAAAAGATTAACATATAGGTTCGAAAATTTGTCGACAAAAATACTGTCGCTGTAGTATAGTTGGTAATGCACCTTCTCCGGAAAAGAGATCCAAGTTCGAATCCCGGTAGCGCAACGACAATGTTTTTCTATAAAATTAATTTTATATGAAATCTTTATAATGAATACATTTAATTAGTATTTATAAATAGTATTATATTATTTAAATGATGCGTATTATTTCCAATATTTATTGTCAATAATAATTAGTCCATAATCGTTGCATAATTATGCAACCACCCTATTCCAGATATTACATCTGTGAGTAATTAATTTTTTTATTGAAATGTCGGCTAAAACACAAAAAATATTCTAATTTTATTAGTTAACCTTTAGAGCGATCATGGTCTACACGTCGCACGCAGGGGTTCCGACGATAATTTAATAAAATCTCATTACCTCTGCAGCCAGTGTAACTAAGGGATGAATGAAAATTTGCATAGTTTCGTGCCCTTGCTGCACTTAATGCATCTCTAACCCATTCGACTGTTACAATAATTTCACCCTATCGAGGTTTCGCTGGGGGCTTAGATTAAAACAGTCAAAATATTTTTTTATATTTGATTATTACAAACCTAAAAGAATTAAGAAAATAAATAATTCTTGTCTTATTTAAATTATTTAATATTTATAATGTATTTAATCTATAACACTTTATTACTATTGTAACTTATCTAGGATTTTTTAGCCTGTTCTTGTAAATTAAAATAATATATATATTCTAAACTGCCTGTAGTAGTAGTTGCCTATGATCGAGTGCACTAGCATCAAAAAGTGAACCCTTGTGACCTGGACATATAATTACATATATGAATACAAAACTAAACTAGCTACGTGACGTTTTCACGACCATCAGAGCTCAGGGCACCGAAGCACTCGACCACGAGTGGCTTCACTTCTCTATTGGGCTTCATTTCATTTAGATGACAGCATCTCTCACAGAGAGATATTAGTATTTTCAACGACATATTATTGTAATCTTTTACTAATGAGTAAGTCTCTGATCAAACTGTAAGTATTTCTTTCTGCTCACGTCCATTATTGTCATGTTATTCCATCCTCAATGTAAGCCGAGCTGATTACTTAAACATGAATATGATTTAAATTATGGAGGTGGATCATCATTACTTTTGCATATTCTTCTGATGCATTATTTTCTAACATAAATATTCTCCGTAAGTACATAACGCCCGGGAAATTACCGCACAACATGCGGTTCGAGAATGAATATGAGAACCCATGACTAATAATAAACCATAAGTAGACGCCATCCTCTATAAAAGAAACCGCCGAAGAAGAAAAAGAATAATAATTTTCACTACTGTATATTAAATTTCTATCTGAGAGAGCTCAGTTAACAGTCCATGAGCCTGTACTGAAAATTTTTAGAGGGGTAGCCGGAATAACAATGAATAATCACTAAAGGGATGAAATGATTCAATCGATACGGAACTGCTATTAATTCACATTGAAAAATTGTATAAATTAAAAATATTGATTGCCGAAGAAAATATTGTGAATGTTGGTTCCGTTAACAAGATCAAAAGAATCTAATGCAAACAGACTGTAATTTCATTGAAGACATAGACATAGACATAGACAAGAATCTAATGCATATGGAGATGTAGTGAACAGAAGCTACCTTACTCTTCAGGGATATGTTGGATAAAGAGCTTCCAAATCTAAGCTAACAAAACCCTAAGTTTGACAAAGTCATGAAATAATAAATAAAAATAAAGTCACAATAGATGATAATGTATTTTAATTCATTGACACTTGTGTTCTTATACATATGAACCACTCGTATGAAGATTCTTTGGGGTGTTTCAAAAGGGTGGCATGTTTTCAAATCATCTCCGCGCACGTGGGCAGGTTTGTCGAGGCGGGGTGGCCGCGCACCCCGATAGAAAACAATGAAAGGATTATGTTCATTTAATAAAATTTACGCAGGTTTGTTCAGGAAACGGGGTCGTTATAAGGGATGAGAGTGTTTTATGTGTCTTCTTTTGTAAGGGCGTGCGTGCGATCCGCGCTTTGTTAATTAAAATGGTGTCTCGCTTTGTTAACGTTTTGTAAATATCCAAATATGATTGAAAATGAACAAAAACCCCGGATTTAAAAAATATATATTTATTAAAAAATGTGTACGTGATGTTTTGAAGGTTTATTTTAATGGCTATAAATACAAAATATTCATCACATTTTCAAACAACTAACTTGTAAATCATGAGACTTCTAGCTTTAACCATAATACAGTATTATGTTTTGATTTACCATGGTACCTTTGTTACGAATTATCAAGATTTTGGGATTTATATTCCAAAATATTGTACACCTGTGGGTACTCCCATCACCCCCACCATCATCATTACCCTATGTCACATCATTACTGTATATAGGTCTATGCTCAAGGATTGCCAATTTTCTGTCTTCAGCCCTTCTTATCCATATGTTCCCAGCTACTCTTTTGATGTGGTGGCTACATTGAACTTGTGGATAACCATTTTCTCTTCCACCAGTACGATGCCTTCAATCCAGGACCTTCTCTCTCTACCGTTCATCATCTCTTTGACACATGTTCAATCCATTGTTACATGAGTATGCATACTTGAGAAATGTGTGGCATTCTATTCTCTCTACCTGCTTACGGCGTGATGGTAAATAGGTTAGTCAATTATTCATATATTCTTATAATCGTTTTTGCATAATTCTACGGATGTAGGAATTATGCAAAAAAATGATTGCTCTATATTTTTTTTATTTAAGCTCTTTAGCATATACCTATTTTCTATACTGAAACTAAAATGCATCTATTTTTGAATAAATTTTCAGTTGAACGAATAATTTGCATATTTATAGTAACTGCAAGCACGTGCGCGGACCAACGTCATTATAAAATGAGCGCCTCAGATCCTTACTTTGATAATTAATAATGCAGTTCAACCATGAAAATAATAAGGGAAGTTTTAAATGTATTAAATTTCACAAACAAAATACCGGAATTAAATGTAACCAAAATTGTTAGAGTTTAAAAAAAATATATAATATTACGAATATCAGCAGAATTTTATAATAATACAATTAAAAATTATATTATTATATTCACCTTGAATTTCTATAAAATTTTACTGTAATTTAATAACTTTTATTATCCATCATAACTAAGAAAACACTATCATTTTTTTTAAAGAATAATTATTACAACACACCTATACTCTCACCACAGTAAATTTATTATTATTTTTGTTTAGAATACTAATATAAAAAGGTAAGAGCTGGCTAGTAATACAATATTTATAATAATAAAAAACGAAAAAAATAGTATTTTGCAACGGTGAGTACAAAGATAATAGACAGTACTTTTTACTCACTTCAATTTATTATTTATCAAGTTCACTACCATGTATCTATATCCTTGATGATTGAGTCGTTGTAACTAATCTAATGAAGAGAAAAATACTGCCCACCTTGATACTCTGAATGATAAAAAACATGTAATAATGAATGAATTTAAAAAATACAATTAACTATATCTATTTTATAATATATAAAATAATGATTAAATGAAACTAATGCATGGTTAATATAAACAGATTTCTTTAAATTTAATTTTTGCAAGTGGAAGATATTACAGAAATATAAAAATAATTAAAATTAATTTAGAATCCAAATGTTCGCAATCAATGTTTGCAGTTTTACTTATCGTTTTAGCAAAACGTGTTCTTATGTATACGAGTTCACATTGTGGACACACTTGTGTACATGTGTACAAGTTTTTTTTTGCATGCGTGTAAATATTTGACTGTTTGCTTCGTGATTGTGTCAGCATCGGCCGACCACCGAGCCTCCCGCACCCCCAGCAACATAAATGATCAGTTAGGGGCGGTCGGTGCCCCCTCCGATACCTATACCTACCTGGAGATCCCGGGGGATATTTCAGGGCTGAGCGAGCCGGGATAATGGTGCCGAAGTGGAGAGCAATATTTTAAATTCCTAAAAGGGTGCACGTGTTCGATTCGTACACGGAATGTATTAATTATGTTGAATGCGTATCATGCTTTGATGCTGGTCTGATGAGTTGATCAAGTAGTACATGTGTAACCCTATATCAATCTGATATCCGACTACAGTAAGGTCAAAATCTCTTGAATTAAACCCTCAACGTCATCCTTATGTGCATAATAATATAGAGAATTCTACCTAAGTACTCGAAATTTTCTGAAAATTTTTCACAATTATAAAAATAAATCATATAGTTGTAGGTGAAGGGTTATAACCCAATCTATACTTTAATTATTTTAAAAATATATCGTATCATTATATTTATCTTTAAGTTTATAGTATATTTATATGTGTTATTCATAAACATTATACATTCATTGTATTACTTTATTTATTAAAACTATAGCTAATATAATACCACCTGCTCAGTCTAATATGTCAAGATATTATTTTTGATTGTTAAAATCTAGAAAAAATATCGTTATAATGAAAAATCTGGACACGAAAATAGCGTAATATAATCGTGCAATAAAAATGAACTAATTGCAAATAAATTTTTATTTTAATGTTTTGTTTTACTTCACCCTCGTACAACCTGTTTCGCTCTCTGTCTATTGCTACCCTCTCGTTTTGGAAACAAAATTTAAACAATCGTTGAGGCTTGCAATAATTTTAAACATCATATGCCAAGGAGATTTATTTGATTCACAATGATTAATTAACATTGAGAAGAAAGAAAATTATTTATATCTATTAGGTTTCTTACTCAATTAAACAAAAATGTTACAAAATTACTTTTAAAAAATATAAAAATATAAATTAAATATATTAATTAGAAAGATATACATATAAAATCAATTTTATCGAAAAATATTGTTGTTGCGCCATCGAGATACGAACCTGGATCTCTTTCCTAACCGGGGAAGGTGCATTATCCAACTATGCTACAGCGACAATATTTTAAGCGACAATTTTCGAACCTATATGCTACCTTTTTGATATTAATACATTTAATCGTTCCATTATTTGAAAGAGCTACAATTACAACTTCACAATAAGAATGTGTTCTCCTAAAAAAATTAAAATATAGATCATTAAAACATATTTACCACAATTTGGCTTCCCGTCTCACAGCTTATTACCTGTAACAACAACAAAAAACAAAATTAATCATAGGAATACGTATGCAAAAATATTTCAATTTTAATCATTTATATTATAATATAATTTAAGTATTGATTTTATATACCGTTTTTGTATCAATTGCACTATTAAAGTAAAAAAATATATATAAGTGAACCATAATATGCATGGCCGCGTAACAAATCACCTGATAGCCATATACTGCCGAAACGCATATAGCGGATGTCAATACATCTTGTCGGACGAGTCCTAGTCATATACACTGCGACATGCACCAACACGCGTGAGACTAGAATAGGTTAAGGCCTTCGGTCTCACCATGCACAAAATCTTATGATCCGAATCGCATAACCTACAAACGTCTGTCATTCTATCCGATAACTCGACAACTCAGATCACACAGATAAGATCCTCACGAGTCAATAATAATTAATATACTAAATAAAATAACAATTACTTTGTATGAAACCACGAAATTTATTATACGTCAACCGGTTTCACTTATTTCAGGACGTATTTAAAACTGATCATAAATACAAAAAGAGTTCACTTTTAGATAAGCGAAACCGGTTGACGTATAATAAATTCTGTGGTTTCATAGAAAGTGATTGTTATTTTATTTAATATATATGTCAAACCACAAAGTGATTTGTGTGCTTGCTACGAAAATATAATAATGTATAATTTAGTTTGTTTTGAATATTTATATTTCAATACAATTAACTTTATACTTGATCACAAAAAGAGGACGCTATAAAATAAACCCGAGGCTTAAACAAAATGTAATTCAAAAAATGTATACAATTAACTTT
The DNA here is from genome assembly GCA_031772225.1 of Eubasilissa splendida. Lineage (NCBI taxonomy): Eukaryota > Metazoa > Arthropoda > Insecta > Trichoptera > Phryganeidae > Eubasilissa > Eubasilissa splendida. The sequence continues at coordinate 10,016,631 of CM062859.1, forward strand.
GTATTTTACCAAATGAGTTTAATAGGTATTATTATAAACCAACCATTTTCGGTTTATGATATAAAACTCATGTATTTAAATACAAAGTTAATTGTATAAATTTTATTCAAAAATGACTAACAACAATGTTTGTGCAAAAGTTTTATTAATATACAGTAATTATTTAAGCAATTAGTTTAAAAAAATAACTAAAAAATAAAATTCATTTGAACATTAATCTTCATGTACGCGAATTTCGTAAAATAAAATGTATGATTTTTAAAATCATAAATTAAAACATTTATTTTTGTGTTCATTTTGCACGTGTGTGTGGTAGGAATAAAAACGAGAAACGTAATATTTTATTCAGACAAAGAAAACGAAGATAAATGAATATTTTAAGCGTATTTTCGTTTCATTGCATGCGACTGACTATCCGAGTCAAGGGTATTCACAAATGTGAGTGAAGCCTTGATGATATGGGCCCATATAAGATATAGGAACCATAAAGTCTACATATTTCCCTCGCGGCTTTAACTCTCACTTTCATACGCCCAGTAAACACAAAATATAAAATATAGTTTCCAAAAGTGAAAATGTAAAAAGGCTTTTTCAGATTTCAGAACATCTAAAACTCTATATGTAATAATTATTTATTTATTTCTTTAGTGAAACTTATTTGCTTTGTATGTGAATTTTATTATGAAGACGTTTAGCTTATAGCATCCTCATTCACCCATTTCATTTTTGGACGCCCCAAGGGCTGAATTCTGAATGTGTTTTACTCATAGACTTTACGAAGTGGTCAGGATTTGTGATATCTGACAACACTTCCTGCCCTTCTTAGCTTTCACACATTATTATTACTGATATATTATATATAGTTATTGGAGCGCCTCAATAAGCTTAGCATTTGTGTGGATATGCCACTGATGAGAATTTTTTAAAACGTATTTTTAATATTAAGTTATTTATTAAGAAGAACACACTCTTATTATGAAGTTGTAATTATTCAAAACATAGTTTTGTGATATTTTAAATACTAATCAAATGTATATATTAAAAGTATATACATATAAAATCAATTTTATCGAAAAATATTATTATTGCGCTACCGGGATTCGAACTTGGATCTCTTTCCAAACGGGGGAAGGTACATTATCCAACTATGTTACAGCAACAGTACTTTTGACGACAAATTTTCGAACCCATATGTTACACTTTTTCAAATTAATACATCTATCGTTTCATTATTTGAAAGCCATCTTCTTGTTTATATGGAATCTCTAATACCTTTGAGTAAACCTATAGCAGACGCCACAATTAGTATTAAAAATATCACAATCAATATGTCCAAAATTTAATAAAAATGAATTGTTAATAATTGTGAATTATATGTTAATAATGAAAACACAGCGATGATAATAACTAACCAACCAAGTCAATATCCATTGAACAGATAAAGTTTGAGAAGAAAAAAAATCGTATTTAATGATATAGTTGCTATCACGATTTAAAGCTTTATAATGTTTTGTAAACAAATTTTCGGTAGCTGTAAGCTCTACGCCTTTTAACTGTTGCTCTTAAATGTACATTAAAACAATATTTTTATATAAAATTGGCGGAAGTAATGCATTCACAGGTATGTTTTGATAAAATTAATATAATATTTGAAAAATATTTTCTTCGATAATTCTTATATTAATATAAGAAAACACTATGTTTAAACAACTCTTTATTGATAATTCACCTTTTAAATTTGCTTTCACATTAGTTCCTAATTAGTTACTCACTATTTATATGTATAGTTTTGTTTTTCTTTATGTTTGCGTTTTTAATTAACAGTATTACAAACAAAGTGTTTTATTATTATTAAAATTAATATTCTTACTTGTAATTTAGAATTTATAATAAATTATCAAGAATTGTAATAATTTTCTAAAAAAATATCATTAAAACAGCCATTAACAATACAGATATATCATTAAATATATATATTATTAAGGAGAACACATTCTTATTGTGAAGTTGTAATTATTCAGAACATAGGTCTGTGATGTTTTAAATACTAATTTAATGATAAATGTATTAATTAGTATTTAAAATATAGATATATTTAAAGTACTAATAATTAATGTTTTCAGAATACAGTGTGAAGCATTAATGTAACAAGCAGTTATTATCACAGCAATGTGTCGTAATCTAATCCGTAAGCTTGGGTTAACACTAAACTTCCCCGAACAGCGAGGATTACACTAGGCAGCGAGGCGTCGGCGTCGCGGCGCTCGTAATGGGCAACGTCGCATTCCTCCTGGGATGCCGCGCCCGTAGGCAGCCACAAGTTGTGCATTACCAACAATCGCGTGATTTAAAAATCGTTTCTGAAAATAATGTCTAACAAGTAAAGTTTAAATTTCTCAATTATTCAAATTACCTGCGCAAAAATTCGCGCGAAAATTTTTCGATTTCAGCATATTAAATGATATTTTTGTTACGTATTTTTTATTGATTGATTTGATACCCTATTCTGTTACGCTGTGTAAAACATGATAGAATATATGTAAGTCCTCATATTTGTATCTTAACACCTCTACTCGTATGTCTCATGACCTAATTAAGGGTAGAAAAGACTCAGGATGCTGACGAAAGACGTCATCTTTCATCAGGACAATTTGCCGGTTCACACAGCGGTAGTTACAATGGCATATCCGCAAGCTGCTGGCTTTCACTTGGTAAGCCATTCACCTTGTTCACCTGATATTGTACTTTCATACTTTCCTTCTTTCTTCTCTTGCCTTTACCCTTACTTCAAAAAAAATCTCGGCGAGAATTTTTTTACTTAAATGACAGTATCATAGTTGGTGTTGAGCAATATCGGCTTTGAAGCTTCGTTGTGAATAGTGCATTATTTTCAAGGAGATTACTTTAAAAAATAAAATGTTTTCAACCATACTTTAATACAAATTAAATGTATTAATTACATCTTAAAATTCACAGACCTATGTTCTGAATAATTACAACTTCGCAGTAAAAATGTGTTTTTCTTAATACTTTAATATGTTTTGTCAAGGCAGCCAATTTTCTAGCTTGTCTTCGTGCAGTACTACCATAAAAAATAACATACCTACAATATAAATTGATATTTTTTAGAATTTCAGTTCAGAATACTTTATAAAATTAGGTTGGGGATATTTCGTCTCGAGAAATTTGAGACTTAACGTATACCTGAAAGTTTTTTAATCTGCTCTTCATTAAAAATACAATAGATAAAGTTTAAATGAATGATTCCAAATTTATTTTATTTTTTCTTTTTCTTACTTTACTTACCACTATTACTGTACCACTGTTTTAAGAAAAAAATCAATCTATGAAATGTATAATGTGTACAATCGAGAGATACATAGGAGGGAGATTTTTACACTCAGAAAATGTCAGGTGAAATAAGTATTTTTAACTGTTCAAAGGTTTTTGGTGAAACATTGTGGAATTCTATTATTAGTTTGTAAATTGAGTAAAAACTCTGTTTTATTCCACTATATTTTTCATCATGTTTAATGATATATAACATTTTCGGGAACATCTTACCATTATCAATATTATAGATCAACGAAAATTAAAAACACTTTCAGACAGTAATATATGGTGTGTTTGGAGTTAACGGTGGTGAGGATGGGGGTTGAGTTGGAAATGGATAAGTGAGGAGATATAATGGGCGTTATTTGAATATTTAATATGTTTTTATTGTTACATATTTCTAAATTATCTAAAATGTCTAATTTTCGTCCTTTGGCGCAATTATGTATGAGTTGTAAGTTACTGTTATCAAATGAATGGTCCTCCATTCTTGCGTGCTCAGCCATTTCGGAGTTTAGACTGAAGTTTTTTTATGGCTCTCTTGTGTTCTTCCAATATTTTTCTTATTCTTCTTCCGCTCTGTCTAATGTAAAATGCATCACAGTCTTTGCAACTCAACTTATGGACTCCACTTTTTTCTTCTTGGGGTATTTTGGATTTATTATGTAATAATAAATATAACAATAAAAACATAATAAATATTCCAATACCACCCATTACATTCCCTCCTTATACATTAAACTCCATCCCCACCCCCACCCCCACCTCCGTTAACTCTAAACACACCATTTATTGCTGTCTGAAAGTGCTTTTAATTTTAGTTGATCTATAATATTGATAATGGGATGATGTTCCCGAAAACGTTATATATCATTTAACACAATGAAAAATGTAGTGGAATAAATTAGAGTATTGACTCAATTTACAAAATATTTTTACATTTGAAAACAGACTTGGTTTATTACGACTAATTTGAAAGTTATAATGATCAATCCGTAATAAATATTACACCTTTCAAAATATACGTGCATTACAGGATATAAAATAACATTACTGCCAGAAAATCTTGCATTTGAAGGGGAGAGCGTTTATTCAGAAACGATTAATTTAACCGCTTTGATCGACCAAGTAGACAAATACTGTTTGAAGATCTTACGATTACTTCTGCTTAAGAAGTTCCTGATGGTGTGCAGTTGGAATTGTACAGCTCCACTGCGCAATTGCTCATCCTTCAAAGTTGCTCATCTTCATCTGCTGAGCGTCGGTTGTCATTAAGGATTGAAAGATTTTTTTAAATGTATATATAGCTCGAGATATTAAGATAAATCTTACTTTATCTAAAAGTGACTTATTGCATCCACATTTATCTATTTTAATTGTATTATTTTATATTTAAATATGTATAGTTCTTTATTAAATGTATTGTAAATATCTTATTTACTAATAAAGTGACTCAACCGGGGACGATAAGGGCAAATTTTGTTTTAGCAGCTGTGCGGTATCATCGTCCTCTGATATATTTGCGAGACACTGTCGAACAGCTGTCTAGTACTATTAAAAATGCCAACTAGGCGGCGAATGAGTAAGAGTATGATAGGAGTCTTGATCTTATTACATCGGTCCTGGGCAAGCGGTGGGTCCGCTTTTATTGCTATTACATCCACTTTTGAAAGAACATGATTTGGAAGAATACAAGAATATTGTATCATTAAACCTAGTATATTAATTTTATTTCAATATTTCGATATTGAGTTGTAACATAATCTATAACCCAGACAATTATTTTTAATATGATATGTGATCATAATTATATAAATAGCATAAATAAAAATGTTGCAAATATTTATTTTATACATTAAATTCATTTCTTGTTATGTAATGTTACAAAATATCGTAAAATTAAATAATATCATAAGATATTATCTAATGATATTCTTGTATATAATATTTTTAGTATGTGGAACTATTTAAGGACATATTTGAGACCAAATCTTATTTTTGTATTTTCATTTGATTTTTAAATACGTACTTATTGAAATGATAAAAAATAAACTTAATACTACACAGGTTAAGTTATACTTAAAAAAAATTATAAATTTAAAGTATCTCTCCTGTGTTTGTCAAAGTTTATTATAAAAACGTTAAATAAATATTATAATTTGATGACTAAATAAATACTTCATTTCATATTCATATTATATATTAAAAATATCTTATTCAAGTAGAAAACACTGCTATAGTATAAAATTATTATGTTCTTAAAAAACACGTTCGTTGTATATAAAATCATATATAAATAAAATAATAATAAAATTAATAATAGCATATCTTAAATGCAATGTCGTAAAATTCATTGTATATTATTTCATTAGAAATAGACACATTGAAATAAATACATATTCAATTTCGGATTTTGGTGTTTATGAAACGTATAGATTAGATTTTCGGTAAAGGGTTGCGAATACGAAGTTTCCAAACGCAGCGAACAAATGAAGGTAGGCACTCAGAACTTAATAAGGGCATGTTTTTAGAAGATATGAAGACATCAGAGGCAGGCTGCGCCCTTAGTATTCTGTAATGTTCACAACATAATATTATTGAATACCAGATTGTCTGCATTTCCAATGTTTTTTTTTATCTATAAAACCCCAAAAATAATTCAAATTTACGAATTATATAAATAAGAAGTGAATCGAAAAATGGTTTAATTCCAATCTTTTCACTAAACTAGGGACTATGCAGGTTCTACACGATAAATATTAACAAACAGCTTTTTTATTATCTGTTTTTTGTTTTAAATATTTGTATTTAATCTGTTGTTATAAGTTTTCAATAACCGAAATATTAATTATTTAATAATTTAATAACCATCATTATAGTTAGATATTTAGACTTAAGGTAAGAAAAATTGAAGTAGGTAAATATGAATATTTTAAAATATTTAATATTTTCAGTAGAATTCGGTAAATAATTAAGTCGGTTAAAACTATTATTTAGCATGGAATGACTTCGTCAGAATGACTACAGAAGCAATTTCAAATAGCTTTTTTATAATATATTTAAAATCTTTTTTTTTAACGTGTAAAATGTTATTTAGTAAACTATCAAAATACAATTTTCTTATATAAATTTAAACAAATTACAATGTTAACATTTAAAAAAATGTTATTTTAGATAGAAAAATAATATAATACTATAAAAGTACATCTATCTAATTGATTAATTTAATTTGTATCAATAAAAAAATAGCCAGAAAAGAGTTAATATTTTTCCATGTCATCAAAGAATTTAGATGTCGTTTGAAACATTTGACTGGCAAAGGGAATTATTAATGCGCAACGATATATTAGCCGATATACAGAGAACATACATTTAGTTTGTTTTTCCGTATTCGAACGAGCGGCTAAATATTGTTTAATCTGCTAAAATGATAAAGTGAATTCTAAATAAATCAAAAACCTAATTTTTAATCAGCTCTAATGTTAGAACTGCGATTGTCATAGATTGTGATTGTGGATTTTAAATACAATTTAATTTATAAATATTTTTTACTATTAAACTTATTTGAACACAATCCTGAATCATGATTTGAGAAAAATAATAATTTTCAATTATTAATTATTTTGACTTATTTTCTCTGCGTTTAATGAGAACACCGCCATGCGTTAATATATTGTATTCCTATTCATCTCACTAGATCAAGGGCCGAATTGAGAAATATAAATAGAAAGGTGTATTAATCATATAAAAATGTGTACAGCGTGGGCTAAAAGTTTATTATTTAATAAATTAAATTATTAATTTTTTTATTTATCTTTCAGATATTTTACAATACATGGATTTTTACTTTATATATGTAGCTGAGTCAGCGGAGCAGATACCAATTTGGTGGACTCCAAATATCAGAAGGAATTTAAGGAATATTTCATACCTTGGATCTTGTCTCGGTTGTTTATTAATTCTCTCCTGGTTATAAAAGGCAGGTTGTAAATTCTAAATTTAAGTAAGCACAGAGTTAAAATAACACTAAAATTCTGTTAGGCTGCCCGGACTATAAGAATAGAATGGCTTCCTCGTCGGCTGCCGGTCAGCGCGAGCTCCTCTCCTCACCCCGCAACGTTATCCTTCTTTCCGGACGGTCACGTTAATAAAATTTATAAAAACTCAAAAATATGTTTAATTTATAAACTGTTATGTGACTTTTAGCCTATTCGGTATATATTATATAAACAGACAGAATATCTAAGAATTTTTAGAATTCAGACACTAAGATATATCTATGCAGAGAAAAAAAGGAAAAAGAAATAATTAATTCCGACGTATAATTTAGACAAACCCAGTGTACACAAATAACACGTTACGCATTCAAAAAGTTACTTACTAGTATTATTAATTATTTATTGTATATTTAACTTACCTCAGATACTACTCTTATAGCACTAGTAAAGAACATCCGCTGAAAAAACTTACTATACAACATGTTTCCGATTTCTTAATTACAAAATCTTGCATTCAACAACAAACCCCGGAAAAAAGGTGATGAATCTTAATTACTTCCCCGGGGAGAATTTGAAATAGCAAACACAACCCCCTGTTCAAATGCAGCATTTCATTATTTCCGGTAACTCCTCAAAGGAATCGGCCAGACTTCATTACTGTTGGAATAAAAAATGTCCTTTGATAGGATAGACAACTAATACAGGATCTTTCAACCCCTTCCCCTGACGACTGCATCTCGTTACTGTCCTGGACATTCAATATCTAGTGCAGATTAATTAAAAATTGCAATAGAACTGTTTGGAAGTTGTGCCGGATTTTTCAAGAGTATTTCACCGAAGCCTTCGTTATTGTGAACTTGTTCATGGAGCAGGAAGCGGAAGAGGGTTTCAAAAATTGAATACTGCAGGCTTTTATTTATATTATTTATTCGTTTTTATAATTATCGTCAATGTATAATTGGCTCTAATATTTTTTTACTTCCGTGCTCGCATACATAAATTGATTGTATTTTATTGACGTGTTTTTCCTATCATGGACTTTCTCACTGTAGTATTTTGTGATACAATTGATAAATACGTGAAAAGACAATTTCAGATGAAAATCAAAAAGTAAAAAAAATACGCTTAACACGCCTGTGATCAACTAACACCTTATTTTCTATGAGTCTGTTCTTCGTTACAATTGATAGATTCTGGTAAGAAGCTGCGTTTACCTCATCATTACATGATAAACATTATTTTTACCCTATAATAATATTAGATAATTATTTTAGCGCCATTTTCGTAAAATATTTCACCTCAAGAGCGTTTTACACATAAATTAATTATGGTTCTACATTACCTTTGTATTAAAAATTGTCATTCGAACTTATGGAAATGATTTTTTGAAAACATGCGTTTTAGTCTCTTTTTAAATAAAGTTTACGGTGCACTGTTTCTTATGACGGAGGGCAAAGAGTACCACGATTTTGGGCCTGCTACCGCAAATGCCCGTTCACTAAACTTAAACTTCTGGTAACGGCTGATTGGTTCTGCAACCCGTCCTGTGGCTGAAGTAGAGGCTGACCTGAGAGTTTGACGTCTACTTTATCGTTATGTAATTTTTGTATAATGTTTTCAAAAGAAATTCATTTTTCTTTTTTAAATCTCTTATTATGCACCTTAATGTTTTTCCTCTACTTAAGTAAAATGTTAAACAATTTCACTAATTTTTTTTCTCTTTGATTACTAATGAAGGTATATTTTTACGATTTGACTTATTGCTGCTTCATTTGCTTATCCTGTTATTTATCATTTATCAATGGTCAGATGAAGTACTTTAACTTATGTTATAACTAGAGCCTTTCTATTTCTTTAAGATGTACATGCAAGTATATTTAATAACGTACATAAATATTTATTTAAATTTAGATACTATTATACTCGTAAAGAAAGTAAATGTTTTTATGATCTAGTCGACAATTTAACTTATTTTAAATATGAAATATTAAGTAGTATGCTCGTAATTATAAATTATCATTCAAAAATTTACTAAAGGTTTCAAAAATTCAGAAGACTTTACTTACTCGAATCATTAAGCATACTTACACTAATTTTTGCACATCTTCTGCTAAATTAAACACCCCTTGCTTAATCCTTCCTGGTATGCGAAACTTTGTATCCAAGATTCATGTTGCGGTTGCCACAATGTTGCACGTTTACGACAAGTAAATGTGACAATGCTGTGCCTGAAGATATTTCACATGCACCCTTCAAAATTGAAACAAAACAATTTCAAAAATAATTTCGTTTGGTGCTATTTCTCGAAAATAATGAAATAATATTATGTTTTACTGAGTTGTACTATTTTATGTTGTTAAAAATGGTTTTAATAATATAAGTTTAATATATAATATTTGTTTTGAAGTTGCATTTTTAGAATACGAGTAGGTAAAGTTCTGTTAAAAATATTTTTTTAACAAAATGTGGCAACATATTATATTAATAATAATAAGAAAACATTTTGTTTATACCACTATTCATTGATAAATCAACATTTCATTAACACTCTTTCTTATATCTAAAATTTATAATTTATTTAACTGTAAAGCCCTGGTATGATAAATTTCTTAACCCATTGGTCTTAAAACATGTTGATTTTTCAATAAACAGTGGTATAAACAAAATATTTTCTAATTAGGAGAATACATTCTTATTGTGAAGTTGTAATTATTCAGAACATAGGTCTGTGATATTTTAAATACTAATTAATATATTTAATTAGTATTTAAAATATTTTCTTCTTATTATTATCGAATTAAAATAATCAAATAGATTTTTTTGTGTATCTTTCTTATAATTAATTAATTTTAATTTGAATTATGATAAAATAATTATCGTCTTCCGTCATAAGAAATCAAGTATATAAATTGGTGAAACAGTTTAAATATCTGAGAATTCATGTGACTTAAAATAATAATATCCAATAATAAATTAACAGTGGTATAAAATCAGGAAATACTTATTACTTTCCTTTTTACAGAAATTTATGTCATCGAGGTTATTGTCATTAAATTTAAAGATTAAACTGTATACAACAACGATACAACCGATTGTTCTATAACGGGTGTGAAGTTTATTCTCTCACTTTAACGCTGGCAAATAGGTTGCAGATCTTCAAAAATAAAGTCTTGCTGAAGATTTATGACCCAATACGTGATAACCCAACCGGAAAATGGAGGAGATTAAAAATCCTGCAACTTAGAGAACGGTATACCGCCCCAGATATCCACAAGAAAGTGAAAACATGGAAGCTACAGTGGGCAAGACATATTACAACGAGTGTAGATGGAGAAATTTAAATATGCGAATTAAAAAACATCGACTATATCTGAATAATAATAATTTCTCCGAAATCCCTAATCATATCATTAATACCAACCATTATTTCGACAGCCACGATCCAAAATTACTCGACTCGGTACCATACAAGAGAATAATAATGAATAACCTTGAAATGTTATAAATCCAGAAAAAAATTAATTCGTATCCAATTTTCAAATCCCTTTCCGCTATTATAGATGTTTTATAGAAACAATTAAGTCACTCCCACCCTTACGTGCCCCACCATCCCAATAGCTAACTGTATTTAATTTTAGTTCAATTTACACTTGTAGATGGGAACGACTGCTCTTCACGAAACTAGTCGTTATACAACTCAAAAAAATTGTATGTGTTTGTGTGTAACACAAAGTGATAATAACAATTAGAGATTTATAAAAAATGACAATAAATGAGTTCTGTAACACACATAAAGCCCTCATTCAAATCGGTAATCCAGGGGAAAATCAAGACGTAGATGGCGGATAATGTTAAAATAGACCTGCAAGAGGTAGGTGGGTGCCCCGCCGACTGGATCATGGGGACAATGTTAAGGTATGGAATAACTGCGGTCATACGCTTCAGAGTTCCATAAGATCATTATAGAAAAATAATAAAAATACAATATAATAAAATCAGAGATGCCCTTCAAACTAGAGGGCGCCCACTGAAAAACTGAAGGGTTTAAAAAAGTCAACTTTTTCGTTTGTAATTATTTTAATTTTCGTTTTTTGTTGGTTATATAGCATCCCTTGGAGATTATAATTGTTTTATATGATGTCCAACAACGAGTGAAACTCATTGATTTTTTACTACTCTAATGAAATATCAATTAAACCTTGCATATTGTCATGGAAAATGCACTGGAAAGAGCCTATGTTTGGGAGCAGACAAATAGTGGTCATTTAGCAATGTTTTCTTCGCACATGATATTGAAAAAAATCTATTAATTATATTTCCAAATAATATAATATATATTTTTTAAATACGTGTTTAAAAAGTTATTTTTGTTTTATATAATTCAGTGGCTACCAGGTATAAGAATGTGGAGAAGAGGAAAATGAAGTAATCTGAAAATAAATAATAGATTTTATAGAAACCTGTTTTAGCCGTTGTCGCGCAACGATCAACATTGGCCGAGAAACGGGCGCTACCTAGCAATAGTAATCTGTAAAGCCACTTTCTACCAGTAATCATATAATTCTTTTAAAGTTTTTCTACTCGGTGCCTAGATAACCACGAAATGGCTGGCCCACATCAGAATACCCAAAATGAATTCTAATCAATTAAATATAATATGTTGTAAAATAAATATGAGAATGATAACATCAATTAATATAATAAGATAAACTCTGTTAGTAAATATAATATGTACACTCGTCTTGTAAAATAGTCTTTCCATTAATTCCTTACAGGGGCTTCACAAGATTTATATCTAATTGTGTTTGTGCGTGGTGGTGTTTCTGAGACATTATTTACAAAGACTTTCACGAGGTTAAGTGCAGAACAACCAGGCTGTACTTGGCGAAATTGTGTTTTAAAGCAGAGACACTCGTAAACCTGAATGAAGAATATATTTATTTCACGACCACAGAAATTCACATGCTAAAAACATATTTTTCGATACATTTTCAATAATTTTTACCTTTAATGTTTTCATAAAAAATGAAAATCATAGCTGGTTGGGGGGGAGGGGAAGTGCTGCCTATATATTAAATAACTATTTATAACATAAAAGGCTACAATAAAAGTTATACTCAAAATGAAAATTCGAACGAGCTCAAAATAAGTATTAAAACAAACAATTGTACAAATTTATACAAAAAATTTACTTATCTATCAATATAAACAATCCGAAAACTATCTAAATACATAGTAGATTAATCGCACGAGGCTTTTAATAAAAATTACAAAATACAGGGTGAATATTATGTCCCAGGTCGATGTTGTTTTTAAATAACTAAAAAATAAAACATAACTTTTTAAATTGGTTTTTATTTATCAATTATTTTGCTTATTACAATTATGTATAAAATATGAAATTGGCCAAGTAGCCGCCTATGGCAGCGGTACAAATCCATGCTCTTTTAATCATGTTTTTCATAACATTCTCGCACACTTCGCATGTTATTTCAGCAATTTCATTTCGAATATTGTCCTGTATCATCGGTATTGTTATTGATTTATTGGTATAGACCTTCCTTTTCAAGTACTCTCACAAAAAATAATCGGGAACCGTCAAATCTGGTGATCGAGGAGGGCAGTCGATATCACCACTTTTTGACAATATGTGGCCGGGAAAATTTTTTAGTAAAATTTCAAGCGTGGCTCGTGCTTTGTGTAAGGTGATACCGTCTTCTTAAAACTACGTGTGTTTCTGGCCCAATAGACCTAATTTGGCCACCAATAAGTTTTCCAAAATTTGACGATAGCGATCACCATTAATGGTTCCAGTATTGTCATTATTATTTAAATAAAATTTGTAATGACTTCAAAACGTTGTTGAGGCTTTATATGCTCCATAATAAATTTTAATCTATCAAATGCGAATTGACATTGATTTTGACCATCTAAAAAAATGTAACATTATTCAAGAAACTAATTACACAATGGATCAAAGAATTAGACAACGAGACAAGCTAACGACGAGCACTACGTAAATAGAACATAATTGAAGACATAAAATTTTCTTACAAATATAAATAAATACTCAAATAACTTTTAAATAATAGCCCACCTTAATACTGGATTACCCTAATAAGGTGTTTTTACCTTTAATTGTTAAAATATTATAAAAAGAAAAATAAAATTAACTTACTATTACGCCGTTTTGAATGCCGCCACTTTTTTGTCTAGACACACTATTTTAGCTTCATCCACATCCAAAAATCTTCTCACATATTCTTATTGATTTTTAAGACTTGCAATATAAACTTTTTTCAATAATCAATTTTTCTAATCAATCCAAATCATTCGCGAACGTCTTTTATTTTAGCGACAACTAGACTCTTCGCGTCGTATATCTTTGTTACCATCTTAACTCATTAATTTACTGTTCGTGACCAGGTGACTCTTTCTTAATCGTATTCTAAGATCAGCATTACATTTGTTAAATAGATTTACTATATATTTATATATTTACTAATATACCTAAGCGACCTCATTCCCAGTGCATATGTTTGTGTTGGTACCACGACTATATGCTGATGTTAATTCACCAACTCATGTTGACGAACGATGTTGTCGTCTACCAATTTTATTTATTAACGAGGTTTTGTGATGAATTGCAATTGATACCTTGTAACAATGTAATACATTTGATATTATATTTGTGTGTCTTTATCTAGTTTCATTTGCCTGAGATGAATCATTACATTTTTTGGTCATCTTGCGATATGGGACGATGCTTGGAGAAGCTTGTTGTGGGGGGTCGCATCGAATAACGCAGAGGAAAAGGCAACAGGCACATATTTGCTGACAATCTTAAGATCTGTAGGATCCTGCATAGTCAAGAAGCCGGCCATTCATGGAGATTGCTATCATTATTCTCGAGGGACCGACACGGATGATCTAGTATCAATATATAAAAAAAAGTTAACCCAATTGTTACACACAAAGTATCTTATCGTTTGATAATTAAAATATCCGAATTTAACCTAACCTTACTGCAAGTAACTATTACACATGTATAAAGTTAGCGATATCATTTTTTTCTCTAGTGTGACGAGATAAATTTCTACCCTTGACTCACTAATAAGAGTGTTATTGGCATTCAATATCAGTAATTTAAATCACTATTTAACGATAACGAAATAAATCAACACTGTATTAAACCATTCATACGCCTAAATTATATATAATTTACATCTTTTTAACAAAAATAAGCTAATAAAAATCAAATCAAAACATTGCATACCGAGAACAAATTAAATTCTTTAATAAAATAAATGTGTACCTATTTTAATTGATAATATTATCAGACAAGGATCACGATATTTTCAGACACGCAATCACTGTTAGTGATTATGACTTACATATACCAGTAATTAACTCGCAGTTCGTGATTTTAACATGACCTTTTTACATTTTACACTTTTCCTAATATCAGGGGGAAAATATATTTTTATATATACTACACCACAAATTGAGAGTCCCTTTCAAAAATGGATGCTCGAGTCACTGGCATATACATGTGGAATATTTAATGAGTCATTTGAAAAGTTTGATGCCGACTCCGAACCGCGGTTCTCGGGTTACGGGGGGTGTAAACCTTAACGACAGAGCTACGGAATTTATTATTGCATTTGCAATATGTCCCGTGCGAGTGCGTGTGGCGTTGCTCGTGCAGGGCGACCTCTGGCGGGGCAATCATGCAAATTTTGTTAATTTATTTTAATAATATTGTCTGGTACACCGCACGACTGAAGGGGAGAACTGATTCTGTGTAGAGAAATTTCAAGATTTCAATACAAGAGCAAATATTTTCGTAATAGTGATATCAAGATCTAACGACGCTACAGTTTGTATTTAAAACGATTTTTTGTTAATATATTTCAAATGTTATTTTTTAACTTTTAAAACTATCATAAAAAATTAGAGTGGATGGAATTATTTAACAGATTATTAAAAAAATATATATTGTTACGTATTTTTACTACGACATGTGTAGATATATAAATAAGATCTCTGACACGATAAGGTTAGGCGACTTTCGAGAATTCTACAAAATAAGTCTCATCCGTGTACATGCGTAATTAGAATTATAACTAAAGAGATTAATTAATTTAACAATATGTGAAACTTTAAATAAATAGCTAGAAGCCCCATATATTGTATTATTTATCCAGAGCTCAAAACCTAGAAATAAAATCCATTCTAGCCAAAAATTTAAAGAAATTGTCTTTTTTTAAAAATATAACGACAAGATAAACGCACAAATGATAATGTGCTCGAAGAAGCCAAAATAATGAGCATCGAAACTAAACCATTCAGAAATACCTTCAATGGGTTGGCCACGTAGTCAAAATGCCTGAAACCAGACTACCAAAGGAGATTATGTAGATACTCTCAGCTAATTTAATCTGTGAGAATGCTCACTTTGAACGAATATAACATAACATATAATTATATTTATTGGGTTGATGCGAATGTTACTTATTTAGAGATAGTGTAAATGGTTATCCTTTGTCTTGAAAGCTATTTTTTGTCATTGTTTTTAAAAAAGACACATTCTACCTAATTTAGCAATGGTTGAGAAGATAATTAATTTGCTACATTGTATAAATTTAAAAAAGAATATTAGAAAATATAATACATTTTGGAATTATCAGTAAAATATATATATATATATATATTTCATTTAATATTTAATTCTTCTTTATGAGAGTAGGACTCGTGTATAGAGAAGGAGTATATATGAGATCATTGATGTTATAGATAGTCTGTGTATATATTTTTTTACTTCAGATACAAATTCACAGTAGTTTATAATTGTTCTAATTGTGATGGGAAGATTGTTAAAAATTTTGATGATAAATAAACATTGTTTCTCTTTATTATATAGAAATATTTATTTACAAAAAATAGTATTTACTCTCGTTTACGCACAGAGATGTCAAACTTCAAAAATAGACTTAACCCTATTTAATGAGTTTTAAAAGGTTACCGATCGATTATTTTATTCAAAATTATACAGATTAATTACTCGAAGAAACGATGACTTTGAAAAATAATGTACTTTTTACTTTAGTAGATCAAGATAATAGAGAAGTGTACCTTAAGACTGGCTGCGACAAGTTCAAAATATTAACATACCGTAAATAATTTCAACAGAAGAAAATTAGAAATACCACCGTTATTCCCAGGAAAATGCTCACATTGAGGCAAAAAAAAACTCGCTTCAAGGACCAGGTATGGTATATAGCACCCAACACTTTAATAATACAGAACGCCAACTGTATGCTGTAATCAGGAGAAAACATAAAGAAAAAGAAGAGTAATCAGGCCACAGAAGTCATATCACAACCATTACCTTCTCATGTCCACATATCTCAATCAATTAAAAATTTATTGTATATATAATGTTATGTGTTTCAGAATTTATATAAATACAGTATTATTTATTGCATAAGTCTACATCTCTAAAAATATCTTCTAAATGCATAGAAAATCAATGTTGTTGTAAGGTTGAAGGAAATTGAATAAAAAAGTCGTTTTTTTAAGGGCGTTATTGAATCCTGCACTCAATGTTCCGAACCAAATCACAAATCTCTAATAAAAGTGGGCGAAACACGGAAAGATTACGCATTAGGGATCGTACAGATGGTCTGATATTTTGGGGTGTGGGGAATAGAATAATTATAGTGGTAAAAAAAATGTTATTTCTAAAACAAACGCTTAAAACGCTTTGATTGTAACTTATTCGCAATATTGTAACTATTTTTTATGAAAATTTGTTGGCTGGTTTATCCGCGATTAATTTTAATTTTGATTCACAAGTTTGATCAGTATGCTTGTTACTTAATTCTAATAGTGACTTCTATAGCGATTTAGGACTCCAGAATTTTTTTAATTAGTAATATGCATCTCGTATGTTATCGCTCTACGATTCATTGCTATTTAAGATCAATGATAATTACGCAAGTTTTTTGTGTGTATTTTTAATTGGATTTGACGCGACCAGGTAAATCAGATACTGGAGGATGGTCCTGTTAGAAGCCTCAATAATCTTATATGAGAAGATGCATGAATGTGTATGAGGCGAGAATTGTGTGTTAAGACAGAAGAGTGTGGCGGGGGAAACGGCGTGATGGTAAGATAGTTAGTTTGTTGTTTTTATTTGAAATATTGCGATTATTTTTTTCTATAAATCCACACGAAAAAAAAAATATTTATGTGAAGAGTAAAAGAGTAAAAACAAAATATTTTAGTTATGTAGAATTTGAAACAAAGCATCCGTCCTCGTTACCGCCCTTAACGCGGCGTTTCCACCCCCCGGGAGCAAAAAAATATTACCCCACTCCCGCGAGGGTAGTTCCGATTTCATTATGGCAACTCTCACTTCACATAACGTTAAAAAATAATATCAAAGTCAAAGGCGAGAGCAGAATTGGGCGCCATATGGGCGGCTGATGAAGCGGCAGGCGCGAAATTCCCCAGATCCAATCCGAGAAGGGGTGGGGCGGCAAATTAAGTGGCAACCCTGGCCCGCAAGTGGGGCAGGGCTGGCTTGGAAATGAGAAGGAAATCAGACAACTTACCCCCTGAATATTTCAGCCTATACCAATGGTCCTTCGCGTCCAACACTATGTACTCAAGTGTAACGTTAACTACAGATATCATTTCTCAACAATAATTAACTAAACATTAATTAAATGTATTAATTATAATGATATACATATAAAATAAATTTTATAGAAAAATATTGTAGTTGTAACTGGGAATAAAACAATTGAAACAATTTTTTTTCAACTTTTTAGAGAATAATACTGTGAAATTAGTATTTTTTCTTCACAACTAACAAAAGAGTCGTTTAATTCCAAACCTCTCTATAAGAGATTTTTAACAAAATCCAGAAATCATGAATAATAAATTTTCATCTAAATGCTTCAATAGATATTTTGAATATTTTGTATTTATTATCTTTGTATTATTAACCACTTAATTGAGTTTAAATACATTTTATTATATTTTTAAATAATTGTATTTATTAAAAAATAGATTCTGGTAAAGAAACAATAATATATGTTTTTAGTTAGTTATGACATCCTGAAGAAGAAAATTGTATTTTTCGAAACCGGTAGATGTATTTAAACTCAATTAAGTGGTTAATAAAACAAAGATAATAAATAAAAATATGAATTTTAACCACAAAATTAATATCGCTAATTTTAAAAGTAGATATTTTGAAGATACGGTGTATGTATCAATACTACAGGAAAAATAATAAAAAAATGTGGTCGATTATGAAAAATTACAAAATAGATTGCCACTCAATTCATTTGAAACTCAACAGGCGCATTTCAGGTGTTTGTCGCTCAAATTATTTGATATTTAGCCTATTGAAGGTTAAGTGCCCAATTATATAGGGTTTTGACACGAAACTCAAACGTGTTTTTGTTTATTCTTATTACTATTTGAACCAATCGCAAGTATAATTTTTTCCAATTAAAACTGCATTCAAATATACATTTTTTCATTTTTGATTATAGAGCGATTTGGGAGTAAACGACTCATATGTTTTAAATAATGTAGTGTGTGCTTTGAGTATAGACTGTTTGACTTAAATAAAATGTAATTTATCTTTTAACCATATTTCAATTAAACAGTTCACTTATTAAAGTGGACTTATTTTAAATTACTATTTTGAAAAGAAACTGACCTCGTCTGATCCTGCCCTCTCGGTTATTCTTCCAACCAGCCGTTGTATTTTTTATCCCACCATTTTAAAATAAATTTGAAATACTCTTGCACCCCCCTTTTGATGTAAGGATTTGAATATTTGATTTGATTACGCTATCGCCTGATGAGCATCGTCGGATGGGCAGGGGGAGGGGGGGCGAGGCTCATTGTGATGTTCGAGAATCATTTTCTACATAGACTGTTTTTATTATGTTAACCCATACAAGAGAAGACGTATTATAATAATATATCTTCTTAATTCTGTGCTGAGGACATGAGCTTTATAGATGTAGAAATATCGAGTATGATCCAGTACCGACGTTGAACTGAAAATAATTTAACAAAAAATAAAACTTGTGAGTATGCAGTTTGGCTTTAAATCGATCTAAATGGAAAATACTGATTGTGGATCGTGCTAATGCAAGACAGAAAACTTTCCAAATAGTAGGACGTGAGATACTGGTGACAGTCGGCAAGATATTCGAAGACGCATACAAAAAACGCAAGTTGCTATGAACCAACTAACGATAATATGGAAAGACTGATATGGTGCCCCTGCTTACGCCTCACAGACATGGCCGCGTAAGGTTACACTCAACAGCTATACAGTTCGACTGGTACCCGCCAAATTGAGGACAATAATACTTCGCGATAGAACCAGTCCAATAAGCTATAGAACTGTTCACTCTTCTCCTATCCAGCTCCTTGGATTCATCTACTCGCACGCACCTCCGCACCGCCTTCACTAAACTACGTCTATCGTATTTATTTATTCTTAATATAGTGCATTCATAAGTATTTTTTTATATGCTATGATATAAAGTCGGTCAAAATCGTTTCTATTACCACATTTTTTCTTTCACAAATTTGCTTAGATTCATTTTGAATCTATTTTGTTTCTCCTCCTTTCTTATGTTTTTTGACATTTCATTAAAAATCTTCATCGCACTGTACATAATCGATTTCTGAGATTTAGCCTTACTTTAGTATTAATTTTCAAATTAATATAATCTTAATAATAAAAAAAAAAAAACCTTCTTCCTGAATAGTCTGTCTATCTCTTCCTCTTGTAAAGGATGTCCAGCAGAAAAAATTCAAATTTAAATTGTAATTGCTCGAAAACTATCAAATGATGTAAGTGGGAGGGGTATTGTTCGACGCGCGTGATTTACTGGTTTGCCTGTCGTAATGAGTTACTGGTCGGAAGCGCACCGCGCGTTCGCGGTTGAGAAATATTTAGAGTCCGGTGATTCATTTGTTCGTGCGCGTCGCGCTTTTTGTACTCACTTTAATATTTGACGAGTAAGTAAAGGGCCGAGCAAGCAACTTATCTGGTGTTGGGTTCAACAGTTCAGATAAGAGGGGGCAATGGTTAACCAAACTCTTCCGGGACCATCAACATCAGCAGCGACGCCAGAACATGTGGCTCAAATTCGACGTGAAATTATGCGCAATCTGTGTAAATCGATAATGAAGATTGCAGGCTGTACTAGAATAAAAAAATCAACAATGCGCGTTATTTTGAAAAAAAACTACTGTTTCACCCATACAAACTACCAATCGTTCAGTTTCTCAACAAAAATAGCTATTCTTTACGTGAAACCTTAACGAGAACGATGCTGGAACGTTTTGGAACAGCACGAACGCTTGGAAACATTGTTTACTGATGAAGCATATTTTTATATCGATGGCTATATTAATAAACAGAACATGAGATACTGGTGCCCTGACAACCCAAGGGAATGCCATCAAAAACGTTTTCATTGTCCAAAAAAGACATTGTGGCGTGCAATTTCTGCCCGAGGGATAATTGGCCCATATTTTTTTAACCAGAGAGAGACAGTCACTACTGACGTGTATTGCTAAATGATCGACGAGTTTTTGGTACCACAACTGCAACTGTTTCCCGGGTTCAACAACAGAATACAATTTCAGTTCCACACACAGCTAGAGTTTCAATGGAGAAGCTGATGGGTATTTTTACCAATAATCAGCAAGTACGGAGACATACCCTGGGCACCTCGGTCACCGGACCTTACACCGTGCGATTTTTTTATGGAGATACCTTAAGTTGAGAGTTTACAGCAAAAATTCAGGTCCTACAAGAAAATATCCGCTGTGAAATTGCTGACATTGAACCAACGCTATGTTCTCGCATATTTTAATGTTTATTATTATATATAGATTACTATTAAATTTAAACGTACATACTAAAAGTGCATGACCATTAGAATAATAAAGAAAATTTACCTATTTCTTCCATGAAATAAATAAATAAATTTATTTATTTAGACACATATAATCTATGGTACAGCTAAAAAATTTACTCCGATTTTAAAATACATTGCGCAACTAGTCAAGCCAAACCAAATAACTCATTGAATACGAGGCAAAACACAATTAAATAGAAAATGAAACATAAAAGACAAGTAAACGTGAAAATATATAAAATGAGAGAATAAAAATACTAATGTGCAATAGAATATAAGAAAAAACAAGCTAAAGGAATATATATAAATAATTAGACAAAATACTTTCTTTAAACCACTATTTATTGACTATTCTACATATTTTGATACCTATGGTGTCTTCTTCTGGAAACAATGTATACTGAAATTAAAAATACAAGTATAGATAAAATCAAAACTATAAAGTGGTGAATAAGTAAGAACTAATATGAAAACAAATTTAAAAGTTGACTATTTTCAAAGAGGATGTGGTTATTTATAATATTTAGCTTGTTATTAACACTTTTTCTTATTTCTAGAACTTCAAATTTATCTAACTGTAAACCTTTAGTATTTGTATGTATAATATCTAAACCCTTGTTAATATCAAAAGAATGGTTTGTTTCCAAAAGGTGATTGTAAAATTCTGAATAGTTGTTTCTATTTAGGTATCTCAAGTGCTCCTTAATTCTAATATCAAAATTTCTGCAAGTTTTATTTATATAAAATTAACTTTTACACCCCCGAATTTTTTTTAAATGTCGTCCTTATCCTTGTGATTTAATATATAATTATTTAATTTGTTATTAGTGTAAAAAGCTGGTCGCAAAGAACTAGTGATATTTTATATAATTAAATTTGAAGTAAGATTATTTAAAAACACAATTTTTCTCCACTGCTTCCCGCTATCAATAATAAGTATTTTGTCTAATTGTTATTTATATATAAAATGAGGTCACAAAATATTTTTTCTAATATTGAGGAAGAGAAAATACATAAGATTAAAGTTACAATGCAGTCAGTATATACACACAGCCTTTTTATAAATAAATTGAAATAATACACATAAGTATTATATTCTTATTGTATATATATTTGTGGTTCGACTTTTTGAACAATTAAAATAGGTGCAAGTAACTTTATGACAGAGTAAAGAATAAAGAAGTAGAGAAACAATGTAAAGTTGATCTTAGTATAGTGAGTAAGATAAAAAAGGATCACTTAGGTAGTTTGGTCACATGGAACGGATGAATGAGGAGAGAATGATAAGAAAGATATATAACGCAAGTGTTGATGGCACGAGAAATAGAGGACGTCCGCAGAAGACTTGGAACGATCAGGTAAAATAGATACTGAAAGATGGTCCTGTTAAAACCCACAATAACCGGTGAGCTTGTGTGAGAAGATGTATGAATGTAAATGAGGCGAGAATTATGTGTCAAGACAGAACAGTGTGGCACTCTATCTTCTCTGCCTACCCCCACGGAGAAACGGCATGATAGTAAGTAAGTAACTTTTTATTTAACAGTCGGGGATGTTTATTTTTATGTGGACCGGTTTCAGAGTAACCGATCCCTCTTCTGGGGTTTATTGCTTTGAAGCAACCATTATCTGCAGCGCAGTTTTAAACTAATACGGTGTTATCCTGAAACCGTTCGGCATTAAACTCGTTTATTAAAATAATCAAGTTTATTAGGAATATATTGACCTGCATATACTCATACAATTACATTTCTTATATATACGTATTAATTAATCAAATTTGTACATACATTCATAATATGTCAAGTCATCGAAGTGAAGAACCAAGTATCCATCCGTCTGCAAGCAAATTAAATATCTCAACCAATACACACATTTTTATTATCATTATTAAATTAATATTACGCGAGCATATGCCAATACCGCTTATATTGTACACTGTGTATATTTATCAAAGACGTAAACCGCTTTCTATTGGTCTCTGTCGGTTTGCTCGATACTCGGTTTCTCGGTTTGTGGCTACGGGAGGTGGTAAATTTATACGACTATTTATTTTATCATCATTACATCGTTTAGAGCTACATGTAATCTAGGTTTAAGAACAACGCTCTTCAGACTTTCCTGTTTCAATCCAAATATGCAATCTATCTGAATCTTTCTTGGCTGACTCCGCCCATATTAATTTACATTACCAGGCCGATTATGTTTGACCGCCATGTTTATTTTACACATATTTGTCCGTTTGCATTTAGTAGTCATATAAAATAGTTAATTTTAATTTATTATGAAGCATCTAATGCCTAAACAACGTGTTAAAGTACAAGTGTTCAAAGGTTCAAAAAACCACAGTAAACACCAGAAAAATGTCATGTTCTGGGCATGGGGAAGGGGGTAGTGAATAGGTAATGGACATGAATTATTTTATATTTTGCGTTCATTTTTGTGCAAGACGGCAATTGGCGATTCATATAATATTGTTGTAAAGATCAAACATAGGTATATAAAAATTGTAAACGATCTCCCTTTTTAATTACGAGAATAAACTTCAATAAATAGGTAGCACGTATCAGTTTAATTAATTAATTAATATAATTATGTTAATAGTGTTATGTTTATTTCTAAATAAAAAAATTAAAACATATCCCAGTTATTTGTAATTAAAATAAGAAAACTCTTTCTATAGGGAACATTTGTGCAAAAATTATCAACTATTGTGTTGTGATGAAATAGCTGTACCTAAGTAGCGAAAATGTTTATTGTAAGCTTAAAGACTTTCTGGTCGTAAGCCTGGAGTCTTTCTGAAATTATTTGGTTCATGAATAAATCTTCTGGAGCAATTTCTCAGCTAGAGCTGTTGAAATTGAACTTCGTGTACTTTAAGGTAATAATATGATACATTTAAATAATAAGATAAAACACTTTGTTTAAACCATTATTTATTGATATATCAACATGTTTCGATATCTATGGTATCATATTCAGGAAACAATGTATACTAATATTAAAAATACAAGCGTAGATAAAAATAAAACCATACAAATATAAGTGATGGTTAACAAGTAGGAACTAATATGAAAATAAATTTAAAATGTGACTATGTATTTGCAAAAAGAATTTTATAATGGATTTGGTTGGCAATGCATTAATTATATTGAGTTATATGTCAACAAGCTTTGATATTTACATTTTTATTAACGGTCAACAAGCGAACAGAAATCATGAGTTTGCATTTATTACTTAGATATATAATTTTGAATTATTTTATTAAAAAAAAATGTGATAAAGTATTTTAAAATGTAGAATATTAAATAAAATTTGTAAAAAAATATATGTGAATAAACTGAGATAATTATGATATTATAATAATATTATTTTAACATTTTAAATTCCATAAGAGCATTAGCACGCCGAACTTTATGTGTCACGCCAAGCTATAGGCGTGTTAACACGCACTTTTGGACCTTGCAAAGGATTAAAGTCATATTTTTAAATCATTTTGCAATGTGTGGACAACAGGTCCCAGCTTTTGATAAGATAAATCAAGACGCTTTAAGCCTAGTCTTACCCTATGTGGTGTCTTCCATTTCAAATAGAATTAGTAGTTAAGAATAATAAATGTATAAAAAAATACCCAATTATTTGATACATCGACATATATGCGAGATCCGCTCATCAAAAGCGACAGAAGCAACTAGTATAGAGTTTCAGAGGTATATTTTTTAAAGGTCCATTGCGAGAATTAAATTGTCACACTTTGTATATCAGATATGTGCGTATAGTACAGAAACAAATTAATAGAGAAAGAAGATGGGCGTGTTGGTAGATATTTCTTACACAGTCTAGCCTAACAACCTACCTAATGAGCTTTATTGTGTCACCCATACCCAAATAAATATATATTTAAGAAGATTCGTCCCATTACTGATTAGGTTCGCATTCCTGAGCTGACGATATATAAATCCAGTCAACGTACCGATCATACGTTCTCGTGTGTCTCGAAGTATCTCACAATTTCACAAAATATGGTCAGGCGTCTGTTCCACTCTCCCACACGTACACCACGAGGCATCCACGAGTCTAAACTCAAACAGTTTTTAACTTTTTTTAACATTTGCGAAATTGCTAATAATCCCATTAAATTTCCTTTATTTTTACCTATACTGAACAATAT
This sequence comes from Eubasilissa splendida, assembly GCA_031772225.1. NCBI lineage: Eukaryota > Metazoa > Arthropoda > Insecta > Trichoptera > Phryganeidae > Eubasilissa > Eubasilissa splendida. Next base: position 10,042,103 of record CM062859.1, read on the forward strand.
ATTACATTAAAGTTGCGTACTTTAATTAGATTTGATGAGTGTGATCAACAAGGAAACCAATGCTTCTAAACTGGTCCCGGGTAAGGGTGGACAACTCCCCCCCCTCCATCCCAGTTCTCCTCTTTAAAAGTACATAAATAAATAAATTGACTAAAAGTAAAGTTTTCAATATTTTACACATTTTTTCCATTTACCTTTAATGCATGTTAAATTTTAAATTCTCACCGGTTGTGTATAATGTTAGAAACAAAGGGGCCATTGTTGTCAGGGGATGCTTTATCGGTGAAGTGTCGTATTGAAACGATCGTAGAACACGTATTTTCTGGCCGGCAGTTCAGCGATTACTGTTATTATTTGATTGTACAACACAAGCCAGGTTCGGAGAAATTATTGATGCAATGGGTATTATTTATTTTTTTAAATAACGATGCATAAACCGAATGTATGGATATCAAAATTATTCATATTTTTTAAATTAATCTAAGCGCATGCGTAACTTAACGGTTTCTCTGGACTTGAAGCCCCAACCACTCGGCTATTGCGTCTTGCCGCTCAATCACGCAAATATAATAAATCTGCTATATTAATTTTAAAACATCTTGCGAAGGCACAACGCCACCCCTCGTGTATGGAGAGCTCGACAGATTCATAATTTTAAGCGTGTTTTGTCTGTCATTAAAATAATTTAGAATTAACTTCATACTTCGGACCCTTTTCACGTCTTCAGCCACCGGGTGTTCCTGACAAGGTAAATGTATTATTTTCGGTTCCGCTACTTTTGCCTAACTACCCATGAATTTCCACACATTTTCACATGTACAATAGCAACGGTTTTATTGAAATATATTACAATCCGATACGAGAATACCTTAAAAATACAATAGAATTATATTTTGCCATACCTTGAAAAACTAAAGTAATTTTTACTTATCGCTTTTATAGCAGTCTTTATTTCAATCTTCAATATAAATTAAATTGAATTAACTTATTATTAATTAGATTTACCTTAATTTTGAATTATTCATTTGTGAAAATGATTCATTATAATAATCAAAGAATCCTTCATTTTATTTACGCTACAATTACTGGTGGTGGTAAACACTCGGCTGTCGCTCTTTGAATATGAAACGTGGTTGACACGTGTCGTCGCCGAAACGATACATTACGAATATAAATAATTTTTACATATCTCTGATGGGGTGTTTGTTTGCGTTAAGTTGGTTTAGTTAAGTTGTATTATGCAAGATCACTTTTCTTTTTTAAAAAATAATTATATTTCCAACACTTAAAAATTGTTTGTTGTACCTACTTACAATTCCTATATATTACATTCAATTTAACTTATAATAACAATATATACTTATATACATTTGTATTCTAATAAAATGTTCGCATGACTATTTGTTATTTTATTTATTTTGTTAATCTAACAAAAGTAAGTAATAAAAATTATAATATACATAAAATTTATTTGAGATATCTATACATTGTATCTAAGTATCAAGAAATATTGTTCTGTTAAATGGAATTAGTTAAGTAACTGTCCAGAAAAGATAGTACTACTTATTGATAATCAGTATGAGAAAAGATAAAATGAAATTATCATTCTATTAAAGTCACTTCTGTGCCAAAATAAAACAATTAATAATTTAATATAAGTGCGAGTACTGGTTAGTTCAAGAGTTATACCCAAAGTTATATCGTGCAAATGGTGTAAATATTAATAAAAAAATATTATTAAACCAAATATTTATTGATAATTATTATGTAATTAAATAATGATTCTTCTTAGCTAATCTTAAATATTACAATATTTTTAACGTGTTATACATATAATAAAAACCTTCGTTTGTATGACTGAAATTTTTCCAAAAAGATATCTAATTTTAGAATTTGAGCCCCCCATTTTATTTATTATTTATTTCTGTAAAAACTGTTCAATAACACTTTTGCTGCTATTTTTTGTGTTTTTTAATTTATAAACTACCATCTATATACTAAAGTCTGAAAAAATAGTTACAACATGGATATTTATTTATAAAGTCTTCACTAATAAAATATCTGCAGAATTTATAAGAAAAATTTATGCAAATTAACATGAGTACGAACATAATATAAGGGGAAAAGATAGACTATGATTACCATTCAGGAAGAGGGCTAAATTTTAGAAATCGATGATGTACAGTGCGATGAATATTTTTAATGAAATGCCAGAAAACATAAAAAAGGAGGAGAAACTACATAGATTCAAAATGGAACTAAGCAAATATGTGAAAGCTATGTGGTAGTAAAAAACAACGATTTTGACCTTGTTTATATTATAGAGAGTATATAAAAATACTTATGCATGTACTATATTAAAAATAATTTAATAAATAAATAGCCCAGTGATATAAATACAAATAAAAACAAAATTATTAATTACCGGGTCCTGATAATTTTACTGATGGCAAAAACTCAATTTCAAAATGTAGGAAACTACATTATATATATAAAAAAAGCAAAATTAATAAATAAATTTTTAAATCCTCTCAGAATTCAAACAAAATTTTTACATGTTATAAAGGTGAAGAACATTCTAGTTATGTAGATTTGATTACTTACACTTTCCACAAATGTGATTTTATCTCAGTTTGAGTTTTCTGTGTCTGGCTGCTTTCTATAACTATATAACTGATCAATTATGTAAGTATAATTACCTAATGTTTTATCAATTGATCTGCCTAGACCATTGTCTTGAAATTTCAAAAACAATGATCTTGGCCGATTGTGGCGATTGCTAGTATTAAATACAATGAAATTCTTAACTGATAGAATGCAGCCATTAAACGTATTTTCCCTCCAAAATGGAATCTTTACTGTTATATATTTCTTCTTCAATAGCACTTCGGTACTAGAAAATGATAATGTGTTTGCGATACTGGTGGAACATTCTCTCCAAGGAACGTTATCGGCTGTTTCTGCAATTCTATTCTGCCACTAGGGATGTATAGACCATGCTTAATGTTCATTTTAAAGTATCTTAAGAACGCAAACAAGATTATAGTGTAAAAATTTCAAAAACTTATTTCCCAAAACATTCACCGTTGCCGTTGATATTTTTCTCCTGTAGATTATAGTGAACATTATTAAAAGCTCTAAGTAAAACCTTAGTACCGAAGAAGATGAAGAAATTATTGTATTTTTTTTACTTTATCACAATATGATGCATCAGTTTAAAATAAAATAAGTAAAAGTCATCATGTTCAACAAAGATATTAATTAAGTTTTTAAGAAACAAATAGACATCAGCATTTGGCTGGACGAGCTTTAGAAATTTGTTATAAAAAGACGATTGTCTTCAAATCAAACTTGTCTATACACTCAAGCCTTTCAGCAATGAGTACTATCTATCCTGAAGTACGGATGTGGAATGTGATTATAACAGGTGGCACGATTACAACACTCAACGAATGCCAAAGAGTCATAGAGAGATTCATGTTAGAGATTTCAATACAAAAATAAAGTACAAATTAGTGGATAATTCTTCAAACACCAGAACACCAGGTGGCAAAGCTAAAATACCAGTGGGCGTGGCATATGATGAGACGAGAAGACAAGATGGACGAGAACCAAAATGAGGGCAAGCGAAAGACCCATCGGATCAGTGATGTAAAGGGTAGTAAAAGGCACAATACCATGATATCAAGAGGACCCATGATACCAAGAACAGAAAAGTTTGGATGGTTTTGGAGGAGGCATATGAAACTTCAGCGACTGAAATGGGCGAGTCACGTACAGAGGTTATAGTAAGCGCGGATGCCAAAAATAATCTTTATTGGAAACCCAAATGATAGAAGAAGTGAAGGTACCACTTACTCAGGAACGTTTTATGAGCAAAAGCTCCCATATTGGTACTATTTATTCGCCGCCAGGTTGACATTTTTCTTTGTGGTGAGAGAAAAGTGGAAAGATCTCGACTTTGCTGAGAGGATAGTGTAAAGAAGGATGCAGAAGAGCTATTATAAATTTTGAACTGGAAGACAGTCCCGAGAACTGGAGTGTGTAGAGGTGAAAGGTTGAATATGAGCTGCAGGAGCATTGAAAACAAATAAGATATATCTTGTACTGGACACACAGATATTGAATATGATTATAAAATAGTATTCATTTCGCATTGCACACATGTGTAATAAAATAATAAATACATGAATGAACTAAAAAGATGTTCGGCAGATCCCAACCCTGTTTTTAGCCCGCGCTACAAAGTTCATATCTCCGGGCATTTCAATGTTTTAAGGAAGGTGTTTATTTTTTGTAGTGACTGTTTTATTTGTATTGCTTTTCCGATTCGATATTGTGTTGCCAGCGTGAAGCAGCCCGCAGTCCTACCAGTGCACTGGATATTTACAATCAAATTTAGAACACGCAATTGTCATTTTAAATTAGAGATAAGCATAATGAACCGGACTTGTACTTTTTCAATTTTATTTTTCCATTTCAATACCGTTTAATTCTTTGAATATGTATTTTTTTCTAGGATCCCATTAACCTTTTAGTAATCAATTATTAAAACATTAATTATACAAAAACAAGAGAGTCGATTACTAGAAATAATTAAATGATAGAAATGCGGCAGGGATTAAGAATCCATAAATTTCTAAAAATTGGTTATTTATACGACACCTATATAGCTTATAAGAAAACAAAAACCCCTGAATATAAATGGATAATATGAATGAAAAATATTTTAAGTAAAATCACTTGTATTATAGCACGGGTATAATTATTTATTATCTACTGGTCTGTGACTATCCAAAATTAAATATGGAGGAATATCAATTATTTTAATGACATATATACGGTGTTTACAATTCTTTTATTTTTCAATTTCTTTAGACATAGTAGGTTTATTCGATTCATCTCTACCTATGGCTTTTCAAAATATTTTTTTTATAATTATTACAGAGGATATTATATTTTTAATAGAAATTAATATATATAAAGTTAAAACAAATTACGTGCATCTTAGTTCTATACTTTGAATTATTCTTAAAATTATATATACTGTATTTTGTTACCTTAACAATTTAATTTGTGACATGTTTCATGAGATTTTAATTCTTCACCATCATTAAGTATTGTTATACCCTAGATTTTTTTGATACATTCTTCTCCTTTTTCTCGTCTTCCCTACATTTTTTAACATTTCTGTCAAATATTTCCCGAGTATACAAACTTTTTGATTTAATCGAAATATTCATCACCTGCCATTACAGTATTACAATTATTATTCTAAGTATCATGTAATAAATATGTAATACTAGGAGAATTATGCAAATAATTTCTGCACTAGTATATTTCCTACACAAATGTATATATTATTTCTTGACCTCGCATACATAAATCAAGCACTTGATTTCAAAAACATAAGGTCAAGATATAAATTTTGAAATCCACAAGATAAATTTGTGCTCATTAAGCTACTCTGTCATCAAGTACCGCGCGGCTGTGATGCACGAACCGCCCTTAACCCCCATAAACCTTTCACCCCAGTGACAGGGGGTGAAAAATGGTCCGAGGGTGGCGTACGTCAGCCAACAATTTAACCTTCAAATCTTCCTGTTGTGATAACGACAGAACAAACACGATATCAACTAGGCTGTAAGCGATACTCCTCGACCTGATGTTTGCTCGCTGACACGCCGAAAGGCCAGTGAGTAATGTGTACGCCGTACTCAAACAAAGTTCGGTAACGTGTCGGTTGGATAAACAGTAGGTACTTCGGAATCTTTTATATTTTAAATGTAATTTTTATTTAATTATATACAGAAATTTAGAAAAATGTTTAATTAGCATTGTTTATTAACAATTTAAAAAACGGGTAATTACTGTTAATGTTTTAAAATTCAGTATACATACGTATACTAAAACTTATAATACAAATTAATTGTATCAATTAGAAAGATATACAGGAAAATTAAATTAATCGAAGAAAAAAATTTGTTACTACCTTGAACCTGGATCCTTTTCCATTCAGGGAAATGTGTTAACCGATTACACTACTCCAACATAGTAAATTGACGACAAAGTTTCGAACGTATACGCTGCAGTTATTTCAAATTGATACATCTATATATTTTTTTTTTATAAATTTAATTTTCCTGTGTATCTTTTTAATTGATACATTTAATTTTTATTAAAATACCACAAAACTATGTTCTGAAAAAACTACAACTTCACAATAATAATATATTCTCGCTAATCATGAAACATATAATTAATAATTTTTAAATATATAGCATATTCAAGTAAATAAACACTTTCAAATTAATCTAATGAGAAAACTAAATGATCTTACTATCAAAACTACATTAGTAGTAAATACTGGCAGAAATAAACGAGGAAGATCTCATGAAGATGATGGACCCCTATATAAAACAATCCCCTGGATGACCCTAAGTATATGGAAAAAGGAAAATATGAAGAAGAGTAAAGTTCATAAACATATTATATTTATAAAAAAGGAGAACATATTCTTACTGTTAAGTTGTAATTATTCAGAACATAGGTCTGTGATATTTTAAATACTAATTAAATGTATTAATTGTAAAGATATACATATAAAATCAATTCTATCGAAATATATTGTTGTTATTAGTAGTTAGTTAGTAGTTGTAATTATTAGAGTATTTTTGACGACAAATTTTCGCTGTAGCATAGTTGATGATGCACCTTCGCTGGATTGGAAAAGAGATCTAGGTTAAAATCCCGGTAGCGCAACATTGAATTAATTTTATATGTATATCTTTACAATTAATACATTTAATTAGTATTTATATTACATTTAAAATGTTTTTTTAAAGTGAGATAATTTATATTATGCAGATGAGTAAAAGAGTAAAAACTGATATAAAATATATTTTTAAATAATCTAACAATATTTGAAAGAACAAAAAGTAAACTGATATTGGACCATTTATTAAATATATCTTCTATCTAATATATATAAAAAATGAATGTTTGTCTGTATGTCCGCTATGGACTACTAAACCGCTCGACGATTTTTTTCGATGAAATTTGAGGGAAAACTTTAGATTAGTTTGGAGATGGTTCTGTGAAGTTTGGTGCCGATCGGACCAAAGAAAATTTTTTTTGGGGGCGATGGTTTTTTCTAGGTTGGTACGATTCAATTTTCGACAGATGGCGCCACTGTCATTCCAATGGAATTTCTTATATTGCGTGACAGTTCATGATGACATGGTCATGTTTTTCGAATAGTTTTGTGCATTTCATTGTGATTTTAAATTAATTCTAATTTTTTCAGGAATTTGTGATCACCGTCAATATTAACATTTCACCCGTGTTTGTGAACAGTCGGTTCAATTGGATTGGATAACATTGTGGAGATTCGGATTGCTGAATTGGACATCTAATAAATTAACCGCTTTTTCACGTCGTTCCCGTACAATTATGCCTCCAAGCGACAAGCAATTGGGCGATCTACACCTCAAGCACGGAAGAAAAGAGCATTTCGAGCCTCAGTATCAGGACGAGCAACGGAGAATTAAGGATGGAAATTTTCGAGTACATGCCGCTATAAGACCAGTTCGTTGAATCTTATGAACAATGAGAAGTGAGGTTAGAAATGATCGAATACGTTTACTACTCAGGTCGTTCGTTGAGATAACTGACAACGGGAAAGAAGGCAGTGCAAAATGTTGGAATAAGCACCGCTCGATCAAGATGAACACTGCACGTGATTTTAATCTTAGTGCTATTCCTTTATGACAGTAATATGATTACGTCTTCATTTTCAAGTGTAGCAAACTTCTGTAAGTCACAGAATGCATAGACGAATGGTTTGCAAAAAGTTTTCCAAACATTGCACAGTATTACAAAAATATCAGTGCTCAGTTCGTTGTGCTGTATTAGCGCCCAAAAACATCGATGTCAACATCATCAGTATCACCATTAAGAATGGAATACCACCGGCGAAGGCAACAAACATATAACGTCCATCGATACTATGGTGATCAAGGACGAAGTTGTCAAACTATCCAATGGATTCTTGAATTCGCTTCAATGCAGGCATTTCACCGCACCGATTTACATTGAAATTGGCGACAATCATTTCTTCTTCAAATATAAATCCACACGTCTTTGTAACGGAACCAGACTCTCAGTCAAGAAAAGATGACAATGTTTATCGAGGCAACAATTTTGAATGGAAAATTCAAGGTGAAAACGTATGTTGCCATCGGTATCCCTCGATCCCGACCAAGCTATGCCATTCGAATTCAAAAGTTTGCAGTTCCCGGTGCGATCGCTTTTGCAATGACTATCGGACAAAGCACAAGGCCAATCCGTTGCAAAGTGTGTGGATTAAATTTGGGAGAATCCATGCTTTACATGCGTCAGCTTTGTGGCTGCTCCACACGTCGGAAACCTTCTGATTTATTCGTTTACGCACCAGATGGAAAAACTCAAGATATTGTGTATCCCACAGCACTTCAATAACTATCGAATTGAAACGAAACGTGCAATGTCACTTTTTTTTCAAAATGAACAAAATCAATAATTTGATTCAAAATGCATTGAATTTTTGGGTAATGTCATTCCTTCAAATTTATTTTAGTTGCTGGGCGTTGCAACGCGCGCATGTACAGCTAGTATATTGTTAAATATTACTTAAGTATCGCAGTTATTTAACAGTACATTATTTTTTAATTGAAATTATTTGCTTTCCTCTCATAATATCCTGACTTGTTTATTTATTAGTTTCTTAAACTTAAATACGAGCATGACAGACGTGACACTGAATTTTTTTAAATACGGTTTCTTGCCAAATTACTCACTCTAAATATGATGTCTTTGAGCAATCAATTTATTTTTATCTTATTCATGATATCAAATTTTCCTTACACTTTTATTTTTCTGTGACACAGTTTTTGCACTAGTAAAGTTATACTGCTGCTTCAGACGTAAAGTTAACAGCATTTTAGTGCTAGACAGTCGATATAGTAGATTTTGATTTTTTCTTTTTGGTGGAGTATGTATTTATAAATTTACTTGAAAATTTCCATAATTGATTTTTGATATTTTTTAAATTTAAATTGTAGTCAAACGAAACTGGTGATATTATACCAAATAAATTATTTGTTTGTTCAGACTCGAAACTATTAATAATACAATACGTTTTGCAAAATATCACTTAAAGAAAAAAATTTAAATTAAATTTTCTCGTACCTGTTCGACAAGGAGCTTAAAATGGTTTCTCCAAAAAAAATATATATATAGCTAAACAAAAAAATGGAGTGTATTAAAATTTCGCAAATAACAGTGCTTGCTTGAACCAATTTGGGATAGAATCACATAGGCTAACTTGAAAAATAAGGTTAACACCAAGCATGATTAAAAAACGCCTAGAGCGAGCCAAAAAATATATAAACTTTACACGGGTGACTTAAAAACAAATTAAGTATTATTTTACAGCCTAAGTCCATAGCAACATTGTTTTTTTTGTAATTTTTCATGTTTAATGAAAACAGTAATATTTTCGCAGAATGCAATCACTTTATGGTTTGACATATTAGATTAAATAAAACACAATCATTTTGTAAAAAAGCACGTATTTTATTAAACGTCAACCGGTTTTACTTTGCACAAGCTTCGTTAGGGCAGTTTTAAATACGCCCTGGCAAACCTTGAGCTACGCGAAATAGGTTGGGGTTTAATAAAATTCGTGGTTTTATACAAAATGATCGTGTTTTACTTAATCGAAAATAGTAATTGTGAAAAAAACTGGTCAAATTATACAGTACACTACCAAAAGTGACGTGCTGGTGGTCTAGTGGTAACGATACTCGCCTTGTAATCTGGTGGTCGGGGGATCGAGCCTCGTTCCAAAAGGCCATCAAGTTAGTCATAATTTCATAGATCAAGCTAAATAGCTATTTAACTAAATTAAAAATTCAGCCACTTCTCCACCATACCGCATCTAGGCAACATCATATTTCGTACAGTTTCACTAAGTACCTTCATTTGTACTTGGAAACACGTATTTTAAAAAATAGTATAATTTAAATGTAACGTATTTATGTAAAATGAAAAAAAAAATAAAAAAATACGGCGATCGAAAAGATATAATACTGTTAGAATCTCAAAAAAATATATATAAAGATATTTGGGGTTAGGACGGTGGTTAAATGAAATAAATGTTGTTTGGCGTGTGTTCCGCACAGCTACGGGCCCGCGGGGCGCGATAATCGCGGCCCGAAAAATGGTCAATACAAAAGCCCATCTTTCCCGCTTTACAGACACATCTCGCCCGTCACTCCGCGCCGCTGGGAACCCTACGCCCCTGCACTCGGCGGGCCGCCGGGTGGAGGGGGTAACGGGCCGCTGCGAGACTCTGCCCACCGACAAGCAGCAGAATTATCATTAAGTTTTTGTGGAATAACTTAGTTTAGAAAAATATTATGCCTATGTAATGATACTTAATAAAAAGAGATTGGAAAGGGCGATCGCCCGGAGATAATATTATGCATCTTGATGCGAGAAAAAGCGGAGTAAAATGAAATCTGCCGACCCGGACGGGACGGCAGAAAAAATGACCCAAGTTTTGGAGTCTGACCGCCAGGGGGTGGCGGTGCTGGACCGAATCGGGGTGGTGCGGAGACTGGCCGCGCCATCTTATTGGATTCCGGTCCAACGGGGGGCCTCACGCTCCCAAGATGTTTTCATGGAAAATAAATAATGGTCCAGCGGCTGCAGAAATGATTCCCTTCCATTCTCATCTCGCACCGCTGGACTCTTCAGGGAAAAATCGTGTTTTTATTTATTTCCGCTTTGACCCTGCTATCACACTGGACTTTATGGATTCTCAACTTTTAGCTACGACATTTGGACTGAACCTGGAAAAATCCTTGACTTTGGCTGCTACACTGAACGGCGATTTTGGACTCCCCTGGACCACTGCACGCCGCTGCAGATATCAACGTCCGAGACACCAGAGCAAACCGGCGAATCCCACCTTACAAATCTACAGTCTTGTTTCCTGTGCGAAACAGCGTGTTGAAGGTGTTTATTGTCGGTATGATAAAAACAATGAAGATAGATAGAATTTAAGAATGAATGAAGATGTAGAAGGTACACGTGTCTTATGAAATGAAATGAAGCGAGTTGGCGGTCTTGCTCGGCGAGCGTGAGCCGGCAAGACCGCCGTTGTGAAACGATGAAACTGGAGAGACTGCTTGGCGGTGAAACATTGAGCCAGGCTTGTAGCAGCAGCCGGCAACGCTGTCGCTAGCATCGATGCCTACTGCCGGTGGATTTGAATTCCGATCGCTACAGATATATAAAAATTAAATACTAACATAGATATAATAAATATATTTGTTATTTGATTGACAAATTGTTCTCTATATTATCAACCATATTTAAAAGCGTCATTAAAAAATGAAAAAATATTACACAATTTTTTTAATATATTAAAAGGAACTGACATTAGGATATAAGCCTAGACCATTACTTTTCTGTTGAGTTACGATAACACCCTTCCTGATATATATAAAATATTAAAGTTTTAGAAAAATTTCTATAATATTTAACTAAAAAACATATTTTAAAAATGTTTTCAGTAATAAAATAACTAAAAGTGCCTAACTTTGAACATGTTGAACATTTTGACAACACCCTCGTTACCATCAATTTTCATTTTGCCCAGATCACATTATATCCTTTAATATTATGTATAGGCCGGTAGACACGCATGTGTATTAAAAAAAAACAGTAACCTATCCGGGAAAGGCATGATCGTAGAAAAAATCTACTATAATTAGCCATAAAAACATCGAACAACCGATTGAGTTAGGGTGAATATAAAGATTACAGGCCAACTAAATGAAAGAACAGAGTGGTCATAAAAATGTTTATTACAACAGAAATTGAATTCATAAAAATTGTAACATTAAACAAATTACAAAAAAAAGTATAATAGATAAACTAAAAAATTACGGACTCATACACATTCATGAATCTAGTTTATTATTACAATATTTTAAGCGTTTTTTTTACTGCGTACTATTGCGCACATCGTTATTAAGTATTGTGAAAAATAATATTAATGTAAATTTATTTATAAAAAAGTATAAAAATATTTATTTTTTGTGTTTAATATATGTACTCTATATTTTTAATGTAAAATGATATTTTTTAAATGGGTAACTTCCATAGTAACTAACTTGAAAACTAAGCTTTAAAAAATATATTTACTTCTTTGACTCTCGTGTACCATCACGCCGTTTCTCCGTTGGGGTAGGCAGAGAGGATAGAGCGCCACACTCATCTGTCCTGACACACGATTCTCGTCTCATCCATATACAAGCTCGTCGATTGTTGAGGCTTCTAACAGAACCATCCTCCGTTGTCTGGTTTACCTGTTCGTACCAAGCCTTCTGCGGACGTTCTCTATTTCTGGTGATATCAACACTTGTGTCATATATCTTTCTTACCATTTTCTTCTCATTCATCCATTCCATATGACCAAACCACCTAAGTGATCCTTTCGTAATCTTACTCCCTATACTACATCAGTTATACATTCTTTCATTATTTCTTCATTATTTACTCTGTCATAAATAGATATACCACATATACGCCTAAGTGATTTCATTTCCACTGCATTCAGTCTACTTTCGTTCCTCTTCTGCCAGCTCGAAGCCTAATGTAATACGATTATATTCAATTTTAATTTCGTATAATATATACCTACATCTTATTTATTGCATAATGGAGTAGTATCACCTGAATTTCTGATTATTTTACATACGATTATTATTATAACTATTTTAATTTAATTTATTTGTACTACTCCGTGAATAAAGTGATGATTACAGATATTACGATAAGACCTTCAATCAGTGTAAAATATTAGAATAATGACAGATGATCATGGAATGAATTTATATCCGGCTGATAGTTATTTACCAATATTTTTAGACGTGGTATGTATAAATTAATCTTACACTTAAATAAAAATTAAATCATTGTTGATGAACATTAGATGAAAAATTTTAGACTGACATTAGTTATCTGACATATTTAATACATAATTTCAATATTTTATATAATCTCGTCGGTATTTACAACTGACAGTGAATTCTATTAGAATGTTTGATAGAAATTGCTCAATTTGTTTATCCCAGGTATATTTTAAATTTTCGAAATAAGAATGAATATAAATATACTACACAATTACATACTAACCCGTGGCTTAATGTTTTCAGTTTTTCTTAAACGTTTTTTAACCGTTATACTCGTAAAACTATCGTGTACTTCAGAACAAACGAACGAAAATTGTATCGAAAAAACGCAAAAGTTCCCACAACAGATCAACTGACAGCGAAATATCAAATATATTAAATCTTCACTAGCTAATATATTTTTTTCATATTTGACATAGGTATGACAATTTTATTATTAAATTAATACAGCGTAAATAAAAATCAAAATAATACGAAATCTGTTATTTACTGTTTCCGAGGTAAGTTTGTAGAACTCCATAATCACATATTTTGATTATACACGTTTAATTTGCTTGAGACGCGTTTCGCCTTGTAAGGGCATTACCAATATAATAATTTAACTCAATAACTTGTATTTATATCTAGTGAGGAACAGTTACATAATTTAACATTTATGAGATGAAAAGAGACAACATTATTCATTAGAATTCTGAAGATATGTATACATTTTTGATTGCTTCTAATTATTCTAAGTAACCATTCACAAGGCGAAACGCGATTTAATCAAGTAAATTAAACGAGTTTTATTTTCACATGTATGACTTCTGTTATTATTAGAAATCAAAAATATTTATAATATTATTGATAATATTGCGCTATCGGGGCGACATCTGTATTTTGATTTCGCAATATTTGCTTTCGGTTCGAATAAAATTTAAAGCGTTCCGGACAGATCTAGGTATTTATTATTTTAATAAAAACACATTTTTATCTTCAACTTAAAATTTCAGAAAATAATTCTGTGATATTTTTAATACAAATTAAATTAATCAATTAGAAAGATAATTTTAATCCCGATAACAAACAAAAATTTTCCGTATATCTTTTTAATTGATTCATTAAATTTGTATTGTATTTTCCTCATATTTTAATCGTACTTTGTGAACACCCTTCATTGAAAACGTGAGGTACCTAAAATAATACATTTCCATCATACTCCGTGCGCCCCACCCGGTGCCCAGCGGCAGGAAGTCGCCGGTAGCCATGTTGTTATGAAGTTGGTCACGCGACAACCCCAAAACTCGAACCCCAACCCTTAACGTCAAAACACATGTTGCTAACGAGGCTAATAAACGGCTGGCAAAATAGCGTACACGAGTAAGAAATTGTAAGTCATTACCGTTATGAATACTTTTAGAAATTAGACTTTGTTAATGGATCTTTTGACAAGTTGTCGCGATGTTAAACGTTTCTGGCGAGATGGTGGCGGAGTTTCAAGATTGGTCACCGAATAATGCATGTTTTAAGACAAAGAAGGGTAAAGTAAATACATTGAATGTTTTACATTTATTTATTTTTTATTTTTATGTCGTCACAATGTTCTATGCTCATAACCTTTGGGGTACTTCTTATTTATTGATTCAAAAAACTATGTAGAAAGGAAGCCTAATCAAAATTAATAAACTCTTACATAGAATAATTTTTAAGATACCCTAATTTTTTTGAGTTTTAAAATCACCTGTAAGAAACATGGTGTCATCTTTGAGACTTTTAAAAGAAAGTAGCATTTAAATTTTACACATTAACAATTGATGCCTTAGATAAGATAATATATATTTATTTTAAATAAATAAAAAATTACCACAAAATAAAATATAACTTAATTATTATATATAATAAATAGTCATTTGTTTAATATATTTCCAATTCAATGTCTTTATCTTTCCCCCTTTTCCTCCTACTACGACTGCGGCCACGTGATACTTTTTTTTATGGATTGGGTAGTGCACGTCCGTTCTGATGAAATATACAGTGATATCGAAACCGCCCGACATGAAAGTAATCAATGCGGATAATACAGAGTTAATTATTTGTTTAAATTAATACTGACATTTTCGTTCTATTTTATAAACTTTTATTTTTAGACGTACTAACGCTTCGTAATAAAGAGCTTCAAACTGTCAAAGAAAATTATACCCGGCTGTTCGTGAAAGTTATAGAAGAAAGGAGTTCCAGAACCGACACTGACGTGTATAAGATTACACGCGTTAAAGAATTCTCCAGATACCTACTCTAACATGGTGACTGTTTGACATGTCTCTAAAAGCAGGGAATTTTCTGGCAGTCACAGCTGAGCATCCTCGGGGCCACGACCATAGTCGAGAAATCAGTATAATCATAGAGTTCACGGTGTCCGTTTCAATTTCAACTGCAAATAGAGAGACTTGACGATGCAAATAATCGAATAAATTGTTATAACATAATTAATATTATTTAGCTAATGTAATAATGGTCAGATTGCCGAGTAGAGAGGACTAACGATAGATAAATCGTTATTCAAACCGTAATTGTGTTTGATTGTGAAGATGATTGATAACTGATTATTCGCAATTATTTGAGCAACGACTAGTACGCAACAAAGTAAGATATTGAATACAAAAAATTAAAAATCATCGAGCCTGAAGCAAAGATATAAATTAATAATAGATAAATTTTGCAAATATGTATTTCGAAGTATTTAGACTCCAATAATAATATTTTCCGTAACTGTGCAGAATTTGCACATATGCCATAAACATTTTCGACACGTAATTTAGTCAAAAACAAAATATTGCAAACTAGGTCTGTTACATCCTGTATACATATGTTCAAGTATACCAAAAATCTGAATCCAAAAGATTTAATAGGTTATGGTCAATGCAAAGATCAAGGGTTCGGTTTATAATCATCATCCACAGTGACTCTTGGATGCCTTCAGTTCATCACAGTTCATCACCTTAGAGCACAACAGTCCACTATCACACCATCAAGTGATCTGAGTTTTGGCTTACCCACTCTCCTTCCTCCTTGCGAATCACCGAACAAAACATTCTACAATGCGATTTATACAAATTAAATTAATCAACTAGAAAGATATACTTAAAAAAAAATATTTATGTATCGAAAAAAATCTCCTATCCGGAGAAGTGCGTTCTCCACTTTCGCTATAGTATTGAATTTATATTCTGTAATATTTTCAATTGATACGTCTACTATACCATTTTTTAAAGTAATCAACTTTATATTATCTCATATTATATTAACTTTATATTATATTATTGAATCTCAAATACAGTTGAGTTAAACCCAATAGAAGACGCCAATCTTACAGTTAACAATTAGATCTTAGTTACCAATCATTGTTAAATCTCAGTTACCAATTATTGTCATAATCACAGTCACATGACAGTTTACCAGATATTGACAATAATAATCGATGATAAAAGTTGATGCAATTTTCACACCACATACATAGATAAAAATATTCATAAATATGTATTATTGACCTTAAAACAAAACAATAAATTTAAAAAAAGTATATATATTTTATTTATTATGTACTTGTATTGATTTGTTTTTAAATATCTTCAAGTAAAATACCACTTTATTATTAGTGAGGTTTAAAAAGATTACAAATTAAAATTACTTAATTTTGTTTTTTGAAGTTTAATATTAGAAACACTCCAAAGTCATTTATTCATTATAAATATAAATTGTGTTTTAAATATTATCAGTAATCATAATATTAATTAATTATAATATTATTTATATAATTAGTAATATCAGTAATCCAATATATTGGTCAGAATAATAATTTCAGTAACAGAAAGTTGCAATAAAAACCATATACTTTTTTAATTAAAACTGTTAATGTTTTGTCCAATGTTATGTCAGTACGCAACAAGCATCTGATACAAGCACATTAATTGCGATTCTGAATGATAGTCTTGCACCAGGGTGACAAAGATTAGTTATGGCGTACCTATCTAGCTCGAGCAACACGATACGATTCCGAGCCTATGTTCTTTAATATTTACCTCAACGTATGGATTAAAACCTCCCCTATGCATAATAATGCAACCGTTACGGAAGTACGGTGGACAGCTGAAGTGTTCCGTAATTCAAAATTCGAATTATGATGGATCAACAACGGTTAAAAAGCTGACTGGCCTGTTAAACCGTTTTATTGATGATGGTCCACTGAGTAAGCGGAAGGAAGCGAGTTGGAGTGTTGTGACCGAGCTAACTCACGCGCTGCATTCGGGTGTAAAATTTATATTTATATACAAGTCATTTATGTATAATATTATATATAATAACGATAAAGTTGTCTTACAAAGTAGAACATGAAATCATTCGCATTGAAACTCGACGTACATCTCAATGTGATAAATGTTATTATTTTTTCTCGTACGTCGTGAAACTTGATAGTGCTTTATTTTTATAAATTGCACCAAAATCTTGTGTACTAGATTAAGACTAAATATTAGGTAAAAGGAGATTGATAATAAGCATCCACTATTATTTTATTGAATCCAAATGCTGGATATTCGGTAAAAAATATGAATATTCATTACTCGTCGTCGAACACAATAACGAATTAAATACATAATTTGTTGTGCCTAACATTGTTCATCATAGTTTTTCCCAATTTTTTCGAAACCACCAAAACGTGGACACTAAAGAAATAGAACCAGGACATGATAGATGCACTGGAGCAGCTGGATGCTGCAGATTCCACGGAACGCCACCGAACCTACATTTACAATATACGAGCTGAATATAATACAACATATTTATACTTTTAAAATTTGCAATATTAACTTTGTGGTTAAAATTCATATTTTTATCTATTATCTTTGTTTTATTAACCACTTAATTGAGTTTAAATACGTCTACCGGTTTCGAAATACCATTTTCTTCTTCAGGATGTCATAACTAACTAAAACATATAATAACTATTTTTTTATTATTATGTACCAATCAATGTACCAATATGCTCTAAACTTTAACTAAATGTTTTGTTATTAAGGATAACACATTCTTATTGTGAAGTTGCAATTATTCAGAACAGAGGTCTGTGATATTTTAAATACTAGTTAAATGCATAAATTAGAAAGACATACATATAAAATCAATTTTATCGAAAAATATTGTGGTTGCGCTACCGGGATTTGAACCTGGATCTCATTCCAATCCGGGGAATGTGCATTAACCGATTATGTTATACCAACAGTGGGGAAAAAAGGGTTTCAAATAATGGAACGATAAATATATGGGGTGTCCAGGGGAAAAATTTCAAGATTAAATTGTAATTGCTCGTAAACCATCAAGGTGGGGGATATTGTTCGATGCGCGTGATTTGCTGATTTGCCAGTCGCAATGAGTCACCGGTCGGGAGGGCACCGCGCATTTGCGGTTGAGCAATATTTAAAGTGCGGTGGTTTATTGTATCATACGCGTCACGCTTTTTGTACTCACTTTAATATTCGACGAGTAAGTGATGGGCCGAGCACGCAACTTATCCAATGTTGGGTTCAAAAGTTTAGATAAGAAGGGACAATAGTTAACCAAACTTTTCCGGGACCATCGACGTCAGCAGCGACGCCAGAACATGTGGCTCAAGTTCGACGTGAAATTATGCGCAATCTGCGTAAATCGATAAGGAAGATTGCAGCCTGTACTGGAATTAAAAAATTAACAGTGCACGTCATTTTAAAAAAAAAAACTACTGTTTCACCCATACAAACTACCAATCGTGCAGTTTCTCAACAAAAATGACTATTCTTTACGTGAAACCTTAACGAGAACGATGCTGGAACGTTTTGGAACAGCACGAACGCTTGGAAACATATTGTTTACTGACGAACCACATTTTCATATCGATGACTAATAAACATAACATGAGATACTGGTGCCCCGACAACCCAAAGCTACGCCATCAAAAACGTTTGCATTGTCAAAAAAGACATTGTGGCGTGCAATTTCTGCCCGAGGGATAATTGACCCATATTTTTTTAATCAGAGAGAGACAGTCACTGCTGACGTGTATTGCCGAATGATCGACGAGTTTTTGGTACCACAACTGCAGCTGTTTCCCGGGTTCAACAACATAATACAATTTCAGCAAGACAGGGCCATTCTACACACAGCTAGAGTTTCAATGGAGAAGCTGGGAGGAATTTTTCTTAATAAATTAATCAGCAAGTACGGAGTCATACCCTGGGCACCTCGGTCACCAGAAATTACACCGTGCGACTTTTTTTTGTGGGGATACCTTAAGTTTATAGCAACAATCCTCGAATAATTTAGGCCCTACAAGAAAATATCAGCCGTGTAGTTGCTGCCATTGAACTAACGCTTTGCTCTCGCGTGTTCACAAATTAAAGAGTCCGATTGCAAGAGTGACTTGAGAGAAATGGACAGCATTTATTTATTTATTTAGACGATATTATTTTTAAAACGTAAAATTTGCACCGTTAAACTCAATTTTGTACAAATAAAATTTGAGAATAACATTGTAGTTTTTTTTTATTCATTATTAAAATTGAAAATTTTCCGCTGGACACCCGTTATTAATTTAAAATGTGTAATATATAAGTTCAAAAATTTATCGTCAATCCACTATGTTGGTACAGCATAATCGGTTAATGCACGTTCCCCGAATTGGAAGAAATCCAGTTTCGAATCTCGGTAGTAACAACAATATTTTTCTATAAAATTGATTTTATATGTATATCTTTCTAATTAATACATTTAATTTATTTTTATTAAAAACGTTTCGTGCACACTGCATTTAATTATTTGTGGTGTTAAGTATCCAAATAAAATTTCAAACAATAAGGGGCTGTCAGTTTTCTTCCGGAGTACTATTAATTATGTTGGAGGGGTATAATATCAAATATTTTTTTAGGGATAAACTGACAAAATAATATTTTGAGGTGAAATTGGTTCTTCATTCAAAATAATTATAATCAACATGTTGTTCAAAATAATGCTGAACCTCTCGTTTACTTTATATTGTAAGTTTGGTCGTGATAACTTTTGACAGAGAACAAGATTTTAAAGTTTTTTTAGTTCTACGTAATTTCTAGAAAAGAATGTCAGGTACCTAATCTGTTGACAGTTTATATTTTATTTTTGATAAATTAATTTGATTTCTTTACGAAAATTATAGCATAGCATGAGAATGTTAATGAATATTTAATTAGCAATATTTGAATATGTCCAAGAACACACAAAGGCACTGTTATTAAACAAATAATAAATATATCATAGAGACGAAGCTATTTTTTATTATATTAAATGGTAAGATATGGAAGTATGGGTAATTACAGGACTTTTGACCTGTCTTCGCCTGGCTTAAGTGATCACTTTATACAAATATAACGTACACCATTTTCACCCATTAATCAATCTACATATATATAAAAATTTTGGAAGTTGTGTATATGTTACTATGTGGAAACACTTTGAGTACAATTACACTATCCCCATCTATGGACTGAAATTTATAAATAAATTTTTCAGGCGTATTCTAGTAAAATATGTTAAAAACATTTTACAGATCAAGAATATTGCTTTAAATAGTTTTAAAAATATAATTAGATTCAACATTGTGACATCTGTGCTGTTTCAGGGAAAATAAATATCAAATTTAGTTCATAGATGGCGATAGTGTAGTTGTACTCGAAGTGTTTCCACATAGTAACATATATACGAGCACGATTTTTTCTGTTTATGTTCTATGACTTCGTACTGTTAAGAAATAAACGTCCAACTGATTTTTTTTTGTACAGTTACTGTTACTATTGTATTTCGGTTTCTCGCAGTGCGTGCCGAAGATTTACAATCACTATTGGGTGTTTCGTGGTATCTATCGAAGTAGTCTCCTAAAGTTTAGGAGAATTGTGAGTAGAGCAAGAAAATCCAGGTAAGTCGTGCTTCTAGGTTGATCCATGAGCCCTTTTTGTTCTGTCCCTATACCAAATTCCTGTCACCCTTCCTACATCCCGTTTTCCCTATCTCTTGTTCAAACAACAAATATACGTGTGAATTAGTTTTGCCTTCAAAGTGTGTATAGATGCCCTTGTGCATGTGTACACAGACTTAGACAGCGTTCCCATTTCTACCATGAGTCATTTTCCGGAATGGCCAGAAATCATAGAGAGCTATTCCAGGTGAATAGGCAAAATTATCTAATTGGGTACCTAATCACACTGTTGGCCTGTGAGCACACTGTGATTGCTTCAAAGCAGTGCACTAAACTGTACAGATGTACGTGTTACGTTCTCAATGGCTGACTAACAACTGGCACTTTGTGTTGAAATGTACACACGTATTAGTTCAAATATATTAAAATCCGAGTACTTGAATTATTTTGATACAATTATGTTACTGGCGATACGGGTGATTTCGCGGCAAATCCGATAATTAAATTGTCACACCTTATATAATGCGTATTCTGTCAAAAATCTCAAATTCCATTTCCGGTAAATTGTTTAGAGGGTTTTTTATCAGAATTTTTTACTCTTCCAATTCATGTATTAATATAAAACACTTATGATGTTTATTACAATAAGGTAGTTAGTGAAAGTGTCAAAGCGATTAGCGCTGATGCACTTGTAGTAGTAGATTTGGCGGTCTAGCCGCATGTAGAGTACTCAGAGTATCGTAGACTCTAAGGAATTAAAAAAAAAAAAAAAAATCTCAAATTCATTGAAATCCTTATAATTTTAGTATATTATTAAGGGGAACACATTCTTATTGTAAAGTTGTAATTATTCATAATATAGGTATGTGATATTTTAAATACAAATTAATGTATTAATTAGAAAGATGTACATATAAAAACAATATAATCGAAAAATATTGTTGTTACTACCGAGATTCGATAAAATTGATTTTATATGTGTATCTTTCTAATTAATACATTCAATTTGTATTTAATTTTAATATAATTTTAAATCAAAATGAGAAAATGCAGAGAAACTTTATTGCGGTCGTTCATAACCGGCATCATAGAGATGTCAGTGATGATATGTTACATAAACCGTTATAGTATTATTACTATGACAGTTATGTAAACTTATTATTACTTAACTTCGTGAAGAGCAGTGCGATTACCACTTAATATTATATAATTTATTTACTCTTCTAAAAAATCTACAGAAATTCTCATTAATATTTCTTATATATATAGATTAAATCTTAGCACAGTTTTCAAAGAATATTTAAGTAACTGTATGTACAAAGATAAAATGTTAATTAAATTGTTCAATTTTGGGAAAATTAAATTTTTTTTTCGAAGAATCACAAAACATTAGAAGTTTCATGGAAAAATTAAGTTGATGTCAATTAATTCTTAAATTAGTTTTTTAAAGTCCTTTTCCTACCTAGAAACAAATGGATTTTAATTTCTAGCTTCGGGCTTCGTAAGTTAACAAGTTTTATAATTTTTATGGTTATAAATATTGTAATGGGATTTATAAAATCTGTTTTTAATTATCTCTCTTTTAAAAGTATACAATTCTTATTAACGAAAAAAAATCTCTTTTATTATACCTACATTTATAATTTTATAATATTTTTAATAAAAATAAAATCGAATCTAAAAGCAACAGTTTGAGTTTTCGTACCTTAATGATATTCTCATTTTGATTATAAATGATTATTATTATATAATTTAAAAAATGGTACTTGGCAAGTTAAAACTTTATACTTTGCCTCTATTATAATATTTAATAGTATTTTTAAAATATTCAATATTATAAGTATGAGATCTTGCACCTCATAATGCAGGGAAAGAATGCAGGAAGTCATGCCACTGGAAGAAGAATATGGTTTGAACAGCAATGGTTTGGCCGGTCTATTGTAGACCTCTTCCGGGCAGCAGTAAACAAAATGATGATAGCCAACATGACAGTAAACGTACGTTGAACCTCTTTAAAATTAAAATGAGATGCATAAACGGAATACGTGTCATATCAATATTCTTACTATTTTCAAACTAAGATAAACGCTTGTGTTATGAAAATAGGACTAACTTGATGGCCTCCTGGAACGTGGCTCAAACCTCCGACCACTAGATCACTAGGCGAGAATCGTAACCACTAGACCACGAGTACGTCATATTTTAAGTGAAGTTTTGCGGCCACTCTAAAAAGTTATCATTAGTAGGTATATAAAATATTATAGTTTCTCATTTTTTTTAAAAATATTATTAATTCCTTTACACTAACTAAACAATATAATATAATATTTCAAATATAAATAAATGAAAACTTTTTACCTACTCTCATTTTACCAATCTATCGCTCGAATATTTTGCCTGTTTTATAATTCACATTGGCCAATAACCACATACAACTGATTAACAATAATCCTGTCAAAATGAATTAATTCAATTTAATTAATCAACTACTTTCATCTATATCTTTTAATTTAAACCACTAATAATATTTCATAAATATCACAGATATTGTAGGTCTCAGATGATAAACTTACGGCTGTGCTATTATCATATTATTACGGTGTGTGCTATTACCATTTAAAATGAAATATGATGTAGTTTTGATTTACTATGTTATCTTTTAAATTAAATTAAATGAACATTACATTTTAAAGAAAACACATTATTATTTGTGAAGTTGTAATTATTTCAGAACATAGTTCTGTGATATTTTAATACAAATTAAATGCATTAATCGGAAAGATATACAAATATCTTACGTTCCATTTATTTAAAAGCTATGCCTTTGAAAAATATTCGCTAGGTAGGTAGGAGCGTAAGATATATCAATTTGAAATAGTTGCAAAATATTAGTTCGAAAATTTGTCAACTATTTACGAGGCTGACGTAGTGTAATTGGTTGTCGCACTACCCCGGATAGGAAGAGATTCTGGTTCAAATCTCGGTGGTGGCTAAAATATTTTTTCGATAAATTGAGTTTATCTGTATGTATATCTTTTTAATTGATGCATTTAATTTGTATTAAAACATTAAATTATTTGCGAACGACTTATTTACATTGTAGTGAATTGGTGGATTTATTCGTAGTGGTTAGCACGTGAACAATAATGATATTTACTGACATCAATCTGGTTTTCAATTTCCTGGAAGACAAATGCTGAACTAAATGGCTTCATGGCTATACAATTAGTTTACAACTCAAAAGTTGTGGTTTATCAATAAGGGTTTAAAATTAAACAAGATTTTGTATTTTTTTAAAAACACAATTTGAAAGATTGCTTTGATTGATTTTGTATAATAAAAATGGTGATCCGTCAAATGCGTCCCGACAAATGTGCCCCGACATATGTGCCCGACAAAATAATACATTTTTGAATCCCACTGTGAATGGTGAATTGTATCTCAATAAAATAATATTTTTACACACACGTTGACTGCTGAGAACACGCCAGGCGTATTCATGATGAAATGGGTAATTTAATAAATTATTGGGAAGATACTTATATCGGAAGAATGGGGCGAAACCGAAGGTCAGTTTTAATGTATGCATTAATGTGTGGAATATAATATTTGACAGTGATTTTCCACGTACGAATAATTCTGTAGAAGGTTGGCATTCGACCTTTAAACAAACTATAGATTGTCATTATCCGTCAGTGTACAAAATTATTCAGCATTTCATAAAAGAACAAAAGCAAATAGAAGTATAAATATATATTCGTTTCCATGCAGGATATCGGTGACCAGAAACATCTAAAAATAAATATGTGCAACTTAACAGACGCATAAAAATATGAATGCAAAATTAGAATAGAAATGACATTATCAATAATTTGTGTGGATTTCATTTATTTATTTTATTTCTTATAATTATATCAGACATCGATGGAAGCGTTGTGTTGCGTCAAAATCTATTTTGAACATTTTAGTCCGGACACATCATTTATACTAAGTTGAATTGAAAAATAACTCGTTAAAATGATACGTATGTTTGTTCATTTAAAACGCTTTATTTATATTTCATCATCATCTTTAGCCATTCATTGCTGGACCTCCCCATGACTGCTCTTCTCTTCAGTCCTCTGACAATACCAAGACAGCATCTTTACTTTGGGCGTACACCAGGTCATTTTAGGCGGTGAATACCATTTTAAAATATTTTTTTATTATTTTGTTCATCTCTGCATATCGTAAAATGGCCCGCCTATTTCTATTCGCGCTTTTTAGTAGTGTTAAAGACTTCATTCATCTTATTTTTCACTATAATCTACATGTTTCTTATTATATATCTTCTATTATTTCCCAGCATACTTTTCCGTATCTGTTTCTGAGTTGACGTAGTATTCATGATTCACTACTGTGAAAAATATTATCTAAAGTATCTTAAATATCTAATATCAGACGTGTATACTGTAGAACGTAATGTAATTAATCCTTGTTTGTATTTTGAATTTTAAAATTGTGACCGGCTTCTATTACCCTAGTAAAATTATTATTATTCCATGTTAAGTGACTTCAAAACTGAAATAAATCAATAGATTTTTTTAATATCGCTTTAATAAAACTGAAATGAAAAGTAATTTTCTCTCTCAAAACACGTAAAAGATAGTACCGAATCAGTGCTGAGCGTGCAACCAATTGATATACATTAACAAAATCTCACCTAAAAATACACACCATGATTTCAATGGTGCCCACGTAAAACCTAACAAGATCTGATATTACAATGTGTAGGATACGAATGTTTAGAGCCTTATACATGGTGTAACAGACCCAGTCCACAATATTTTATGGGTGGATACCTGATTAAATTATGAGCCAAAAATGTTCAAGGAATATGTGCCTAATCTCAATCATGTCATAGACAAAAGCATTTAAAAAATCGTAATTAGGCGATTATTTCGATTAATTGAAATATTACAATTACAATACAAAAAACTAAAAGCGGCTAGACTAATTTTTGTTACAGCATTTAGGGCCTGATACAAAGATAAAGATAAATAATAGGTATAATTTGCAAACATTTATTTCAAAGCACTTAGACGTAAAGGTTAACTTGATAATGTAAAAATTTCAAACAATAATGTATTTCGTAACGGTGCAGAATTTGCATATATTGCCTGAACATTTTCGATTCACAATGTAATCAGGAATCCACCCATAAAATATTGTTGACTAGGTCTGTTACACCCCGTATAATAGAACGCTTGGAAAATTTGAGATAGTTTATATTATTATGTGAGAGGAAAAACTCAATCCCGATTGTATACCTCATCAGAAATATTCAACTTATCGGAAAATATATCATTTCTATCATAACATAAAATTTTATGTTGATATATTTAAATCAAACTATTGCTCAATAACTGTAAAAAGCGTTACGATATGTGTATATATACCTTTATATAGATGTCTATATCTGATTGCTCGTAAATTATTCCAATCGGCAACTATAATTGACTCTACTGAAAACACGCAACCGATATCGGGTTCGATGACCGAAACAGTTGTACGATTCTGTAGGCGATCCCACAAGATATAATATCGTTTCATGTAGTTTGGTACACAATACTGATCATTTATTTATTTATTCATTCATTTTTCAACGCTATTCTGGATGTTTGTATTAAATACATACATTCTTTTTAAATATACATGCACAGCTTATGCGTATACATCAGTACAATTTAATTACCAATATAGTTTAAAGTAAAATAATTAACTATTTGTAATCCAAGGAAGTACACCACCAATTGTGTTATAGCGCCAGTATTTTTCAAGACAAATTTTCGAACCTATATGTTACACTTTTTCAAATTAATACATCTGTCGTTCCATTATTATTATTATTATTATTATCCAAATTTGTCATGAAAAATATTGGCTCTATTACACAATTGGTAGCGTACTTCCCCGGATTGGAAATAAAGATTCAGGTTCGAATCCCGGTAGCGCAAAAACAATATTTTTTGAGAAAATTGATTTTATATATTTTTATTTTAATAGCAGCAAAAATAGAGAATACCCGCAAAATTCTAAATTCAAGCGAATGACAGCTGATTTACGCTCTTGAGATGTAGTGTTGGAAGCACATGCTGCACATACCACGAGTACAACAAATATCTCCATTCAGCGAGACAACTATTTGACGGAGGTATGTATATTTTTCATGTTTTGGACATCTTGCAAGAAGGGGAGACAGCCGGCGAAGCAAATTGTGGTGCGTCACACAAAAGAGGAGGAGGGAGATCTATTAGACCGATCCGCCATACGACGAATCAGCAAAAAGTACTTCTCTGGTGATAGTTTTCAGATCTGCGGGAATATCAAAAACTCTGAATGTCGAAGATGTTAAAACAAGTGGAGGAGTATTGTCAAGAGGGTTGGAGTTCATGAAGATCGTGATCCTCAATCATGAGGGACTGACGTGGCTGAGTAATCTAATACCTACTGATAAGTGATTTAGATGCGTAATTAGACATAATATTACATGATTCACGACTATGTACTGTTAAGTGCTTTCCCATGAATTACCTTACCCTTGGTACAATGTAATCAGCAAAAAATTGATAATTTATCAAAAAAAATTACATGTTTTAATTATGCCACCTCTGCATATAATATGTTTTCTGATTAGAAAAAATAAATAATTAAATATTCATACACTTTCAGACCAATAACCTTATCCCATAATTCCTCGTGTAATACTAACAATATTATTGTTGTTTTAATTAATTAAATTTATGAGGAATTACGTAATTTATGATCGTGTGGGTGGGTTGATGATTGTGGATCAGAAGGATCTGCTATTGTATGAGTGTGCTGGGTGCCCCAATAATTCACCCACTAACTCACTATCACTCACGCGTTCGATATGTGATTAATCGTAGAGATGTATTTTATATGTGTATGTAGCCAGAGCAGGTTAGAAAACAAAATATAACTGTTAACAATAGATTTATTGTTGATCACAATTTTACAGAAATGCGAATGAAATTTGAAAATACATTTCAAATTCACGCAAATAGTTAGCGGAGGCTGTTTGTGAAGCTTGTGATCGGGAAAACGATGGCGAGTAGAGTGAATCTCACGAGTGGGTCTTTCTCGGTTCCTGCTCGTATTATTCGCACCCGAGTCGGTACCGGGCGTATTTTTGCGCCTTAAGAGCCCTGGTTTTACGCACTAGTAAATGCGAGGTACGTTCAGAGGTCGAGCGGCGTTAATGATGCTTGTAAAGGCGATTGACCGCCACAAATGTATTAATAATAAAGTATTTAAATAAAAAATATTAATCATGTAATAAATTATAATACAAAAATCATCAAATATATTTATAAGATAATTTGACACTGCAGTCTATTAGAGCAAAAGCAAAATGGTAGAGTTTAGTATGTCAAGGTTAGCGGGATAAAAACTCGGCGTATACCAAAATCTTTTTAATTCTAGAGGCTATAGGTATCGATCCCAGTACCGTTAAAGGTGAAAATAAAACACAAGGAAAAGGGTATTTAAATGTTACTTAATTTTCTTACACGCTTTTTATAACGCAGTCTTTGTGACAAATTTTACTGGGGTACCTGCTGAATAAACATATTGTTACAATTAAACAATTATTATTATCGATTTATGTTTTTGGCGCGCATGCGCAACATAAATGCTTCTATGTTCACTTCGGACTGATTTTGTTTATTAGCGATTATCAAGCGTGTGTTATTATTATTAATCTGTTATATTTTAACTTACCATATAATTATCTGTCAGGTTATGGACCCAGGGACGTGAGTAAAATAGACAAAGTGAATAATTGTGGGCCCTGTAGTTAGTAAATACATATATTGTCGCGTAAACAAGTACATTATTATAATTTTAAAATTAGCAATATTATCTTTGTGGTTAAAATTCATATTTTTATTTATTATCTTTGTTTTATTAACCACTAAATAGATTCTGACAAAGAAACAATAATATATGTTTTAAATATGAATTAAATATATTAATTATAAAGATATACATATAAAATCAATTTTATCGAAAGATATTGTTGTTCCGCTACCGAATGATGGAACGATTAAATGTATTGATTTCAAAAAGGTAACATATAGGGTCGAAAATATGTCGCTAAAAATAATGCCGCTGTAGCTTAGTTGGGTAAAGCACCTCCCCCGGTTAGGGAAGAGATCCAGGTTCGAATCCCGGTAGCGCAACAACAATATTTTTCGACACACCTATGTTCTGAATAATTTAACGGTGGACAATTATGAACTGTGGAAGGTGCAAATGAAAAGTGTTCTTGTGTTCAATGGTCTATGGGATTATGTTGACGGTTCGATCTTAAAACCCATAAAAACGCCCAAGAATGGATCAAGAAAGATTCGAACCACCAACATAATCCCATATAATTATCTGTCACATGTTCTGAAATAAAATTTAAATATTCTAATAATCATAAACGAAATAAGTATCAAGTAAATTTATCCCGTAGATAGATATTTGACGGTTTATCTAGAGGTAGCGAAGCACATAATTTTCATCGAGCGTGTGCTGTCTTAACTTTATTGATATAGTTTCTTTGTTTAAGTTAGTTCGTAACTATTTTACGCTAGTGTGCTCCATCAGTTCCACACGAACGTCGCTGTTGGTTTTAGAATGTCTCATAAAACACGCTAGTATATTTGCTAAATTATGATGTCGTCTGTAACAAGTTAAATAGCGAAATAATCAATTCCGTAGTTGTGCGGTTAGACTTGCCAGTCAACACATTGCGGGACATATCGGCTGTTTAACTATAGACAGGGGATGACTAACTGGTAAATACTAGGGGTAGATAAATCCGTTATTTTTACATAATTTTTCTAGTATTAAAGTATGTGAAAACCTTATTAATACCAATTATTAAACACCACCTTTGAATTAGATTTTTTTAACTCGAATAATTTACCTATTTTTTTAAAGATATAGAAAGTGTTGCGAATGTGAATAACTGAGCATTTTTAAAAATGCATCTACCTACAAATAAAGGAATACAAAATACTCATGTATGACATTTCCTGTGTGCCGCATTTATGGTAAAAAAGGACACAAACCAGCCACACATGCGACTAATTTCAACTAAAAATACATGTCCTCATATATAATATAAAAGCCTATTTATGTCACGTTCACCATATGCTAGTAAATAGCACGTGGAGACAGGAAGTTTACTTATATAAGACGCCGGTAAATATTTTTTAACCAGTTCTCTTGAATAACTCTAAAGTGAAACAACCTGAGTTTTTATTGACGGAGCACAATCCTGAAATCGTAATACAAAACCTTCATGCATGCTTCTGCAAATCATTATCAATTAATTAAAATATCCAGAAAATTTAAAAAACTAGTACCAGAGAATACGAATAGAGATACAAAAACCATAAAATATAGTTTTTCTCTGCACGTCTAAAGTCGTAAGTTTAAAAAGTAATAAAATATACCTAGTATATACTACTTTCATGTTTTTTCAACTACCATTAATAAAATAAATAGCAATAAAGTATTATGGAATAATCTGTCAATACAGTGCCGCCAGCAAATATTAGTGAACGATATTATCAGCAGTACCGTGTTGATGACTTGCTAACACAGCAATTAAATTATATTGCAAACTAGATATTACCTGTTAATTATGATTGATTATAATTAATTATGTTCCCGTTGCTACCAATAAAACAATGTATTTTAATGCACCATCTTCCATTTCAATATTATGTATTTAGGAATCCTCTAACAGGATTAAACATATGTAAATCATCCCTACATATTTTTACTTATTAGAGACAAAATTTATATATCAAGAATCCCAACTAACAGATCTAAGAGACAAAAACTCTTATAGTGAGTGCTAATCGCTGCTACTTCGGCATACAAAAATATATGAAGTCAAACATGATGTGCAAAAAAACAAATGTATGCAATTCTGATAACCCCAACACTTACATATGCGTTAGAAAACTGGACTGAACAAATAAAGATTAGATAACACTAGATGTAAATGAAATAAAAATCCTTAAAATAATTTCGGAGCAGTCAAAAAATAGTGTGGCGTTGGCCTTATAACCTGAAACGTCAGGGCCTGTACGATGAGTCGAAAGTCACAAAATGCATATTATATTAAGGAGGCTTCTATGGCTAGGCCATGTAGAAAGTATGTAGATGCGCACCTCCCGAAATGATTGCTCAATAATATACCTGAAGGAAAACGAAGAATACGTAGACCCAAAATTAGGTGGCTAGACATTTTTGGCATCAGCAATTGGCGGAAATCAACCAAGTACAGAGACTGGTGCAGGTGCAGTTTTGAGTCTCATATCAGGTTGTAGAGCCAGGATTATGATAAATGGATGATGTGATGGCACAAACCGTCCACCATAGAAAATTGTAACATTGTTAACATACGTAAGCGCAGTACAGATGAGAATGATCTAAAGTGCTGATCTCTGTTGATTTTGCGTTGTTGTTAGTGTTGTGAACTTTGACTTATTATGTGTTTTTATAGTACCGAACATAATTCACTTGCATTTTTGTCAGAGGTAGTCGATATATTAAGCCTCCAATAATATAGGTATATTTTTTATTTAAAATATCAGTATGGCTATGACATGCATTAAGTACTTTTATCAATACTTCTGTAATGGAAATAAAACATTCAATAAAATATATTAAAATAGTTAAATTTATCGTTTTAAAACTGAAGCCAAGCATTATGTGCTATTGAAACGTGAAATAGCATACGGTAAACGAATCGTATTTCTCTGTAATGACTGCAACAAAGCCACTATTCAGTTTTCAAACTAGATTGAAAATATTTATAATTATGTATAGGCTTCAAATTTGTGTGAAAAATATGTAAATATTTTAACCTTTTTACAACATAAATTTATTTTTGTGTTTGCCGATATTAACATAAACGAAATTTCTTCGTATTTTAAAATGCCTCGAGTTTCTTCAAAACGTGACAAACATCAGTAGAAATATTTTATTTTGCCAACTAAGGAAGAGTGCACCACATAATACACTTCGACTAAAAATGTAACAATATTATATTTATACACAATTAAAGACTTGGAGCAGAGATCAAAAAATTTCACTTCATCTCGTAGTTTTTAGGCATACTTGAAAGATTAAGAATTTATACTAAATTGTTTAACGTTTCAACTTTTAATTACTATCGTCGTATAAAATAGTACACGCGACATATTAAATTTGATACGGTGGCTAAGCAATTAGAGATATATTGAAAGAATAAGGGAGACAAATGTAGATGGATTGATGCTGTTGAGATGTAGATTGGAGACACATGATGCGCATACCATGCAGGGACAACGAAACTCAATGTCATTTGCCATGGCAAATCCTTAATTTCTTTAATATTTCGCAAGAATATAATATAGGTGAACGTTACATTGTGTAAAGTGATCACTTAAGCCAGCCGATGACAGATCGTAAGCCCTGTAAAGCCCAAGACTTCCATACTTCTTATATAAAAATAATAACTTCGTCTCTGTGAGACATCTTAACCTTAATTAAATATAGCTTGGAAAATCTTATTATGGTGGAAGAAGATCAACTAGCACTTCTCTAGTGGCAACTCACAGATCTGCGGGATGCCGAGAAAATTAGAAGAGTAAAGTGAAAAAGGCGAGGATTCATGAAGATTTCGATCTTCAATCATGAGGACCGAAGTAAAGGAAGAATTCAAAAAATCATCCCAGTCAAGAGCCTGCCGGAGGAGACATGATGGCACAAGATCATATATTCTAGATCATTCCTAATGTACTTAAATGGTTTGTCTAAATCTTGGTATGTCGCCTCGTCAGATGCTAAGATTTAAGTATTTCCTGCCTAGTATAATCTAAAAGAATTAGATCCCTGCCCACAATGCGTGTTAAAAATGAAACTTCTGTTATGAAGAAGACAAAAGGGAAATGTCATATTGTGTAAAATGTATTATATTAATATATTGAAATATCAATTCATTTTATACATGATACAATTATTTTAAATATATAATACACATGGTATAAAATATCCCACCAACGACTCTTATTTACTGTGTAAAAATATGTCAGGAGAACATTTGAGCTGCAGGGTAGATATTTATATATTTAAAAAAATATATATAAATATGTGCTGCCATCGCAGACCAGTAAATGAATAGACATGAAATAAAGTATACATATATGAAAAGAAAAAGGAACATTAGTTGCCGGACGAGGGGTATTCTACACACATTCTAGGTGGAAACATAAATCCGATAGTTTATGACATATTTATGCAACAGTAAAAGTATTTACTACTATTAAATCTTTGTGTAAACAGGGCGTATTTTTTACATTAATGCATATTATATTGTCAGCGTTTAAATTTTCGTTACAATCCAATCATGATTGCGTAAGTGGTACCAAAGTGATCACGTGGATGATACCAAAATGAAAATATTGGGACAAGAAATTGGCGTTAGGTCATGTCTATATATTTGGTAGTCTGTGTCTGCCATCCATCATTCCAAATTTAATGGGACAATTGTCATCTACCTTTAAATATAAATTCATCTGATACCTAAGTTTTTTTCGTTTCAAATTTCGTGTGACGATGACCTTGAAGACCGATTGAAACTACTTTGGCTTAAAACTTTATTGTATTCGTTAAGAGTAGATAAAAATACAAAATACAACATTGTGTGTGGTTTATTCATCGTTTAACTTATATGTAAAATAATAGGTAAACTCTTATTATCCTGAACACTGCACATTCATGCACGATATTTACGGTATTGCAAAAAGTGTATGCATTAACTAGTGGAACAAAAAAATGACTTGTTAACATTGGACTAAGGATAAGCCCTACGAAGCATTTCAAGTAATATGAATACCATAAATATCAAGCATTTTAATATGTATACATAAAATGTTGCATTTTCAAGTTTACAAACGTAGATGTTAAAAGTTATGACTTAATATTTAGTACCTCCATATAAATTCTGCATATTCTTAAACTAACTACAATTAATACAAATTGAATGTTTTAATTAGAAAGATATACATATAAAATCAATTTTATCGAAAAATATTGCTGTTGCTACCGGGATTCGAACCTGGATCTCTTCCATTCTGAGGAACGTGCATTAACCGATTAAGCTATACACAGTACATTGTCGACGAATTTTCAAACCTATATGTTACACTTTTAAAATTAATACATCTATCGTTCCATTATTTTAAAGCCATCTTCTTTATTAGCATAATCGGTTAATACGCGATCCCCGGATTAGAAGAGATCCAGGTTCGAATCCCGGTAGCAACAACAATATTTTTCGATAAAATTGATTTTATATGTATATTTTTCTAATTAATACATTTAGTGTGTATTAAAAACATCATAGACCTATATTCTGAATAATTACAACTTCACAATAAGAATATGTTCTCCTCAATAATTATAATTAGGTTACGCTCAAATTCTAAAAAATGTGTCAATGTCAGAAATAAATTACAAATAATAATATTAAATTTAATTTATTAACGATGTTACAATTTTTATAGAACACACCGTTCAATGATAGGTATATATCTAATAAAATAAAAAGTCATTGAAAAATGCAAAGGACAATTTTTAAAATATACCGCTGATCAAATACTTTATTTGGTTTTCAAAGTTTGTTTTCTGTATCACAAAAATATATACATATTAAGTAGGTTAAATACGAAATATATAATCTATTTTTATATATGTACCTTCCGCAAAAACAGTCTCATATATATCATTATTTTCCATTGTAGGTATATCTTATGTATACTAGATTTAATTTGGATAACGTAGATATAACGCCTGACGCCTTCGAACTCAAGAACGGTTGAATCTTTTTATACGCAATTACCTGCAGCTTATTTGTTATCATCATGATATATTATCAGAAGACTGAGCAGTAAAAAAAATTACCAGAAAAAAAATATAACACATATTATATCAAAACAATGTACTTGAGTTATCTATTGATTTGAAATATAAGCATAGTTCCTAACGTATGTCATTTTGCCTGCCTAATAATAAGATTCATTGGAACATAACGCCCCAAAAAAATCATTTTCGGTAAATCATTGTCTACACTCGGACAATACCGGGTTTTCTACTAGAGTCAAATAAAATTGTTTATTATACTTGAAAATAATAGTCTTGACAATGTTTATTTAATTTTTACTGCTCTGTCATTCTTTTTTCAAATACAAATGCAATGCTATCGAATGCATTGCGTTTTTATTTATGTGGAAATTATTTAAAAGTATTTAAATTGTTACTCCCTCTACAAAATCAGTTTGCCTATTTTTAAAAAAATATTTAAAACTGATCAAATCAGATCTCGATGTCATCTAAAGAGATCATCTCATTCGGAATCCATAATAGGACTATTTCAAAGACCATGGTGCACTACATATGTTTCGCCCAAAGAAAATACACAAGAGATACAAGACGCGTGACTAAAAAGACTGCTAAAAAAATCTCACTTCTGGGAAGGATCAGAAGATTCATTAGTACCGGGTCTTGTACAATAGTATACAACTCTGTTATTATTCCTCACATCAACTACTGTTGAGCTTTGAGAATATATTCAGAAAAAATAGATATACTCGGATCAGTGCAATGTTGAGAGATCTGAATATGATGACCTTTAAGCAGAAAATATATTTTAATATAATGGTATTTATTTATAAAATCCTCAATAAGAAAATATCGGCGGAATTTATACGAAAGATTGATGCAAATCAACATGAGCATGAGCATCGTATAAGAGGAAGGGATAGACTGAGACTGCCATTCAGGAAAAAGGCCAAACTCAGAAATCGATGATGTATGTAGCGATGAATATTTTTGATGAAATTCCAGAAAACATAAGAAACTGAATAGATTTGTAAAAGATACATTGTAGTAAAATAAAATACTTTATCTTGTTTGTATTAGAGCATTTATAAGAGTGCTTATGTATGCACTATGTTAAGAATCGGTACAGTTATTTATTTATTCATTGAGCAGATGTGACCTTTTTCCGTGAGTCTAGAAATATCACAAATTAATTTGAATGCAGATACGTTATCCTCAAAGAGAATTCTTCATTTTTAGCTGAACATAAATAATTTACATTTGATTCCACGCGCGCCACTGTGCCCGAATACCTTTGATGGCAATTACAGGTGTAATTTAATTATCCCTGAAATTACTTCAAAATTAATTAATTTTTGGTCATTTGATTTCGCATATTCATCAAAGTCCCACTTCTCATGAAACATTCATTTCTCGAAGTATCACAGCAAGTCCGTAATTGACAGCATTAAAAACAAATTAAGCCGATTTCAATTTGTCGGTAGAATATTTCAGTTAAATTTAGAGTATCATAGATGGTAAATACAACCGTCATCCGATGCAAAAAGTTTACCTCCGCCGGCAAAAGGAATATTTAATGTATGTCCCGTCCCGTACAAAATACCTGAAGTGTTCATTAAGCGAACATTTAGCATAATACACATTTCTGCTGGTTTTCAGTATTCCGTCTCATTTTTCTTCCCGCTGTTTATAGCCGATGGAAAGAGAAAAATGTTTTAATTAAGTGCTGCTGAATGCGGTAGTGAGTTTTGATGTGATCCGCGTTCGTCACTAAATTAATGTGTATTTCTAAAGGAAAAATAATTAAGATCAAAGTTCTTTACCAGTATATAGAAATGAGTTAATATTATATTTATTATACGATTAAAATATTATTCACTTAACAATTTACTAGCTTTCTGTTATACGTATACAAAAATATATATGATTTTAAAATGCTTTATTTTAAGCTTAATGTTATACGCAACATAATATTCTTATAAACATCTTTTACATATTCATGAAGTAATTTTTTTAAATGAAAATTACGATAAATAAATTACCCAATCTTATGAGAGAAGGGGTTTATTAAATAGATCACACAAATGTTGGGCGTATAAATAAGCATTCGTATAAATATTGGACGTGTAAACTTCACTACAATAAATGTTTTGTCGTACAAATACCGGCGAACAAGTGTCCATCGTACATAATTTACAGAACGCTATCGAATAAATAAAGACTTACAATGCATTTAAACAAAACTTTGTGAAAACGCAACGAAACTAAAATACCTATTTGTCAGAAATCGATTCAGTAATTTGCATGCGGAGTAAACGGTCCAACGAGTTGGCAATATTGGTTTTAAAGCGTGTTATCACGGTATCCATGGACAAATTTTAGTTCGACCGTTGCAAAGGTAACAATTACCTGGAAGCACACACATTAAATGCATTAAAGTTTTTCATATCATATTATAGTGCGCGCAGCGGCCGCCGCGGCGCCGTAGTAGCTCAATTTTGCTCGGGGAAATAATTAATGCCGCGGATTGGCATTCAGAAAAGTGCTCCTTATTTCCATTTAATTACGGACGGAATGTAGAAGGGAAATTTTCCGTAGTTGCCATTTTCCGTTGGAGAGAGGGAGAGCCCGGCAACACCCCGTTCCGTGATTCGAAAAATCCCGCATAAACGGAATTTCATAATTGCTTATTTCGAATTCACAGTGCGAATTTGGGGCCGTCGGATGGCGCCGTGTTTAATGACACTGCAAGGGCTATTATCGCAGAGCAATTAAAATGTTAACCTTCCTTGTATCGTCTATTTCGCGCAGGACGTTGTATTTTAAGCGACGGGTTAAATGAAATGTGCGTTGCGGATATAATAGTGGAATTAGTTCTCTAATGAGGGGACGTGCTAATGTTGTAGCAGCGCGCTCCGTGTGGAGACACGATCTGTCAATTGTTTGTGGCATTTTCGAATGTATTTATTTATTTGGTTGTATGAACAGTTCATTGATTTACATACATATATATGATAAAGTATATTTTAACAGCAATTTTGATAATGTCCCCCTTATTAGGATAATCCTATGTCGAGGTGAGCCATTGTTCAACAGTTTTTTGAACTAATTTTAAGTTATGGTTATTGAGTGTTTATTTTTGTTTGTTAAAAAATCTGATATCTTATTTTATTTATTCGTTTATTTGATATCAGTATTGATATGAAATACACCCCAATCAGATGATACTCGGCTTGAAATATACCTCCACAAGTCCTGGTCCTGGATCGCCTTCACACCTGACTCCAGTTCCAGGGTCTCTGCAGCCAGATGCAACGCATTTATCTATCGCATGTAGGTATTTTCCTTTTAACTGCCAACCGCAATTGAAATGACAAGAGTAAACGTAGACTTTAAGGGTCTTAACTTAAAAGTATGTATCAAAAATTGTGAACTGTTGTCCACAAATGACAAAATCATTTTTAAATATAACTTTAATCCCTGCAAGGCCAAAAAGTGCGTGTTATCACGGTTAATTTTTGGCGTAAAATAAAAAGTTTGGCGTGTTAACGCGCTCATGGCAATCAAAAGGTTAACATTCTTCTCTAGCAATAAATTTCAAAGGCGTATATTTTACACTTATTGCTATTGCGGGTCCAAGTCACCGTTGCTTACATAAAGATTAGAAAAACGACAGTGTGAACCAAATTTTTTTTTGCTTGCTTGTTTTCACTGTCTTTTATATTCTCGTAAATTTATTATGATGCCTTAGCACGATCCACAATCAGTATTTTTGTTTTAGATCGATTAATGTTTAAACCAAACTCCTTACTCACGATTTATTAAATTGACTGTTTTTTGATGCATGTCGTTAATTCTTAAATCCATTGTTTAACTAATTTTTTAAAAATTGCTCCATTTGTTTTCGTGGACTAATATTTTATGGTTCTCTCGCACAAATACAGTTTTTGTAGATGGTATTTTAATATTGATGAGAAAATGGTAAACAAGATATATGAGGCGAGTTTTAAAGGCTTCAGAAATAGTGGGCACTCGCGAAAGACCTGGCATGACCAGATAAATCAAGTACTGGAGGACAGCCATGATAGAAGCTTCAACAACCGAAGAGCGTTCATGAGGAGATGTATGAAATTGGACGAGATAAGATTGGTTTTCCAGGGCAGAAGAAAGACGTTATATTCTCTCTGCCCACTCTTTCGGGAAAATTGACATAAATTGGGATGTTTTAGAATAATAAAAACATTAGTATTTTTATTTATTATTATCATTATTGATATTATTTGATGGATATAATGAGTATAAAGGACGCAAACACCAACTTGCTATTATGTCCATGACTCAACGGACGGCGACAGGTTGGGTATTCATCAGCAACAACACAAACACCATCTTGCCATTATGTCCACAACTCACCGGACGGCGACTGGTTGGGCTTCCATGGGGTTCTAAGCCATGTCGCTTCTCCGCCTGGTCCTGGCCATCAACTTGAAGCAATGCAGTCGTCATATCATCAAAACTGGTGAAGTCCCACGCCAATATAAATCATACAAGATCCAAGCAAGATCCATCATGACCACCTACACAGATGTATCGCGACCTTCGACCTGCGACTAGGGAGGTGGATCGCTAGAGGAGGAATAGTGTGGTGATCAGATTTCAAACTCACCGCCATCTCAGCCGGTATCGATGCTAACGACACAACGCTGTCGGCTACCGCTACATGTCTGGCCCGATTCCTCACCGATGATCTCTCCCCTGTTTCATCGCTTCGCTACGGCGGTCTTGCCGGCCCACGCGAGTGAGACCGCCAACTTGCTTAATTTTATGATACACGCGCACCTTTTGCATCTCTTCATTTCTTTCATTCTATCAGTCTTCTTTATTCGATCATACTGTCACAATAAACATCAACACGCCAATCATCACACATTTTTTTTTTCTTGGTTACCACGCGTATGTTGGTCATTCCTATTTTCACACTGAAATATCGCGGAACACGTCTTTTCAGGCCGGCAGTTAATCGCTAAGTGAAATCCCTTATCCATAATAGATAACTTCTTAAAACTTTTTTTCTAACATTATACTCAACTCATATTTAATATTGTGTATTTTTAAGAATTTCCCATTATTTTCTTTTAATACCAAAATATTTTATTCCCTACGTATTTTTAATCACGGCACATACCTGTACAAAATTGTATTTGTACAACTATTAAATTATTCTGCCCCTCCGACGCCCGGACCCTCGGGGCTTTCAATCATCGGTACTAGTAAATATCCTCCATTATAGGATCTGTCGCTTTTGAGTCAATGCTGATACCATATTTTTGAATAAAAGCAAAACAGGTAATTTTTTTTTTAATATAATATTTATTCTCAACAACAAATACATACTTTTAAAAATAATTGATTAAATAATATAACATTAAAAGGATATTTAAAAAAATATATAGCAGTTTATAAATAATTCAAAAATAAATAAAATTACCAACATTAAAAGAAGTTAACTAAATTAAATAATTTATCATATTTCCCATTCCCATGTATCATTATAATACGCATTCTCTGATCTGCAAACATCTAATCATTAATTTTTTTTTGTATATGAAAAATAAAATAAATATGTTGTCCATTTTACATTATACGTATGTACACTAATACATAATATTCACAGATTTGTAAATAAATAAACATGAAATAAAATGTACATTTAGGAAAGAGGTTCTGAACATTGGTTGCGAGGCGTGAGACATTCTACACACATTATTTGTGTAAACAAGACGTGTTTTTTACATTAATGTATATTGTATTATAAAAAATCATCATCAAAAATCAACCCATGGATGGTGGCACAGTCACTCGCGACTAACACATAAAGGAATATAGAGAATTGATATTAATAGAGAAAACTGGGAAAAAATAAGGTCGTACCATAATATATATATATATTCTTAATCAAGCCATATCCCCAATTGTCTTAAATGCTACATTGCACTTAGGCTTATCTATTAAGGTCCTCAACGACCTGTTGATGTCTGTAAACGAAAAAATATATTAATTAGAAAGATATACATATAAAATCAATTATATCGTAAAATATTATTGTTGCGCTACCGGGATTCGAACTTGGATCTCTTTCTAAATCGGGGAAGGTGCATTATCCAACTATGCTACAGCGACGATATTTTTAGCGCCAAATTTTCGAACCTATATGTTACCTTTTTGATATTAATACATTTAATCATTTCATTATTTGAAAAAGCTATCTACCTTATTTTTACAGAATCTCAAATATCTTTGAGTAATCAGACGCCAGAATTATCAATTCATTTTTATTAAATTTTTGACACATTGATACAGCTTTATTATACGATTAAGTTATATTGATTTTATATGCATATCTTTCTAATTAATATATTTAAAATATAACAAACCCATGTTCTGAATAGTTACAACTTCACAATAAGAATGTGTTCTTTTAATAAAACAAAAAATATAAATATAAAATTATTTATATGTCGAATGTTTACTAAAAGAACTATTACTATAACTCTTTGAAAGTTTACAATATGTTATTTATACTTAATAACGTAAGTTTTGTTTTATATTAATCTCATGAGATACCTTGTCTCTTTGAAGTGGCGCTCTGCAAATTGATTATGATTGCGCCCCATTATGTCACCTCTCACCAGCGGTGTTCACAAAGTGTCAACCGAAACTGTCGTCCAGCTTTAAAAGCTTCATAACAACTTGAGTTGCAGCCGATCGTAAAAACAGACGCTGGAAAGTAACCCGGACAGACACAATCGTTAACTTCGAAACGACTTCCTTCGCTCCAACTTCATTCCTCGACTTGTTCCTAAATCACGTTCTCCGAGTTCAGGAATAGTGCCGCAGAAGTTTAATAGGTGTCGGCGTTGGAAAAACTTGTGTCGAGATAACGACGTGTGATGCGGAAACTTCTAGTGTCAGTTAATCGACAAGATGCCGCGTAATTGATTGGTGATAATCGCGTGACAAAACTGAACAACGCTTCGCAGGTGAATATTATTAATATATATATTTTAATATTTACAAAATCAACTTTGTGGTCCAAATCAATTTTTTAAAATTATTAACATTGTTTTAAATCCCATTTAATGAATTAAATATATCTAAACATATGATATATTATTTCAGAAAAATAAACTATTTAAAAATAAATTTACTACCTATCTTATTGATTACTTGATAATACAAAATTATTAGAATTTTGTTGGTTGTTTATAAAATGTTGATATTAATACATTTAATAGTTCCATTATTTGAAAGAGCCATCTACCTTATTTTTATAGAACCTTAAATACCTTTGAGTAAACTGATAGCAGACACATTGATAGATTGTATCAATGTGTCCAAAATTTAATAAAAATGAATTGATAATTCTGGCGTCTGCTATCAGTTTACTCAAAGGTATTTGAGATTCTGTAAAAATAAGGTAGATGGCTCTTAAAATTAATGGAACGATTAAATGTATTAATATCAAAAAGGTAACATATAGGTTCGAAAATTCTTGCTAAATATATTGTCGCTGTAGCATAGTTGGATAATGCACCTTCTCCGGTTAGGAAAGAGATCCAGGTTCGAAACCCGATAGCAACAACAATATTTTTCGATACATTTATTATATGTGTATATCTTTCTAATTAGTACATTTCATTTGTATTATTATTATATATGAGTAATTTTAAGTTTAAATGTATGAGAAAAAAGAAGATAAACTGAAATAAAACGTTGTAAACACACTAATAAGGAAAAATCATTTAATTTTGAATATTGGTAATCAAACAATATATATATATCAATATCGTTGTTTAAACAGTTATTTTAACGGGTTTTTAAGCTGTTATTTAAATTTTAATTAAACTGCTATTGTAACTGTGATTGTAATCGATTGTA
This sequence comes from Eubasilissa splendida, assembly GCA_031772225.1. Taxonomy (NCBI): domain Eukaryota; kingdom Metazoa; phylum Arthropoda; class Insecta; order Trichoptera; family Phryganeidae; genus Eubasilissa; species Eubasilissa splendida. The sequence continues at coordinate 10,084,970 of CM062859.1, forward strand.
ACGATGATTGGTAACTGATTATTCGTAATTCTTCAAGCAATGACTGGTACACTAGAAATTAAATCTTCAACAGTTAAATGTCAGTTACCGATCATCAACACAATCACAGTCACATACCAGTTTACTATTTATTGTTGGTAACGTGAGTTGAATCATATTTCCACTACCACTCTACCTCATAGTCAAGTTGAGCGAGCCTTTGGTCTTCCCATATTTCCGGTATGAACCACTCACTAAGTCAGCATTTCAGCTCATCTCAGGAAATTAGATACTCCACCCACTACGATTTTAGCTTACTAGTGTCCTACGTCTTCGAGTTCAGTTTGGTTACATATACACGCATTGGTCTTTCGTTCACATAGCGAAATTCTCAATACGGATCATTCTCCGTGGTTCTTTGGCCCATCATCATGACGTTATGGTGTTCATGTTTTACATTCGTACGTCAGGAAGTACGCAATGGTGAAATTCTTTATTCTTAAGATATCGTGGCTAAATATTTTGTTTGAAGATAATCTAAGAGTAATCGAAGTTTCCTCGGCCGAGTCCTATTTGGGTCTATTCAAGTTAAAAATGAATGAGGATAGAACGAAGTAATCTTTAATTAGATGGTTTGGAGTCTGGACATGGACCGAATAATTAATAATATACATTTATAATAGGAGCAGACGGTACAAGATTCGGCGTGAAGGCACTCTAAAATAATCAGTATACTGATTATATTATTAATTATGTATAATTATATTTTTACTATTTAATTATTTACAGCTTAAATAATATATAACATTACTAAACATAAAATAAAATGATTAAAGTAATAAAATACATACATTTTTATATTTAGATATATTCATTTAACCAGTTCTAGATATATCATAGTTTCGTATTAATATCAATTAATTTTTACTTCTTCAATATTAACAAAATTACTTTGTGGCCTCATTTCATATAAATAATTAAACAAAATTCGTTGTTTAAACCACTACTTATTTATTATTCTACATGTTTCGATACCTAAGGTATCTTCTTCAGGTAACAATGTATACTGAAATTAAAAATACAAGCATTATTCTGATATTAACAAGGATTTAGAAATTATACATACAAATACTAGAGGTTTACAGTTAGACAAGATTGAAATTTTATAAATAATAAAAAGTGTTAATAGCTAGCTAAATATTATAAATGATCAAATTCTCTTTGCAAATAGTCACCTTTTAAATTTGTTTTCATATTAGTTCTTACTTATTCATCACTATATAGTTTTGTTTTTATCTATGCTTGTATTTTTAATTTCAGTATACATTGTTTCCTGAAGAAGATGCCATAGGTATCGAAACATGTAGAATTATTAATAAATAGTGGTTTAAGCAAAGAATTTTGTCTATTTATTTATAATTAATTTTTGAAGTTTTATTAATAGAAAAATGGCTTCGTCTCTGTAATATATCTATTATTTGTTAAATAACAGTGCCTTTGTAGGTGAAAATCCAGTAATTGTGTGTTCTTGGACATATTCAAATATTGCTAATAATATACTGGTAAAAACTAGATAATATATACAATTTTTAATATATTGATATTCTAGTTTAATGTGTTAAAAAAAATTTACATATTGCTTTAAATAATTTCAAAAATAATTAGTTTTTCATTGTGACATTATATACCGTTTCAGGGAAATTAGTATCAAATTTAGTCCATAGATGGCGATAGTGTAGTACAAATATTAATATATATACAACTTTCAAAAGTTTGATAGATATGGAGGTTGATTGGGTGGAATGGTGAACGTTACATTCTGTATCACTTAAGCCAGCCGAAGACAGGTCGCAATCTCTGTAATTAGCCATTCTTCCATATTTTTCCATTATAAAAAAAGAGTTTCATCTTTATGAGATATCTATCAGTAATTGTTTGTTCTTGGACATATTCAAATATTGCTAACTTTATTTTATTTTATGAAATATATAGAAAAATTACTCGGCACGGGAGTGCCATATAACAATCATTTTATATAATATTTTTCAAATAAACTTGTTGAGGAAGGATGAAAGCGTGGGAATAAAATCACGGGCCAGCTGAAATACGAGGCGGATCTCGACTTGTTTAACGTAAGCGTATCATGAGCAAGCTTTTGAGTGAAAGATGAGATTTAATCCAATGTGCACACTACTTAAAGCCTAGCTCACTATAATTAAACCAATCGTTGGCAGGTTTTTAAAACGATTTCATTTTTTTATTATTTGTAAACATGACATGATTATCGCTTGTAATGTTGTAGATATACGAGTGTAATATTCATATCAATTTTCGGTTTATTTATTCAGAACGTAGTCTTGTGGTATTTTTAATACAAATTAAATTAATTAACTAGAAAGATATATAGAAAAAAATTATATATTTTTTCGATTATTTAAAGATACGATCGATAATTTAATTTATATTATTTAAAGATACACATCTCAATAATAATAATTCTTTTTTTTTATACTCTTCTTTCTATACTTATTCTTCTATATTTTATTTGTTTATTTTGGATATTATATAATATTTACTATCCTTGTTCTATATTTTATACATTATTTCTAGCATTTACTTTTTCTCGTATTTTATAACTATTTATGTTTTATATGTAATATAATATTTTTATAAAATGCTTTATTGTTATTCTGTTTTAAAAATAAATTTAACAACTTTAACCTTTACTAGATTTATGGTTATTTAACTGTATTTTGACAAAAATTATGTTGCCAATACCAAAAGATCTCCCTCTCTAAAAACGATAGAGAGATAGCACGTCTTGTAACAATATTGAATTTTGTATATAATATTTATGCACATTATGTAAGAGTAATGTAATAGATATAAAAAAAATATATATATATACATGTGTGCATACGAGTATAATATATACCTACCTATGATAGCGAGAACTTCGCATTTCCGCACAGCGTGTTTTGTTTTTAGCTTCATAATCAAAATATCAATAATCCACATTTGTATGTACATTTTATATACAATCTGTACATAGGAACTTTAATAATATCAAATTAATATCAGATATCTCATATAGACGAAGCTATATATTACCAATTCTCACCCCTCAATCTCCATATTTATCAAATTTTTGAAAGTTGTATATATGTTAGTGCGTGAACTCGCTTTGAGTACCACTACACCACCGTCATCTATGGACCAAGTTTGATAATTCATTTTTCTTTGAAACAGCAATATGTCAAACTCAATGAGAATCTGATTTTTTTTTTTTAAATTATTTAAAGCAATATTCTTTATATGTAAAATGTTTTTAACACATTATACTAGAATACGCATGAAAAATCAATATTTTAAATTTTTTTCATATTTTGACCAGTATACTATTTTAGCAATATTTAAATATGTCTACGAACACACAATTACTGGATTTTTACCTAAAAAGGCACTGTTATTAAATATATATTGGATATCTCATAGAGACAAACCTAAATTAGCTAAAATAGCTTCGTCCTTATGAGATATCTGATATTTATTTAATAACAGTGCCTTTGTAGGTAAAAATCTAGTAATTGTGTGTTCTTGGACATATTCAAATATTGCTAATTTAATAATATCACTTAAGAACATGTTTGCATTAGTAGAAAGGACTCACCCTTACACGGAACTGTTATGGGAGTGGTTAATCTCGTACAAGTTCCTCTCAATAAAGAAAAACAATGCGGGACTAATGTAACCATAATTTCTATATGATATAGATTAATTATTTAGCTCACAGTTAAATGTGTATTGCTCCTCTATACTAGCTTTCAGCGGCTCTTTGGTCGTATTTATTAAGAAACAAAAAGTACAGCACTTTAAAAGTTATAAGGTTAATTGAAAGCATATTGAGATATTAATTGGTAACATATTAGATATATTAATCAGTAACATATTAAGTATTGAGAAGAAAAAATGTTTTTTTGAAGATTGGACGTTAAATACAATGGATCATACATCTATGACATGGTCCGCTAATAAACAATTTACCTATGTCGTGTCACGTGCGCTTTCAGATACGGCTTGATATTTACACTAAGTTGTAAGGAAAAACGAGCAAGATGTCAAAACAAAATTTGTCGAAAATGTTCAAGGAATATGTGCCATGTCAGAAATATAAGAATTTCAACAAAAAAAATCATAATTATGCAATTATTTCAATTAATTGGAATGTTTTATTGATTCCAGATTATATATTGAATACAAAAAATAAAGGTCATCGAATTTCGAGCGGCTAGACTATTTTTTGTTAGATGATTTAGTGCCTGAAGCAAATAAATAGATTAATAATGGAACAATTTCGAAAACATTTATTTCGAAGTACGTAGACTTCAAGCTTAATAAGATTTTGAAACAATTTCGTTTTTCGTAACATTGCAGAATTTGCACACATTCCTTGAACATTTTCGACTCGTAATTTAGTCAGGTATCTACCCATAAAATATTGTAGACTAGGTCTGTTACACCCTGTATATACATATTTCTTATTTGCAAATATTGTATGGATTCCAATGATGTGTTAGTAAGAAAAATATATAATAGACACCGTAATAAATTTAATGTAAAGCGTGATATGTACATATGTACATGCTATCGACCCATTATATTTATTTATACCTGCGAGCTCTGGTCGAAATACAAACAAGTGACGTACAACCGTCCCCAATTCAATATAACAACTCATACAGAATACTGTTTGGGTTGGCCCGTTATCGTAGTGCATCTATAATGTTTGCCAAAGGCCGTGTGCATATATTTTTTCTGTTTATGAGACATCATGTTGCTCTCTAGAGCAAGAGGCGCTTTCATTGGAAGGCTGGCTCGCTGACCAGAAAATGGCATCGACTGCAGACCTAGCTACATATATAATAATAGTCGTAATTGATATCTATTACTTATATTTGTTTTATGTAAGTATATAGGTATGTGTTTTTCATCTTTTCTTTTTTCTTTACTTTTTTTTTAACAAAAATATAATTTTTTGTAACTTGTAAGTATTGTATTATTTATATGGTAAATCGAGTCTTCCACAAATAACCTGATCGCTCTGGAATAAACATATAATAATTATTATATAATCTTATTCTTCTCTTTTGTACGAAGGTAAGGCTTTTAAAGTAGACAGACGGGCTTCGTATCCAATTCAACGCCTCTGGGGTTGGTCTGTGGACCTCCAAGATACCCCCGGGAAAGTTTAGATTAAGCAGACATCCACGAAGTGTTCCATTATTTAAGGAACTCCGCAATAATATAGGGGAGACTCCTTTAAACCCATAAATATACACATTAAAGGTGTATACACAACAAATTAAATAGAGGTGTCATTAAGGATTTGCAGGGTGGTGAAATGTGTTTTTGCGACGGGGGAATAAAAGGTGTTTGAAATTTCAGCCGCATATTTTATGTGATTAATAAATACCTGTATTTTGCGTGTATTAGCGGACTACGCGATACTATCGCACATTTGTAGCTAAACATAGTTGTTCTATTAGTAGCACCTCTAATCTTTGCGTTGCTCTATGACAATAATATGAAAAAAAGAAATGAAATTTAACTTTAACTGAAAAACGGAACCATCGCATCATTATTTAAGTGCTTATTTAAGTTGAAGGATTGACATATTAGCGATAAGCGAGGCATGAGTATACCGTCACACCTGCTTATCCGGGCGGTGGGGCAGGGGGAAGGGGTAGCACTCCGGTAGAAAAGCGCGAACATATCGGAAAATTTTAACATTTCTCCGAGTGAGCGGGATCCCGGATTCTATTGCACCTGATGAAGTTAATTGATCGAATTTAAAATGTGAACAAGGTTTTTTTCATTTTCAAATCTATTTAGTATTTACAAATGTACGTTATTTTTTTATGGATATATTTATATCCGTTTTTTTGCCTGCTTTATTTAAATGCCTTTCTAAAATTATTTAATTAACCTGTGCGATACCGTGATATAAAATACCCATATGCAGCCATGCTGTCAACTCGTGTTACAATAAGAAATTAGAATTTTTAACATTCTAATGTCAAATAATGCTTTTATTATCTTAAATGGCTTTAAAAATGTTAATGCTATAAACTTACTCTAATTATTAAGCATTAATTGTGAAAATAGGATCAATATAATTGGGAGCGTTCATCAAGTCCTATGCAATACAACCTTTTTTCTTATAGAGAAAGAGAGATAATATATTCGTATGTTTGTTATTATTTTCATTATTAAATTAATGTGTCATCTCTATTTATTTTACCACAAAAAGTATTTTTGCCAACGTATTAATTTTACAACAGACTGAAATGAAAAATAATTATTTGTAAAGTTCGCTTTACATAATTGGTTTTTCACTAGTTCGGAGCGTAAATTAGATTATATATGAATTTTATGTGGCGTATATTTACCGAAATATTGCAGGTTTAATTGGAGCGGTAGACATGTGTTATTGCATGGTTTTGGATGGTTTAACCCCTTGAGTATTTTTTTGCGTCATTTTAACTATCACACGCATATAGAATACGCGTCTACTACCACGGAATACTATTTAAAACTAAACTATACTAAGTTCTTGCGCTATGAAAATGGGACTTATTTGCAGGTCTCCTAAAACGACGTTCAAACCTTCGACCACGATCATCAGACGAGTGTTACTAGACTAGGAGTCATAAAATCGCGGCTCCTGAACCGTATGTGGCTCTTTGAAAGAATTGAAAATAATTTTTACTGTACTATAGATTATTGTGAAGTCCGTGAGTTATATGTGTGTGTGTCGCGTGGCGAGAAGAATGAGTAGGACGTCTGTGTGTATAGGTATGGGCAAGGATCATAAGGCGAGCTCTCTTTCTTCTGAATTCCGACGCAATCTAGTACTACATTTAGTGTACTATTTATTGTAAATACTTTGTAATCTTGCTTGAATAAATTCGTGTTAATTATCACCTGACAATAGACTTTGATTCAACTACCACAGCATAACACAGAATACTGAACCCAGTTAATGGACGGCCGCAGGACACTACAATTATTTAACTTTATTTTTAACCACTTTATGAGTTATTTTAATACAGCACCGTTTCGGAAAATACCATTACTTACATTAAGTGACTAAAAACAAATTGAAATAATCTATATTAAAATAAATATAAACCGCAAAGATCAATTTGCAACAAATGTTAAAAATATTTTACGGTACTGACTATTGACTGTCTTTAATTATTACTTATTTTAAAATCAACTAATCCACAATTTACACGTTTTCAGCTCAAATGTAGTATTACTAATATAATATAATAAAACATTTTTTTAAATAATTTGTGACTGATCGATCATTGCGCTCTGAAGTATTTTTTTAATACATTGTTAGTAAGTAAGTACGTTACGGTCAATGGCGTAACTACACCAATGCAGCTAATGGATGCGTTGGGGCCAAAATGTATAAATCTTTTGGAATCACTGGATACTTTTCATATTAATTTTTAAAATCCACCAACGCAAGAAACGAAATTAATAAAAATTTTAAAAATCATTGTCACATGTATTACAAAATCACGTGAAAAAATGATTGATATATAGGGCAGTACCCTGTTAATATATTGAAATAAGAACCAGACCATATCCGCAAAGGGAAGCAAAGATTTTTTTTAGTTACCTACGTTTCACGATATATAAATGATTATCTGTGGTGGATGATGGAATCGGAAGGATGGGTAGATAGAAAATAAGAAATCGGAATTAAGGAATGGAATTAGTGAATTGATGAGGGACCTTCGATAGCGGACCAGGATGGACTCACGGAACTAAAGGACAGCTTGACTCACCTGGTTAATGACGCCGTCTCAATGATCTTCCGGAAGTTCACCCAATGTTTGAATAGACTCGAACCGGCGATTCTGCTGAATCCACCGCACGCTATTCACTGAATTCACACACAAATACGCTGTTGCGCACGTCCAAAACGATTGCCAATAACACTGATCACAAAGGGCGAAAATTTCAATCCGAATCTCGGCGTATTTCCATACAACGAAACACCAAACCGAGTTCAGAACCAACATATATTTAGAAGTGATCCACCCGACTGATCACAGTGAGGACGACACTTCTTCTCCAAATCTCGACGAATTACAATTTCAAAACAACCAGTCAAGCAAAAGGAATAGTGCGTACTGAGGAAATAGGAACAAACTAAAAACTGGTGACAATATACTACATTTAACAATAATCATTTTGGTTCAAGTATGGAAGTGCATATATGTGTTCACCTATATAAAAAATATTTAATCGATTACATTATTTACGAATACGAAATAGTAACGATGCATATAAATGTAAAAAAACATACCTACATTTTTTGAATGTGAAGATGAGCATCACAAGGAAGATGGGAGAAGTCAGAAGATGGCTTGAGATGATATCATGTAATGAGGAGACAAAAACGACTATATCTTCAAAATTTCATTAACAAGACTGACAGAACGTAAAGAGCAAGACTTCAGACAACCTGGTGGTAAAGCATCGAGGAAATGAAGGACGCCCATATAAACCATAAAAAGAAAGAAATAAAATAAATAGAGAAATATAATTAATATCTGTCCCATAAAAATTAACTGTACTATCAAAAACGGGAATTATTAAAATAGAGACATAATAAAATATTTATAATTATTTTTTATAAAAATTAGTCTAAGATTAATGACTAAAATAGTGGTTCTACTTTCTTACCGGATGACTAGAGAATTCGTAATTTTTTTTTTGAGCTTGACAAATTGTAAGGATATTGATGTAATTCACGTTGCTAGAAATTATTTGAGTATTTCGACATCTAGCGGAATCGGGTAAAACTAAAATGAGCATCACGGTGAGCTCGCTCGTCAGTTCGTTTTAGCCGAAGCGCAAACCATTTTTGCAGATGGCTCTGCTTGCTAACGTTATACAATTGTGTGTATTAAAATTACCGATAAATAAAAATGACAAAACATCGTAAATTATTGATAGTATCTTGGTATTATCGTTATCGTTATATATATAATCTAATGTTGTATAAACATATTTACATTCTTATAAACGTAAATAAAAATCTTCATACCTCACACAGGCCTATCTTCCATTTAAATAATGAATATATCTAAGTGTAATCATCTGTCATTTGCGAGTAAGTGTTGTCTCTTTGAGCGAATGAACACAATGATTTATTTTTCGTAGTTTTAAAAGCAATCTACAAATACCTAAACGTATTGTATCAAACAAAATAAATTTTATGTCATTGAAAAAGTACAAAAGACAACTTTTCGTTTCTTTAAAGATTAATGTTAAATACGCAATGAATACATAATAAGAAAACATTTTATTATAATATAATAGAAATAGCCGGACGTTCAACGACGGGAAATGAATAAATTTACATAACTAAAATAATTTACTTTGAATGGGACTTGTGGTTAAATTTAATTGGTTGTTTATAATTTTTTGGTTAGTTTTGCACGCTTTATTTATCTCAAACAATTCTAAAAAAAAATCATAAAAATTTTTCTAATAATTTTGTATCAAGTAATAATTTAAGTTAGGTACTAAATTTATTTTAAAATTAATTATTGTTTTTTAAAAATAAATTGTGTCAAAGAAACAATAACATATGTTTTTAATTAGTTAATGATATTTTTCTAAACCGGTAGATAGATTTATTAAGTGGTTAATAAAACAATGTTTACAATTTAACATAAATTAATCAATTAAAAATATTGATTAATAATAAAATTAAATACCAAAAAGACAATAAACATAAAATATATACGAAGCAAGTAAATATATAACAGAATAAATAGAACTAGTGAAACATATGGGTTGTACATTGTATGAGAGTTGAGACCACTCCAAAAAAAAGCTAGGACTGTTTTCATTAACTTTTCCTCTCCGATGATGTAAATTGATGATTGACAGGTGCGCAGGACGCGGGGTGCCGGATCCCGATCGTCACTTTAGTAGCAGAACGTGTGCTGGCCGAGTTAGAAATAGGCAAAATTGTTTTTTTCCGACCTAGTAACTTAAGTGACGATGATGTTTTCAATTTTGGTCCCATAAACTGACCGCCACCTAAGTCGGCCGCCCGCGTTAGAGGCGGTATTTTGTTAGGCCGGCATTTTGAAACTTGCCCAAAAGCGGCTTTTAACCAAAAGACGTTCTGGACACTAGTGTTGACTACAAATTACTGCTTTATTAGGAAATAACTATTGGATATAACTATTATTGGATTTGCTCTCTTGGATTCTTTACACCTGGATTATTTTTATTACACACTATTATCGTTTTACAACTTGGAATTTTGTTTTTCAATTTTTATATATTTTTCGGCCGCTACAGGCAGACGCCTGCTCCGCCTGTACGTAACGCCGGTGCTGCATAAGATATCTTGAAACATGTTAACACTACACCTTGTAATGCAAGTTAAAATCAACGGAGCATCAACTTACGGTTTAAAAACCTTAGACAATATTTCGGCCATACTTCTAAATGTCTCTTCAGGGCATTGGTGAACTAAGTCAGAACAGTCAACATGATACAATCATCCCTTAATAGACAGCACTTGATGAAGAAAAAAAAACGCGATAGTACAGTCCACCTCATCTACTATTTTTGGTTAAATCTTTTTATTGGTCAATAAATAGAATTTCGGAAAGCCCCAGAGGAAATTGTGTGGAAATTAGGGGAAACACTGGAGGTAGGATACAGTGATCAGTTGGTAAAAGAAAAGCGAAAACGGGTTGTCAGCAGTCTGATATCGGATAAGAAAATAAGTCTAGACTAAACGGTTTATGTACGGCTTCAGGAAAGACATAAAATAAGTTCCACCACAAATTTTCCACAATCGATGGGGTTTATTTTTTTGTAGATCCGATGTTGAATTCAATCGTTTAATTTTATTCGTGTTTTATTATTATAAAATTTATTTATTGCTAACGATCTGTTTCTTTGACTCTACGTGTCTGTAAATTTAATTCTATCGGATGGGTATTAATCTTCATAAACAATAGAAAAAATTGTCAAAAACTATTATTTTAGCAAATGTCATGTTTGACGATTGAGGTTTAGATTTTTTTAAAGTCAGCATATTAAATTAAGAATACAGCTAAAATCTTTCTTCGTTTTTAATGTTCCGTGATCTTAAATACAATGTCAGTCTAACTACCTAACTAACTTACCACTTACCGCGGGGGTAGGCAGAGAGGACAGAGCGCTACACTCTTCTGTCCTGACACACAATTATCGCCTCATCTACATTCATACATTTTCTCATACTAGCTCGCCGATTATTAAGGCTTCTAAAATGACCATTTTCTAGTATCTGGTTTACCTGATTTCTGGTACCATTAACACTTGCGTCACATATCTTTCTTACCATTTTCTCTTCATTAATCCATTGCATATGACCAAATCACCCAAGTGATCCTTTTTCTTATTGACTTTATTAAGATCAGCTTTAAATTCTCCCCATATTATTTCATTCTTCGCTCTGACATAAATGGATCTGCCGCATATACGCCTAAGTGATCTTATTTCCACTGCATTCAGTTTACTTTCGTTCCTCTTCTGCCAGTTCCAGGCTTCACTTCCATGCATCAGGTCGGTACCAGTCTACATGTATGTAATATACGTAGTGGTTTATTACGTGTAAATAGGCTGCGCCATCTATTATTCTTGTTTGAAATCTGTTTTTCACAAATGTAGAAAGTGTCAAAATACCTACATAAGTAGGTAATTTTAGCGTTTTATTAAACTTGATGATTTTTAATTATGAATTGCTAAGCTTTTCTTAGCAACAATATAATTATACGCCAATTATTATAAACATTCTATAATACCTACGTGTATCCTTCTTAAGCACCTTAATCATTTACAATCAGTTATTATAATTTTACAGCTCTCTATTTAATATATTGTGAATTTTAACATAAAATATGTACCTATTAGGAAAATAAATATTAAAATCGTAAAATAAACGAATATATATTAAATTACTATAAATATGTTTTGATTTAATATATTGTGATTGTAAATAATTAAAAAATAATAATAAAATTGTTGTTTTACCAAATATAAAAATGAAGGTTTAATATTATTTTTTACACGAAATATTAATTAAGGAAGTATTCGTAAATAACACCTCATTAAAAAGCCACCTATTTAATTTTTACAAGTTTTCGATAAATGAAAGTGTATTAATATTAAGTTGAATTATTTATTTATTAATTTACACCCTTGTGGGATTTTACAAAATTGATTAGGTATAAAAAATACATTACATAATAAATAAAACTTGGATATTGAGATTTATTTGAGGTATTGTAACTTTGTCGTTCCAAAGACCCGTCCTCTCATCGATCGCAAAGTTAATATAACAAATTGTTTAACAAAATATCCAACCCAACCCATAAAGTTTACTCATCAAGGAACCTAACTCTACCCTCAAAATATTTCGGCGAGGTCGAAAAAGACCTATTATATCATTAATGCTATTGGACAAAGAGCTATTATCCAACTAATTCTAAAACTACCAATTAACGCAAGTACGGAAGTAATCTTTAGCAAGTTTTGGGTTGAGGACACTCGCCAACTCTGTCTGTCCGGTTTTGGAATTCTGCTAATACGCCACAAAGCGTATTAGCAGAATTCCAAAACTTGAACCTAACAAACCATCGGCTATCCTGAGGACGATTAGACTAAGAAGTAATTAAGGGTAGGTATATCGAAATTATAAAAATTAGAGTATTTTACCGCCATGAAAGAATTGTCCAGAAAATACCTTAATATAAATATAAATAAAATATTAGTATATTAAAATGATTTCACTCCATTAGTTACCGTTTACGTATATAATTTATGATAAATAATGAAGAAGGGGGAGGGATAGTCTAAGAAATGACCCTGCTTAATTTCACGATAAAGACTGGAGGAAACTCATTCAAATTGTTGAAAATGAATTAAGGGATGTAAAATAATGAATTAGATACAAACTCTCTAAGCACAATTGTCAAAATAAATCGAATGATGACAAACTGCATAAGAATTAACTGTGAAAAACAGCCAAATACATCATATTTGGTGAAAATTTAAAATGGAACAAACTTGTAGAGTGAATATTTCAAAACATCAGACTCATACTTAAAATGGTACTAACAGCGAACTATGTATTCGTTGTTAGTACCATTTTAAGTACCAGTACCAAAAGTACCAAAAATGAAGTCATCAATTATCCTTAGAAATATTATCAAACACTTAAATAACCCTTAAACAGGATCCCACCTCAACACAGGATTATCCTAGTAAGGGGGCATTATTTTCAATAATATACAAAAATATTATTAAAAAAATATATATATGATTTGAAAAAAAAAGTAATAAAATAAAATCGAAATATACTAGGTTATACTTTCACATTATTATACATTGAACCAAATTCATTACTATTGTGCTATATGATACAATGATAAACTAATGTAAAATAATGAACAACTAATGAATTACTTACTTTGCTGCAAAACCCTTAAGTAACAATATGATTTAACTTACATAATTATAACTTTGTATATATTAAAAATTAAAGTATTTTTAAAATACTCAAACTATTTTGGCGAAGATCAGTCGCAATAACTATAATATTGTTTTGTAAATTGAGTTTAAACACTTTTATTTCTCTATATTTTTTATTATGTTAAACGTTAGAACGTTTTCGGGTACATATTCTCATTATCAATAATATAATTCAACTAAATTTAAAAACACTTTCAGACAGTAATATATGGTGTGTTTGGGGTTAACGGAGGTGTGTATGGGGGTGGAGTTAAAATGGATAAGAGAGGGGATATAATGGGCGGTATTTGAATATTTTTTATTGTTATTTTTATTTTTAAGTATTTATAAATTTTCTAGAATGTCTATCTTTCGTCCTTTAACACAATAAAAATATAGTGGAATAAAACATAGTTTTAACTCAATTTACAAAATAATCATAGAATTCCACAAAGTTTCACCAAAAACCTTTGAGCAGTTATAATATTGTATAAATACAACCAAATACTTTTATTAAAATTCTATAATAATTATCACTATCCGACGTCATATATAAAAAAGGTCATATTAAACAAACGTTAAACTCTAAATTCTAATAAATACACATTCAAATTAAATTTTGTCAAGATTTATCTATTAAACCCTTATTGAATTCAGTTAAAAATTTATGAAAAAGAATACTAAAAAATAGAAATTCTACAAAATGTAAATGTTAGCAAAATTACTGTTAGGTACCGTACTAAAAATATTCATTTAAGAATGTCGGTTATTTGAACTCAGCTCGAACAAATATTAGGTATAATGATATATATTTTAGATTTTTCAAGAACCATGTATGTTACATATTATTTATCTAAGAAATTAACTACATTTATTATGGAACGTTAAATGAAATCAGACTTTTTCATATTTACCTAAAAACTATTTAACTTCAGCCCCTGTTCACTATCAAGAGTATATTATAGTTATTTTCAACTATTTTGTGAATTCGATAGCTTACAAAATAAGCTTGTTTCAAGATAAAAGATTGATCTTTAGCTAACTAAAAGTAATACTATAGCAAACACAGACCAGTAAATAGATAGACATGAAATAAAGTGTACACATAGGAGAGGGGTTTGGAATATTAGTTGCAAGACGAGGGGCATACTATAAACGTTATTTGTAGATATATAAATCCGATAGTTTATGACACATTTATGTAACACTAAAAGTATTTACTCTTCGAAAATTAAATATTTGTGTAAGCACGACGTATTTTTTACATTAATGCATATTATATTGTCAGCATTTAAATTTTCGTTTCAATCGAGTCATATATTTAAAAGAAATCGCAGCACTATTTGATTGCGTAAGTGGTACCATATAATTACGTGGATGACACGAAATTGCAAATATTGAAACATGGAATTTGCGCTAGTTTGTGTCTATATATTTGATAGTCTGTGAAAACAAACCAAATTTTATCACACATATATAAATGAAATTTTCTCTTTTAAATACATATAATTTAGCAACATTTGAATATGTCCAAGAACACACATATCTTTCCATTAAAAATAATAAAAAATAGCTTCGTCTCTATGAGATATCAATTATTTGTTAAATAACAGTGCCTTTGTGGGTGAAAATCCAGTAATTGTGTGGTCTTGGACATATAAAATATTTCTAATAATATACTGGTCAAAATAAGAAAGTACATAAAAATTGAAAGATTCAATTTTCAGGCGTATTGCTTTAATAATTTTAAAGAATATTGCTTTAAATAATTTCAAAAATTATTAGGTTCTCATTGTGACATCTATGCTGTTTCAAGGAAAATAAATATCAAATTTAGTCCATTGATGACGATAATGTAGTTGTTCTCGAAGTGTTTCCACACAGTAACATATTTACAACTTCCAAAAGTTTAATAGATATGGAGATTTATGAATGGGTGAGAATGGTAAACGTTATATTTGTATAAAGCTATCACTTAAGACAGCCGAAGACAAGTCGTAAGCCCTATAATTACCCATACTTGGATATATTTCCATTAAATATAATAAAAAATAGCTTCGTCTCTATGAAATATCTATTATTTGTTTGCATATAATTTACGTTACTAGAATATTATGTGATACGTATTATTAGTACAAGATATTATAAATATGCGTATTTAAACCGAACCAATTTGTATACGCATGTTCGCCAATATTGATTAAATAAAAAAATAAGTACATATTACTGTGATATATCATTATGTTCAGAAAAAAAACATTAAATTAAACAGCTCAAAAAAATATTTTATTGTGTTTTTCGGAATTTACAGTTATAATTAAAAATTATAGAATAGTATATAATAAAACTTACGTTACGATCAGATTACAAACATAATGCAGCAATGTAATAATACTATTAGTCCACGGGCACCGCGTGGCACATTTCATTACCGAAAGGTGACTGCCGCACGATTCAGGGCCTCACCGCCAGGTTTTTATCGCAGCACTTGACGGATATTTAAACCTTACCTACCATACACCTTGACCGCTCTTCTACCACTGCCGATGGATGCGAGATGTGTACCGTGTTTATGACTGTGTTATCAAACATACAACTAATTTTAGTGCTTTATTATAAAGCTGTCACAATATGATTTGTCAATGTGTCCTTATAATAGCCAACTATCAAAAAGTTTAATTTGAAAAATGAATGCAAAGAATAGTAATAATTAGTTGACGGTGGAAATTTTTCAAGAAATTATGTTGGTAAAAAATTTTTTCTTCTTCAGATTTGTCGAACACACTGTTGTTCTCCTTGAATCCACTTAATGAAGTAATTTACTGAATGTTTGCTGCCAGCCTGCCTGCCTGCCAGCCTACCGGCAGAATTATCGAGTCTCGAATGAATATAACGGTAACGAGGAACAAGTTGAAAATGAAAAATACAAATTTTTCAATTCCGAGGCGTGACAATGTTTCACAAAACACGCCGACCGCCGTCACCGCCGTCACCGCCTCCCTGGAGATTTTTCCAAAATGGCGCGCGGCGAATTTATGGCGCGAAACTTTTAAAAAAATCGAACGATTTCCACATTTTCCGGTCGGCATCGCCCGCCCCGTTATTCACGGAGGCCGGCCCGGCACCGCCAAACCCCGGCTTATTACCATATTTTCAACGGGCATCAGATGTATAATTCATAATCCTCTTACAAAAACCGCGTCCTAGCTCCGTGATTTACACCTCGGCCCGGTTTTAAAGCCCGCCCGAATAATTCCATATGTCATCTACATAAGTGATATATTGCCATTTCGCAATTTTTTTGCTATCCCTCGTGGCCGTTTTGCCCACAGCACTTTGTTTCCTCATATGTTGGGATTTTCCTAGCAAACATTCAGATTATCTTGCTTACAGACATTCTTCCTATCGTGTTAATGATTTTAATTGTCAGAGTTAGTCTGATTTTTCAATTTTTTTAACAAATTTAAATAATATGAATCTAGAAACACAAATTCTAAACGCAAAAATTCATTTCTGTATTTTATAGGGTGAGATCACAGATCAGTGAATGAATAACCATGAAATAAAGTGTACATGTGGGAAAGAGATTCGGAACATTAGTTGCGGGACGAGGGGCATTCTACATACATTATTTGTGGAAACATAAATCAGATTTTGACTATTTCAGATTTATTATGACACATATATGCAACAGTAAAAATATTTACTCTATGAAAATTAAATCTTTGAGTAAACAAAACGTATTTTTTACATTAATGCATATTATATTGTCAGCGTTTGAATTTTCGTTCCAATCGAGTCAGGTATTAAAAAAAAGTCACGGAGCTATTTGATTGCGTAAGTGGTACCAAATTACCGTGAGTAACACCAACATTAAAATATTGAAACAAATAGTTCGTGCCTATATATTTGGCAGTCTGTGAGTGATATAATTTCTTAATTTGATGGAAGCAAAGACAGCACCAATCTTGAAAAAAATTACAAAATTAAGTTTGAATACAAAAGTTTAGAGAAAGTTATTCTACGGCTTGTAAATATATATTTGAATCGCAAACTCATCAGTAAAAAAAGCTTTTTTAAAGTTCACATTAAAAGCATAAACACCAATCTTTATTTGAATCAGTTTCTAACGTTTTTCTTAAAATTAATATTGCAATAGGAAGCTATCTTTCTATACCCCTCATTTGTCAGTTTATTTGACGAGAAATGAATTTGAAATAAATGAAATTATTTGACTAGGAATTGAGCAAAATCAACAAGATACTACGTTGTGTCCTAGTGCCAGACCGCAATTTAGTATCATTTTTTTAAAAAATCTTTTTATTAATAACTAATTCTGTATATTTACAATGTCTTTTAAATGTGAATAATCGTAAATATACACATTTGGACTGTGAAACGAATGAATGTCTCAATTCTTCAGAAACTCTATACCTACTAAAGGAAGCGAATTGTTTCGTACTTTGGGTATTTACTAGAAGGGATAGAAAGCCTGGAGAAATTGGTGATCACAGAGAACGTACAAGGGTATAGGGTGAAATATTGATCTCACATTCAAACTCAATAAACTGTTATTACCACGTACAGTTTTAAACAATTTACTAATGCGAACTTGCTAGTGACCAGATCTGAATAGTTTTAAAATAACACCTCTATTCCAAATAACGCAATAATCATATTTTGATTATTATTATGTAACATGTAACGTTTTGCCAATTGTGACGTGCTTAGATTAAATACGATTGTAACCAATATTGTACTATAACGATACGTATGTTGATGATGACATTGTTTCAAAATATTCAAATAATAATGTCACATTTTTTATGATCCACATCTTTAGTCTTTTCGTGAATATTTGGATAACAAAAACTGCTATTCGCAGAATATAATATTCTTGTACCTTTATCCAAGTTTTTTATACTTTTAATAGATTAAATAATTTGCATTTTATAGCAGAATGACTTATATATATGGATTGAGTGTGCCATTAATACAGTCTATTTGACACCATTATTTTCAAAATATAAAAATTATTGATGTTTTAAATACTAATTTATACATTTAATTAGTATTTAAAATATCACAGACCTATGTTCTGAATAATTACAACATCACAATAAGAATATGTTCTCCTAATAATCATTGATGTGATTTTCATGTAGTTTTTTAGAAAAAAAATGTTACAAACTTTTATTTTACAGTTTTTTTAACCAAAAAGTGAATTTTTTAAATACATTGGCATTTGATAGATAGAGGAAATCCATCAGAAAGACAATCCCGAAGCGGATTGCACCCAAAAAAGTGATGTTGCGTGCATGACGGGGTTTTGAAGGGCTTATCCATATTGAAATCATGCCAAATAACGTATTGATTACATCGAACATCTACTCACAAAAATTAAAGAGATATTTATATACTTCAGAAATATTTGAATACAAAAATAATTCGCAAATGAATGTAGAGAACTCAAAAATCTGCCTTTCTTCGTTTTAGCCAGTAAACCTCTAAAAAAAATTATCTAATTATGGCACTAAAAAAATATTAACAATGTATTAAATATATTTATTTATATTATATTCACGCTCTTATGGGCTTTTACAAAATCAATTATTTTTTAAAAAAAAAGTGCAAATACACAAGTAGTATGGAATGTATATAAAAAATAAATTGACAAAATTGATTTAAAAGAAAAAAATGGAAAGTTAAGCAAAAAAAAAAACAATAAAAATTTAGGTTTAACACAGAATGGCCCAGTACCAAAATCAATTACACCTTTGACTCAGAAGAACATCAAAAACATCACTTCTATAGTTAACCAATGAACATCGAAATATATCTACAAGACCAAAATCGCCTGTGAAGTATGTGTGTGAATGCATTCCTACAGAAATTTATAGATGATGCATTTACATGAAACTGCGCCGATGACTTGGTACTCCGCGCGGGAACGTGGTATACAATCAGTTCAGTTAAATTAAATAAATTTTGATGGGGATTATATCATTGACTACACTTTTATTTTTTCTCTGATTAGTTGCCTAAAATGTGGCACGCATAATGGTACGATCATAAAAGAACAATACGATATGCAATAAGGCGCTGTACCATCTCAACACAAAATAAGTCAATATTCGGAAACATTGGCCAAGATTCAACAGCCGGTAATTGAAACTTCAAAGATATTGTTCGACATTTATATTATGTAGCAAGTTCTATCGCCGTACTTGCAAGCAAACACAGGGGTGGCGGAGCGAGGGTAGTTCCGGTCTCAGCTCGGACTCGGGCGGTAACGGCGGTTATTTATGGCCCTCGGGAATCGGATTATATGCACATGTGTTGCTGAACGATAAAAAAAAATGCCAGTGTACATATGTATACGCAAAGATATTGTATTTAAAATATCAAGCATAATAATATATTTTTATTTTTAGACATCTCAAGACATTGAAGCACGAATGTTCGAAAACTCATAAACAAAATTCATACCAATATAGTCGTCTATATTCTGTCAAAGACGCGTGTAATGGTAGTACAGTATATTACCAGTAAGAAAAAATCGCGTCAAATGGAATCTACGGCTTATATCACAGATCAGTAAATGAAAAGACATGCAATAAAGTGTAGTGGTTTGGAATAGTAGTTGCGGGACGAGAAGAATTCTACAAATATTCTTTGTAGAAACATAAATACAGTAGTTTATGACACATTTATGCAACAGTAAAAGTATTTACTCATCGAAAATGAAATCTTTGTGTAAACAAGACGTATTTTTTACATTAATACATATTATATTGTTAGCGTTTATATTTTCGTTCCGATCGAGTAATATATTTTAAAAAAATCGCGGAGCTATTTGATTGCGTAAGTGGTGCCAAAGTGACAGTGGGTGACACGAAATTGAAAATATTGAAAGAAGGAATTTGCGTTAGTTCATGTCTATATATTTTTGATAGTCTGTGCCATATATGTAATTTATTCTACCATATGTAGCAAAATATTATTTATTATCTGTTTATTGTTGTTTGTTCAATAGAAATTTTGAGAAAGGCCGTTGAACGAAAAGAAAACAGTTACATAAATTACATTTTAAAATCTTCTTACTGGAAAGTATTTGAATATCCCTCATCTATCAAAAACCAACGGTTTAAGGTTAAGGCAATATTATTCAAGACACAAACCAATTGACCCTATTGGATTACTTAAAATCAGACTAATAATAATAATTTCCGCTAAGATAATCGTGCCAGGTGGCACGTGTGTTGCGGGAATGGTAAATTACGTAATTATTCAAATCATTTTAAGTATGTCTGATATGTAGGAATTTTTTTGCGTTAATTGGTTAAGTTAAATTAAATTGTACTGCGGTAGACCCCTATTTTATGATAGATAATATTTACCTACAATATTGAAAATTTGATTTTTAAGTTACAATGCTAGTGGCCGCGTAGCAGTTAACATTGTTATAGTATTTTATTAATAAATAGTAAATGATTCAAATTATAAACTATACGGTATATTTTTTTCTATAATGCTCAGTCATGTCTTTGTGTCAAAATAATTCTACAACAATATAAAAACTTTATTAAACTCTCAAGTCTAAATGATGCCTTGTATAATGTAGGAGTATATATAATATGTAATGAATCAGTAGACGCAAAAGTCTCAGCGGTTTTCTTTGTCGGTATGCAAATGATAATACTTGTTCTTACAAGTTACTGCTTAACTGGCGATAGCGTAAAATAATAAAGCCGGGTGTTACTGAGCATGCAATTTGATAGCATGACGATACACCACCACCCCTTTTTGCATGCAAAACAACAAATTGCACATTCTAACGGCAGGTAATACGTATTAAGAGCAGCCTTATAAGATATGCGGTTCTTAGAATATGTTTTGTTTTTAACATAGTAATGATGAACAGCCTGTAATATTTTACATTTACAAAACTATCCATGATAGGTGCTTTACCACATATGACACTTTTTGGTATCCCTTGAATCAATATACTATTGATATAAAATCAATTGACAATATTAAAAAATCATATACCCGAAAAATAAACACTTACTTATCATTGTGTTTAAATTTAACATTAAAAACTTTTAAACCAAGATGTTATTTTTACGTCAACCGGTTTCGATACTAATGTATCTTCGTCAGGACTGACGCACAACTGAACTACCTACAAATACCTCCCCACTCTTATCAAGGCTCCGCCTACACCCCGTGATAGTTCAGTTGCACGCCAGTCCTGAAGAAGATACGTTAGTATCGAAACCGGTTGATGTAAAAATAACACAATGGTTAAAACACAGTTAAAAATAAATACAATTTTTATTTATGTCTAACCACAAAGTTAACGCTACAAACATCAATTATAACTTATATATTTTCTTCTTCATTTTTTAAAAAGGCAATCACCCTTCAAGGTTGATTTGTGCCATTAATCAAGTTAAAACCTTATTTTATAAAAAAAGTACAATAATATTATAGAATAGGAAATATTATATTACAAGTCGTACACCGGCAACTCATGTGAACGCAGCCAGCGGCACCACGCGTCGCGCGCGGGTCGAAATGACCACTTCTCTTCGAATCCCGCCTCGATCGCATCATTTAGTACAAACGCCATTCTACCGCAGAAAGTCGCACAGTAGTAATTTAATCTGAATAAATTCAGTGTAAGTTGTGAGTATCCTTTTTTTTCTGCCATCACAGTCTGCAATTATCTTACATAGTACCGAGAGAATAATTCAGCAACAAACCTTCACAGAATGGTAAAACGATTATGGAGGTGGATATCAACATCCTGATATCACATAATGTCCGAGGAATCTTAATGTGCTTATATAAAAAATATAAATTATTAAAAAACTACACCGAGAATAACATTTTCTACATCCGTACTTATATCCAATACCCCTAGCATTTCTAAGATGATATACTTTATAAGAAAATACGTAGTTTATAACAACCAACAAATCAATTTTTGCTATTGAATTTTCAAAATTTTTTAATAACAATTACGTAGTATAATTTATTGTTATTGGCGTACTAAATGTTTTATCGTATAAAGTATACAAATAAAACTATCGTACTGGCCTATAAATTTTCGTTATACAAATGTTGACGTACAAAATTCTTGGAATTAAACTATCTACGCATACTACACGTACACAGAAATACAATTTATTTGACATCATTTTATTATTCATCGGAAGTAAACATACAATAATATAACACACTTATTTGTTGATTGTGCGGAATGTAGGAGGTATCCACTATTGATATACATATAAAGCATTGTCCTGGCTACTTTGCTAGACTACCGTATGTGTTATAGTAGACAGCTTTTTCCGTGTTGTTGCGGTGTTATTTAAATACAATTAAAAATAAAGAGTAAGATTCTAAAGAGATATATAAAAAAATATAGACAATAAAAAGTAAAGTGAATGTATTATAAATCCAAAGTGAATCAATAGTGTATTGTATTGTGATTAATTTGGAATGTGGAACAGCGATCCTTCTGACTGATCTTGTATTGAGTTCATATTTGCGTAATTTTTTTGTAAGCGAACGATTTCCAGTCAGTGTTAAGTGTGTTGTACAGTTTCGGAGCTATAAACATATAGAACAATAAGATTACAATTTTCTCACAATCCATTGTAAATAAATCACTGTAGTGTAGATACCATTTTTATTAATTTATTAATATACACTTTTTATTTTCTATGTTATTCTAAATTGTCTTTGCTAATATTTTATTAATTATTAACTTAATGATATTCACAACAACAAAAAAAATTGGCTCTAGGAAAATGTATCATTAGATCAGAAAGCAAGTGATCTGTCGCTGGGCTATCACGAAAGTAAATTAGTAATCATGTGTATTTTACATTTTTAATAACGTCATGTATTATGTACAGACATGCCGGCCTAGAAAGGTTATTTGGTTATGACCCAACAACCGCGGTATACGTCTGGACCCCTAAAAACCAACAAGGGTAAAAGATACGTGGAATTGTTTAAATATATTATATTTGTATAACGTTCTAAACCTATTATTAATGTATGACCTAACCCGTGGACCCCGTGTATCCATATATTACATTTTTTTGGAAGACACCTTCATAAACAATAAAATCATGTCATGTCAAAACAAAATACACAGATGTCTGAATTTAAAATTGTAGTTGAAAAATCTTAACTCAAAAATTCCTATTTAAAAAAAATATTTTGAAAGTATCACGTTTGGCGTTTGGCGTTTATAATTTTTTAAATGCGAGCAAAAAATCATGATTTTTTTTGTTGTATTGCTGTATATTTTACAATTGGGTGGTTGTTGTAACAAAATTTAAAGATAAAACTGTGTGATATTTGGTTAGTTCAGAGCAAGAAAATAAATTGCAGGTCTTAACTACAGTGAAAGAAACATGTAGTGAAAGCAGATGAATCCTGTGAAATGCTCAAAGCCTTCATACACAAGTTAATAGTGATTCCTGCCTTTGTTGTGTGAGTTGTCGAGTCGAGGTGAGGCGCGAAATAGCGAATCTTTGGGACTTGTTTACATTGTGACTTCAGTACAGTTATTGTACATTTAGTACTTTTAGCGAACACATTTAAATCAATTAAATCTTCCAGTTTTTACTTTAATTCGACAAATAATATGTCAACTGACATGAATAAATACGTCACACGGAACACGAAGTGGGGCAGGTGATCTCTGTAGCCAACAAGTGTCAAGCAGAAGTCCTCGCTGTAACCAATCGGAAACGCCGCAAGTTTATTAATAATGTTCAACCGATTACCTACAAACACGAAAAGACAAGTTGATGTAACATGTGACAGGTGTCAGATGTCAGACCATATTTAACTGAATTTATGCATTATACCGCATATGTCACCCGGTGGTGGAGCTGCCCTGTACCAAGTCCTGTGCATAGACCGAAAAAGGCTGCAAAGTAACGAAGAGCGCCAGTCGTCTCGGACCACCCTTGCCACTGGACCAAACCCGCCATTATTCCAAGAGTATGTGGGTGGTACTATGCAATATCACCTACACCTTAAATAACTTCACGCACAGGACTCTGGCACGGTCAACCCAATAAGCCGAGTGGCTCGTAACGAGTAACCGCCGAAGAACATACACAACTCAATAGAATCAAAACTGAGGGGAAGATCGAAACATTGATGGGCGGATAATATCAAGACAGACCTACAAGAGATGATTGCTCTTCAGACTGGACCATAACGATATCAAGTGATTATGGCGTTCTGTGGTTACTGCGGTTAAGGAGTTCTGAGTCCGAAGTGGCCGCTTAAGAAGAAAAATATTATAATAATGTATATTATTTATATCTTTGCTTTTAACCACTTTATGAGTTAAATTTAATATACCAACCGGTTTTGGAAAATACATTTTCCTTCATCAGGATGTCAAACCAAATTTCAAATTGATTTGATTGTGTTGTTTAATTCTATTATTTTTTTTTATAAAAGTACATTATTTAACTTTGTTTTTAACTACTTGGTGGGATAAGATCACGTGGACTGATCGATTACAATAATGCTTAGTTAACGCAATACGAATTGGATTCAAGAGAGGAATATTGGCAAATGGATCTGGCCTACCTTGATTCGATCCTGGATTGGATGTCATTTTCACCTCCAGTTGACTTGGACCTTTTTAGTGAAGAACCGAGATATCACTGCACTTCCGGAGCTGTTTAGAACACCGCCTCTTCGTGGTCCTAGCATGACGTACGGCGCTGCTTTCGGACGGTAAAAAAGGAACGCATGTCTTGACAGTTCGGTGTCAGAAGGCAATCTGTCCCCCAGTCGGCGAAGTACCTAAGTAATTAGTTAGCCAAAGCGGGTCAGATATATATAAAGGTTTATATTGGAAGGACAAAATGCACAGGGAGTAGGTACTTGACTTGCGTCAACACCACTTAATAAGTAATTTTAATATACAAACTGGTTCAGAAAATACCATTTATTTCGTCCGGATAACAAATAAACTAACTAAAACCACATGTCACGTTATTCTAATGTTTTTTAAAATCTATTAAAAAAAAATTATTTCAAAATAAATCTCGTTAAATAATTTATACAAAATGAACATAAACCACAAAATTCAATTTGAAAATATTAATAAATAATAATTATTTAAAAATAAATCTAATACCTAACTTAAATTGTTGCGATGGTGAGAGATGTAGAAATTGACTTAAAAAGATTAGAAGAATTTGACATTTAGTTTTAAATAATCTATACTAAAATTAATAAAATACCACAATGTAAAATTTGCAAACAAATATTAAAAATCAATAATATACGTATAATTATGAAAAAATCTGCATATAGTTTTGATTCATAGAAAAAACATAGTACGAATATTGTGCAGTTATATTTAATATTCTTAGAATTTATAATTTTAAAAATTAAGCCCCATTTTAATATTTAAGAAATCTGTATTGACGATACACTACAATAAGTTTCGCGTCAGTGTAATCACTAGTCGCATCGCACTAGAATCATAAATGTAAAATATATCACGAAACCTCATAGATAATGATTATGTATGCATATAAAGTAAGCGATTAATTACCCCACTCAACACTGGAATGTTTGTAGCAAGTCGGGTTACGATCAATTTCCTTTAATGTGCACTTATGTAAAGTATCTAATATTTTATGTTCAAATAAATATGTGGCTTCTATCTACCCATATGGTAATGCGATCTGGTGGTAATGTGCTAATATGTACACATGTTTGTACGCTGTATATTTATCAACCATCCACGTTTTACTGTTAGTTGAATTCTGATAATTTTTGGAATAATAATGAACACATAAATCAAAATAAATAAACCCTGCATTATATCAAAAACGGAAAATAATCATTAATATCGCTACAGTGATCTCTGTTGATTTTCGAACCTGTCAGTTCCATTAATGAGATTCGCGCACGCTTTACTAGCTATTGAAATTCAAAGTTAAATATTTGGATTGCATTATATTAAACTAAATTAGCATACAGAAAAAGTCAACGTACTAATTTTGTTAATTACGGATTTAATTATTTCAAATCCACAATAAAATGCACATAACAAAATACATGGATTAAAACGATAATTTTTGAATCCCTGACAGTTTAACCATTAATACCGTAAGATACAATAGTTATATAAACATATTTCTTCGCCATCTTATCGTCAATACCAAACGTCGTAGTTTCTTAATCTATTGGAAACTTGTTACATAATGTATCTCTGTTCTACCGATATTGGGCAATGTTAATTGTAGCATTTAATGAAAATCTTATTAACTCCTTTTTTTGGTCTATCCATCTTGCAGGAGGCTGTCCTTTATCTTGTGATCACGAGATTTTCAAGACTCGTCGTTCAAGAATATAAGCATATGTCATATATATATCTGTACCTGGGAAGATATCATGTCCATTTACAGGAGAACAGAAAAACGATAAAGTTTGAATATCATGCCTTTGTTTTTTTTTTGAACAGCGATAAGTGGATATAACGGCAGTAGACAATAATTCAATTAGAAGTGTACTATTACATTTCCATATAGTGTTTTATACCCCTGAACTAATACAATAGTATTGCTATTATACATCACTATTTTCGTTATAATTTTGAATTAGAGACCCATACGATAATTCCGGTTGTAAGTCGGAATTAACACAGGGTGGGGAAGGAAGATCCAGAGATGGATTTAGGAAAGAGTTGGTGGGGAGAAAGTATTTTTATCGAAGGACCAGTGATCTTGATAAACAGGGATTTAGAAGGAATGCTCGCTTTACCTCAAGTACAAAGCCTCCGAAGTACCTGCAGTCGCCGCCGAAACCCCACATTACATACACGAGGATGGTTAACGATCTCCGCATCCAAATGAAGACGGTGATTTCACACACAAACAACAAACAATAATACAAATAATCACGACAAACAGTTCTCCAGCACACTGGAGATGATTGGTCTACAACGCGAATGACATCGCCGTTGTTAAGATCAAAACAATAATCCAACAATAACGCCCACTGGCGCTAGGCTACTAACTCAAACTGAGGCCAAGCATTAGGAAATGGATCGAAGATGGGAATTTGGATGCGGACATGTAACAATAACATTATTCGCGGGCGATATTAAAGCGCGCCAAAAGTGTGCTTTACGTATACGGAGCATATGGACATGATGTATTGTGCTCTGAGATACGGATATAAAACTTAATGCTTGTCTGTCTATTTTATAAAAACTCCTACACCCTGTGTTCGATCTAAACCAAATTTTTCATAAATATTCTGTGTACCCCTGGATACTCCACCCCTTCACCATAATATAAAAGAATATTATATTCTATTTAATGTCGTCCATTCTAAATTTTGCATAGTTACTCTTTAGGATCTAACACGAAATATCAGCGTAAGTAAGGTTTCTACAGAACAGACTAAAAACTTTGTGGAAAAAAAATAATACACGTAAGTTTAAAAAACAAATGTTTATTTATCTTTTTTTTAAGTGTATTAATGATGGTTTAATAATAATTTAAATAGTTATTGTGACTGTAATTGTGTTCCGTTATAACGACGATTGGTAACTGATTATTCTTAATTTTTCTAGCAATGACTGGTACCAGCATTAAAAGTAAACCTCCAACAGTGAAATCTTAGTTACCAATCATCGATAAATCTCAATCACAGTGACGTAACAGTTTACCATCATTTTTATATACCATGGTATGTGGTGCAAATATGGTAACATATTACGCGAAGGGATGTTATTTTCTTTTTATACTGAAAAAATAATGCTTTTGTGATATTATTACGCGTGGAACAGTAAATTTCTCAGAAAGGATTTCTCGGCATTTTATCGTGTTTTACCTATTCCATTGATTGTCAGTAAAAAAAATTCTGCGAGTCAAATAATAAGGTTTTACTGGGGGCGCATGCGGGTCAAGGAGGTCACGTCACGTCCTAGTAATCATCAATGAACCTGTCTCTGTCTCCGGGGTGGACTTCGGGTTTAGCGGTCAGACGGGCCACGTCCCGGGGCAGAAATACGATGGCCTGGGGACGCACAACGGTTGTGCGTGTTATCGGGGAATGGCAAATTTGTTCAACGTGTTTTTTGTATTTTATGAGATTAACATTTTACGTTGTGTTGTTCTCGCCAAAATGGCGGTAAACAGGGTGATGCGTTTTTGGAGAGGATTAAATGTGTGTTTTATAGGTGAAGAGGAAAATCCTTCTGAATTCGTTTTTTATAATAAAAAACAGTGTTAATTATTTTATCTAAATAGGTTGATGCAAAATTTGTTGCGCATTTTTATTACACAAACAAAAAAATGTTTTTCTCCGAACTGATGACTAACATTTGTTTTCAAATTGTAATATTATGTAATGGGTAATTCATTTTCATTTTCTGTTCAGTTTGGGTTTAGATAACAAACGGTAGAAAGCCCTTAAATTTTTATAAGGCACATATTATCAACAGGTCGTTAACTTAGGTCTTAGAATGGCATTAAAGTACAATGTAAGAACATTCAAAGATAATTAAAGGAATAATATTTTACAGAATACACTTTTTTATGATTAAGTAACTAAAAAAACTGTAAAAAATTTAAATTAAAGTTATGTTGCAAATTGACAATTAAGAATGAGAAATATATTTAAAACTATCGCACATAAGTACAAAGGTGCATGGATTCCGAGGTTAACGAATTCTAATCATGTACCATGTGACAGTACTTTGCACTAAAAGCGAATAGTGCGGTCATGGTTTATGATAAGTAAGTACTAAACATAAAAATTTCGTAATAGATAATAACGGGACCATAGCAACCTAAAATGTTTTATGTTATCTCTGCAGAGATACAACGAAAGTTCGAAAAATTCAATTGCGGTTTTCAAAATTTCGAACTGTGCAATTTTCATTGGCTGAAAAACTACGGATAGTAAGATCTTTGAAACACCAGGGGGATGAAAATTGGAATTAATCAATCATCCATGGTGAGGCATCTGCATCGCATGGGGATGGTTTCATGATACGACACTTGGGTATCATCAATCGTTGGCTGCAAATTAAATGGATCATTTTTCGACATGTGTTTCTTTGAGTGCAACGTAAAAACACGAACCTTTCATTCTAGTTTGGTAACATGAGATGTAAAACCAGACTTGAACCAAGATTTCTTTAACCATTTCCAAAGCCGAAGTTTACCAAAAAAGGTAATACTTTGTATTTGGTGAGATATGAATGACATTTTGTATTATCAGCATCCAGAATGCAACGAAATAATTACATTGGAACATTGTTGTAAATAGTTGGTAAAATTTAATACAATTTACAAGGAATTAATTAGTAAAATAATCGCCATTACAAATTTTGGTGGAAATTTCATTATAAAAAATAAACATAGAAGTGAAAGGGTAGTTTAGACGGTGATAGTTTACGTGCCGAAATCAAGGCAAATTCAACAAAGTATTATCTTTTCAACAGATTGTAGATTCTCATACGATTAGGTACTTATAGTCAAAAACAATAAAAAAATAGAGAAGTTTCATTATCATTTCGTGTTGATATCCCAATATTTATACGCAAAGACTTAATTTAATCAAAGTCAATGCATCTTGTATCAGGGGACGAAAAGTCGGTTGTGTATTCTAACTTGGAAAGCAGTGACTTTCAGAAGGACAGGTGCCCAAGTCTAAACCGAACCTAACGGAAAATTTAAATAATTTTCTGATATAATCTGGTAAATCGGTACAAGCCTGTGATTTGTATTCATATGGTGTAATAAAAGTTATTAAAAAGAAGAAGAAGGTTGTGTCAATTAAGGGAAGTTATACTATATAAGATTATCAAAAAAATAAATAAATGATAAAATAACATTTTTTCTGGTACCCTTACTTAATACAAAACTTTTTTTCACTAGTATGGTTTGCTAATAAGTGTAATGTAGTAATTACTAAATATTGCTTATTAAATAGCAATAATATTAAATAGCGTTTATTAAATAAATGTCAATAAACACTGACATAGCCAACGAACACTTGACACTTTTATCGTCAGAACACTATAAAAATCACAGTTCAATGTTAATAAGTGATTGAATCGATAGCAATCACACATACGTTACTGAGAACTGAATAGAATTATTTATTTCCAAAATAATTTCTCATCGGCATCGTTTAAATACTGCAGTCATCTCACGAAAACATCCACATCGATTTCCAGACATTTCTAGCGGTTTTAAAAATAACTAATTTAATCTGCTTGGATTCTATACCACGCCCAGATTTTATCATAGTTGATATTTTGCGGCACTGTATTTTATCATGCGTGAAATGTTTCAGTCACATTTGTATCAGTTATTATGGAAAAAATATGTCACGGAGCGTTTTTAAATATGATGATTTTCATATTGATCGATCATTAAATATTTTCATGTTTCAATAACAGAAAAGGTTTTAATCATTTGATGTAAAATTTTTATGACAATCGTAGTTTTAATACATTCAATGGATAATTCTAGGCTGTTTGGCTATTAGAGAGATAATAAATAACTTAATTGTTAAATGAATTTTAATCTAAATACCAATTATTTATTCTATAATGAAATAATGAAATATTATATTAAGAACAGATTCTTATTGTGAAGTTGTAATTATTCAGAACATAGGTCTGTGATATTTTAAATATGAATTAAATATATTAAAAAACCTTCCCCGGTTAGGAAAGAGATCCAGGTTCGAATCCCGGTGGCGCAACAACAATATTTTTCGATAAAATTGATTTTATATGTATATCTTTATAATTAATATATTTAATGCATATTTGAAATATTATACACTAGAAAAAGGTAATTGCTCTAATTTATAATCATTAACAAGCTTATGTGATTTGGATTTAATAATAACTTAATGATTTGGATTTAATATCTTATAAATGAATTGAGATTTTTCAAAAACCTTTGAACATAAAAGGAGCTCAATAGAATAAATAGCTCAGTGTAGCTGATATAATTATAAGTTTAATATTTCTGCGACAAATCCATTTCATCCTAATAGTATATGAAAAAAAATCAAATTTTCAAAAGAAACAATAATTTTACCATGATGGCAATGTCTATATGCTCATGAGAGAGTGTGTTATTCTCTGGGTATTCTATATTCATCTATCAGTTCTCAATGTATATTTTCACCTACTACCAATTCATTATCAGTATAATGTCCATCACAGTGACGGCTCGGAGAGGACGTTAGTCTTCTCAAGAGTTTCTTAACTCTTGCTTATCCGCTCTGCAGTATAACTACAATACGGCTACAGTAGTCCAACTACATAATATTGTGTAAATCAATAATTCATCTTCTTTTAGGTTTGTTGAACAATAGTTTGAAATCTCCTTTTCAAGCTTTCATCAGGTCGATCATTAGTTTTGATCTTTTATTGTATTTTAATGTTGAAAATTGGCGAAATCCACTAAAGACGTCGAAAAAAATCCGTAAGCCTTGTCTTTGCATTATTTATGGAAAGAACACCAAACACACTAAGAAGGATCGATTAATCTCTACTTAGGTGTATTGAGATCAGCATGCAGTTATACAAATGAGTAGGTTCTTCTATTTATAACATTATATATTTCACATTTTAATAATATTTATATGTCATTAATTTTTTTTGGATCGTATAATATTATAATTCAATCGTTGTATAAAATCGAATTCCAAAATTTTATTATTGATAGATATATTAAAATAAAGTGCATGCCAATATTACAATACAAAAAAGCATTAAATAGAAAATAAGTAATAACAAAGAAAGCGGCTTGTTCATAAAAGCAAATTACTCAATATGTACTCAATTGTTATTGATGTCTTTAATAAAATTAACACTTTAGACTTAAAATTTATATAATCTATATCCATTCCTTAACCTCTAAGCGAGTGAAATTTCATCTGTGAATGGAAGATTAGGATTGAGTTTGGTTTTTTAATTGTGATTACATATTTTATTTTAAAAAAGTTACTTAATATGTACTTCAAGTAGTTATCTGAGATCATAAAGTTATGTAATATGTCAATTAGATCCAGAGGCATCTAACTGACATATTACTAATATCCGTAATGGTTTCATTCATATTTTCGGAAATAAATACCTTGAACACATTCACACACACACAAAAAACAGAATTTAAAATCATATTTTTAATGTGTTTTTTTTTAAATAATTTAAAAAGTCAAATATAATTATTTTCAATTATTTGTAAAATGTTCACACTTACGTGTAATAAATGTAAATAATAAAAAACTTACATGTATTAATATTTTGTGTTTCAAAAATTAATATATTTGTTATAATATTTTTCCACACGAACGATACCGAATTTTTTAAAACATTGTTATTTTCTTCCGATTTCGTGTTTTGTTCGCTAACAATGCAACTGGGAGTATTTCTAGAAAATGTTCCACCTGCAAAAAGCAAAAGTCAAGCTGGAGTCGAGCAATTGCAGAAAATGCAAGATCATCAGTTAACCTGCGGGATGTAACAATGTAAGGGGAAGAAATAGAGTCCTGGAAGATAAAGCTTACTCAGTACTCGGGGAAACCGTGTCTCAACAAGGAATCGTCTGTCGCAATAAATCCCAACCACCCTTAAATTTGGTACGAAAACAGCAACTTCAATAAACTTGATAATGTAATCGTGCACATTGTAAAACCTAAAACTAGACCACAAATATTCTTAACAATTAGCAAAGATCACACAAAAATATTATCAATTGATAATCTTAACAATTATTAATATTTATAAGGAGAACACATTTTTTTGTGCAATTGCATTTTCAGAACATAGGTCTATGGTATTTTAGTTCAAAATTTGTTGTAAACGTACTTACTTTATTTAGTGGAATTGGTTAACGCATTTCCCCGGATAGGAAAAGGTTCAAGTTCAAATCCCCGTGACAATTAAAATATTTTTTCGATAAATAGACTTTTTCTATATGTCTTTTTAGTTGATTAATTTAATTTGTAATAAAAATATATTATTTCACATTTTAAATATATTTCCACAGATATCCTTAAACATATGCTAGTCATCTCCAAATTTTGAAAAAATTAATATATTTGTTCTGTTAAAATAACACGATAAAAATAATATGAGATTGGTAGGTAATTGTATTAGGGTGTTCTGTAAAAAATAGCCGGTTGTAACCTTTAATTATTCTGTAAATTAAATGAAGCATTACTAGCAAATAATCTTAATTTATAAAAGTAAGAGCTATTTGGCGCATTTTAACAACAATTTAAACGTATTTATGCTGGTAGAATAAAACTCAGGTAGAGTAGAATCAAAGAAATCTTTAAAAGTATTTTCTACCGCGTTTCTGATAAAGATTTTTTGCCGTAAATAGTGCTAATGCCATAATTGCTGCTTGTTTGTTACGCGCTTTTTCTATAAAAGCTTTCAATTCGTTGTTTTGACGTATTCAACTATATCAACTTTATGAATTATGCACTGTTCATTCAGAAGTAATTCATTCATCCCATGCTTGGATAACATTGCATGTTGATTGAAATGTATAATATCCAAGTTTAAATTCATAAAAAAGTATACGTTATTTTTATTTTTTCTATCCAATTTATAATGGATTAATTTAATGAAAATTAAATGCCTGACTCAATAAATAAAAACTGTAAACTTCTGATTGACAAAACCAAAACAAATTAACAAATATTATCTGGCAAACAACATTCATCACGTGATAATATAAAATCATTAATTATTTTCGAAATAAACAAATAATTGAATGTGAGAATTGTTATTTTGGTATTTAAAGTATTGTTAATTTTAATTTTGTTCACTGAATTTTAAGATACACCAGAAATAGAGGACGTCCGCGGAAGACAGATACTGAAGGATGGTTCTGTTAAAAGCCTCAAAAATCGGCGAGCTTGTATGAAAAGATGTATGAATGTTGATGAGGCGAGAACTGTGTGTGTCAAGACAGAAGAATGTGGCGCTCTATCCTCTCTGCCTACCCCCGCGAAAAACGGCGTGATGGTAAGTTAGTTAGATAGATCGGCATTCAATGTATGTAAGAGGTTTTATGAACCAGCTAATAATCTAAAAAAAATTTGTGTACATTGAAATAAGCAGTACGTTGCCGCATTGGCAAATAAACCGACATATTTATCTTATTCTGAAGAATATTTTTGAAAACTAAATAACATGGTAATAATTATGATATAAATATTGCGAAATATATTTTTTATTTTGTAGAAATTCTAGTTAACCAGAGCATATTTCAAAGTGCCGACATCAGGCCGCTATAATAATTTGCAATTAGGAATCTTACATATGCATATAATAAATAGCCTTATGTCCGCAATTCCGCGCGACCGCATCCGCACGCCGAACACGAAATTGTACAATAATTATTCAATACATAATTTAAAACGAAAGCGGGCTTTGAACTCGTCACGATAATTTCAAATGTGAAACATCATTGAACAAGTAGTCAAATGAATAAGAAGGTACCTATTTATATATTTTTTAACTATCAAAAGTCGTTGTCAGAAGAAAATATGTTTAATTTATAAATAAATTAATAATTTTGATTAAGTTATTTTAAGATTGAAATTTGTTAATTTCACACAATATAATATATAATATTATAATTATATTATAATATAATAATATTTTCGTTGCACTATTAGTTTTCTATAATGTATTTGAAAACTAACAGTGGTCGAGATTGTAAGAGATTTACATCAAAGCTGTTGTGAAGGGGGGCTTTGGAATGGGAGGAAGGGGCCTAAAATATAACGATATACACAAAATTGTCAATGAAGGAGGAAGTTGAGATAACAGGGGATCGGATAGGGTGGTAATATCTTCCTCCATATTAATAAAATACACATTTATATCAGAAGAAGAGGGGGGAATGACCAAGGGGGATGGTGTCTATATTTCACGCAGGGTCCTAAAGTGTAACTAAACTAAACTAAGCATTCAACTTAATAAACATTTATTGGAGAAAAAGAAGCTGGGGTAGCTAGAATAACGGAGAATGATATCTATATTTTTAGGAGAGTCAGACAAATATTAAGTTTTACATTTACATGCATAGGTATAATGTTGGTTTTAAATGGAATAACTTAGAATCATTAGAAATAAGTATTAAAATTTAACAAAAAAAATTGAATTTTTGAAATTGAAATTTTTCATAATTTTTTTTTATACTGGACACTTTTTAAATTACTGCACATTTTAGCATTATTGAAAGTTTGCACCAGAAACAAGAAAAAAAGATTAACTTAAATTTTTTCACAAAATGCCCCCATCGGCATTAAAATAGCAATAACTTTTTTTCTAAGTATAAACATTTCTTTTTTTTTCTGTTCCTTATTTAGCAATAAACTTAAAATTTTTCAAGCTAATGAACACTTAGGTCATAATACTTTTTTAACACCACAGTGCTTTAAACTTTGTTGAAAAATGTTAAATGATCCAAATTCACATTTTTAAACGTTTTTCCTGGCATAATGTTTCTGTTTTTAAATAAAAATGGTACTCATTTCATAGGAAAACTTATCATAAATAATAATCAACAAATAGAAAGCGATGTTTACTTAACTTTTGGAAATGACGTAAAAAAAGTAACACAGGGTACCAATTATTCAAAAATTTATGAAAGTTCAAATATCCCGAAAACCGTGTAACATTTATAAGACCTATAAAGGGTTATTCTGATAGAGCATGGTCTCAGCTATATATGGTTTTTGTTTGGATCACTAGTTACAGGACACGCTGTATATACGACAACTCTATAAAATTACAAAAATAACAAAAAAACACATTGTTACAAAATGCCGACTAATGTTCACAAACAAAGAATTTTTTGCTTCAATATTAAAATAACTAATTACATTGTAGCTAATTTAGAAATTTAACAAAATTGTATAGACCATCAGATGAAATGATAAATGATATCAGTAAGTATAACGAAATAATAACTGGTGATGGTATTTTCAAAAACTTTCTGGAGCACAATTCTGCCGCAGACAAATAATAAAAGTCTGTTTTACAGATGCGAAGAAAAACATTTTTGCTTGTTTTCCAGGTAATTTTTCGCCCTTCTTTTTCACCAGTGGGGAAGCCAGTCTGATTTTTTTCAACCGGATATGGCACGTGCATTAAGGGAAACGCATTAATTTAGGCCGCTGTCAGTAACCGGACCCTAATTTACTTCCCATCCACCGCGCCTCACCCCTGAAACATTAACGCTTTGCAATCCGAATAAAAAATATTACATTTATTAAAACACTGTTTTTCTCATATTTCTTATTACCTTTCGAGAACACAGGCGCACGCTTAATACATTATTAAACCATTGCTAAATGTTAAATCATAATTTAACATATTTTTGGTGTAAACAATTATTTTATTAGTGTCGTTCCGATATATAATTTACTTATCATTAACTTTGTAACGTGTTACATTTTTTAAATACATATTTTGGATGTAACAATATAAATTCTGGTTATATTTTATGTGTAAATACCTGATTATATTACGAGTCGAAGATGTTCAAGGAGTGTGTACAAATTTCGGTAAATATTATTGTATAACATTTTTATAAAATACTAATTTAATGTATTAATTATAAATATGTACATATAAAATCAATTTTGTAGAAAAATATTGTTTTTGCGCTACCGAGATTCGAACCTGGATCTCTATTTCCAATCTGGGGAAGTACACTACCAATTGTGTTATAGCGCCAGTATTTTTCATGACAAAATTGATTTTGTATGTATATATTTATAATTAATACATTGAATTAGTATTTAAAACATCACAGACCTATGTTTTGAATAATTAAAACTTCACAATAAGAATGTGTTCTCCTTAATAATTTATAAAATATATCTACGGGCTTTAACATACATATTTGTGAAATTTACTCATTATTATCTATTATTGTTACTCTAGGTTTACAAATCATCTAAAAAAAATTATGCCGCTTGAAGTTTAATAATCTTTGATTTTGTTGTACTCGATGTATAGTATGGAATAATACAATATTTCAGTTAATCGAAATAATTGCATGTCGACAACTTTTTTTTAATGCTTGAAAATGATGTTTTTTTAAAGGTTTGTTTTTCGAATTAACAACACTTTTTCCAGCTACAACCAATTTGACAGCTGACAGCTGATTTGTGCTCAGTTGGGTTTTCCATTTTACCATAAATAGACTTACGCCAGAACAATGCTTGAAAATTGTAGTTCAGTTCGCGAAACTCACCGTGCGCTACGTCAATTTTACGGACAACGTAATCGGCCATCTGATCAAGTAATTTGGATAACCATGGATTGTTTTCACACCATGCATACTCTAATTGATAATACGCATCCGCCGAAGCGTCATACAGTGCTCACTGAAGAAGCTGTTGCTGCAGTGGAGCGTAGTATCGAGGAGGACCTGAATACGTCGGTTCGCCATCGTGCACAGCAATAGATCCATGATTACGTACTTTTTCGTTCTCTAATTGGATGTCATTTATGTGGAAGAGCTGTGGTTTCAAAAATACGGCTCAACAGCCACACAGTGTGTGCTATAATAAATTGATTGAAGGAAACATTCGATGAGCACATAATTTCGCGTAATGGACCTGTGAATTGGCCTCCAAGATCATGTGATTTAATACCTTTGGATTATTTTCTGTGAGTGTATGTAATGTCGCTAGTCTACGACGATAAAATATTACTCCACCAAATTTAATATTAGAGTCAAACAAATACGTCATACTCGATACATATTTTTTTATTACCCACGATCCAACTTATTTATTTTCTTATTATAGTGCATACATAAGTATTTTTTATATATATACCTGATATTTTTGATATGTAAACATCTTAGGTCGCCCCCTCCCAAATTTAATATTAGAGTCGAACAAATACGCCATACTCGTTATATATTTTTCCATTACCCACGTACGTACGTATAAGTATTTTCATATATGCTCTAAGATAATCAATTATGCTTTGATACTTTTTATAATTTCACATATTTGAAATGCTACACCATTCAAATGTTCCAAAATAATATAAGTCGTTTCACGTTTTGGTAGGCAATTAAAAGAATTATAAAAATAATTACTTACATAAATTATACAATGTTAAGCGACTATTTTCTAACAAATGAAAATTTAGAATATATATAATAAAATATATTGCATTACATGTAACGAACAATACACACTTGATTTTCTTTTGTATACGTTGCTCAATTATTTACAGGTCGACCTATATTTTTTTGATAATGTAAATTATTTTATTTTATTACGCCGGAGTTGAAGGGGTGAACAAAAAGACTCGCGAACCGTAGCGCGATAGAACTTTTTTCACAAACCAGGAGAAAGACAGGCGTTCACAGTTTTTGTAACCCCCGCATCGTCTCTACCCTAAGCCACCCCTGTACAACAGAGAGAGGTTTTTTCAAATTTGAAATAATAACAAAGAATTTTCGTAAGTTTTCAAACAAAATAACACGTGTGTAACAATATGTTAGATGGATTATTTTTATATGCGGCGAAACCAAGTTGCTGTTTTATTACAAATGGTATCAAAATTAATCTGAATTATTAATACTTTTTTATAAATACGTAGCCAATAACTGTTAAACTGGAATCCTGAATTTTATCATAATTTCAGAAGATCTGGAAATAACTTGTCAGCTTAACAATTGTAGTAAGTAGGAACTTGTATATTTTAATTTTCTTGGTATATATCAACGATGCTCCACATTGAAAATTATTGTGCTTTTATTTAAATTATTTTCTGAAATATTATTTTCGTACAATTTTGATGCTATGCGACACACATGGACGCTAACGTAGTCACGTGGAATGTAACAATGTTATGTCGTGTCCGTAGATGACATTTATCTCGGAGATTCGACTCAACCGCCTATTAAAAACGGTAAAGAGTTTAGAATCACGCATCCTGTACAATTTGTACCTTCACTGACTCTCAGAGATCATTGAGAGATTATTGTGGACATGGATCTTAAGGCTATTATATATATATATATTTTTTAAATATTTTCGGACTTTTGTGTTTACTTCTGATATCTTGAGTCTAGTTTAAATAATACTAAATAAAAATAATTAATTCCCGGCTTAATAAATTACATGGACCCAGTCTTAACCAATGGCAAAGAAAAAACAACCGGATACACGCATTTGACACAAATGTATGAATATTATAATATTTCGTACCACCCTACGGATTTTCCATGTGTTTTTACATTTTGCATATATTTAAAATGATATTTGAAATCATAGTTTCAAATAATACTGTTACTGTACTTACCTTCCAGTATGGAAATAATCTATTTTATTAATTATAAAAATTGTATCTACGAAAAAGAGTAAAACATTAGAAATTGTAAGTTATAAATCATAAATGTCTCTAGTACGTCGTTCTGAATTGCTGGATAGTAGAAGATATTAGAATAATATAGGCACTTATATAAATAAATTTTAGCGTTTTATAAAATGGATGTGCTTGCGAAATATAAGCAAAAAGCGAATAAGAATGCAAATCGTGAAATAGTCGACAATTAAAATAACGACATTAATTATTTTTTTATGATGGAAGTAACCTGGGCGATAAACCTAACTTAAGTAAAAAAAAAAAAATTTACCAAAAAAACTACACCTATTTTATATTTTGTCATTTACAGCAGTAGGTATTAGTACCAACACTAAAAGAAGCCTGGAGCTGGCATGAATGAAAGTAGACTCAATGCAGTGGAAATGAGATTACTGAAGATGATTAGAGCAAAGAATGAACAAATTAGAATACATAATGCATAGGATTAAAAAAGGTTACGAAGGTGATATTGTCATGTTAAACGAATGAATGAGAAGAGAATATTAATAATGATATATGATGAAGAAAAACGATTTTTTAATAGTTGATGAATTAATAATTAATAAAATTGTTAAATGTTTTAAAAAAAATTTAAGTGTAATTCTTTATTGCTCTTGTTATTCATAAGTTTTAGATATTTTAATAATTAACTGGTTGTATTTGATTTATGAATTATTATAAACTGAGTAGATATAGTTTCTAGATATAAGAGTTGAGAAGATAAACATCTAAATTCGTCTCTCAGGGAGTCTCACCTAGGGCAGTTTGTCTTGCACTGTCTATCTTGAAAGCCGAAGCTCCAGAGGTATATTTCCCAGCCGGAAGTTGGGGATTTCCCACGGGTGCGGTAACTTCCTGACCCTCAATCTCCTTCCTATCCTGCATAAAGAGCAGTCCAGGATTCAGTGTTTGAGAATTGTAATTAAAATATACAAATCATTAAATAAGTGGGATCTTCTGAAAATAGGTATATATTATATACCTAATTGTTAATTTAATGCAT
The DNA here is from genome assembly GCA_031772225.1 of Eubasilissa splendida. Taxonomy (NCBI): domain Eukaryota; kingdom Metazoa; phylum Arthropoda; class Insecta; order Trichoptera; family Phryganeidae; genus Eubasilissa; species Eubasilissa splendida. Next base: position 10,126,027 of record CM062859.1, read on the forward strand.
TGTATTTCGGTTGATTTCTAATGTAGAATATTATTAATTAATTTTGTATATATAACCACTTTGGTTTTTTGGTTTAATAATAGCTGGTTTTGGAACAACCACATTTGTTTCATTATTAGGATAGTTTAAAACTAAACCTAAGCATAAAATTGATTGTCTTTGTTTTTGTTGATTAATCTCAAAATTCTATTTTTAAATTTGCAATTTTTGATTACGTAGTACCGGTTGCTAAAAAATAAGTTTTATCTATTGGTTTGTTTTAACTAGTATTCACACAATGTAAATTTAGAGGTGAATAATATAAAGGAATTATAGTTTATTGTGTCGTTTCAAAATGAAAATGTATTATAAACGTAACAAATTATATAATTCTTTAGTCACCAATCTGCTCATTAATGTTCATCAATTGTTTAATGTTTATTAATAATTAAACATATGTAGGTATACAAAAATATTTAGTCTAACAATACACTCATACAATATATATATATATATAACATTGTTACTAAGTACAGTGGAACCACGACTTGCGAACGACTCTATTTACGAATAAAAATCTTGACGAAAAAATGCTTCAGTTTGCTAACAGAATTTCGGTTTACGAACAGGCAGGCAGTTTCAGAACTCACTACGGGAGAACTGTAACAGCTTCTTAATGAGCAGAAAAAAACGAAATATTATTTTTAGAGACTGATGAATGAATGGAAGATGTTCCTAGGTCCTCAATCTGCGAAATGTGCGCAAAGTGGAGTGAGGTGCAAAGTTTTGTGAAAAAATATCATCCTGATAAAACTTTATCAAATCGTGTTATGAATCTGTTAAATGTTGTCATGTCTCATTTCTGAAACATTATTAAAAACAAGAAGAAACATAAATTGTTGGATAGGTTTTTCATGAGACAGAAACTTAATGAATTTCAAGCATCCGATATTTTCATGAAAGGAGAGTCTCCTTCAAAAAAATAATATTTTAAGACATATTTTGTAAGATTAGTTAAAATAAAGTCGGTTCTTACATTAATTTTTTTCATTATATGACTTCCAATTCCTTTTAAGTTAAAACCATGAATATTTATTGCTTTTATAGGAATACAGGTAAAAAGTAGAAAATAAACTTGATACAAAGCCATTAGCTAAAGCAGATTAATACATTTTACATTGATTCTTACGGGAATAATTGTTTCGGTTTACGAACAACTCGTTTTTGAACAGTTTATTGGAACAAATTAAGTTCGTAAACTGAGGTTCTACTGTATACTATATAACAAAATAAATACAGTAAACTCATGCTATCATATCAAAAATTTGACATATTATTCATTAACCTTATTTCATTTAAAATGCCTATATTATAAAGATCGTGTGTTAAAAAAAAATTAGAAGGTTCTTAATAAAATTATCCGAGGTGCTCCTTAAACGAACCCTGAAGAAGTAGGTGCATTTGAGATATGGATGCAACTTGATACCGGACACCCCTATAATAGGGGAGTAAGATGTATGGGTAAATGCTTTAGTTAGTATGGTGGTACGGCAGCCAGAAATTTATAAAAATGGTTAGAATCCTGTTAATTTAATATTTACATTGACAATACCTACAACATACCTAATCAAATTACTAGTTATCAGTAGAATTAAATTTTAGTTTTCCTTTTTTTAATGTATTTCTATTCTGAGTGTTTGAAAAAAAGCATTGTGTTATTTTTATAGTCAGTGATAATACGGTCAAGTTTACAGCAATATTTTAACTAAATATAATGCTAGGAGAATTTTTAATTGAACTCACAAATCAACCATTATTTTTATAAAATATAACGTTTATAGTTTAATAATATACAAGGTAGACAGAAAGATAGAATGCTTAAGACATCTTTTTGGCCAGATTTCATTTTTAGGTTTTAAATTTTGAAGACAAAATCTCATATTAATAATTATCAAACATCGGACCACCATAAGTGGAAGCATTCGATCATCCATTTTCTGCGGGACTACAGGGATCAGGATACAGGTATGTATGTATCGTAACCAAAATATGTGTGCTCAGCCTCAGCTGCTTTTACAAAACTGTGTATACTGTATCTGTGGTGGCCCTGCTCGCGCCTCATAGATCTACATAAACAAACACTTAACAGCCATACAGTCCGCCCGGTAACCGCTAAATTGCAGGCAATAATACACAGCAATCGAACCAGTCAGAGTAACCACCAGAAACATTCACTCTTCTCCTGGCCAGCTTCTCGGACACAGCTTCTCGGACACATCTCCTCGCACGCATCTCGGCACCGCCTTCAGTGAACTACACTAACTTCAGCGAACTTGAACTTTGTATACTATAACAAATAGTGTAAATTCATTTGTGCTTTTACTGTAAATAAACGCAACTATTGTAAGTACTGTTTCATTCATAATATGCCCGCTCTTGCCACAAACACTCATACAAATACAATCCTCTATATTGGTAACGTTTCATATACATACGGGAGAAGCGAGGAGGTATAGGACCCTCGATTCTCACCATACACATCCTCCTTACACAAATAATACCTATTGGTGACCCAAACGAGTCAACATAATCTCTAACACTTATCACCATATATCTCCAATGTCTCTGGCAGTCAGAAGGAGACTATTATATGTAAAGACCTTAGATTATTATATATCACATCTGCACGGAGACATTCACTAACAAAGTAGAGAAATTTAATTTTAACATTTTTTTTTCAAAAGCCTCTCGGGTGAAATGTGTCACCAAATTGCGTTAAAAACGTGAAAAAACTACGAACATTTTGTTGAAGGTTCGCGAGTACGGTTGTAAAATATACGAATATTCTTATGGGTATGTATAGTATTTTAAGAAATATTTCCACAAAACCAAAAAAAAGCATCTGTAATATCATTAATTGACGTGACGGTTATTTCGTGGACATTTTAATTTTCAAAATAAAACTTTGTACTACACACACGTTGAATATATGAAATAACTTATGGAGATTGTGATAAAAAATATATAGGTCAAACCGCGAGAAATCTAAATACGAGAATAAAAGAATATCTCCGCTGCCTAAAAAACAACATCTTGGAATCTTCTAACCACAAAATTGAAACAAATCACTCTTTCGATAGTCATAGACTAAAACTTCTCCACCCGGTACCTTATAAAGGATTGATAATGAACAATTTGGAAACCGTTGAAAAACAAAAGAATTTAAATTCGGATAAAACACTAATTAACAATATAACATTCCCTAACACTTCGTTTTTATTGTCCATATTCCCGTTAACGATCAAATCCTCCCCTCCCCCCTTCTCAAGCTCCACCCCATTGCTTGAATAGATTACAATTCTGTATTTAGTTTAATTATCACCTGATGATGAGAGGGACTGTACTTCTCGAAACTAGTAATGAAAATAGCCCAATGTGCGTATAGTACAATGTTTTATTGAGAAAATTAAAAAAGACATCTGTACTTGAAATAAAATTCAGACATTATTTGAAGAGACTAAAACACCAACAATGATTTATCTGTACATAATGTTTGGTGGGGCGATCCAGAAAACCTTAATATATAGGGATGGTATGTTATATGCAGTTAAGACATGTAACATCCAATATATAAATTAAGATTTCAAAAGTTCATACAAATTTTTATTTTTACAAAACATAGGTATATAAATAATTTTATCTGGAAATTACTAGGATTTTAAAATGAATTCATATTTATAATCTGTTTTTATTCGCTTGATCAGAAAATACATCAACTCTATTTTTTCAACACTTTTGGATTTGACAATTTTTTTTATTGTACAGAACGTTTTAATATTTAAAAAAATATTTTTAACTCCATTGATTTTTGAATTCATATCAGAAGATGTTTAATATCATTGATAATAATCACTTTAGCTATAAACAAATGTTTTCTGGTAAAAACTACAATGAGACCGATTTTTTTTTCAGGTAAAATTGTTTTTTTGTAAAATACTGAGTTTTTTGGTATTGTTAATGGGCTTCAGTGGTATTAAAATGTATTACCTCTACTTATTTTCGATTTCCTGACACTAAAATAGAGAGTAAAACAGATATATTCCCAGGCTGTAGATTAACGAAACTCCAAGGGAAACTCGAAGGGTTTCGGTTAACCAATAGCACTGAACCAATTTAGGGAATGAAAATAAAAAAAAATCTTAGGCCAGAAAATAGCACACCCCAATCTACTCTAATTAGTGCGACGTACGCGTCGATAATTCATTTTCGAGACAATAAACCGGCATCATTCGCAGCATGCTTCATAATTCCGTGGATTTACAGAAATGGCTTATATGGTTTTAACTCCCTTATCGATGTGTCATAAAAATTGGCGATTAATTTTGATTTACTGCTAACATTTGTGAAAGACAAAGAAGCTGTGAAAAATGTCGTTTATTTATTTTATAAAATTAATTTTACTTATTTGCACAATACCGTTAATAAATAAAAAATTTAACAATGAGCCCTTTTTGCATCTGAATACGACATTGACAAGAAAAACTGAAGCCCCACAAAGACAATGCCGTTCATTATCCAAACACAATACTCCGGCTTCTTCGCGCTCATTCTGCGGCAATATTTTTGTGAGAGTTGAATGACTCGGGAACGATTCTACGACGTTATTATCCACAGATTTTACTCCCTAATAACCCCCTCTCCTCAAATTAGCTCAGAGAAATAAAACAGTCAGACTGCTGGTCCATCCGGAATCAAAAGAAAACCTCCCCTTGAAAGCTACCCCGCTGTTCAATGAAGCGCCCTGTGCACTGAGGGGTGGTGCAGTACCCAAATGGACTTAAAATAAAAGAAAGTGAACATGTTTGAGTGATTTTGCGTTGCATTAAACTGAAAACTGAATGTATATGACGAAGTCTATGCGGTCCAAGGGTGAGATTTTCGGTGAGAATAATAAATTATTCATTTTCGATAAATATTGAACTTATTATAATATATTCAATATTCTGTAATCTTTCTAATTGATATATATATATATTATTATATTTGTATATATATTTTCTGAAAATCTTTCTAGTCGATTAATTTAATTTATATTAAAAATACCACAGAATATGTTCTGAAAAATGCAACGAAACGACAAAAAAAATGTGTTCTCCTTAAAAAAAAAATTAATCTAAATCACGTATCATATATCATTTTATATATAAAATCTACATTTCTATCTTGACACATATCACTGTCTTCGGCCAATAAGTATTCTGCCATTACTATGTTAACCACATAAAACAATATAAAACATATTATATATGGTATACAGTTTACATATAAAGACATCCACCATAATTTTATTCAGAAAAATTATAAAATACACGAAATAATTATTTTGAAGATCCCATAATTAATTAAGATTTAAAATAAAAATAGTAAAAGAGTATAATCCAAATTTTTTGCATGATTAAGCATTTACATGCAAATAAAGTAACATTTTAAATAAACGAATTAAGACGAATGATTGCCTGTTTAAAAGAAGAAGAATTAAGACGAACAATTGTATTCATTTTATGAATCTAAGATATTTTGTTATATTTACTCAAGTCAATGTTTCATTAAATTAGGTTTGGGGCACATTTTTAAATGTGCATTAAAATAAATAAAGTTTTTACAGTAATAATACAAAGTTAATATAATACAAACCGTGTATGTTATATTTATGTACACATTTATGTGAATATTAGGTTCCGGGGTGATTTTGTTCAGTAGCCATTGTGGTTTGGCAGACATTAGTCAATTCAACGCCTCAAAAACCTGTCAAAGTTATTTTAACATTTTATCTAAATAATAATGGTAATACTGTAACCATTAATGGTGATAACTATCGTCACATATTGGAAAACAAATTGGAGGCCAAAATGGATAGATTGGGCCTGCAACACATGTGGTTTCAAAAGGACGATGCCACCTCACACACAGGCCTAGCTACACTTGAAATTTTGCGAAAATTTTTCCTGGCCCTATAATGTCAAAAAGTGGTGATATCGACTGGCCACCTCAATCGTCTGATTTGACGGGTCCCGACTATTTTTTGTGGTATTTACAACTGTTGTATAATGATGGACAGTTAAATAATTTTATTTACATAAGATGGAAAGGAAAATTGTATAGCTATCCCTCATTATAATTATAAATACTTTCCTCAGAAACAGTAAAGATTTTCAGTTTATTTTGTTTATCAAGTCTTTCGTTTGCTTGTATTGCTTACACTAATTTATTTATTCTTATATAAAAGGTGGGCCAACTTGGGCTGACTGTTTTTAAAAATGTATAACTTTGGTGGGTTTTATTTTAAATTATATACTTTTTACAGATAATAAAGAATTTATGAATGTTTATAGAACGAAGAATTTATGTTTATAAGAACGCGTTAAAATTATTGAATTTTATTATGTTTTGCGACGATCTATTTTTGGTGACAGGCTAATTTAAAAAAATGAAGAGTTTGCTTGGCCTCCCCGTTCCCTAGATTTAACGGCGCCTAATTTTTTTTTGTGGGGCTACTTAACTTTTGTGGGAGTTTACATGAACAAACCAGCAACAATTCAGAAGCTTAAACAAAATATTCGTGCAGAAATAACAAATTTGGAGACAGAAATGTTGCGTAATGTAATGCAAAATACTTTAGAAAGAGCAATTATTTGTCAACAAGAAAATGGAGGTCATTTAAATGCTGTTATTTTCCAATCATAGATTTTAAAAAGTTAACAAAGTACACTTCCATGAAATAATATTTTTTTTAAATAAATAATAAAATTACAAAAGTTATATGCATTTAACATCTGTCAGTCCAAGTTGGCCCACTCTGTATAATAATATTTTTTTAAGATAATACTCTTGTTCTTGCTAAAATATTTCTCACTTAAAATGCCGCTTAAAAAATATTATCTTAAATATTATCTTAACCTTAATTGCAAGATATAAATACGAATATTAAGATCACGATATTCAGTTATGAGGGACTGACGTGGATGATGGATAAATATGAATGAAAATCTTTCTATGATTTTATGATTTTTATTCGTTTAAATAATTACCGTCTCCACAATCAGCTAATTTAGTATCGTCAAAGGTAATGGAACGTTCCAAGCTTGTAACTCTTTGCATATCCGCTCTTCCAAAACACAATTGTAAACAATGTATTATCAAAGCGGGTATTTTTTGAAGGCTTTCGTGTATTTTCGCTCATTACACCCGCATTCTACTACCCTCTTCTACCTGGCGTTCAGAGAAAAATAAATAACATTCCCGAAAGGGAACTTTACTCCACAATAGCCGTAATGTATAAAGCACTTTAAGTTGGCGGTACTAGACTTTTGCACTTGTATTTTCGGCAATTCCTGCATTTAGAGCCTTTATGCGGGCACCCCGTCTGCGGGAGGGATGCTTCTCTAAGCGAAGGGAGTTTTTCCACCGAAGTATAATGTATTATTACAGACAGTTGTGGAATTCCACAAAATACTAGATTTTGAATACACTAAATCATAATTACAGCGTAATGTAATTATATATTAAACAGTGGCATCATTCTATAATTTGCATGCCTGTTATATTTTACAATATATATATTTTATTTGAAGCAAATTTGGACTGCGAGTCATTCTCTGATGTGAGATAGTGTACTGCCCATGCATGCAATATATATTATTTCTGTTGTTATGTTCTGTGTCGCTCTAATGACCCATGTTCACGAATGAGATATTCTCGAAGTTGCGGATTTTGCAACTATGACATTTTTGGGAGACACATCTCACCTTTCATAGTTCCCATGCATATACAGTCTCAGGGATTCGAATACGTCATACGTTAAATGTCATTATGTCGTCAGTTGGGTTATTTTGAATCTTCCCAACAGCAGTTAAAACTAAATAAATAATTATAATTTAATGCCTTATATTACTGTTAATATTTAATGGATCATTATTTAATTTTTCAGAGGAACAGTTGTAGAGATGTATAATTATTTTAGGTGATATTGAGGTGAATCCTGGTAGCGCAAAAACAATATTTTTCGACAAAATTAATTTTATATGTATATATTTATAATTAATACATTAAATTAGTATTTAAAACATCACAGACCTATGTTCTGAATAATTACAACTTCACAATAAGAATGTGTTCTCCTTAATGACATTGAAGTGGTTGTATACATGTGTCGATATTCGGCGAGCTTGTATGAAAAAATGTATGAATGTGGATGTGGCGAGTATTGTGTATCCGAAAATAAGAGTGTGGCACTCTATTCTCTATGCCTACCACCGCGGATAAATGACGTGATGGTAAGTTAGTGTGTTAGTTAGTCTCCTTCCGTGGACATGGGCCTACCGAGGATATGATCGAGGAGTCGAGACTATCAAGATATTCAAATTCTCACAAAGTTATATTAAAGGTGACGTATTAGATGCACCTCAATTGTATTTTAATAGGTTTACATACGTATATTTTAAGAAATAATTTTATGTATAAATGATGTATAAGCAAATATAGTTATATTTTAAATTTTCAGTTACAAGTTTCGGGTTATAGAAATTGATAAATTATACTCGCAACGTTGAGTTGGATATGTCCTACAATTCATTACAAAGCCTACAAAAACTTATACATACACTTTTTCTTAAAACTATGTTTATATACTAAATATTCGTTTATAATTTTTGCATAATAATATTTTGTATTGTAATTTATTCAGTTAGGTATATACTGTGACATCTCATTTTCATATACATTATATTACATTGTAAATGCACAATTCCATTGTTGTATCTATAGGCTACAATGGGTAGTCACATTACGTTAGACGCATGCGATGAGCACTTTTAAGAGTATTAATGACTATATTTATAATGTAGCTCGTATATTCTAACTAATGTTCTTAATATTAATATAAGCTCTTAATATTCTGTATAATATGAAATAAAACCTTTAACAGATAGACCTCACAGTTTGCACTGTAAACGAATATTTTTAATAAAAAAAATATTATAGAATACTAATAGAAGAAAACTTGAAACTCTTACTCTTACCAGTACCGACAGAAAATATGAAAAAGAAAGGATTTATATAAGTTAATTCATCGAAACATGATTTTAATAAATTAATTCTCGTTATTATTATTTCTTTAAGTACAAAACCTTAAGTATCAACTGAAATAAAACTAGCGGTACGTAATGAAGTCCTGGTACCGACACTAATGTATAGAAGTGAGGCCTGGACCTGGAAGAAGAGGAATGACAGTAGACTGAATGCAGTGGAAATGAGATCATTTAGACGTATGTGTGGCAGATCCATTTATGACAGAGTAAAGAATGAAGAAATAAGGAAAGAATGTAAAGCTGATCTTAGTATAGTGAGTAAGATTAAGAATGGATCATTTAGGCGATTTAGTCATATGGAACGGATAAATGAGAAGACCAGTGGTAAACCAGATACTGGAAGATGGTCCTATTAGAAGCCACAATAATCGGCGAGCTTGTATGATAAGATGTATGAATGTGGATGAGGCGAGAATTGTGTGTCAAGAAAGAAGAGTGTGGCGTTCTATCCTCTCTGTCTACCCTCGTGAAGAAACGTAAGTATGTGAGTAAAACCTTTTAATGTCCCTTATTTTTATAACAGTCATCACCACGATAAAGGTCACTAATAATAAAATATAGAAACGATATTCTTGTTATATAAACAATGCTTTTCTTCAGTATAAGTATTTAATAAAGTTTGTCTTTATTTTGAATGCTTATCTTGAATTCAGACATTTTAAAAATATATTTTTATTATCAAAAATCTTTTAAAAGTGTTCGTTGAAATTCGTGTATGGAAACATGTATATTCTTTGTTTCATAATATGTGTTTCAGTTTACAGAGAAAAAAATATATTTATGACATCTTGATTTATTTATTTTGCAAAAATGCCTCCTTAATAATAAATCGAAACAACAACGAAGATCTAAAGTGAAGTGGTAGAACAATATAAATAAAGACGTATCTATTCTCGGAGACAAAGCGGGATGGAACCCAGTGCAGAGACCAGGTATATTTTTGAGGAGGTCAGATAAACTGATGATGTTAATTATCTAAATATATTTATTTATACTATCTTTATAATATTATAATATTAATATAATAATATTTATCATGAAATATTTTCTGTAATTTATTGTGCCTTTGTAGTTTATATTTTAATATTTTATGAAAGCCTACTCAATTTATTCCAGCTTTGAACTTAACAAGTTGCTATTCGGTGTATATCTGACCTCGTTTACGACCCTAATGTAGATTCTATCATGAAGGTTTAATGTCACATTTACATCAGTAATCTTGTTTTTATTTTTCTATGGGATATTGATATTCAAAAGAATTTCGACTATCGATATGCAGCATATACATGCGGTTCTGTCGTGTCATAGAAAATTAATTATAAGTTCAGCATAATTTATTCTGGCTATATACTAATTCAACAACATCATTTGTGGTGAATCACCTAATTATGTTGAACTTAAATAAAAACAAATTACTATGGTGAAAAAAGCACACTAAGTATATTTAATTAATTTATACTTCTAAATTTAAGAATGATTTAATTTTTGGAATACTGAATCAAGCAGCTTATTGAAAATACATAAATATTTCGGTTTGAATGCAAAGTAGTTCCTAACCCTCCAATATGGCGGACTCGCTTTCGCTAAGCCCTCAACTTTACAATTAAGGATCTTTTCTTTTACTGCCATTTACGGGGCTAGGTTTTCGGCATCAGTTTTAAATAATTAATGGATTTATGGTCAACTTTTTAACTCTTGTTTTTATAACGAAACTAAGTATATTTTAAATAAAATTAAGCTTGCGATGAAGAGTAACTTTTAATATATTTCAATATTTTATTCTTAATATTCATTGATTTAAATATTCACTGCAAGGATCTTCAGACCAATTAATTTTTACTTCGAGATATTTTTCGATTTCGATAAATATTTCGGAAAAATTTCAAGCCGTTTTTTTCGATCGTGACAGTGAGAATCCTCGAAACCACCCAATGTTAAACTTGTACTACATAATTTTGATCAGATTTCGATCAAACTTTTCTGAAGAATTTATTTATTAAATATAGCATATAGCAAAGTTCGTTAACCAGCCTGATCTATCATCTTGTTTCAAAATGTTGGCTGTTCAAAAACTTTGTAACTCCGTTATTATTGAATCTAATGAAAAATGTAACAAATACACTTTCATACCCAAAATCTTCTTAAATCTTGCGGCCAGTGCTGGAAGAGATTTAAAAAAATATATAATTGACCTTCTTAAATGACTTATTTAAGAATAATTTTATAAAAGGCAAGTTAAGCATTTAGATTGTTTAATATGACAAAGGACTTTGGTAAGTAATTGTTTGATCACCGTACGCCATAGGAGTAGGCAAAGAGAATAGAATGCTACTATCTTATGTCCTGACACGCTACTCTTCACGCCTCGATCACTTTATACATCTTCTTATGAATGCTTCTCAATTATAGATAAGGGGGCCGTCCTCTGTAGTCTACCTGATCAAACATTCCATATTCCAATCCTCGCTTTGATCATAGGCTTCATATGCGTTCATATTCCAACCTATATTTTAAATGCCCTTCGTAGATTTTATCTAAGTACATATTCAATAGTTGTGCTCCTAATATAAATAATTAGTACCTATATCTTAGTCAAATACCCATAAAAAATAATTTTACCATTCATATTGATTTTGCTTTACGCGCTAATTAGCCAGCATGGCGTATCTACCATACACCGCGCGGATAACGTGGGTATATGTTACAGAAAACATAATTTTTTTGTGATATCAAATTGTGGTGTGGAATATTCATCTTTAAAGCGTCGCTGTATTTCCAATCATCTCAACATACCAAATTTGTACCAAGTTCTACATTACCAATCTAATCAATTTCTCTTCCCTACTATGATATGATAGAATATGGATATATATTTCATGACACAGGTTGAGTTCAAAAACGAAATTGTATCAAACACGGTTAATAGGGTGTGCGGAAAATTGCTCGCCAACAATTGCTCGCCCACAGTTACTCGCCCACAATTGCTCGCCAGGAAAGTTGTTCGCCAATTGCGCCACAGGATGCTTTAGTTTTTTTTTTACATGAATATAGGTAGTATTGATTAAAAGCACGTTTATTGAAAAACATATACATACATATATTTTCAATAATTATTTGCAAACTATTGTCGTTAACTAAAACCGCACATCACAACCGCTTATATATTGTATATATATATATATACATATATACATACAATTATAGGTTAGGTTAGGTTAGAAAAGACAAAAAGCAATTGTTGGCGAACTTTTCTGGCGAGCAATTGTGTGGCGAGCAATTATTGGCGAACAATTTTTCAGTAATCGATTAATAGTCGTTCGAAAAAGAAATACATTAGATATTAACTAGATATTTTTTAATACATAGATTTGTTCTGTATATCTTTCTAATTGAATTTGCTATTAAACATTTTTTAACACTCAGTAAAAAACCGAGCCATTCGCTTATAGTAGATATTTATATTCGGGTTGATTTTGTGGGCAGTCTGTAACATTTCCCTTGACAAAGGGCGGTTTGCCCATTTTCTTTTATTGCCTTAAGATCCCAGGTAAGGGGATTGCCCTGGAAACTTATTCCCTATCGTGTATTGAACACGGAACATACTCCGAAGATCTCATTCCCTTTATATGCACAATGAAATATTTTGTAAATTTGCAAAATTCAACCCTCCGTATCTTGTTCGGAATATTAAAGCAGCATTCAGTAATATATGAAAATAACCCTTAGTGCACTACACTAAAGTTGATTTTGAGTGACATCACTGAATTGTTATTTCGAATTTCATCCTTAGAACATAAAATCTTAATAAAAAATAGCTTCGTCTCTATGAGATATCTATTATTTGTTTTATAAGAGTGCCTTTGTAGGTGAAAATTTAGTAATTGTGTATTCTTGGACATATTCAAATATTGCTAATACTGGTCAAAATAAGAAAATATATAAAATTGAAAAATATTGAATTTTCAGGCGTATTCTAGTAAAATGTGTTAAAAATATTTTACAGATAAAGAATATTGCTTTAAATAATTTAAAAAAAATTATTAGATTCTCATTGTCGCATACATGCTGTTTCAGGGAAAATAAATGTCAAATTTAGTCCATAGATAGCGATAGTGTAGTTGTACTCGAAGTGTTTTCACATACAACTTCCAAAAATTTGATAGATATGGAGATTGATTAATGGGTGAGAATGGTGAAGGTCATATTTCTATAAAGTGATCACTTAAGCCAGCCGAAGACAGGTCGTAACCCATACTTCCATATCTTTCCATTATATATAATATATATAGCATCGTCTCTATGAGATATCTATTATTTGTTTAAAATCTTATATTTAAAAATGGCTTTTATCTTTATTATTCAAAAAATTAATAGGCATAAATAGATTGTTTCATATTTTTAGCTTACTTTGATATTTATGTGTTAATTAAAAAAATTATATGCATTTTTAATATTGTGTATGATCCAGAAAACTAGAACCCTTGTATTGTATGTCGTTATCAAGAAAGTACTGTCCCGACATGACTTTAATTTAATTTTAAACCATAACCACTTCTTAATTCATGTTGCTTTTATTAATGTTATCTACATGCCATTTTTTGTATTATTACAAAGTGACGTAAAATTTGTATATTTTTTTTTGTTATTTGATCCTTGGTATTCGATAATATCGCCATAGATGTAATAAATTATTCTTCATAAAATATTATTTTACACCTACCGTAGATTTAAAATATTAAATATCCAGATTGTAACATTTTTGTACGTATCTAATAATTCTTACAGCATGTATATACAACGCGATCTAACCTAGAAAAGATGCCAGTTCTATACACTAGTACTCGCGAAAACCTTAAATTACACAAATATACATATTTGTTTAATTTATGAAATCCGCGAGCACTGATGTATGGAAATTGTGAAATTATGCAAAATATTAAACAATTATGCATATATTAAACAAAAAAATACAAATGATCATCAAATAAATAAAGGTTTTATAGTACAAAGGATAGTAACCGATTGATACAAATCTCGACCGAAAAACCGCAGAACCTCAAATTCGATTGTTCAGAATTACCTGTATAAACGAATTCCGATATAAACGATATCGACGTTACCTTGATGACCATCAATTAGACACCCGCCCAATAATTACACGCCAACTAAAATCAGATTTACCTCACACGAAACGGAAGTCTACTCAAGAATAATGAAAGGCTTTACGCAAGCTAACGGTCGACGTTACTTTTTAATTACCTCAGATTTTCGTTACTTCCCGTGACGTTATTTATTGTTTAAAGGTGCCGCAGTATGAAACGATTTAGCGTTATTATATCCACGCAAACGGTGATTAAAAGAAAATTAGAACAATGCTAATTTCCTCGGTAATTTTCAGCGTTAATAGCAGGACTCGAGAGCGTATTCTATGCTCCTTTTAAAACATTCTACATTTTTTTTTAAATGTTTTGTTTTCAAAACAATGGCGAGAAGAATCATCTTAAGAGGAAGGTATTTCGTAAAATAAATCATACAGTATTCATAAAAAGAGATTAATTAATTTCTATCTACTCCTTCATACAATTAAATTTTTATTATTTTACAAATAAAATCCTTATGTTTTATTCACCACAAATACAAATTGAGTTAAATATTCATACATTTCATTGAAGACATGTATTGAATCCCTTTTGGTACGAAAGGTACCTTTTTTTTAAAAGGGAAAATAAAGAAATTTACAGTCATATATTTGAAAATTTTGAAACATTATAATGCTAATTTTAAGGTGATTGAATTAAAAGATTTTAACTTTACGTAGGTACCCAGGTAATTATCATAATATTTTTTTTTTTTTATGTATTATTTGATATTGAATATACAACTTCAGATACTAAAAACTATTTGTGGTCGCCAGTTTGTTATATTTAATTAATTTGGAAGATGATTCAGTTCAGAAAAAGTGACGCTTAGTTAGAAATATACAGCAAAAACGACTTGCTCGATGAAATAACCACATTAAAAAGATTACATAGATAAAATCTTAATAGAATGGTTAATAGTCACATGCAAGAAATGTGGGAAAGACGTAAACTGTTAATAGAATGGTAAATCATCACATACATGTAAGAAAGATGGGAAAGACCGAAAATGTTAATAGAATAGTAAATCATTACATACATGCAAGAACGATAAGAAAGACGTAAAATGTTAAAAGAATGGTAAATCATCACGTGCAAGAAAGATGGGAAAGACGGAAAATGTTAATAGAATGGTAAATTATCACATGCAAGAAAGTTAGGACAGACGAAAAATATTAATAGAATGGTAAATCGTCACATGCAAGAAATATGGGAAAGACGTGAAGCTGAAATTAGCTATATCGCCAACCATTATATATATGTTCTTGATGCCCGTTCTGAGACGAAGTTTAATTATTCACTATTTTACTTATTTTCATGATAACTTAGAACGTAGAACGTTAGAAATTATTTGAAGTTTGGAATAAGTACCTATATATCAGACAAGAAAAAAAGAGGAAGAAGTAAAGGAAAGTATAATCATACAGATACTACACAAGCTAAACATGAACATAAAAAGATTCGTGATGTCAAAGGCGTCAAACGTATATACAATATATATATATATATATATATATTATTTAGAAGAAAAATAATGTTAGGAAATCAGACGGGCGTATGAAAGATGATGTATGATTTTCGAGGACGAAATAAAATTTTTTTGAAGTTCTCTATGATTCTGGATAATGTAAAATAACAACATGTTTTTTTGTATGTACGTGTTAAAAAAAAATAGTAGGTACCTACATAAGCGTAATATTTTACTATTCATCACGATTTTTATACTAGAAAATAAAGTTGACTTAAATCAAGAGAAATCCAAAGCAGCACTTATTTATATAAAAATAAATAAGACTAATGACGACTCGCATAAGAAAATATTAGTCAAATTATACTGGTATGATTGTAATTTTCAGCAATTCTACCCTTGAAAGTTAAAGTTATTATGTTGATTAATAATTTAGTTTACTAAACTTTTTCACTATATTTTATGCAAACAAATAACTATCCGAAAATTCAATATGATGTACATTATATATCTCAAACAAAAAAATAGCCGCCATATCACGTTTCTTAACTAAACTCTGAAGATATTGGCTGAGCGATGATAACAGCGGCTGTCAATGTCGTTGTCCGCGCATATCTGTTCAAAATCTTCTATCGGTATCGAACGTTTTAATTTGTACTTATCATTGTATTAATGGTATGCGGACTATGACTCAGAAAATTTTGTACTTCGTACAAGAAAATTTTCATGAAATATCTCGAAAATATTTTTAGTTAAAATAGCAGGTAATTCCGTTCTCTTTACTTCTCGGTACGTTTGTCTCGCCATATGGTACGTGTACGTGTGAAAGTCATTGACAGAGTTGAACGCGGAGCGAGTTATGACTCATTGTGAAATATATTTATTATGCAGAGTAGTATTACGCAACTGATACATAATAATCTTTATCGACAAACCTCTGAGACGAGAGATAAAAGTTTCATCCGTGTACGCACGCTATTAGTATTATCTCACCCTTAGTACTGCGGGTGGCCAAATGCATCTCTTTCTTTTAGTATGCTGTCGGGAGTCGTAAATCGTCGTTTGTGTTTAATTTTCTTGACAGGGTTTTACACACCTGTATGTATTTATTTATTGATAGTAGAAAAATAAACATTACTATTTTTTAAATCTTAATATTTTAATGGTTTTTAAGATTGTCTTCGTATTAAATTATTCGATAATAATAGATTTCTATAATGTGAGTTTTCGATCCATTTCACACTCATTAGTTTCAATTCCGATAATTCTATAATATATATATTTTATAATGTACCTTCCCCGGTTTGGAAAGAAATCCGGGTTCGAATTCCGATAGCGCAATAACAATATATTTAGATAAAATTATTTTACATGTATATCTTTCTAATTAATACATTTAATTGGTATTTAAAATATCACAGACCTATGTTCTGAATAATTACAACTCCATAATAAGAATGCGTTCTCTTTAATAATATATAAGTTGAATCAATGTGTCCAAAATTTAATTAAAATAAATTCTTAATTCAGGCGTCTGCTATCGGTTTACTCAAAGATATTTGAGATTCTGTAAAAACAAAGTAGATGGCTTTCAAATAATGAAACAATTGATGTATTAAAATTTGAAAAGTGTAACATACAGGTTCGAAAATTTGTCGTCAAAAGTACTGCTGCTGTAGCATAGGTGGATAATGAACCTTCCCCGGTTTGGAAAGAGATCCAGGTTCGAATTCCGATAGCGCAACAACAATGTTTTTTGATAAAATTGATTTTATTTGTGTATCTTTCTAACTAATACATTTAATTAGTATTTAAAAATAAATGTGTTCATTTAGAAATTTAGTAAGTGCTGGATGAGTTAATTAAATGTAACTACTGCTGATCGATATATCTGTAAGTGGTTAAGACCCCAGGGTTGGAGAACCGCACAATTCACGGCTCACCTGGTACAAGAGGGGATGTGGACATAGATAAAGGCTGTGTATAGAATTGTTGTATAGCCTTGGTTTAGGATCAAATTAGTATCGAATGAATTAAACTCAGCAAATGGATATTCCTGAAAATCTTCTATGGGCACTCTTCTGATAACTGTGAGTGGGTTCTATTTGCACATCACTGTGGTTTTATAGAGGTTTATTTTTAACTGAAATTAGAGAAATTTTCAAGATCGCTTAACATCGACTTCAAATCTTCTTTACTATCACTAATGAGGGCTATATCATCATCAATAAAATTGATTGGTTTCTGTTTGTTCATATTTATACCTTTATTTTACAATTTTAGATATCTCTTAAGAGGGAAAATTTCAGAAATATTTGTACGTAGACCAAATTTTAAAGCTAGATAAACGTAATAAAGTGGAGAAGAAGATTGAGTTAGGCAACATTAAGAAAAATCAACCACATTTACAAGAACACGAAGATCTGAACAGTGAATGAAGACCCACCGTTTACCCAGGACCGATTTATGAGCAAAAGCTTTCATATCGGTCCTTCACATTTGACAACTATGCTTTGCGGTAATACCATATAGCGGCAATGCAACACGGCATGGCCGCCAACCAATGACCATTCACTGTCTGTACAGTGCGGGAAAAAAGACATTCATTCAATACACACAACAGTACTATATAAAATAGACACACAAGAGGCACTGAGTGGTACAGAAAATGACGGTTCCTAAGTCCTTCACACACCCTTTAAAGGGAACAAGAAGACAATACACAAAAACAAAATCAAAAAGATTCCTTCCGGCAAAGGTAAGCCAGGACCGTCAGAATGGGAAGAGCAGATGACCCTCATCCTCTTTCTAAACACCTGATCATCTCAAAATCTCCCAGCGAGATACCCACACGGAAAAGTACGAAATTCCTTTCGTTCCTCATCAAGTAATCGTTCCGAGCCGGACGATGACCTGCCACATCTAATACCGTAAGCATATCCTCCTTGGCGTCCCTCCTAATCTCACACACCCAGAGTATGTTCCCCAGCGTCTGTCTCACACGGGTCCTTGGCGAGTCCCAGGTCAAATAATTTGTCCCGAAATTCGCCGTGGTCCGAGACCGTCTGCATATTATGATTAGTGATTTTGTCCTGAAAATATGTATTTCCCCATCATTTAAGGGCAAAATTTAACCGATAAGGCATTCTCTGAAAATGGGTAATGAGATTTACTTGAAAACTTGGAACAAAAATTGTCCTTGACCAACGAACGCAGGACCAAGAAACTTATTTTATATTATTATACTCAACTCGTTATATAGAAATATAACACTATAATATTAAATTGAACGTTTTATTAAAAGTATAAACTAC
Organism: Eubasilissa splendida; assembly: GCA_031772225.1. Lineage (NCBI taxonomy): Eukaryota > Metazoa > Arthropoda > Insecta > Trichoptera > Phryganeidae > Eubasilissa > Eubasilissa splendida. The sequence goes on from CM062859.1 coordinate 10,145,072, forward strand.
ATTCGTTAATAAAAATAATAAAATAAACTTAAAAAATAATATTATTTAAGTTTCTACGATATTTAGTTTTACATAATTTTTTAGTTCAAACAAAAACCTTTGGTTCGCATTACGCCGACAATGCTGCAGATTGAAATATTTCCATCGGAACAGTCATTCGTTTAACGACCAATTATGCCCGCGTTTAACGACAAAATAAAATGTAGTTAACGGGTAACGATTTTCCGTTAGGGAAAAGGGAAAACATAATCGATAAAGCCAACATCCGGATAGATGACTGTAGGGAGCAATCTTTAGAAACATTGATTTATTTGTGAAAGAATAATTTCGTTGTATATAGTGAATTTTTACATTGTATTATAGGTATTCATTAAAAACAGTAATAAAAATAGATAATCTTAATTTAAAGGTGTATACTTCTGGACTTTTTTTCATTCAGTTACATTATATTTTAATTTATGCACCCACATGTATTATTTAGTTTTAATTAGTGGTGCTAAATACAGTAGCACGAATTTAAAATTCGTCCACGTAATATTTTATTTTTGAATATTCAAAACAAAATAAATTGTAACTCGGTATAGAGAAATTCTGAAAGTAATATAAAAATATCTCATATTATGAAAATTACAAAAATTTATAATTTTTTATTAGGAGAACACATTATTGTGAAGTTGTAATTATTCAGAACAAAGGTCTGTGATATTTTAAATATGAATTAAATATATTAATTAGAAAGATATACATATAAAATAAATTTTATCGAAAAATATTGTTATTGCGCCACCGGGATAATAAGATAGATGGCTCTTTCAAATAATGGAATGATTAAATGTATTAATATCAAAAAATGTAACATATAAGTTCGAAAATTTGTCGCTAAAAATATTGTCGCTATAACATAGTTGGATAATGCATCGTCCCCGGTAAGGAAAGAGATCCAGGTTCGGATCCCGGTGGCGCAACAACAATATTTTTCGATAAAATTGATTTTATATGTATATCTTTCTAATTAATATATTTTATTCATATTTATAATTTTTTGATTCTATGTATTATTTTCATGTACTAAATCATATTTATGTGTATTGAAATGAAAATATGTATAACTATATACATATTATCTGACATTTTATCTAACAGTAGATAAGCTGAGAATGACACGTGTGATTAACGAGGACATGAATCAACTAAAGTGGAAATAAAACTAATGTTGCTGTCTAATCATTTAAGAAGAGAACGAATTTCTCACAATTAAATCTTAATGACGATGTTCCTTAATGGGCATCGATAGAATGGAATACAGTGAATACTGCAGTATCTTAAGATCCAAACAAATCTTAAGATGAGAAGTAAGCAGTGATGTATTTATTACAAATATTATAGAATACATTTCTATATTAATTTATTCTGTATTAATTACTCTTATTTTTAATTACTTTTTTCTTATTATTAAGGATAACACATTCTTATTGTGAAGTTGTAATTATTCAGAACACAGGTCTGTGATATTTTAAATACTAATTAAATGTATTAATTAGAAGGATATACATATAAAATAAATTTTATCGAAAAATATTACTGTTACTACCGGGATTCGAACCTAGATTTTTTTCCAATCCAGGGAAGGTGCATTTACCAACTATGCTACAGCAGACAGTACTTTTAACAACAAATTTTCAAACCCATATGTTACACTTTTCAAATGAATACATCTATCGTTCCATTATTTGAAAGCCATCTACTGTGTTTTTACAAAATCTCAAATATCTTTGTGTAAACCGATAGCAGATAATACATTGTTAATTCTGGCGTCTGTTATTGGTTTACTCTAAGGTATTTGAGATTCGATAGAATTAATGAGAACAATAGATGTATTCATTTAAAAAATGTAACATATGGGTTCGAAAATTTGTCGTTAAAAGTACTGTCTGCTGTAGCATAGTTAGTAAATGCACCTTCCCCGAATTGCTCAGAAATCTAGGTTCGAATCCCAGTAGCAACAACAATATTTTTCGATAAAATTGATTTTATATGTATATCTTTCTAATTAATACATTTAATTAGTATTGAACATTTTTATAACTTTTAATTTGTCACTTTTCCGATAACTTTAATTAATAATATTAAATGTAAATGCACTGACCTGTTATGCGCGTGGAACAACCATCAAGTAAGGAGCAAGTGTTCAATACTGTTTTTTTTTCTGAAAAAAATACACACGTAATCAATCAACTTGTGTTTTTAAATAATTATAAAGTTTAAATTTGTTTTTTATATTTTTCCTAGATGAAATAAGACCTTCCGGCGTCAAAAATTTCAATTAATTCAAAACCTATTTAACGCTTTATGGTAGGTTTACTAACTTTTTAGTTGGTATTAAAAGATATTGATCGTTTGATCTTTATTACATTGTGTTACACCGATTATACAATTGTTGTTGGTATTCCTTTTCACTTATTTTGTTATATGGAACTATCTGTAGTGTCTGTAATTCCAAGTATCTATTACAAGTATTGCCATCGCTGGAAAATAGGTTTATACAGATGTTGTTAAAACAAAGGAAGTTAATTAAAGACAACTGCTATACAATATCCTTTAGTTTCAGTTTAATGGAAACAAAGGCTTTTTATAGAGGATTATAGCGTAAGAAATAACAACGAATATTTCAATGGGCTTGATCAATTTATTTAATTCCCTAACTTAGCAATAATTTATATATTTAAGAATCTCAGTATATCTTACATCCATAATTTGTTCTACACGAATTCTTGTTTCTAGTAATAATAATCTTTAAAATATTATATTATTTTTTAATAAGAAATCTAAATTAATACCCACATAACACGTCTCATATATATTTATTATAAGCCTTATAAAAAGTATAAAAAATAGTTTTATCAGAGATATAAATATTTGTAAAAAATTGTATTATAACGTATTGTGACATTATTATTATTAATGCAAATTAAATATATTAATTAGAAAGATTTACATATAAAATCAATGTTTCTACAAAATATTGTTGTTGCTACCGGGATTCGAACCTCGTTCTATTCCTATACGGGGAAATGCATTTACCAATTATGCTACACTAACACAGTAAGTTGACGATAAATTTTCGAACTTATACATAGCACTTTCAAATTGATACATCTGTCGTTCCATTATTTAAAAGCCATCTTCTTTATACTTACGTAATCTAAAATATCTTTGAGTATCCCAGTGGCGACTACAATATTTTTTCGATAAATTGATTTTATATGTATATCTTTATAATTAATACATTTAATTTTCATTAATAATATCTCAGACCTATGTTCTGTAAAATTGCATAATCACAATAAGAATGCATTCTTCTTTTTTTTTCTTTGTTACTTACTTATTATCACGCCATTTCTTCATAGGAGTAGGCAGAGAGGATAGAGCGCCATACTCTTCTATCCCGACACACAATCTCGGCTCATTCACATTCATGCATCTTATCAGACAAGCTCACCAATTGTTATGGCATCTAACAGGACCATCTTCCAGTATCTGATTTACATGCCCTCTATTTCTAGTGCCATAAGAACTTGCATCATATATCTTTCTTATTTTTCTATCCTTTTTCATCCGTTCCATATGACCAAACCAATTAAGTAATCCTTTCTTAATCTTACTAACTGTATTAAGAGCAGCTTTACATTCGTTTATTATTTTTTCATTCTTTACTCTATCATAAATGTCAAACGTTAAATATATACTTTTAAAATAAAACTAGTTTTGGCAGTTTTTTAACATTTCAGATATATGCGTAGGTACTTTATTTTAATATTGTTAATTTTTTTTTTTACAAATATATTTTCCAAAATAAATAAATCTGTGGACACATTTGATCCACGGATTAGCTCTTATTTACATGTGTATGTACAAATAAAGAATATTATATATACACGTACAAACATAATAAAAACACTATTTGTTTTTTTTATATAAATATAAACAATCAAGAAAAAACACATCAACAAAATTACACATGTTCTTCACTTACCAGACCTTTAATACTTTTCTACTCGGCGAAAATAAGATGAATAAGTAAGATAGTTCTCAAAAATAATTTGCTGTGATAAATAGTTTTTCTATTACAAAATAATACCATTCTTTTTATGTATGGGCATCATTAAAAAAAAATCATGGAAGTCTATTTTGTACTTCCTAGAAAATTATCGAGGCGCATTAAATTTATACAAGGCTCTACGCAATATACGAGGCAAGTGCACCTACCACTGTGCACTATAAGTTTCCCCGCATAAAGGCTCTTCCATCGAGCTTTCGCAGGCTTTGTGGGAACCTTTGTAGAAATAAAGCGAAAACACGTTCTCTTAAGCTCTCGTAAAGTCATAGGCGCCATTCTGCGAGGGGGTTGTGTTGTTAAAGCAGATTTGCCGTTAGTCGCACGCCCTTACTAACTAAATATTAGTGTACACTTATCCTCCGCGCGAGTCGTGAGCAGAATAATTATGTTAAGATTCGGGCAAAAAATTGTGTACCGTTTCGGATATTAATAAGAATGAAAACTTTCTTAATGTTTCTTAACTTTCTCGTTGTTTTGCTCTGCCATGCCTGTGAATCTTTCGAGTTTACGGCGAATTTCAAAAGGACTAGTTAAAAGTGATCATTTTACAAAATGAACGGTAAATATATTTTTGTAACGTTATGTTCCGGAAAACTATATAATTAAATTACATTATTTGAACAATCATCGGTTTATTTTAATTAAATTTATTAACTATTATCGGTTTAGCGAGAAATACAGTAAATAGTGCTATGAATTTAATCATAACCAATAGGAATTTGTCATATCAAACGATTCATAATGGAATTTTGGTGCCAATACTAAAGTTTGGAAGTGTAACATGAAGTTGGCAAAAACAGAAAAAAGTTATACTGAATGCGGTGGAATTGCAGTCGCCTATGCTCATGGGTGAAAATCTATGTGCGATAGAGAAAGAAAAATGAACAAATGTGCAACATTATATAAGTATGTTATAAGCATAACTTACCTATATAATGTTATATATAACACAACGATAGAATAAAAAAATAATTGCCGAGATAGTGTAGTCATGTGGAACGTACGAGTAAAAAGATGTTGGTAAAGAAAATGTATGAGACGAGTGTCGCATCAAGAACAGAGGACATCCTTGAAAGATTTGACGTCATTAAATAAACCAAAGATATGGCCCTGTTAATATCTTGAACAACTGAAGAGTGTACATGAGAAGATATGTGAAAGTGGATAAAGCAAGAGTGGTGTGCCAGGACAGGAGTATGGCATTATATCCTCTTTGCATAACCGTACGAGGAATGGCGGAATGGTAAGTAAACAAGTTAGCGATTTAAAATAATATTCTCTTTCTGAATTCGGTCAATGTCGAATGATAAACTCTAATTGGTTAGGATTTATAATAATTTCGATATTAGATTAAAAAATATCAATGGCATTTTAGTTTTAATTGTGTTAATGAACACTAATAATACTATGTTTTAAGAGTAACTCACTATCTACTAACATAGATTAACAAGCAAGAATAATCGATGATTAATTAAATATGTGTAATAATCATTGATTAAATAGCATAAACAGTTTAAAAAAAATTACATTTCAATAATTATCTTTCTACCGTAGTCATTCATCATATCTACAAAGAATTTAAGACTCCTGGCCGAGAAAGAATGCAGTATAATAATTATGATAAATAATACAAATTCAAAATTCCAAAATCCATTCAGTATATTGAATTTGTGGTCACTCAAAACAAATTTTTGATGAGAGAGTTAATATTTGAACCGTAAAATTAAGTAATTTTAAATATCAATAAAATTAAATAAGAATATGAAAAATTTTAAAATTGTGGAAGGCTTTTAAGTTAAACAAAAAAATATTATTCCAAAAAATTAACATTTTTAAAAACTGTATTTATCGCAACCAATATACGTAAATCGTGAAGAAAGTATGTCCTTAAAGACTCCTTAAAATCCTTAAAGACCAAATTTGAGTGGTTCCCAGAATGATTTAAGTCGAGTGTGTTAATCGTATCATGAAAATTGTAACTTTCTTAAGCACTTGAACCACGGGCGTCATAGTTTGTGTTGTGAACCGCATGTTGTAAAGTTCAGAGCCACATCCGGTTAGACAGGTGGGCCCTCTGATTGGCTAAGTTTCCGGAAGTTCTGCATAATATGCGATACACCCCCTGTGCTCCAGCCGCCTGCCCTCCTGCCACACCGACACGGAGCAAGTAACCCCAAAGCGAGGTCTTAAGGGGTGATTTAATACGATCTCACAAAATAGTCCGGAACATTCATTTTATGATGAGCATACCGTTTAAATTAAAGAATAGTTTTGCACGCGCTAATGAAGTATAATTTAGTTTTGACAATCACACGGATTGCCCATTAAAATTAAACATTTAAAAAAAAAAAGCCTAATGTATCTTAATTACATGTTTTATAACATCCATGTACACCATAGGTTTTCGTGGTTCGAATATATAAATCATTCTTCTTCTTTTAAACAGGCAATCCACCTTTCAAGAGTGATTTGTAAATATAAATCATTCAATATTCATAAATTTCGTTAAATAATTATATAAATCTCTCTGGCAATAAACCAAATCTCAATCTTTTTCGTGGCAGGCAGCAACCATTACCCTGCTGAGAAGTTAATAAGATATGAAAATAGGAATTAACAAGTCTTTTATTAATACTAGCTTCTTAAGAAGTTCAACACTGATAATTGTTTTTTTTTTAATGTTAATCAATAATATAAATCGATGCATGAATTCAAAACAAAAACTCTATATAAGACATTTTGACACGATATTATATAAAAGTAAAATGGGATATACACTTGCTTAGCAGTCAGAGGTAACGGGCTTGATTTTGAATGCCTCCTATAATTTTAAAAAGGTTTAGAAGTCGTCTGGTATCAACTTTGGCACCCCTAATATTGAAAATAAATCACAAGGTAAAAGTGAAAGTTATATAAAAATATGTTACTTACATTAACAATGCCCATTTTTTAACGCAGTTTTCGCGAAATTTTTTACTTGGTTTTCCTATGAAAATCATATTCTATGTTAGAACTAATCAATTGTCAAATATGTATAAATGAAATCAATATGTTCTGTTGTATTCCGCTATAACATTGTTGTAATTCATTATAAATATACTTAAAAATACAGGAGTCAATATTTCCCACATTGATAATAATGGTAAACGCTTAGATAACTCAGAGGCCCCAGAAATCAAGAAATCCATAAATAATAATGAATGCATAATTAACAACCAAAGAAATCTAACCTACGGTTCTATCTTAAATATGTTCCCTTTCGCCATATCATATGTCTCACCCACCATTATAACACCTGACACTAATGTATAATTACCCATATTTTGTAACGCTAAGTTAGTATCTTGTACACTCTGAAGAAAGATCCGAAACTGGTTAGTGTTAGCAAAAATAAAGTGTTGTTTACACAAAGTGAATTGAAATCATTATAAATTATTATATCAGATAACGTATCATTCACTTAATTGTTCGATTTAAAATACTAATGAAATTGGAACGTAGAGCTTAATCAAAGAATACAAGTGAGCGTATCCAGCTCCATTTGTATTTAAAAATTCTTTAAAAATTCTCACGTTCTAATTTTTATTTTCGCGGTTTAATTAATATTTTTTATTAACCACTCATCAGTGAATATTTAACATAATATTTTAACAAAAGAAAAAAAAAGTATAAGAAACATGATATTTAACATAAATACAGTAGAACGTCTATATTCGTCTGATTCGTCACATTTTGATAACAAAAAAATGTTTCTATATTCATTAATATTTTTTATATTAGTCACCTTCACAGCCCAACACTGGATACCATGCGATCAGGTAGTTCATAAACAACGAGGAGCAGAAACAATGGAGGAAATTTAGTCAGGTGAAGAAGGGTTAAGTAAAGGTATCATACCTACTGCTGACAAAACTGAGCAAAACGCAGAATATAGTTGAAAGTGGCACTCAAATGTTGTCACAGTCAACTAAAACATAAATGCATTCAATGATAATATGATTGGATATTTCAGGAAAGTTTTTAAAAATAGACAAGTTCATTGTTAAATCGAGCGCTACTGAATCATCATCAAAATAAAAACCACTACCAGCGTTAGAGAGTTACCTGACGTTTTAATTGATAATGACTCTCCTTCTAAACAATTAGAAGTTTCCTCCTCTTCCGCTTCTACCATCATGTCTGCTCAGTACAATAAAGGTTAAAGTTTTGACAACATTTTTATTAAATAAATATGAATTAAATATATCAATTTGAAAGATATACATATAAAATCAATTTTATCGAAAAATATTATTGTTGCGCCACCGGGATTCGAACCTGGATCTCTTTCCTAACCTGGGAAAGTGAATTATCCAACTATGCTACAGCGACAAATTTTCGAACTTATATGTTACTTTTTTTATATCAATACATTTAATTGTTCCATTATTTGAAAGAGCCATCTACCTTATTTTTACATAATCTCAAATACCTTTAAGTAATCTAATAGGACATTCATACAACTTTATTATTAAGAGAACACATTCTTATTGTGAAGTTGTAATTATTCAGAACATAGGTCTGTGATATTTTTAAATATGAATTAAATATATTAATTAGAAAGATATACATATAAAATCAATTTTATCGAAATATATTATTGTTGTTCCACCGGGATTCGAATATCATTAATTTATATATCATTTTTGGGTGTTGGGAATGAACTAATTTAACGAATTTCAGTTATTTCTAATTCAAATGGTAAAAACTGTTTCTATATTCGTCAGATCCTCAGTAATAGATAAATAAAAAATATACAGTTCAATAATATATGCAGAATTTTAATGTTATTATTAAAAGGAAGAATATTTTAGAAATTACCAAGAGTGTAATAAATACAGCATGTAAAAAAATACATTTTCAACAAATATCAGATATCTCTTAGAGATATCTGATATTTGTTGAAAAGCTATTTTTTATTATATTTAATTGAAATTATACGGAAGTATGGGGTAATTACAGGGCTTACGACCTGTCTTCGAGACCATATACTAACATATATACAACTTTGAATTGGTGAACGTTGAAAGTGATCACTTAATCCAACCTAAGACAGGTCGTAAACTCTGTACTACCCCATACTTCCATATATTTTAAATTAAATATAATAAAAAATAGCTTTGTCTCCATGAAATATCTGATATTTGTTTAATAACTGTTCCTTTGTAAGTAAAAATCCAGTAATTGTGTGTTTTTAGATATATTTAAATATTTCTAAATAAAATTTCAATCAAAAACTGGTTAAACTTGGTAAAATTAACTAGAAATAAATTTTATAAATTTCTTTAAAATTGCAATATCTTTCTCCTCTTCCAGAGACGTGTTTCACAAAACCTTATTAATATTTGAGGAAACCTTTATAAATCTTGCTCACCGCATACATATTGCGTTCACGAAAACGGTATAAAACTTTCCAACGATTACAATTTAAATGCGACCCAACATTTATACTAGAAAACAATTATTATAAAATAGAACTCGTTATATATCAAATAATATTTTAATATCACTGAAATTTATATTGCCGTCTACTTATTTGAGAAACAAATAAGTAAACTGCGCGTAGTAATACTTATACTCCTAACAAAATATTATCATTTATAAATCATAAATTGGTATAGTTACCTACGTGGCATTATTGAAAAATATTATAAGATTTACTTTATATAGAATTTTTTTATATTATACAGCAGTTGTAATGACTTGGTGCGTTCTAAAAGTTATGGAAAATGAAATAATTAAAAAAAAATGCATTATAATTTTAAGAAACAAAAAATAAATTGCACAATGCAGAGATAATATATATTTTTTAGGGATTTGCTTTTGTCGTAGCATGTATTTCAGGTTGTGGAGATCTGCGGCCTCTATTTTTTTAATGACCGCCCAGCAATACTGAACGCTTCATCCAGACACCAGTGTATGAAATAAAACTCCGAGCAGCCGTAAACGCGCCCAGTGCCGACGCCATGTAGCAATAATAATGCAGCCAGCGACCGTCTGGAAGGCCGTCTCTCGAACGCCACTCTTCAAACTGTCGCCTTCTCATCTTTAAGGAACGCCTCCGTAAACTATTCCCCATAAAGCAACATTTTAATAACATTAACCCCACTGTTGTCATTAGAAAACCTACTTATGAGAGAACATCTGAAACAAAATTCTATTATCATCTAAAGGTTATGAACACTCGAATAGAAGTAGTAAAATCTAGTATAACCAAAATTTTAACATTGACAGGTGTCAATTTTGGAAATATTTTTAATTATACAGATATAATGTATAATGTGTAATGCTTAATAGATTACATATAATACAAAATATGAAATATACCTATAAGGTTGATGTATATTGTATTATTATATCGTAAATTATATTGTAAAATAACAAATAACAAAAAACGAAAACAAACACAAAACACATTATTTACAATTATCATTTGGGGGTGTAGTCACCATCAACGTTAATTACTGTTTTTCATTTACTTGGGAAATGGTTGATGCCGAGGGGGAAGAAGCACTGGTTTTTTGAGGCAATCCACGATTTAATATTCTCCATCAAATTCTCCAAATCGTCATAGATTTTGCCAAGCTGTTAATTTTTCAGAAAGCGGTTGATGTAGTAGTTCATGGGGGCCTCATTGGGAGAGTAGGGTGGATAGAGGAGAAAATCCTATCCCTCGCTAGCGATGGATTCGATCACACGGCGTTCGACATGAGGGTGAGCGTTGTCGTGGTGGAAAATTATTTATTTTTTTGTGCTGTCTTTTCAGCTGAATAACAGTATAAAAGCGATCAAGCTGGACACTTGCGTCCGAGATTCACCACTCCTGATGCTCATCAGTCAAATTCAAAAAACAAAACGTCGCGAAAGAACGGTGGATAATTATGCATCAATCTAATAAAATGTGTAATAATTAATGACATAAATATATCGTTCTATTTTTTCAATAAACCAATGCAGTGGTCATTAAATGAATAAAGGTTCTCAAAAAATGAGTTTTAAACTTAAAAGCAAATTATAAATAAGAATTTAATTCAAATTAAATGTAATAATTAAAAAGACATACATATAAAATCAATTTTATGGAAAAATATTGTTGTTGCTACCGAGATTCGAACCAAGATCTCTTCTAATCCGGGGAACGTGCATTGATTTTATATGTGTATCTTTCTTATTAATACATTTAGTTTGTATTTAAAACATCACTGACGCATGTTCTGAATAATTACAACTTCACAATAAGAATGTGTTCTTAATAAGAATTTAATCGTTTACTGGGTTTGACAACGCTTACCTTAAAACGTACAAAAGCAATTTCTAAAAATAATTGTCTTCTATATCTCATTTCCTTGTTTTATCTTCTCCAACAGAAACTTCTCCAACAGAACCCCACGTGGAAATAAAAGTAAAACAAACAGGATATTGCTTCCATTACAAAATATTGTTTTAACTTGATTGGATATTGCCGAGAAGGAAGATTCAGTTTAATTTTAGCCCGGGAATTTAATTTAAGAGAAGAGTTGTTGAAATGAAAAATTGCCGGACCGAAAGCAAATAAACCAGGTCAGCCACCCCAACTCATAAAATCACCATTCAAATATAAATAGGTATATATATTAAGACAATAAATAATAATGACTTTTTAATATAGTCCAAGTCATAAAATTATATAATGTTCCGGTGATTTTCATGAATCTGCATTAAAAATTTGTCAACGGTAAGGAGATTTTATTTCTCTAGTATTATATAATACATATCTACACAGCAAACATTAGCGATCAAAATTTTATTTACGAAACGATAGAAAAAATATATCCTTGCTATCATAAAGATTTGAAAAAATTCAAGGCAAAATTTCTGGAAGACAGATTAGATGAACAGAAGTTAATCCTTAATCAAAATTTAATTCAGTTTGTTTTAAAAAAAATGCCGTTTTTATTACGCTGTTTTCTTACGAGGATAGAGTACCACACTTTCCTGTCTTGACATGCATATTCAATGAACTCATGCATGCTGAAAGGTTATTGAGGCTTCTAAGAAAACCAGTGCAAACGTCGCAATAATGTTTAAAAAAACTATTTAAATCTATATTATAATAATTATAATCTCAGAATGTCACCAGACTTTGGATTTACTTAAATTAAAATTCAATTCGTACTGGCATTTTATTTTTGTGAAAAAAGTTGATTTTCTGGCTACAAAGTGGTTGTGGATTCGAACAAACTGGAAGGATAGAGTTACAAATGAAAATGTTATGGTTTGGATAAATAAAGAAAAAAGTATTTAAAACAATAAATATCCGATAACTTAAACATCTCGGATACGTAATGAAACATTTAGATTTAGTGTTAGATCTTGCATCTTATCTCATAATCCAAGGAAAGATTGCTGGAAATTGCTGAAGAAGAACATCATGGCTGAAGAACCTAATTTGGCCTATCTACTTAGCTAGCAATTTCAGGCTGCATTAAAGAAAAGTGATGATACCAAACGTACGTTAAATGGAAAAGGTTCCGGATGAATAAGATACTTTTTATAATACTAATATATAGTAGACAGAGTCTTTTATGGCCCGTATCTACGGGTTAAGATTCGACTCGAGTTCGCATAAATAAAGCGACGATATACAGTTCAGCGTGAAGCGATTTATGAATCATCATCACACATGTTTTGATTCAGGATTAGAATTACGTATTTAGTACATGCATGCTAGTTTTGAAAAAAAATGCGACTCTTGACTCACTCGTGTGATTGTGATTGGTATTCGATAATATCAGTGATTGAAAACTGTGACTGTGATCACAGTTTCATTGCTAATGTAATTCAATACGCGAAATAAATAAAAAAAACATAATTTTGAACGTATTTATATATTTAACTCCATTTGCGTAAAAACATTTCATGATGAAATCACTTTAAAAAAATGTATGTTTATTTTTCGGGTCAAATTCTCAGCGTTTCGGATCAAATGCGTAAAACGTTTTGGCGTTAATCATGAATTATAACGTCATTCGTTCATGAATATTTTAGACACAAGCGCGCAGGCGCCGAATCACGGTTTATAATCAAATATAAATAAAATAATCAAATTAATCACAAATCACGATATTCTCAAATATTCAATCAGTGATAGTGAGTGTGACTCAAAGTTATCAGTGATTGACTCACGGATCGTGATTTTGAGCTCATCACTAATGGATGCCTTTAGTTGTGGACACGGGTCAATATTATGATTTAAAAAGTCACAGACCACCGAATATATAGTAGTGAACTAACGAAAATTTCTTGTCCCAATATTTTCATTTCGGTATCACCCACGTGATCATTTTGGTACCACTTACGCAATCGAATAGCTCCACAACTTTTTTTAAAAATATGATTCGATTGAAACAAAAATTTTAATGCTGATAATGTAATATACATAACTGTATAATATACGTCGTTTACACAAAGATTTAACTTTCGAAGAGTAAATACTTTTACTGTTGCTTAAATGTGTCATAAACTATCGGATTTATGTTTCCACAAATAATGTGTCTAGAATACCTCTCGTTCCGCAACTAATGTTCCAAACCCCTCTCCTGTATGTACACTTTATTTCATATCTATTAATTTACCGGTCTGTGTTCACAGCGGTAAATAAGTTTTTGAATAATAAATATATGCATAAGAAACGTGTTCATAGTGTGTCAGTGTGAAAGTTCACATATCACACTGTTATTTTGAACTCTGATAACAACATTACTGTCCGAATAAAGTCGGTTGCTCTCGTGCAGGCCAACATTTATGGACCACGTCCGCGGCGGTAACCGAAAGTTATCTCGTGTTCGGGGCCAGAATGCACAATAGCCCGGCTGCACGAGACCATGCTCCATTTTGTAAGCGAAGAGTCCATTCCTTGTTATTCATCGGTCCGGATTATTAACTGATTTTATATGTTGTCTGCAGTGTTTTCTTGGTGCAGGAGATTAGTAACAATAAATATTAATAGTAGATAATTGTAGCAAAAAATCAGTATATCATATCGCCCCCGTTCAGATGAGGTAAAATGTATATATTATTTTTATTCATTTACATTTTGCATTCAGTGCATTTTTTTCTAATCCACACAAAATAAAATTAATATGTTTATATTAGTAATGATTAAATTGTTATTGTCATTCATTCATTGTTCGATTATAATGATGATTAGTAACTGATTATTCGTAATTCTTTGAGCGATGACTCCAACAACCTCCAACTGTTAAATCTCAGTTACCGATCATCGCGACTCTTGTCTACTCTCTTATGAACACATTTGTTTTCATGTCTCTCCTTTGTATAATCTCAGAAAATGTTTAACGAAAAATCAGCACTAAATGCTTAAAAGTCAAGCATATGTTGTGTTCAAGAAGACGTAATAGTCACGTGTCCGAAAATTTAATTAGAAAAGTAAAGAAATTATTTCTGAATTCAATACCTGCACAGTACTTACATACATAGCTACCCACATAATTTAAAATGCTCAGCAACCGTTCTCTAACAAATATATTTTCAAATATCAAAAATATCCTTCCGTCCCAGTAAACTGTACACATAATACACACACCAGATGTTTATATATAACAATAAAAGTACAGGTAGTACTAACTCAATTTAAAAAAAAATTAAATCACTTTGAACCATGAAATGAATTTAACGAGTACCTATTACATTTTATTTGTATGCATTTTATTAAGAACTGAAATTTTAACACTAGAGAACAATACATTTATACTTTGCAGTCTTCATTATCATTGCAAACATATTACAAATAATCTACAAAAAATATTTATATTAATTTTGTGATTCTATTGAAAATATTCATATATCTACATAAATAAATTTAGGTACGTAATACTGAATCGAAACTAAAAGCTATAAAAATATGTAAATTTTAACAGACAATTTGTGTCCGACATTTGTTGTTTAAATATCTATATTAAGATAGTCGCTATACTATAAGTCTTGAAATAAAAATATAAAATAACACTTGTATCTCTATGTAACATGAAATAATGAAATAATAGAGAGAGTAAAACATGCAAACAGTCAAAAATCCTCCCAGTTGTATTTGTGACACTTTTTTATAACTCCTGTTATTAGCCCTTTTAGTGTCACGTGTATTGCGGTGCCTGTTCTTATCTAAAAGTTTTAGCAAAAAATATTTTCCAACATACGTAATTAGTAGTGGTAAACATTAAACCGCTCGGACACGTCGTAAACATTTGGTCTATGAATGCATATTATTAATTCATTATTTTTAAATTTATTTTATTTAATTACGTTTTAAATTTTTAATCGCTTACAATGTTTGTGTTATCGTACACCTGAAAGGTTTAATTAAAAATAGATTAATATTTGTGGAACGTTTTAAACTTTTCGTTATTTATGAATTGTGATATTTATGACATCCTGAAGAAGAAAATGGTATTTTTCGCAACCGGTAGATGTATTTAAACTCAATTAAGTGGTTAATAAAACAAAGATAATAAATAAAAATATGTATTTATTTTTTGTACTAATGCAATCTTCATATATGGTAGTTGTAGTACGTTTTGTGTTGTTCTAGTCGTGTAATTGTGTATTGATGTATGAGTATATTGTATTAATGTGTAATGAGATAATGATATATGAGTTTAGTGTATTGATATAATAAGGTATCATTGTGATAACAAATAATTACTGATAGTTGATGAATTTTAGGCATTGGATTTGAAGAGTTTCTCTGTAGGGAGTAAAAATATTTTCCTAGGTATCACTTGTATTTCTGTGCTTTAATAAGAGGATCTAGATTTATCATTTATCATGCATCATTTTAATATTCTCATCAATTGTTGCTAGAAATCTATGTGAAGTCGATTTTTTTGTGTTAAAGTCAAATATTGAAAAACAAAAATTTTTCATTTTTTGGCATCAACGACACGAGGTATTGTAACTATGAAATAAGTAGTTTTGAATTTTACGCAATTTGAGTATGTTTATTTAAAAATGAGTTTTTATGGTCTTAATTTTCTTTGTTTTTGATAATGTAATAAGTGATATAATTGGTTCGTTGGCTTATTAAATTTCGACATTAGAAATTTAAAAAATATTTATTTGTACAAACTATATACATAGGTATATTTTTCACAACTGAATATATTAATATAATTCAAGCTGCAATCCGACAAAGCGAATGTTTACTGCGTACAATAATTGCTTCGCCACAAATGATATTGCTTTGTGAATTGAAAATTCCCACTCGGGATTGGCGAGTGCCTTTGGAACCTGTCAGAACATCCAAGTTTTGGCCAGTTAACCACCAGAACCTCCAAGTTAACCCAAGGAGACGGTACCACAACCTTATACATCCTTAAACAATCTCCCGGGAGGTGACCACTGCGAGCAAAAACAACATTAAGCCTCATTCGAATCGGGCGAGTGGAGGATCTCTGATAAAATATTCACGACCCGATGGTCTCGTGTGTAATTAGAGTGCTTTATTATGAAAAGTACTCTGGTGTCTCTAGAGACAAGAGATTTTCCGGGTATTTGGTTTGAATTCTAATTTGTAGAGCTCGCTCATGAGATCAATCGATATTTGAAGCACGTAAGCCTTTTATTACACAAATTATTTTCTAAAAAATCATCGGATCAGCTTCTAGCATATATTTATATTAAGTTAAATTACAATTTGACAATATTAAACTGAGGTTTTTTGGAGTTACATTCATATAACTATAAATCTCAATAGTGTACAAGTGTTTACGCGCCTTTGTTCTTTCGATTGGCACCCCTGGGATTTCTTGTTGTTACTATTGGCAATTTATGTGCGTGAATGTTACCGCAGTCGGCACGGTCAAATGTGCATCGCGGCGCAATTGCATCCAGTGCTTCGTCCAGTAAGGAGGTCTTAATAATCTAAGCGACAGGAGTGCGTATTTCAGTATGGCCTAAGAAGAATAAGAAATAAGGCCTGGCATACAGTGAATTAATAAGATAATTAAAAGGTATATAGGTATTAATTATGTCAACTGTAAACAGTTCTCCGGACATCTCAAAGATTTTTATTAAAAAACAAATGATATTGTAAATTGAGTGATGTGGACGAACGTCGTACTTGTAGAATTCCAAATAATTTTTTTTTTTTAATTCACGTTAATATCATAAGTAATTTTAGTGCATATCTGGATCAGTTCTACTACATTCTTCTTTAAGTCATCCTCCAACGGGGACTTCCCACTGAGTGCCGGATAACTTCACAACAGTCAATGTCCAAACACCAACTGCCCGAATGCCAACTGGCCCACAGTCAACTTCCCAAAAATTCTGGTGTATGTAAATGATTAGTGTATGTCACACGAGACTTATTATTATCCTTAACTGCTAGAATCACAGACTACCACATATATAGAAATGAATTAACGGAAATCTTTCTTGTTTCAATATTTTCATTTTGGTGTCCACTTACGTAATCAAATAGCTCCACGACTTTTTTTAAAAATATGACTCGATTGGAACGAAAATTTTAACGTTGACAACATAATATGCATTTATGAAAAAAATACATCTTGTTTACACAAATATTTAATATTCGAAGAATAAATACTTTTACTGTTACTTAAATGTGATCATAAACTATCGGATTTATGTTTTCCATAAATAATGTGTGTAGAATGCTCCTCGTCCCGCAACAAATGTATCGAATCCCTCTCCTATATGTACACTTAATTTCATGTCTATTCATTTACAGACCTGTGGCAAGAATCGATTCATAAATAATTCATATATTGGCGAATTTCCTTCTCACTATTTCCTCCCGCCTACACACTCCCTTTCAATATACTGCAACGCAATATTTTCAATATTTTGGCAGTAACTGTTTACAGTTGAACTATTAAAGTTTTGACACCACACCAGATTGTAATCGCTCGATATCCGCCATAAATAAGTCGAGGCCGTGGTGTAAATCAAACGCTCCGATGAAATTCGATTAGGGACCCATCTCAAAAATTCCCCGTCCCCCCTACCACCAGGCTCGACCTTTTAATCCAATAATAGTGGCTAAACTTATTCCGCCAAATATTGCCTCTGTCCACAATGTCACAGACAGGGTTACGACAAGGGAGTGTGATTTTTCTTGCCCCTATCAAAAGGGAGAAATGAAATACGATTTTCATTTTTTTTTAAATCGACCAAAGAAGGTAGAGCAGAGTGCTTCTGCAAAGAATGTTGCTTTGTAAATTATTCGAAGCCTTGTTGCCATTGTGTTTTTTTTTTAAATTGATACACACTATTCATTACAATTTTTTACCATTATACATAGTTTAGACTATCATTCGCTTGATCTATCAGAGAGTAAATCGCTTCTTTATTAATAATTAATCTTAATTAATTTTCTATTTCATTCAAGAATAATATAACATGTTATTGCAATATGAAAAAATCTCTCTACAAGCACAAGATATTCTCTTTTTTGGAGAGGTAAGCGATTTACAAAAATATGTAACTTTAGTTTTGTAACAAATTCAAGTAACTCATAATATTATATAAAATTGTAAAAAATTCAAAACAATTAAAAAATATATGTATATATATTTTGAAGAAAAACCATTATGTCTACGTTTTGCATATTTTACGACCTGAAACTTTATTTTAGATGTTTTTTTCTGATACGACGCAAATAATATAAATTATATCATTAATACACGTCGGTGATATGGGTACACTTTTTGTACTAGAGTTTAATTAAAATTTTCACTTTGATTTGATTTAAACGTATTTTAAATTCAAATTGCTTGACTTAAAGCTAAATAGTTTTGTAATATTGTGAAAAACTTTCAAACATCAAATTACAGAATCTAACCCCTATGTCACATTCGTCCATTGTTAAGACTTTTAATATTACTTTCCAGAATGTTCTAAAATGAGTTATATTTTTTGCAAGCATATTAGAAAATTGTCAACTTCTTAGATTAATTAAGTACTAAATAATATTTTTTAATTGGCTCCTTTTAATATAAATATGTAACTAATATAAAAATATAATCCATTTCTTTCGCATTTCTAAACGCGAAACATCGAATTCAATACTTAATCATTTTATCTGCCCTAAAAAAAAATTCTCTGGTCTGTTTGTATATCTGTCTTGCACATCTGGCACACCCCTGGAGTGGTACACTGGCTGTGTGATCTATGCGGGCACTAAACACTTTCCCTCAAAAATTCTCATCTGAATAATACAAGGGTAGCTTTTGGCTTGACAACTATGATGGCTATCGGAACAGAAATAGGGGTTGGATAGGTGAAAAAGCGACGAGAAAATATTTATTGAGAAAATACTTTTAAATATCCACTTAAAGTAAAATCAAACATTTACTAAATAAATAAATGTATTACTTCTTTTTCATACTTAATTGACCGATTTTATTATTGTTAAAATATGATATATTTATATTGTTGTATTTTGACACTGATCAATGTCGCATATTAATTAGAATTTTTTAAAAGTGAGTTATTTGAATTAAATTTTACTAGAAACTATCAATTTTGTTTTGAAAAATAAATACAGATGTAAATTAAACTATTTTTAGTATTTTATCGATTGTAAAATTAGAATTAGATGAACAAGTGTTGGAGGAGAGACACGCAATTTTTTTAACGCCGTGTATTTATAAAATGGTAGATATAACATAATTATTATGAGTAACCAATCTTAGCTTATATGTTTCATCTGTACAAAATAAAAATATCATAATAATATAAATAAATAAAATATCACCCTTTTTTGTTTTTACTGAATTACAGAGCACACGTGATTAGTATCCGGGATAAAAAACTGTGAACAATACATCCCACTTTACAAGTTGTATGAAAGCATCCCTCACACATACACCCCTGCGGAGGGGTGGGGGGACATTTACAAGACTGGACGCTGGTACATGTGATACATTAATGTCCGGCCCTTTTCCTTGAAAAGCTCTGAGTACAAAAAGCTTTTCACACAATTTCCCTAGCAAACACGCGCCGGACGGGGAGTGATGTAAGCAAAACATGCAATGTCCGAGATGTTGTTGTCTTATGTAAATATTTAGGCTGCGAAGGCTGTGAAGGGTGCCCAATCCAGGGTGCCGTAGCATCCATTTATTGGGTATTTTCATTTATTTCGCCGGTGAATGTTAGGTTAGGTTGTACCTACTCTCGACCTAATTATTAGATATGGGTGAAAAATAGCGAAACAATTGTTTGACAACTGTAAATGAAATATAAATTAAAATAACCAACTAAAGAATGTTTGGTTGTTTGGTGGTCCTGCTCGCGCCTCACAGACATGGCCGCATAATTAAATCACTCAACAGCCAGACAGTCCGACTCGTACCCACCGAACCAGATTACATTACGCCACGCCACAACCAGTCCGAGGATGCCTATAACTGACCACTCTTCTCCTGGACAGCTCTTCGGATACATCTACTCGCACCTCGGCACTACCTCCAGTATACTACGTTCATCTTATAATTTTTATAATATAACAGAGTAAATTCAATCTGTAAATCTATCCATTCTAGCTGTACACGCAAACACCAAATCATCATAATTCTTAACGTGTCATCGCACAAATCGTTCTGACATAAATTATACCTATTGGTGACCTTAACGAGTCTACACAAACATTAACCAATATTGTCGGATCCTTTCCTATCCGGACCAAATGTGCTATATTAAGCATTTCTTTTCGACAAATTTTGAACTTATATTCTGTAGTTCTTTACAAGTGATACACTTATAATTCGATAAATATTTTCGTTGTATATTTTTCTGTGAGTTTTCAGAATTTTCTAATCATTTGATAGAAAATGGTCATGGTTTTGATAAAAAATTGGGATTGTCAATTTTGCATATAAATGGTGTTGGTCACAAATTAAATAATTTGAAATCGTTGGAGATAAATAAAGCGTGTAAAACTAATCCAAAAATTAAAACAACCAACTAAGTTTAACTATGAGTCCTATTCTAAAATTTTTTCTATTGAGTAAATTTGTATTGAGTAACAATTTGTGTTAGGCACTAAATTAATTTCTTAAATAATTGTTGTTTTTTTAAAAATAGATTCTGGTAAAGAAACAATAATATGTTTTTAGTTAGTATTGACATCCTGAAGAAGAAAATGGTATTTTTCGAAACCGGTAGATGTATTTAAACTCAATAAGTGGTTAATAAAACAAAGTTAATATTTCTAATTTTAAAAGTTTAAATAAAAATATGAATTTTAACCACAAAGTTAATTCTGCTAATTTCAAAAGTATAATTCAATTTACATAAAAAATTCAAATTTTACAATAAAAATGCGTTTTTTTTAAGAACACATTCCTATTGTGAAGCTGTAATTAGGTCTGTGATATTTAATACAAATTAAATGTATCAATAACAAAGATAAAATCAATATATAGAAAAAATATTTTTGTTGCTACCGGGATTCGAACCTGGATCTTTTCCTATCCGGGGAAATGCATTATCAATAAGAATGTGTTCTCCTTAATAAGCCTGTTTTTTTTTTGTTTAAAATTATGTATATTGATGTTACTTGAATTAAATAAGCTAAGAAAATGAAATGTAAATGGGCAGGCTACATCACTCGGAATGTCGGCAAATGCAGTCATCCAGTGGTACCAGAGGAGAATCTTGAGACCGACAGTCCGTCCCAAAACCCGCTAGATTGATGAATACACTATTCTGCGGGAATAGATGGCAGCAAATAACAACGGATAGAGAATATTTGAGTCATCTGGGGAGGTCTTTGACGTGTTCAGTTGATATAGCAAAAGTGGTAACGCGCTTCCCCGGATAGGAAGAGATTTTTTTAGAAAATATATTTTTTTAAATCTTTATAATTTATTTATTTATTTTGTGTTAATTTTCATATTGCATAATATATACAGAGTCGTTGTTTACTTTTTACTATTCAAGACATGAAATGAAATATGAACATGGCTGATTAGGCACCCTTGAATGCGCTGTTATTTATTTAGGCAGCCTCACTGAAGCTCTGCGGGGGGTCGGCGGGGGGTGGGCGAAAACCTTCTCATTGTCCCGCCGCGGTCCGAGCTTTCGCCAAAGCACAGCAGCGTTGAACTAATTTGAATCTTTCGAAGCATGTTTCTGAAGCGTGTCGGGCCATG
This sequence comes from Eubasilissa splendida, assembly GCA_031772225.1. Lineage (NCBI taxonomy): Eukaryota > Metazoa > Arthropoda > Insecta > Trichoptera > Phryganeidae > Eubasilissa > Eubasilissa splendida. Next base: position 10,167,404 of record CM062859.1, read on the forward strand.
CTTCCAGAGTATGTTACATTGTGTTTCGGTAATGCTCATGTTTGTAGGACTCGTAACACTTTGGGAGACTGTTGACGATGTTTTAGAAACATTATACTCCAAGTTAAGTAATGCTTCGATGTTATTTAACGCTCGGTAATTTGAAGAATTATTTACTTTAGACATTTGTTTCCCTATCTCTAAAGTTCAGGAAATAAAACTAATAAAATTATTGTCCTTAAAAAATATAAATAAATTATACTGTAAAATATGAATTAAATATATTAATTATAAAGATACACATATAAAATCAATTTTATCGAAAAATATTGTTGTTGCGCTACCGGGATTCGAACCTGGATCTCTTCTCTAACCGGGGGAGGTGCTCTATCCAACTAAGCTACAGCGGCATTATTTTTAGCGACAATTTTTCGACCTTATATGTTACTTTTTTTGAAATCAATACATATAGACCTATGTTCTGAATAATTACAACTTCACAATAAGAATGTGTTCTCCTAAAAAAAATTATACTGTGTCGAATTCATCGACTGAATATGTAGCAAATCTAGTCGTCATATTTAAAATGTAAAATTTATGAGAAATTTTTTCATTTTTATAATTTTTATCACTAATGTATGTATCATGAGTAGCTAAGACTAGTGGTTAGCACTTACTGCCCGGTGTGTTAAAATAAAACACGTCCGACAGTGGTGTATCATTTTAGACCCACCTCAAGTTTTCTATTTTTCTACCGTTTTGTGGGAGATTTTTTATAGATATTTCATTTTAAATATGACTTAATGAATTGGCATGATGTGCCGTAATGTTTCTGCTAAAAATTAAAAAAAATTACAAATAATGCACCTATTCTCACGCATCAACAGACGCCCTACACAGCCAAAGTACAAACATCCACTGATAATTAATAACAATATTGAAAACCCAATATCAGGGTCATAAAATTTATAGGTAGGTGCAATGCCCCTCAAATAGTTATATTACTGGCATTGTCTAGGGGCTGTCAGACAAAAATAAGTCAAAACAAATAAAAATATAAATCTGCACAATAATTGGACTGGCTAACAATAAATGGACGCAAACCTGAGATCATTTGTTTACCCGTTTACAATATATGTTTCGGCGTAAGCGCTGAGATTCAATCCCGTAAAAGCGACTGTCTTAGATCAGTTTTTAAGCGCTTTTTCACATTATTATCAATAACTCATTTAAATCGCGTTAAATAACATTTATTTGTATCTAAAATTATTTGAAAATTTTTAATAAAAGATTAGCTTGAAGAAAAACAGCATTTAACGAATATTTTTAGCGTAATTTATATTTTTACAAATACCCAAGTCAGATCTGACCCACTACAGTAGATGATCTGTTAAAACGCTAGCCTAGTGATTGGAGATTCGAACCTCGTTCCCGGAGACCAGCAAGTTAGTCTTATTTTCATACCATAAGCGTTCAGCTTAGTTTGAAAATAGTACAATTCCGTGCGCGCACGCATAATATAACTAAGATTAAAATAATACGAAGCAGCTCTAAATTTATACCATATGACGACGATTTGTATTAATTACTCAATATTTATTCTTCCATAAGAGTTTGTAATCGCGAATTATTTGACGATAAATTACAATATACACTTATCAATCGGTATATATACAAGTTATAATAGATATCAAATAACTAGTCGCTTTGCGCTTAATTCTGAACTCTTATTTATGCGAGTTTATAGAATTAATGATAATAAAATATTTAAAGGGAACACATTCTTATTGTGAAGTTGTAATTGTTCGGAACATAGGTCTGTGATACAAATGTATAAACTAAATGTATAAATTAGAAAGATATACATATAAAATCAATTTATCGAAAGAATTTTCGAACCTGAATCTTTTCTTATCCGGAGAAATACATTAACCGATAATGCTACACCAACATGTAAGTTGACGAAAGATTTTAGACCTTATATTTATTCATTTATTTATTATTATTATCCACTCCCTATTCAAGCATTATTATAATTTGTAAAATAACAGATAATTTAATCAGAAGTGCAATACACAAAGAAAAAAATTACATAATGTCAGCATGTCTTTTCGCAATCAAAATTAGAAATAAATACAAAACTGTAATAAGCAGTCCTATAAAGGCTAAGGAAATAATCATAATTGATATCCTCAGAGCGATATTTAATTTAAAATTAATTAATCTTAGAAACATTATTTTGATTCTTTCAACCGCTGTCGAGTAAACAATGAAGTATAGCGACCATATATGTTACACTTTCAAATGGATACTTCTGTCGTTTCATTATTTGAAAGCCATCTCTTTTACACATGAAAAGTAGGTACCTTCCAAAGTTGAATGCGCAAAACTCAGATGTCTCAGTTTTTTAAAAATAATTATATAAATAATGATCTCCCTTTTTAATCTTAAGATTTATGTCTTATAGACAGGTAGGTGTAGGTAGAAATACATAAAATCTAATCTTGAAATCAACTCAACATTAGATACGTTTATTAAGAATTATGATTGTACAATATTTTGGAAATCAAACTCACGTGATGTAGTAAATATAATATTTGAACGTACGTGTCAAATTTATTGGCTAGGTCTAGCACATCTTACAAATAACACTGTTTTTTAGTGATGTTACTTTAATATTCAAAATTATACATTTAAACAATTGTTTATATATTTTTAATGCGATATCATAATTCAACATAATCAAATACTTTACGAATCTTTTTAAAAGAAATTCAAAATTTGTTCAATTACTGCAGTGTGTCAGTTTTAACAACACTACGGCAATATAATATAATAGTATCAATGTATGTAAATAATAAAATTAAAAATTATTTCACGTAAAACGATTTGCTTTCAAAAACATAACGCGTATAGGCTTTTTCCAAATATTGCCAAAACAAGTCGTTACAACCAAATTAGAGACGGCGTGTTACGCAAAAAGCATGCAAACGTCCCGCGCAGCCTTGCCTACAGAAGTAGGCTTCGTTATTTATGGTTATTGCTGCCATAAATTACGTTGTCTACGATTTGACGGTTATCATCAACAATTCATCCCGTAACGGGCCGTAACATATGGCCCGCGATGCCTTTAATTAAACAGATACAATTAGTACAGTTCGCCATTTTCAAGGGAGCATTAACTTTGGATTGCATTCCATTTGTGGAGCTTTGTAAGGAAATTACGAGAGATGTACGTTGTACATGCGATGCTATTAAATTATTTTGAAAATGAGTACCCACTACGAATAGTGCATTGATACGAAATTTATATTACAATATTTTAAATTTAAAACTTTGTTTTTAATCACGATATCAAATAAAATAACTAAAATCATATGTCAAATTGTTCTTATGTTTTCAATTTTTTTATTATAAATTCATCATCGTATCAATTTAAGTAAGGTGGGTACTAGATTTATATTTGAAATATTTTTTTTTTTCAAATATAATTTTAAAAACATTAGAACAATTTGACATATTATATAGTTTTAGTATACATAGTTTTAGGTATATACGGTTATAGGTGATGTTTGGGTGTACATGTCAAGACTTGCTGTCAAATCAAACATCGTAAACATGAGTTTAAGTTTTCGTCTCTTTTTTCCAATTTTGATCTAGAGATTCAATTCAGACATCAACTTGACATGTCTGAGTTTATCTGCATATCAAAATCTCAACACGTGTACATGATACAAATATTTATCTCATCATGTTTCATTCCGTGGACATGGACCATTGAGGTGCGTGTCCATGAATTAAATTTTTCCCCCGAAGCATAAGAACGGTAGCGATAAAGTATAAGGACAGTACAGCCATTACTTTAAAGGTTATTAATTTCATTCGGCATGAATAGACATGACTAATATTTAGCATTTTATTTGTATTTAATTTTAAAATTGAAAAGAACATATATTATACTTTGCAAAGATTAAGAAATAGTTTTTCTAGCAAATTGGTATCAATATATGTACCGATATCTGGTCTAATCATCTTATGAAACCATATTTTAAACGCAAATCTTAAATTTTCAAGACAGTTAGTTTTTGTTATAATGTCCAACATTTTGTCAAAGGTTGGGCACTAAGGTATCTAAAATTTCTTTGCTAATATGTAGTATATATTCTAGGGATTTTTAAACTAATTTTTTTATAATATTTGATATCCTGATGAAGGAAATTGGATTTTCCGAAACCTGCTGGTGTATTAAATTGAACTCATAAAGTAGTTAATTTTAAATAATTTATATGAAAATTAATAAAAACCGCAATTAAACGTTTGCAATAAATATTAAAAATATTATTTTTGTGTATCGCAAAAATATTTTAGGTCTCTTTAGAGCGTTTTTGTGTACGTAAGAATAGTTTTAGCCTAAATTTGTTTCATATGAAATAACACAGAATTTATTAAATATCTCATCTGTCCTTGTAATTATTAGCGTTTTCAGAATTTCTAATAAAATGGTTTTCTGAGCTGTTATTAATGATTAAATTGCTCGAGTAGCTTATTGGTTTAGTGGTTAATGTCGGGGGTTCGAGCCTCATTCCAGAAGACCAACAAGTTAGTCTTATTGTCATAGTACAAGCATCTAGGTTAGTTTTAAAACAAAAAGAATATTGATATGACATGTATTCCGTGCACGCAGCTATATTCACGAAAAAATATCATAGTTGCTCCTCTCCATGCAATAACGCCATGCTCAATGAGCGATTTACAGTTATGTGACGTATTATGTTTATCCACTCTATCAATATCACATCAAATAACTTAGCTATTAACTATCACAGCTTCAATCACTGAGACAATGTTAACGTATTTTTAAGTTGAAATGTTCTATAATAATTATTTTCTCAGCATTTTATTGTAGAATATGAACGGATAACATACCAAGGGAATACATTTTATTTAGAATGTCACTTTGTGCCGTATTTTTGAGATTCGACGGAGATAAAAAAGTAGAAGATAAACTCTCCACATTTAAAAACATACCCCAAACAAAGCGATTCATTTGCGTACAGAAGTGAAGTAAAACCACATTTACATTGAAAAAAGTCCTTACGTCAGCGATCCTTTATAGGAGAAAACAAATTTTACACTTGACCCGGTTTCCTTTATCCGACTTCTTCTACCTTCTTTGTTTTAAATCGTACGGATGTTCAAAGGAAAGCCGTTCACAGAACACATCAAAACCAGTTTCGTTAAACTAACTTCACATACAAAATGGTTATTGGCAAAGTTGAGACGAAAATAAAAGTGCGCACGTTCAGCGGGATGTGAACACACTCTTTATAAAGAGCATAAAGTTAACCAAAAATAATATTAGAGTATCGAACGAACGAAAATAATAAAAAAGTGTATTTCACCTGCTCTACTCATTCTCTAACAAATGTATAATATAACATTTTTGGCCTGTCATATTTTTAAAAAATATCTTTAATAACTATCAACATAAACCCAAGACTTTTCGATTACGGGTAAGATGAGCTACGTCAGTTTAGATGGTATCAATTCAAGTAAATTATATATATTAAATGCATCGATTTCCAAATATAACTAAAATAAATCTTGATAGATGACTAATTCACTTACTATCATATAATGTTTTGTTTTTTCAGAACCTTTTAGAACATTTTGTCAACGATATAAGTATTGCAAAATAAAACTTTGAGAATAATATTTAGAAAAAATAGATATACTCAGATCAGTTCAATGCTGAAAGATTAACCTTTAAACAGAATAAATATTTCAATGTTGTAGTGTATTTTTTTTAAGTTCTCAAAAATACATGTCATCGAAAGACGCAAAAATGATCAATGGACAAAGAAAATTCTTAACTGATATTACCAGACAAAAATTAACTAAAAGATGCGTGATGTCCCTACAATTTCGCCTAACTAATAAAAAATTTAGACAAAATTATCGAAGCAGTGGAAGTGACATTGCGGAGATTGGTGGAAGACCAAAGAAAATATAGCATATAATAAGTACAGGTATATATAGTCCAAGTATATAACTGATCAGTCTCAATGACTGAACTTTGGTCGATAGGCCTAGTGTAATATATTATACTATGCCTGAAAGAAATGGAACCTTTGAGTAAATCATAACAATATTAAGATTTTTTGATTTATATCCTTACCGCCATACATACATGTATTTGTAGGAATACCTAGAGTCATAAAATATGATTCTGTGGTGAAATAATTTCGGTCCAAAATAAATATATTAGTTCGTTCGACATGAAAATAATCATTCAAATATTGTTCGCGGTAATATGTTCTAAAATTACTCAACGATTAATTATTTAAAATATTAGTATGAATAATATGCCCGTCTCAACACAGATTCCTCTAGTGAGACGAGCACATACCTAACACTATTATACACATGTATTATATAGATAGTTAAATAAATAAATAAATAAAAATATGTATACTATGGTCTGAAATTGTAACTTGTAATTTGTAACGTTAAGTTTATCCAAATTAAATAAAATTGATTGATTTATCTCTGGCGTCTCCTAGCACGTATTACTCAAAAAAGATCCAGGATTGAATCCCGGTAGCGACCAAATATTTTTTCGACAGATAGATTTTTTTTGTGTCTTTCTAAATGTTTCAACTAATTTGTTTTATAATTGTGCTAATTAAGTTTACCTTTTATAATAGAAATTAACAATAAATAAAAATGTGCAAGTAGGTAACATAAAATGAAATATATAATTACATAAAGGAATTGTGATAAAATATCAGTCTGAAACATATAAATAAAAAACGATGTGTATGTTTTTAAAAAACATTACTTATAATAATTACATTAAAATTCGGAGATTTTGATCAAACCTACCTTCGCATATAACTAATATATGTATATATACATAAATAGAAATTAGTCGATTTAAAAATTAAATATTTGGTTTATTTATGTTATGCTCCAATACATTACTTACGTTTTTGTGAATATTTCTTTGTCTTTAGCCTTGACACATATTTAATTCATTTGAAGAATAGTGGATAGTATGATAAAGACTTCGTGGTTTTAAATGTGTTTTCCGGAATATGATTATTTTTGGCAAAGTAAAACGAATTATTCAATTATCTACGCGTAATTTTATTTAAATTGTAGAGAAATGTAGTGTTCGACGGCTTGTATTTTATACCCTCTGGTGGATTACAATAAAATGAACAAGGGTTTATTTTGGAAACATAAAATGTCAAAACTTTTTCGGAAATGTTTCCGAACACGATGACAAATCGCACTATATTTCGATTTGTTAAAAATAAATAGCAAGAGGCACATCGCATACGTTAACAACCCTGAATTTGACTAAGCCACATTTGACAGAGGGTTGACGTCCCAGTGTAGGGCAAACGTCGAAACATCAAGCCGAGTTTAAGGATAAACCCGCGCCCGCCGCGCCGCAAGGGCTGTCACTCAAAACAGGGCTTAATGAGAATTGATGAATCTTCAGGAACTTGAAATTAGAATGGAACTTGAAATTCGGATGGAAGTTCTGAGCGAAGTTGTCATTTCAAAAGGTGCTCCAAGGATCAGAACAAATTAGTTTTGTAATTAAAATGAATTCGGTGTACGCGATGATTAATTTTCATTAAGGAAATTATTACAGTTTAAATAATTATACAGATTTGATTTTTAAGGATTCGTTTTTCGTCGGGGTAATTTATCAAACTTAAAAAAAACCTTTTTAGCAGCCACGACATCTTGTAATTCATTTGCCTAGAAATCATTAGTTAAGTCAAAGGAATAGGCTTGATCTAAGCATTTATATTTGTATATTGACACAAATATCATGGACGACCATGGCCGATCATATGATATATTCTGTAATGCAGAAAACCAAAAATTACACAAGTTTGTAAAATGGATTAATGGTTTAATTTTTGAAAAATCATCGGGCTCGATATTTAAAGAAAAAAGATTTTAATTAATAATTTCCTAATACACAAAACATTCGTACTAAAAATATTATTGTTGTAATTCCAATTATAAAATTTCTGACAATATAAATTTTCAAAATTTCTTTACATATAAATGCAACTTCAGAACAATGAGGTTTCAACCAATTTGACAAGTTTCTCATGCAATTTTTCATTTGTGACGAAGAGATATTATATTTATAAGAATATGTAAAATAAATAAAAATCGTAACTTTATTTGAACGATGACCGAAATACTCATTCCACAACAAAAATATACATTTCCGCAATATGATATATATTATTTTATCTTAACATTATTGAAATATATATGTCTTACTGGGTATTCTAAATTACAAAGTGTAGACCTGCCTTTTACAACAACTATTATTCATCATCTACAGTCCCTAGGAAGAGACTCATATATTACGCCGGTAAAGATGGAGTATATCTTTCTCTGCCGAGGAAACATAATATCAGTATTTGAAACAAAAAGCAAAGTTCGCGCATAATTATTATTTAATTATCATTATCAAATAGACTTCCCCCTTCAACTAATTAGTAGTACTTTATGTGACATGACACGCCCAAATAGCTCGGCTCCAGAAACACAAAACCTCCTCGCATCCGAGCGGCGAATACCAGGGGTACAGGAGTAGCAGAGAGTCGGTGCGGCCGGATGTCTCCGATGTCAGCATAATTAATTGTAAGTGTCACTTGAAGGTGGCTCACCAGCGCGCAAGTATGCGCTCCTGGCATTCTCAAGATGCTCGTCATTAAACCGCTATGTATTATCATCACGGAGAACACACGCGCTAAATGTTCTATTTGTCTAATAAGGGTTCTGGCATTGTGATTTTACACATGATGATGATATATGTAATTAGGTTTTGAATTCAATATAATGTGAAACGTATATTTAACAATAAATATAAATAATATAAATATTACATCCCATTCCCATGTTATCTTACTGACGTCATTACTCAATGTTGCAATAGTTGTACTAAAAAGTAATAAAGATTTTGTATTTTTGTTTCTAGCTTGTTGGTTCTAATTGATATTAATCAAGTTCATAAATTATTTGAGCCATTTATTACAATGCATAATCATATTACCTTTAGTTAAATAATTCGTAAAAAGAGTATATGAGTATATGAATTAGTGATGTGCTAAAACTATTGTTGTAACTATTGGGTTTAATATTCTATTGTAACAATGGTTGGTGACTTAGAATAGTTTCTAGTGATTGCTCACTGAATTACAAATAATTAGTTACCAATCACTGTTACAATCGAACACAAATCTCACAATCACAATCACGGTTACAATTACGACTTAGCTCATCGCTAGTTGGAAATCATCTATGTTATTTAGACTTTAGAGCCAGTTGCTTTGAACAACGACTATGAACCAGTCAACTGAGTTCTATGAACAAGAGACACGTCTTCTTCTTGCACTGAATATTTTATGAATCTTATTTCAAAATTTTCGCCTCTCATAATATGCCCAAACTGAATATTTACTTCAAATATATCTCAATTTCATCATTTTATATTTTTTAAATAGTTTCAACTCGATATAAATCAGTAGCAAGATATAATTTTGATATAAATCTGTAGCACGTCTTTTTTACAATAAAAATGAGTTAACGACATTTGAAATTATATTATGAGTCCCATTTGTAATAATACTACACTTCCTTCGTGAGGGTGGTAGGTCGTGTGCTCAAGAGAGGAGTATTATTAAAATACATAGGAATTTAGTATCTTAGAGCAGTTCATTACAAATTAGAAGTACATATATACATAATTACATTAAGTTGATATATTGATATAATATCGCAATGTCTGAAAGGAAATTGATACATTACATTTCTATCTATTTTCTTTGAAATATACGAAGTAGGTGGATAAGGGACTCTTTTGTGTATAGTTTTCTAGACTAATCTGCTATGTATATCTGACCTTTTTGCACAAGATTCTGAACGGCCGTGAAAACCTAAGAATATTTTTAAGTGACTTTATTTCTGAAGATATATTTCTCAAATAAAAAAATCAATATTTGATGAGAAATATATATTAAAACAATTTTCCTTGTTTCTAAAACTGCTAACAATGAAAAAATAAACTATAATATATAAAAACTATATTATTGGTCAGAAATATATCAAAATACGGATTAAAAAACATCCGTTGTTATTTAAGCCATGCCAAAATTGTATAATTTGTAGACATACTCAAAACTGGTAAGTGAATACTTATTTTTCTATGAAAACCATTGGAAACATCGGAAAACAATAAATTCCAGTTAATCGCTAAGTGCTCGGGTTTTCAGCTAAAACAGCTAACATTAATCACTTAGATATTATATTGGATTTTAGATCTAACACAGCCTTATGTGGGTTTATAGAACCTTCGCACATTCTAAAACTCAATCCTGTTTGAGTTCCAAATCTCAGCAGAGAAATCATGTTTGAATTCGGAATCGACCTCCACATTGAGCAGCTTTTTGCGCCTAATACTGTTATTCTACTGGAGATTTTAGCTGAAAACTATGTAAACACTGTAGTAAAGGGCTTTCTCGGGACCCCCAGGCTTGCGGAGGGTACGCTGAAGTTTGCCCAAAATCTTATCTCACGGACCTTTTGATGTGAGAGCCGACAAGAAAGAATACTACTCGCCCTCTCGAGTGATGGAAAACATCCCTAAGTAGGTAGCCCCAAGTTATTCGAGTGAGAATCCAGATAAGAAATAACATTGAATATTTCGGAAAGATTTTATCTGATTCTTAAAGTGGTGTGTATGCTGGGGATAATTTTATATTTATATAGTTATCACCCACGCATTGTGAAATACAACTAATTATATTTTATCAATACTAGTTTTAATAACTCAATCAATAAGCGACGAGCTTGAATGGGAAGATGTATGAATGTGGATGAATTGTATCGGAACGGAAGAGTGTAACTTACTCCCTCTGGGAAACTGCGTTATGGTATGTTAGTTAGATTAAATTGGATAAAATATGATGTTATTAAGGAGAACACGTTCTAATTGTAAAGTTATCAGAACATAGCTCTGTGATATTTTAAATACTAATGAAATGTATTAATTAGAAAGATATACATATAAAATCAATTTTATCGAAAAATATTGTTGTTGCGCTACTGGGTTTCGAACCTGGATCTCTTTTTCAATCCGGGGAAGGTGCATTACCAACTATGCTACAGCGACAGTACTTTCGATGACAAATTTTCGAACCCATTTGTTACACTTTTTCAAATTAATACATCTATCGTTCCTTAATTTGAAAGCCATCTACTTAGTTTTTTACGGAATCTCAAATACCTTTAAGAAAACCGATAGCAGACGCCAGAATTAATAATTCATTTTTATTAAATTTTGGACACATTGATACGACTTATATATTATTAAGGAGAACACATTCTTATTGTGAAATTGAAATTATTAAGAACATAGGATTGTGATATTTTAAATACTAATTAAATGTATATATTTCCTATTAATATATTTAATTAGTGTTTAAAATTAATACATTTAATTAGTATTTATACATCCTATTAATACATTTAATTAATATTTAAAATATAATGTGTTGTCATTTTAATAATCATTTTCCAGTACCTGGTTAACTTGGTCGTGCCAAATTTTCCACGGACGTCCTCTATATTTGGTGCCATCAACACTTGCGTCATATATCTCTCTTACTTTTCTCTCTTCATTCATCCGTTCAATATGACTAAACCTCTGAGCGATTCTTTTTTAATTTAATTCACTATAATAAGATCAACTTTATTTTCTCCTGATTTATTTACTTCTTTATTCTGTCATAAATAGATCAACTACAAATACTCCTGAGTGATCTCATTTCCACTGCATTCAGTCTACTTTCGTTCATCTTCTGCCAGCTCCAGGCCTCACTTCCATACATCAATGTCAGTACCAGGACTCCATTGTGCACCGCTAGTCTTAAGTCGGTTGGCAAGTTCTCGTTTGATATTAAATTATTCAATTTAAAATAACAGCTTTTGGAATTACATAATTTAAATAAGGTTTTCTAAACTATTCTAACATTATATCTAAATTATCAAAAGTGTAATTAAAAATCTTAGAATAATGAGGCCATATACAGCAAAAAAAATCAAATATAATATTTCATAATAATTCTGTTTGTCAATGTGATTTTTATTTATCTATGAGATGTTTATTTTATCTGTTCATTCAACGAACATCTCTACCTTATATAATATCTTTATACAGCATATTTCAGTAGTCAGACAAAAACTGATTCCTTTCTAATAACACTCTATAATCTAAAATACATAATAAATTTATTTCAATACCAATGAAAAATTAATACTCCATTGAGTAAACAATTCTCATTGTATTATACTTTAATATGTATTTGGAGGCTTGTTTAAACGAGTCATTAAGAGATCTATTGAAAATCTATTTAATTAACATAATATATATATATAAATAAATATTAACAAAACTGGTGAACAAGGCGTAAAATTTTATCAATTAAAAATGATCTAAATTAACAAAATATTTGTATTATTATGTCTACAATATTCATCATATTTTTAATGTTACGGTGTAGGCAGTCGAAAATAATTTATTACGGAGTTTTTGAAAAATCATTAAAATCTCATCAGCATTCGGAGTTCAATAAGGCCACATTTTACAGACATTTCTTCAATAAGGCTACATTTCTCAAACTTCAAACAACTTGTAATGTGCTTCAGACGGGAAAATAAATTACGAATCGTAAAGTTTTTACGCTAATAAATCTCCGATGAATTAAATTACAATCGTGAAAACTACCACCCCCCCCCTGCAGGAAAGGGTGACCGATCAATTTTTCGATGTTTTACGTTATATACATACATAGGTATAATACATACACAGGTATGTTTAAATTTATAAATTACGTATAAATTAAAATGCTTAATCCAAAATTATAATATTTCAGTGATTTGATAACGTAAGGTAAATACATATGACACCATAGGACAAATAATGTGAAGACTTTCTAATGATTTTCTAATTGATGTTCTTGTATGTGTCTAAAGCACACTCGCCAAACGATCCAATGATCGAGGATTCGAGCCTTATTCCAGGAGACCGTAAGATTATATGTAAAAAACTGTGTGAATGTTGAAAATACGATGCATAGTTACTTACCAAGATAGCACTTAGCTCATTCAATGAATACTTAACATAGGCTCTGTGAGCAGCTATCATGGCCGCTACAACGGTCTAATACTGACTTTTGCTCAACCACGGTTTCCGTAGACTCTATATTTCAATATGGAAATCTCTTATTGTGATTATATTGCTTTGAAAATTCACTATGAAGTGTAAATAAAATATTAGTAAACTGATACACGCAATATACATATATACACCTAGAGCTATCATAAATTAATATGATTATCGTCAGAATATTATTAAAAGCATAAACATGAAGGATACAGTGAACTTAAAGAAATTAAATAATACGAACAGGAAATTATTTTTTTACATAAAATAAAGTCAATGCGATATATTAATCGGTGACATATATTGCACAATGCGGAAAGATTGTAATAATAATAATCTAGCCATCTAGCGGAATTCTAAAGAAAATTAATATAAATATTCTCTTTTTTTTGCTAATGTGTACTACTATCTAGCGGATTTCTAAAGAAAATTCACTAACAATGGATACGATGGAGGATACAACGAAGATCAATTATTATATAATCTTAGATAATATAAAAACTCTTGTGTATCCAGTGACTATTTATTTACGAATTGTATAGTAGAATGATAAAGATTATCAGATCGAGGGGCATGGAAATGCGAGCACTAAAACGAAAATGCTGAATTATTTACCATGATAGAAACCATTGTAAAAGAATTCGAATTCACGTCTGCTACAAAATAACCAAAAAGTCGTTCAAGATATAAATAAAACACATTTAAAATTCCATCCTACTATTTGACTAGCTCTTCCAGTAGCTGAAGCGAGGCTTCGGACTCTAGTACATATTGACATATTTATGATGGCATGCAAGTGTGGAGCGAAGGCTGTATCGAGGAGTTATTCCCTCATTGCTTATTCATTCGCTGGCTGGAGTAACACCTTACTTCAGCTGTCTGGATCTCGCTAAAAGCACTTCTTTTATCTTTATTTGGAATTTCATCCCAGAGTGAATACAAGGTAAGTGTATTGATTGAAAGTTTAGCCTCCATTTGCCAGCTTAACTCTAGCAAATAGAGAAATCCATTTCATTCATTACCACCATTTTGGACTTACTTACTTGTCATCACGCCGTTTCCCCGCGGGGGTAGGCAGAGAGGATAGAGTGCCACATTCCTCTGTCTTGACACACAATTCTCGCCTCATCCACATTCATACATCTTCTCACACAAGCTCACCGGTTAACGTGGATTCTAACATGACCATCTATCAGTATCTGATTTACCTGGTCGTGCCAAGTCTTCCGCGGACGTCTCCTATTTATGGTGCCATCAACACTTGCGTCATATATCTTTCTTATCATTCTCTACTCATTTATACGTTCTATGTGACTAAACCACCTAAGTGATCCTTTCTTTTCTTACTCACTATAGATGAATTAGCTTTACATTTTTTCCTTATTTATTCATTCTTTACAAGGCTACAGGCTTCACTTCCATAAATCAGTGTTAGTACCAAGATTCTATTGTGAACCGCTAGTCTTTCCTCGGTTGACAAGTTCCCATTAGCTATAATTCCATTTAAAGCGCCGTTCACTTAGTTCCCTGCAGTCACCCATTGCGATATCTTTCTCAGTCTTTCCGTTTCTATCAAACATACTTCACAAATACACAAACTCATCTACTTGTTCCAAACATTCATTACCTACAAGTATTTAGCACGGTGTCTTGCTTTCCTCCTTCTCGAATACCATCACTTTCGACTTGTTGATATTCATTCATTCGTTCTACACATTTTATAATATTTATTAAGTAGCGTTACTACACTATATAATATTTGTAATTTATATATTAAGAATACTTAATAAAAAAAACATTTACGTTAAAAGAAGCCATCAATAAAAGATTTGTGGCGATACACAGTTATCATCACCGCTGGTAATCCCTGAACGCACCTGTGCGTAAAACTGCAAATAGCCAGGTACTGACGCCACAATAACCATGTAACTAGCAGCTGTCCGAGAGGCCGGCTCCTGAGCGCCACTCTTCTCGTTGCCGCCTTCTAAGTAACATCTCTAGGACACACATCCCTGCGTGTATTAATTCGATTGTACGATTATTTTATATATCTAATTTGTAAACGAGCTCAACAATAAACTTATGTCAACAGTAAGTTATTTCTTCTTTCATTTCACAACTTGCTCTGGCCACACACACTTGTAGAATAAATTCTGCGATCTTCAAAGGAACATGTGAGTGATAATTGGTTAATGGGGCACCACCACTCACAGATCAGTAAATTCTTCTGATCGACACGATATCAGCTTACTAGTGGATTAGTATTAATATTCACTCATCTCTCGTAACAATATCTCATAATCTTTACTCACACATCTCATAATCTTGCACCTCTTAGGGAAGAGGAAATTAAGATTTATTGTATCACAAGTACGCTGAAAATCTCCTTAATTGAGCACATTATTAAAAAATAGATACTAAGATGCATGAATAAATATAGAGCACTAATAACAACTTCAAATTAAGGAGAGCTGCTTACTTAGGACATACTCTCTGCAAAGAAAAATATGATCTCTTTCAACTCATTATCGAAATTACACCAGATTTGTGTGAGAGAGTGGCTGGAAGTTGGATCCGAAGAATGCGTTGTATCAAACGTAGTCGTGGCACACATTTAAATGAAATTATATTTCATTGCTACTTAATGGCATCGAATGATCTTTCAAATAAAAAAAATCATTGAAATCATACTCGGTTTTTTTAAATATATTTTCATTTTAAAGTTCTACCATACTTGTTGGATAACCCTATACAATACCATATAGAGGATTAATAGTAACCGATCGTGTAAGTAAATATTGGATTCGCAAGACGCGTTCGTCTTAAAAGTGTTATATAGAAAGATCCCAAATGAGTTTTTCCATTTAAACATGTTTTTTGGATGTCGAAAGAAAGATTTCCTTCGGGAATTCTCAATTCGATTGGGAGGTACAGTTGGTAGCCATTCTGAGAGGTGTCCCGAGAGAAACTGGAACAAATAGATGGACAGATGTCTAGAGAGATTCCGAAGCTGCAGGGGTCTGAATCTACCGTAACGCAATGTAGGATTACATTGCTCGTTCAGGCGATGGCTCATCAACTCGTATAAGAAAAAAGTATATTTTTTTATTATGTATTGGCCAATATATATCAAATTATTCGACATTACCAAGTTAATTTATAATTTTGCTAAACTAAAAATCATTAAACTCTTGTATTTGATATAAATAATCAAGCTTCAGACATTTTTTGATAACGGTAAGGTTGATTTCTTAAACCTTGTACAGGATAGGTTATAAGTCACAAAGGGATTCTAAAGTTCAATAACTTCTCGATGTATAATTTATTTTTTTAGATTATAATAGTAACATTTTGTAAATCAACCATGGAAAAATTTACAATAAAACTACTAACAAAAATTGTAGAAATTAATTTTCTAAACCAGCGATCAACTTTTTTTCACCCAAAGAGCATAGCGCCGCCATTTCAATATCAGGAATTTGCATTCGGAATCAACGATTCATTCCTTAATTAATTTAACGTTTTCTGCGGCAAGCTGTCGTAAGTTAGTGACTTTTCACAATCTGGAAGACTGCTGTCTGGTCTAATAATAATTGGCCATCGCGTTCACCGGATTTGACGGCAGCCGACTACTTTATTTGGGGCTACCTGTAGGAGGGATTGTACGTTAATAAACCCCTATCAATCAATCAGTTCAATAACAATGTTCATGCAGGAATCCAATTGAAATATTAACAGCTGTTATGAAAATGCTGTGAGCGCCTTGCAAAAATGAGGATATTTACGCGACATTACTTTTCATACATAATTCATAAAAATCTCCAGTTTCTTTATTTAATTTATTTTAAATGTAATATATATACCAAATAATCATAACTGTATAAAATCCTTTACAACTTATGGTCCACATATGTAAAAAATAAATCCACTTACCGATTCAAATAAATTTAAAACACTTTACAAAACAATAATTAATATTTTTGTATTGCGAGTATAATAACTAGAATTATCCGAGGAGGAAACTCTTGACTATGTCTTTTTTGCCTGTCCATTGCGGATCACTGGGTTTTTTTATAATGATCTTGTCAATGGTAATTTTCAACTCCCGGTTAACTTGTGTCATCTTCTTTCCCTCAACTCGCCTCATTTAAGCTATATAATAGCAAATTTCCTGAATGTCAATGGTATTAACTTGTGATGCAATGTTCCCTGTTCTATAGTATTGTTGTACTGCTTTCTATAAAATAATGTTTAGACTTGTTTAATGGCACAAGTCACTCTTGAAGGGTGGATTGCCTATTTGAAAGAAGAAGAAGAAGAAGAACTAGAATTACAAACATATTTATAGTACCGAGAGTGAATAATTCAATATAATATTATACGTACCAAAATAAATATTATGTATTATGAAGAGATGTGGAGAGAACTTATCCAAAATACCAAGAAACATACCTAAGAATCCATAATGGTACTCAAAAGAATGCGGTTCACCTTTGAAGGGTGACCCTTATGAGGGTGGTTTAAGGCTGGGTATCTCACGTGAACAGAGCTGAATCTGGAGGGGCGGACTCGGGGTATGTGGTACGTGCTGAAATAATTTCGTTAATAAATTTTGGTGAGAGAGAAAATGTTAATTTACTTTGGAAACGTGTTTCACATTAATGTTTTAGAGGAGAATTAATTACGAAAATATATATATATATTGAATATTCAAGTTTTAGAAAACTTTACGGAGAGTGATTTCACGGAGAAGAAATTTTATGAACGAAATTTTGAATTGTGAAGAGAGTAATGGAAGTTGAGTATGAAACTTTCAGAATATTTATTACATATAAAAAGGAAAATTAGTGGAAAAGAGGGAATCAATTTAAGATTGGATTATTGAGTCATTTTTATTAGAATACTAACCGAAGAAAACACCGAGATGCACCCACAATAATATTACTATTTTATTCTTCCATGCGAATATAGCCACCTTCATAAACAAGTCTGCAGTTATAGTAATAAATATTAGTATATTATTTTTCTAATTATAGTTTCATAAATTTTTTATTATAAATTGAGGTTATAAAAACATTATTTCATTATCGTTCTAATATCAGATTTGATTTCACGGTTTTCACGACCACGATATATTTATTAAGCGGTTATCACGATATAATAATTAGCCGCTTACCACGATATATTAATTAACCAGTTGCCACAATATACTAATTAGCCGCTTACCACGATATATGAATTAACCAGTTGCCACGATGTATTAATAAACTGCTTACCATGATATATTAATTAACCAGTTCGTTATCCTGAGTATAAGATATTATGTATTGCTAAACATGTACCAAATAATTGTGTTGCTTTGCTTCTGATCTAAGAAATTATAAATAAACCCTTTCCCATATATTTACTTGTTTCCATTTTATCTTCTTTCTCTCATAATTTTAACATATGAAATATTCTTGATATAAAATAACCACTCTTATTTTCGTTTGTTTTAATTACATGCATTATGTACTTTTTTCCACCAAAAAATTACTTAAATAACAACAATATAATTATATCTCTTTAGCTGGGTCGATTTTTTTACAATTATACTAAATTGAAAATGTATTATCTACAGATTAGATTAGAAGGATAGGTAGAAAATATTCATGAGCCAATCTCTGAACTGGAGTAGATGCAGAAGACCTGAAGCAAAATTGGTATCGATGGACAGAATTACATCGACAAGGAAAAATTCCTTAAGAAGAAGAAGAATACTAGATTAATTTTATTTATTTATTTATGATACAATTCGGTACTTAAAAATGTTGAAAGCAATATGAGATTCTCTGAAATATTGCGATAATCATGATCATAAAAACATGATTAAAAAAATTGTACCTTAATTAAATTAAAAATTCATTGTGAATATTTTACACATAAATTTCACGTTTCATCATCGGAGCTCGCATCTGTTCCGAGGAGATGGCACGTTTCACGTTTTATCTACAAGTATTCATAAAATTTCCTGCAAAATCTGGTGTAACTTATCACAGAAAGCATTTAACGACATCGGAATTTGTTTGACAACAAAAACATTAAATCTAACACTTAACTATTATAATAAATTTTCCATTGTGTGTACCAAGACTAAATGAACTCAATGTGATTTTAGCTGCTGCAGATGGTTGTGGTGAAGTATTATTACGAGCGTCCATTTATTCAACACAATACTACCATTCTCAGAGTCACTGTCCCTTGTATAGCGTGCTCCTTTCAATTCAAGTGAATCTTTCTTACTTTCAAGTTACTCTGATTCTAAATGTATTTTTTTCTTATATTGTGAGACCTTTAACCTGACAGTAAGATCTATAAACATCTGTGAGACGATTTAATAAAAAATATTTGTTTTATTGTATTACATTCAATTTCATCACATATCACTTAAACTTTATTTACTGTATAAAGATCTCTTGAATATAACTTTTTAGTACATACTATAAAAAAATGAAATAAATCAAAATAACATCGTAAACAAATCAAATTAAAAATGAATAATGGGAAAATAAACAAGATATGAAAAATAATAATATATATAGCGTAATTAACAATCTTGTCTTCAATTTATAATGAATACAAACGAATATATCATAACCTTAACCTCGTCACAGAGAATATGATTAAAAAAGGATCGTTTAGATGTTTTGATCATAAAGAACAGAATAATTAGGAGAGAATAATAAGAGTGATATATGACGCACGTGTAGATAGCACGAGAAATTAAGGACGCCCGGGAAAGACTTGGCACGACCAGGTAAACCAGATACTGGAAGATGGTCTTGTTAGAAACCTTAATAATCGACGAACTTGCATGAAAAGGTGTATGAATGTGGATGAGACGAGAATTGTGTGTCAGAATAAAAGAGTGTGGCGCTTTATCCTCTCTGCCTACCCCCGCGAAGAAACAGCGTGATGGTAAGTTAGTTATGTTAGTTACTTACATTTTAGTATACTTTTTGGAAAAATTTTGCCATTATTGTTTAAAATATGTAATTATTTTAGTATAAAATGTTCCCAAGAAACGTCACATTTAAAAAGCTCTAGTGCAAATATTATTTTGGTCGGTCAATCTCTTTATTTTATCAATTTTTCGAAAAACTTAATTTATTCTCAGCACTACCGTTAACGACTGGAAGTGAAATTATTTTTGCGTCAAACACATCAGAAAATATTTCAAATTAAAAAAAAAACACTTCTTCATCATTGAATTTTAATATCCATAAAATTGATACGATTCTATTTAAAATTGAAAAAAATTATGTTCCGTGTCTACGTAAAAATGATAAATATGTTATATATATTTTTAATTGTCACAATAAATTTACTTATTTTATTATGTAAGTAACAAAATTCTTCTTTTCAACAATTAAACTAATATGTATTATTTTTTCGCACAATGTACGATAGCTGTATAAATGTTCTTCTCGCATGGTCATACATACGAGTAAAATAAATAAATATATTATTTATTCAAAATGCTGATGTAGGGCGTAATTTGATTTGGTAATTTTTCTAAAAAATTTCCATCATCTCCGTGATGTTGGCAACACTGCTGATAGGAAAACGGGGGTAGCTTTAGGGGGTGGCAATCGATTGATCGGCCGCGGGGGATGTTCCCCCCGACCCGTCCCCTGCCGCAGCGAGACCTCTGAAGGGGTGTGAATCTGCCAAAGGCCGGAATTAACTGCCGGTAAAACGAAATAAAAGATTTGATTTGGCATCTGGATTTATTAATTCATTTTAAAGGAAGACGTTATCTAAGAAATCTTTGGAACATTTTATATATTGAATCAACTGATTAGTTTTGTAACAGAATTCTTTGATTTCATTTGAATTTGCAAGAATGATATTTTTTAACGAATTTTTCATTTATTATTACAAAATTTTAATAAATAGAAGTAAGTATATAAATAAATTAATTTGATTTATTTATAATGAATAGTAATGTAATTAACATAATATCTTCATATGGTTATCAAAGTTTTCTTTGATGTCTACACATCTTCTTATACAATTTATTATTCTTTAGAAATAAAAGGATTTCACATGAAAATTAATAACAATTTTAATTCAATATAACGAACTTCGCCTTAAGTTTTAAGACGTATATTACCTTTGTAAGAAACTTTGTTAAATAAAGCTAAATTATTTTAAAAAACCCACAATATTTTCTGTATTTTTAACCAAATGCGATACTGTGAAATGTGTTACAATATTAAAAACTATAAAATAAACATAAATATAGAAAATAATTATTATTCAACGGTAGTTTTTATAGTAAGTATTATACATTACATAAAATTTAAATAAATTTCCTAAATGTTTTCTATACTATGTTGATTTTAAAATTTAAAACGACAAAATATAAATTTTGATTTAAAATATTTCTATTAAACTAAATTAATAATTGTACTGAAAATCATATTTCATTTGATTTTTAATCATAATAAAGCTTTTCTAACTATAACCTTATAATATACTAAAAGTATATTCTTAAATAATGCACGTCTACTAATACAACACACATCCATAAATGGACTTATACAGTCAACACTGAGTCATTTATGAATACAACGTATGTATAATATAATTATTGAATTTAACCCATGATTGATGTTTACTGTTATTTTTTACTGTTTCAAGAGCTATAATTTATCCATATTTTTGTTTATCTTAGTTTATACATGCTTCAAGAGCCATAGTTAAGCCATCTTATTTTTTCTAAAACTACACAAATCATTTGTATAAATAATTGTATTTTACCAGTTTGTTATATTTGTGTGCGTAATTATTTTAAATATGTTATTATACTTACTGTATTTATAATACACAAGCACCTGAGTTAATAATTTTACTTAATTTTAGAAGTATTCATTTGCAAGAATATATCATACACTAAAAATAATCGCCACACACGACGAGTATAATTTAAATTTTTTAGGTGTTCATGCATTTGCTGAAATGTTCCAGAATATTATTATTATTTCAGTTAATGAGAAAACTAATATAGTACAAATTGAACTAGTATATCAAGAAATTATCATTAATTTTTTTACGATTAATTATATTACATATTCTTAAAATTATAATATTCATGGAGTAAAATTTCCATTAGATTCACTTGTGAAAAATGTAAGAGTTAATATTTTTTTAAAATATAAATGTAAAATTAACGATGAGGAAGAAAGAAAAATATACCAAGAGACTATAATCAAAAACTATATAAATCAATTGAGTACAAAGTGGCGGCTCAACTGACTATATTTGACGGCGGAAAAAATTTTAGGGCTGACCAAAACCTTATTATCATTATTCTGACCGTTTAAAAATAGCCATAAGACTACTTTAGTAAAAAAAAAATTAAGGAGGAATGGGGGAGCTAAGATCTTGACACATCAACAATGTAAAAGTAAAAGTTGTGTGTCCGTTAGGTTTGTTAGTAGATTTTGTGACAAGATTAGAGTATATTTTGTGTTTATTACCATAATGCAGCTACAGAGTGGATCTCATGTAAATGGAGTCATTGAGCCGATGGTGGCCTAGAGAAAATAGATTCATTATGTTAATTTGCACCAATTAGCAAATACGGGGGATGCTGTCCATGCTACCCCAACCCTTCCGGCCCGATTTACATGTTTAAACTTCCTGGAGATACAGAGT
Organism: Eubasilissa splendida; assembly: GCA_031772225.1. NCBI lineage: Eukaryota > Metazoa > Arthropoda > Insecta > Trichoptera > Phryganeidae > Eubasilissa > Eubasilissa splendida. Next base: position 10,190,349 of record CM062859.1, read on the forward strand.
AGAAAGAAATGAACCGTATTTCCAGCACTTTTTCCAAGTATTCCCGGCTTCAATTGGTGAGAAAAAAATCATAAACACTTAAATAGGACTGATGTATTTATGCGCGGTATTATTAATTTGATTTTATTATGCCGCACATGATTAACAGCTTAGAAATAAAATACAAGATGTTCAGATTCATGCATTATAAATATAATTTTAATGGTATTGGTATGTTTTTCATGAAGTTTTGTTTTTTTTTTTAAATATACCAATCGACAAATTAATTGTAATGTCCTTGGAATAGTGGGATGGTGTGTGTATGTGTGTATATATGCCGCACCGCCAGTGCGGGTATGTGTGGCTATAAAGACGGCGCGCAGGAATGCGCGCGTTTATTTTATCTATGGTTTATCGGCTTAATAGTTCAACCTATAATAGTGATATACCTTGTACTAAATTGTAGCTTATTGTAATAAAAGATGAATTGTTACAAAGTCTATTTCTTGGACCTTCACATTACGAGGTGTACACTAAAGACGTACTAAGAAATTAAGTACGAAATATTAATTTTAAAAATTAATAATCAAAATTTGATACATGAATTAGAAAATTATGCATTTAATCAAATAATATAATTTAACATTGGAAGACAATTTTATTGAAATTATATGTTTATATTATAGTTTATTTAAACATTATGTTTATATTATAGATAGAAAACAGAGATACTAATGAGAGTTTTTTTTTAACTTATTTAAAAAATTTTTGTCTTCGTAAATAGATTTTAATTTAAGGGATCGTAATTTTTTTATAAAATCTAAATAATAATATTAATTTTCCCTCGATCCCTACATTGCTTACTATTTCTCATGTTTATGAGAAAGTATATTTTTTATACTTCTAGAGCATGCTTTCAAAAAAGATATATACGATGATCAATCTATTTCTATACCCGCCAGACTGCTTTATTTTAAAATGGTATATTCCCAACTTACTACTCACAACTACCTGTTATGCATTGAATTAATTTATTATTACTTATCTTTTAATCGAAAATAGTCTTTGTGTACTGGTTTCGTGTTCATAAATTGGAGAAAAAACAGTATTAATAAATTGTCTTCAATTTTTCAATTCAAGATTTTTATTTTTTATTTTTTTGCTTATAATTAATTTTTAAGCTCACACAATACCATTGAATTGAATTAATTCGTGACTACATATTCTCTTTCACTGTTTATTATACAGTTTTACTTAAATAATTTAATAGATTTGTATCCAAAAAGCATGTTCTTTATTAATTCACTATTCACTGATAAATTAAATTCTTTCATTATTATGTAGAACACATTCTTATTGTGAAGTTGTGTATGATATTGTAAATACTAATTAAATGTATTAATTAGAAAGATATACATATAAAATTATATTTGCATTCTACATTTTCTCAGTTAACAACTGTAACTGAAAAAAACTGTCAACCATACAAAATGCAATTGGCCCGTTTGGACACAAATTATTTAAACATTAATATTTAAAATATGAATTAAATATATTAATTAGAAAGATATACATATAAAATCAATTTTATCGAAAAATATCGTTATTGCACCGGGATTCGAACCTGGATCTCTTTCTAAACCGGGGAAGGTGCACTATTCAATATGCTACAGCGACGATATTTTTGGCGAAAAAATTTTGAACCTATATGTTACCTTTTTGGTATTAATACATTTAATCGTTTCATTATTTGAAAGAGCCTGTAAGAATGCGAAAGTACCCAAAACAATATTTTGTTCAAGGATACAAAAGCACTTAGTCGAAGTAAGGGACGGAGGGTAATAAAAACCAAGTATTGTTAGACGCAGGTGTACCGACGCAGCGTGGGTACAGTAATAAAGAAAGCGGCATACTAAAGTCATGTAGGCAAATGCACCTTAAGGGATGCATCACCTTAGGCGGGTCAGTTTTCCCATATTCTCGGCCGGGAGAACTGGCTCCATAAAGACGAGATTTTATTTTCAATTAGAAAATATAATCATGTCTCTAAAAGTATCAATCATGCGCTTTATAGATTGTGATTTCGGAGAAAATTTAAACTCTGCGCCTCGAGTATAAGCTTTACGGAATCTCAAATACCTTTGAGTAATCTGATAGCAGATGCTAGAATTATCAATTCATTTTCATTAAATTTTGGACACATTGATACACATTCTTATTGTGAAGTTGTTAATTCATATTTAAAATATTACAACTTCACAATAGGAATATGTTCTCCTAATAAACATTAATATTTAATTACATTTGTCTTAACATCAAATTGCACAGCTTTTCAATGTGTAAATCTATAAAATCTAACTAAAATCACATTATGATTATATGAGCTGTTTATTTAAATATAAATTAAAAGCATGTACATTTTGACTCGGAACGTGCGGAAAGGGAATTGAGAAAATAGCAAACGTGCAAATATGTAAACGGAACTTGTGCATTTGAAACAATCGAAGCGTTTACATTAAGGACGCAATTAAAACATATTGGTAATTGCTTTGGGAATTTGTTCGTATAAGTACAAATTTGATGTCAGGAAGTTGAGAAATAAAACATCACATAAGAAATTTAATACCTATCTGAAATGTTTTGAAATAAATCGGAAACCAAGCATTTGTATAAAATATCGTATGAAAATAGTAGATAATATAAAGAATAACGTTTATTATAATACATTTAAAATTAGTATTCATACAAACTGTAGTTATATTTAAAATTAAAATATGCGTCGTGCTCAACATAAATATGCAAGGCAAGGCATATGATAAAGAAAATATACTACTAAAGAAATATTATATTATAGTATTATATACGTAGAAAAAGAACAGCTAGCTATTAGAAAATTAAAATAAAATGCTACTTTTGACTCACTGGTGTGATTGTGATTGATATTCGATAACACTAGTGATTGAAAACTGTGACTGTGATCACAGTTTTATTACTAATACACATGCGCCACACGACATCCCAATACACGAAATAAATGAAAAAATAAAATAAAACGTAATTTTGAGCATATTTACTTATTTTATTCAAACTTTTTTTAGGTAAAAAATATATAATTAATATATAACTAATTTAATATCACCACAAAGAGAATGAAAACCGTAAAAAAGTTTATTTTTCGGGTCACATTCTCAGCATTTCGGGTCAAATGCGTAAAAGGTTTTGGCAGAATCTACTAGATGACGCTTATCACGAACTATAACGTTATTTCTTCATGAATATTTTCGTTTCATATGCACATGCGCCGAATCACGGTTCACAACCAAATGTAAATAATATAATAAAATGAATCGCTAATCACGATATTTCCAGATATTCAATCACTGATAGTGAGTGAGACTAACGGTTCATAATTTTGAGGTTATCACTATTGAAGGAGGTTCGATTGAAAATTTTATATAGTATTCTATTTTAACTAGTATATAAGATTTTATACATCTATAATAATACAATATTATATTATGGTTTCATGGGTATTCAAAATCGTTAGATAATTAATATCTAAGACTCTTCTGGACATTTCTGCCAGACATAATCAGCTTTTATCGTGACCCGAATTTGGGTGTTCATGTTTTCACATTAAAGTGTCCAGAATCGTCAGCTACGACAAAAATCTAACTCGTGATAGAATATCGTCGAAGAATTTAAAAATTATTTTTGTTATTTCAACAAAATATACTAAGTACTCGTATGTTCACAGTTTTTCGTAGCGCGCAATATGTATGTATATTATTATTTTTAAATATGACGTATTATGAATAAATATATATATATTTTTAAATAATTAGCGCAAATGGAGAACGCGCTTCCCCGAATATGAAATTTGTCTGTATATCTTTCTAATTGATTCATATAATTTGTATTAAAATACCACAAAACTATGTTCTAAAAATGCAACTTAATAACAAAAATTGTGTTCTCCTTAATATATATATAAATAGTCTATATATAGTATAATATATGTATATATATAATATACAGTCTTATAATAAATAGCTGCTAGTTATATTTAATTAAAACTCTATATAGCATTCAGTTGTTTATAATTTATAAACAATGTAAAATTACTCTTATGAAAAATATCGTGTAGTATTTTCCTAAAAATAAGAGAACTAACATCGTGCATGACTGCCATAGCAGGAATCAAAAAATATATAAATAAAAAAAGAGTTATTTTTTAATTATATTAATCCACATTTGTTTCCTGCAAATTAATATGATTTAATGAAAAGGTTTTTTTTTTCAATATGCGTGTATATATATTGCTACTCAACCAGCCTGTCGGAACGTTACTGAGTGTCAATGTATCTTTGATTTTATAATATTAATTCAAGAATTGTATACGATTTTTGATAACACACCATAAAAAATTCTACTGCAAATAAATAACTTTATCGCAAGGCATTTTGGAGTATTTAATTTGTTTTATTATTTTTTGATTAATTTTTTATTGTTATCCAATTTAGTCGCATCCAATTAATTCTAGTTTGATTAATTAAATTCTGATTGTTGAATTGTCCTTTTCTCATTTCCGTAACGAGGCGCAAGGGACGTCCGATCGAATTTAATCATTAATCAGTCACTGACAATTTCTCCAATGGCACTATTAATCACATCTTATTAAATTATTTGTATATTTATATTCTGCTGATTGTCTATGAGAAAATAATTTGAACCGTAAAATATTTTAAATGAATTCTTTAAGAGATTTTTTCGGGTTTGAATGATTCTTCAAGTTAAGTAGAATTAGATTCAGGTAGCATCGAGAGATCGTACAATCCACGCTAGCGCTACGTACGACTCGGCCGCCATACCATTAACTAATCCGACGTCCTGAGTGGAAGATACATCCGTATCGCTATAGACCGTTCAGAAATAAAACGTCACTTTATAATAGAAATTGCTTTTTTGTTATGTTCCTTTTTCCGTATATACGCAAGAAGAATCATCGTCTCATCTTTCACATGAGATGAACCTATCTCATCATCAGATTATATCTGGATTTTAGAGAGCATCTCCAGAGTGGATTTTTTTTATATATAAAGTATCTCAGGGTTAGAGTAATTCAGTAACTTATTATTTTGTAAATTGAGTTAAAATACTGTTTTATTTCACTATATTTTATTATGTTAAACGTAAGAATGTTTTTGGGAACATCTTCCCATTATCAATATTATAATTCAACTAAAATTAAAAACACTTTCAGACAGTACTATATGGTGTGTTTGGAGTTAACGGAGGTGGAAAAATGTTCTAACGTTTAACACAATAAAATATAGTGGAATAAAACAGTGTTTTAACTCAATTTACAAAGCAATCATGGAATTCCACAATGTTTCACTAAAAACCTTTGTATAGTTATCACATCATTTTTTTTATTTGATGAAGAACACGTTAATATTGTGAATAAAAAATTAAAAGTATGTTTAACACAGAACGAACATTGCGTTTTTTGGGCGGAGTACATCATCAGTACTGATGTCGACGATCAGGGTCGCTGATAAAGTCAGCCCTTATGATGAACCCTGCAATATGACCATCAAACGTCGCCCAAATAGATCGAAGACACATGGCAAAATAACCCAGAAAACATTAACATAGAAGACTTTGAACGAATGTAAAAACCTGAGAACATTTTTAAAAATAAAATACCTTTCCGATTGTGGTGTAATATTGAATTAAACCTTACTTTGATTAACTGTTTGAAAACAATCACTTTATTTAATACGTAATATGAATAAAACTCAATTATCAACATTTGAAACAAAAACGTTTAGGGATATGTTTTTATTATTAAGGAGAACACATTCTTGTTGGGAAGTTGTAATTATTCAGAAAATAGGTCTGTGATATTTTTTAATATAAATTAAACGTATCAATAAGAAAGATATACAGATAAAATCAATTTGTCGAGAAAATACTTTTGTTGCAATCGAGATTCGGATCTTTTCCTATCCGGGTAAATGCGTTAACCGATGTTATAATTCCAAAAAATTAATTTAATTAATTCCGGCGTTTCCTATCGGATAACTCAAAGATGTTTGAGATTCCATAAATATAAAGAACATGGCTTTCAAATAATGGAACGACAGATGTATCAATTTGAAAGTGCAACACATAAGTTCGAAAATTTGTCGTCAATCGGTTAATGCATTTCCCCGGGTAGAAAGAGATCCAGGTTCGAATCCTGATAGCAGCAACAATATTTTTTCGATAAATTGATTCTATATATATATGTCTTTCTAATTAACATATTTAATTTGTAATTACGATGTACCTATGTTTTGATCTAGAATACCATAAACAATTGATTTTTATGTAATCATCTTTATCGTCATATCAGCTTACGCCTGTTCACTACAGGCACCCCCTATTTCTTTCTACTTCTCTCTATTTTGTACTTTTCCCATCCATACGACTCCAGCATGTCACCACACGTCGTCAACCCATCTCAACGACGGTCTTCATTTTCATTTATTTACGGTTCGAGAATGTCATTGCTGTAGTATTTTGGACCAATATCATAATATTATATTATAATTCTCAGTAAATTGTATGTTGGCCGATTCCATAATTCTCCACATATCTGATATTATATACCCATCGCGCATAAATAAAAGTTAAGTCAACTAGAGAGATAAATAGATTTTATCTGTATATCTTTATTATTGATACATTTAATCTATATAAAAAATATAACAGAACTATGTTCTAAAAAAACTTCAACTCCACAACAAAAATATGTTCTCCTTAAAAATTAAATAAGGTAAGTGTTGAAAATTCGGTGCATTGCTATTATTATCCTAGTATGTATATGAAAAACTTTATCATGAAGAAATGCAAGTCCCCACCACTCGTGAATGCGAATTCATCATTTTTCAGCAGGCACAACGATAATTCGAGCTATTTTATATTGTTTGAATGTTTTAAAAATAAACCTACTCCACAACACGTGAATTCACATTTTTTTTCCGCAAAGCCTCCACACAACAAAATGGCTGCCTCTCACGTTGCAATAATTGTTTAGTAACGAATTGCTGCGGAGCCTTAACAACTTCACTGGGTCAAGTGATCATTCTGGATAAGGGTTGCAGTGCTGGCAAACAATCAAGCGGGGTTGCGCTAATGGGGGCGGTGGTACTGTGAGAAAAGACTTGCAAACATTTTGTTGATGAATATTTAAAAAAATTCTTATTTCACCCAGATAAAATGTTAAACTGTTCTTATTATTTGTTTTGCTAATTTCAAAACAATATTTGTCACCAGTCATTCTGCAGGCGAGTCACTAATACTGTAGCGAAATTAATTCGACACCATCACATTTCTGGCGAAGCAATGTTTGTATTTTATTTTAAACCACAAGTATTAGCGGTTTTATTTAATAATTTATGATAAAATCAAAATTTAAGCAAAAATTACATTTCAATCTATGATTCTCTATTATTGTTCAGGACTTAATCTCATCTTTCAACCAATTTGTCGATGGCTTTTCTATAAAAATCGGCTGGTCTGGTAACGAAATATTTATCGAGCCAATTTTTAAGGCCATCGTCGTTGTTGAACGTAACGCCACGTATTTGATTGGAGATCGACCGAAAAATGTGATAATCTAACGGAGCGAGGTCGGGACTACACGATGCGGACTGATGGATGCAACAGAATTTTCCAGTTGAGCATATTTTGAACTATTTGAACCTATTTCTTGACACTTCATTATTTAAGCCAAAAAACTATAGGATACAGGAAAACAGTGACACTGACACTTTTAAAGCAGAAAAAAATGCTATCGAATAGTATGTAATTTTTTGTCACAAAAAACAAAATAGCATTTCAAAAAAACGCAGATATGACTTAATATTTTCGTGTTATCTTCAATCGCAGCAATGTGGTTTTTATTTTTATTGCACAACTACAGCACATATAAAGGTGTTTCTGAACTTGGTACAAAAGCTTTTGACTTAACATTATCGTGTCTATAATCATACACATTATCTTATATACTATATTCTAATATCCTTCTGTGTGTCACGAAAGCTGAACATGCGGAAATAGATAAAGCAAGTTGACAAGTTTAAATACTTCATACCGGAATAGCGATGAGAGACAGGAAGGTGAAATAGACAAAAGAATCGATGCTGCTTTATGGATAATGCTTTGATAAAAAAAATGCGTGCAATGTGTCAAAACCAAACTGACAGATTTAAAGGCGCACTTTGATATACAGTTACCAAATATAGATTCTTATGATCCGTGTCTACTGACCGAGTGACTTACGAATCGTCACCGCATATATTTTGCGCGAAGATTAGACTGACCCATCTAGTAAACACGTATCTTCATCGACTCGCAGAAATTAAAGTCTCATTTAGAGATCATCAAGGATATAGGCGGAGTATGCAGACTACCGAAATGAGTTATCTTAGGGGAGTAACAAAAATAAAATTATTGGACTGTGAGAAATGATGTGGGAGACCTGACAAAGAGCCTCCTACTAATAGTTCTACATATAGAAATACTTCAATTAACGTGGCTTGGACATTTATTTCGAATCCCAGAGGAAAGACAACCTTCTTGGCAACTCCAGAGGGTGGGTTATCCCAGACTAAGCTGGTTCCCGCTTAAACATTGAATCTCATTTAGAAAGCGAGTGTTCCTATAAAATCCCCCCCTTCTTCCACCCGTTAAATAGAAGAAAACCACAAGATTTATTCTGCCTCTATATTTTTTTTAATAACTTGGTTGACCCGCTCTATTATTAGAACAAATAACTTTAAACTGTCCCACACATCCAACACGTTCAAATGATCTATTTTATCTGAATTTTGGCAGAACAAATTACTTAAAAAAATGTTTTATGACCCGCTCTGTGTCAAAATATAATATCGTAAATTCTTCTAATAACTTGGACATTTTCAACGATAAATTGCTTCCCTTTAAAATTAAACTACGTCAACTTTTTAATAACTATTGAAATAAATTGTACATGTATGCGTATATATATATATATATATTAGTATAGGAATATGTATTAGTATATACTTTCTAATGCAATAAGGAAATTATTATTTTATTGCATCCTTTTTTTATCCCCTCCCCATCCACTCCTCTTTAAACAGCGTAAAAAAAAGTTTTTGTTTTTTCATTTATTAATATGTAGGTACTGTTTTTTAATTTAATAATTTGTATGATATTTTAAGTTTAATCAGCTGAGAATAAACTTACACCTGTCTTCCTTTATATATTATGTATTATATCATAAGTTATGTCATAAATTTTTTCTGTATGTTTCTCATAAATAAATAAAACAAATAAAATTAACAACGAGAACTGAGCCTCCGACTCCTCAGATGGGGACGAAAATAGTGATGATGAGCATTGGATTGGAGTGAAAAGTCAATGTCCTTTGAAACAAACGAATTAAGCGGTGTTTAGGCGTTATATATGCTTTGGTAGGTAGGACTGATTTGGAGCTTGACTATGCGCATTATATTTGTGTAAATTTAAACATGAATAACAATGGACCTGCTTCTGTTCAGATGCGGTTGAAGACAGACATATTTTTCGGCGGTGTATACGAGATATGAATCGTGATGAAGGATGATTTTTGTCAGTTTGTCGGATGTGTTCAAGTTTCGGAGGCTGGCCAGTTAACTGTAACAGTTAAGTTAACAGAATACTGCTGGCCAAGTATCGATCATCATAAAAGACCAGCGATTTGCAGCCAAGTTAGGCAGGTTAGTGTTTTTACTTACATAATTTGGATGGGCATATTCAAACTAAACCAATAGAAAACAAGGACCTAGCTATCGAAGGATAATCACGGCGATAAGCGGATATGTGACCTTTTTGTTGTTAATGCATATTTTTCAAACAGAGAACGGGAATTGTTTATTTTCTGTTTGAAAAATGTACCATTAATTTATAAAACATAGTATTTTGGTATATTTTTCAAATAGAAAACAAACAATTCCGTTTCTTTTGTCAGAAATTTGGACACAATAAAGTTACTGTACTTATAGGTAGGCAAATCTATATTTGCATATATCCTAGAACAAATTTTCAACACTAGTTTGTCAAATAAGAATCTGTTATGAGTTCCAATTATTATTTTGAGTTGACTTATGACTTAGATATATTCACAGTGGAAAATGTTAAACATAAAAACGTATCTACTAAATGCTATGTGATTTGGTACATTTATTTTTATTTTAACACGAATCAAATACGCTTAACCTAAAAATATTTCACATCTTAGAAGATTAAAATAATCTACCCGTTGATGACTTTATGACTCAACTAGGCCGACATCTGATAATAAACTTCGACGCCGCTTGTCACACACCATCATTACCATTTTAAAGATTATTTATAGGCCGCGTCGTCACCGAATTACTGACTGATTATGATATCACGGCTTAAAATTCTGTTGTCTTAGCCAGCGCCCGTCATTTATTTTAAAATCAAATTTGTTTAACACGAAAAAATATTCTGGTTCCCATGGCTTCATAGGAAGTTATGTCATTGCACTATTTCATAAATCAGAATGGATATAGTTATTTTAAATATGAATTAAATATATTAATTAGAAAGATATACATGTAAAATCAATTTTATCAAAAAATATTGTTGTTGCGCTACCGGGATTCAAACCTGGATCTCTTTCCAAACCGGGGAAGGTGCATTATCCAACTATGCAACAACAATAATATTTTTTGCAATAAATTTTCGAACCTATATGTTATCTTTTTATTATTAAAACATTTAATCGTTCCATTATTTGAAAGAGCCATCTACCTTATATGTATATCTTTCAATTAACATATTTAATTCATATTTAAAATATCACAGACCTTTTTTCTGAATAATTACAACTTCACAATAAGAATATGTTCTCCTAATGATGTAGTTATTCATTACGGTAATTTTTTTTTCAAAAAACAAGAACAAATTACCTATCCCTTAAATATACTCGTCATTATCGTGAAAAATTATCAAAAAATATTTTATTTAGTATGAAATACATATGTACATATTTTAAAGTACTAGTGAGCTTCTATAATATAGAACACAGCATTTTCTGTGGTGATGAATTAGAACATTTCACCAGACGACGGGCATTGTTTTTTTTTTTTACTTTATTTTTACCACAGGATAAAAGCGTAAAGCTAGCTAAGCGCTGAAAGCCTACACAGTTTGCTGTCGCTTGCATCCTCTTTAATCCAATTCTGGCTTGTATAGCGGTTAATCCTACAACCCTGAATAGAAGTGTAAAAATGCCAACCTGTACTGCAGACACCGGGAAATGCAGGCAGCGTTATGCATTATTGTTAACAGTGTTATTAAATAAGTAAGTACCTTTCCAGAGGCGTCAAATAGGCTGAGAATAATTATAATTTCTACAAAATAAATTTAAATTACTCGTACATATTAAGTACGTTTGTTTATTTGAATCCAAGCGTAAATTAATCTTTTTTTTACTATGTGTTAAATAAAATCAACGAAAGACATAAGTATTAAGATAAATAATTACATAATTTTTATACGAACTAAATGTAACACTTTTCTCACTCACGCCGCGCGATACACGACTTCGATTGAACTGACGTGCTACGAAATGTTTTCAACTGCAGAGCGCATATCTGTATTTGAAACGATATTGAACATATGTTACGTTATGTTATTTTTATTATACTTTTATTCCTTAACTAAATTACTTGAAGAATTTACCTAGAATGATTAATGAAATAATATTAATATTTCTCCGCAGGTATACTATTTACTTACTAGTGAATGTTCAATCGTTATTTAAACCTTCATTGTAACTGCAATTGTTACGATGATTGGTAACTGAATATTTATAATTTTTCGAGCACCAACTTAAAAGTAAACCTCCGACAGATAAATCTTAGTTACCAATCATCGTTAAATCTTAGTTATCAATCATAGTTAAATCTTAGTTACTAATTATCGTTAAATCTTAGTTACATATCGTAATAATGTAATGATTAACCATCACTATTTATATCTAAAAGGTTCTGAAAGACATATTTCTCCCCAGGCAAAGTACCTCCAGTCCAAAACATAACCTTTTAGCAATACAGCCCATCGTAATTTTATAGCATTGATATTAACAGCATAATCTAAATCCTTGCCTAGAAGTATACTACTGATACTTTTAATATTAAAAATAAAACTTTATGGAAATATTTGTAGAGTCCGAACACTCGATGTACATTGTGATGAAGTGAAAACTATTAGAAACGTATGTAAATGAAACCAAAAATTTAATATTTTTTCTCAAGTTTCATTAGGTACATGCCGATAATAACACAACATTCAAGACTATCCGACGCTATCAGTTTTTGTTTACAGGAACGTACGCCTACCGTCAACTATAGAATAGCATGCAAACCGCGCCACGGCTACATAGTGCAGTGGCTGCATGGGCCGTCAACGCCCGATGGCCGCCAGCTTCATCCCACCATTTCTTCAGTGCCTCGGACTTATCAAGAGCTTTCACTTCGTTCTGCGATAATACCGTGTCTTTTCAACTCGATTGTTTCAATCAACCTTGTTATTTAATAAGAATAAATTCAGGATAAAAAATTAGTAGCGTTTCTATTCTATATCTGCCTGTTATTTCATTAATGTCCGTTATTCTATGTTTCGAACAACCGATAGATACACTTCTCTATACACGAACACCGAATGGAAATCCGATATAAGAAGGGGTTATCCATCGTATCTCAACCGTCTGATATTACCCTTATCACAAAACACACCCATTACCTTTCATTACAACACACTTTCTTAATCTCACAATAGTACCGAACACCAATTACATCTCATATCTTGCACCTCGCAGGATAGTGACATACTTTCATCTACATATTGATTACATATCATCTCCAGCACCAGTATTGCTATCTCTAGCTGACTGACACCGATACCGACAACATCTATATCCAGGGACCAGGCTTCAGCGGAGTGAGGCCGCGCCCAGTCTGGCTCGTCCTGAAAAGCACTGGTTTACAACGCCCGACGTACCGTCGACCAAGAACCGCGACCGGGACTGAGACCGAGCACCGCCGACTCGCTTCCTCTCACTTTTCATACTTCATTATTCTGTACTCTTCCTTTCCTATCCCTGACTCGCGCAGAGAGCGCGTTTCATTTATCACCGAAACCTTCCACACACCGCATTTCAACCACACATAACCTGGAGCATACAACCACAAGAAAATATGGATGGTTCGCCGATCTTCACTTCTCTCAACTAGTGTGATGATGATGAGGTCAGAAGAAATGAAACTCAGAAATATGTTCTTTCCAGAAACAAAATGAAGAATGAGTTTCCGTTCGCAGTGTATTTCGTTTTATTTCGTCACAAAACAAAACGTTCAATTCGTTCATATTTTTCCCACAATTTCAGCGAGCAAACACCAACGAGCGACAGTGAGATATATTTTATCAAAAAATGACAGTCATTGTTTGCCGAAATCTATCTCATGTTTATCTTGCGCCCCGCCGATGATTATATTTTTAAATTACTATTTCGTGCCCTATCACATCAATTTATTGGCGTCACCTCGGCGACCTCTCAATCCTGTGCGATGTATAACCATTAAAAATATAAAACTAATTTTTTCAAATAAAATAAAACTATTTTTGCAAAATTTTTCGTCTCTAAGAAGATCATATCCCAATATATTATAATTATTTAACAATTGAATTTCTTAGACTATTTTAGCGATTAAAAGACTTGGAGATGAATTATCGTCGATTGTTTAATAATACATTATTTTACCACAGATAAAGTAAAGTACAAAGTTTTTCACATCTCTTTGAAGAATTTCTTTGTATTTATTATAAAATTCTATCATTTGGATACATTACTCTCATTTTTCAACGTAGCTATTCACTATTAGTCGAAGTTTTTCGTTGAAAAATTACATTTCAGGGGATGATCCCAAACATTGGAGGTAAACGAATAAAATTTGTGGTTTTCACGTTATTCATCCTTTTGATTTTTACAATTTGTATGTTTTTGTCTATCAAACTATTCAACGGTAATTTGCAGCCGCTTAATGTCTAATTGTATTATCGTTTTAAAGTATTATTTCATAAATATATTTAGTACTTGAATTATACAAAATAAGTGACCAACATTATTAAAACATTTCAAATTCCCACATAGGCAGTGGGGAATTAGGACACGCCTCACTAAAATAAAATTATATAATGTATCTAATGTATATAATGTATCTTAAGGCCCGTGTCCACGATGACTAGTATTGAAACTTGGAGCTCTGATAGTCTGTTAAGGTGCATGTGTACTGAATACAGTGTTATCGAATCGATCAATGTAGTTTATACAAAGTTTTTTGATCATATCATAAATTGATTTTCTTTTTTTTTATAAAATAATTTTATTTTCCTTCTGTGTCACAATATATTTATATTCAAAAAAGTTATTATTAACAAATTATATTTAAAAACCACTGGTTCATGAAAGTCACAGTGGAAAACAAAGTGGACCAATATTGTAACGGGTGACTTGGCCCATAAAAATCTGTTACCCCTCAAGACACAATATCGAGGGGTGAAACCACCCCATTTCTTATTACTTCGGGCAGAGGGTACACCTTTGTGTAACTACAGGGATACACAAAATTAAGCAAAAGAATATCAAAAAATCTATACACTACTTATTAATGCAACATTTTTTTATTCGATATCGTGATTTTTTGTGCTATATTTGAATACATATTTGTTTGTCTTATCGTTTGATTTTAATATTTACGATTCTCTGAATAGGTATTTGAAATAGAAATTCTATTACTTACTGAATTGTAAGGCTTAAAATATCGGTCAAAACCTACCTATATAAAGAATATCTTTTGAACTATAAAAGACAATATTATATAGTATATTGCTGGAAGAAAGTTGTAATTTTTTACGTTAATAATCCAACCCTTAACGAAATACTACAAAGAATATCAAGACATTTAGTAAAAAAATGAATTCGTATTATTGTTTAAATAAAACATATTGTTCAAAATACAATAATTGTTTCAAATTTATCAGTGGTTCAATATGTATACGCAATTTTGTAACTTAAATTATTATTATTAATCAAAATAACTCCGAATATTTTTTATAAATATTATTTATGTTATGGATAAAACTCTTTATTGAAAGCTTTGATACTCAAATGTCTATAAAATACCGGTTCGACGAAATCCACCTCGATTAAAAACCGAGAGAGTTTTAATCAACCCTGTCCCGATTGAGATTAAGGCGTTGAGAAAGGCATTAAGGAAGCCGGCCGAAGGAATCGCCGTAGAGATAGCGATTAATGATCCAGAAATAATTTTTATCATAGCTCCAACCCAAGCTATTAAATGCCGAGGATTTCTTTCCCGGCAAGTTTTCATATTTTCGCAATGGGCAAAATATGTGCTGATAACGCCGAAATCAAAAGATTTATCATTCTTTCAGGGATATTTCTTTGATAAAATCTTATTATATATATACCTGTTTTTCTTTTGGAAAAATTTATTTAGTGCTTTGTTGGACGTAAAAATATAATCTGGTTTAAATCGTGTGAGAAAAATTGAATTTATCAATGAAAATGGTGTCACTGTTAACCCTAGAGTTTTACCAGGGATTCTCAAAATACATAATCCCATTTAAAAATATCGTAAATTATAGAAATGACAAACTAAATATTATCAGTACATATACGCCAACCGATAATATAAAAATTACGTTTCTAATATTTTTTACGTAAAAGAATTTTGGTTATTATTTTCTAGAATACTATTTACAAGTCAGTAAAAAACGGGTCGCTATATATTTTATTTTATTAATATTATATATTTTATTAAAATATCATTGTATACAAATTATAAATAAATAACTCTTGCTTGAATTTAAATAAACCAATAAAATAAATTGAATAAACCATAAATATATTATATTGTATTAACATATTATATTATTTAAAATATACCAACATTAAAATTTCATAAAACAAAACTTTGAATTATTTCGTTTTATAAAATTGCATTGCAAATATAAACCGAGTGACTGGAGTACCTTTTACGTCGTCAAAACGGCGTGAATATTTTTTTTCCATTTTCAAACAGTTTTGCCTTTTGCGTAAGGTAAGAGTTTATATTTTCGACCAATAGGGTGCTCAAGATGGCGTGATGTAGTTCCAACGGCCGACGCCAGAGTGTCTTCCTGTTGATCCTTCAGGCTCTACAGACCTTCGGGCTCTTGAGGGTTGCAGCTGCGAATGTGAAGATATGAGGTGATGATGAAGAGGCAGCTGCAGACAGTTTACGATGCAATAACAGAAATACTCAATTTATGATGTTAATTTTTATTTAAAATTAAAATAGCATTCTTAAATTAAATACATTTATGCATCACAAAAATTGAAATTTCATTATTCTCTTTATATATAAAATAGCTCGTCACTACATCTTGTGAAGTTTACTATTTGTTTTCCTGTATTTGAATAAATACTTCACCATACATTTTATTTTACAGTACCTACCCTGACGAAAAAAAAATTAAATATAAATATAAACTTTAAAAAAATCGTTTTACAATTAAGTAGTTTTTGATATCAGCATAATTCTTTAAACAATATATAAAATTATTTTTAAATGTAACAACAAAACAGCAAACAACATTTTATGTATTCTTTGAATGGAAATTCTTTGTTACAATACCAAATCTCTTGTTTCTTGCATTTACTTCTGTACTTCGATATAAAGTTAGCAATTCATCGAATAGATCTCAATCCGAAATTCAAGTAGAGCGCTTTATAAGAGTGCCGGTAGAGGGCATTAAAGCTGTTTCTAATATGTATCCACTTCCGATCTGAACACCGTTCGTCTAACACCTTTAGCTTCGGAAACTTCCGGCCATTATTACCCCTGTGGAGGGCGAATCCTCCTCATCGATTGTGGAATTTCCACATGTTCGTTCCACCCTTCCTAGAGGCAAGGGGGAACTTCTCAACAGTCGTGAAAAACGTCCGTTTACGGAACACAAACTTGCGGAACAGAGTTGGCTCTTACCATCGTTGTTCGCCTTTGAAGTCAGTTTGTCAGAAAGCATTTCAGCGATCGGGGGAAAGGTATCGAGTTCAGTTTATTCAAAGTATCCCAGGTATTGACAAGTCTGGACCGAGTGTACTCTAACTTTTTTATCAGAAGCATTTGAAATAAATTACATTTTAACTACTTAATTTTAAAAAAATAATTTAATCGTATTTCGTAAAATACACAAATTTCTGTAATGCTCCGTGAATGAGATTTTCGACAGATACAAATTTTGCTTCCACAAAATTTTTTGGAGACAACTCTCAATTTGTCTCAGAGATTTTCCATCTCGCGCCTTACTCCACGCTCGTTACGCATATCAAACGTCAAATGTCATCATCGTTTGTCAATTGAGTAATTGTAAATCTCACCAGCAGCAGTTAAAACTGAATAAATGTTTAGCAATGTTAGAATATGTCCAAGAACACACAATTACTGGATTTTCACCTACAAAGGCACTGTTATTAAACAAATAATCGATATATCTCATAAAGACGAAACTATTTTTTATCATATTTAATGGAAATACATAGAAGTATGGTTAATTACATTGATTTTTCAGGCGTATTCTAGTATAACGTGTTAAAAACATTTTACAAATAAAGAATATTGCTTTAAATAATTTCAAAAAATAATTAGATTCTCATTGTGACATATATGCTGTTTCAGGTAAATAATTATCAAATTTAGTCCATAGATGGCGATAGTGTAGTGGTACTCGAAGTGTTTCCACATATTAACATATATACAACTTACAAAAATTTGATGAATATGGAGATTGATCAATGGGTGAGAATGGTAAATGTTATATTTATATAAAGTGATCACTTAAGCCAGCCAAAAATAGGTTGTAAGCCCTGAAATTACCCATACTTCCATATATTTCCATTAAATGTAATTAAAAAAAAAAATAGCTTCGTCATGAGATTTATATTATTTGTTGAATAAATATTTGTTTTTTACCGCCTTATTTTGAATTTAACGTTTAATAACTTATGCTAACTTGTCAGAATATATAATTGTACAAATCTGTAATGGTTTTAGGTTACGTTTGTATGCACGTGCCACACCTCACTATCATATCGAACGTTGTGTACACTGATTTGAGTTTTTGTCATTTTCTATCAATTTCGAGCTAATCTCTGAGTCAGATTTAAATCTCAACACGTGTACCTACATGATATTGATACATATCTAAACTACATCTCTAAGATTCTCTCGTCGTATCTCTTTCGTGGTCAGGGGCCTTAAGAATCTAACAAAATAAATAAATTAGTACATTTCTAGATGTTGCATATTTTATCCATCAGATCATTCATTCACACGGTATACCGTCCATCATTCATCTAGTAATTATCACCGAAGCTGTTTTTTATCACAAACTTTCAATTGCTTTAATATTGAGGTCAACTATTCAATTAGTAAATTTAATATTAATCTTGAATGAAATCACATTTTGTCGCTGCGATTTTAGGACATAGTTCCTTGATATATAAAATAAATTAGATAAATCAGTTATAAAGATTCTCAAAAAAAATCTATCTATCGTAAGAATATAATTCATCGTCTATCTATCTATTGTTAGAATATAGAATATCACCTGGACTCGAATCAGCATCTTTCTATTGTTGATAATGTATAGGGTTATTATGGCGTAATTGGTAATGTCTATCGACAAAGAAAGTTCTGGGTCTAAGTCCCGTTGGTAACTATAATAGATTTATTTTTTCGATAGATAGACGTTTTGTACATCTAAAGCAAAAATTAAATTCGACAATAACTACTTTAAAAAAATACAACACACAACACGATCGTCAAAATAGTTATTTTTCACCCTTCTTTTGATTAATTCAATTGATTTATTAATTTGAGTATTTAAAAAATTATTACACACATAGGTTTTAATAAAATACCTACAATATGTACATATATAATTATATATATGAAACTGGCGTCTATTTTAAATATAGGCCAAAGTTTTGGCATGGTAACACTTGCCATTATCAAGGCGTTGCTTCAAAAAAATATAGTACATCGGACTGTGGAAGATTTATATTTCCTGCAAAAAAGTACTGTTAAAATCTCCCGCATTTCGCTGTATCGCAACTTTTTGAGGCAACTCCTTGACAATGGCATGTGTTATCGTGCCAAAACGTTAGTTCCTCAAGGAAACCGTATACATAAACGCTATCTAATCTATTATAGAAGAGACGCCAGTTCCATACATTAGTGCTCGGCGAAACCTTAAATCAAACCTATATAGGTATATGTTTATTGTTAGAAAGGAAGTTTCTTGGTTATCCGGTATCTGTTGGTCTTGCAAAGGACCATTATCGTCCCAACGTTTCGGGTAAACCTCATTATCCATCTTCAGGGGATGCCTTATCGGTGAAGTGTCATTCTAATATTTTTTTTGAATTAAATAACACCACAACAGCACGAAAAAAAAACTGGCAACTTTATCACAGACGGCAGTCTACCAAAGTAGCCAGAAAAATGCTGCATATATCAAAGATGGATCCCACAATAAACTACGAGTATATATTTAATAGCAATATAATTGTGTCTTATGTTTATCAAGTTATATTATTATATATTCACCTCTGTAACAACAAAAACATGTATGTCAATAAAGTCTAATAAATAAAAAAAATAAAAAAATGATCATGAAACACGTATTTTCAGGTCGGCAGTTCAGCATTAGATGAAACCACTAATCTTTACATTTTTATAATCAGGGTGTTTACGACATAATGTTTGGCTTTTAGAGATGGCTAGTTATTATTTGTTTGTGCGATGTGTCGGATTCTGAGAAATTATTGATTTAGTGGGTTTTCAATATTGTTGTCAGTGGGTCGGGTGATTTGTTTGTTTTCTAATATATTAAGTCAGGCATTTGTTTGTGTTGCCAGTTTGATACTGTTGTCTCTTGTATCAAAATTACTGTGGCAGAACAACCAAGAAACTCCCATTCTAACATTATTCTCAACCGACGAAAATCTCAAATACCTAAAAAACCATAAAATCAAAAATTGTCTACTCACACAAAAATGAATCTAAAAATATTTTTTTATGAAGATTACAACACGCGTTGAAATTTTCTGAAAAACGTTTGTTGTTTTTTTATTGGCAATATAGTTGGATTTTAATTCATCTGAAGAATTGAACTTATTATGATAACATTTAGAACTTTCTGCCACTGAGAATTTTTCAAAGCTCAACATTTCCAAGATGCGATAATTCTCGGACAAAGCTCCACAACGTTACACTTCATCCCTTCCAAATCCCCAAGAATATTGTTCGCACCATCCTTTCATGTTTCGGGATGTGAATATGTGTACATTTAGCATTTAGGTAGGAACTAATCCTTACATAAAAATCTCGAGAAAACATCCTTTTGTGTTTTCTACACATTTTTCATGTAAATCAGGGATACCTATGTGCTGTAAGGTAAAAATATTATTGGAAATAATGATTTTCGCTTTTATGAATGTTCTATCTATTTTTAAATTTTGAAAACGCGCTTTTAGAATTATGATGTTACGGGCTTGCATCAATTGAAATTTTGAGGAAAGACCTATTTTTTCTGTAATAAACTTGTTTAATTTGAAAAGTAAACACATTTTGTCTTCAGCATTGAAATTCTTCGTCCATTTACATTTTTATTACATTTTTTAAATATTTACAGCAGACACATTTTGGTTCATTATTGAATAGATCATCCTGATGAAGTGAAATGTATTTTTCCGAAACTGGTTGAATATAAATAACTCACAGTGGTTTATAAAACAAAGTTAATAAACTGAATTAAAATATTACAAGATATTTTAAAATATAATAATATTCTCAGTATGTTGTGCAAGATTTTTACTTCACAATAAATACCTACGAGTGTTCAACACGTGAGATTGTGATATTATATTAATTTTCTGGGAGATAATGATTTAGCAATAAGTTGATAATTTATAATTGAAAGTATAACCATATTTCGCACAAACAAGATAATCTCACATTATATAATATGATGTGAGATTATCTTGTTTGTGCGAAATATGGTTATAAATTATGTAATTATTGAAATATTAATGTTACACAAAGCGCCTAGATCATAAATGTGTCAATGTTAGATTGTTCTAGATCTACTTTGTAAATTAAACAGTCATCATTACACCTACTATCATAAGAAAAGTGTTTCTTAATTATAATCTCTGAAATGATTATATTTTGTGTAACATAGCACTCTTTCTAATAATCTCATGGTTGATGATCTTTTACTCCTTGGAGAATTTTTTTTACCAGATCTCTGATCTTTTTTTTAATCAGATCGATTTTCAGCAAGGTGGATTGGTCCATGTAGTATACCTCTTTCATCTGTTCGCTCATTTCTCACCATAATGATCTTCTACAGTCTCAAAGATTGCACCTTTTCGCTATTATTATCATCATCATCATCATTGCTATCTGCCAATAAAATTAAAAAAACAATCTACTCTTTTAGAAATATAAAAATTATTCTCGATATAAATCTTTTAAAAATAGTTTACTACGTTATCTGTCAATCGATCGTTGAACTCGGAGTAATTACATGGAGAAGAAGTGACCATGACTGAAATTAACCCTTTAATTGTTGCCCAGAAAACAATTTTTAAAATTATCTTAAAAAAACCAATAACTACAAAGTCATTTAATAAATTAGACGTTTTCGATACTAGGCAAAAACAGTTTAAGATTACTTATACAGACACAAACTAACACACTTCAAAGAAACTCAAATCACAATTTGTACACGCAGAAACAAAGATTTTCATTCAAGTCCCAAGAAGTCGTGAACCGCGTATGGACATATAAACTTTAGACACCTAAGCCCTAAACTTTACAATAAAATATTATAAAGTGATTCAAAATTTAGATTTTTAGTGATTATCTGTGATTCTATGTGATTTATGATCAGAAGAATCTAAAAGAAGGGTGAAAATATGGATTAGAGAGATGGGTCGACTTGTTATTGGAACACTCATCCAATCATAGTTGTCAACTCGATTACCGTTTGCCAGATAACATAAAATATTATATTAAGGTATTCAATGATTCCAAGTATGATATGTATAGTGTAGACAACAAATCATCAGTTTTTATTTAATATATTTATTTTTTTATGTTGGTACTTGCATCAAATTAAGTCTTAATTGTAAAGTTTGCCTGTCTCAACACAGAGTTTTTCCTCCCTAAATGATCGCCAAATCTTTCTATCTGTAGCCTTTCTCTTCTATCTGTAGCCCGTCACTCTTCTGATGGCGTTACTCCATCATGCTTGAGTTCAGTTCATTGTCATGCATGCAGATATTTTGAGCAACGTCTGTTATCATATTTTTCTAGCGAATTTGTATTTACGTTAGATACTCGATCTCTCAAATATATACCAAATATAGATTTCCCTTTTCATTGCTCTTTGGGTAACTTATAATTTGTGTATGTCCGTTTTTCGGCTCAGTATGTATGTACTTTTTGCTATTTGACCAAAGAATCGTAAAATTCTTCGGAGGAATATGGTTGAATGTCTGATTATTATGTATAACTCTGATAGTGTGGATAAATTAATTCAACGTGCCGTCCAGGAAATTAAATTTACGCCATTTTCTTGCGCATAGAGTCTAATATTCGACTCAATAAAGATAAAGTTGTATAAATGTGTCCTAAATTTAATAAAAATTAATTATTCTGGCGTCTGCTATCAGATTACTCAAAGATATTTGAAATTCTGTAAAAATAAGGATAATCTTTCAAATAACGGATTTTTTGGTTTCACTATAATAAAGAATAACGCGTGAATAGCTAAGTATAACTTAGAACCTAAAATTTCTTTATTTGTATGTTACGTTATGTCAACCTTTTCACTGTTTGGTAATTCATACTGAAATACCAGAGACGCTTATGTCTTTATAATGTATTGTGTCTTTAATCTGTTTTGTAAACAACGATAAAATAATTTACCCAATTCGATGTTTTAATTCGTGTAATAAGCAACGATGAGCTATAAAATACAAATATATATATATATATATAAAAGTATATTCATATCTATTATATTATTCTAAATATGTATAACATACCAAAAATATAACATATTGTCGTGTGCTCAATATTGTCATGAGATTTTTTTTGTATTTTAAACGGATACGTTCCAAAATATTGGCTAAATTGGTAGATGAAGCAAAAATAAAATTAATGTTGCATTTATCTCCTTGTTCCAACCAAACAGCTCAATGCGAAAGTTTATTCCTCCCTTTTTGCATTAGCACAATGGCCATCCCTTTCCAATACACAAGAAGTATGGTTGTGTGTATCTTCTCTGTTTCTGCGATAAAAAATGAATGCGCATATATTTCACTAGCAGTAAACCGATACACCTCTTTCGTGTTCTGATAGCCCGGTACGTGAACCCGGCGCGATACCAGGAGAGCAGAAGGCTTAGACATTGTAAAACCCGACACAAGTAAAAGGCGCGAAGTAAAAAGAGGAAAAAAATATCTCTGGTTTCTTGGAGCGCAATGATAATATACATTTTATTTTACCTCGGGCTCGACGAATACATTGAGGTGTTTTATTTCTGTTGGATGCGGCCTAGCAGGCGATCATCGACCTAGCCGCGGGCGGTAACAGCGTGTCGCACACTTCCTCGCGTTGCTGCCCTCCTAGGACGTGGATGTTTCAATGTGGGCGATATTCGAACCACCACATTTAGAGCAGTATTAAGTTTCTTGGAAAAAATATTATAACATTTCAAGCACACAGTACAATTTAAATAAAAATAGCTTTTTCATGAATTATTAACCTATCAATCAATTGATCATATTTTATATAATGATTCAACTGATGATAAACGAACCTTGATCTCACATTCGTCATATTATACAGAATGATCCAATAATGTAAGGTTCTTGTAATGTTCTCCAAACCACTAAATCATCACTGTCTTACCGCTAGATCAAACAAACACGTCAAAATTATTAAACTATTTAAATAAGATATAAAAATAATTATTTTTATCCAAAAAATCACTATTTGTTACTGAAATTACTATCACTACCCTAATCGCGATAACTCCTGGAAAGATTTCTAGTGCTTAAGACGATGACTTATAATATTATCCGTTCCGCCCATTTCTGATCTGGCAGAGCGTCCTCGCTCTCTCTTATCCCGATCGCGGGAATAAACCACACCTGCGAAATTGCAACAACCTATTTACCATCTTAAGTGCCAATAAGCAAACACACGCACAAACATTCATATTTATTTAAAGGATTTATTATTTTGCCGTTTTACGATTACGATAAGTTTTTTTCGCATCAAGTCGTTCAACAAAACAAACATAAAATATTGTGTAGTGTACCCTAAAGTGTGAAACACCCCGATACCATGTACCCACATTCCTTTTGAATTAAAACATAGACTGAATCTTGTATTTATCTCAAAATATTATTTTGCCGTTTTACGATTACGATAAGTTTTTTCGCATCAAGTCGTTCAACAAAATAAACATAAAATGTTCTACAGTATACCCTAAAGTGTTAAACACCCCGATTAGGGTTTCCCTATTCCCGAACTTTTTTTATTCCCGGGGATCCCGGGTCTCGTGATATGTTAATATATATTTTTTTAAATAGAGGATTTTATGTTAGTTTTTTATAAACATTGTTAATTTTATTTCAATTAAATTGTTATAATAAATTAAACATTAATTGACAAAGAAATATTATTTCAAAATATTCATATATGAATCATTCATATATGTACTCGTCTTTTTATTGCACATCACCGACAGTCGTCAATGCTAGCAAATTTCCACGAATTTGTATATCTTTATTTTACGACTAAATGATTTATTGTTTCCTGAACACATTGTTGTTGTTTTTTGGAACCCATTCTAAATGTATGCTTTTTTTAATATTATTTTTAAAATATTTCATTTTAACTGCGTTGGTAAGACAAAAAATTTGGACGAAATTATTTTATTTACACGCTTCCAAAATTATAACGAATCCCGGGACTCAACATAAGCATTCTCAAGACTCGATGCATCGAAAACCCCATGTATTCCCGGGAATCCATTCCCCAATCGACCTGGTTCAGAAACCCTAACCCCGATACTATGTATCCACATTCCTTTAGAATTAAAACAATCTGATTTCTGTATTTCTCTCAAAATATTATTGTATTTTCTTACAATAAAAATGTTTTTTTATTAAAACGATTTTGAATTATTTGTTGTATTTTTTTAAAACAAGTCATACTTATTCGTTATTGGAAGACGGTATTAAAGTACATATTTTGTTAATTAGTGCAAATTGAGTTTTATTTTTTGCTAACATAACACATTGCAATGTACTGATTTTTTAACTTATTAATAATAAATTAGTTAAAGTACTGGTGAAATAGTTAAGATAATGTTGACATGAAAGATAAAATACATAATTCATATTTTAAGACAATAATATAACTATATACTTATGTATCCAATATTATTTGTAAAATACATATAAAAATAAAATTACAAGTAAGTATATTAAAAATCTAACTAACTTACCATTACGTCATTTTACTGACAAACAACCCTTACCCACATTCATACATATTCCCATACCAGCTCGTTAATTATTGAAACTTCCAACAGGACCATCTTCCAGCATTTGGTTTAGCTGGTCATGCGGAGTAAGTCACGCGGACGTTTTCTATATTTGGTTCCATCACCTTTTTTTCACAATGCTAAGATCAGCTTTGAATTCGCTATATCTATGCCTAAATGATTTAATTTCTATTGCATTTAATCTATTTTCATTACTCTTCTGCCAATTCCAGGATTCACTTCCACACATCATTATTGATACCAGAATTCCATTGTGAACCGCTGATCTTGCCTCGGTTGGCAAGCTTCCATTAGAAATTATTACATCCCCTTCAGTCATCACTCTTCTTTCGATATCTTTTTCAGACTATAATTATCGTTTACAATTCGCCACAATATGCATACAATAAACAGCATAAAATTAAATTGGTGATTTTTGCTCTAACATTCATGTATTCCGGTTCATTCAAATATTTATTCATTTACAAGTTGAATACAACAACTCCGCTAACAGTTTAATTACCATTCCGAACCAAATCAGGGTGCTGATGAATTTAGCAAATAACTCAGAATAAATGTAATAGATTTTTAAGGCATCCTGTAATTCTACCTAATAAATATTATATCTCGGTATGAAATAGGAAGATTTATTGTACACAGCAATATTCCAGTTTCTCTGCATTTTCAACCGCTACCTGATCGAGTAAAGTCCGCCCGAGGCGGCGGTGAACTAATTATCGACCAGGTGTTAAAAATAACAACCTGAGATATTTTCTCGCAGCTCCTCCGTCTATTGATCTTCCTAGCATCTTTCATCGGCGGGATGAAGAAGAGAGTAATTGACTTAATTATTTATACAGCTCAGAAATAATTACGTTATCTGGAGCTGTCAACTGCCGGCCTGAATCTGTTAGCAAAAAGAAAAATGGTTAACGGATAATTTCGCCGGACGGAATCTTGAAGTCTTCGGAATATTTTTCCCGTTTTTATGTTGCCTGGAATTTATTGCAATATTACGATAATTGCTGTCTGCTTTCCTTTTGTAAGAATACTGTATTCACGTTCACTTCAATCGAACTTAAATAAACTAAATAGAAGTAAAATGATTTTTGTTAAATTAACTTATCTGTCTATTTATAAGAATCAAATTATTACATCTTCATGTATCAATACACATTTTTCATTATCTGTTCATTTGCTTTCCTTTTTACACATACTCGTTAGTTCTCAACTTCTGAGATTACTTCATTTGAGATTTTACCTTTATTTTGATAAAAAAAGATGTAGAAACCTAATAAAGAACTAGATACAAATCGCCGGGTGCAGATGTTACCCGCGTTATCGGTCAGGTGGGAACGGCCATTATGAGTGTGAA
Organism: Eubasilissa splendida; assembly: GCA_031772225.1. NCBI lineage: Eukaryota > Metazoa > Arthropoda > Insecta > Trichoptera > Phryganeidae > Eubasilissa > Eubasilissa splendida. Next base: position 10,217,503 of record CM062859.1, read on the forward strand.
TTTGAATCGCCACCCCCACACTACTATCTCTCTCTGTGTGTATATATATATAAGTGTGTTTGTGTATATTACCCATTCAACAAATGAAATTGTGTTAGCGTTAATTGTTAATATTTATTTTATATTACAATAAGGTACTTATTTAATTATACCCATAATTGTGAAAATGTTTTTTTAAGGTACCCGTTGATATTTAATTATTTAATGTAAAATTTAAAAATAAATTCCTCCTAATTATGATGCTTTAACGTACGTGGTCGTTAATTACTTATTATTCATGTTCACTCCACATACTATCTCTCTGACCTTTAAACTTTTAAAACATTTCTCTTAACTATCGCATTTTCACTGATTTCACATTACTTTCAGTCAATCTTTACCGATTTGTCAAATGATTCGTATTCTCCGTAAAGGTACCTATATAAACATTTTAATTAAATACAAACATTTGTATTAAATCTCTATATTCTTTAACATTTATTTTCCATGGATATTTTCATTTTTTTATTGCATAAATTATGCACGTGTTACAATAATGACTTATTGTGCAGTAAGAATATTAATGTTACTCGACTAGGACGAAGATCGCATTATTGAGTAGCCGACCTTATAATTCTATTTTATTAGAAAACACAGCTTTATGGTTACAAGAAAAGTAGAATCAAAAAGTTAAGCCAATTACGTGTGTATCTAGTGTAAGTTTCAAACGTAATCTAAAAGTTATAATTTACCCTTTAGCATCTGACAAATAATGAGTATTATTTCATAAAAAGGGTTAAACCACAACGTTCTACGTCTTGTACGTAATAATATTATAGATGAGATGCCATTAATAATAATTACATCGCTAATTGATAGGACAAAATGTAGTGCTACTGAGACGTTCTATTTTCAAACAAATCTAATCACAACACCCTAGAGGTTTGACGTCAGAGTGACGTCGCTTTAATATCAGTGCCCCGGGGGCTAAGATTATGTCCCACTGCACTGCGACAGCCCCCTCACTCCCTTCCAATCACCCCCTTTCACAGCCAAGCCCCCAATCTGGTGTAACCCACATTTCTTGAGATGCCACTGGGCTAAGTGCTCTTAGTCGCTAAAGTAACTTAGTTTCCGAAGTAATACATCATTTGGGAAGATCTTTTATCTAATATAAAGTCCTTGATAACTTTTTATAAATGACGCCCATAGATGATGATCATTTTACTTCAAGGTCTTCCTTCTAAGTGCCCGTCAACTTTCGGGCTGTAATTACATTACGATGTCTAAATTATTGAAACATCCCTTAAAATAAAAGTTTTGTGAGGAGTTTCTACGTCTTTGTGTATAAAAACTTATATACCTATAATAAAACAGGAATATCTTATCGTTAGTTGGTGGAATTCTTGATGTGTAGGTACAGCTTCTGAATTCATTTAAAAATGATTGATTTTGTTAGTTGAAATTTACTAGTTGGCAAGTTGTGACGTAGGTATGAATGAAGTCACAAGTTACGTGGAATATATTTTAAATTTATAATATAATTAAAAAAATAACAATTGTTCTTGTAATACAAACAAATAATAACTTCTTTTTTTTTAAATATTAACATTTTTGATAAATTTGTCTATATATTTTACCTACAAGTTAGTCATATTTTTTAAATAATTGGATGTGACATGTATTCCGTGTACATGTGACAATTTTTTTTATGTATTTGCAAAAAAATATATATGTGCTTATTATTTCATATTAAAGTCCATAATGACGAAAAAAATTATGGTACATATGTAGCACCTAATTCCAAAACCCCCTAAAACGACTTTATGTGTTTTTGAGTTATGGATGAAAATGTATATTTTGAATGCAAATGTACAAAATGTTTGTTTTTACATTAGAATTTTTTAAAGAGACAAGTCTGTAATGTAACTTGTTTTTCTGTATATATCGTTCTGGCAGCCATACTGGATTTTAGATCACGTGATCATCAACAAACGTTGTTATTGGCTGATTTCAATTTACGGGGAATAGCAACTTATACTCTGTCTGCTTTGGGGTATTTTGGAACTAACCCTGATTTTGACCATGCAACATCAATGGATTTATGTGGCTTTTGTGATCTGCATGTAGCTGACAAAAAAATCTACAAAACTACATAGGGTGTTTTGGAATTAGGCGCTACATATAACGAATAATATTAATTATTGAAAGTATGGGCCAAATTACCCAAGTACATACAAGCTTATTTTTGACCATTTTAGATTACGATTATTTAAGTGGCTTTTTAGAAAGATATTTTTATATGAATTAATGCGCTTCAAAATATGAAATAGTTTTAATTCAAAACTCCCTCGATTAAGCAGAGCACTCTACGTGCCTGGCGGGGTGTTGAACAACCCCACATTCCGGGCTCCTAATAGTTACGTATTAGCGTCATTTACCACCATACGTCACGAGGACATATTTTACTCCGTAATGAAACAACAAGCAGTTGGGGGTGCTCTGTTTACACCCCGCGGAAAGTGCGGGGTTAAAAACAGATTTATTTGAGAGCTGGGGTTTATTAAATTCTTAGACGCCTCGAGGTTGAGAGAGAAAAATTGACTGAGCAACACGTTCGCGATACAAATAACGGACTCATTGCGCAAAAATATTTCATTTATTTTAATCAGTATATATTACAGGGGGACCTTGACAATGAAAGAAAGGAACATGATTGGTACTATCGAGATGTGGTGTTAACATAGCATGCTGCGTATACCATGGACTGAGAAACGAATGTCTTAATTCTTCAAGAACTCTGCACTAAAGAAAGGCTCTCTATTATATATATATATATATATATATATATATTTTTTTTTTTGTTATTTATATTTTATTCACGTCCTTATGGGCTTTTACAAAATTAATTATAAAAAAACTTGTGCAGACATACAAGTAGCATGGAATATATATAAAAAAGAAATTGATACAATTGATTTAAAAGATAAAAAATTGAAAATTAAGCAAAAAAAAAACTTTTAAAATTTTTGATTTAATACAGAAAAAATCATAATGTAGGCTTAACTCAGAATGGCTGAGTACCAAAGAAATTATACTTTTGACTCAGAACAGCATCAAAAATCAATACTCTTATATTTAAACATTGAATATCGGAAGACCAAAATCGTTCACAAGCCTGTGAAGTCTGTATGTAGGTGCATTCCTATAAAAATTGGTATATGATGCATTTACATGGAACAGTGCTGACGACCTGGTACTGCACGCGGGAACGTAGTATACAATCAGTTCAGTTAAATTTAGGTGGACGCCTGGATGCATGCATTTTACTATTTTAAATAAAAATAATAATTCACTTAAAGTTCCTCTATACGACAAGTCAGTTAAATTAAGAGTGCTTATTAGAAAATCATAATTCATTTGTTCAACGGGTATACACAGTTTGAAGTTAATAAACCTTAAAAAATTATATTGAATCTGTTCTAATTTTAATTCACGTACTTTATAGAATAGAGAGCAAATTGTTGAGTTGTATTCTAAATTGCTACGAACCACAGCGGTGTATAAAACTTTAAGAAATTTAAGTGAATTGATATCTGTCACCGTTTTTAATACAAAATCAAAAAATTTCATATCTTTATTCGTAATTTCATTAATGTGTGGAATAAATATGAAGGAAAAAAATTCTTTCCAACTTTGAGCATGTTGCTAGAATAGATAGAGATAACCTGGAGAAATTGGCGATCATGGGGAACACTTTGGCTGGTCTAAGGGTAGTTATTATTTAAACGGAGTATTCGGTTGACTCAGATGGATCAGACACGCAAATAATTATTTGACCTCAATATTCAGAATGAATTTGCATCATTTGAATCAGAGATGTGAATAAGCATAACATAGTGGTTGAATAAAAATAAAGTTACGGGTAGCATATGAATTTAAATATAAAAAATTACAAAGTATCACGGACACTTAGGAGATGCTGTCGATTATGTAGAGCTACGGGAACAGAATGCTCGCGCTCGTCTCTCGAGCTCCCTACTGTTTCACTGCACTGCCTCTGCCGGCTGCGCTCTCAAGTTCGCTGTTAGCGTCGCTCGGCGCCAAATGCCGCCCTCTGTACACATTCAAGGACGGAGGACGAGAAGCGATCTTCAATAGAATGGACAGACCAAGTCCAAGACATTACTGGAGCCTCGTTATAAGTTGCGCTAAACAATATCCAAGATCGCAAAGAATGAACGCAAGCAGTTCGCGCTGCAAAAGCAGAATTGAAGACCACTATGCGCAGTCATAAACACATTAACCAAAAAAGAGATATCTTATAGGGGGACTAGTATTCATAGCAAGAAGAAACGAGAAAACATCTTGTGTCTCGTTCACTGTCCCTCTTCTGGGAGTGTTTTTGATGACTCGATCCCTGAGTGTCTGCCTTGAACTACTCTACCACCTACCATTTATCATATAATTCCATCTACGTGTTTGTTGGACTAATAATATATATAACTATCTGTTTTATGCTGGATCTTATGAAATGACATTTATATTACTATGTATATTTTTTTTCTTCTCCTTGATATATGTATATATTTATGTCCACAATCGAATATAACTATGTAATCTAACGATTTATCTATATGTATTTATGTTTATAAGCTTTATATCATTAAATACTACACTTAAGGAACGCTGAAAAATCAAAAAATGTAAACTTTTGCGAAATTGCTAAGAATCCTATTATTTTTTTTCTTATAGTGCATAACTTTTTTGAACAATATATCGCATTAAAGTCGCGTATTTTTATTAGCTTTGATTAGTAGGACCGACAAGGGAGCCCTAGCTTCTAAATCTGTCCCGGGTAAGGTTGGGTTCCCCCCCCCCTTACAACTACCCCCTTTTTTTAACTGTATATACGAGTTATAGTATAATAACAGCATTTGTGAAGGTGATCACGTGCTCTTCCACAGCGCGTAAACAGCCGCCGCCTAGAAATTAGGATACCTACTTTGGTATCAACTTATTTGTCTTGACCAAGGGAATAATAGGATATTATGCATGAGCATTATTCATAATGACGAGAGTCATTAGCATTATTCATAATGCTAGATACCCTTCGGCCAAGAAATTAACCGAATTATAATACTTATAAATCAGGCACTAAGCCTGGAAAATTAAATCAAATGTATTTATTGTATTGAAAAAACCAATTTACCAATTATAAAGAAAAATGTTTAAAATGCACTGGATATAAAATTTCGCTTACAATTTTAAAATATGTATGTCGATTTCAGAAAGCTAGTTAGGATAAATTTCAGAGTAACAACCAGTTTTTTAATTGAAATATTACACTGTCCGAAGTGTACACATAATGGCCGCTAAGAGTGATAAATTAACACATTTATCATTTTGCCGAATTTAGGTAAAAATTTAATTTGACATGTATTCCGTGCATACATCTATGTCTATTTTATTATTAAAAATCTAAATAAGGTATAACAAACCGGATTCAATTATAACAACTAATATACTTCATAGTCAGAATATCTACATACATAATAAAATTACAATAGCTCTAGTAATATTGGGTGTTCAGCGGAAAAATTTCAAGATTCAATTGTAATTGCTCGTAAACCATCTGGGTGAAGTAAGTGGAAGGAGTATTGTTCAACGTGCGTGATTTGCGGATTAACCTAACCAAACTCCTCCGGGACCATCAACGTCAGCAGCGACGCCAGAACATGTGGCTCAAGTTCGACGTGAAATTATGCGCAATCCGCGTCAATCGATAAGGAAGATTGCAGCATGTACTGGAATAAAAAAATCAACAGTGCACATTATTTTGAAAAATAAATTACAGTTTCTCCCATACAAACTGCAAATCGTGCAGTTTCTCAACGAAAATTACTATTCTTTACGTGAAACCTTAACGAGAACGATGCTGGAACGTTTTGGAATTGCACGAACGCTTGGAAACATATTATTTACTGACGAAGAACATTTTCATATCGATGGCTATGTTAATAAATAAAACACGAGATACTGGTGCCCCGACAACCCAAGGAAACGCTATCAAAAACGTTTGCATTGTCCAAAAACGACAGTACTGTGTGCAATTTCTGCCCGAGGGATAATTGGCCCTTATTTTTTTAACCAGCGAGAGACAGTCACTGCTGACGTGTATTGCCAAATGGTCGACGAGTTTTTGGTACTGCAACTGCAACTGTTTCCTGGGTTCAATAACAGAACACAATTTCAGTTAGATGGGGCCACTCCACACACAACTAGAGTTTCAATGGAGAAGCTGAGGGGAATTTTTCCCAATAAATTAATCAGCAAGTACGGAGACATACCCTGGGCACCTCGGTCACCAGACCTTACACCGCGCGACTTTTTTTTGTGGATATACCTTAAGTAGAGAGTTTACAGCAACAATCCTTGAACAATTCAGGCCCTACAAGAAAATATCCGTCGTGAAGTTGCTGCCATTGAACCAACACTTTGCTCTCGCGTGTTCGCAAATTTAAGAGTCCGATTGCAAGAGTGCCTTGAGAGAAATGGAGAGCATTTAGACGATATTGTTTATAAACCATAAAATAAGCATCGGTAAAATCCATTTTGTATAAATAAAATATGAGAATAACATTGTAGTTTTTTTAAATTTAATATTAAACTTGAAATTTTTCCGCTGGATACCCTTACATGGCTAAATTAATTGAATCATTGAAACATATCAACATAATAATGGTGTATAAATATATAAATAAATAAATAAAACATTCATACTTTTCAGCCCTTGCTCAGTGGAATGGCTATATTCACAAGTCAGTTCTAGCTTTTAAATGTATTCTGCTGCATCTTATATAGAAAATAAAAACATAATATTTCATTTACTCTTATGTATATATTCCATATTCATGGCCAATTTTTTATTACGTTTATTTAAATATGAACTAATAAAACTAATACTATACCAATATCGAATAATTATTATAATAATAAAGAACGTATACAAAACTCCTTAAAAATGTTTATTTCTAGGAATACAAAATCTTTGTATAGGTAGATAAAAAAATTAATTTAATAATAAAATAATATATAATACAGCATCAAATTCATGTAAAATAAAAATATATATTAACTAGAAAAAATATTATTAGGAGAACACATTCTAATAATAATAAAGTTGTATCAATGTGTCCAAAATGTAATAAAAATTAATTAATAATTCTGGCGTCTGCTAACAGATTACTCAAAGGTATTTGAGATTCCGTAAAAATTAGGTAGATGGGTCTTTCAAATAATGGAACGATTAAATGTATTAATATCAAAAAGGTAACATATAGGTTTGAAAATCTGTCACTAAAAATATCGTCACTGTAGCATAGTTGGATAATGTACCTTCCCCGGTTTGGAAGGAGATCCAGGATCGAATCCCGGTGGCGCAACAACAATATTTTTCGATATATTGATTTTATGTATATCTTTCTAATTAATATATTTAATTCATATTTAAAAAAAATATTAACTGTTATAAAAAGGTAAATATTATTTTTTTGTTATTATTTAATAAAACCAAACTGTTTTTAAAATTAAATAATTTTTATTTTTTATTTACTATATGTTGTGTTACTAAAGTTGTCGATTTTCATGGGACATAAAGAATTATGTCTTCTGCACTGTTTCGGAATAAAACGTCAATTAGAAAATTTTGACTGCTTTTTCATGGGATAGTGATATAAATATTTATTTTAAGTATGGTTTTAAAGGTATTTGAATGTGTTATTCTAACTAAATTGATTAATTGTTTTTGTTAATCTGATATTGTACGTGAAATATAATTAACACAAATATTATAAATGATATAAGTGGTCTGCTATTTAAATGAAACCACGCGAATGAAAATTTTGTATTATTTGTTGAAAAGATAAAAAATAATTTATTTTACCGTAAATACTTCATGAGTAATGAGTATGTGAAACACATTATTCTAAAATAATTTATTATAACGCCTCTCAATCAATTTTAAGTAAAGGTACCGTTGTTAAGCTATATTTCTAGAACAGACAGCAGTTAACTATTATTTGAATGCCTGTGATATAAATACGATATAACTATTTTGACACAGATTGCTGATTTGACATGTACAGACATTGATCCTGTCGATACCAATTGGCCCAGGCAACCGAGGTAAATGTTTATTAGGCGAATGAATCCTGGAGACGGATAACCTCCATTCCTCAACGTCACACGCAGCCTCAGTCAAAATGGCGGACGGAGGTCTGGGGGAGAAAGGAAGCCTTTTTAGACCGGGGTGGCTAATCGTCGAAGGGGGCGACCAAATCGATCAGGCTATCGGTCATTGTCATGCTTAGTTATCAGGCGAGCAGCGGAGTAGCAGGTAAATGCGTTTTTCTATCAAATATGTTTATATTTAAGGCTATTAATGCGATAAATAAAGTAAATAATTAAAATAACATTAATCTGCTTAAAAAAAAATATTTTTATTTCATTTTGATAGGTTAGAATATTTTAATATTTAAAGGAAATTTACATATTTATAAATTGTTATACACATACGCTTATTTTCTTTTAAGTTTTCTAACTACCATCACGCCATTTCTTTGCGGGGGTAGGCATATACTAAATAAATGAATAGCTTAAATAGATTTGTCTAATGAGACACGCACAGAATAGAGATACATAATTAAAAATAAAATATTACACAGGTTCACCCGTTCATTGCGACCCCGGCGAGTGCGGATTCGTTATATCGCGATCTATTCAAAAAAAATTTGCGCATGTCTGGCTTTGACACATGCCAGAAATCATCATAATGAGTGGTCGCACATGATGCTACCTTTTTTCTAGCTCACTCAAATCATACACGTACATATACGTAATGTTGCGAGTGAGACAAAAGAACGTACATCATTTAGGTCCATCCTTCAGTATAATCTTAGCTGCTATATTACACGTATGCTAGATGATATTAGATTTTTTTTTAAATCATACTGGGAATCTTAACTAATGAATGCAAGAAATGGACTGTTATACTATGTCCCAAGAAAATGACGTCTCGGAATCTGTTCCCGTGCAAAAGTGTAGTGTCAAAATTTCTCTTCACAATCAGTGCATGGAATTTTTAGAATAAAATGACAAAGATAACAAGCAAGTGAGTGTTGTAAAGCATTGTTGTAACTACTTGTTTGACAGTTATCAGTTAATTTTGCATAATAAACGTAGAGAGGCCAAACAAGGGAATCTATATTCTATTGTATATTGCAACACGGAACAAAATATGTTATGTATGTCTTTTTTTTGTTGTTGTTATCAATAATGTGTTTTTTTCGGATTTAAAAAGGTTTTTTTTTTCTAAATCCCACGTTGATCGCGTAATTTCGCTTATAGCGATGATATCCAGAACGTATTCTCCGCGATCAACGGAGATTATCTGTACTTGATATCTGGCATGTAATTACAAACTGAGTGGTCAATATGCGAACACACATAAAAATTGTGAAGATTTGAAAAAATAATATTTTCATAAATACCTTTATATTTTAAAAATTTGATATCATATTTTAAAAAATCACGTGCATACTACGTAACATTTCTTCTTCCTGCCGGTGCGTGGTCATTTGTCATCTTTTGTGCATTGGCTGCACCGCTGGGTCGGTCGATGCTTTTTGCAATTTTTCATAATATTCAGTCATGCGGAACGTACCGACAGCTTCATCGGCGCGTGAAACCTTCGGTTAATACGTGAACAATTTGAGATCAATTGTTTGCATGAAATGTTCTGCACGGTATTAAAAAAAAAATCCAAATGTGAGACCAGCAATGAATAGGAATACCAAAGCAATAAGTATATTGAGTTCTGTTATATTCGTTTGCATGCTGAATCACGGTATGGCGCTAATTAGTGATCTTGAAAATCAAAAAATGAAACAAACATACTCGATGCGATATCTTCAAACTTCATGCAAAAGACTCTAGAAAAAATACTATCATACTTTGGGCATGTTGATGATCACGCCGAATGTATTGAGTCATCCCATAAATAATGCGGTTTTTTTTCAATTATATAAGGTAAAATTACTACTTGCTATAAATGCAGGTAGTAACTTATTCTCAGTGCTTGTGTTGAAGAGTGCAGTTTGATAATAACTGTTATTTTTTTAAAGTTATATTGGAAGTGACTAAGGAGCACATTCGGCATATTTTGCTTGATGAGCATAATAAAGGCAACAACACAACGAAAAGTGCAAGGAATATTAATGTAGTATATGTGGATCGGACAATAAGCGTAAGTCTTCGTCAACGGTAGTTCCAGAAATTTAGAAAAATCATCCTGGAAATTGTAAGCTCGACGAGATGTCCGCAGAACCTGGTGGACTTAATCTCATTGTAACTCAGCAGATAAGCTTGTTATATGGTAATTCATCACAATTCATTAACACTTGCGCTGCTATGGAAAAAGTCAGCATATACGACAATGGTTTCAGTGTCTAATGGCGCTCAGAGAGTAAATGTGTGCTCTTCTTGCTGTTGCGTCTCAAGAATTAAGACCTTTTTGGAAATGAGTATTCCAACCCACCATATTTGCCTAACATTGCCCAATCTAATTATCATTTATTCGAGTCTTCAAAATCATTTGGATGAAACCAAAATTTGAATTCTGTAGTCGAGGTCAAATACGTACTATGAGGAGTATTTTTGAAGAAGAGCCTTGCTTGTTTATCAAAAGATGAAAGAGTTTTGTAAAAAATAAATGGAGAGTATATTTTAGATTAAAAATACATTTGTTCATAGCTTAAATTTTGAAAATAAAAGAAAATATTTAAAAAAATGTCATCATTTTGGTTGATCGATCAAGTCCGACACTTGACCGGAGCTCTGCTTATGAGTAGCATAAACAAGTAATGAGCACTTCACGAGAGAGCGTCAGACCGAAAGAACTTAATATATAATTAAATATTACATTGATTACTTTTCGTTAGAGTACAAACATATCTCTTTTCAGAAATGAATAGGTTATATTTCACAATGTCGAGAAATATTATGCACTTTATTTTTATTAATAATCGAATTCAAGGGACATGGTCAAATTGTGTGCGTGTGATATTTATATATTTTATAACATAATATTAATTCAATATATCGAAAATTATTTCTCAAAATTTCTTACTGTTTTAAAATGATTATTGTTATAAACAAAATTTATAAATCTGGAAGGTAAATACACAGGCATCTGCCTAGTGTGCAACAATCGCTAATCTATCATACATTTGTATAATTAATTAATAAACACCTAATATAAATTTCCAATTGAACTGTATTTTGTACTCGACTTCTTATCAGGAGTTGATATTTATTTTCTTCACTTTCATCTTTGAGCTTAACACTGGAATTAATAAAGTAGATTTAGAATTTCAGAAAGGCGGTTCATTACAGTATTTGGTTTGTGCTATTTGGTCTAACAATTTTATTTTATTTTTTAGAGAAACAGTATATAAATAATAACATAGCATATAAAATAATACCAGTGAAGTTTCTTCGGAATCAAGTAACTAGTAGATAATAAACTAAAAAATAGTATACTCAAACAAACTGATAAACGAAGAGACATTTACATTTAAATAAACGTAATAATATATATTTAAAAAACTGAAAAAAGAAACAAAATTGTGTTTTTAAACTGAATATACAAAGTGGAAAGGGTAAGGAGGAGAGGGAAATAGTATGCAATATACACAATGACACTCGCCTAGCGATCAAGTGGTCGGAAGACCGAGTATCGCCCCGGGAAACCATCAATTTGTGTGAAAATAGTAAAGAAAGACATCTGATGACTAAAAACGTATACCGCTACCTACCAAAAGTATCACCAAACAGAGTACCGACTGAGTAGTATCTAGATACAGATGCGGACTATCTGAAAGACACGCAACAGAAAAGCAGGGTGCCGACGTTTAGAGCGTGACATTTAACTACTTCGTATTGTAACCTTTTTTTATTCGTTACATCTTAATCAATCATAACATATTATTATTTAATTAATAATATACAATCAACCCACTATAAATGACCTATTTGCTTTTATTACACTGAAGAACCCGGGTGAAGCCGAATTCAAGTAAGTAATTGATATACCTTCATCTACTTTCATTAAAACTACCTTCATCTCTTCCATAAATACACATTCCGCGTACCCATTTGTATTTTTTTAATGAATATTATATGTGTCCATTATACGTCTCACGTCTCACAGAAAGGAAACTATTATTTTTATTTACATGGGAAGTATGGAAGTCTTGAGCATTACATGGCTTACGACCTGTCATCAGCTGGCTTAAGTGATCACTTTACACAATGAAACGTACTCAAAATATTGTGAAATATATTGGTTTAAATATGATGTTTAAACATTGAAAAATACTACCTTTTTAGACGTATTCTAGTAACATAATAATAATACTTCGAACAAATTTCATACATACACATAAATGACATAGCCCCATACTTCGGTCAAAAAAGAGTCTCAGCTTCAGCGACATCTATACCGTTACATGAGAATGAATATCAAATTTTCATAAAAACCATAGGTGGCGACAGAATAGTTGGTAATAAATAATTGAAAGGTTTCAACATGATAACATATGTACGACTTCCAAAAATTTGATAGATGTGGTAGCATGGGTAAATAGGTGAACGTTTCAATGTGTAAAGTGATTACTTAAGCCAGCCGATGACAGGTCGTAAGTCCTGTCATGCCCACGACTTCCATACTTACTTTCCTATGTAAATAAAAAAGAATAGCTTCGTCTTTGTGCAATACATATATATATATGTATTGATGACAATCTCTCAGGGGATAAATCCCAATAATTGGTTCCTACAAAGATTTGGACATACTCAAAATTTTGTATCATACGTGTCTTTTATTAAAATCAATTTTCTTCCAGTCCACAGGTTTTAATTACCGAGATACAAAAAACAATAATAAATATAATTTTTATCCATTAAAAATTCAGCAATGTTTTCATATTACTCGGTAGGTAACCAAAGTTAACGATTGCCCAAAAGAAAAAACTGAAAGATCCAAAAAAACAGAGATTTTAACAATTATTTTGCATAAAGTAAAATACGTTTTAATGAAATGTAAATAATTGCTGAAATCCATCGAGCAGACACCAACCTTTCTACACTCATTCATGAAATTTTCAGCCGTCATTTGGTGCTTATAATATTATTCCGCCGTGCCGCTCGTGTACCGGCGGATCCGCCCTTAGACCGAGTTTATTCAAATGAATAAACCTTTTTCGCGGTTTAAAATATTTCATTAATTAAGATTATGCATGAGCGCAGAATTTCCGGACGGACGGATCGCTTCTCGGGGAAAGTTTCGTCAACTTTTCAACAGCACTGGAATCCTGAAATTATACGATTATATCCATTGGCCAGCTGTTATCGAGACCCCGCACAAGGTGTGCGCTCGTCCCCGGGGCCGGGGGTTGTGCGGTTAAAAAAAGTAATAAAAAACAAAGTTTGCGCGCTTACTTAGCCGCACCGTCCGTCCGCCGTGTAATTACGTTACTCAGGGTGTAATTTCAACGAAGAATGGAAAATTAGCCGAGTTGCGGTGATGCATCCTGAGGTTAAAATTTGTGTTGCGGGAGTTTCGCCTTTATTTGATTATTCAAAATTACTGCAGCAAATCATGCACATGATCTAATTAATATTATAAAACAGTTGTTGTGTAATACAGAGTTGATTTGTCGATTTCTAATTCTCTTGAAAATTGTGTGACAAGTTTTTCAATATTTTCAAAATTACTTTGTGGCCTCATTTTATATTAATAATTAAACAAAATACAATGTTTAAACCACTATTTATAGATTATTCTACATGTTTCGATACCTATGGTATCTTTTTCAGAAAATAATGTATACTGAAATTAAAAAATACAAGCATAGATAAAAACAACACTATAAAATGGTGAATAAGTAGGAACTAATATGAAAACAAATTTAAAAGGGGACTATTTGCAAAAAGTATTTGATTATTTTTGCAAAATTTTGCAGATTTGATTTGCTATTAACACTTTTTCTTATTTCTAAAATTTCAAATTTATCTAACTTTAAACCCCTAGTATTTGTATGTATAATTTCTAAACCCTTTGCTTTGCTTTTATATTTGCTAGTATTTTTTATTTTCAGTATATATTGTTTCCTGAAGAAGATACCACAGGTATCGAAACATGTAGAATGATTAATAAATAGTGCTTTAAACAAAGTATTTTGTCAAATTATTAATTATGATAAATGTTTACGCGCCATGTTACTTCGATTGGCACCACTGGGTTTCCTAGTTTATAATAATGTACATATATGTGTGTGTAAGTATCGCCGCTCCTTTTTCGGAACGTTAAGAAAACGGTAATCGACAGGCATCATTTAATTACATCCCGTGCTTCGACCACACCAGTGTGCTTTTTGGTCGGTCAAAATCTAAAGAAGGGAACCCAGCTAAAAGAACAACAACATCGGACCAGAAAGACAGTAAAAATAAAAAAGTTAGTGCAGTTCATACATCATATGTGTGCTTATTGTTAATCGGAAACCTGGGAACCGGCTATCGAAGGCATTTACATAAACAATCAGAGACCTTTACTAGTATCTCAATAATCCGAAGAGTAGATCCAAATCGCGTTCCAGGGTTACAGCGATGTAAGTAGTAGAAGAAATAAAATCCAGTTGTGGTGTCGAAGAAAGCTAAAGCTAGAATGAAGACTCACGGTCTTTATACCCTGTTTGTCATAACTGAGTTTGAGGACAAATAAACAAAAAATGTACGAATGTTTTGCCTAAACATAGGAGATGATTATGTTAAGAATTAGATTAAAGAATTCATAGATTACAGTGTGTTTATAAATATATCAGTTTTTTTAAAGCTAAAATTATTCTGGTACATTTAAATCTTAAATAAAACGCTTTGAGATTATAAGATTTAAATGTACAATTCGCTTGAGATATAAAATTTTAAGCTTTACTTTCTCGGCAATTGTAGCCCTTGTAGCAATTGTGTTACCTGCGTTTATTTATGTTCTTAAAAAGTTTAATAATTTTAACATGGAGATTAACTAAACACATCACTTCAACCTATTCAGTTCCGTGGTGCAATTTTTGTAGTGAGTAAAAATTACGCAGACCAGTTAATGAATAGATATGAAATAAAGTGTACATTTAGGAAAGGGTTTGCAACATTAGTTGCGAGACGTAGGGCATTCTACATACATTCTTGGTGGAAATATAAATCCGATAATATATGTCGCATTTATGCAACAGTAAAAGTATTTACTTTTCGAAAATTAAATCTTTGTGTAAACATGACGTATTTTTTACATTAATAGATATTATATTGTCAGCGTTAAAATTTTCTTTCAATCGAGTCATATTTAAAAAAAAGTAGCGGAGCTATTTGATTGCGTATGTGGTAACAAAGTGATCACGTGGGTGATATCGAAATGAACAAATTGGGACAATAAATTTGCGTTGGTTCATGCCTATATATTTGGTGGTCTGTGTATATTTGGTTTTTTCATACAAATATTGAGAAAATTTTGCACACAATTCTTTAAATTATAACTTATGCAATTTAATTTTAAATCATGAATTTTATTTTATTTTTGGACTATATTATACTATACTATACTATATAGGTATTTATGTTTAATGTAAATATTTAATATTAATAATACATTTACGTAAACATTAAATAATAATATAATAATTTTATTAGTGGAATTTAT
This sequence comes from Eubasilissa splendida, assembly GCA_031772225.1. Lineage (NCBI taxonomy): Eukaryota > Metazoa > Arthropoda > Insecta > Trichoptera > Phryganeidae > Eubasilissa > Eubasilissa splendida. Next base: position 10,233,293 of record CM062859.1, read on the forward strand.
TGAAAAGGAGAGGTTGGTGAGAAAAATATATGACACCAATGTTGAAGGCATCAGAAATGAAGAACGTCCACGAAACCTAACAGATACAAGTATGTGATTCTGTTAGAAACCTTAACAATGTACGAGCATGTTCGAGAGGCTCTATAAATATGGATAAGGTGCTGATAGTTTTAGCTAGGTCTATCAAAACGTAGAGTCTATACCTGGTTTCGTAAATATATACAGGAGGGGTCCAAAAAAAGTGAGAACCGCTCGTAACACATGAGTTATTTCAAAATACAATATAATTAATTAAAATTCTTAATGCTTTTTTTTTGCACAATATTTAGATAATCAGAAATCATCAAAACACCCCATATTGCATAATCTTCTGGGTTTAAATCATACCTGGCTCGATGAAATTAACATTCTCATGACGAAGAAAGTTTATATTTCTGGCTGTGTGAGATAGAGCCCCATTCTACTATAATGTCCAGTTATTCTGTAATGTCTAGCTAAAATCCAGGCATTATTTTCCTAGCACCCCAACGTTTTTCAATTCGCAAATTTTTGATTAGAATACGGACTTCTGCAGTGATATTTGTCATTCTGGGCAACAATTTGAAAAAACCAAATAAAAACAATAGCAAAATTAATAATCAAAGATGGCGACCGGAAATTGTCGAAATAAAACGTAATATAGGTAAGTAAGGAAATTAGTAAACTATTTAAGCTATTGTTGGTATAGTTAAAATGACGATGTAGAATAAGATGTACTTCCCGTCGTGTGGTTTCTTCGTGGCAATAGACGGGAGCATGAGGTATCCTAAGATGTGTGCATAGATTACCATGTATATGAAGGGATTGATAATTTTACATATCTGGGCTCTAACTTGAACACGATACATAGAACAACTGATGAATTGAAGATCCGACTTCTAGCTGTAAATAGAATCTTCTACGCATATAAAAAACTGCTGGGGTCAAAATACCGAGTCATAGAAGCAAACTGTTGATATATAAAAACTATAGTTGTGAAAAGTAGTGTCTAACTCAAATCAAATAAAGCAAGTTAACAAAAATATTAAGTAAAATATTGGACCTACACTAGCAGAATAAAAATAATTCATGAGCTCGAAAATTTCATTGAGCAAAAAACGATTGTAAGATTCTGTAGATCCCAAAGACTGCAATGGGCTAGCTGTGAATGCCAGATAACAGGACACTAAAGGTCATGACTAAGTGAATACCCCAATAAAAGCGACCTAGAGGCAGGCCAAGGAAGAGGTGGACTGACTGTGTGAAAAAGGACTGGAGCAAGATGGGAGGATCTGGGAACTGGGCAAAAATGGCTAGAGATAGAAGTCGGTGGAGAGCACTTGTGGAGGAGGCCAAATCCCGCCCTAGGATAATGTGCCGTAGAAAAGGTAGAAGAAGATATATATATATATATATATATATATTATATATACCTATATATACTATACTCTTCCATTTTTCGCGGCACCCCACAGATCTGAGGTCTGAAGCCAAAGAAGTGCATGTTATTTTTCCACTTGGTAAGTCTATATAAGATTTTATATACTCTGGGCATAAAACACTGTTTATGCGTCATTTGATTTCTGGTGTGCAGCTACCGTTGTCAGTAATTGGAAGGTTGGATGGAAGAATAAGGTATATACATTTTAGAAAAAAATTTAGGGTGTGAAAAGAACTATTCAATTATTTTTTTAATTGATATGACCACATATTTATCTATACCAGTTATTTTACCTGTTAGATTCTTACACAAAAATATTAAATATATTGAAACAATAATAACTATTTTTTTACCAAAAATTGGGACTATCTGATTCTTGTATTAAACCTTTAAATTATAGATGATTAAACTCCTTAACAATTTCAAGGTTTTGAAGGATATCTGTTCGGGAAAGCTGAATAACAGTTTTTAATAACATGTTTGTTTTGTTTGAAAAATAATTCAATCATACATCTACCCTAAGCGCGTCTAGTACCCTTGGGGTGAATTTTTTTACGAAAATTGTGTTATAAAAATTATCCAATATTGTTATTATATATCTGCTCAGTAGCAAATTAATAGCTGACGCAAACGAGGCTCAAAAAAACCAACATAACTCACCGCTGAAAGGGAATATGAGTAAAATAACTGGTTCTCATTGTGTACCGAAGCCAAAAGTCCCAAATTAATTCCTGGATTTTACCCCCAAACTTCCCCTCTTCCGGCTGGTTCATCGGTCTCTTTCTCTCCATGTAAATGATGCCATCTACGTTCCGTAAAATAAATATAAGCCCAAAGCGTATTAATTCAACTCAAATTAACATACGTAATGCTCTATGAAATAAAAAAAAACTCCGCGGGGCTATAATAATTCAAACTCCCTGCTGAGGATTAGCAAGTGTACGCAGAAGGGAGTTTTTGGGGAGTTGAGAAAAGTTACAAAAAAACTTCTGAAACTCTTTTAAAAACGTAATTATGGTCTTGGAAAAGATTGAAAGTATTAGATTTTTACAACAAATGAACTCAAATATTGGAAAGTATTTTATACTGTCTTAATCATTATCGAAAAAGTCTACAAATTGGTAAGTTACTGAAAATTCTGATAAAAGTTTTACATCATTTCGTTCTGAATCTACCTTGTTCAACTTTATATTTAGAAAATACAAATCAACTTGAAACAAATTTAGATAATAATATACACAAAAATCTAAATAAAACAAAAAATATTGTTATTGAACAAATAATAGATATGTCATGGAGAAGCTATTTTCTATTAATGGAAAATTATGGAAGTTTGGGTAATAACAGGGTTTACAATCTGTCTTCGGTTGGCTTAAGTGATCACTTTACACAATGTAACGTTCACCATTCCAATAATTAGATTCTCCATACATACTTACATATTTTTCCATTAATAAAAAATAGCTTCGTCTCTATAAGATATCTATTATTTGTTTAATAACAGTGCCTTTGTAGGTGAAAATCCAGTAATTGTGTGTTCTTGGACATATTCAAATATTGCTAGAAAATATTGTTGTCACTGGAACTCAAACCCGAATATTTTATATTGCCGGTAGAAAGCTTTAACCGCTTAAATCATGATAACCTATATAGCAGTCGACAAATTTAATCCACTAACGTTTGCTAAGTGAGACATTATAATTATTCCATCGTTGGAAATTAATATCTTTTTAATTACGAGGTTTCTCGTAAACCTGAAGTAAACTTGCTACGTTTAACAAATATAGATGTATTACAGATGATTTATCAAATTTATTTAATTTTCACGGAACTGAAAATCAGAACATCACAAATAATATATGATTTCATAAAATTTGATTTTTTTTAAATTTTATAATTCACGTTTTATGTATAAATTTTGAATGAAACAACTTAAAATCACAGCATAATTGTTACGACATCGCAAACGTTTGACTGTATACGAGACCAGGCACCGGTGTCTGTAACACAATACTTTCTCTTTATTAATGAAAAGACACAAATTGTAAAGGGCGTTGCAAAGATTGTCATTTATTTTCTTTATCGCAGACATTTATTGCCCTTTTATTCTACTGACCCAAACAACAAGCGCGAAACAAACAAAGGTTGCTGACGCGATTCTTCGTTGTTCGCTCCATGTTAGTAGCGCCTGAAGACTTTCGAAAAATAAATATATAACCAAAACACAAGTGAAATAAATTTAGTCACAAAAATATACTGGAACCTTACTAATATTTATGAAAAGATATTTATATTTTTTTTTTGTGACAATTCAATTAAATTAAATTGTTAATCTTCTTTGACTCACTTTTCATCAGTTATATTTACATTTTCTATCTCGATATATATTATTATATGTACTTAATAGGATAAGATTAACTGAAAGTTGCTAACAACGTATTCAAAAAATATATATTAGTATTAGGATGTTCTGAGAATAATTGACAATTTTCATAATATCATTTTGAACGTTTTTTGCTAGAAAATATGTATTCATTTATTTTGTTTGATAGTTAGGAATCTGCTTTATTTATTTAATAAGTAAGACATTTAATTTTTCAGAAATGGGATAAAAAATGGATTTAGTTATTTTTAAAGTTGCGATTAGGTTTTTTTTTAAATAAAATCTCTGATGCACTCTTCTTTATAACGGAGGGCAAAGAGTTCCACGCGTTTGGAATGCTATTTCAAATGCCCGTTCAATAAATTTATTCTGGCAATGGCTGGTCGGTTCTACAACCCTTTCTGCGGCTGAAATAGAGGCTGGCCTTAAAGTTTGACGTCCACCATTAGAGTTGGCTGGGAAGTAGAACTATTGAAGATAGAGAAGCGACATGCTATGTGTAGCCTTGTACATCAACTAGTACAATTTAAATTCAACTCTTTGTAAAAAAACAGCCAAAGCAGTTTACGCAAAATGTTATGTGAGAGAATTTAGAAGATCCATATATTATCCGTGCTGTCGCATTCAGAATATATTGTAATTTATCCAGCTGAAGCATTGATTAGGTTCTAAGGAGTAAATGAGCAAAATTTGGTTTAGATCAGCCAAAATGTAGAATTGAATGATTGAATAGAGAAGAAAAATTCTTTCAATTTAATATATATTGATTAATAAATGTTATGTATTAATTAATTACAAAATGTACGTATTACTCGTACTTTAAATGTTTAATTTAAAAAAAAATCTGTTTGTTATTCAATAATCAGTTATTGTATATGTATGCCTCTGGCATCAGACAGTTTATACAAATATATTACGTATGCGATAAAAATATAAATTATCCAAATAAAAATCTAACAGCCATCCCGGGCGAATCCAGTCACCCGTGCAAATCCAGTACCCCGCAAAAGTAGGCTTTCTCGCCCGGGAATAATCTAAGGTCCAAATCTACTGTTCCTTATCTCAGAAAATAAGTAACATTGAGATAATTTTCTGTCACTGTTTCATTTTGATAATACTTTAATTATCTATATATTCTATTTTAAGAGATATACTTAGATTCCGTACACTTAAGAAAATAATATTTACAATACGGGATCATTTTAAAATTTAGTTTGGATTTTAGGTATTCACAGATTGTGTAATTAATGTAAGATAATTACATACTAGTGCTAATATGTTCATAATGATGTTATAGCACTTGTCCACAGAATGAGGCATATTTATCTCATTTAAATTTATGAGATGAACCTCAAAACTGTTAACAAAGTAACTTAATAATCATAATTCCGAGGTAGGTACATATTATGATTCTTTAGGAGAACACATTCTTATTGTGAAGTTGTAATTATTCAGAACATAGGTCTGTGATATTTTAAATATGACTTAAATATATTAATTATAAAGATATACATATAAAATCAATTTTATCGAAAAATATTGTTGTTGCGCCACCGGGATTCGAACCTGGATCTCTTTCCTAACCGGGGAAGGTGCTTTATCCAACTAAGCTACAGCGACATCATTTTTAGCGACAATTTTCGACCCTATATGTTACCTTTTTGATATTAATACATTTAATCGTTCCATCATTTGACAGAGCCATCTACCTTATTTTTACAGAATCTCAAATACCTTTGAGTAAACTGATAGCAGACGCCAGAATTATCAATTCATTTTTATTAAATTTTGAACACATTGATACAACTTTATTATTTAGGAGAACACATTCTTATTGTGAAGTTGTAATTATTCAGAACATAGGTCTGTGATATTTTAAATATGAATTAAATATATTAATTAGAAAGATATACATATAAAATCAATTTTATCGAAAAATATTGTTGTTGCGCCACCGGGATTCGAACCTGGATCTCTTTCCTAACCGGGGAAGGTGCTTTATCTAACGAGTGCTTGGTCAAATGATGGAACGATTAAATGTATTAATATCAAAAAGGTAACATAAAGGGTCGAAAATTGTCGCTAAAAATGATGTCGCTGTAGCTTAGTTGGATAAAGCACCTTCGCCGGTTAGGAAAGAGATCCAGGTTCGAATCCCGGTGGCGCAACAACAATATTTTTCGATAAAATTGATTTTATATGTATATCTTTATAATTAATATATTTAATTCATATTTATTATGATTCAATGTTTACTTATATATAATAAGTATGTTTTGTAGAATATAACAATGATAACAAAATACTTAAGTTTTAAGTCACTAATTTTCCATTTACCTTTTCGAACAATTTTATTTATTTATGATTACATCTGAGCATTTAATCTGATCGCTACCCACCTCACTAGATCATAGTCCGTATCGAGGAGAGCAAAATGTACCAGACACACGTGTTAAGATTTTAATATAAGTTTTTAAGATAAACTTAAAGATCAGCTTGAGATTGGTAGATAGAGGTAAAATACAAAATCGAGCGCATAAATGTAGAACCTAAGAACCGTTAATTCCCGCACTATTGATACTGAAAAGTATTAAATAAATATAAGGCATTAAATAACAAATATTCAATTTTAACTGATGCTGGGGTTATTTTAATTCATTCAACTGATGAACAGAACATCAATGGTCAATAGATTGATATTTAACGTTTGACATAAGTAAAGTGAGGCATGAGACGCCGACTCTCTGATACATGGCGTGTACTCAGGGAAACAATGACTGAGAGTTGCCTACAAAAAATCTCATAGTAATAAAATCCACATCTCAAAGATTGTCTCAAGTCAAAAATCTCATAAACAACTCATCCGAAAACACTGGCCATTAAGGTGAGCTAGACATACTTTAATACCATATGACGATACCTACGCGACGCAACGTGCGGTCTACCAGCGGGTCGACCGTGCATAACACTGGACGCTCCGCGCTGACTATGTATTATTCTTTACACTTTGCTTTTTGCAATTAGTGTAAACCATTATTCAATATTTTCAGTGTAACTCTGGTAAGGATAAAGTATCTCTATTCCGCCAACATACTGCGGAAACATACTACCACCGACATACATACATACATATATTTATTACTGTCCAAATGCACATTCCAGAGTGTCTAACCAAGGAGAATGAATAATAAAGGTACATACACACGAACGATAGGCCGATAATATGGAGGTGGTTCGTCATTCGTCAAATTAAATATATTTAATCAAATTTTCTATAAAGTTATTGAAATGTATATTTTTTTAAATCCACTACTTTAAAATATCTTCTGTGTTATTTATTATAAGTTTTTTTTTAATGTATTAATTATAAATATATACATATAAAATCAATTTTGTCAAAAAATATTGTTTTTGCGTTACCGGGATTCGAACCTGGATCTCTATTTCCAATCCGGGGAAGTACACATATTTTTAATTAATACATTAAATTAGTATTTAAAAAATTACAGACCGTCTGTTCTGAATAATTACAACTTCACAATAAGAATGTGTTCTCCTTAATAATATAAGTTGTTGTAATTTTCACACAATGAACTGAACACGTGTCTCAATGAATATTTTCGCTTAGTGGAGTTTAAGTAAATGGATAACACGCTCGTCGTGTTTTAGCTGTTATATTACAACCCCAAGCTACACTCGGTACACTCCCTTATTTAGATAGTATTTTCTTTATTTTAGGTATTAGCATAATGATCTTTAATGTCCATTTACTTACATACTTTAATAGTCTTACCGCAATTCTCCGTACAGAAGATTAAAGCAAAGCCTACATTTTTGTTTTATTACTAACAGAAATATAGCGTTATGATACATGTAGAGATTTGTTCGTTTTCTCTCAACGTCCTTTCTTTTTTCCGTGTTTTTTTCACCCGCAACCCCTAAGTCCACCCTTACCCGAGGCAATGAAAATTCTGAAGGATCAAACGCTTACCTTTGTTTTCCCCGAAAAATGGTTTTTACGACCGTTTTCGTAAATCTCGATGGATATAAAGTTTATTTAAACATTCACTGGAATTTTTTCACGTAACCTTACATTCCTACTTTTTTAAGTGGTAATTTTATATGTAAATAATTTTTTTAGACTGAATATACTGCGATGTTCTGAGTGATTTCTTAACACACTACTTTTTTATATATTTTGAGATGCACTTTAAAATAAAAAACATTCACAACCACTTACGTCATGTATAAAAGATTTCAAAATGTGTAATATTATTATCAAATTTCAGTTTCCATTTAAATTGTTGTCTATAATCATTATAATTTGTACTTTTTTTTTCGATGATATTTTGCTGTTTGAAAATACTTAAGAAGTACTTTGGTCAAATTTATTAATGAAATCATGAAAATCATAGTAGGGATACAAAAATCCCCGTAAATTTTTTCTACTGTCAGTATTTGTCCAGGTAAACTTAGGGTACCTACATACACCAAGAATCCGAACCATTGAAATAGGTTAAAACTCAGTAGTGTGCGGTTAAGCGTTGACCAACAGCGTTGATTCAACAGTTATAATTGAATATATAAAATAAATAATAAAATTAATACTAAAAAAACAAAAAATTATCCGACAAAATTGCTTTTCTAAGAATTCAAAGTACCTACATTTTGTGATCTACTTAAAAGAAATTCTATTATTCAAATACTAAAAGAAAAATAAAAATATTATTTTATCACTGAAAATCGTACTAGGTTTAAATTAGTATTTTCATGCTCAAAAATTAACACATCATTTGCTTATTTTTTTAAAAAATAACAGCTTACCCGAAAACATCAGGAACATTAATGATAACAGAGAAATGATCAATGCTATCAAAAAATATTTTAAAGATAAACATGTACCCAAAAATTTATAATATTGTAGATTTAAAAAAAATACTGATTGTTACATATATTTTACATAGATTTAAATTATTATTAATTATTTCTGAATAATTTGATGACACGTGCAATGGAAGAATCTTTTCTATCATTAATTAATTTGGCAGTCACTACGTGGTGTAACATTTTAATTTTAATCAATGTTTCCGAGAAACAATAAAGCCACTCTCACCCTTACGTGCCCCACCGCCCCAATAGCTAACTGTATTTAATTTTAGTTCAATTTACACCTGTAGATGGGAAGGACTAATCTTTCAGAAATTAGCTGTGATACAACTCACAAAAGTGTGTGTGTGTGTGGTGTGTGTGTGAAAATAAAAATTACATATTTTTTAAAATTAAAATAAAAATGTAAAATAAAAAATAAATAAAACGAAATAACTGCCAAATCAATCAATGATATTAGGTAAATTATTAATTATAATTGAATAATTTTATGACATATTCAATGAAAGTATCATTGCCAACTTAATCATTTTCATTTGTTTAAAATAAAAAAAACTTCACAAATAAATCTTCTTCTTCTAATGCTTTTCGTGTAAAGATCATGTTAAAGATCATGATATAATTTGCAACAGCTCGAAATAGTTGGATTGTAAATTGTGCGAACCATTTACCTCAGATAATTTAGCCAGTATGTTCTATATCTTTCAGGATCTCTTCTGCTAACAACTTAGTCTTGAATAATAATTAATAATATAAATAATAATTTTAAATCAGCGTTTCATTTTAAGGGCTGCTAAGAATATTGCGAAAAATAATATTAAAATTATATAAATAATATTTAGGTATAAGCAACAAATTGAAAATAATGTGAAATGTTATATTTTTAAAATCAGGACTTTCAAAATTATTAGCGACAGCACAGCGCTAAAAAAATCTAAATAATATAAATATAATTTATTATAAAATAAACGCGGGATCCCATAAGTCTAATTATAAAATTAATCTAGTTTTATTATTACTTATTACATCGTGATACATAAGGTAGTATTATTATTTAAATTTTGATCAAATAATATGACACAAAGTATAGGTGCGCAACTCTTGAAGTTGAGAAAATTTAGGCACAAGCAGAAAACAATTTCCTGTACGCAAGGCAACCCTCTGTTCAGGAAATTTTTGAAGTCATCACATCTTAACAATCCATTGAATCCAGCGTCTTTGAGGGTTGCAAAAGTCGCATCTTGTAATTTATGGTGATTACAGACGGGATTAAAGTTTCCCAATCCTGGGGTTACTCGCATAGTCGGATACCAGGATGTACCAATACCGGATTTGAGGATGCGCCTCGGTTATATTCAGGGGTGCGCCTTGGCATATCAGGAAACTACCAGTAATGGAAATATGACTACCATCACGTTTTTTTAAATAAAAATCTAAGGCTTCAAAGACATATATTTTTCAATACCATCCCACTTGTTTAAAAATGTTGGTTCTTTATAAATTAATATACATACATAGTAAACAATTTAAGGATAATTTATAGGGAATAATATTAGGAAGTGTAGTTAATAAAGTTAGTAAGGGAACAATATTAGTCATGTGGATCAAATTAGTGAAGTAAATAAGTATACAAGTATCTATGGATCAAGACTCAATAAAAATATGCCCGAGATAATCTATAAGTTTAAACAATGTAAAAGTTGTGTGTCAGAAAATACAGAGAGTATAATTTTCATCCGCTGGTGTGATTAAAAATATTAATAGAAAATCTCATTGATATAAAGAACAAGGAATCATCAGCGAAGGATATTATGTTTCCGACAAATGGAAATTCCTGTATTTTATTTACATATATGATAGCGGAATAAGATGCTGATACTGTTCCTTGAGAAATTCTGAATGCCGATGTTGGGGCGTTACACAAGTACATGGACTATTTTGGTCTACATGGTCTGTTGTGTAAATAACGTTGGATGCCTTTCTTAAATCGATTAAGGTACCTATGGAATATATTTTTCATATCCAGAGAGTAGAATTTAATTATGGTTGGTTTTAAATTGCATTCTGAGTGCTGATATTAAAAAATATCCCACTTAATAACCCAAACCCTTCTTAAATATATAACATTAATTTCTCTATTAAAAGGGATACGCGGTAATACTCCTGTTATTAATATTTTAAAACCTTAAATTTTAATAGTTGTACTTTTATGTACAATGTAAAAAATATAGTAATAACAAAAAATGCTTTTTGAAATGAAAAAAGTTGGATAAAGGGTACGAATGTAATTCGATACAATAATAAATTATTTTATCTCTAAAACTAGATGAAATAACGATTTCAATTTCAATAGATATTAGATACATGCATCACTTAAAGGGTATAAAGTATAAATAATATAGTTTGATATGTCTAATTGTTTAAATTATCAAGAAACTATGTACTTAATAATCGCAACATCACAAATAATAATACGATGTTATTAAAAAAACTACGTATTTTAAATTCAGTAAACATGTTACGTAACATGTATGGTATCTTGAAATTAAATCAGCCAAGGTGAGATCGCATACATTTTTGAATACTTTAATATATTGTGTTAAATACGAAATAAATTTTATAGTATAAATATTCCATATTTTATAAGATTTCACTTGACATTATAATTTAATGAAATGTAAAGATTCAACATTTAAAACACGTAAAAGGGTATGTACATATTTTTGTTACCCCTGTGTTCTTTTATGCGCTAGTTGGGTCGCCGCGGGTAAGCGGAAGTGCGGAAACGGAATATAAAGGGCGCCGCCTTTGTCCGAAGGGTGGCTTTCCTTTTAGCCGGAAAGCAAGGCCCGCACAGGGAGCAGATAACGGACGGATTCGGTTTTTCTCTTATTGGCAAGTGAACAGAAACCTACCACAGTATTAAGAAGACTTCTCTCTGTAGTATACGAGTAAGAACATCATTGCGATAGTGATATTTATTTCAGTGATATTTATTTATATATCATTGATTGGATGGATGTCATGTATTATATTTTTGTCATAATATTATATTATAATATTTTGACGTACTTGTAAGTACCTGTGTTGGTGACTCTCATATAGTAATCTAGTGGTCGGGAGTTCAAATCTCATTCTAGGAGATCAACAAGTTAGTCCTATTTTCACATCACAAAGTATTAAATAAAATAAATAAATATACGTTGTACCTACACAGTGATTTAAAACTCTACCAACAAATCTTCAATATTTGCAAAGTTACGTTATGGCAACATATTATACTATTAAGAAGAACACATATTGTGAAGTTGTAATTATTCAGAACATAGGGCTGTGATGTTTGAAATACTAATTAAATGTATTAATTATAAAAATATACATATAAAATCAATTTTATCGAAAAATATTGTATTATATTTTAGCGCCAGTATTAATGACGACAAATTTTCAAATAATGAAACGACAGATGTATTCATTTGAAAAAGTGTAACACATAGGTTCGAAAATTTGTCGTCAAAAATACTGACGCTTTAGCATAGTTGGTAATGCACCTTCCCCGGATTGGAAAAGAGATCCAGGTTCGAATTCCGGTAGCGCAACAAAAATATTTTCCGATAAAATTAATTTTATATGTATATCTTTATAATTAATACATTTAATTATTATTTTAAACATATTATATAAATAATTAGAAAAAAACACTTAGTTTAAACCAATATTTATTAAATAATCATGATCAGATACAATGTAAACTAAAATAACGTACTAATATAAACTACAGAGAAAAGTAAAAAATACAATGTTCAATATATAGGTACTGTTGTAACAGTTTTAAACTTAAGTTTGGACTTTTAAAAGTTTTAGGGCATAATTTACTATTATGAATATTACGGTGAATCATTGAATATATTTTCAACGACTAATAAGTTTAATAATAGCTTGTAATGTATTATACATTAACGAGAGGTCATAGACTTTTTATCAAATAATTCTTATGCCTTCCTTAAAGTTGTTTGATTAAGAAAAAAACAACTTATTTTATTGTAACCTTTTTTTTGGAAAAGTAGATGACGCCATTGCTTATGCGTCCAAATTCCGATCTGTACGCAATCCTCTAGCAGCGCAGCCCGATTCACGTTGTAATCTCAGATTAAATTTTTCGAGTAATTTACAAAATAAATTTACCGAATAAAGTTCCGTTTATGATTTTTTTGTCACCTTACCTGTTCTTTTGAAACAGCATTGAACTATGATATAATTATTGAAGCACATGTAGCTATTGGTGTTAGCAGATTCTACAATTCTATTTATTGTTAATTTTTAAGAAAGTTGTAATAAATAAAACGATATTAAACTATTTTAAAATAGTTTTCGGAGAACGTACACTTGCAGCAATGAACCACAAAATAATTAAATAGCGTTTTTTTAAAAAATAGCAATCTTTTTTAAAACTTCAGCAGCAAAACGAAACTGTTTTTCTGGGTACAAAAATTTTTGTTCGTCCTAAGAAAAACATGAATTTAATGCGTTCCTCCGGTATTTTGAGAGCGCTCCGAGGTATCCATATGTGAAATAAAATCGTTCCAGTGCGATCGTTACATTTATACTATTTCGTATTTAAATAGATATCAGGTTATTTCGTACCACCTAGCGAGTAATATTTTCATAAAAGAATATGGTTGTAGTAACGAGACGAAATTTAGGGTAGTTTTTTCTTGAAATGCGGAAGGTTCTGGCTCCGCGCCCAGGTGGCCATGTAAATTCGGCCAAAACGAAGGTCACGCTTCGGAATATTACTGCTGAATACAAGTAATCCCAAGTTTATGTCACAATGACGACTCAATATTTCCGAATCTAATAAAAGAAAAGGTTTTTCCAATGTCTTTACATGGTGGGTTTTCTGCGTTACGACATTTTTTGCGAATTCGTGCGATTATTTGTTCTTTGGATCGTATTGGTTGAAGGATATGTAAAAGAAAAATGTGATTTATTAAAAATGGGTTTCTTTTGGAATAATTTTTATTATTTTTCTTCTTTCATATTAAACCACTGTATTTTTGTCATTGCAGTTCTCACCATGTGTCTCTGCCTTGGATTCAATCAAAGAGTTGTCTTTAGGTGCACGCATTCACCATTTTATTATTTTGTAAATAAATATATGTCTGGGCTTTTCTCTGTGTCTTCTTCCCTCACATGCATTGTATCTAAAGACCCGTGTCCACGAAATAACATACGATGAGATTTGGTTGAGATACATCATGTTAAGATTTTGATTTGTAGATAAACTCAGAGATCAGCTCGAGATCGGTAGAAAGAGACAAAAATTCAAACCTATGAATAAAATCAATGTTCAATCTGATTTGACAGATGTACTAATAAATCATTAAACATTAACATTAATATAAGGCGTTAAAGTACAAAAATTTATTCAATTTTAACTGTTACTGGGAAAGTTTAAAATCACTCAACTGACGAACGAAAGTTACATTTGACGTTTGATGTACGTAAAAAAGCTTGTAGTAAGGAGCAAGATGGCGAACCTCTGGCTCTAAAGAATCTCGTGGGAATAAAATCCCTATCTCAGAAATTGTCTCAAGTCGAAAATCTCTTAAAAATCAAATTTGTGGATAGGAGCCATAATAATGTATTCAACCACTGGCCACATTAATTATCGATTGTGTATATTATGGACCTCTTTCCTCATTTGTATTTCTCTCGGTCCAGCATATTCTTTTCATCTTCTCCAGCACCACATCTCGAAAGCTTCAAACCTATTTCTATATTTTGATTAATTATTTTTAAGTCTTTGTATTTTTATGTTGTTTTTCTTTCTAGATATTTGTAGTTTTCTATTTTATTCTGCATATCAGTTTTCAATGTTGATTTTCAAAACGACCTATTATGAACTAGTTGTTAACTTTTATTTTATTTTATGAATGTATCAAAAAGAGTTTATTTGGTGAAATGATCTTAAATTGTATAGAATACATTAAGAGAGGAACAGTATTCGGAGCCTTGAGTCTTAACTATGATGTTTAAAAAATTATATAAATATATCTTGTAAACGTGAAAAATATGTGTCCATAAAGGAATATGTGAAGTATACAGTATATAAGTATAAGTCTATATACGTTATATTTTCTTCTGAGAATATTACAACAAGAATACCTTATAATGGCTTGTATTTATATTAAAAATAATACATTAATAAATAAAATATAATGAAAACTTCGGAGTAGTGGAAAATATCTAAAAATAATTATACTATGTTAATTTATAATTTC
The DNA here is from genome assembly GCA_031772225.1 of Eubasilissa splendida. NCBI lineage: Eukaryota > Metazoa > Arthropoda > Insecta > Trichoptera > Phryganeidae > Eubasilissa > Eubasilissa splendida. The sequence goes on from CM062859.1 coordinate 10,248,306, forward strand.
TGCAGCAAACAGTCTGAAAGATTAATTATTCCTGTTTAAACAGTTTCCTCGGAAGGTATAAAGACAAAATGAAGTATGAATATTTTTCTTGTTTGTACATTTCAATAAAATAAAGGGTGTCCAGCTGAAAATTTTCAAAATTTAATAAATTTATTAAAAACGTCACAATAATAATTCCATGTGCATTTTTTATTCAAAATTTACTAACATAAATTTTCCTAAATTTACTTAATTATATTTCTACGACAAAACGTTTATTTATTCAAATCAAAAATACAATCATCCTTCAATCTTTCTATCTGCCAGATTTATACTGCAAATAGTTTCAAAGCAAATTTACATATAACATTTCGTACCGTCGAAGAAATAGATTTTTTTTGACTCGAGTACTTCTTTCCTATAGAGAATAATTTGTTTATGTCCTTTTTTACTAAGCTAAATTTAAAACTTGTTATACATTTTCAAAGTTACACAATTTCCATTCACATTAATTACTTGCAATATAATCAAAATCTTTAAATAATGACTTTTTCGAACAATCCACAACCCGAGACAAGAAAATAAATCAAAGAATGACGTCATTCATAAATAAATAAATAAAAATTCTCGTAGACCACTCCCTGGATTGGTTCTCAACCTAAAAAGATAGCAAAAAATAGTCCTTCAGAAGCCAACAACAAGGAATTTTATCAAATTATAAAAGAAAATATCAACCGGCACACATTTTTTTACAAAGGACTTTGAATATTCAGAGATCAAAAAGAAAACGAATAGAGAAAGGATGGATAAAAAGATAAGGAGAAACGTGCACCTGTTAAGGTAAACTACATATTTTTTCCAAATATACCGGGAAGACAGAACCGCGACGCGTAGGGATAAATTCAGAAGAGAAGTGCGGGACACACATTTCATCGTAAATTACGCACTTACGTATCCGAATATGTACATAAATTTGTTAAAGTATTTCGAGTGCTCTCATACAGCTTCGCTTGTAGACACTAATATAATATAATATAAGAGATTATTTTCAAAAGCGGTGTTCGATATTTATGACAGGACTAGATCGCCGGTCACCATGCGCGTGTGGATACTCCATTAGTTTTACTTTACCTAACTTCCTCCCCTCTCTCATTCCTCTCTTTATCATTACCATCGAGCACGACCTTTTATGTATGTTGTCTATGAACAATCAAGAAGCTAATGTCCTGCTAAGCGCTCGTTGCACTGATCTGATTGTACAGTTACCGTTGCCATTGTGTTTCGGTTTTCTCGCAATGCGTGCCGAAAATTAACAATCACTATTGGGTAATACATAGTACTTCGTGCTAATCATCAAAGAAGTTTCCTGAAATTGAGGAGAGCTGTGAGTACAGCAAGAAAATCTAGGTAAGTCGTACTTCCTTGTTGATCCTTATTATTATTCTGTCCCTATACCAAATTCATACCACCCTTCTTATATCCCATTTTCCTACTCCATTGTGTAAATAAGTGGTCAACTCCAAATTATTATTTTTTTAGTGCCACTCTCTTGAAAGTGTTTGACTTTATGTGATTTTCAAATCGAGCAAATTTAAAAAAAAATCATCTTAATATAGGAATAATTTATAATGTGGACAAATCTAGACAGGTTTTTTTTCAAACAGTACCAAACCCATTTCAAGCAATCGCGCCAGTGTAAAGGTAGACGCCATCTTGCTGAATCTCATAGGTACATTGTGAAAGTGATCGGATAGACTACATGTTTTCGCCGCGTAAAAAATAGTGACTTTATCCTAAAATCATTAAATATCCCATTTTCTCACTTGTAAAAAAGCTGATTTGACCAAATTTGAAAATTACCAATCGGATCTTTGAACATTTACCAGAAAGACTATTAATTTTAAAAAGTGTAACATATAGGTTCAAAATTTGTCATGAAGAATACTTGCGCTATAACACAATTGGTAGTGTACTTCCCCGTATTAGAAATAGTGATCCAGGTTCGAATCCCGGTAGCGGAAAAACAATATTTTTCGATTAAATTGATTTTATATGTATATATTTATAATTAATACATTAAATTAGTATCTAAAAAACATCACAGACCTATATTCTAAATAATTACAACTTCACAATAAGAATGTGTTCTCCTTAATAACATTTATTTCTTCTCTATGAGAGTAGGACTCGTGTACAGAGAAAAAGTATGTACGAGATAATTCATGTTTCAGTTAGTCTATGCATATATTTTTTTTACTTCAGTTACAAATTGATAGTCGTCTGTAATTGTTCCAATTGTGATGGGAAGGTTGTTAAAAAATTTGATGGCTTGATAAATATAGTGATTTTGGGTTACGGTATACTTTAGTTCTAGAATATCAATTTGGTCTCTAAATCTAGTAGACCGGAATAATTGTAAGTATTGATTGAGTTTTCATAGCATTGCACTCTACCGGCAGTAAAAAAAGATTTATTTTTTGCACTTTTTTAACGACAATTTTACTATGATAATTTGTGTAAAACATAATAAAATTGAATTAACTTATAGTTCATTCATTTAATCAAATTTTAAATAATTAATCATTAGTATTATACATTAGAGTACTATGAAAAACGTGATCAGTTTTTTTTTCAATTTGCTTGCAAATCGGAAAACCTTATCTCAAATTGTATTAATTTAAACAAGTAAAATTGGTATTAACTACGTTGATTACTTAAACGCCGATTAGTATGGATACCACTGTATCTTCGATATTCGCATATGACAAACATACAGATACATTAGTATCGCATATAGCAAAGTTACCTACATTAAGTCTTAACCATAAAGTAGTCAACCACAGTAAACAATATGAATATTAAATATTATTTATAATTATTGACGTTTTGATATCACGTATGTTCTCGGTTTATGGAATGAAATGGAAACAGATGTATTTTTAAAAATCTCACTTCGTTAAAGACAGACCGCAATCTTACTATTATTCATATATCATATATTATGTAGGCATACAGTTATTAAAACGAGTCTAGGCTGAAGTTGCAGTAAGCAATCTGGGTAATGTTACAGACGATTGAGGCGTTTACGTTCCTTAACATTTACACTCCAGTATCTGCAACAGTATCAGTAGTATAAAAAATATGTTTCTGAAGTTGTTTTAATTTGTTTCGTCTGTTTTTAGTTTAATCTTCACCACAATCCCTTTACTTCCTTTCAACATCCTCCATAAAATCCACGTAAAATGGGTTTTCCTACCTGCGAACCGTTCCAATGCCTGAAACTGCATGCACCCTCTGCCGGAAAATATTCGGTTGGGGTTGCGAGGGTGAATAAAAGGCACTAAAACAATAAACGTAATAAAATTTATTTATTTTCCCTCCCTAAACAAAGGCAACGGGTAGTTTACTGCTAGGTCATAACTCCTATTGCAGTGCTATGCAAACTTTCCATGTTTACAATTCTACTGCACCGACGTTTTTACTTTCGGGGGAAAGAATTTACTCGCGGTTCTGCGGGAATTCGGGACTTATAATATTTCAGGGTGCATGTAGCAAAAATAAGAGCAATAAAACGATCATAAGATGAATGTTCACTTAACGGCGATTTATAAAATATTTCCGTTGATAGATGACAAACAGAATGAATAAATAATCTGACTCATTCCTGTGCATATTTAAATATGTATTTCTTTCTAACAACTCGACGCATCCGCCAGAGGTCTATATCCTGACATAAACTGTGCGCATGTCCACGTTGAACAGGAACGGTACGCACGGATTCCAAGTTCGTCCCACCTAACTAACTTAGATGCACTCCGTTTACCAGTACTGAGCGCTCGCTCCGCGATATAATTTTAAAATAAAATACAATGTAAATTTACGAATGATTTATATTTTTTCTTGCATCTGACATTTTTTTTATTATATACCGTAATGTAATTCTATGAAAATATGTATACATCTTTGATTTGTATCCTAATCTGGCCTTTGCCTAATCACCTTTCCTATCGAAACTCACAAAGCTATTAAGTATAAATAGAATCTACTGATTGCCAAAAAAACTTTTCCAATAAATCCACGTTCTCCTGTTTTTCCTTCTTAAAATATACAACTGTTGACTTTCGTATATCCTCGTTCACTAGTTGATTTATATTATTATTTAATTTAATTTATTTATTAGGAAAACATACAGTTAATCAACAATCAAAAATAATAGTAAATTCAACCAATGTTTTTCCTTCTTAAAAAGTTATTTATTTATATACGTGGACTCCTGCATTTAATATTAATTATATTACAATCTGAATTTTTTTCAGATCCAGATCCATCATAGATAGATCTATTTTAGCTATCTTTTTCAATTTTTCACAATTTTTTATATACTTTTATTACGATGCTTGATATATTTTATCTGAAATATTATTATGGTTGGCAGTACTGATTTTTCTATTTCCGTATACTAATTAGTTGTATATTAACTGCTATGTTTCCTGCAGCGATGTGATATTATTCACAATACTTCTTCGTGTATTGTCTTCCATCCAAGGCTTGCGACCAAACCGCAGTACGCTTATTTATCTTGTGAAAAATCATCGGTAATTTGGACGTTAAATAACTATGAGGTTCTGCAGCCTATATATTGTAGTATCTTTATACGCTTCTGCTGCCTTCTGTCTTATATACTGCTTAGTACATATTTATTAATAAATTTATGAAATGAAAGCATGGATACTAACCGAAGGAATGATAAGGCGACGAATTATGAAGCAGTTAAGATGTGGATCTACAGAAGATTGTTTTAAATAAGCTGGATGGATAGAGTTACGAATGAAGATGTTATGGTTCGGATAAATAAAGATAAATAAGTATTTAAAACAATAATAATCCACAAACTTAAATATCTCGGACATGTAATGAGACACCCATATCTTACATCTTATAATTCAGAGAAAGATTGCTGGAAGTCGGAGCCCTGGAAGAAGTAGAACATTATTGTTGAAAAACCTGAGGCAATAGTTTGACCATTAAACGGATGAGGTACGAGATAAAGAAGATAATAAGGTCGACCCAGAATATTTATGGCATACATTCACAGTACCATTAGAAATTTTAAAGTTGCTTTAAATTTGCTTAAGTCATTTAATATTTCACGTTAAGTCTTTCATCGAATATATCTTAATCTAATACATCATTTCCGTAGTCACGCATTGTATTAAAATACATTTTCCAGTAATATAATCCCTCAGTAAAGGGTTATCCAACAAGTGTGATAAAACTTTAAAATGTAATTTAATTTTAAAAACCATGTACGAAATCAGTGATTTTTTTTAAATACTAATTTAATGTATTAATTATAAATATATACATATAAAATCAATTTTGTCGAAAAATATTGTTTTTGCGCTACCGGGATTCGAACCTGGATCTCTATTTCCAATCTGGGGAAGTACACTACCAATTGTGTTATAGCGCCAGTATTTTTCATGACTAATTTTCGAACCTATATGTTACACTTTTTCAAATTAATACATCTGTCGTTCCATTATTTGAAAGCCATCTACATTGTTTTTACGGAATCTCAAATACCTTTAAGTAAACCGACTGCATTCAATTGAAAAATCATTCGATGCCGTTAAAAATGGAATATAATTTCATTAATATATGCACCACGACTACTTTTGATACAATGCATTGTTCGGATCCAATTTTCTGCCACTCTTTCACATAAATTTGGTGTAATTTCATCAATAACACATTGAGTTGTATTGTTTTATTGTTGTTCAATTGTTGGTGGTTTATCAGCATAAACAAATGACTTTACATATCCCCATAGAAAATAGAATAACGAATAGTTTTCTCACCAAGTTCACAAAGTGGATGTTAAGATTGCCGACTGAAGGAAGATGGGAGGGCCTGTAAATTGGACAAGAAATCGGTGGAGATCACTTGCGGAGGAGGCCAAATTCCACCCTGGGATGTAGTGCCGAAAAAGAAGAAAATTATTCATTTTTTAAATTCTATCACATTTATTGGATAACCCTGTAGTACAATCGTGTACCCGTTTTAGTGAGCCGCGTTCGGTGTTCCACTGCATCTAGCTGCTTTTATTATTTCTTTGCCAAGTGTTCCTTGAATTGTATTGTTTAAAAATATAACTACGGATATTTTTTTGTTCTCAACTAAACTAAAACTGTGCAGACTCAACTTTACAATTAATACCACCGAGATTTTTTCGTTGTTTTAAGTTGAGAAAACTACTTATGATGAAAGTTTGAAAACTCCGCCCTGCGTGGGGGCTAGGCGGAAGGGATGATACTTATTGGTATTACAGGAATAAATAACGTCAGGCTTATGCTACACTTAGTCTGAATCCTTGAAAAATATTTAAGGGATGCGTGTTTTGGTTTTGGCACGCAAATATTTTTTTCTTGGGTATTAAAGCTTTATTGGGAAAAATCTACATATGCCTTCATACTATTGATGGATATGATAAAATGCTGCATCTACATTATACGATACACGTATTTTACTACTTCTGCTTTATTGCATTTTTTCAGATTCTACTATCTTGTGATCTTTTTAGCTACTTCTAATCACGTGAGTGAACTAGTCTTCACTTAACATTATACTCATCTCAACAATACGTTTATTGACTTTTATTTATTTATTAACTTATATTTTAACATTTCTGAGTAAGTTACACGTAATTTTCAATGTGAACGCCTTTACAATATTTTTATATTCTCAATTGCATTATTTAATGCGAAAGTATTCACAATATTTTTTATTTTTCTATTTTCAATTACATTATTATATGTGAACCCTATCAAAATATTTTATAAAATCTATTAATGTTTTAGGAGTCTTGACATATTTCCTATTCGCGATAGTGATTAGTATAACTTGAAATCAATTAATTAGTTAGCGTGATTAATAATATTTATACTATTAATCCGTAGTGTGAAATAAACATTGCTCTGATTACTTAATATAAAATTCATACCATTAGTATTTTATTTTGTATCTACGACCATATAAGTATTGAAAATTTAATTATATTTTACATATTAATTTAAAAAATACAGGTTTTTTATTTTCACTTTGTACTATACACACATAATTTTTTGAGTTATATTACGACTAATTTCGATAAGAGCAGTCCTTCCCATCTACAGATGTAAATTGAACTAAAATTAAATACAGTTGGCTAGTGGGGTACGTAAGGGTGGGAGTGACTTTATTGTTTTTGGAAATATCGATAATAGTGACGAAGGATTTGTAAATATGATATTTGTTCATTAATGTTTTCTCCGAATTAATTTTTTTCTGGATTTATATCATTTCAAAGTTATGTATTATTACTCATTATATGAATATATATATATTTTTTAAATTAACATGTTACATCCCGAAGTAACTGCCAAATCAATCAATGATATTATTTTGCATACGTTCGATACCATATGATTAATAATTTTGTTAAAATAAGAAAAATTCGTCTGTAACTATTTTTTTAACAATTATAAATTGTTTATTTATATTTATATTTTTCTAAACAATGTTTCTATATTTTTTTTAAATTTTTGTAAACATAAAAAGAAATTCCCGCCTTGTATGCGGAACCTGAGGTTAATGAACTCGCTGTATTTGCCGATGTTATTTGAAACCGGATGTGTACTTTTGAAACATTCAGTTTATGTTATCATTTCAGAATTGCAAATATCACAGAGCAGCAAATAGTGACTGAATCCTACTTCCCAAGTTTGAACATTTTAAGCCTCTCACTAAAAAGGATCATCGCTCTTAGTTACAGAACGTGAAAATAATTATTTTTCGATAAGCCTTTTCACGACGTGGCTGTTAAGTTTCAAACTTATCTGATTCACGTGTTCATAAGTAATGCTTGTAAAATTGTAGTGCTCTATTCAACGGGGTAGATTTGTTGTAATACTTTTCAGATATTAAATATTTTCTGGAGCTCTTTTTGACAAAGTGCATGGTAGTATTAAATTATGTTTTGCGAAGCTTTGATGCTCTTGTTTCCTTAAATGAAAGGATTAATACAGAGATCCAACTATAAATCTATGTACAGTTCTATAAGATAGATAAAGATCTATAAGATACATGTTTTTTTATGAAATGCAGAACAGTTTAAGTAATTACAATTTGAATAATTATTATAATATTATTATGAATAACTATTATTCCCTCTCCAAGTACGAGAGCTAGAATCTTTTTTGGAGAAGTGAGCTATTCACAAAAATATGTAACTTTAATTTTGTAACAGATTCATGTAATTCATGTATTATATAAAATTATAAAAATTAAAAAATAATAATTTTAAAATGTACCTATATATACGAGTACATTACATAAAAAAAGTTAACATTGTATATTTTTTAGCTAACGCAAATAACCTAGTGACTTGTATGAATCTTAATAGTTTATTTATTAAGTATTGTTATTAACATTGAATCGTCTGTCACGTGAAAACTTTAATAGAAAAACTTTTAGATGTTTTTTATATGAAGTCATTGTGCTGACTTACTATTCTTTTTTTCTTCTACTCGTATGTTAACACGTTTTGATAATTATTTTTTGTTTAGTCTATTCGTTAAACCTTATCTTTGTGTATTATTATTTTATATACTTGATTAAAACCCGTCAATAATGATAATAAACCAACCTTCTGGTTTCAAATAAAACTATTATCAAGCACATGGAAAGTAGTTACCTACCTAGATTAAGTACTTGTGCATACAGCTTATATTTATTAAAGAGCGACCAATTAATAAATGGTAAAAATTATTTCAATGTTAATAATACTTAATAAATCAAATTATACATATTATGTAAAAATTACGTGTCCACATTATATGTCGTAACGACGGCCTAATCAATCTACATATTGTAAATATACATATTGCAAACATACATATTGCAAAAATACATATTGCAAAAATACATATTGCAAACATACATATTGCAAACATACATATCGCAAACTTACATATTGCAAACATACATATTGCGAACATACATATTGCAAACATACATATTGCAAACATACATATTGCAAACATACATATTGCAAACATACATATTGCAAACATACATATTGCAATATACATATTGTAAACTACCAGAAAGAAAGAAATATTTTAGGCTGTTGGCTATAGTGATCATATAGGGGCCGATAGAGGTCTCTATATGACTTCCGTATGTCAGTGTTTCCGGAACTCAAAAACCGAAAAAATAATATTTTCAGTGAAAAATTCCAAAATAAGTTAGGACAGATCCGCTGGCCATAATAGCCAGACCGAGGCTACTGTAAAAGGGTTATAAATGTTGTAATCAATGTTAAAATATACTACGTACAACCTCTTCCTATCCGTGGAAAATATATTACCCGATTATGCTACACCAACAGAGTGCACCGACGATAAATTTTCGAACTTATATGTCACACTTTTCAAATTGATATATCTATCCAGGTTCTAATCGCGGCAGAAACAACAATATTTTTCGATAAAATTAATTTTATCTGTATATTTTTCTAATTAATACATTTAATTTGTATTTAAAATATATATATATATAATATAGAGATACGTATACGGAAGACATGTCACATCAATATTCTTACTATTTTAAAACTAAGCTTAACGCTTGTGCTATGAAAATAGGACTAACTAACTCATAGATCAAGACAGATTCTCTATGTATTTTATTAAAATAGAACTCATTCTTCAGTAAATGCAATTTACAATAAAACATGACTGCAACATTGGTACATAATTTTGATGGCATCATATAACATTCCACCATTCAAACAAATAGGGTACCCACCAACCTTGAGGAGTGTTTTGTATGACGCGAGCATACATAATTTAGCCTGTAATCGGATGAATTGTGCAGAAATATACAGAAAGGGGTTGAAATACCGAGATGGAATGATAAATCCCCTACGGAGTAAGGAGAAAAGGGTAAATTAGTAACATGAGGAAGCTTAAATGTAAAATAATTTACTCGGTTAAGTTGAAAATGGTCAAAATGAGTCTTCCCTATTTATAACAATTTATTATGGTAAATATTTGTCAATGATTTTAATGTCAGCACATTAAAATTATAAAGTAATTATTTCATTTAAATTGTAATGTATTAACTAAACTAATAGGATAATTACTGTCCAAATACAAATTAAATGTATTAATTAGAAAGATATGCATATAAAATCAATTTTATCGAATAATATTATTGTTGCTACCGGGATTCTAACCTAGATCTCTTCCAATATTATGCTATATAATATATATACATATATATTATGCTATACCAATACAGTGGATTGACGACAAATTTTGATTTTATATGTGTATCTTTCTAATTAATATATTTGATTTGTATTTAAAATATCACAGACCGATGTTCTGAATAATTACAACTTCACAATAAGAATGTGTTGTCCTTAATAATAAATGATTTGATGTTATTCTATTAATATCGAATAAGAATAGTAGCTATGTTTGTTAGCCATAGGTTCGAAAATTTGTCGTCAATAATCAGATAATACGAGATAACATGCGTATGGATTGAAAAAATCTTTATTTCTAAAATATTATATTATTATCTCCTAATTGTTTAATATTGAAAAGAGAACACTTTTTTATTGTGAAGTTGCATTTTCAGAACATTGTTCCGGTATTAACTAAATATTTTTTCGATAAATATATTTTTTCTGTATATTTTTCTTGTTGTTTGATTTAATTTGTATATGCTTAATATTGAACTTAATTGTATTCAATTTATTTATAAAATATTAGAAATTGAAAACAGTTAACGTGTTTACTAAATCAAATGATGACATACGTGTTTTAGTGAAAATTTCGAGGATTCTATCCTCATCCCGAATTTCATTGCTATTGGAAACTAATTACCATTTTTTTTTCACAATATTTTTTTCGTATTATTTATGTACTGATAATTGAAAATTCCATTGTATATACTGCCCAATAAATTTTGATATGAATATTTTTTTTTCTGATCATTTATTTAATTATAAATATAAAATAAAATATGACACACCATCTTACATCTTAAGAGATTAAGATTATTTTAGTGAAATAATTAAGATTATCTGCGTAATTTAATTTCATGATGTTAGTGTTTTAATATGTATTATTCTTATACATTTTAATGCTTTGCAAATAGCGCACAGCAAGATTAAGGAAATATACGAGATGAAGAAAAATAATGAACAGTTATAATTATGAATGCTTAAGTATAGTGTAGTCGCAAATGATATGGTGTTTGTTTATTGAATGTGCTACACTTTTACTCGTATAAATAAACATTTGTAAATGCTTCCCCAATAAGTATATTTCTTGTAAGTAAATGAGTTATCCTGTAAAAATAACTATTTGTTTCAAAAAAACATAGAGTGACAGAAATAGAGGGAAACAGAGCGATTCCCGATGTGTGTGAAAATCGGGGTGACAGATTGAATTTGATTGAGGCTCCCATAAAATATATTATTACGAGCATCTTATGTATCAAGAAAAGACATATCTCGTCTTTGTCATTTATAACTCCCTAAAGATTTCACAGCACTCTATCTTAGTACATGAATCTAAAGATATGAGTAACGGAAGATAAACATTGATTTCATGTTATTACAGTATATCAAACTATTTATTATATTTCATTTAATGCGTTCCTTTGTTGTTATCTTTAAGTTTGTACATTAATTATTCATTCATATCTTAAAATATGCATATTAGTTATTCATGTCAAAGATCAATTTAGAAAACTGGGACGAGAAGCATTCGGACAGCCTCCGACTGGTGATATTTATATCTCACCAGATAATCTTAAGTTTATCTACAATATTAAGACAACGGAAGGCAGTGAATAAATGCCTAACAGATACGATATCCAAAAATAGATAGTACGAGTATTATATAACAACTTACGAATTCCGTAAACTTACTAAGAGGAAGACCTATATACCTGCCTAGTAGAAGCATTGGAATTTTTAATTTTGCCAGAAAAGCGCTATTTTTTAAATTTATTTACCCTCTGTTCAAAAAACTTAATAATTGAGAAAAAAGTAAAAACACACAAACGAAATCTACCTGAATTTTGTAGCCAGTGATGAAGAGATTTTTTCTTCAACATATGTTGATGTCTTAATGAATTAAAATGCGTTTGTTCCGGGCGAAGAATTGCTTAAAGGGGTAACTTTACATACTAATCTTTTGTTTTTTATTTACAAAAACGTGGATATTTATTATTGATTTATATCATAAGTTAAATATTTTTATTCTTTAAAAAAACTTTGTAAAAATCTATGTACTGATATTAAACTAATAATATTGATGTAATAATTAAGATAACAAGAATTAATTTAAAGACTAAAAAAATCATATACGAGTACATACAGTTTCTTATGGTTCCAAAGCCAAGTTAACGAAGATTAATTTATATTTAGGAAATTAAGGAAATGTTAAGAATTAACAGTTTTAAATTGTTATATTTGGGTGACATTATTATTTTTTTTGATTCATTTAAAATGCTTCAAATTCATATAAAAAAGCTATTCTTATAAATATTAAATCTAAGCATAGCGTTAATAATACAATAATGTATATTATTCTGTTTTTTTTTGTATATCGCTGACTCGAGTCGAATTTATAATTTTTTTTGTAAAAAACGCGAAAAGATGAAAATCCTTATTCAAAAAGTTACATCAAGAAGAAAATATTTTTAATTTTACACGCTGTACAATTTGAGCAACATCACACGTGTGTATATTTTATCGGGAACGTGTCTCACAAGTCAAACATGGGTCCTCTACGCCGCGTCGGGCTGTGCTCCGCCGAATTTCCATATCTTATACAGCCTGCATTCTGAAGCGACACACTGAATGCGAATGATATTTCAGTGTAACAATACATTTCAAAATGGCGTGCGTGAGTTCCCGCCATTATTGGTGTTGCCGCCTTTATTAATTCGCATTGTTAGCAAACTTAAACTTTTGTTTGCTCCGCTCGAGCTCCCCAATTAGAAGATACGCCTTCTTGCATTTTGATTCGCCAGATGTGCGTTGAATTATTTTAAGGAAATTGTAATACACATCGTTTTCATTTACGTATTTAAACGTCAAACTCGGATAGAACGAGGACCAGGGGACCAATAAAATGTTCTTGTTATAACCGTTATTCATTATACCCGTGTTGATTAAGCCTCCTCTTTTTCCTCTTAAAATACACTCGTTTAAAGCATCATTACTGCTTGATTCAAATAATGTATCCATTGCATTGAGATTGTTCACACAAGTTTGATTATCACCATTATCGTCGTTCTCATCATCTTTATTATCTTTGTTGAATACAGCATCTACAATGTCACTGTCTGTAGGAAGACCACTAGTTGTCATCCACTCTCACAAATTTATAAATTCAAAGTGAATGATCGATGTTAATATTCCACTCATCAGTCAAAATAATTAACCTTTCAAGTTATCGTTACTAGGAAATCTCTAAATAAATGTAAGGTTTGGCGAATACAATGCAATCAAGTAAGCGGTCGCCAATGCGTTATACTCCTATCTCGTCAGATTAATTTCAGTTAGATCATTAACTGGGGCGTAATACGATGCAATAATTAACATTAAGTCGCCTAATCATATTTGTCTTTTGTGTATTTTACACGAATTGTGGGAATAACTAATGTTTGCAGTGTCCCACTGAGTACTAAATATTTGATATATCCGTGAACCACGTGAGCGATTCCGTGGAAATATGCGTAAAATTAAATCGTTGGGGGCTTTTGTTCATTACAACTGTTATCTCGTTATAAGCATACTCGTCGCAATCAGTAAAACTGCAATATAAAGGTATATTATTTATTTAATCTAAGATATTTTTTATTTATTATTTTATTAGTATGTATTTGATAAAACATGCGTAATATAAATGTAATAGTGATATATAGATAAATAAACTGAATAAGTACTAAATACGTTTTTGTTCGATCTAGCGCAGGGGTCGGCAGACTTTCTAGTGAAAAGAGCAATCTTCATAGAGCCGCAACATAAATTTTCACATTAGCTATATAAATTTTAATGGCGAAAGAACGAGATAAAATCAAAATTTTCATTTAAAATTCAGAATACAGTCGTAGGCTATATAGAAAAATATAATATATGGAAGTTATAAGATTTAGTTTATCAGTGCTTTACTTATTAAACAAGAAAATCTAAATAATTAAACACTAATAAAACACGCTTTGTAATGTTTACTAGTTAGAATCGCTTTCGAAACTACTCGTTCAATTTAAGACATGATTTAAAATTATTGTCAGTTAATTTTCTTCTTAACTTATTCTTATTTGATTCATGAATGAGAACGTTTATTTACATAAATAGGTAGAACTCAAAGATTGTGAAAATGGCAAATTCTAGTTTTTTTATTGTGCTATAGGTTTCAGGAAAACTATATCGTGTATCATGTGTGATTGTAGATGAAAACATGAGATGGAGTTGGTGAGACGCAAATGGCTATGAAAAGAGTCGCGCGCGACTCGCGAGCCGCAGCCTGCCTACCCCCGGTCTAGTGGTATGAGACTCGTCTAGTGATCATATAGCCGGGGTTTGAGCTACTGAGTTAATATATTGTGATAAATATATTGGTGACTTCAAAAGAGAGTATATGTATTTTTTATTTGAATTCAAATTGAATTTTTCGATAGCTATGTGTTCACTAAAGGCACTACTGTCACACAAAGTTTGGACCGTTCGCGAATGCGGTTTTAATATATTTTATTTATAATATATTATGTTGTATACTGGCAGAAAACCTGTTTTCGTCTAGTGGGTATAGATAAACTGTTTATATTAAATTGTGAGATCAATTGACCTAGGATACCTGCCACCGCAGACTTGTATTTATTTACGTTTATTACATATCATTACGCATTACGCATCCATAATAAACGTATATTTCATACCAATACTAGTTGTAACAGCAACAGTTACCGTGAGTACGTAATTTTAAATTTTAAAAATTAGTTACCGACCATCTTTGCGATCGAATTACAATCACACAACCATACTAAAGGCCCGTATCCACAATTGACTCTCAATGAGACTTTGATTTCTGAGAGTCGGTAAAGGTACGTATATACTGGTTGAGTTCACGTCACGCAGTACACACGTATCTTTAATATGGGAAACAACAGCGCACAAAATGGGTGATGGTTCATAAATCGCATATAGGTATATATTAATATTAGCAATATTTTAATATGTTCAATAATACATAATTACTGGATTATTACCTACATAGGCACTGTTATTAAACAAATATCAGATATCTCATAGAGACAAAGTTATTTTTTTATTATGTTTAATGGAAAATATATGAAAGTATGGGGTAATTACAGGGCTTATGACCTGTCTTACGAGTACACATACTAACATAAATGCAACTTTCAAAAATTTGATAAATATGGAGATTGAGAGGTGAAAATTTATGAACGTTATTTATATATATAAAGTGATCACTACGTAATTACCCCATAGCTTTGTCTCTATGAGATATCTGATATTTGTTTATACATTAATACGCTGAAATCTATATGTGAACTCTATTCGAATCTTAGAGAGAAATCTCATCTGTGAACACGTTCAACTAGTTTAAATACAGTTTAACTGGCGTATACCGAGTGTAATAATTAAAATACTTACCTACCCAAAGTACAGCAGCATTATGGTGTTCTAATTTTCAAATTATAACAATAGAAATGAACTTGTTTGTTGAATGAGTTTGAAAAATGTACCTTCAGAAAATTGGACCTAGAGTCAAAAATATTTTTTCATTCAACATACCAAATAATATAGGTGTAATAGAAAATTAAACTGCCAAAATTAATAATATGTAACACAAAATCAATTAGGGCGCGGTAAGATTATGCGTTTACTTTTGTTGCGAGCGAGCAAGCTTGTGCAAAGCAAATTGTGAAATGAAATTACGCTTAAAAACGATAGATGTATTAATTTGAAAAAGTTTAACATATTGGTTCGAAAATTTGTCGTCAAAACTATCGCTGTAGCATAGTTGGTAATGCATCTTCCCCAGATTGGAAAACAGAACCAGGTTCGAATTCCGGCAGCGCAACAATAATATTTTTCGATAAAATTGATTTTATATGTATATCTTCATAATTAATACAATTAATTAGTATTTAGAAAAATACATTCCTTTGAATGATGGAATAGCGTCAGCGCTGCATTTTTGATGCAGCTAGCTGCAGAAATAAACCACCAAAAACTATTACAGTAACCGGTTCTTTATACTCTGTACAAACAGTGCTTGA
Source organism: Eubasilissa splendida (assembly GCA_031772225.1). Classification (NCBI taxonomy): domain Eukaryota; kingdom Metazoa; phylum Arthropoda; class Insecta; order Trichoptera; family Phryganeidae; genus Eubasilissa; species Eubasilissa splendida. The sequence continues at coordinate 10,264,662 of CM062859.1, forward strand.
AACATTAACAAAGAATATTAAAACACGGCGTGTATCTGCGCCACAGCCGCGGGACAGATAAAAATAAGCGCACAAATGTCACAAAAATTGCAGGCAATGGCAATTTGAAAAACTCGTCGTGCTCACGGTGCACAAAGGCTTAAAGCATCACAAATCACATGCAAGTATCTGTTATATAGATGTGCAGATAAATGGCTGACGTTGATATCTGAACAAGCTGTATACGACAAAGTAATTAATACTGTGTATCGTAAGACGTATTTATATATGTATGCACAAAAGGAAATTCTTTGGGGAATAAATGATCGTTGTTTATGTAAACTACTTCGATCGCTGGTTCTTAGGTTTCCGATTAATAATAAGTACACATATGATACATGACTGCACTTATCTGTTAACTTTGCCGTCTTTAGATTTCGGCTGGCTGAAGCGCGCACTGGTAGTTTTAGGACTGCTAGACTGGTCGAAGCGCCGGAGGTAATGAGAATCACGCCTTCGTTACCATCTTCTCCGATTCCGACAATAGGCGGTAATACTCTCACACACACACACACATGTACATTAATATCAACCAGGAAATCCAGTGGTGCCAACCGAAGTAATAAGGCGCCTAAGCAATCGTCTTTTAGATATTCATCAGATCAACTGCTTAAAGAGTACAATTATCTGTATATATGAAAATATATACATCTTTAGACTTGTACAATATTTCCATTCAAACGATAATTCACCTAGTAATAAATCATGGTCACAACACAAAACAACGAATAAACATTTACACACCAGTTCCGAGAGCAACAGCGACATTCTTTCAACGTCTTTTCATGTTTTCAGCTTCTAAGCTGTACAACACACTTCGTACTAACTGTAAATAGTTCACTTACAAAAAAAATAAAGCAAATATGGACTCAATATATGATCTAATTGGGTAGAGATGAGACAAAAGCAACGCTGTCTCAAATTCCAAATCACATAATTCACTTTAGATTTGCAACACACTCACTATATTTTTTATATTATATATTATTGTTTCTTAGTCGATTTAATTTTAACACCACGAAAAAACATTAAACACAGACAGTAAGTAGTCTTGCAAAGTAGCCAGGATAATTATATGTATATCAAAGGTGGATACTTAATGCTTTCTACACAACAAACTACGAATAACTTTTTTAATAGAATATAATTGTAATTAGTTTATTATATTATATTATAATATTTTAAATACTAATAAAATGTATTAATTATAAAGATATACATGTATAATTAATTTAATTGAAAAATATTCTTGTTGCGCTACCAGGATTCGAACCTTGATCTCTTTTCCAATCGCGGCGACCAACTATGCAACAGCGACAGTATTTTTGACAACATATTTTTGAACCTAATAATATTTTATATTTACCTCTGTTACCACAAAATGTATGTCAATAAAGTCTATATACGAGATACATATGTTTAATTTAAAATTTCCTCCAGCACTGGTGCATGCAACTGGCATATTTACTAGGTTAGGTTAGGTTAGGTTAGGTTAGGTCGCGTTTTTTATATGTTGCCTCAAAAGGTTACGGTACAACCGAACTTGTTCGCAGAAGATTCCTCTGTTATTCTTACATCCTTTGACCGAACTAAACCAAATTTTACATAGTTACCTATTAGAATCCTTCTTAAATTATAAGCACACACTTTTTTTCCCCTTGCTACCCCATACCCTTACTGTGTTATAAATGTGAATTCTATTGAATCCCACCCGTCCTAAATTTTTTTAAGTTACTTTTTAAAGGCCCGTGATCACTGAAGCAGACACAGTGAAATAATCTCAAGATTTTAGTTGAGATACTTGACATTTTTATTTGGAGATAAACTCAGAGACCAGCTTAAGATTAGTAGAAAAAGACAAAAACTCAAATCTGTATACACGACGTTCGATGTGACATTAACACGTGTACACAAACGTTATCTAAAACTGTTATAGATAATAAACCAATATAAAGTGCGCGTATCGCACAGAAATGAAATCAGGCAACAATATTTCAATCAACAATTTTAAACAAAAGCATACTTTGAATCTGTCATAATAATTTTCCAGCTACAACAATATTTTTCGATAAAATTGATTTTATATGTATATCTTTCTAATTAATATATATAATTCATATTGTATGTGAAAAATTGTTAATCAACATCACACATCAACATTAAAGTATGCAGATACTTACTTACTTTTTGCTCGTCAAAATTCATTGACGGAAGATAAAATGTGTAATTTAAAGTGAAATTGATAAACAATAATTATTTTACTATTTTATGTTAGAAAAACTATTATTAATTTTTCTCCATTATTAATGCTTTTTTCATATATGTATTCCTCGATTAGATTTTTTAAAATAGAGATGTGTATCATATAATGAGTTTTGGTACATATTATATAACCAGTATTTTACAAGACAATTCAATTTCAAAAATTTGGATTTCTTGTACTTTTACTCTTCAATCATCAGCATCATTTATAATCAATGTTTGTTTTCAATTTTTTTATGGTATTATTTAAAAATACCAGAAAAGGACATTTTAAAATCACATATCGGGGATATAAAGCTTCGTGCGAAATCACAGCACAGCATCCCCCCTCGCATTTGAGTCCCCTCCTCTTAAAGTACCTACCTGCTTGGCTGTTAGCTCGACGGAAAAATTCATGAAATAACCCGCGGAAAATCGGGGAGAGTTTTTAATTTCATAATCCGCCCTTCGGAACCAAAAGAGGGGCTATGGTGCACGCCTTTGTAAGAGCTAAAATCATATTAAATTATCTCTACAAAACTTTAGCATCCAATGACAACCAAATTAACGACGGTTTTTTTTTATAAAATTTTATTAGATGTAACTTCAAGATCCTAATATCATCAATATCAGTAATAAATTTGTGTATTGTAGTGAATCAAATAAATCTATGCATTAGTGAAATGCCTTACTGCCGGAAATTACTTCTTGAGATAGTTAATAAATTCACATATCTTCAATCACAATTAATAGACATAGACAACAAGCTAAGAGATAAAAATTCACATAGTGAGTGCTAACCGTTCTTCATCGTATTACTTAAGCCTACAAAAACAGCTGAAGTCGAACAAAACATACAGAAAAACAAAGATAATGCTATATAAAACTCTAATAAGACCTACGCATCTGAAACCTGGACAGAAACTTAGAAACGTGAAATAATACAATGTAAATGTATATGAAAAAAACTAAAAACAAGAGCTGCCAAAAAAATGGAGTGCGGCAGGCGTTATGGACGTTAGAAACGGTAGAACCTATATGAGCTGGAGGTCACAAAATTCATAAAATAGAGAGACTTATGTGTAAAACTATAATAAGACTAGTTGTCACATATGTTTGAAAAACGTGGTGCCTAACCCAAGTCAGCAGTTTTTGAGCATACTACATTAAGAGAAATTTATAGACCTACACTAGAAAATGGAACAGAATAAAAATTAATTATAAGATCAAAAATTTAATCGAGCAAGAAACAATTGTAAAATTTTGTAGTTTCCAAAGACTTCGGTGGATTAGTTGAAATAATCCCGGATAATAGGACACCAAAGATCATGACTAAGTAGATCCATAGTGGAAGCGACATAGAAGCAAACCAAGGAAGAAGTTGGCTTACTGTGGGAAGAAAATTGGAGCAGGATGGGAAAGTCCAAAAATTAAAAAATAATAGAATTGGTAGAGAGCACTTGTGGAGGAGGCTAAATCCCATCCTAGAATGTCGTGCCGTGTAAGAAGAAGAAGAGGGAAAACTTATATGGCTAGGCCATGTATAACCCTCGAAATGGCTGCTCAATACTTGTAGGAAGACGAATAATAGAATAACTCAAATTTAGATTTCAGAACAATAGTAATAAAGACCTATCCATTATTGTGTAGTGGGAATCAGTCCAATGCAGAGACCTGTAGAATTATATTCTTCCAAAAGAAGAGACCATGACCATTCAGGGTTATAGAGGCATGAGGGTGATGATGGTAATTTTAATATTTAATTAATTTTAATTGTGACGTCTGTGAAATAAGGACGGAGGACAGACGCATCTGTGTACGGGACGAACTAGTCTGTGTGTATATGTGCATATGAAGAGGTACGACAGGGATAATGTTTAAATTTGACGGACCGCGGATGAACGCTTTCTTTTGCTCCAATACAGATAGATCTAAGAATATATAGAAATCTGTACAAAATGTGATCGGAATAAATACTACATTATTACCAGCGTACTACTCACGTCACTACTTCAATCTATATTCTTAAAGAGGAAGAATTATAACTATGAACACAGAGGAATATAGCTGGCGCCACAGGACACAACATTAATGATAAATTTTCAAAAAAAGTAAACACGTTGTGGCTTGACATTATAATTGAAAAATATAAAATTTATTTTTAAGGAGAACATATTTTAATTGTGAAGTTACAATTTGTCAGAACATAGGTTTGTGATATTTTTAATACAAATTAAATGTTTTAATTAGAAAGATATACATATAAAATCAATTTATCGAAAAACAAATCGTTGTTGTTACCGGGATTTGAAACTGGATCTCTTCCTATCCGGGGAAATGCATTAACCAATTATGCTACACCAACAGCGAGTTGACGACAAATTTTCTAACTTATGCGTTGTACTTTCAAATTGACACATCTATTGTTATTTGAAAGCCATATTTTTTTATTTACAGAATCTTGAACACCTTTGAGTAATCCGATTGGAGACACAATAATTAATTGATAATTAACTTTAATTAAATTTTGAAATACATATACAATGTTTTTTCAGTAAATTGATTTTATATGTATATATTTCTAATTAATATATTTAATTTGTATTATAAATATAATATTTAGTTTTAAACCACTTTATTATGTACATACACTTATGTCAACTAGTTTCGGTTGAACCCAACCGTCGTCAGGATAATATAGTCTATACTATATTGTCCTGAAGAAGATTCGGTCAAACTGAAACTAGTTGACATTAGTGTTTGTACATAACAAAGTGGTTTTAAACGAAATATATTATTTAATTAATGATAAAGATTAGAAATTGATTTCTTTCAATGGTTTTTATGCTCACTAGACTATTTTATAGTAAGTTAAGTATCATTTTACCAAGACTATCTAGATAGTTGTCAACAAAATCTTAAGTAGCGGCAAAACTCTAATAAAACTACTACTGTTCTGGGAAGATGCTTTTGTATCGCACTTGTGCAAGACCCCATTCAATATCGAAACATTTCTTGATAATGTTTCCTGTGTTTGGAGCTTGTTTATATCCCCTATCCTACATGCTACCATTTTCTGATCTCCTGATACATAATCGCAATATTTCATAAAATCGCGTTTCAAAAGATTCTAATACGTATGTATACAATCTTTAATATTTTTATTGAGAAAATTATACGAAAAATTGCGTAGCTATAATTTCAAGAAATTAACATATTATGGGTGGTTTTATATATTGGCGTAACTACGCTAATGCAGCCAATGTGGAGTATTGAGACCCACTTTGACAAGAGCTTATAGTACTTTTGGTCGATAATATTTCCAGAGCTAATGTGGGCTGATTATTTTTACAATCTAACTCAACAAAAATAGAATTATAAAATTTTAAAATGTATTACAAAAACACATAAAAACATTATTGATGTAAAGTAATTCTCCTAGAGACTAGTCTGTCGCTGTTAAATGAAGGTAGAATTTTTTTTCACTTGCAAGTGCATAAAAATATCTAGAAAACATGTTTTTTTCTCCCGAGTATGAATATTACCCATAGCATACAAGACACAAATTTTATTCATAATATTTAATAGACAAAGCCGCATATTTTTTAACATTCTTATTAATATTAATTATTCTTATTAATTAATATCCTATATACTAGTACAATACATATATTTTGTTTTGTATTGCGGCCCAATTTTTGTAGTAACGCCACTGGTTCTATACCACACATACAATCAATTTCTCATCACAGTTTTATTTTTTAGCTTCCCACTATTTGAGATAATTACTTATTTATTAATGAACATTTATAACCATACATTATTATTATACACCTTCATTACAACAATTGAAAAAATATTTTTAGAAAATACAATAATCCATAAAAAAACGTATTATTAGGTGACAACCGTAGTTTAACCCTTTGCAAGGTTGTGGAAGAATACTTACCACATTTAAATTAGGGATCCATAGACGGACAGCAACCATCTACCATAAAATGTAAAAATTGTTTATCAATAAACATATCTAGCATAGAACATGCGTAAAATTGTCGATTTATAACCTTGCTTCTAGACAACATCCATCAAACAAACCACACGCGTCGCCGATATTGTTATTAGTTGTGGGTATTATTTTTAAAAAATAGCCAGAATATCTAAAAAAATATGTAAGATATATTTATATTTGTTTTTATGATAGTTTATAAGTTTTTATATTGATTTATGTCTGAAATATGCTATATTGTTGATTTATAATACTGCAAAGTATGCGGTAAAAATAATACCATAACTCGCTTCTACAACGCTCTATGAACGTATATAGGATAAATTCTACCACTGCCCATTGGGGAAGAGGGCTGTTTGACTTTATATTTTTTCTAAAGTTCAGTCCAATGGTGTATTGCTTCTTGCTTTGCAGACTTTCATTCGACTCTCAACATGTTGTCCTTATGTTTTTTTTTATAATCTGATGTCAATAATAACATATTTTATATCGAGTTTCATTCATTTCAAAGTCGTAAACAATAGATTTTATTATTTTTTGTGCAAGGCTGTGGCAGTATATTTACCACATTTTTTTAACAGGAGTCTGGAATTCACATAAAAAAGTTGCTAATATTTTCCAAATACTATCGCCTATATTATTCCACTTTTAAAATTATAAAAAATTGGCAGATTTCTGGGGCCCGGTAAAGGGTTAAACGAGTGTTAATTATTTTTTCTTTATTACTTAATCAATTAAAATTTTAAACATAAATAAAAATGGTGTCTAAAGATAATAAGACACCTGGCGGGCGGTAATACCATACCGCTGTATGAACAGCGCACAGTACTGAACGCAGCCAGTGCGACCGGCCAACGGCGCGGGCGGCGCTCCAAGACTTCCATGTTAAAAGGGTGGGAATATTGAAACTACTGTTGTGGTAAAGAGAGCAGAATGTGTTTGTTGGTGGAATGATTGGTTCATATTGAAAATGTAGTAGTTCTTAAAAAAAACTCTTTCAGCGTAGTAAGTCTAATGTTGAAAAAGTCAATCTCCGTTAAGTTCATAAATATTATGGTATATGCATGACCGGTGAATGAATGAGTGTAAGATTTATTTCTAGGAATATGGAAGAGTAGGTACTATATTTATTTTCAATTTTTCCAAATGCGTTTATGAACAAGATCAATTTGATTTTTTCCTAGGCCTGTAAACGAGGAAAAAACCACAATAAACAGGGTAACTTCACCCCTGCAAACTTCTATTGAAATCCGTTCCGCGTCGGTAGAGGAGGGGGTTTTATACCCCATGAAATACATTTTTAATGACGAGAATAATCAAAGTTTGATAGCACAGCGGTAATTTCCCAAATTTTTGTACTTATCAACCGTGAACAGTAAACCAAGATAGCTCCGAACCGTCGCGTAATGAAAAATCAATTTTTTTGTGACAATGAAAAAACATTCCCGCTTTAATAACTTCTCAGATATCAGTTTGTTCATGGCGTAAAATAATAATTATTTTTTAGCGTTCTTGAAATTTTTACACTCTACGATACTCTGCACACTCCTGTCTCACCTAAAGCTACATTTTTCTTCGATTATGTCTATTTATATTTTTAAATTGTTATGCACTGACCTCTTTTTGCTTCTTTGTTGTACTATGCCTTTTACTAACTGCGTATATACTATTATATATTTGTAAATTTTTGTTAGCTTTCAATAAATAATAAATGATCGGAGTCAATGAGGGTGATGGCGGCTTTGCGGCTCCGTCTTGTCATTATGTGCGAGACGAAATCGCACAACTGTCTATTAGCATTAAAAAAATTCCAACCGGGCTGCGAATGGGTAGGAGCGGCGGGACCACCCTCCACCTTTACCTAAAATTATTTTTACAAGTGCATAATTGATATTTTTTTACTTACTACTTTCTAAACATAACAATGGATAATTTTTATTGCGCGATTTTCGTAAGAAAATTCACCTCAAGGGCGCTCTACTCTAACTAGGAACATGTTATGTAATTATTTGTCTTATGTATCAATCATCGTATTAATTTAACAAATATTCAATTCGAAATGAAAACAAATATTCCAAAATAAACAAAAAAATTTAAATGACTTTTTGAGGTAACCCCTTAAAAATGGCACGTGTTACCGTGCCGAAACATCGGCCTAGATTATATCTACAAAAAACGCGACCTAGAAGATACGTCAGTTCCATATATGAGACACCTCCTATAAGAACGCTGTATACCGGTTTTTACAAATGTATTAACATGACATTGATGGACGCTCCATCTATTAAAACGGAGCGTCCATCTTGGATGATATATAGTGTTGTTGCAGGTAAGATAACTTAGGAATTATGTAAAACAGTATTGTTATTTATTTTATATGGTTATCTTCCCAAAAACAATATACAGTGTTGTTGCAGGAGTATATATATATATATATATTACTAAACAAGTAAATCATAAATTATGTAGAATATATGTATTTATATAGGTATATACTTCAAGCCCACCGCTAGTTTTCAAATAGGAATATGTCTGTTTGTACACTGATTAAATTAAAACATTTTATTTTTCTTTGCTTTATACTTAGGTATATCGCGCACGCACAATAGAAATTGACTTAGTTAGAAGTTTACAAATTATTATGTGTTGACATAATAATTTGTAATTTTATTACACATTTATAAAAATGAATGTGTTTAAATGAAAATCCTTTCCACGGCACTGTAAAAAGAATCAGGAAAATTTCACTCGTATGTGAAAGTATGTTTTTCCTATTTTTTCTAGCTCCACTATTAAAGGAGTTAAGAATTTGTAATAAAAAAGTTGTTTTGCACCGAATAAAGGCCAAAGAAGAATAAGTAACTTTTTTTTCTATAGATCCAATAATATTGGAGATACGAATTGTTTCAGTTTTTGATCAGCCGTCATTTTAAAACAAGCTAGAGGATTAAGCTAGGCTATTTAACAAATTCGTCTCAGATATCTACCATATCAATTTATAAAATAAATATATATATGTGCCCATTATACCTTTTTTTCTTTTTCTTTATCTTCTGCTATATTTTGTACCAAGCCATTTTCATAATTAATATCATATTTTAAATATTTATTATGTTAGTTCTATTATGTTTAAACTGTCAAAATTCCCTAATGAAAAATTAAAATTAATTAAATTATGAAAGTGGACTTAGTTGTTTGTTTTGTTTCAAGATATTTAAAGGTTTCGTTTGAATTGATTAAAAAATATTTTTACATTACACAACACAATGTTTCATAATTTATTTATACTACTATATTCATAATTTTACTAATTACTAGACATATAAATTTTGCATGTAGCTTATGAGAAAATAAAACATTCTCAGGTTGAAATGACTTACTCTATTATCAAAATAAACCCTAGCGGAATATCTTTGAACGTCGTAACAATACATTGAATATAACGCTTCAAATACTTCACAATTATTACAATTTGCATTATATTATATTAATTTAAAACTATGTGACACGAAATAATTGATAAACTCATTTTTTTCACTTTCTTGACTTATACCACTTTCATAATAATGGGCACATATATTGTTGTGTCGTGTACACAAAGCTCGATACAACATACGTAAGTATTATATCTATAGATTTCTTCCGAAATGTACCTAAAAGATGCTATAGACTATGGTCTTAATCTTATTTTATTAAACAATAACAATTGTAAAATAAACTGAATTTTGTTCATTCAAAATGCATCGATTGAAACGTGAATTGAATAATTATTATATTTTCATTAGAATATTATTATTATTATTAAATTTGATCAAGTTTTCAAAATAAAGAGAGGCATTTCCGAATCCGAATCTGATTTGTATTCAGTGCAGACAGTCGAAATTTTATTACGTAGTAACCATCAAAATTTCAAAGAAATTATGCTAAACAAACCATCCAGGTATCCCGTGCGGGACGGGACGTCCCATCCAGGGAAAAAGTGCGGGCGCCAAGCACAAATGAAAATTCCCGAACGCTTTACGGAAAAACCCGACGGTTCCCGAGCGGTATTCTTTGATAATACGAAAGGGAATGGGCAAAAGCGATTGTGGTAGAAGCAATATGGCGACCGAAAGTTGTTTCATCCCTTAATAACAGGTCCCGCTTCAGCAGTGTTCTAGGGGCTGTGGGCACAGAATGAACATAAGTTAACGGGGTGTTTTTTTTTAATTTCGACACTTTCAATAGGGAAGATAGAAATGTCTTAAAACAATTATAACTCATGATGTTATTCTTTTTTCGAAAATACACCATGTAAAATTCGAATATTTATAATATCACAAAGTTCTTTTGTGTATCACGCGTAAGAAATATTGTGAAGTATACCGATTTGGATACATTACATTAGATTTATGTTTTAATATTTTTAAATATAATATTATTGAATGATTCGTGAATTCCTCAATTCTACAACAAATCCATTTATTTATTTGGTGTATAAATATATTAATTATTGAACGAAAATAATTCACTGTGCCTTCCCCCCCCCTTTTCCTTCCCCTCCCGGCCTCGACGCCGACCAGTCGATTGGTGACCTCGAACCATTACGGTTATAAAGTGTACGGAACAGTTTACAATATTATACTAATCTTGAGACTTCGCGTCTATACTTTGTGGGAACCCTTGACGAAAATAGTAAGTTTAAACTGTATACGATCCACATCTTTGGAGATGTCAGCAATGTTCGAATTGTGGTGAGTGCCAAATCTTCTTCCAACATCTATGCAACATACAGTAACCTATCTACAGCAGTGAATAAATGATTACATTACGCGTCAAAATGAGATCCTGGAAAATAAGATTATCCTAGGCACAATATTGTGCCGAAAAAGACTGCATTGCATCTAGCTGGAGAGATCCCGAAGCCAGCTGTGAGAACTATCCAGGATCGAGACTTGTGGAGGTGTATTGTGAGACAAGCATCATCGGATTGAAGCCACTATATGACAATACTGACATAAAGAAGGGAAAAATGATATTATGAACCTTGTTAAAAGATACATTTTTCAAACAGAAAAAACCAAACCTACTCACAGAAATTTTAAAACAAGAACAGTGTAATGCTGCTGTTTTGTACATAGGTCACCATTTAACCGATTAAAACTATTCTACTCATGTGTGCATTTTTTTCCTGGGATGGTAAAAGTTTAAACACATGTAAAAAAATATTATAACAATTACCTAACCTGCAGAAGGACTCCGAACTCCCGCGGTGCGCCTAATATACTTGACTACGTACATGGCTCAAATCACGTCAGCTGCTGAGATATGGGCGCAAAGAATCTGAATTATCTCTATCGCCACCGTACTGATTCGAGGCCAGCGGATCCTCCTGCAGGCTTTGACTGGAGTCTAACGGACCGTCAGATGACCTATTCCAGACTCCGGTTGCTTGAATGCGAATAGTGGACAATGAGAAAGTGGCAAGAGAGGTGGGACACTGCCGCACAGGAGAGATATACTTATACCTTTCTCCCCTCCATGGCGGTGAAAATGAAAGGTGGGGGTGGTTCTCCGGCGCTGGATCACTAAGAGATGCAGATGATCTCGGGGCATGGGAATTTCATTAATAAACTCTTTGATTTAGGACTTGTCCGTGAACTGTGGTGTGTTTGCGCTCGGGTGAGGCAGATGCCGGAGCATATCCGAATCCGGACTCTTGGACTTTTCCAGGATTTATTAGAGCGTGGGTCTTCCGCTGGAAGTTGCCGGGATGGACGATGCCGGGAAGAAATGTGGCTAGAGAGACCTAAAAAAGCATTCCATTGCCTCTCCCTCGCACCTCTTGCGATCTGGACAAGGTGAATTTCTGCCAGACTATGACCGAGTTCTGCGACTTCTACACATAAATGTTACGTTAACCCTCCATTTTTTGGGGTGCATGACTTATATAGTTTCTCTCTGGCTGCCTTCTGAATTTAATATGATAACGAGTCTCCCATCAAATTGTACAGGTATGGCTCTAGTACGATGAAACCGGAGCCAGCCTATGATGGTATTATGATGATAACGTTAATGACTGAGTGTAATAAAAAAAATGTAATAATGACAGACTGTAATAATTGAGCCATGTAATAAAGAAAAGTTAATATGAAGGAAAGCCATAAGGTTTTAGTAACTAACTACCGGAACTTAACTAACATATTTATCTTTTATTTTATATTATGTTGTGTTACTAATGTATTTGTGTACATAAATGTGAAATATACATTTTTATTCCTTAGTTTTATAAATAAATTCTTGAAACATAAATATTTTTATAATCCAAATTAAATCAATTAACTATAAAAATACAGATAAAATCAATATATCAAAAAAAAAAATTAGTTACTACCGGCATTCCGGGATTTCCTATCCAGAGAAATGCGTTTTCCAGTTTCGCCACACCAACAGAGTAATTTATCTACAAATATGCTCATGTGCTGTTATTCCATTTTTAAACAGCTATCACCTTTATATTGCGACAAATTTCAAATACTTTTGAGTAATATACGCTAAGTGACGCCAGAATTACATCAATTAATTTTTATAACATTGAAATAAACTTTGATACAACTTATATATTTTAAAGGTGAACACATTATTAATGTTGCATTTTTTTTAGAACATAGAACTATGTTCTGAAAAAACTGCAACTGGAACAGCGTCGGCTAAATGGTATAGGCGAAACGTCCAATTCCCATAAAAAATACTAAAGAACTATGTTCTAAAATTGCAAAAATGAGTTCTTAATAACACTATTTGTAATTATTAATTTAAAACAAACGAAACATAATTTGTTTTGTAGACAAAGAAGTAAAACCACAACCATCCATCACATAATGGGTTAAAATCACGTTAGAAATAACATTCAAAATATACTGTCTCAAAACATTATCAATTTATTTTGAAAACCTTTTTCTTGTGGCGTTATTTCGTAATTGCCTTACGTACGCAATAACCACAAAAGCCTTGCCGTTCTCACGCAAAAATGTAATTACCAAAGGATTTACAAAACGTTGTAGCGAAAGTTTTTATTGTGAAAGTTTCAAAGTCATGTCTAATTGTTCCCACGCGAATGAGCAGTCTTCATCTGTGAACATTACATGGAATACATGGCTGCTGGAAATATTGACAGGGTACTGAGAAATTTTCAATCAAAGCTGTGCCAAAGTATTATGATAAAAGAATCACAATTTAATAAAAATTTTAAACATTATATTTTTAAATTAAAGATTTATTTTTCAATAGTAGAATGTTTTGTTTCAAATCACTTTATTATAAACATACACTAATTTCAACTAGCTTCAGTTGGACCAAATCTTCTCAGGATAATATAGTATAGACTAATGAATATAGATAGTATATATTAATATAGTTGTCAATACTATATTGTCCTAATAAAGGTTGGGTCCAACCGAAACTAGTTGACTTATTCAGGACAATATAGTATAGACTATAGAATATAGATTATATATATTAATATAGTTGTTTATACTATATTGTCCTGAAAAAGGTTTGGTCCAACTGAAACTAGTTGACTTAGACAATATAGTATATACTATAGAATATAGTAGTCCATACTATATTGTCCTAAAGAAGTCAACTAGTTTCAGTTGGACTCAACCTTCTAATATAGTATAGACAAGCTTGGATCCAACTAACAATTTAATTTCAATTATGAATTAAATATAATAATTAGAAAGATATACATATAAAATCAATTTTATCGAAAAATATTATTGTTGCGCCACCGGGATTCGAACCTGGATCTCTTTCCTAACCGGGAAAGGTGCAGAACTCTGTAAAAATAAGGTAGATGGCTCTTTCAAATAATGGAACGATTAAATGTATTAATATAAAAAAGGTAACATATAGGTTCGAAAATTAGTCGCTAAAAATATTTTCGCTGTAGCATAGTTAGATAATGCAACTTCCCCGGTTAGGAAAGAAATCCAGATTCGAATCCCAGTGGCGCGTATCTCCTAATAAGTTAACTTTAGTGTTTGTACATAATAAAGTGGTTTAAAAATAAACATTGTATTATAATGTCAAGCCACAACGTGTTTGCTTCCTTTGAAAATGATTATTATTTTTTAATAAAACACATGTTCGTTGTGAAGTTGCAATTTAATTACTTACTTATCTAATCTTTCTAATGGACTTAAGAAAAACTTTATATCACTGAATGTAAAAATATCTTTTAAAAGAAAATGTCATCACTAAAATGGAAGAAACACATATTCTAGTAATGTCAAAAATTCAACATGAAAGTAAATGTAAAAGAGGTATATTTGACACTAATTAAATTAATCATTTAGAAAGATATATATTATATAAAAAAATTCTTGGTAACAACCAATCTTTCTAATCGATTAATTACATTTTTTATTATAAATTTTAAAAATACATTATTAATTTATCACACGTCACATTGCGGTTGGCACAACAATATTTTTTCGATAAATTGATTTTATATGTATATATTTATATCTTATACATTTAATTTATTTATTCATAAATCTTTTTTAATTTTCTTCTCCTTATCTGCTTCTAATATATTGTTTTTTCTTATACATATATGTAATTCTACTCAATTTAATATTATATACATCTACAAAAAAAATTGTTTGTAATATTATATTTAAAATCTTTGTTTTAATTTAATTATTTTTCTTTTTATAAATGTGTATGTACTATATAAATTGTCGAGATGCAATATTTACAAATACTTTGTTTTTAAGCATAGGGGTAAGTAAAATATCATATAATAATATTGTTGATAATAGAGGACCTGAATACGTGAGCTTAAAAATAATCCCGAAAGGTAAAATTAAACAAAATATGAATAAGATTATTGAAAGGGCAAATATTGTGTGACAAAAAAAAAATTTTATGAAGCAGAGTTGCAGATAGGTTAGACTCTTATAGATCAATTTTTTATCATGGCACTTAAGAATGGTGTTGTGTACGATGATGTTAATGTGTGCGTGGTGTGTAATCTGAGGAGGGAAAGAACAAAGTTATATGACCGGCTTCATGCCCAGATAGTAATCAACATGCATTGAGTATTTGAGGATAAATATTGGTTAGTGTAACACGTCGTGGTTGCTGGACTGAATGTATACAGAATAAAAGTAAATTTAACATATTGTTATTAATTATTATTAAACCATTAATAAACTTTCCGAAATTTCTTGTTGGTTATTCATTATATTAATATAAGAAAATATACTGTACACTTTTAACCAAAATTTATTTTCTTCACCTATCTACTAGTTTCAGACGGTGAAGGGCATCGACAAAGTCATTAGTATTATTAAGATGCGATTAATATTATTTCATTCCCAATCCATAAAATAATTCAACATTAAACAAATCTATCAACTATTATATAGTAATAATTTTAAAAAATATACTAGTAACAGATTCGTAAGTGGCCGACTGTAAAGTGCCAAGAGTAAAAAATCGACCTGTACATCTACCTACGAATACCTCTTATATGCTGATCGTATTGAATGAAATTCTGTAAAAATTATTCAAGAATACCACAAGCTAAGAATAAATCTTAAAACATTGTTCCGGTTGTTACGGTTATACAATTATCAGTGCAGTCTCACGTGAGTGCTAACAATGCACCTACTTACACGTTCAACTAACCGCAGACTAACGTATTGACACGAGCGTAGCTGGCGGATTTTGTAGCGGTTAGTCTATAAATACAAGGAGATAGTGAACCTGATTATATTCGTAACTAGAATATTATCAATGTTTTATGGTTCAACTCAGAAATAAATGAAATAATAATGGAATTAGAATTATACAATTGTAAAGCGTATTTAGTAGCGATCGAATATGTTTTTAGGGATTTGGTGGTTAATGTTCGTGTAATGAATTGTGATCGATATGTGTAATCTGAGTTATCGAGTCACTTGGATGGTGTGACTAACGTTTGTAGGTTTTGCAATTCATATCAGAAGGTTTTGTGCACGGTGAGACTGAAGGCCCTAAACTCTTCAATGTCTCATACATGTGGATGCATGTAGCAATGTATACGAATGTACGTGTGAGAATTTACGCTGTATCTAGAAGAAGTTATTTAAATAAAACAAAACTTTTAAAAGCTGGGGTTAATTGCGGGAAAATTTACAATTGCACCTCTTGCGACCTAGACAGGGTGAATTTCTGCCGGACTGTGACCGAGTTCTGCGACTGCAACACATAAATGTGACGTCTACCTTCCTGTTTTGGGGATGCATGATTTCTATAGCTTCTCTCTGGCTGCCCTCTGAATTTAATGTGATGACAAGTCTCACGTCAAATTGCACAGGTATGGCTCTAGTACGAAGATACCGGAGCCAACCTATGATGGTATTAATATGTTAATAACTGAATGTAATAAAATAAATATATATATATATATTGACGAATCGAAACGAGAGTAAAAACCTCTCAAAACGATTCCGGGATAGGGTGTAAATAGAAAAAATAAAAATTGTACGTACAAGTGTAAAGTTAATTACGCGACTAAAGTTGAAGACTAGAGTGGCTCGCTTGATGTGTTGGGTTGGTGAAAGAATGGCCTGCGGATAAGTCGTTGGCTAGCATTGGCAAAATTTACGGATTAAACCGTATACAACACTGATACAACCAATCTTTATATTCGAGTATAATGTTTGATTTCTTACTTTAGCGTAAGAAAATAGGTTGCGGGTCTCCGAATATCTTACATGAGATTTACAAACAACCTAATGGAAGAATAGAGGAGATTTAAAATCCTGAAACTTCGGGAATTGTATACTGCCATAGATATCATGAGAAAGGTGAAACACATTACGAGAGTAGATGGCACACAAAGCCCTCATACACAAGCCAACAGGATCGAAATGGAAAGGAATACCAAGGGTGGACAATATCAAGACAGCCCTGTGAAAGGTAGGCGGGTACCCGGCAGACAGGATCACGGAGGTGATGTCAAGAGATGTGGCGCTCCGTTGTGACTGCGGTTATCAACTTTCGAGTCCCGTAGGACCGTTGAAGAAAAAGGAGAATAATTATGTTTCTTATTGTTTTTAGCACTTTACGATATTGTGTCTACGAATACTGTTTGTACATCCACCATATCTTTTTTAGTCACTTAAATGAATTAATTGTGTTTTTTTCTTTCAGAAAAAGCAAACACATTGTGGCTTGACATTATAATTTAATAATAATAGAATGTTTAGTTTTAAACCACTTTATTATGCACATATACTAAAGTCAACTAGTTTCTAGTCTACATACAAACTAGTATATATGTGAAGTCCAGAATCAAAAGCAGACATGTTCACTTTATCTGTTTCCGAGTAAAATGTAAAAAACCATTGTACCATAACTGTCACATTAGGAATCATATTGAAAATTATCAGTAACCACAGGTCACATGACCCAAATATATCTGTCTGGGCTTGAATTAGATATCCATTGGACATGTCTGAGATTGAAGTAACAATCAACTTTTAAATGCGTTTTTATATATTTCGAAATATTTGTCTAATTTTGATAGACTAGTTAGTCTTGTACATATTAATTTTCTTTATATTTTTACGTACCTAACTCAAAAATCATAAAAATTGGACATATCTAATTTTGATTCTATACTTCACCTGTACTATATTATACAGAATAAGGTTTGGGTCCAACTGAAACTTACTTGACTTTAGTATATGTGCATAATAAGTGGTTTTAAACTAAACATTTTATATGATTTTATATTATTTGATATCATACTGATTAATTTAGTTCTATTGCGAGCAAATTTTTTTTAAAATCGTACAATGTACCGCTCTTAACGAATACAAAATATATGTTTATACATTCCCCGTAGTCATGCTGGTACGCCACTGATTCAACGCAAGACGAAACTGCAAAACCCTTAATAGGTAACCCGATACATTCATTCTGAGCTCCCAGCGGCTACCTCTCGTATTTCATGTTTGCCTAATACTTCCCTGTACACCGTCGCTCTGAAATACCTTGAGTTATTTATACATATTTTTCAACTTTTTGTATCCACAAAAATATTTGCTTATTTATGAAGTTAACCTGTAATTCTCAACATATATTTTTTCCGTATTTTCATTGCTGCACAGAAAATCTTTTTCCTCATATGAGAATAATAAAATGATAAAGAAACTTTCCTATATTGTATTTTTTTTATAAATAAATGGAATTACATACTATTAAGGCTACTTGTTATTAATATGGCCTGTGTGACAAAAAAAACGCAATATATACTGATTTAATTTCTATGTCGTAAGAATGAGCGCTGAGTAAAATTAGTAAATTGATTACAAAAAAAATCTTTTTAAATTACATAGCTTCTACTGTAGGATTAGATATATTTAAATAATTATTAAAACAAATTTTAGATATCTCATTAGAGGCGAAGCTATTTATATTGTATTATATGAGAAGTATGGAAGTATGAGTATTACAGAGCTTATGACCTATTTTTTGGAAGTTGAATATATGTTACTATGTAGAAACACTCGACGTCGTCATATTTTATAAATATGGAGGTTGATTGTGGGTAGAATGGTGAACGTTACTGTTGCGTAAAAGCGTAGATGCCGGAAGAAAACAGGATATACGGAAGGAGGTTTGCACTCACCACAATCCAGTTCTCCAGACACCTCAAAGGTGGACTGTAAATTTATCACTATCTTCGTCTAGGGTCCTTTAGAATACACTGTATAGACGCGACGTCTCAATTGAATAATATTCTTCGATTCACCAATTACCGCACCGATTCAAGGTCGCCGTTCGACTGGGCGGCGGCGTGCCGGGTGAGGAGAGGGAGGAGAGGGGAATGCACAGTACATTATTTTCATTCAAGAATAAATAAGTAATTAACAAATAAATATATGTCCCAAACAGTTACATTGTATAAAATGATCACTTAAGCCAGCTGAAGACAGGTCGTAAGCCCGTAATATCCATACTTTCATATTTCTCATATAATATAATATAAATAGCTTCAAATGCTAATTTAATGTATTAATTATAAATGTATACATATAAAATCAATTTTGTCGAAAAATATTGTTTTTGCGCTACCGGGATTCGAACCTGGATCTCTATTTCCAATCCGGGGAAGTACACTACCAATTGTGTTATAACGCCAGTATTTTTCATGACAAATTTTCGAACCCATGTGTTACACTTTTGCAAATTAATGCATCTGTTGTTCCATTATTTTTGAAAGCCATCTATATTATTTTTACGGAAAGAAGTTAGTTTGATCGACGTGGATTCATTAATTACTACATAAATTATTACATTAATAAATAAAAATGTGTTCGGAATGTATACATAAAAATATTTTGTATATTCGATAACATTCAAATTAATGTTATTTATTTTCAAAAGAATAACTATAATGAATGATGAGTCTTTGTCATCTTCCCAAAATATTGTAGAACAATTTACTGATTTACATAAATTTTACAAAATAAGTGTTTGAAAGTGATTTTTTTTCAATTATAGTTTCATTAAAACAAATTCCCAAATATCTGGAGCTGGCAGAAGAGGAACAAAAGTTGCCTGAATGTAGTGGAAATTAGATCACTTAGGTGTATATGCGGCAAATCTATTTATGACAGAGTAAAGAATGAAGAAATAAGGAAATAATGTAAACCTGATGTTAGTATAGTGAGTAAGTTTAAGAAAGGATCTCTTAAGTGGTTTGGTCATATGGAACGGATGAATGAGAATATGTATGAATGTGGATATGTACAGAGGAGTGCGACGAATCGGCGTGATGGTAAATTAAGTAAGTAATTTAAATTAATTAATTTAGAATATGCTAATGTTTTCGTGATGTTCAGAATATTCTTATCTTATTATTTACCATTTTGCACGTATTAAAATAGTATAATTTTTAGTTGATAAAATTGTATGTGTGTTACAATAAAATTTTCTTACAGTGTCTTCATCTTTTTTTCTTCATGTCAGTATATAGTGTCCTCAATCAGATGAAAAACTGTTAATTTACTACATCTTCATAAGCTTCGTTCCTGGGTCGCCCTTACAACTGGTTCCTCCAAGATATCTCAATCCAGATGTAACGAATTCATTCACCTCTTTGGTACTCTTCGTTCTAAATTTATACTAAAGATAACATCATTTTCTCGGCAATCATATCCCTACATAACATGGCAGAAAAATTTGAAGAACCTTTTGTTTACTACCGTAGATAGATAGCTTGCCGTAGTCGGATCTATTTCAGAATTAAGGCATTTGTGCGTCGCACTATACACGGGATACGTAAAATCCTTGACGTTATTGCGGACTATCCTGTTTGCCAAGTCTTCACTACAATGAAAATTCAAGAGGTAAGAATATAAACCAACATCATTTTAGGTTATTAGTTTGATGTCCATGTCCTTCCATATTCTCGTATTTTACATCATAGCAATATGGCGTAGAAAAGTGATAATAATAATTTTATTATAAAAACTGCAATATCCACATACGTCATGCCACCAGTCGCTTTACGGTGACTAACGCATCTAACTAGATATCAGATTAACTCTGAGAGCATTGGTTCAAATCTTACAAGATACGAGTTTATTTAAATTTTGGTTTTTTTAAAAACTTGAATAACTTACTTTATTTATACTACACAACATGCTTGTGACGGTTGTGTATACTCTGTATATTTAACCAAAACACAAAACGATTTATTTATTATTTAGTGCAGCCGGTAGAAGCCTGGCGGAGAGATTATACAGTGAGGCGCGTGACAATATTATTTGAAAAAATATTTCAAAATAATTATACGTACAGAATGTAAAAGCACGTGGTCCCACTAGTACTATATAAATTATTAATGATCATATGGAACTACCGTTTGGAACGCAACCATTTACAACCGCATCAAAGTAACGTCGAACCGTTTTAACAATAATCACACCACGATTATATTGTAAAAATTCGATACTCGTTACGATAAGGATACAATATCTCATGTCAAAAAAAAAACTATCACAAATTTACATTACAATCGGTACGTTAAGCCACCCGGTACAGGGTTGTGAGTACTTTTTACATTCGTTCAGTTTA
Source organism: Eubasilissa splendida (assembly GCA_031772225.1). NCBI lineage: Eukaryota > Metazoa > Arthropoda > Insecta > Trichoptera > Phryganeidae > Eubasilissa > Eubasilissa splendida. The sequence goes on from CM062859.1 coordinate 10,286,071, forward strand.
TTTCCGAGAAATTTAGTGCGTATTTCCTTCGGTTTGCTCACTGCCGGTATAAAGATGTGACAGTGTCATTAATCATAAATGTATACCAACGAAAATGGGCACACTCCTGTTGTTCAGGGTTGTCGCAGGTTATTATATTTCATTGGGCTTGTGAGCCACACTTATTGAGGTATTTATATGTGCCGACTCTAATGATGGATGTATGACGCGTGCACTGTAACGAGGATAATATCAGAAGGACGAATGGTAAGCCATCTTCGGTATTCGTGTGAATGTCTCGCCGAGTTTTTATTATCACCGTATATGTGTGGGTATTTTAAGATGATGGCAGACAGTAATGGCAGAAAAAATAATATAATAAATCTGAAACGAAATATTAAGCTATTTATACTGAATTTATTCTAAGACAAATTACAGAGGTTTGAATCTACTTATTACATTATTACTTATACACGGTGGTATCGGAGACGAATCTGAGCAGATGTGGCATAAACCCTGAGAACTGGTCTATGATCGAGGACAGTAGCGTCAAAAAGTACATTGCACCGGGGAAATATGCGAACGCACGATGCAATTATCGGAAAAAAGAGAAAGAGGAAAGAAAATGAGGAAGATCGGTCCCTCTGAATCCCTCTACCCAGAGGATACACGTATACATGTGCAGTGTGAGCGGTTCAAGAATTAGGTTCCTTAGCCACACTGGGATTCATAATCGATAAATCATAACAGACGTCATTTTCGTAACTAGGAACCAATAATAAAGGCAGACCCACCGCTTACCCGGTACCGATGCAATAAGTTCAAGGCTCCTATCTCGGTCCTACCCATTTGCCGTCTGGTTGCCATTTTTTAATGCTACTAAACAGCTGTTCGATAGCGCCCCACATATAACTAGAAACCGCCGAAGAAGATGGAGGTATCTGAGTGCGAAATTAATGTTGCTATCGAGGTGGAGACCAGTGAGGAAAGGACGCTCCGGCTCGCGCGTGACGAGCGTTGGCTGCGTTCACGGGTTGCCGGTGAGCACCGGCGTTTTTCAGTGCTCAGATCTGCTCAACGCGTTCAGAAATATTAGCGAGAGGTATCCATAGAAGTAAAATAAATTATCTCCCGGTGCCAGTAGAAGACCGAGAAAAAAAATGAATGAATTGAAGTAATAAATGAATGAAAGTATTCACCATTGTGATTTCCTTGATCTACCACAAGGAAGTTTTGTTATAAATCTCATGTTATTTTTCTAACTTTACGTGAGTGCATTTATGTATGTTGAAGCTACGAAGTTGGTAGCAATGCCCGCATGCGATCTTTGAGCATTATTCTTAATCTTTTCCAGCAGCCTGGGACTCGAAAGTCCATGACCGCATCGATTTTTTGGTCCAGTCTGTTGAGCACTCGGCTACCTCATGCAGATCAATCTTGACATTATCCGCTCACTTACATCTTGTTCTTCCTATCAGTATCGATTCTGTTAGCTTGTGTGTGAGAGCATTATGTTTTGACTTATCTACTTTCCCTACATGTCCCGCCCACTGCAACCTCCTTTTATTCACTTCCTCAAGATGTCTGGGGCGGTAGACCGTTTTCAAAGTTCCACGTTCTTTAAACTTATCTATTAATAATAATGGATAATTTATATAGCGCCATTTTTGTAAAAACTTTCACCTCAAGGGCGCTTCTTCAGATAAGTTGCCATGTAAATATGGCGTAATAATTTTTTTTTAAAGACAACCTGTGAACTATTTTCTTTGCGCTTAAGTGAGAAACCAAACACCACTCCTATACAGTGTTTACGCGAGGGGGTGGGAAAACGAGATGTAAGAAGGGTGGTAGGAATTTGATATAGGGACATAAAAATAAAAGCTCAAGGACCAACCAAAAAGCACGACTTGCCTGGAATTTATTACTGTACTCACAGCTCTCCTGAACTTCAGAAAACTTATTCGATGATTAGCATGAAGCATTGTGTATTACTCATTGATTGTAAATCTTCGGCACTCACTGCGAGAAAACCGAAACACACGGTAATAGTACAGTCAGACCAGTGTAATGAGCACATAGTAGGACGTCGTTACTTCTTGACAGTTTACAAGTCATAGATCATACACATAAAAAGTAATGCTCTGTGATAAGGGAGGGGGAAGATAGGTATAGTAAACACGCGCACGACGACCGGCGATCTGATCCTGTCATACATACTGAACATAGAGCAATCGGTTATGTCAATGGTACAGCCCGCATCAACGGTTATCTCTCAATGAGATGCATCAATCTAATCCGGGAGCGAAACACGTGTGATGATAATTCGTTGAACACCTCTCGCTGAAGCCTATACAGACTTTTACCCGCATTCCGAATGAAAATCGTGAACACACCATTACAGTTTAAATTCTGTGACAACAATCTTGACACACCAATTTCTGTAAGGTTTTTCCTGATTTTATCCTATTATTTATTTATTGTTGGTTTCCTTTGTTCCCAAATATGTTTAAAAGATTCTGAAGATTGTTTTTTGCGATGAATGATGTTAATAGGGATGGCTATGCGTATTCTAATACTTTATTTTATTACTAGTAGTCCATACCAGACATCGCTCGGGATTCAGGGAGATGTTTAGGGATGGAAGGAGAGGGGTGGCATTATTTTACGCTGGCACTATATATTATGTATGAAATTTTTTGTACAGGCAGGAACAGAATCCAGGGAGGATTGGATGGAGGACTATAATACAAGTCCTAGAGTGCAATTAAACAAAATTTGGAACGATGGCATTTATTATAATTTTAATTTATATCAGCACCCAGAGGAAGAGTGAACATGCCTACGTTTCGAGTAAGATCTTGTAGAATGATCATGAAAACTTTAAAAAGTTTATTAGTCTTTCACGGCCGTTAAGAATCTTCTATGTTGCGTTTTCTGGACTATTATGCCGTGTATATCCAACCTCTCGAGCCAACGTTACAGATCCAATTGCATGGTGATGAACCCTAAAATGGAATCCCAAACAATTCTCGTTATACATATAACAGGGTAGCCCATAAAACTCAACACTGATTTAATTAAAAATATTATATATAGATAAATGATCAATATTGTATGATTGTTAGTAATAAAAAAAAAACAATAATATCTGTGAAAGGCTAATGTATTAAATTTTTGAATCTATACATGAAATGTTTGAAAGGAAGAGAGGATACCAATAAACTTATCAGGATATCAATAAACTTCTAAACCAAAGCCGTCATGTTTGATTTAGAAGTTTATTGAAAACAATTGTTTTATCATTTTGGATAGTTAACGGTTTTTATCCAATACACTCGTATACTCCATTCCCAATTTAGAAACATTATAAATTATCGTTGAAATATTGATAAACCTCCGTACGACTCTAGCATGTTGTTGTCTATATCAAATGTAGTGATGAGCTCAAAATCACGAACGGTGAGTCAATCACTGATATATTTAAGTCACACTCACTATCGGTGATTGAATATCTGAGAATATCGTGATTCGTGATTAAAAGAAAAAAAATGTATATATATATATATTTGGTTGTGAACCGTCATTCGAGACATATGCATATGAAATGAAAATCTTCATGAAGGAATAACGTTTAATCCATGATTGGCGCTATCTAGTAGATTCTGCCAAAACATTATTTGACCCGAAGTGCTGAAAATTTGACCCGAAAAATAAACTCTTTTTTAAATGGTTTTCATTCTCTCTGTGAAGGTATTAAATTATATATATGCTAGAATATGTTTTTTTCGTAAATAAAATCTGAATACGCTGAAAATAAGGTTTTTTTTATTTATTTCGCGTACTGTGATATCGTGCGGCGCATGCTTATTAATAATAAAACTGTGATCACAGTCACAGTTTTCAATCACTAAAACTATTGAATATCTATCACAATCACACAAGAGTAGCATTTTTTTCTCATCACTAATCAAATGGATCACGAAGATAGCGTGTGTCACGTACTTGTTCGAAAAATATATATCTAATCATTATTCGCTGTACCTTTAGTTAATAGATCCACTAACATCAAATAAATTTCAATGTGTCGCTTGTATGTAATAAATAATAAAATTTTCACGAAATAAAATAAAATATTTTTAGAATTATTCTTAATATACAAGTAGACATATTTTTTTGTGAATTTATGACGCAAGTAATGTGAAAAATTATGTTATATTTTGTTAGTGCTTTTATATGGTACAGAATCATGAATATTAACTTCACAAAGAGTATTAATTAGTTTTTTCAAAAAAAAGTCTTACCGACGCATGCTAATGATCTCATATATAAAAAAATAGAGATTATAAACTCAATCTAACCTAGGCTCTGCTTAGCGGCCACGGCCAGTGTTTCTAAAATTGATAAAACAGAAAATACTAAATATAAATACTTTTATCGACTACACAAATAAAGTGGTTTGTGTTTTGGATTATGTACAGAACGAAAATAAAGAGAATATTTCAAATTTTAAAAAACACCACAAATAAAAAAAACTCCCAGAGATGATCTGATTTCTAATCGCCTTAATTCACTCAGCTATTTTGGTGATGCAAGATGTGCAGATATTTCTATATTTACAATATGAATGTACATCATATGCAACGTATCTATGAACTGTGATGTTCGAATCTGCGTACCGATGCTTAGGCGGCCTATTTTACCGACGTAGCATAAGGCGGTGATTGGCGGCAAAGATGGCTGACAAAAGACTGACAGCCGAAAAGGGGGGAACACGTCATTCTTGCGAGGGACGCTCGGGTATCTGGCAGCCGTCGGTGTGCCGTTCCCGCGAGGGAAATGGCGGCGTGCGATATCAGAGATTAAGAGTAGAGTTACCGCAGTGGACCCAGAGATATATGGGCCTCATCCACCCGCGATCTGAGAAGAGATCCACAAAGAGGCATGCGAGTGATGGCCGATGGACATGGACACGGCATCCATAAATCTGGCGGAGGCGTGTGGTAGCCCGGGTTCACGGCTGCATCGGTACCCCACGGTAGCCTTTGCTAATATTATGCTAAATGATAAATGTGAGTGACATCTCTCAGAGGAAAGTTGACTTCAAGAAAGAAGATGCAAAATACATTTTACGTGCATTCCATGTCGGGACATATTGTGTTATTGTGAATAAAATAAAATAAGGTAGATGGCTCTTTCAAATAATGGAACGATTAAATGAATTAATGTTAAAAAAGTAACATATAGGTTCGAAAATTTGTCGATAAAAATATTCTCGCTGTAGCATAGTTGGATAATGCACCTTCCCCGGTTTGGAAAGAGATCCAGTTTCAAATCCCGGTGGCGCAATAACAATATTTTTCGATAAAATTGATTTTGAATGTATATCTTTCTAATTTATTTTAAAAGTGGATTTTAAATTAAAGTGTTATAATATTATTATTTTAATGTGTATAAAGGCGTTCATAGCCTCTGCTGTTGGGTAAATTTGAGTGGTATGAATTATTTACCTGCGCCAGTCCTGTTTTCCCAAATACCTGGTACGCGCACATGTTTCCCTAGCAAAATTTTTAACATTTTAAAATTATAATCAAGGCTAAAATAGGCATTTCAAGCATAACAACCCTCAAAATACCAAACCCATTTTCTAAAATATTTTAACTTTTTATTAAAATTCTGAGAATTTTAATCAATTTCATTGGTTTGGTTTTTAGCTATAGAACTTCGGTAAATAATGTACATTCTTAGAATAGCTACAGTAATATGTATTCGAGATGAAGCATTTTAAAGGAAATTTTCTGGAATAAAAATAATTTAGGTATCGGTAATCATTTTTCTTTATTTATAAAAATTATACCCTACATATAAAATGGTTAAAAATATTGATGTGATATGTGTTCCAAGGACGCATCACTATGTTTATTTAAAAAATAATAATTTAAGAAACAGAAACTACTTATAAATATCATTACGCCGTTTTCAGGGTTAGAGACTTTTTATTTATTTTATTTTCATATTTGTCATTTTTTGAAACATCTAATATGGCCGTTCTTCAATATTTGATCTAACTGATGACCAAAGGTCTTTAGTGAACGCCTTCAGTTTATTTTGCCTTCAATACTCGCCTCGTATACTTTCTACACCGCTCTCTCCTCACTCATATATTCCACCTACCCATAAATCATCTCAGCAACCCATTTTTAATTTGATTACCTACACTATAATAATAAAATTAATTAGTTAAACAACTCGTGCATATAACTCATTTAGTTATAATTTTTAATCCTGAATAAATTACTCAAAACACACATATATATATATATGTGATAATATTATACAATTAAATACTTTTTGTATAATCCCATGTCTCAGGGTAGGTTTAGTGAGTTTAGTAAGACCGATATTATTTATGTTGTATTTATTTCAATACAAAAGGAATCATTCGATTGTTTCATGCATGTGAACATTGATGAGCATTATGCATGTTAACATTGATGAGCATTACGCATGTGTGCATTTATGAGCATTGTGCATGTGTGCATTTATGAGCATTGTGCATGTGTGCATTTAAACCAATTAAATGTGCCAGTTTATAATTGTAATTCGACAAATACCAAGTCAATTGACAGCCGAATAATATTACTTTGAACACGAGTGAGGTTGGGGAATACTACAGCCAATAGGAGTCAAGTAGAAATGTTCGCTGCAACAAATTAGGAGCCCCAAAAGTATTGTCATAATCGTATTTTGTTCAACCGTTACCTACATATAGGAACTGACAAATTCATGTGACAAGTGACAAGTGTCAAATGTCAGGTGTCAGAACATAATTGATTGAATAACTAATTCATGTATTAAATATTACCTTCATTAAATGATGCATTATCACAAGTATTATATCGATGCCGGTGCTGACCTGAAGTCGCATCTGGGTCCCTACTACATCGTAGTCTGTACAAACCCCTGTGTATAGACGGAAAAAGCTGTAAAATAATGGAGAGCTTCAGTCGTCTCGGACCACACTTACCATTGGACAAGGGTCTCCATTAGTCCAAAAGTGCGTGTGGGTGGTACTGTTAAATATAACCTACATCTTAAACAATCCCACGCACAAGCCTCTGCCATGACCAACCCAAGAAATCATGGCAGATATCATCCTTGTAATATGGGACCGCCAAAGAAGAAGTATGTGAATATATACGAAAATGAGGTACGCGAAAAAACACCTAATTAAGTTTTAAAAGTTAATTTTTTTTAGCCTAAATTTGTCAACATGTCTTAATATTGAGTAATAATTGTAAATTCTTAATATCTCGATTTATTAGCCATGTTATTAGAAACTTCTTATTAATTTCAATGCCTCTTATCAACCCCCCATTACACTAAAAGGGTGTGAGACAGCTATAATGTCGTTGACCGAATTTGGTTTTCATTTTTGGTACAGTACATTATAAGCATACTGTTTCTGGTGCCATGACAATGATTTATGACAGTAATATCAGTGGTGCCTCACAGAAAATGTTGCCATAAAGTAGTTGCCTAACATCAAGCAATATTCATAAATGTTTTATTTTCTCAATAAATTCAATATTGTTCTATACACACGTTGAGTTTTTACGTTTTTTGCTCTAGTTTTGGTTGTTAATGGGAATATTGACAGTGAGAGTGCAATGTTAAGGAACGTGACGCTATTCATTAGTGTATTTTCCAAATTGAAAAAATTTTGTATTTCAAGGTTTTAAATTATTAATTATAAATCGTATATAGTGTACCGATTGAAGAAGAGAATGTTTTAATTATGTGATTAGAAAATTTTTAGAAGTTATCATTTTTTAGGCAACGGCCAAGTTCTTTTATTCTCCGAATCCCGCTTACTCTCCCACGACCCACCCAACTACCTGAATAAGTCGACACGAGGCTGTATTTAATTTAGTCATCACCTAATTATAGAAACGAAACTATAGTAGTGACGAAAAAAATTACCGCCATATCAATTAATGGTATTAATATGTATCTATAAACATTTTGAATATGATTTGTCCGTCATTTTTGATGGACTAGCGCCAATTTATAAAAGAAAATAATTACCACGATCCTTTGTGAAATATGGTTTGTCGGTCAGTGTTAACGTGTTTTTTTTGTCTCCAAACTGAATTAAAACAAAGAGTCCCACAGCACGACAAACATTTCACCTAATAAATCGTCATTTTTCACATGAAACAAACGCGGTGAGATAATTTCACATGATTCTGCAAGATTGAATGCGACGCACCCGCCAGCAGCCGCGCCGTGCGGCCACGAGGACACGGGGGTGGGACGACACGAGGAGGATGACGCGGGATGGATCGTGTTATAAATGTGTTTTTAACACACCGAAACAAACTCGTATAATATACCGCGGCCATTAGCCATTTGCTTTCATTTTTTCGCGCCCAACTTTTTTATTCACGTTTTTAACAGATTTATAAAAAAGTACCCTTATTAATTTTCTTATTTATCTTAAAAACAAAACGATTAATACCAATTACCATCACGCAGTTTACCAGCGAGGTAGAGCACCCCCGCCCTTGAGTCATCAACATTCATACATCTACCAATCGATTGTTGAAGCATTTAACATAATTATTTTCCATTGTGGATCATGCTCCATCCTATATTTCTGGTGCAGTATTACTTATAAGGACCCTGCACAAAATATACCCTAGTACTCTCTCCGTAATATACAGGGTGAATATTATGTTCCAGACCGATGTTGTTTTTTTTATTCATCAAAATTACACGCGTAGCTCGGGCTGTATGATACAAGAATTATAAGAAAGACCGCGACCATTAAATTCATTTTTCGCGTGCCACAAAATTGTCTTAATGTCGAAAATTCTCGAGTATACGAAATATATTTTCTTATAATCTTAAAGCCAAGATTACGGAGATAAATATGCATCGAACCAAATTGGTAAAATATTAAAAATGAAATATAAACGATTAAATTTTCAATCAATTTTTGATGTTTTGAAAACACTTTGTGTTAGTGAAGTTTTATATTAAAAACAAAATAATTTCTTACTAAATAATATTTACATCGATTTTTTCAAATCGCCGCTTTCCCGCTATTTTGTTTTTTGTGACAAAAAATCACATAGTTTTCGACAGAATTTTTTTGCTCTAATACGCCAATTTCACCTTTTTCCTGTACACTAAAATTTTTTTAAATTTTTTAATAATGAAGTTGAGAAAAACGGGCATTTAAGACAAATATATCTTTGCGCCTTTAATCAAGGATAAATGTTCATCCAGGAGATCAAAATTCTGCTGCATCCGCCCTACATCACCTTTTTCGGTCGCTCTACACATGTGTTGCAGGCCACCAGAAAGTTTTACAGCATTGCCTCTTGCATATTAAAAGAAACAGGACCAAATGATTCCGTTGGCTCACATGGCGCACCATACAGTAACTGGTGTACCCAAATAATGGCTGTTTTGTTTATTAACAAAATGATGCTTTTTTACAATAATTGGATTTGTGTTTGCTTTAATGTCTTAATAACTTCGACACGTTGTTGAAGCGTTAGATACTTAATAAATTGTTATTAAATATTCTCTACGACTACTAATTTCGAACTGACAAATGTCTGCCATACTCACATAATATTTACCCTGTACATAATATTCACGCTGTATTTTGTATCATACTGAATGCCGTCCATTCCAAATTTTTCTCAGATATATTCTAGGATCCTGAGGAAAGTATAGAATCTTACATCATCTTCCCGAACTACTAACTCTTTTTCTCTCAAATTTTGCATTCTATGTTACATTTTTTCCAATTCCTTAAAGTCTATGATAATCTGAGCACTCTACATGCAGTTAAACCACCTAATCAACTACTATAAGACACTTATCTTATTATAGAGGACATCATTCATGTTTTATATTAATACGTGGATTAGAAGAGTAAAAAAGGCTAACAAAAAACACTATAATTCGTTGTTAGTTTTTAGGGTCTTCGCTAAATGAAGACACCCTCTTCTCCCACTCCTAAATCACCTCCGTGAATTGATAGTGTTATTTATGATTGATACATTAATCAATTTCTTCTGAATACGAATCTGTTTAGTTCATCGTTCGTGGTGTTAGTTAGTTAGAAAAATAATGGAAAAATAAACTTGACCTAGAAGATATTTAAATACAGGGTTATCCAACAAGTATGATAGAACTTTAAAATTAAATTAAATTTAAAAAACCAAGTATAATATTATAATTTATTTTATTAGTAAGATCATTCGATGTTATTAACAATAGAATACATTTTAATTCAAATGTGCATCATGACTACGTTTTACACAATACATCTTTGGATCCAATTTTCAGCTAGTCTTATCTATTTTTTTGTTTTCTTTGTTATATTTAATTCATTTAAAAAATATATTATTAATAAAACTCAATAATTACTGTGTTTTATGGCAATCCTTGCCATAAAACTGTTATACAGGTTGGTAAATAATAAAATTATAATTGTACTTTTAAAATTAGCAATATTAACTTTGTGGTTAAAATTCATATTTTTATTTATTATCTTTATTTTATTAACCACTAAATTGAGTTTTAATACATCTATCGGTTTCGAAAAATACCATTTTCTTTAACTAACTAAAACATATATGTATTATTGTTTCTTTGCCAGAATCTATTTTTTTTAAAAAAAAAAATTTTTAGTACCTAACTCAAATCATTACTTAATACAAATTTACTCGAATAATTTTTAGGAAAAAATTTTAAAATGGGACCTGTAGTTAAATTTAGTTGGTTGATATAATTTTTTGATTAGTTTTACACGCTTTATTTATCTCCAACGATTCCAAATTATTATTTTTTTTAAATAGATTCTGGCAAAGAAACAATAATATATGTTTTAGTTAGTTATGATATCCTGAAAAAGAAAATGGTATTTTTCGAAACCGGTAGATGTATTTAAACTCAATTTAGTGGTTAATAAAACAAAGATAATAAATAAAAATTGTAATTGAAATTAAAAATATATATATCTGATACAATTTCACCAATAACACGAGTTATGTTATTTAATTGTTCAATTGTTGTTTGCTTATAAGCATAAACAAGTGACTGTACATATCCCCACAGAAAATAGTCTAACGGAGAGATATCATACGATAAAGGTGACCAATTGTAGGTCCGTCTATGGAAATGATTGAATCGACTACAAAATTCACGAAATGCACGTTGAGTTTGCCAACTCGAAGATTGATTTTGATAATAAGTTTTTATAACTTGTAAACATTGTTTCAATGTGAAACGTTCCATAATAAAATAATATACTACATTAAATAAAAATAACTATGACAGCTGTCAAAATATTAATAAACATGGGTACTAATTCTTGTTCGATATTAATATTATAGAATAACATCCAAAATAGTTTGTGGAATATTCTACATGCTAAATAAAGCTTTAGACTCAGGTAGCCGTAGCCAGTATACAGGTAATACAAATTAAAATCAATACGGAATATCCAATGCGTTACAAGTTACGATTGCAAAGCGCAATTATTAATATTATGTCGGATTTATAAACAAATCATTTGTTATTAAGGAGAACACATTCTTATTGTGAGTGAAGTTGTAATTATTCAGAACATAGGTCTGTGATGTTTTAAATACTAATTAAATCTATTAATTATAAAAATATACATATAAAATCATCATCATCAAAATTTGTCGTCAAAAATACTGGTGCTGTAGCATAGTTGGGAATGCACCTTCCTCGGATGGGAAAAGAGATCCAGGTTCGAATCCCGGTAGCGCAATTAAAATATTTTCCGATAAAATTAATTTTATATATATATCTTTATAATTAATACATTTAATTAGTATATTAATAATTTATTTTTACGCAGATGTATAAGAACCTAATTATTTATTTGCCACCATCAGTTGTTAGAATTCACCAAAAGTGGCACAAAAATGACCTATGGCGGTTATTTAAACGCTTAATGTCCTAAAATGCAATACCATAGACGTACCATACATGGATATACAAAAAGAGGAAGATTCGTCACTCAGAACCCCCCTGCCCAGCGTATGTATGTAAACAACATGTGGGAGGGTATGTGCTTCGAGAATTGGACTCCTCAGCCACACTCGGACTCACAACTATCAATCATGGCAGACGCCATCCTCGTAATAAGGGACCGCTGAAGATGAAGATACAAGTTAAGCTAGATAGTTAAAGTTACGAATAAAAATGTTATGAAATAAATATTAGATATCTCGTAGAGACAAAACTCTTTTTTATTATATTTAATGAAAAATATATGGAAGTATTTATATAAGTAAAATATATTTAAAAAAATCAGATTCCCATAGTAGATATATATATGCTGTTTAAAAAAGTAAAAATGAATGATCAAATTTGATCCATAGATGGCGATGGGGTAGTGGTACTCGAAGCGAGTCCACATACTAACATAGATACAACTTTAAAAAAATTGATAAATATGGAGATTGAGGAGTGAGAATTAGTGAACGTTAAGTATATATAAAGTGATGACTTAATACAGATCGTAAACCCTGTAATTACCTCATACTTCCATATATTTTCCATTAAATATAATAAAAAATAGCTTTGTCTTTATGAGATATCTGATAATTGTTTAATAACCGTGCCATTGTAGGTAAAAATTTAGTAATTGTGTATTCTTGGACATATTCAAATATTGCTGAAAATATTATGGTTCGGATGAATTAGAAAATATGTATTTTAAACAATAAAAATCCGAAAACTTCAATATCTCGGACATGTGATAAAACATCCTGAGAGGTTTCAAATTTTGCAACGCGTAATACAATAAAAAATTGCTGGAAGTCAGTCAGGGACGTCCTGGAAAAAAGATAATATCATGGCCGAAGAACCCGAGGCGATGGTTTAGCCAAACAATGAGATGATAGTCAACGTCTGTTGGATGAGTAAGACACGAATGAAGAAGAACATACAGGAAAATACTTTTCTCATGTTTAAGGTATATTGCTGGAAGAAATAACCTGAAAGAATTCATAGTAACCGGAAATGAACAAGAACGAAGGGCGAGATCTTCAACAAAATGGATAGACCAATACTGCAGCCTCGCTCTACATCGCACTAAACAGGGCCGCGGATTGAGGATTACGATGGGTGAATGCAATATAGAAGCAGACTAAAAGACCACGATGCACATGTCATGAGCACATTCACTAAGATAGATGATGCGATAGTTATGATTAATCAAATTGTTAAGCAAATAACGCCGTGCGCTTGAACCATTTCACATCTTCTTCTGCCGATCTGCGTCCAGTGTTGAATCAAGGATTATTATTTTTGTGAAGTTGCACCCAGTTCTGTGGTATTTTGATACAAATAAAACATATTCATTTGAAAAATATACAGGAAAATTCAAATTATCGATGAAATATGTTTTCTGAATAGTTTCAATAAAAGGAAATATATATATTTTGTGGAAAAATTATTTTAATTTTTCTGTTTCATCATCGCAGTGAAAGATACCGTCTTAATTTCTCAATATTATGTACAGCTTCTTAAACAATATCAACCTCGATATCACCATGTTCACTACCGACTACCCTTTCTCTCTTTCATATTCGTAGACACACTGTCGTGTATGCGAATATTTCACAACAATCATAACGTAGTATGAAAAATATTTTTTTATACTATCAAAAAATACATTTTTCTTTCAAAGTCCCTTAAACTTGAATTATAATTATGTTACACATTATTTAAGAAAATATTTATTACAATATATCCCACTTTAAACTCTTTAAATTATCCCGTAGGCCTAAGAGGCATTATTTATTATTTTATCTTCAGTACCAGCAGGTTGTATACCCAAGATCAGGTGTCCCCTTATTATTTATCGTACAAACTAATGGTTATAACTTCTCGCGTTAAATATTTAATTAATGGTTGGCCAGTCTTAAGCCCATAAAGTCTGAAGGGGTTGAATGAACTCAAGAAGGGTTACTTTATATAGGTACCTACAAATTACCAACACGTTACACGTAAGAAGATTTAAGGGGTGTTTTGACCTCGTTAAACCTACGAGAAAGTGTTTTATCATATTGTTTATTATTCAGCTGGTTAAACTCCATCCTTAAAAATATGACGAAGTATCTATTGTATTTGTACTTTAAAAATAGGACCAACTTACATGCCAAACCCAAATAATTTGTAAATACTAATTAAATGTATTAATTAGAAAGACATACATATAAAATCAATTCTATCTAAAAACATTGTTGTTATATTATAATTAATAATTTTAATATTATGAATTGTTAATTCTAGCATCTCCAATCGGACTACTCAAAGGTATTTGAGATTCCGTAAAAATAAAGTAGATGACTTTCAAATAATGAAACGATAGATGTATTTATTTGAAAATTGCAACATGTTGGTTCAAAAATTCGTCATCAAAAGTACTGTGTGCTGTAGCATAGTCGGTTAATGTACGTTTCCCGGATTGGAAAGAGATCCAGGTTCGAATCCCGGTAGCAGCAACAATATTTTTCCATAAAATTGATTTTATATGTATATCTATTTCTAATTAATACATTTGATTAGTACTTAAAACATTACCGACCTATATTCTGAATAATTACAATTTCACAATAAGAAGATACTATAATGGGCCTGACTGAAATGTAGTATTTATATTTTATTTATGTAAATATATGTGTGAACGTTTTTTTATAATTAAATTTTTTTGCTTTTCTTTTCATAACATAAATAATATTTTGTAACTTAAATGTATTATATAATATGTATTATCTTTATAGAGAATAGGGTCTCTATAAAAGAGAAAAATCCGATCACGCAGGAATAAATTCATTATTATTATTACATATTTTAATAATTTGTGTAGGTTAACCGTAATAATACAACGACCAAAGCGAAAGCAGTTCATATAAATGTTGTCGTACATAACCTAAATAAAAAATTTAACAGCTCTTAAGCCTATTTTTATAGTTAAATCACAACAGCAGTTTGCGTCTGAAAGCCGCTTATTTCACAGCCAATGAATTATTTTATTTGTTTAAAAGTCGACATAGCATATAACATAACATACAGTAGGGACTACAGAATTTTTTTTGAATTACAGTGTTAAATACGCTAAAAGTGTAAAATAATTATAAATGTTAATTGATTAAAGTAAAACAGGTATAGCGTATGTTAAATTTAATAAAATAGAGTCCCGACAGTTTTTATTGTCAGCTTAGTAATTAAAATACTGATATTAAAATAAAACTTATTTATTCTATACATAATACAGTTTTTAAATATGGTTATTTTTTTTTAAATTACGTTTGACAAGTATATTTCTACTTGTCTTTCGCAGTCTTGGGGCCGGCTGCGAAAATATTATTTAACACATTGAGCAACATCTGTGCCAATCGCTCTAATATCGTTGGTCATGTTGTTTCTCAACTCCCGTAATATGTGGGGCTTATCGCACAACACTTTGGACTTCAGATATTGTCATTAGAAAAAATCGCAGCAAGTCAAATTCAGAGATCTTGCCAGCCAATTAACATCACCATGCCACGGTCTTCACATGACCGCTTGTCGTATTCCTTCAATATTTGCTGGCATACGCACACTTCTTTGAGTTCCTCAGTAAACGTTGTTCAAATTTCATTTAACCGATGCTTTTTTTACTGTTTTTCTTTTTTTTTTTTTTTAATAGAGCTGCGTACACGGAATACATGTCACATCAATATTCTTACTGTTTTAAAACTAAGCTAAACGCTTGTGCTATGAAAATAGGACTAACTTGCCGGCGTCCTGGAACAAGGCGCGAACCCCCGACCACTAGATCAATAGGCCAACATCATGACCACTACACCAACAAGCTACTCAATTGTTTAATTGTTGATTGCAAAACTGTGTTTCGTGTGGCGGTCCTACCACGCCTGAGAATATCATAATTTCGATAAAATCGCAGCTAAAACTCGATTATGGGTCCCGTTCGAATAAACAACGTAACACAAAAAAATATTTAATACACATTAAATGTATCAATTTTATTGAAAAATATTGTTATTGCTACCGGAATTCGAACCTGGATCTCTTCCAATCCGGGGAACGTGCATTAACCGATTACGCTGTACCAATACAGTATGTATTGACGACAAAATTTTATTGAAATAGATCCAGGTTCTCTTGGGCTACACTGTACTCACTGTACTTTGCGATGGTCGACTCGGTTATCAGTTATGGAGTGAGTAGCTATGGACTGACATATAAAACATTTATTAATAAAATTAAACAGTTACAATTAAGATTTTTAAAACTTATAGTAGATAACAGAACGAAGTGTTTGTATAAAGATGATTATAGTAAATTATTTATAATATGCTAAATATTACCAGTTGACAAAAAAGTAACACATGCTATAATATTCGAAGAGTTGATAAATAATGGAAATACAAATACTGATCCTCACCATAGCTATTCAACCAGATCATTGGGTCGAACCATGAGAGTACCGATCGCGAATAATGCGTACGGTGAGAGATCAAGAGAATGTGTTACATCAGGAATAATCAACAAAATCGATAAAGACCTATTAAATATTTTAAAAAATGATGCGACCCCAGTGACTATCTTAAAATGCAAAATAAAGGAACATATTCTTGTCTAACTTTTATTTCATTATTGTACTATATTACATTCAAATATACACCCATAAAATACTGTGGATTTGGTCTGTTACTTATTATTCTTATTTTTATAAAAAAATGTTTAACTAGGTAAAAGGCAATCTTTGCCGTAAAACTGCCATACTGTTTGGAAAATAATAAAAATAAAAATGAATATATATGTAATAAAGAAAAATTTTAGCAAATACAATATTTTTCAATAAAATTGATTTTACATGTATATCTTTCTAATTAATACTTTTATCTTGTATTAAAAATATCACAGACCTATGTTCTGAATAATTATAACTTCACAATTATAATGTGTTCTCTTTAATAACAAAAAATTCGTTGCTGGACGGGCGAAGAATTCATGCCTACTGCTTAAAATATCTAACTTATTGCACACTATACTGTCTTCCTACCACAGTGCTCACAAATGCGTCAATTTCTATTATTTCCGGAGCCATTATAATACTTTGGATTCATCATCGGTCCTTCATAACTGGGGATCGCGATTTCCGTTAACTCTCGCCCGCTTAACTGTGCTCTTCTACTTCAGATAAGTTAAATTATAGATATCTCATAGCTAAATTATAGATATCTCATAGCTAAATTATAGATATCTCATAGCTAAATTATAGATATCTCATAGCTAAATTATAGATATCTCATAGCTAAATTATAGATATCTCATAGCTAAATTATAGATATCTCATAGCTAAATTATAGATATCTCATAGCTAAATTATAGATATCTCATACGACCTGTCTTCGGCTGGCATAAGTGATCACTTTATACAATGTAACGTTCACTATTCCATCCAACCAATCTCCATATCTATCAAATTTTTAGATATGATGTGAGCTTCGTCTCTATGAGATATCTATAGTTTGTCTTAAATGAATATTTGTTTATATGTGAAATATGACAGGGAAGACAATTAATCAGCAATTGCACAAAATATATATACGTAAGTTAAAAAATTAATATTGCAAGAAACTAACCACATCATTCGTCACCCTGTCTATTATACTTGTCTCGACCGTACGTATAATAGACGGTACTTTACCATACTGATAAATGAGGATAATTCACACGCGTAACTAATGGGTACATGCGAATATCTAAGAGACGAATACATATATATTATTAATAGTAATATAATATTATATGTACATACATTTATGTACTATTAGATAGTACTATAGTTATATTTGGTCGTTTAACATATTTTTTGTTTAATTTCTTCCCTGTTAATGTAGGCAGACCTTTTTGTCATAAAATAATCTAATGTTGAACGATGAAATTTAATGGTTTAAGCTTTTTAGGTTTCGCTCAGCCTGTTATAAATAATATGTTTAATTAATATAAATTAAATTAATCGACTAGAATAAATCAATTTATCAAAAAAATAATTAGTTGCTACCGGGATTCGAACCTGAACCTCTTCCTATCCGGGGAAATGTATTGACCATTTCACTTAGTAAGCGATTACGATAACAACAAATTTAGAATATTTTTACAATTGATACATTTATTATTCCATTTTTAAAAGTAATCAACTGTATATTGTACATATATCTTTCTTGTTCATTAATTTAATT
The DNA here is from genome assembly GCA_031772225.1 of Eubasilissa splendida. Lineage (NCBI taxonomy): Eukaryota > Metazoa > Arthropoda > Insecta > Trichoptera > Phryganeidae > Eubasilissa > Eubasilissa splendida. The sequence goes on from CM062859.1 coordinate 10,304,364, forward strand.
TGTGTTAAAAGAATAAAACCATCGAATACCAGGTATAGTATCATATTTTTACGAGTATAAGTCGCACCCAAGTTTTTGTTGAAAAATATTATTACTGAACATATAGCATATCAATATCTGAATCGGTATTTTCTTCATAAATTATATCACTTTCAGTCCCATTCAGCATGTTTGTAATTCCTGTCTTCTTGAACAACTTCACAATGACGTCTGTTTTGATACTTCGACAGCTGTAACGTAATACGTATGCCCAAACGTCACGCTCGATACTAGTGTCTAGTGACACGTCGGTCCATAGTCGTTTATCATAGATAGGACAGAAGATGAAAAAGTCATATATGTTTTACAAGTACCTAAACAATGTGTGAATATTTTATAACTCGCAAATTTGACTTGCAGTGTATATAATGCAGGTTGATTTTTTTCTGAAAAAAATTGGAAAAAAAGTGCGGCTCGTAACAATACGGTATGCATTTTATTTTTTATAGTACTGACATCTGAAATAAGTTATTATTATGTAAGAAATATCGTACCTACCCTTGCGCACTTGTGTCGTGCGTGTAGAGCAGTTATTACTCATTAATGTCACACACAGGTAGGCCTTTATTACTGCATTGTGTGTAAACAGTGTAAGGAGACTTCTATACCGGCGACACAAAGGTGCACAACACGTGTCCCCGAGTAAATAGTACGGTCATGTGATACCCCGCATGCGAAACCCTTTGGACAGTGGTCTAATAATACAGAGAATTGCTGTTTGCGTAAGTATCTACAATACCTAGGCAGGAAACAATAAAATGACTAAAATTCAAAATTTACAATATAACGCATTATTTTTAATGAAACCACATTTTTGTTGTCATGTTGCAATTTCGAAACATAGTTTGGTGATTTTTTTAAAATACAAATTAAATAAATTAACTAGAAAGATATATAGACAAAAATCTATCTATAGAAAAAATATTTAGCTGCTACCGGCATTCGAACTTGGATCTTTTGCTATACAGGGAAACGCGTTAACTAATTTCGCTATATCAAGCAATTAAGTCGCTGACTTTCAATACCCACTATTTCATAAAATCAAGCAAACCTGCCACACTTTAATGACAGGCATTATTACATTTTTATAAAATTTATTAAAATATATATAACTCAAATTTGTTGAAAAAGAGTTGTAGCGGATTTTTAAATTCAGTGACGCAATTACGTTTTAGACAAATTTTAAACGTAAGATTAAGATTTTTAACTTTATAAATTTGATTCAGGATTTACCGTCTAATATCAACTTCCAACAAGAAATGTCAGACAAAATGAAAAACAAAGAAATCTCTCGTACCAACATTAAAAATATGATATTTTTAATAATAAAGTTACATTTAATATTCGCACACAAAATAACTTAACCTGAACTAACACTGGATAAATATATTTCAGGTTATGTCGAGATTTTTATATTTTTTACACAAATATAAATATAATAAATTGGGCAAACAAATATTTAAAATAACCGTACAATTAAGCAAATAAATAAAGGTATTAAAGAATGAAATAAACAAATTAAATATATTTCAAATTATGTAACTAGAATTTACTGATTGAACAAATTAAAAAAAAAACATTTTCCTTGAATCGAATTTATTATAAACACTTTTATATTTTTCAAAATAAAAAGTAAACATTAAAATTTAATTCGTGTTATACTAACGTCGTTTCATATAAAAATATATTTTTTATCATACGAATATCAAACAGTAACGATCGCGAAGCTACGTCTTAATACCAAATAAATTGGTGTATTTTTGTAAATATTTGAATCAGACAATTCAAAGGATATTATGAACATGCTGAATAATTTAATATTTATGTGTATTTTCTGTATACATATATTATATCAAGTTGTGTTTACATTATTTTTCAAATATCTGTGTAGCTTTATGCTTCTTTCTAATGAGACATTTAATTTGTTTACACTATTATTTTCAGACATTATTATTAGATTTTTAACATTTTATAACACCATAATACATCTGTGTAGATATAATAATATATATATATATATATATATCGCTTGCTTAGTAATATATTTTTTATTTAATATGAAAACATACTAAAGTGGGTTGTTTGAACTATTGTACTTAGATCTGTTTATAAAATTACTAAATAGAGATTTTTATTTTTTATTTTTACTTCAAATACCTGAAGTGTACATTTTTTCAAACATAATTAAATGAGATAAATATCGTAATATTATATATTTCTAAAATAATATTAAAACATTCGGATTTCAGAGGTAACCTTAAAAGTAATCTATAAATGAGCGAAATAAACTGTAATTAAAAATAAACAAAAAAATCTGCTGAGCACTCTTATGATTCAACTATGCTTTTGCGCGACTTATGTTAGAGTTCATTAATGTAACTATAATTATTTTTTGTATGTATTTTATTTTTATATGTATTAATTTTAATAATATAAATTGCCAATGAATCGTTAGTGTGTCCACTGTTAAGAATAGATGATTCATTAATGGTGATTATTATATTTTTTTATATAGAACGCATACATAGTAAATATATTATAATACATACCTATAATACATACCTACACTTTAATATCGTAATCATTAGGTAACAAATACAAAATAGCTTATTTTGTTTAAAAAACTAACTATTTGTGTTCTACTTCAAACTTTACATCTTACACTGAAAACAATTCAAGAAAAAAAAATTTTATTCACACTGAATTCATATATAGTTTAACACACAGACTACCAAATACATAGACACGAACTAATGCAAATTTCTTTTATGAATATTTTCAATTTGGTGTCACCCACTTGTTCACTTTGGTACCACTTACGCAATTAAATAGCTCCGCGACTTTTTCAAAATATATGACTCGATTAACGTTGACAATATAATATGCATGAATGTTAAAAATATCATACATCTTGTTTACACAGAGATTTAATTATTGAAGAGTAAATACTTTTACTGATGCATAAATGTATCATAAACTATTGGATTTATTTTTCCACAAATAATGTGTGTAGAATTCCCTTCGTCCCGCAACTAATGTTCCAAACCCCTCTCCTATATGTACACTTTATTTCATGTCTATTCATTTACTGGTCTGTGGTTTAATAGTTTTTTTTACGACATTTAATAATATTTTTTTACAGTTACATATTATATGTATACTATATAGATCTGGGTTAGTGTTATAACTAGCGATACCTATAAAAAATTAACTCTCTTTCCTAATGTATTGATGACGTTAACAGTCGGAATAATTTATGTTCAAATTATTACCTTGTATCCTTGGGTGAAAGGGAATAATAACAAATTTATTACTTAAGTATAACCTTGCGTGCGATATCGAATAAATAACCACATGCGATATAATATAAGATGTAACCCAATTCCGTGAATATCTGGTATTCACCATCGTCAGTAATACCCACATGTATAACATTAAAACGTTGCTTCACTTCGGTTATCAGGTATCTTAGAAACGTTCCGATAAACGCGAGAGGGGCTCCTTATAAAGGCGAAGGGAGTGTCTCCAGAGGGCTGGGGCAAGGGTTGTCAATATCTATATTTCGAATACTAAAATACTAAATCGGTATTTCAATCAGTTTCAATTTTGCTGTATTGTGTACTTTCGAATACGCTCAATATCATACACTTCGCCGTATATGTACATTTAGTATCGTTAAATATATTCCTTTATCTAGAATTGTTGATAATCTGGAGTAAAAATAAATCATTTTTTTCGATAAACATAAAAATCTAAAAATATTTGGTCGCTATCAGGATATATTAATTTAATTTATATTTAAAATACCGCAAAACTATATTGATATTTCAACTTCACAACAAAAATGTGTTGAACAAAACTTTGTAATAAAATAAAAAAACATTTTTTTTATTATTTGCAGTAACCACTAGTCTTGATACATCACCACATCATATAAATGCACCCTTTTATATACTAGAACTACTATGTGCCTATATGACCAAAATATAACCTTATTATATTTAAGCACCACGGTATAATGTTCCAATCCGCAATATATTTAAAATTCTGATGAATTCCTCATCACGCGTCATTCCAAAATGCCATAACTACATGAACTCGTCAAGATGACCAGCTTAAAGGGTAGAATAATATAGTGACCAACCTATGTCAGTACATCCACAATTACATTAATTATCCAGAATATTGTTATTGTTCTGAATAATTACAACTTCACAATAAAAATGTGTTCTTCTAATAATAAAGTTGTATCAATGTGTCCAAAATTTTATAAAAATGAATTGAATTGAATTGTCTGCATTCAGATTACTCAAAAGTATTTTAGATTATGTAAAAATAAGGTAGATGGCTCTTTCAAATAATGGAACGATTAAATGTGTTAATATCAAAAAGGTAACATATAGGTTCGAAAATTTGTCGCTGTAGCATAGTTGGATAATTCACCTTCACCGGTTAGGAAAAAGATCCTGGTTCGAATTCCGGTGGCAAAACAACAATATTTTTGGATAAAATTGGTTTTATATGTATATCTTTATAATTAGTATATTTAATTCATATTTAACATTTATTTATAACCATAAAACCATACATATGTATGTACACATACTTGTCAATAATGTTTGATGACTAAATTCAAAATATCGCATCAAAAAATTCACAAGTACCGATACATCAGAACCACACTATCATACTAGTGCCTTTTTCTCTTCCCAATTTTTCAATACCGATCTTTATTTTCAATAGCGTTATTTAAATACGGATAATGACTTTTGACTGAGTTTTCAGAACCCTACTTGGACTAAGATTCCTATCTGGGGTGGAAAGGAATAGCAACCCCCGTTTTACTATTGATTTGAATTCTAGTACTTCTTGTAACGGAGCTCCTTGAATACAACCATCAACGTTCATTGGGTAAATGGTATCGTTTTACCAAATGTTTAGAAAAGTGCTTTTCGTTATTTTCTATTGAGTAATATTTTAAGAAAGAAATTCGCGATCATCTCACAAACCTCATAAAAGAATGAATAATACTATTTATGTTTTTATTTTATTTATATAGGTATATAAATTCAACAACATAATACAACAATAGAGTTATGCACCCCCAAATAAGAACAATCTTGAGTTATGGGGGTGGTTATTAACATTTATTTAAAACAAGATCAAGATCAATAATAATACAATTTAAAAATTGATAACTAAATATAAAGAAATGTTGAGAAATTGTTCAGATGAGAACTAAATAATCAGAAAGATGTCAAATACAAAATTATTTAAGAATCTCTTTTTTGTACACATTTATATTAGCTGCTAATTTAGTTAATATTGGCAGTTGGTTATATAGCAACGTATGATGTATGTCTGTCATATTCCTAATTTGGACATTTTAATAATAACATGTTCATTAGTTTTACTCCGAGTCTGATAATTGTGATGGATTTTATTTTGTCTTAATAATAATAATAAAACAGTGTTTTTATGTAACAGGAACAGGAGTTTTATAAAACAGGAAAATCTTTAAAAATTAATTAATTTTTATTATTATCTTTTGAGTTGTTATTATTGGTTTGAGATGTACGGAAAGAATCCCTCCCCAACCTAGTATTACGTATTGTAATTTTTATTTAACCAATGCATGGTATATCATTTTAAGAGTTTTCTAATTATAATATTGTCTAAGGATATAGAAGTAGAATAATTTTTTTACGTTTTATAACTACAAGAAACATCTTTACCCATTTTATCAGTATAAGAAACAACTTTGTATTTTTGTTGTTCGCTTTTAACAAATAAACATATAGCCTAATTGCCCAGAAAAGGTAAGTTACATATTTGTCATCTAATGCAAATAAACCACTGATATTAATCGATTTTACTCATGTTGGAAGGTTAATAGATATAAATACATATATATATACATAAATTGTTTAAATTTTAAAAGTCATCACGCTATCATACTTTTAGTTTTTACTAAATCATATACCGGGTCGTCTAATAAGTCTTCGCGGTTTTTGATAAATGTTATTTTGTTTTTATGTGATAAAATATTTCCGACACATACTTCTTTTCGCCTTTAATCCAGGAGTTCAACAGGGAAATTCTGTCGCATCCAGCTTACAGTCCCAACCTTGCTCTATCAGATTATCCCCTTTTTCGGTCGCTCTCCAATCAATTGCGTCGCGTTACGTTCAACAACGATGATTAGTTCAAAAATTGACTTGATAACTATTTCTATACCAGACCAGCCGACTTTTATAGAAAAGGTGTCGACATATTGGTTGAAATATGGTATGAAATGAACAATAATGGAGAATATTTTATATAATTTAAATAAATTTTAAATTTTATTTTATAATAAATAATTGAACAAAACCGTAACAACTTATTAGACAACCCAATACCGTTTGTAATCAGATAAAAATATTTTTAATAACTGCGTGTAACCTTTGCCTATCTCAACACAGATCACCCAGCGAGATAGGCGTAGTACAATTTAAATTATATGTTGGATCTACATACTATTTATATGTACACTATGGGGTTAGTAAATAAAATTGTAAAACTGTAATTAAGTACGATTTATTATACAGATTACGCAGTTACATTATATAAGTCGAAACAGAAGATGACTTGTAGAGATTACTGTATAAGTTTCACATAACGGTCAAGAAATTTAATACGAGTACCGTGGTCAATAAAACCAAAAGATTGACTATCGCTAGATACTCAATGAAATGTAAACCGATGGTTGAAGACATGCCAGTAAAACATGTGACCCAATTCAAATACTTCGGGGTTAATGTTTCTGGCCTAAGCTGTATGTATAATGAAACAAATAAGACTGTTTTGATTTCAGAATGCTTACAAGGCGTCACAAACAGATGAGAATCAGTCAAGTCAGTTGAGCAGATAACATCAGATATCAACCAAGTTTTAAGAACGTCAGAAAGATACATCTTTACTCCATCTTAGGAAAAACCCTCAACACAGTAAAAAAGAGAAATATGTCATGAGGCACCTCGTGAAATGGGACAGAAGCTGAAGACGATACTGAAGAGACTATGTAGATAGGATGCGGATGGCAGAATGAAGTACATCGAAGCACACGAGACACAGACTGGCAAACGACCAATAGGAAAACGAAAAAATAGCTAACAGTCAATTTCTGCCGAGTGCTCTTTCAAAAAGAACAGATCCTCAGATTTATTATAAGATGAAGAAAACATATATAGACATAAAATAAAATAATAAAATATAATTAAAAACAATTCACTTTGTTTAAACGCTGCTTTATTTTTGAAATCACAAACCGGTTTCGGAACAACCGTTCCTTCTTCATGGTGTACAAGATTGCGTTACAGAATAGTAAAAAAATAAGGTGGGGTTTAAACAAAGTGCATTATTTTTAATTATATTTATAATGAATCACCACAAAGTTATAGCAGAGAGAATGAGAGACTTATTAAACATTTAAAAAAATACAAATTTAAAAAAACATATTCTTATCTCATTTTTTGTTTCCTTGTCAAATTATATTGTATTCAGGTATCCACCCATAAAATAGTGTGGACTAGGTCTGTTACATCCTGAAAAAATTGTATATTTTTTCGAAAGATTGATTTTTTATATAATTCATCTAATTTATTTTAACTTTACTATAACATGATTTATAAGCGTGTCCCATTACTATAAATGTAAATTACTGTGTATTATATTATCATACCAATTTGGTGTAAGATAACGCATACTTTTGGTTCATTACATGTTATATCTAATTTTTTTCCCTTGTTATATTTCGTTGATAAATCCGCAATAATAACTATGTAAAAGGCAACCCTTGCCGTAAAACTGTCATGCAGTTTGACAAAATTAAAATTATAATGTATATATATGTAATAAAGATAAGAAGAAAAAAAACAGTATAAAATAATTGAGTAACATTTAATACAAATTCCAGTCATGCGCTTATTATAACACAGCGCATATATTTTCACACCATTATGTATCGAATATTATAGAACTATTTACCTACTTTCATTTCAGTGTGTAAATAAAAGCTTTTGAAATAAATTCAACATTCAATCGAATATTTAATATTATGTAAAAACTTTGTTTATTAACCACTTAATTAATTAATACACCAACCGGTGACAACCAAAAACAATCTTCTTCGTCAGGATGTCAAACTAACTAAACAAACCCATATATATCACGTTATTCTAAGGTTATTAAGAATCTATTTTAAAAAATTAATTAAAATAATTATTATTAAAAATAAATCTATTACCTAACTTAAATTGATACTAGAACAGGACTCTTGGTTAAATTTAGTTGGTTAATTGTTGGTATACAACAACTCATACAGAACAGTGTTCGGATTGGCGCGTTATTGTAGCGCATCTACAATGTTCACCGAAGGCCGTATACATGGATTCGTTCCGCTTCTGAGACATCGAGTTGCGGGCGTAAAGCTGCGGCTGGAGCTCAGCACCAACTCTCTGGTGCAAGCGGCGCTCTCATGAAAAGCTGGTTTCCATGACCAGAGAATGGCAACACCTACAGAATAGCTACATATACAATAATGGCCGTGACTGAAGTATTTATATTTTGTTTATATTTATATATATGTGTGTGTATGTGTGTGTGTGTGTGTGAACTATCCTTGGTTTTTTTTTCATAACATAAATAATATTTCTTAACTTTAATGTATTATATAATATGTATTATCTTTATGGCGAATCGGATCTTAAAAAAAACTGATCATGCTGGAATGAACGTATTATTAATATTATTATTAATATTATTATTTATAATATTTTCTTTAATTGATCGCGCCTTATTTATTTCTAATGATTTAAAATATTCAATTTAAGAACAACATTGTTCACACGTAAAGCATACAATCACAATTTTTTAACAAAGGTTTATTTATTGAATTTTGAGAAAAATGTTATTTTAAAATATTTTTTCACACGTGATTATTGATATAAAACTAGACAAGTCTACGCAAAATATGTCGGTCAACGGTTCATTTTTTGACAAAAATATCTAGTGGTGTGAAAATTGCAAATACCCACAGACTAGTAAATGAATAGACATGACATGAAGTATGTATATTGGAGAAGGGTCGGAACATTAGTTGCGGGGCGAGGGACATTCCACACACATTATTTGTAGAAACATAAATCCGATGACACATTTATGTAACAGTAAAAGTATTTATTCTTCGAAAATTATTTTTTTTACATTAATGCATATTATATTGTCAGCGTTTAAATTTTCATTCCAATCGAGTCATATATTTTATAAAAGTCGCGGAGCTATTTGATTGCGTAAGTAGTACCAAAGTGATCACGTGGGTGACACCAAAGTTAAAATATTGTGACGAGGAATTTGCGTCAGTCCATGTCTATGTATTTGGTGGCGTGTACAAATACCATATTAACGTGCGCATCACATCTAAACATTTTCATGGTGATGGTCATTCAGCATTGTACGAGATGAGAAGTTACATCTGTAAAATTATTTATTATTCCGATAAATTTATTTCTATATTTTCTGAACCGCGTGGAATTAATGTTTTGACTTAAATTAAATTTACGTAAATACAAGAGAGCTGGTTAACAGTGGCTGGGAGTTTGTTTTAAATAAAATAAAAATGTGAAACACGAACAGACGTAACTATTGTTTTATTGTTCGCTGTACGACTAAATTAGAAGTTGGCAAAACAGACCACAGAAAAGACGAGAGTACGAATAATGTAGGACATTAGACGTCACACCGTGTGTAAAGCCTTTAATCTAATTACACCCAGCCAGACTAAATGCCTGGTTACGTACAGAATAAACCTTCACTAACATTCTCGGTGGAAGGGTTATTTTCAGCATTCAGGGGTTTTTGAATCGAGTTCTGATTAAGGTTTTTGAATCGATCAGGCGTAAATTCTCGACTTAACCATTTCTACCCCGAACTGTATATATTTTTAGTATTCTTCAAACATAAAATAAGAAAATTGAGATGGAAAATTAAAAAAAAAAATCTAGGTATATAAATATTATCTATTATAATCTGTGATACTTTTAAGTACAGTCAGAATTTACATGACGTATATAAAAAATAAATAAATATAGCATAGTACAAAACATATGAAAGAAATATTCTAAAACATTAAAATAATTTTTAATACAATTTATTAGAAAGATATACATATAAAATCATCCCGGTGGCAATATTTTTTCGAAAAATTGATTTTATATGTATATATTTCTAATTTATACATTTAATTTGTATTAAAAATATCACAGACCTATGTTCTGAAAAATTGTAACCTTATTCTCCTTAAAAATATATAAGTTGTATTAATGTTCCCAAAATTTAACAAAAATGAATTATCAATTAATTCTGTCGTCTCCTATCGGATTTTATTCAAATGTGTTTGAGATTCCGTAAATATTAAAAAAAGATGACTTTCAAATAATTGAACGACACATGTATTAATTTGAAAATGCAACATATAAGTTCGAAAATTTGTCGTCAACTTACTGTGTTATAGGAAAAGATCCAGGTTCGAATCCCGGTAACAACCAGAATATTTTTTCGATAAATTGATTTTATATGTATATCTTTCTAATTAATTACATTTAATTTGTATAAAAATATCACAGACCTATGTTCTGAAAAATTGCAACTTCACAATAAGAATGTGATATATAACTAAATAACTACGGAATACAAGCGTGTCAAATATAACTTTGTAACAATGCGCATCTGACATTTCACCTGCCGCAGTGTTAACATAACAATGAGTAACTAATGTTAATAGTCTAAATAAATCTAGACGACTATTATTTATGTTGACTTAGTAGTATCGTCAGAGAATTGACACCGCAGTAAGATATATAACTAGATAAAGTTGATGGTACTTTAAAGTACCGCCAGGGTGGAAAGGGTTAAATAACTCGTTATCATTTCCTGCAATATTTGTTTATAATCATTTGCCATTTTCAAAATGAGAAGTTTTACAAAGATAAATAATCTTTACTTTACAGTTCAACAGTATCATGCTAAATTTTGTAATTTTTGAAGATTATAAAAAGGACCAATAATATTTATTTTCTTTTAAATGCTAATACACATCAATTACATTAATTTTTAAACCTAATACACACAATACGCTTTATTTCTCAAGTTATATAAAATTGATTAAAATTAGTTAGTCAGAATCTTGAAAGAAAAGTTATGTTCCGTGTTTTCAAAAATAATTTAAGTAGCTTAGACGTTTTCAAAGTATTTTTAATGTCACAGTAAATTAGCCAACAACCGTCGATAGGAACATAACATTAAATAGGTAATATTAGTTTAAGAACATAATAATGTTATTGCAAAATAAAATAAAGGTGTTCTCTAGTGTATCACGTTATTTCATTATTTAACCCTTTCATAGCCGTGCAGTAACCCAAGTCTACCACATGGTAAGATCGATACTTGCTACCATTAGATTGCATATGATAAATACTCGGTTATAATATTATATTTATCAGTATTTATAGTAAAAGTTTGATAACAAGTATTTACCGCCATTGAAACTAGTAAAGGCATTTTTTTCTTACACGGTAACACAAGTTGAGATTATGGCTGTGTACTGGTACTTTCTATCATGGTATGCTGAGGGTTAAACAATTATCTCAGTCATGCAACATTGTATATTGAAGCACGCACTCATATTTTTTTTATAATAAAGGTATCAAATCTTTAACGTCAAATGTCTCAGTCTACTGTGGTTTAACACACTGTTGTAGAATACCATCTGTGACCGACATAAGTCGCCAATCATAGTGGTGGGTAATGATGGAATCGGGAGTGGAATAGGAGGAGGAAATTGGTGAATGGAATGAGGAATTGGAAATAGGGATTGATGAGGATAAGGGTAAGGAAATCCTTCAATAGCGGACCAGGATGGATTCACAAAACCCCAAGGACAGCTCGACTCATCTGTTTAATAACAGCGTCTCTATGATCTTCCGGAAGTTCACCCAATGTAAGAAACTGCCACGGCACAAAAAACTCTGTCGAGTTTCAATGTTAACAACACACCAAAATCACAACGGTATATGAACTAGCGATCTAACACGAATAATCACATGAGAACACTTCCTCTCCTCGAATTCAAAAACAACCAATCGAGCCAAAGGAGCAATGTGTACTGATTGGGAATGAGCTAAAGGGTAGGAACAAAACTAAAACTGGTAACAATAACACTACATTTATTTTATAAGTAAGTATAATTATAAGTAGTATATGTGTTCACTTATAAAAAAAAATAATTACGAATACGGAACACCATCCATTTAATAACTGAATAGAAAAAAATCACAAAGTGGTTGAAATCACTAAAATTACAAACTATTCTCAAAGACCAACATATTACATGAAATTTCTGCACAAAATTGTTCACAATGAGGTCGATTAATTCTCTTGTGGCTTTATAAGCTCCTAAGAGGCGAGGCGCATGCGGTTATATCAAATATTGGATGTATTAGCAGTGAATTCAAACTATAAATTACCTTCAGCATTTATAACAACAAATTCAACGACATATAAGTAACTGTTCCATCTCAGCAGTCATATTTTCGCTGACTCGGTTACAATACGATATTCCATTAATTTAGGACTCTTATTTATACATTAGTGAATCCAACCAACATTCCTGGTTTCGATTTTAATGATCGAAATGTTATTTGCTCATTAATGACGTATTTTTTAAAAAGGCCATAGAAAACAAAGAGGTTCGGTTAATGTATGACAATTTTTGTTAGATTAAGTAAATAAGGTATATATATTATGCAAAGTTGACTAATTACAATTCGAATTTGAATTTTTAAATTAGTATGAATTACTTAACATTAGGAAAAGCATCAAGTGTTTCATCATTTAGTCTTGATTTAATATCAATGTAATTTTGGTACTTGATGCTCAGCTTCCACACTTGTAGTTATTATCATGAGCTATCTGTATACCAGTTCTTGGTGATGATCACGTGAGCCTCTGTTTTTAAACAATTGCATTTTTTTGTTAGTTGTGAGGTTTGATAAGTAGATACTATTCGCGTGTACCTGTCTGAATATTTTCGGAAGTGCAAGTGGATGTTTCAAAGTTAACCTCATTTTTTTATATATATACTATTCACAGATCAATCCTGAAAGCAACTACTATAAACTGGTCAAGGATCAATAATTATGAACAGAGCTCTTATATTACCATAACAATACTACTCATACCCACACTCTTGCACATACGCATATTCTGCTGTTTCTTTACTTTTCATGTTTTTTGGTTGCATATTAAAATATTTATGATGTTTAATTAGAGAATATTTTGGTCATATACACTTTATATGAGTGCTGTAACATTAATTTATAAATAAATAAAAGATTTATTATTGTTTATATATTTGAGACGATAGAACGCCTATTATTCCAATTGTATCGTAAATCTTTCAGTCTTTCCATAACTTTTACGCTTTCTTAAACTCCTTCGTCAATATTATTTATACAATACGATTAAATAACTATTAACATTATTTAAATATCTGATCCGTACCGTAGAATTCAGGGAGGATTTAGAGAATGCAAGAGAAGGGTTCCCAGCAAGCATCAATACCAGCGACATCTGTATTCAATATCTAGCCGGCGGCAGAGTGCTGCCGCCACAGTCTGGCACAATCGCTCACCGACGATGCTTCTTCCGTTCCGCCACGACGGTTATCGCCCGGCGCTCGAGGGCCGGGCGGGGCCGACACCGAACGTAGCAGACTTGCTCGCCTACTCTATTCTTCATTCTCTATACTATATATATCTACGCGTTTTATTTCATGATCACCACCTAACCCCACAGGTTTTTAAAGCTTAGCTGCATGCATAGTCTATATACTTAACTTTCAGTTATGCACGGACAAACCATGGCTATGACTTCCAGGCTATGGTGATACCTTCAGTCACGTTCTCAAAGCAAATAATTGCACGTATCCTTACGACGCCTATCTCATTATCTTCCTAGCTCTCGCGTCTCATGCGCGATGCGCTCTGCATTAGTTAGGTCTCAACTATTGTAACTTGACTCTAATAAATTCTGTTAATTTAAATAATCCTGACGTCTTCCTTAACGTAAACACGCGAACACACATTTTCACATCGAATAATGAAGGGGGCCCGACGTCAAAGGTGGATCCCTCTTCTCACCAATAAATACCTCATGATATATCAAAACGTCAACATTGGAAACCTCCATACGTGGTGATTTATAAGATATGTTTTGTAATGATATTCAAAATTTAATATTCAAAAAGATATATTTCAATTTCAAAATCAATTCGATCGAAGTACAACGGTTAAAATATAACATAATAAATAATATGTGATATATATGTATACTTTTTGTTGAATCCTACAATCAGAAACGTGTTGTATTTATCAGGGTCGGTAATGTCGCTATCGCAGTTGTCGGCTTGGAAAGGAAATGTGAATGTTTGTCCCATGAAAACTGTTGCTGGCTCATTATTCTACAACTAATTGGGTGGATGGTTGAAGTGCTCGATGCCGTGACTCGCGACATTAGTATAAATTGTATTGTTAGAACTTGGAATTAACGATGATAGCAGAATGAGTGAATTAATGTTAAACACGATTTTTTACATACTGAACCGACTGAAATAGACTCAAATAATGTCAAAAAATTGTTATGCATTTTGTTTGATGTTTTTTTCTAGTGTTATTAACTCTTTATGATGGGAAAATTAAAAATATACCAAATGAAAATATGTTTCACTAGGTAATAAAAAATTATTATCAAGAATGGAGACCTTTCGTCCATGCAATGTTCATATTAAAATGGATGTGATTTTCATCTAGAGACAATCTCTAAAACAGATATTTTTTCCCATGAGTTTTTTGGAGACAACTATCGGCTTTCGTAGTCCACCGTGTACATGAAAAGTTTCAGAGATTCGAGCACCGTCACTTACTACTAAGATAAGATTTGATATTTGTTTTGCCTTGTGCCTCGCTTTACGCTTGTGTACATCAAATGACTAATTTCAATCTATTAATGTTCCATGTGTCCACTGAGGGAATTTGAATCTTCTCTGCCGCTGTTAAAATATAATAAATTTTAGTAATTTAATTCTAGACAAATATGAAATTTTCATAATAAATAGTTGTAGGTATCTATGGTTAAATCGAATGCCATGTGTACGAATCGGTCTTGCCAATCTCAAAGATGATCTCTGAGTTTATCTCAATATCTTAAAGTCAACACGTATGCACGATACGGTACAGAGATTTATCTCAACTAAATCTCTGATACTTATCTCGTCGTGCCTCATTCCATAAACAAGACCCATTATGGCGGTAAGATATTTCAACGATATTCGATCTGAGTACGTCACAATATTACGAAACTTAAATGTTTTATAAAAGCATTCAAAACATAATTATAAAAATACTACGAATGGTTGGCAATACTTGAAAATAAGTATAAATATTATAGTTTTTAAATAAATAATTATCTTACAAAGTATTCGCACTGCCTATTAATATGTGATAAATTATTCCCTACGATACTCCCGATTAGTTCCCTTTGTAATCAAAAATTGATAACAAAGTTGATCCCTTTATCGATCAGCTGAGCTGAAAAAACCGTTTTCTGTTAAATAACTAATTGAAGAGTTTATCTGAGAAATTTTCTAATCTAGCCTTCAAGTATATAATATTTAGCCTAATTATTGCGCTATTTTACGCAAATAACTAATAATCGGATTTCCGTTAACAAATTAGATGTATTAAATAGATGTACTGAAGCGAAACTGTTCTGAAAAGAACATTCGATAAATTTAATCCTTTATTAGGTCTCGTTCAAACTACACAGTTTATTTTAAATTTGTACCGTAGTTTTATGAGTATAAGTCGCACTTTTTTCCCATTTTTTTTTTTAAATAAACTTGTAACTTATACACTGCAAGTCAAATTTGCAAGTTATAAAATATTCACACATTGTTTAGGTACATGTAAAACATATTTGCTGTTTCATCTTCTGTTCATTCTATGATAAAGTACTATGAATGGACGTGACACTAGACACTAGTATCGAGCGTGATGTTTAGGCATACGTATTACGCGTACTGCTGTCGAACTTCAAACTTGTGCAAATTTGATTTACGACCTCTGAATATCAGCATCAACAAGCCCTTCAAGCGAGCAATTCGTGAGGAGTGAAACAAGTGAATGACAATAGCTGCAAGTCAAAGCAACAAGCTTTGACACCAATGGGAAGAAGTCTGTGAGTGGGCGGAGTATCAGAACAGAAGTCATAAACATGCTTGGAAGAGTATGAAAACAGAAGTCAATGTAAAGTTGTTCAAGAAGACAGGAATTTCAAACATGCTAGATGAGACTAAAGATGATGTAATTTATGAAGAAAGTGCCGATTCAGATATTGACAATATTCAGTATTTTAATATTTTCAATAAACACTTGTTTTCAAAAAATTTTGTCCATAAATTTAGGGTGCGACTTATACTAAAAAAAAATACATCAAATATTGTGAGAACTGTCACCTTTATATATGTGTGTGTATGTGTATATCAGATGAGTGGTGGGATATAAGATATCATCACTGGGGGAACGGATCTCTTTCCCATCGTTCTTTTGAAATAGTATTAATAAATATCTGAGTTATATAATGGTACATTCTGTAAATAAGTTATTGTAATAAACTATAATTGTTACATATATCTACAGAGTTTCACTTATAAGGACTCAATTGAGCAACTCAATAGTTCACAATAAGAGATAGAACCCCAAAGGGAATGTGGTGGTATTTCCAAAGGCACCAACACTGGCACAGTCAAATTGGAAAGTCAACACAAATATGATCAACTTATTGCTTATTTAATAAAGCACGATTCTGCGGTCTTATTAATTCTAACTGAACTCAAACATCAATGTTTTTAGTTTTTCTTGCCAAAGCAACTCATCATAGCAGTTTTGACAACTCCACTCATGATCAGCTCATTCCGATTCTCATCACAAGGGATCATCTCCATCGTCTATCCACCTTCGAGTATCATCATAAAATATTTTACAATACAGTACAAGATAAGTTAGATAAATGACGACATAAATATAATGAAAAACATTTTATATGGTACTTACAGCTTACTAGAGATGATATTTAAAATGTTGTCTTGTCTCACTTATTTTTTCCTATTATGAAATCACCTGAAACAAATAAAAAAATACTTCTTAATATTTGATTATGTATTTATTAATAACATATTTATTTTTCAAACAAAATGATCGAAAATTCTGTCTAAAATTTCCTTCGGAAGTCCTGAAAATCCGGAAGAATGCAGTTTTAAAGCTCATCCTGACTCTGCAAAAAACAGTATTTTACGACACGAAAAAATTACTGCCAATTTTGGAACGAACCTTGCAGCAATTAAACATTTAAAAAAAAAAAAAAAAAAATACAGTGAAATCTTGATCGATCGTTCCTCGAATAATCGTTTTCCCGCGTGTATCGTTTATTCTTCCAGTCTCGAACTAATTTCATACAAAACACTAAAAATAGATCGCATCGGTCGTTCTACTATTCATTACCGCATTAATCGTTTAAATTACGCATACTTAGTAGGTAAATGCATCGTTTCGATTAATGGCACTCGTAAACAATGAGTGGAACATTTGAGAGAAAGAGAGACAGAGAGAGAGAAAATGCTGCTGATGACTGCCGCTTGATATTCTACCATATAAAGTTTTATTTATTTGTTTTTCTTTCTGTGCAGCTTTCTAATTTTATTTTTATTTAAACACATGTGAAATTTATATCTTTATTAGAATACGTATTAAACATTTAAGTATTAAAACTGTTTCCCACATTCAATGTCTTTCAGTATTCATAGTTTATTTCAATAGATCCCTTCAAAAACGATAGACAGAGGTTTCACTGTAATCTATTCAGGGTTCTGAATTTGATCCTGATAAATCCTGGTGCAATAATATACAGTATCAAAAAATATATATATCTAAAAAATTAATTATCAAATAAATAGCATATGTATTTTCTACATTGCTATATCATTACGTCTCTTCCTCTCTGAAAGAACATGTGTACGGTTAAAACCGTATACCTATCAAGTAAAGTGGAATACATTGTGGGACATATAGCACGAGTATATTGAATTATCTATTGTATGATTCCGAGTCACAAATACCTCGCGCTTACTGGTACCAATCGTTGTCCAAATAACGATATCACTTAATAACATCACCGAATGTACTCCGTGAACGCACCTGATTTCTTCTCATTGATTGAAAGATTATTATTTTACACATAGTTTTCTAGAAACATAAAGTATCACACTTACTTTAAATACAAATATTATATATGTAAAATGTGTCATGGGTAAATATTTATAAAAAATATTTTAAAACTTAAAACAAAAAAAATAATAACCCAACATTGGGTATTTTTAATGACCTTTCGTGTTCAAAATATTTTTAAAAAAATCTAAAAATGTTTTTTTTTATAAATAATCGTTTATTGTCGAACAAAATTAAAAATTTCCTTATCCATCTCTATAAATTACTGTGTTTTATTAAATAAAATTAGTGTATAAAATAACTGATTTTAATATTTAGTGAATATTGTTTAAAAATTATCTAATTTTTTAATTTTTTTTTCAATTTTTTTTTTTAACATTTGCAAATTAAACTTTTTGGTTTATATCTTCATTTTTTTATAGATTATTTAATTTTATTTAATCACTAATGTTAAACAAAATAAGAAATATGTAAGTATATATTATACATAAATTATCTGTTAGTGTCGTCTTGAAATAGTATGTACATATATTATGTGAAACTGTAAAAGTATAGCTATCTGTAAAAGTATACAATCGTGACGCTTTACAGAATTTCAGATATTTATAATATTCTTGTAATTACCCCCAATAATGAGTTTATCTTATAAATAAAAAATGCTTAATAAAAATCAATATGCGCTTCAATATTAGTTCGATCAAAACCTATCACAAACATTATTTGTTAAAAAATAATTTATAGGTCTAGTGTACACGTGCCCTTATAAACAAAATTGTTGCCATAAATTGTTCAACTAATTGCAGGATCTCGTGGATACAATGGCATCCCATTGCAGTAATACACCCAATATAATCGTTCATCACCTGTAATGGGAAAATTGTGAAAAAAATATGATATTACATGATCTTCCGCAAGTTCACCTACGAGTACGAAACTGAAAAAACTCTGATGAGTTTCAACCTTCACAATATACAAAAACCACAGCGGTATATACACTAGTGATCCAATATAAATAATCACACGAGAACACTTCCTCTCCTCGAATTCATAAACAACCAATCGAGCCAAAGGAACAATGTGTACTGATTGGGAGTGGGCTAAGGGGTAGGATCAAAACTAAAACTGGTGATAAAAACACCACATTTTACAATAACATGTGTGTAAATTTATGGAAGTATATGTGTTCAACTATAAAAAAAATTACGAATATGGAACAGTAAGTAAACAACAAATTTTCCAACCTATATGCTGCACTTTCAAATTGACACATCTGTTATTAGTCGAGTTAATTTTCTGAATGTTTTACAGAATGCTATCTGCCTACCCCTGAACTCCTTTTTTATAAAAAAAAATAATACATTATTGAGATTCAGTAAATATTGTATTACAGTGACTCAGATATTACCCACGCCAATTGTTTCCATAATTAATAATTTCATGTGAATTTTTTTAAAGAATTGTTAAAAAAGTCTTGCCAAAAAAAATGCTTCATTGATAATACGCCCCCCTTTGATAAATCAATAAGGGAAAACCAACACATCAGTCTTCATACGGCGAAAATACAGTCACTTCGAAGAATCACCTACCCGCTAGTTCAAGAAATAACAGACTGCATTTCTCGCAGTGGTATTTAGAAAAATAATAAATATAAAAACAGAGAAACACCAGCGGTTCGAAATGTAACATAAGCCTGAAATAGCATTGTTACGCCAATACCGTGTACAATAACCGACGAAAACCTTGGCTTAAATAAAATTATAATAAAACTATACGGGTGAATCATACATCAGTAATGTGCGTAGTGACGACAATAAAAGAGTCTCTACTGTATTTTTCGGACAATAATGTGCACCATATGTATAAAGAACTTTGACAACTAAGAATATTCACTGATTGGTATGACCATGTCAAAGTAAACCACTATTTAGAGGAATCGCTTCATCTTAAGAAACGAAAAGTCAATCAAGTCTAGTGGTTACGATACTAGCCTAATAATTTAGTAGTTGGAGATTCGAGCCTCGTTTCAGGAGGCCATCAAGTCCAATTTTCATAACACAATCATTTAGCTTAGTTTGAAAATAGTAAGAAATTGAAGTGACACGCATTACGTGTATGCATCTCTATTTAAAAAAAATAGTATCCTACCTAACCCAACCATGCAAGCGGTTAAATGAAGAATATGATTTTCAAGGTTATTGGCCAATTGTAGACTTTCAAAGAATGAATATGTTATTATTGGACCCCTTTCTTTATCGTCACTACTATACATAGATTTACTGATATTAACTACTATTACGCTTTGTTGACCGTGTTGTATTACAATCGCGTAAAAATAGAATTAAATGTAAAGAGTACCTAATTATGAATAATATTTTCTAAACATAATAATTGATTAACTAACTATCTTACCGTCATGCTGTTCCTACGAGAGTAGACAGTAAGAATAGAGTGACACACTCTTCTGTCTTAACATTTAAAAAAACTCTCGCCATATCCACATTCGTACATCTTCTCATACATGCTCATAGATTATTGAGGCTACTAATAGGACCATCTTTCAATACCTAGTTTACCTGGTCATGCTACACTCGCATTATCGCACCGTATACATTTTTTACCTTCCACTCTTCATTCATTTGTTTCTCAGGACCAAAACTTTCTTAACTCATTGCATTACATTTTTATTCCCTTTTTATAAAGCGCCTTAGGGAATTTTAAAACGAAGTGCTTTATTTTTATGAACATTATTTAACAAAGGAACACCTATACTTGATTTTTTTATTAAAAAAACACGAATATGAGCGTTATTTTCTGAAAACTCTGATTTTCAACGCAAACATTTTTTAAGAAGCAAAATAAGTGGTGTGGCTTCACCCTGTTGGCAATTTTAACAAAAAATAAATGTTAACGTGTCCCAGACACGTAGTGTTACTTCACTAATGGCCTCGCTGATGTGGACGGACCTTAAGCACGTAACTTGTGTGACATATATGTGATGTGAAAGAAAACACTTCCACAAAGAAACTTTTCAGGAGGTGTTCAATTAGGGGTCGTAAGAATAACTTTTTTCGTTATTAATCGTGACATGTGAAGAATTTTAGATACAGATTTTAAAAATCAAAATATTTTCCAGTTCACTAATTGCATATTTACAAAATTCTCTAATAAATTTACATTTATCGAACTGTACAAATATTTGATTGATGCTATAGCATCAAATAATATAATATCTGGATAGTTTTACATAATAATTCTGATATTAGTAAGCCCATCAATTATGACAGCATGAAAACATATTTTCAAATTAACACAGAATAGTTTTTATTTATTTATATATATATATCCTCTTCCTCAACGTTCAGTAGTAAGTAAATATTGTTTATTTAATGATATTATGAGGGCATATTTAAAATAATTATTCAAATAACGCCACGTAATTTGTTCGGACTCCAAGTATGCAAGTCATAATAAGACACTGACATAATACTACAATGCAACACCATCCAAAAATCATTATACCATTTTTTGTACTAATATATAAAATAATATATTTAATAATATATTTTCGTATCATACGACTTATTTCAATTTATTGGAAAGAAATCCTTACAATTATCATTATCCTTACAAATTTCAGTCAAGTCAAAAATTTCCCAAGATCAAATATTCCATTATATTTTACTTACACTTTATATTTTTTCCTTATTTTTATTTTTTCTTATTTTGAATTCATAGTTGATAACCTAATTATGTAAAATATGATTGTTGATAGAAAATGCAAAATGTTTGCCTCAGCATGGGTGAAGCCCAATGAGGCAGATATTAAAATACCAAATGTACTTACAAGATATGATATGAAATAAATTTAAAAAATGTAATAAAAAAAGTAGCAGGTAACCAGAGGCTCGACCCTTGAGGAGCACAATTTTTTTCTTCTGATACATGTCTGGTTATCGAACGGTAGAGATCATTGACTTCTCAAACCATTGCCTTATATTTTCACCTAGGATATTCTTCGTCTTTCAGGAACTTTTTTATTCGCAATTTTACCTTGAATCAATGAGGTGCTAGATCAGCTACTTTTCTGAATGTCTCATAGCAAATTAATGCTGTTTCAGGATTTTAATTGTTTTAAGGGTTTATTTTTCTTTTCACGTCCGGATTACCACATCATCATTTGTAACCGTGTCACTCTAGTTTATTTTTAGAAGCTACATCTAAAATACTTCAAATCGCTTTAGCATTACTTCTGATAGAGCGATTCTACGATTTCATTCCATATACAGTACAGGGAAAACAAAGCATCGAACTGTTCTCATTCACAAATTTTATTTTATATCATGGCTGCACAATAATTACTTGTAATGTCTGTGGATTAATGATGGAGTGATAGGCGCATGCGCGTTCGAGTTAAACGTGTGTAGTGAGTATAAAGACATCTGTCAGGGGAGATGTATAAGTAGTATCTATCGGCAATCGTGCCCGGCCTCCTTCGTTTTTTTATTTCAATTTTATTACATATGCATATTTACAATTTTAATTATTTTAA
Source organism: Eubasilissa splendida (assembly GCA_031772225.1). Lineage (NCBI taxonomy): Eukaryota > Metazoa > Arthropoda > Insecta > Trichoptera > Phryganeidae > Eubasilissa > Eubasilissa splendida. The sequence goes on from CM062859.1 coordinate 10,327,329, forward strand.
ATCTGCATAACAGTTTTACGGCAAGGATTGCCTTAAATATAGTAATTATAGATTTTTTATCAAAAACATTATTTTTAAATGAAATATGTACAACAAAGGATTCAAAAAATTAGATGATCATGTGTTCTTTCACTTTATATTTAAGGGTGGTCACTGGGGTCTCTTTATTACTCAGGATGTTTAATAAGTCTTAATTGATTTTATTAAATATTATTGTCAAAACACATTCTCTCGTTCTCTCACCGTATACATAATTCGCGATCGGTACTCTCATGGTTCGACCCGACGATTTGGTAGAATAGCTATAGTGAGGGTCAGTATTTCTTCGAATATTATATTACTTTTAGTTAACTGGTAACATATCGCACACTGTAAGTTTTTTAAATCTTAATTGCAACTATTTAATTGATCAGTATATATTTGATAAGTGAGTCCATAGCTACTCACTCCATAACTGATAACCGAGTCAACCATCGCAAAGTACAGTATGGCCCGAGAGGTGCATAGCCTTAACATATAAAATGCACTTAACATGGATCACATTCATAGTTTCTTACATATATAATCAATATGCGGTTTTCAGTAAAAATTTTCATTCATTAATAAGCCTAAATATTTATACTGCTCCATTTATTCAGTATTGTCAGTCGGCAATAAATACTGTAAATTGTAACATTTTACATACAGTATATTATTCTCACCACATCCAAATCCAACAAAGGACATATCTGGTAGGTCATTATTACAGCCGATGACCCATAATAAATTGGCGCTGACGGTATACAGTTTATCGAAGAATGCAGCTCGAGCTTGCTGCATACGACAGTTTTCATTTAATATGCATTTCAGATAAGCTATTTTATCTACTCTTTCCTATCTTATTCCATCTACAAATGATCCGTCATCTGTTTTGTTTCGTTTGCTAATGATCATGTATGTAATTTATACCAACAAAAAGTGAAAACTACAAAAAGAAAATTAATTAAAACTAATTAGAAAAAAAATCGAATTTTGCCAGCGTGTCACCAAAATGGCCATTTGAATAGATTGACCATCACTAATACAGTTCAGCTGGTTCTCAGGCACCACTTAAATTAAAACACTGATTCTTTTTAAATACAAATTATTTAATATTTATTATTAAGCTTTCGTGTTTGGCGAATGCTCGTATCTCCTCACGCTATCGAGAGTTAACCTCCAAACACCTTTCATAATACACAATACAGGATGAAGCATCGTTTCAGGGCGGTAAATTTGAAATTGTTACGGTTTTACGGCACAGACATGCGAGGGTCATAAACGTCGGTTTACGATTTGATTTCTTGAGATGTAAGCGATTTGATGGGACATAAAAATGGATATATCGGATGGTTGCAGGATAAGATAAACATATCAAAGACATGATAAACTGATGTAGCCGCTAACAGTGTAAGTAAATTCCATATCCTAAAAGGTATATTAGCCTACAAGAGTTTCTATGGCACTAATAGATCTGGGGTATATACATTTCTTGGCAAATAGTTCATGTTGACACAAGTCGAGTACTCCATGTGCATTCAGTCTTTCCAATAAACCTTAATATACCTTTCCCGTTCTGGTCAACTAATACGTAGGGTTATTAAGAAGAACACTTTATTATTGTCAAGTGGTAATTATTCAGAACATAGGTCTGTGATATTTTAAATACTAATTAAATGTATTAATTAGAAAAATATACATATTAAATCAATTTTATCAAAAAATATTGTTGTTGCTACCGGGAGTCAAACCTGGATCTCTTTACAATCCGGTATTTAATTAGTATTTAAAATTTCACAGACGTATGTTATGAATTCACAATAAGAATGTGTTCTCCTTAATAATATATAAGTTGTGTTGTTGTGTATAAAATTTGTCGTCAATAGTACTGTCTGCTGTAGCATAGTTGGTTAATGCACCTTCCCCGGATTGGTAAGAGATCCAGATTCGAATCCCGTATATTTAATTATTATTAAATACTTAGAGATTTCGCCGATGATTGCATTTCGACACGAATCTATCAACAAGCTCTTTTTGTGAATCGAAAGTTTCGCCGTGCGTAAAAATCCAGACAACAGCATCCTGAAGTGGGGCGATATCTCCGTTCTTCACGACAAAAGTGCAAGTCAACTGGAGGTGTAAATTGTTTTCCAACCCAGGACTGAGATAGGCCAGATCCATCTGCCATTATTCCTTTCTTGCTCCGATTCGAGTTGCGTCAACTAAATAGTAATTTAAAAATACACAGTTTACGGAATCTATTCCCACCAGTTCTTGAGTCGTCAATTATGATGAAAATGTTTACATTTACGGTGAAAATCATTAACGTGAAACCACGAGGACCTAAATATTGTTTCATGATCAAAGAAATAAGGATTAATGCCTATTTTATCGAATGAAAAATATTCAATAGAAAGTCTATTAAGCCGCAAAGCCATAAACACAAACAAATAAACAAATTTAAAAAAACTTAATAGTTGAAAGATAAAATCAAGCAAAAACAGCTGATGGAATCAAAACAATAATTCTATAAATTCTTATTAACGATCTTGAAAAAATATTTTGGCATTATAAATATGAAATAGTCCTCTCATGAAATGAGAATAAAAATATTTATAAATGAATATTTACATCATAAAAATATTATTTTTATTTTAACTTTGTAAATACTACACGCACTACTAGTGGTGGGATAAGATTCCATGGACTGTATCTAGAATGGTTTTAAATATTTGACGCAACCTGAAATCGAAGTCTGAAGGAAACTAAGGCAAATGGATATGGCCCACCTAGCTTTGAAGTCCTGGGTTGGGCGTCGATCTCACCTCCGGTTGACGAGCACGTATATTATGCCGAACCGAGATCTCGATGACGGCACTTCCGAAAAACGCTTAAGCTTCCTCTGCGCGGTCCAAGCGATACACACGGCGTGAGTGTAGGGCGGCAGAAGAAGCACAAAAAAACCTTAATGCTTCGTGGTCGAAGCACAATCGGAGAGTGGGTGGTCCCGGGCGGCGAAATGTAAGGTAATCGGCCAGAGCGGTACAGGTATAAAATGATTGAATGGACGGAAGAGGACAGGGAATGAGTATTGAACTTTCATCAACAACTAGTGTTATTAGCTAAACAATTGTGTGTGTACTATTTACAAAGTTAAAAAAAAAAATATTTTTAAAAATTAAAATGTTACATCACGAAGCAAATCAATCAAAGAATATTTCCATATTCAAGCTATGTTCAACTTGTCTTTTTTGAAATTTATTCTGTTTTCATTGCACATGTGTTTTATCTTATTAGCTTAATGTAGCTCTTTACTATTTAAAAACACACAAAATAAATCATTGATGTCATGTGTTTACTATCTTATTTAAAAAAATATTAATTAATGGTTGTATTATTTAATTAAACTAAGTAAATCTTAATGCATCCGGGTTAAGAATTTATGTAGAAAATTGTAATAATTTAAATTGGTTTATTGAGATTGATAATAATATTAAACATAACCTTGAAAAACTATTTCCCTTCCATACTGGAAGGTTTAAGCAGGCTTTATTCATTAGGCAGATGCTGTATGGAATAGTAATGAATGGAGAAGGGTAATGCTGGGTAGTGGAAGGGCGAGGTGAAGTTAGCCTCCATAATCCGGATGTGTATATTGTACAAGTAGCGAGTCCTCGGGTAGTATCTTAACAGTCAACAGTTGACCTTGTACAAATCGCAGGTAATACAAGTTTAACAGACATTGCTTACATGATATATAAAACTTTTATAGCAAATGGAGAATAAGAGTATATATCAATGAAATATGTAAAATATCACTAGTAACTAATCAGTTTGATAAATATATATATATATTAAATACTAATTTAATGTATTAATTATAAATATATACATATAAAATCAATTTTGTCGAAAAATATTGTTTTTGCACTACCGGAATTCGAACCTGGATCTGTATTTCCGATCTGGGGAAGTACACTACCAATTGTGTTATAACGCCAATATTTTTCATGACAAATTTTCGAACCTATATGTTACACTTTTTCAAATTAATACATCTGTTGTTACATTATTTTTGAAAGCCATCTACATTATTTTTACGGAATCACAAATACCTTTGAATAAACCGACTGCCGACGCCAGAATTATCCATTCATTTTTATTAAATTTTGGACACATTGATACAACTTATATTATTAAGAAGAACACATTACTTAATGTGTTCTCCTTTATAATATATATATTTGAATATTAAATACTAATTAAATGTATTAATTGGAAAGATAAATATATAATATCAATTTTATCGAAAAATATTGAGGTTGCGCTACCGGGATTCGAACCTGGATCTCTATCCAAACAGGGAAAGGTGCATTATCCAACTATCTTACAGCGACATTATTTTTAAAGACAAATTTTCAAACCTATATGTTACATCTTTCTCAAATTAATATATTTATCGTTCCATTATTTGAAAGAGCCATCTACTTTGTTTTTTCTAAAATTTGTCGTCAAAAATAATGTCGCAGGTTCGAATCCCAATAACAACAACAATATTTTTCGATAAAATTTATTTTATATGTTTATCTTTCTAATTAATACATTTAATTTGCATTTAAAATATCACAGACCTATATTCTGAATAATTACAACTTAACAATAATAATGTATTCTCCTAATAATATTTTAATATTATTTATTTTTTTACAATTTCTTTATACATAACACATTTTAATATTTGTTATTACTATAGATGAAAATCTACAAATTTAATGAGAGCAGAAGTTAAAAGATTTCGAATTTTTATTGTTTTAAATACTCATTTTTCTTTATTCATCCGAATTACAATATATTCGATACGATAATGTAAAATAAAATACATTACCAGTCAGTGATATGTTTTGGGCTTATGAAACTGACAGAGAAAACGATTGTGAAAGACCAGGCATTAATTAACTAATTAAACCAGATATTGAGTGAGTATAACATACGTGCACCGATTTTATTTAAAGAATTGCCATGATTGATTTTTTGTATTTGCCCTTTTCATTTAGAAAGAGCAATTATATTAGTGTGAGTAATATCACACGTAACATGCACATTGTAATTGATGCCGCATAGCCTAGCGTTTTAATTGGTCATTCACAGTGGAAACATAAAACGGATAGTTTATGACACATTTGTGCAACAATAAAAGTATTTTCTCCTCGAAAATGAAATCTTTGGGTAAACAAGATGTATTTTTTACATTAATGCATTATTATATTGTCAGCGTTTAAAGTTTCGTTCCAATCGAGTCATATTTTTTAAATAAGTCGCGGAGCTATTTGATTTTGTAAGTGGTACCAAAATGAAAATATTTTAACTAAGAATTAGGTAGTCTGTGATATGTTACAATAATCATTTTTCTATCACATATACACGGCGACAGAAAATATTAAAAAAATATGCTATATCGCAAAAAAATGATGTATATGAAAATTTAAGTTCTATATGTGTTATGTATTTTATTTTCTACGAGTTTTCTAGCACCATCTATTTATTTAATATTTAAAAAAATAAGTATTACATGTTTTTGAAGCGAGCTATTTACACACACCTAAATGATCTATCACACTATCTAAATTAATTATACTATCTAAATTAACTACACTACGTAAATGAATTACACTATCTAAATGAAAAGTTGTTTACACTCCCGTCTTCTCAACTATGTAACACAAATAGAGATCTCTTAATAGCTAATTCTAAATATATATTAAAAGTTGTACATTTAACTCAATATTAATATTAATTAAACATATGTATAATAACAATAGTAGTACAAATGCACTACTATGTATATAAAGACGTTTGACGAGAGAATCTTAACTTATGCAGTCATCTAAATAGGTACATAATGAATCTACTGAACTCAGTGTGAAGAAGAAGCCTTGTTAATAATCCACTGATGTCAAAAGATACGATCCAATTTGAAAAAGTAAATCCATAATGAGTTTGAGTATCAGTGAAGGTATTATTATTATATTATAAATCATAAAAGTGGTTTAAAAATAAAGTTAATAGATAATTCATTATTAAAAATAAATAAATATTTAAAATATTTGTTTAATTGTTCGTGTAAACACTCTTCATTAGCTAGTTCTGGGCTTTATATTGGTAACGTAAAATACGCTATTCCAAGAATTGTATGGCTAAAGCCATAAACTGTTTTGTCTATCCACGATCTTTTAGACTGCAATCCCATCTGGGCTGTATCTTCTGGGTGCTCTTCTGATAACCTTCTCTGTGGTGTTCTCGCTGGTCGCTCTCCAATAACTCAACCGTTTACACGAGATCTGGATCTCGTGCGCCCGCCGTTAATATCCGTCCCATGAGCGTTTTTATTAGTTCCGACACTGATGGCGGCTAGATTATTTCTGCATCTCAAGTTATGTGGAATACCCACATAAAACCGGAAGGTACATACTTCGCAGTTTTAAAAAAGACTGCCAACCGAAACACGTATATCGCTAAAATATTAATAATGTTTTGTCTGAATTTTTATTTTGAATTATATAAATTTGATTTAATTATCGCGAAAGTATGTTCCAAAAAATAACTTTATATAAAATTAACACAACAGATATTTTATTATACGATGCTACAAAATTGAACACTTAAAACAAACTCATCCCATCAACGGTATACTGCCATAAATTTAAATTGAGTTGGATAGTTACAAAAACGTACGTCAACACAAAGCTCTTTAAACCCATTAATCGTACGACGATGGGTTGAACTATAAAATTTGTTTTATCGTGAAAAATATGTCGAGCAGGACCCAAACAAGATTAACGCCAACAGATCGCACCGCGAGTATAATACGATCGAAAATGGATCATTTATATTTCGGTGAGGGTAGGAATCAAGATTTAAATATTTAGAATATGAGAATTAAAATCTAAACGATAATTTTCAACATTCGTTTTCAGCATAATAAGTACAAAATTTGACTATTACCTATTGCCATCAGACATGATAAAAATGTATAATTATATTTCGTTAATTATTTATAATTTCCCAGATTCGTGTCCCAGTGGGGACTATATTTTATCGATGGATAGATTTTTTTCTGTAAATGCTTTTAAATGTTTCAGCTAATTTTATTTTAATTTTCACTAAACTATAATTCTGTAATCGTAACTTCACAAAAAAAATGTGATTTCATTAAAATTAACATAATTCGTTAGGTACGTTAATTTTTTTTCTGTTAGTATTAATGGACTGAGAGTCCTTTAAAGAATTACCTAGTAGATTTTGTCGTCGCTTTCAAAGGGAAAAAATAGATGTCTCTTTAATAAAGTAACATTTGTAGATAGAATCTGACATTTTATTTGGCTAAAGCTGTCTACCGGCGGAAAATTCCAGGTTCGAGTCCCGGTAGTGACAATATTTTTCCGATAGATGTATCTTTCTATGTAATTCACCGAATTTGTTTTAATTATCAAAGAAAAATGTTCTGCAAAACGTAATTTCACAAATACAATGTGATTCCATTAAAATTACTTATACCTGTTTTATTTTTAATTTTCAAAACAAATTTACTATTCAATTATAAAACATATGTATTTGACTCTTTCATTCTAAATCAGTCGCTATGACAGATTATGCATTATTCCATAATTCCAGTTTTTTTTAATTGGCATTAATTACCACATTTCAGTGTACCTACCTCATGATCATGATCCAGTACTGACGAATTATAAACATTCAATCGGGGAGTATTGAGATATCAACTAGCGTTACTAGGTCAAATCGCTCATTATTATGGCTACCAAATAGATGAAAAAACCTATATTGATTGATCAATGTTAAAAATTGTTACCGAAGACTCTGGTCAGAAACATGGGCAATGTAAATCATCCATTATGATGCTGAAATTACGTTTAAATAAAAGGCCAAGATTTTTTATACTTTATACAATGTCAGCAAATACATTAGATACATAAGAGTAAAGTGTCAACTGAAATACAATTATATGTATATGTAAACTTTTTGTTTTGAAGATATATTTTTCATACACAAAAATAAACGATATCATTTCTAGGTAGATGGTAGGTAGGTACTGTCAGAAATATCTAAGTTGTTTCTAGATTTTACAACTTTATATTATTCAGAATCCTGTTCATATTATTAGAATTATAAATTTCTACATGTCGACCCCTCAGAATAACAACACGACCCAGCAAAGTGATCAAAAAGATCACAAAAGATTAATCAATCCAAACCCCCACACAACATACACAAAATAAAATCTACATCCCCACATCACCTAAAACCTTACAACCCAACAAAACCTACAACACCCATCCCCATATCTCATCTTCCCAACCCCACCACCCCCCCAATACCCAACCCACCCATACTCCCACCCACCCCATCATCCTATTCCCAAACCTCACACTCTCAATAACCTAACCAAACAAAAAACCAACCGCCAAAAAAACTAATGTGGAAACTGTAAAAAAATGGCAGAAACACAAAAAATTAAACACAACCCAAACAAATCTAACAACCTAATACTACCTACATAGCGAAATTCGAAACTTACCACACCCAAAAAAAAAACCTCCCCCTAAAACTAACTAACATCCACCCATCCCCCCCCCTATGACAAAAACGAACCCTGAAGAATAAAAAACCACTCAATATAGAGTAACCACAAACAACAGAACCAAAATAACCCGAAACAAAACCACACCCAATCCCACTCGACTCATAGACTTCCTCCCACACACCACCATCCAAATTCCCCCCAAAACCCTCCCACCCACCCCACCTACCCCCCATAAATTACTCCCCATAAACAACACCTTTTACTTCTTACCCCCCACAAACCCCCCCAAAAATACAACCACTCCCTCACCCTCAACTACCCCACCATACCTCAATCCCCCCCCCACCTTAATAAACCTCCCACACCCACACAAACTAATACACCTGTATAACAAACAACCAAACACTATCCTAAACCCGCCCCTAGCCAGTAACCCCCCACATAACAACCAAACCACCCCATCCCGGCCGAAACTTCAAGCCCCCTAATGCAGAGAGGATGACACACAATTTTCTCCTCATCCACATTCATACAAGCTCGCCGATTTTTGAGTCATCTAACAGAACCATCCTCCATTATCTGGTTTACCTGATCATGCCAAGTCTTCCGCGGACGACCTCTATTTCTGGTGCCATCAACACTTGCGTCATATATCTTTCTTACCATTCTCTCCTCATTCATCCGTTCCGTATGACCAAACCACCTCTGTACCGCTAGTCCAGCCCCGGTTGACAAATTGCCGTTGGATGTAATTCCACTCAAAGCGCCGTTCACTTTATTCCCTGCAGACATCCTCCTTTCTATATCATTATCTACAAGTATTTTGCACGTTGTCTTGTTTTCTTCATTCTCGAATACCATCACTTTCGACTTGTTGACATTCACTTGAAAGTCACTTTCCTTGCACACATCGTACATTCTACTCACCAGACTCCGCAGTTCTTGTTCATTATTCACCATTAGTACTGCATCATCGGCGTACAGTAAACAGCATACAATCAAACCGCTCTATTTCGCTCCTACATTCATACATTCCAGTTCTTTCACACATTTATCCAAATACAAGTTGAACAACTATGGAGATTGGTAATTCTTAGAGCCATCACTGGTACATTAGAAACTAAACCTCGTATAGTTAAGTCTCAGTGATTAAACATAGTTACAATCGAACACAATCACAGTTACAATAATGGTTTACCACCACTATCTCAAACTGTACCATATTTTTAAGAAATAAATGTTTCGTAATGCATTTAAAATCATTCACTTTTTGTTCCTCTTCTACTGATTTGCATCCAGTGCCGATTAAATAAATGTATTGTACCAGTAATTATGTACGAACTTAACAAAATAATTATAATATTTTGATTAACAGAAATTTTTCATTGCACATTAAAACATTTTTGTTTCGTTACTGCGGTAATGGATTTGACTTGGAAACAGCCGCCGCTGTAATAATTTAGTTTATCTCTCAACAAAACGTCACATTGTATTGCTTATTGCAGATATTACAAGGGCAAATTGCTTCTGGCTATTGAAATGCCCCCAATTAATAATGAAAATTGTTTACGATGAATTTGAATGCTTCCTTGATTTGAATTTACGACAGCGGTCATTGTTTGATATTAATTTTGCTGCCATGGAAGGGAATTAACACGCTTTTGTTTGTTTATATATTTTATGCTGATTGAAAATAAAACATACTTTTTGGATTAAACAATATTTTGGAACAAACATTCGTATCTGAAAGATACATACTGGAAATAAAATATGTAAGTATTTAAATATTGATTTTAAAATATATGTATTATGGGGTTTACCGGCCAGATCAGTGGCGAGCATGAGAGTGCGTGCCTCAGAACCTACCTACTTACCATTATATTGAAGTTACCAATGATCATTACTTAAAGAAGAAAAAAATTGTGTGCAATAGATAGGAATGTATAATAATAAGATGTCAAATCAATTTAATTCATTTAATAACAAAATATAAAAATAGATTCAACAGAGAAATCGTGTGGTTCAAATTCAAGTTGCATGGAAAGTTTAGAAAGATAAATAATTCATTTATCTCTAAATGCATAAATATTGCAAATATAACGATCAACACGCTGATAGTAAGATACCGTATAATTGACCCAAAGTCATAGATGACGTGACAATAATAAATACATTTTTCAGATTCTAGTTAAGAAAATAAATCTGTTAGTTCTCTTGACAGATAAATTGCAAAGTAATCAATCTATAATCGGTACCACATTAGAATCATCCGATTACCCTTCTTATAAAATTAAACTAAAAAAAAACAAAGAAAATCCAATTCTATAACAGAAAAAGTACGATTCAAATTAGATTTTTTGTTTAATTGCAAGTGCACTAGTATCATAAATAATTCGATTTATAATTCACATTACCCCTTTAGTTTCCTGATGAATCTCAAGTCAAAATTTAACGAGCTGCCGGGCCATCGCCCGGCAATAAGCTCCCGCCGCCCGCTCCGTGAACCGAGTGCCCGAGTGCGCGCGCATGCCGCCCTATATGCGCAGCAGCGTTAACATTTACAAAGTAATGTGACGATTATTAAAAAAAAGATTAACCCCAGTACCTAACTTTTATTACGTCACAATACATGTGTGTGTGTATGTAAATATATATAAATGTATGTATTTTTTTTATTTTTTTTTATTAATATTAAAAATATAATACAATTTTAATAATCAGTGAATATATATATATATATATATATTTAACATTTGTTTCTTCTCTATGAGAGTAAGATTCGTATATAGAGAAGGAGTATATTCGAGTTAATTTATGTTTCTGTCTGTGTATATATTTTTTTAACTTCAGTTACAAATTTATGATAGTCCGTAATTTTTATAATTGTGATAGAGAGATTGTTAAAAAATTTGATACCATGATAAATATATTGCTTTTGAGTTGTGGTATATTTTAGTTTTACGATATCAATTTGATCTCTATATCTTGTAGATCGGAATTCGCTTCTAAAATTTAATTGATTTTTAATATTGAAAATTTGAATTATTGCATTTTTTTGTATATGTCTACTATTTTTGGTACTTTAAAATCTGTGATAGTCTTTTTTTTTTTAGAATAATTTTTATTATCATTTTTAAGTGATTTCTACTTGTGACATTGAAGTTTTATATGCACTTCCTCATCCAATAATACCGTATTGCAAATGTGTAAATCATATAACTGATCAAACCAGTTATATAATTTCGGCTCTCTTAGAATCGATAAGCGAGCATATGAAGATGGACAGAAGAATTTTGCTTATACAAATATAACGTTTCAATTCATTCATTTTATTTTTTATTTTATTTCGATAGTGAAGCATTCTTTCTAGTAGAAAAATACACCTTTGGAATAAAAGAATACATATCTAACTAATTCATATTTTATTTCATATGATTCTACAAAATCTACGTTTATTTTCGTCCTCAATATTTGATTCACAAATATTACATATTACTTTTTTTTTGTCAAATGTAATAAACCAACCGTGTAGTTTCCAGATTACGAATCAATTGACTAAATAATGGCTGAATGTAATCAGAGGTATTTTTTTTATTTAAACCTCGGGCTCTCAACTGTGATGTGGGAGTTGAAAACAAATACCACATACTCGTAAAGTGGAAGGGTGGAATCAGGCGGAAGGGTGTACTCGGAAAGGAGACCTTAATTACAGCTGTGAAGCGGTAGTCAATAATTAATAACGCTCGGGGAAGCGGCCGCCGAAGTTGCGGCGAAGGATCAAGAAATAATAAATATTACATATTGTTGCTCTTTTTATAAAAATAAAATTATTTACATCATGGAAAAAGAAAAGAAATTATTAATTTAAATTTAATATGTTAAGAAAGAAGAAAGTAAACAAATAAGGTAAAACATAATGTGAACGAAGTATTAAGGAAATGTCGTGGAAGACTACCTTTTAAGAAAGAAGAAATAGTATGAGTAGCTTGTTTGTGTAGCGATTAAGACGCTGGCCTAGCGATCTAATGGTCAGGCTTCGTTGGAGAAGACCATCAAGTCCAATTTTCATAGCACAAGCCTTAAAATAAGTTTAAAAATAGTAATGATGTAACGTGTATTCCGTGTAATCTTCTTCTTAGCGCTGAACTACCGGCCTGAAAAGGCGTGTTTCACGAAGCAAAATTTCACCGACAAGGCATCCCCTGAAGATGGGTAATGAGATTTACCCGAAACGTTCGGGAAACAATGCTCTTTCTCAGGACCAACAGATGCGGTATAACCAAAAAACTTTATTTCTGAAATATATATGTAACACAGGATAATGTTGGACTCATGTAAAAATATTATTGTTATTTTTTTTAATAAAAATGCGTACACGGAACATATGTTATGTCAATATTCTTTTTCTTTTTTAATCTATATTATATGAACTGGGTATGCTCTCAAATTACGGGGATAAAACCTCCGTCTGGTCGATAGATGAGATGTGTAGAAAAAGATAATATTCCATGTATAGGTTAAAATATCTTGTAGTTTATCATTTATATCTCGGAAATGCGGAGTGACGGTACAGAAGAGATTTTTTTCAAAAAAGGTTTTTAAAATTTGTAGTTTTTTTTTTACAAAAGGTTACCCTTTCAATATCACGATGATCAGTCAAAGAACACGCCAAAAGGTTATATTAAATTGAACCTGTGTAGGTGAAAATGGGTCAATCTATTTTCTGGAACCTTATCCATTTATTATCTTCTTTCTTTGTGTTTTTTTCTGCCTTTCAGGCCTCAACACCTGACAACTCAATTACACCTTTGGGTATAAAAAAAGCCTCCGTGAAACCATATCTGACCCCACCTCCCTCGGCCGAGGCTTTCATTATAACGGCCGTACAAATGTAAAATACTTGTGATAAAAATAAAAAGGATGTAGATTTTGTAAATTTCTACCAGCTTGTCTGCGACTAATTCTGAGATTATTCGTTCTTGATTAAACATAACAATGAAATATATAGATAGATACGTAAGAATATTTCAGGAAATTTTATATTACTAAACAATATTTTATATATTAAAGATTTTATTAATTTGTACAATTTTAAAATTACTTCGGATAAGAAAAAATAAAACTGTGGTGGTCCTGCAAACGTCCCACAGACATGACCGTATAAAGACTCATTGAAACGAACTGACCAATAAGTAGATACCAATACATCATGATGGACGAGTTCTAGGAGCTAGCCGACCACTTCCCCGCAGACTATTCTTTCGTCAACATCTCTAGCGAATAACTCCAGTCTTCAACTTCATACTCGCAATTAACGTTATACTCGTACCTGCCATGATAAATCATCCCGCAATAAACGCCAACTTTTGTAAGTTCTGTTTTTATTTAAATATCTTGCACTAAGCAGCATGAATATTCACACGCACATTCATATACACTGCGACATGCACCAACATGCGTGAGAATAGAAGAGAGTTAAGTACTTCAGTCTCACCATGCACGAAACCTTCTGATACGATCACACAATTAAGATCCTCACGAGTCAATTATAGTAAACAACCACATTCCCTACAAAACCAAGGGAGATAGATAGTTCTTAATAAATCTAGCTATATATTAACCTTGGAAAATCACGCAGTGCGATAACTACTAAATATCGAATTGTGTATTCCAGGTAACATTTAAACTAATTTGATCTCCCTCTTGCGTGAGTCACTAATCCAGACAGATTTGAAACCAATGTTTATAAACTTTTTTATTTATTATGTATTTTTTCATTTTTTTTTTGCTTTTGAGCTAGACATTTGGTACGCTTCATGTCGAGAAGTCAAAAACGTATACAATAAATATCTGGGATTCTTATTTTACTAGGCTATTTAAGTTAGTCATGTTTAATACTACGACAATATTTTTAGCGACAAATAATTAATATATTTAATTCATATTTAAAATATCACAGACCTATGTTCTGAATAATTACAACTTCACAATAAGAATGTGTTCTCCTAATATTGAAATGTTTACAGCTGAGATTTAAATACTTATGTTCTATTTATTTCAATAAGAGCTTCAAGATGGCGTAAAAATACAATTTTATAAAAATGCGAGTCATTTTCAATATGCATTAAGTCTGGTCACACACACACACACACACAGAATTTATATTTCTGTGAATATATGTATATATTATATGAACGAATATATGAAAACCTGAACGCAATGTTTTAAATTTTTAACAACTGTAAAGATAACCAATGCTTGGCTGACTACTGACTATTGTGCATGCACTTGATACCTGATTATGCTGAAAACGATTGAGCAAATAAATCTGAGAGGGCCATCCCCTGGTTCGGTTCTCGGTTTCCTCGTTACGATAACGATCTTTAGCTAGTGGTAAATAATATCTAACTTCAGCAAAATAGTACTCAAAACTTCAAATGCCAATAAAATCTACTTTTAGCTTTCATAAACACTATATTACTTGTCTTAATAGAGAGCCGTTTCGGATTAAAAAATTTAAACCGATTATGCTGACGTTTTTTAATCATCTATTCTTATATAATCGTAACTCAAAGACTATTCTAATCATGTCAGTTTATTGACAATAAAAAAACGCCAGAACAATAATAATAATAATAATAAGCAATTAATTTTTTCAAAGTGATTCACTCGCCGCATTACCAACAATATTTTAGCAAATGCAAGACGACAATTTCAATATGCAATATCGTGATACAGCAAGAACTTACGAAAATGTGTGTTTAAAAATATCAATAAAGTGTCTATCAGCAACTTGCTGATTGCTCATCGTACTTTTCTATGAGACCTCACTAATGTGGCAATATTTTTTCTCCAGTATCGTAAAAATCTTTTTACTTTTGATATAAATATTAAAAAATCGTATATAATAAATGTGCGTATAGAAGAATACTAATCCTGGGTTTTCTGTTGATAGTAAGAATATGTCACTAGTAAGACAGATCAGCACTGAGCTGGAATGCTAACTATCTGGCAGTTCTTGGTTGGTCTCTATAAATTCCTCACCGAATAAACTTCCTAGAGCGTTTCTTGATAGCGGACCAATTCCAATTGCGGTAGGATACATTCTGTCAACACCCGCAAACAATATATGTTTTTGATGAAAATGTATTTTTGTTGTGAAGTTACAATTTCAGAACATGGTATAAGAAAGATTACAGAATATTAGTTTAAAATTTACCGAAAACGTAACGGTTGATATAGCGAAATAGTAACGCATTTTATTTCATAACGATTCGAAAAGGTCCAGGTTTGAATCTCGGTAGTAATCGAAATTATTTTTCGATACATAGATATTTTTCATTCTAATTAATTAATTTAATCTGTATAATATATATTTGATATGACAGATATATTGTTTATGAGTGTCTTCCTACTTGTATATTGATAAAATGTTTAGTATCGATTGGCACTGAAGTAGTCAGAAGGTTTGATGTAAAGTTAACTACAAGAGACAAGCTTCCCGGAGTGGTTTGGCGGAGACTTCCCAAGTACTGAAAATTGCCAATGCTCTCATATTTTCCACGGTAAAGTTTAAGTCTCTAGTGGTATACTTTTGCGGGCTGGACTGATTTGTGAAGTATTTACCGAGACTAGGAAGTGCAACGGAGCAACTTTATACAGAAGTTGGATAAAATCAACAACTGATATATAGAGGCAAC
This sequence comes from Eubasilissa splendida, assembly GCA_031772225.1. NCBI lineage: Eukaryota > Metazoa > Arthropoda > Insecta > Trichoptera > Phryganeidae > Eubasilissa > Eubasilissa splendida. Next base: position 10,343,646 of record CM062859.1, read on the forward strand.
TGATATACTAAATCATATTAGCATTTCTCGTGAACTTGATAATTATTATAATCTAAATGTAATAATGAAAGCAATTATGTCAGTAAATGGAGAGATGTTAATGAATGAGGATTAAATAAAAGATAGATGGATGAAATATTTTCAGAAAACGAATGAGAGTGTAGAGAATGCAAATGAGGAATCCCCTGGGAGAAGTATGAATGAGGAAAATGATATGAATGCAATAAGTATGAAAGAAATAAAGTATGCAATAAAACATATGAATATATCAAGGCTGGTGTCCCATTCGTTATCTCGTGGCTTCATATGCTCTTCTTCCAATGTTTGGAGGAGCGCCACATCCCGTTAGATTGGAGGAGGGCAAAGGCAAAGGGCAATTTGTCGACGCCTTTTCTATAAAAATCGGCTAGACTGGTATTGAAATAGTTATCCAGCCAATTTCTGAGACGTACTTAAAAGACTTAACAATTATTTAAGCCCAAATTAATAAAAACTGAGATCGACAACGACATTGACGTTTTAGATCAGAAAAATGCTATCGAATAGTACCTACATCATTTTTTCTCATAACAAAGAAAATAGCATTTTTTTTAAATGTAAAAAATAGATGACCCAATATACCATAATACGTTCGGTAAAATTGTAAAGTTATTATCTTACAAGGCGAAACGCGTCTCAAAAAAATTAAGCCAATAAAATCAAAAAACAATTTTATTTTTACATATATGATTATGGAGTTCTACATACTTACTTCGAAAACAGTAAAGAGAAATTGTTAGTATCAAATTAATTGAGTAACTTTGTGCGATGCCTTTAATTAAATTTAACAAACTTTATTAATTATTTTTTTTACATATAAAATGAGGCCACAAAGTAATTTTGCTAATATTGAAGAAGTTTTTTTTTTACATTTATATTTTCTGTTATAATTATTTATTAAAATATTTACGATTGCTGCCAGTATTTGCGAAATTGATTAAAAAGAATTATATCCATTATTCTTTATGTAAAATTCTGTGATAGATCATCGGAGCGCAAATCAAAATCTCAAAAGCATATGTAAAATTTTAATATATCCGTCTTGAATTTCCATCAAAGTAATAATACTGATGCACACCGTTAGATAATTATTTTTATTCGTAGCTATGATGATGTACAATGATTGTATAGCCAAAGATATAATATAAAATGTGTTTTATACATCATATCCATAACATAATAAACGAAAGAGAAATATAAATCAATGCGAAAATTACAACCTGAAAATAACTCTACAATCGAGTAATCAATTTATAAGTGAGTAAACGTTAAGTAACGTAAAGTTGTTTAAATTATTTGATATATAATTTACATATTTTTTGTAAAACCGACACACCACAATAATGAAATTAAAACATGTTTTTTGTATTTATTTCACCCATGAACCAATTCCAATCCAATTTTAACAACTTTGATTTCTTATGGTAATTGATTTTTATAAGTATACTTTTTACTGTAAATAACATACTGATTTTTATATTCAAGCGATGTAGAATAACAATTAATTTATTATATTACTTGTCAGCCGAGATATTTTTTAATAGGTAACACTAAAAATAATACATATATATATAGAATACCAGATCTTTATTTTAAAATATCAAGCGTACAATCACTTTCGTTAACAATTGCTTCAAAGTGAGGTTTTGAGATGTGACATATATTTAATTGATTAATTAAAGAAAGGCTAAATATCTCACTACCCTAGAGCAAAATTTTAATTACTAATTACCGATTAATTTTAAACATACTAAATAGTATTATAAAAGTGTTACACGACAAAATTGTGGTAGTTTTTATTACGTAAAACGGCATAGTTTATTATTAACTCTCTTAAGTCATTAGAGATTACTTGTATGTTTATGAAATAAATGTACTGAATTTTCTAATCGCCTCCTTAGTATTAAAAAAAAAATATATTTTCTTAAATATTCTCAAATACATAAGACAAGATATGATACAACGTATAGCTAAATTAATATTTGAAACTCTAGAAGTAAATAGATCAAAAAAGTATTAATTTTGAAATTAATAATTTACTAGTTAAATATAAAACTGACTTTAATTTTTTGGACTCGCAATATTAAATAAATAATAAATGATATTAAATAAACAACAAATTGGAAATCCTATCGGGCCATAGATAATTTAAATTTTTGATTGATATGATGTCAAAATATTTTGTTACCAAATATACTTATATACGCGTATATACCGATCAGTTTATTCTTTTAATCTGGAGGGTTGGCTTTAAGCCACAAAACACATAGCCATTTATTTGACCGGCACGAGTTACTACTGCGAAAGAAACTGCCGAAGCAGTTATAAAGTTAAGAACAATTCCCGAACCCAAAAATTGGTGCCTGTTTTTACAGCTACCTATTAATTATAAGGATCATGGTGGTAATACTCTTTAAAGTTTATTCCTGGCCGCGTAACTAAACGCTAAGAAAAAAGAAAAGGGACATTAGTCTCCCGTAATTACGCTTCTTTCGAACATATTCTCCTAAGGGGGAATTATCACCACTTCTTTTCACACTTTCCTCCCCTTTGTTTTAATTCTGCTTTGTCATACTCTCCCCTGCGCTCCCAACCGCGACATCTCTCTTCAACATCATCCTCAGGCACACCTTCCAACTTGGTTCATTTGTCATCCAGTTTTTGATCTTCTCCATATTGCCCATCTTGATATTTATTAGTGTCATTTTTATTTCCACTATAATATAGCCTTGTGTTTAACTGCTCACCAAATCTAATTAAAATATGCATACAAAAATATTTTCGTTTCCCTAAATAATAAATGTTCACCAAATATTAAACCATATTTAATCTTAAAGCGTTAACTAGGCATTTACTTTATGGCACTCTAGTATATTATTTGCTACTAAACTTTTTGTCTGTGTGTTCCAACCAAACCTAACCTAACCTAATTCAACCCAATTAAGGCAACATAGATTTTTAAAAATAGGTTCTGGTAAAGAAACAATAATATATGTTTTAGTTAGTTATGACATCCTGAAGAAGAAAATTGTGTTTTTCGAAACCGGTAGATGTATTTAAACTCAATTAAGTGGTTAATAAAACAAAGATAATAAATAAAAATAAGAATTTTAACCACAAACTTAATATTGCTAATTTTAAAAGTAGTGTAAATAATTTTATTTAATATAAATGAAAATACTATAAGCAAATAAAAGTGACAGTTGTAAACGCCACCCACGCCAGCAAACTATTTCTTGCCATGCTGTAGGACGACACATCGACACTTAAGGCCAAATATTCCCGCGTGGCGTATTCTCGCTTGTCAATGAATACAAAGTGTCCAATTATAACCAGTGAATTTGTATCTTCATTGTTAGATATACATCCACTGACCGGCTTAGCGAAAATATACTTTCACGAGTGAAAATATATTCTCACTGGTAATACAGATTCACTGTAACATATACAAACATAAATTATCTCGTATATACTCCTTCTCTATATACGAGTCTTACTCTCATAGAGAAGATATAGATGTTAAATGAAATATATATATACCCTACTGATAATTCTAAAATGAATTATATTTTCTATTATTAAAATCTCAGCCTGGCTTCTCCCATCATCTCTATGATGCTGCAATCTTAATACTTTCCCTCATGTACTCATTTTGAACCCTATCATATCTTGTCACTCACTTTTCCAACACATCTGAACATTTTGTGTTCGTCGGTGCTCATTTTTCGTTCACTGTTTCTTCACGGGTTTCTTCACTGCCCGGTACTCACCAGGCACCATATATACCATCACAGGTTACGTGGGCGTCTTGCACACACAGTAAGCGCTACTTTTGCCATGCCGTTTGAATTTTATAAGTGACATCAGTCTCAGCTTCATTGCAACTATATAGGTTATCACGGAGCCCATATATTAATTCAATGAAAGAAAAAATATATTTAAAATCATAGATAATTTTTTTTCAGTTCTCAACTTAATTTTGATAAATTAGTTTTACAACAATTCATTCAAATAATTAAATACGCCAGCTATATTTCCGTTCAAAAATGGATGCAAACATAAATTATGTTGTCAGGTTCATTGTATTTTAAATTTAGATCTTATAAATGAATATTGTCGGCAATAATATTTTTCTATTATAGTTCATCGAAATTCTTTATTCATCCATCGTACATTCCATGAGAAACGTCACCATAAATTGTTCCTTCTCATTCCACGATCTATGCTTTAATATATGCAGCCATCTTACAGTCACCATGTGACCTTCTCAGGGTCGCGACCCTAAATCATCTGTTAAGGAAACCATTTGTATATTTTGTGGGAGAAAAAGAATTGACGCTGTGAACGAAAATACAAAGAATAAAACGAAAAACTTTTATCGGTTTCAGGATATGTTTTTTGGGTTTTTCCTAATGCGGAATATTTTTTGCGTAACATTAATTAATTTAAGGGTCGTAAGAATTGTGTAGTAATTCATAAGTTTCTATTGAAGTATTTAATTATTTATTATACACTTGCCCTTATTCTAGTAATTCTGTTTCATTTGAAATACCTCATAAAAAGTTTAAAAACATTAAATTCAACCACCTGCATGGGTAGAATATATTTAAAATCTATGCTTAACCCTTCAGCCTACCTCACTTTTGAATTAATCCCTGTAGGTAATTATTAAACAGGAAAACAATTTTAATAATATTAGGAAAAAAAGTTGACAATCTTATTAAATTCAAATTAATTATAATTAAGTAATTATTCATTTTATTTCAAAAAGGTAAGTATGTAATTTTTTTATACGGAATATTAGTTTTTTAAACTAAGAAACTGCATAATATAGTAAAAATAAATTAATAGTGAAAATAAAATGTATATGAAAAGAAACGTTATTGGCAGACTGGCAAAATTGTTCCACATAATAATTAATATCACAAAACTGACTTGTTTGTGAATAAATTTCACCCAAGCGTATCTTGAAACCGTGTAAATTCGCGTTGGATGCGTTGGAAGTGAAATAATTTGTTAATTGAAGATTCTTTTACTGATAACTATTCTTTAATCTCGATAATAAATAAATAAAATTACTTTTTAACAAACTCTCCCGAGAATTTCATTAATTATACAAAAACTAAATAAGTTGAAAGGTTTGATTAACTGTGAATCTGTTTACTATTAAGTATCTCTTTAATTAATACAACAACTTGAGCGAAATTCTGTAAATAAGTTCTTCAAATATTGTATTTTAAATTCAGAACTATTTTCATTTCAAAATAAAATAAACATCATCCCGGATATGTTTTGGGTAGAATATTGAAACACGCGATCTCTCCAGCTTCCGAGTGAAATATGGCCATCCTCGTGATATCGAATATGATACATTCATACGGAAAATAAAATCAACAGGGAAGTCGAAAAGTGTGAAATATGTGTGTTATACGCTGGCCTTACCTAAACATCCTCTCAATTCCAACCCAACTTCCACCGTTCCACGATCCATCTCTCAGTAGGAACACGACCACAAACATCGACTCTCTTAAAGGCGAATATAAATCTACGAGAATAACGCCCTTCGTAGAACGATGCATCCAGTGGCGGCTCTTTAAACCTTTCCGTTACAATGTGGGATAGCGCAATAACCTCCGATTCAAACATTATTTAAATATCTAATTAATTTCACATTTTTCATTAAATTAATTTTATCTGTATATCTTTCAAATTGATAAATTTAATTTATATTAAACTATTGGAATTTTATTTAAAATCATTAATTTACTTGAAAGACGGAATCTGCAATTGAGGCAAATATAGGGATATGGTTGTAGAAGATCTAGATGAATAAACAATTTTTTTAGCGTTGAAATCTCGACCTTACAGTAAAAAGGGAAAGAGAGTAAATATTAAGAGTATCTACAATAATATTTACTGAAGTTTGTTAAGAAGACCGATGGCTTGTTTTGAATAAGTTTCGCACAAGACTAAGGGTCATATCCAGTAATGAACTCATTCAGGATAAAGAAGAGGAAGAAGATATATTTTTTTAATGTGGATACACTCGTAAATTAGATAATCCAATTTAAAAGGCAGTCACATTTTTAATTCAGTTAATGCATAATTACGCCTAAGTAGTGGATTACTAATTCAAGTCTTGTTGTTTTTATGTATTATACTTTATTTTATGTATTTCTCGCCTTTTTTAAATGCACAAAATACGTTTCACATCAATATTCTTACCATTCTTCAACTTCAAATAGTAACATAAAAAACCATCAGAATTGTCATGAATAACGTTGTCTCTACCTCATTTACATAAAATTGTATAGCTAAACGAGTAGAACTAAAAAGTAAGTGTTTTTATTTCTATATTTGTTCAAATAGTACTTCAAATAAGCTAAGCGCGTGTGCTATGAAAATATGACTAACTTGGTGGTCTTTTGGTATGAAGATAAAACCCGCGACCACGAGTGTCTTACCACTAGATCATCAAAAGAGTGTCACTAGACTAACAAGCATGTGTGTGTATGCTCTGATGTTGCCCGCTACCTCGTATGGGATGATAATGGATTCAAAGGCAACTCTGCTTTTCGCATTACACACTTTATTCACAATACACAATTAATTCCATCATTGAATTCACGTAACTGTTCTTTAAATCTTCTTTCTTCAAACCAACTTACCTTTGAGAGAGGTCTATTGCAGCTGAAGACCTAGGCCGCCACACGCCCACGCCAGGATTCATCTTTTGCTCCAGAAGATATGTCGGACACCATCTTGTCCCATGCCCATAACGCCCATCCATCGGCCATCGCTTGCACGCCATCTCCTTTCTCATTGCAGCGGGGTCTCTCCTCAACCCACGAGTGAACCAGGCCAATATATCTCTGGGTCTACCCTGGTGATCCCACTACTAATCTACGCCATCTCTCGCTGCCATATTTCTCCATTGAGCGGTTCCACCGACCCGCTGCCCTCTTTTTCGATAGTTTCCATCAAAAAATGACGCCTCGCTTCGCTGCCCGCCAGAGTCGGAATCTCACCCCTGATTCATCCATTTAGACAGCGAATCATCGTAAGTCGGCAAAGTAGACTACCTATTCCTCAGCGCGCAAATTCAAACATCACAATATATATATATGTATATATTATCAATGCCGTAAAAAAAATTACTTGAATTGTCACATTAGTCTATTTCTCTTATCATTCTAATCATATCATTTTTATAAGTGTCATATAATAAATTAATTAATAAACATGATTCAATAGTTTTTTTCGCAGCATAATTCAATATTGGCGTCCCCCTATTGTCTTCATGTGCCAGCCGCCTCTGGTCGTAGCCCGTAGCTGCCTAGCACTGTGAATGTATTCCGCTCTCGTAGAGGCGGCTGTAGGGCTCCGTAGCGTCACGCCTTGCCATTGTTAGCATCTGATTTCAATATATCGTCATATTGAATATTAATGTATTGCTATCCAATGCGCGCTGTTCTGGGAAATGCATATTGTGAAATAAATATATATTGATTGTCAACGGAAAATACGAACGTGAGCACTGTCGTAATACCATTCCATGAAAATAATATATCTTTCTATTTATTTTAGAACAATCAAATGATAGCACTAATAATATAAGTGTGCATCATTGAGGGTGAGATTTCATCACTTATATTTTATATTTTATTTTAGTACATAGTGGAGGTTTCTGTTAAATTCATTGTCTGCTCAAAACATATTCCGATAGGAATAAGCAGAAAAGATTTAATGTTTTAATAGTATTCCCATCGTCTTTGAACTATATGTACGCATCAATATATATTTTTAAACTTGTGTACTTCAGATATAAAAAAAATTCAAAATGTTTTTTTTCTCAAACCAGATCGTACTTGATAATCCTTGAGTATAGCCATATGTACCGTCATCTTTTATATTTATAATCTAAAAAAAATATTTTTAATCTACTATATATTTTTATAATCATCATTGCGCCACCCACAAGCAACGTCATCATCATTATCACATTGTCATCATACAAAACGACCATAAACGTAAACATCACATCGAAAACTGACTATTATTTTTAATTAACTAAATTTATTATTTCCTACGTATATCAATCATTCAGTAATTATAATACAAATATATTAAAAAATAAATAAATTCGATGGGAAATATAAAATCTAAGCACAAATTAAATATATTAATTAGAAAGATATACATATAAAATCAATTTAATCGAAAAATATTGTTGTTGCTATACCAACATATTGCATGTTTTACTTTTCAAATTGATACATCTATTGTTGCATTATTTGAAAGCCATCGGTTAATGCAGGTTCCCCGGATTGAAAAAGTCCAGGTTTGAATCCCGCTAGCAACAACAATATTTTTCGATAAACACATTTAATTTGTAATTTAATAAATATTACAGACCTATGTTCTGAATAATTACAACTTCACAATAATAATGTGTTATCTTTAATAAAATCTAAGCTTTATGCAATGAATTAGAAACATTTATTTACTTTGTATTAACCTTTTAACTGCCAACCGTATTTGAAATGGAAGACAGCACATTGGGTCTTGACTTAAAAGTATCTATCAAAAGGTGGGAACTGTTGGCCATGCTCGTAGATGACAAAAATAATTATGAAAATAGGACTTTAATCCCTGCAAGACATTAGTGTCTGCAAGGTCAAAAAGTGCGTGTTATCACGCTAATGGTTTGGCATAAAATGCAAAGTTTGGCGTGTTAACGTGCTCTTGGCATTTAAAAGGTTAATAGTGGGTTTATTAAAGTAGATATATTTTCAGTTGGTCATAACTTGATAACCTTGTTGTATTGGTAATGCTCGAAGATGTGTAGTTAGTATTAGATTAAAAATTAAATTTGAAATTATTGAGTTAAATCATCATTTAAAATTGCTCTCCTGCAAAACTACTTTTTGCAGTTACCATATTTTGCCCAACGCCATCCATATGTTATTATCATATTAAACCTATATTGCATGATTTTAATTAAATATTCCAGATTATGATACAATAGTAAAAATAATGTTCATATTTCCTAATAAATAATTTTTCTATTCAATTTGACGTCGAAACTATTTTACATATTTTATATGTCAATACTTTTATAATGCACATTATTAAATATTAGAATACTTAATTATTAATTTATAACATAATTTATCTAAGTCAACTTAATGTAAAATGCTGTAGATTTGTTTTATAAATGTCCACATTATTATACATTTTAATATCATTCGTAAGTAATTATAGTCCAACTCTAGTTAATAGCCACTTTTTATATTATTTTTTATTAACTTTTCTTTTGAATTTTAAATAAACTGCCGACATTTAAAAATAGAAATAAAATAATTTTTATTTTTTGAACATATTGTTATTAACGAACCCAGTCGGCCGCGCCACAAGCTTCCGCACTTCCCCTTGACCGCTGCTCGCCCGAGGGTACGAAGCCAGCGAAGGCTCTGAATTTATTGCCCCACACAAACTTTTGGAAGCGTCGTAGAAAACGTGGCGTAAAAGCGACAGGAGAGCCTGACAGGTCGATAAAGTGTCGAGTGAATGTTAGAAGAATGCAATAGAACTAAAAAATTCCCGTTTTGTTACCAGATATATAATAATTGTTGCGATACTACAATTATATCAAAAATGAAATAAAAATGTGTTTTATATTTTATTCTAAACGTAATATAAAATAGCTTTGCACAATTACGGTTATATTACGGAAAATCGGTCTCTGAAAATTAATGCCAGTTTCTAGCGATATGTTGATACTTGACAGATCATTTAGACAGTATGCCATTATAAAATGGAACAATATACGGATCGGCAATAATTACAATTTTCGGTCGCCTTTTGCGCGCACCTGAGAAGCGAACAATCCAGCGTTTAATGGCAATTTTGAAATAAAGTAACTATGTGTGATATATTAAAACTATGCGTGAAGGTGTAACTGTAGACAGCACTATCTCCATCAGATGCCGTGCGCAATAATTAAGCCTTTCGAACAACCACATTACAACGAATATTATCAAAATATCTAAATTTCAATGCATTTAAAATCCAATTTACACAAAACTCAAGTTGGCTGTCTTTTGTAAACACGCTACTGTATCTTAAGAACGAGTGATTATATTATTCCGATTCTTGGTAGGATATGAGATATGATACTAAAACCTGGACTCTGAATACTAATCTAACTCAGAAACTCTAGACGATATAGTATGAAATTAAGTATGCGGGGATCACTAAAAGAGACATAAAAAGAAACATGTGGTACGACCGAGGTAAAGGATGTAATGAACGGGTCATATTTTAAGACGCAGGATAATTTTATGGTGTAAGCGTATTAATGAATGTTTTCTACAAAATAAAAAATAAAAAAACTATACGACGCCAAAAGTATCGATGACGAAATTATCGGATGTTGAGATGGGAATAACATGATAAAGATTAGCAGATAACCAAAGAGGGCGGGCTTTCGTCTAACAGTAGATAGAAAATTACTAATGATTATGTATATATATATATATATATTATTTATCGTACAGTCCACAACTAATCTTCACTATCAATCATATTGTATGAAAGCTGTTTTGAAACCAGTGTAAACTATTATTTGCATGAAAGTTGATAGCTCTTTTTTGAGAAAAAAAATAGACAAAATAGTCAACGGATATGTCTTAAATGTAATCAATTCAGGTACCTAGCGGTAAAAAATAAAAACAAAACATTTGATAAAAAGTTAAAGTATATAAAAATATTACTCAATTTTCACATATTTTACTGGAGGGTTCATGGAACGGACATATATGTTAAAACATTCATAAAGCTAATTGTTAAATGCTGTCAACTCATTTCAGTCACTGAACGTATTTTAACTGAAGCAGCACTTAATATACGAGGGTCATTTTATAAGTATGGTAAAAATGCACCCATCGGCTTCAATCATTCAGGTTTTTCATTAATTTACATAATTTTTTTATCGATATCCATCGTGGTGAACTGGAAGTTTAGAGCGCGCTTCACTTTCAACATATTCGACTAAGCTTTACTCACATATCTAGACATAAACAGTCCTAAACGTTAATATAGATTTCCCATAAACTTCATCAATCTTGCCATTGATCTGAGCAAATGTCATAATCCACGCTTCCATCTTCAATAGAACGTGAACAACGCACTGCTTCTGGTAGACATTCGACCTACGCTACTTTGAATTGTGACATTTGCCAGCCTTGACGTCATCAAATAAATTATGGCGTTCATAGAAATGAACTAAATTTATCAAACTACCCATATATATGATCACTTTTATAGGACACTTTCACTTTTATTTTTACTTAATATTTGTATATTATTTAACAGAATCTTGTTTTACTTTTTTTATCATTAAAATATACTGAACATACTTACTTTCCATCACGCCGTTTCCCTGCGGAGGTAGGCATAGAAGATAGAGCGTCACGCTCTTCTGTCTTGACACATAGTTCTCGCCTCCTCCACATTCATACATCTTCTCGTACAAGCTCGCCGATTATTGAGGCTTCTAACAGGACTATCTGCCACATATACCCCTTAGTGATCTCATTTCCACTCCACTTTAGTTCATCTTTTGCCAGCTCCAGGTCTCACTTCCATACATCAGTGTCGGTACCGCTAGTTTTGTCTCAGTTGACTAGTTCCTATTAGCTATAATCCATGCAAAGCGCCGTTCACATTGTTTCTTGCAGTCACCCTCCTTTAGATATATTTATCAGCCTTTCCATTTCTGTCAAACATACTTCCCAAATACACAAACTCATCTACTTGTTCCAAACATTCATCTCCTATAAGTATTTTGCACGTTGTATTGTATTCTTCCTTCTCGAATACACCACTTTCGACTTGTTGACATTCACTTGAAGATCACTTTCCTTGCATACATCATACGCTCTACTCACTAGACTCATTCATTATTAGCCATTAATACTGCATCATCGGAGTACAATAAACAGCATACAATCAAATCGCCCACTTTCGTTTCTACATTCATACATTCCAGTTCTTTCACATAATTATCCATATATAACATGTTTTATTTAATTTTTACCTCGTTTTGTGTAATATGTTATTTAACTGAATCTTGTTTAACTCTTTTATTTTTATTGTAATTTCATTTAATTAATTACTAAGCTGGAAAATCAATGACTGTGATAATACAGTAAAATACTAATGTGCACTGAATCACGTGTTTTTACATTGCTCCTTATTTTTATAACACACTGTAGTATGAAACCAAAGATTATTATGATTAATGTTTTAATATTAGGAGAACACATTCTTATTGTGAAGTTGTAATTATTCAGAACAGACGGTCTGTGATATTTTAAATATGAATTAAATATATTAATTAATTAATTAATCAGTTTCCTCAAAGGTATTTGAGATTCTGTAAAAATAAAGTAGATGGCTCTTTCAAATAATGGAACGATTAAATGTATTTATATCAAAAAGGTAACATATAGGTTCGAAAGTTTGTCGCTAAAAATATTGTCGCTGTAGCATAGTTGGATAATGCACCTTCCCCGGTTAGGAAAGAGATCCAAGTTCGAATCCCGGTGGCGCAATATATATCTTTCTAATTCATATTTTAATGTTTTATTAGCTTTTATTTCATTTTTTGTCTGCGAATTTTTTATGTAACCTCATTATTATCTTACTTCAATTTTTTTGAAATTTTAAATGTGTATGAAAAGTAAATGATTTTGAATTTAATGCATTATGCATTATTATACTTTTATATAAATGCAATGAAACAAATACTTCACTAAACATGGCGGAGATTGTAGATAGGCACTCTGTGGATACGAGCAAGTCATTATATTTTCATTTCTCTAGACTTCAAGTTTTGTGGAAGTCGTGTTATGAGCGCGGCAGTGTCACCGTCATTACGTCCTTTTGTGGAAATTAACCGTGTTCCATTACGACAATTGTGGAACAAAATTCCAACGTTTAATTGTGAAAATGGTGTTTTCAGAAGTGAAAAGTACATTAGTGGTGATTAACACGGATAATTTTGTGTTTATAATTTCATTTTTCACATCAAAACGAGGAACAATTTTTTTTTATTGTTCACTCATCTTTATACGTAGAGGATATTTTTTTTTTAAATCGAGTCGTCAGTTTGGTCACATTAAACATTACATAATTAATTATAGAATATTAAAAAAAAAATTACAATGTGTGTAAACATGTTTAATATTTGTAGCGCTATCTTTATGGTTAGACATAATTAAACTTTAAACACTTTATTTACGGAATATTAACGGCGTTGATTACTTTTAAATTAATTAATTACGATAAGAAAACATTTAGTTTTTTTTATTGTACGTTCATCTTTTTGAAGATACAGTAATATCGAAACCGGTTGAAAATAACCAACATGGTTTATACAAAGTTAGTTATTTGTTAAAATTAATAAATATACCTATATAATTTTCAAACCAGATCTACGATTTTTGTGCTCCTAAAACTTAGTCTAATCTAATAAGAAGTCTACCGATACTCGATATAATGGAGATGTAAATCAATCTACATGTTGTGATAAGACTTAATTACTGACTTTATTTTTCTTTGTCGCCGCTCTTCGTGGATGGGCACCATTATAGCACAATACTCGATTTACTGAATCATTCTACGTCTTTCGCGAATATCCTTTGTCCCTATTAACCCTAATACTGGCCTCGAATATTGTATATCTTCCACATGTTGAAACCATGTTAGCGCATCAATCTTAATTATACGATTATTTATTAACCTTTTAACTGTCAACTCTATTTGAAATCGAAGACACCACATTGGGTAAGACTGGGCTTTAACGGTAATCTGTTGTTTACAGATGGCAACATGATTTAAAAATATGACTCTATTCCCTGCAAATTTTCAAGGTTCAAAAGTGCGTGTTAACGCGCTCATAGCTTGACGCGACAACATACAAAGTTTGACGTGTTAACGCGCTCATGGCATTTTAAAGGTTTAACTACAAATAAAATTCTTGTTCACTATATCATGTACGTATAGATTTTCTATTTGATTTACCCAAACAATGGCATTTTCACTTTTTTCATCTTTATTTTGCTAGTTGCAGGTTTTACTTCCAAACATTAGTATTGGTACAGACACTGTATTATGAACCTCCACAACTTTAGACCTCTTATCAATACACTCGTTTAATACCGGAAGACGAACTTGACCATCCCCTCATTGAAGAAGTCTGCCATCTGTTCCTTGAACCAGATATTGAATGTTTCATTGAATGCATTTTCAACCGACTTTTTTTTTAGTATGGTTTCGAGTATGGATGATGGTCCAGTAGTAATACTCCCACCCAAACTTTTGTAGCCCTTTTGTCGTCTTTCGAAATTAAAAATCGAATCAATATCTCAAAATCGACGAGATTAATAATAGACGTGGTCAATAAAATACCACCAAGAAATTATGTCTACACTCGGAACTGCTAGGTGAACATACAAACAAGTTATGACAAGTTCCTGACAACGTTCCAGTTCAAAGCGCAGTTGCAAACATTTCTTACTTAAAAAATGACCTATAACAGATGTTACCTAAAAATGTTTTTCTCTAATGAAACAAAAGTTTTTGAAACTAGAACTGGTACAAAACATAAACTGACTGGCGAGCATATAATTTCAGTGCTCAAACTTTGTATTCATTATTCTCTGTGGGAATACACAAGCTTATGTGAATTGCGTACTACCTGCGGTTACGTAACTTAAACTAATATCGTAAACTTTAATTCTGGAATGAAAAAACTTTCAATTGTTAGTTTTGTTTAAACGTTTGTAATGTTACTGCTTACGAAAATAGTTAACAATAAACATATTAATTGTTTTGTGGACTTGTGAAGCTTCCAGCGCCGTAAGCATTGTTTCGAGATTTGACGGGCTTTTGGTTGTTGTCATCTTCACAGTTCATAACCATAGTTAAACCAATGGATTTTTTAATATTGACATCCAATGCTACCACATACACCATTAAAATTTAATTTTAAAAATGTATTTATTACACAGTATCATAAACACTATGTAGTTCGAGATTTTTTGTTTTCATCATTACTGTTTATTTTTTAATTTTTATGGTAGAGTAAATTGCGTAATCGTGAATAGCAACATCTCTAAAATGCAAAAAAATCCTTAAAGACCCAGGGGCTAATATATTTGTGTCGCGACAAATATTCAGAATTTCACACGCAGATAATTAAGTAACTTGTAGGACTGTTATGGTTTACATTGGTTGTCATAGTTTACATTACTGACCTTGATCACTTGAGGGTTGTAATGATAAATAGATAAATAAATAAAAATAAAAATAAATTAAATGTAAGTATGTATTTTAAAAGCTTTTAAAGAACCATTTAGAAGTAAGCTTTGCATTTATCATATAAGTATAACATTGATAAATTTAAAGGATCATATCAAATAATTATTAAATATGTTTTTAATCAACTACCCATACAAACAAACGAAATATGTTGAATATTAGTACTGATTATATGTATAACATAAAATAATAATCTAAAGCAAGTTGTTAAAATAAGATATTAAACTAAGATAAATATTGTTATTATTACTTAGAACTCATGATAATTATCTAAAATCTTTTCATAACAGTTTTTGGTATGAAATTATTTCTAAATACTAATTTAATGTATTAATTATAAATATATACATATAAAATCAATTTTGTCAAAAAATTTTGTTTTTGCGCTACCGGAATTCGAACCTGGATCTCTATTTCCAATCCGGGGAAGTACACTACCAATTGTGTTATAACGCCAGTATTTTTCATGACAAATTTTCAAACCTATATGTTACACTTTTTCAAATGAATACATCTGTCGTTCCATTATTTTCATCGTCCCGGTAGCGCAAAAACAATATTTTTCGACAAAATTGATTTTATATGTATATATTTATAATTAATACATTAAACTAGTATTTAAAACATCACAGATCTATGTTCTGAATAATTACAACTTCACAATAAGAATGTATTCTCCTTAATAATGAAAGTATTTCTGCTGTGTACATTTTGGTACTGTATTTACAGGGTGGATTACCTATTTAAAAGAAGAAGAAGAACTGTATTGACAATGTTGAATAATATACTTCAATACCGCTTTACAAAAAATAAAAAAGGCACCCCTATGTAGATTAGTATGCATGTGTGTCCCAATGTTTTAGGTTTGTTTTGTTTTTACTCTCAAACGGTCACTGCAAATAACAAAAACCGGTGTTCAATGAAATCCTTACACCATAGAAAAAAGTGCGCTTCGATTGGAATTCCGTTCATCAATATTGAATAAATATTTCCGTTTCTGCTGATGAAAATATCTACCTGCAGGCTACACGTTCATCAATAGGAAAAATACAGATATTGAAACTCTTCTTTTATTTTAAAGTCATTGCTCGGTTTGTTTTATATTTATTATAAATGCTTTCATATAAATCATATATAAGAGTACGTGTGTCTTACATATTATTTTGGAAACACCAACATATAAAATATTTTAAAAATTATTTTTATTACATTAAAAAAATTTAGCCATTAGTAATGTCTCGCACTGAATTCATGATCGATAAGAATGTGTAATTTGCAATATTATTGTAAGACGAGCTAAAATGACGTGAACATTATGATTTTACACATTCAAAATACCGCATCGTTTTAGCAATAAATTTTGGTAGCGACCCGGGTAATTTGGTTAGGTTCGAATCCCGGTTTTTTTTTTCAAAATGACTTCTAGTCTAGAGCCATGTTCATAACAGCGTTCAAAAAGAACCTTGTTAACTGCTGTATTTGGTCCATCCATCTTACAGGAAACTGTATTTTTGCTCGCTTTTCCTCAATTGATCACGAGCTTCTCGATACTCTTATCGTTTCTTCAAACAACATGTCCAAAGTACGTGAGAATTATTTTCCCGCATATATTCGAAAGTCTTCCTTAATCCTGTAATCCTATAATCCTTAATTCCTGGAGAATAGACACTTGTGCGTCTCGCAATCCACAGGATACGCATTATTCGCCTCTAGCACCACATCTCGAAGGCATTCAACATATTCATTTTCTTAATACTTAGTGTATAAATTTCCATTCCATACAGTATGTTATAAATATTATAGTACTATGTTGAATACCAAAGATATTACCAGATTGATTTTGGTTACTTAAAATTAACCAATTTCTCTATATCTTCGTTATACCGGTCATCGCTGATATTGCCATTTCAATTCGTCTTCGGATTTTTCCTTTACATCGTCCATATTTAGAAATAACTAAATTCGTTATAGTAACGAGATATCGTTTCGAGCATTTCTTCTTCTTTCTCCTTCCATGTTAGTATTGACATTCAGTGGCCTCAATCAGATGGGATACATCTTGTAATACACCTCCACAATTAATCTCCACCCTGGGTCGCCCACACTGCTGACTTCAAGGTCTCTCCAGCTGAATTGCATTGCATCTATCCATTATTGTGGCATTCTTCTAGGTCTGCTTTCCCTAAAATTAATATCCTTTTTTAGGTTGTCATATTAACAAATAACGTGACCGAAAAAATGGAAGAATCTTCATTAATAGGAGAACACATTCTTATTGTGAAGTTGTAATTATTCAGAACATATGTCTGTGATATTTTAAATACTAATTAGTATTTGAAAGAATATTTTATTTTCTACCTTGGATTGGAGTTATCATAGTTGGATTCATTACAGAATTGAGACATTCTTACGTCATTCACGGGATGCATAATATCTTTCGCTATTGCTTATCGAGAGTTTTATTTAGGTACAAATGTATTTATCTAATATATCTCTAATGCAGAAATTCAAAACAAATTTTTATGTAACCTTTTTTGGAATTTCATGCTACAACTATAATATATTCAAAGCTAAGCATAATTTTAATAATAATTGTATTGTATAAATATAAATATATATTTATGGTTACTTTTTCAAAATGTTCCTTCACTGTAAAACACATTATAAAATATGTAAGTCCAAACAAATACAACAAATAATTAAAAACAATATTTTATTTAACCGCACAACTACTATACATTTTTGGAGAATTCAAATGAATTTTCAAATGCGTACGGTTCGGTAAGACTGCCTTCATTCTCGGCACGATTTTCCGGATCATTTTCTTTATTCAGTACTTTATGCATAGATTCAAAAACATATTTTCAGCGGTGTCACAGTCGCGATGCTGGTTGGCAATAAAATGTCTCCGTTATTACATTTTGAATACACCCTTTACATACAATACTTAGTTACGGAGAGATAAGAATCCTGATGATTACAAGAAGACACAACGTTCTTTAAATAAATGGTCGAAGATATATGAATGCATATAGATTTTGGATGGCTGAAATAGAAAAGATTCACTTCAGTCATGTGAGGTCAAAACTGCAATTGCAATATAATATTGATGTCTAAAGAAGGAATATCTTTAAGATATTTAAACATGCGTAAGAAGCTGTGAGAGGCTCATCATTGAAATAATATTTAAGAATCATTATTTCAAAATAATTGTATCATTTCAGATGTGCCTTATTTAAACATTTATTATAAACAATTACATTATATTAAAGATAGCAACGATTCTAAATGAGTCGCCCGAATAAAATAAAAAATTTCAGTTAAATACATTAATACGCTCAATATCTATTTTAAATCTATTTTATATCTACTCGTATTTTAAAAATAGATTTTTTTTAAATAGATTCTGTCAAAGAAACAATATATATTTTAGTTAGTTATGACATCCTGAAGAAGAAAATTATATTTTTCAAAACCGGTAGATGTATTTAAACTCATTTTAGTAGTTAATAAAACAAAGATAATAAATAAAAATATGAATCTTAACCACAAAGATAATATTGCTGATTTTAAAAGTACAAAATTAATTGTTTTGTATTGGATTTATTTAATTTGCAAGAATATATAGTAACATTATTTAATAATAATGATTTTAATACTTTTTAATGTTAATATAAATATTTTTTAAATAAATAAAAGCATGAGATTTTGACATATTTTTAAAATATATATCATAAATATTTGAAAATAATCAATATTTTGCACTTTGTCAACATTTGAACATTTCAAATACTCATAGAGTTGTATTTAAAGAAAATTACACATTTTATCTTAACTTACTAAAAGGTGACATAAAATTTAATAACAATATATTTGTGACAAGAATTTTATAATTAAATAAAATTACTGATTGGCTCACATGATGAAAATTTCATTATATAGTTGTTTGATGAGCACTAAAAACTATAATACATTTAGTATTTATATGTGGTTTGACAATATTATTAATTTAAACTATTAAATTTGACGTCGACCGGTTTCTATTTACGTTGAATTTATATGTAATCTAATTGCATCTTGTTTTACTCTATATATATATAAATTTTTTTTGTACATTTAACATTACTATTACGGAACAGGCAGGGTACCAAAATATATGTCTTACTTTGCTGCAATGTTATCCGATTATAACAATACAACACTGTACTACGAATCAATAAAACAAATTATTATTATTATTTATGATGTATTTGGAAAAACTTTGAATAAATTTTCGTTAATTCACAAAAGTGGTGCGTTAAAACATTAATATACAAAATATAATTTTAATATTATTAAATTTAAAAAAATAATCACTGAAAAAGTGCAGCATTTAGATAACGGTAATAAATTTATTTATTATAAATGACTGACCGATGATTTTTTTATTAGAAATTTTCGATCCCTAAAGGAATAACGTCTAGTGGTTCCACACAGAGTCTATAAAATATTCATAGGGGGGGCTAGCTCTATTCATGATTCGTATTTTTAACACGTGTTCCTCGCTTATCGTGAAAAATTAATACGACGAGCAACACTAGCGCAACCCAAACCGAGCGATAGTTTAACAATGCAACACCTGTGAGATGTGCATGCTCCCGTTCCTCAGTACCTACTCGAGTAATGCTCGAATCTTTTTATCATTGCCCCGGTGATGGCGGCGCGTGGCCTCTTTTTATATCGGCTTAGGGATGTACGAGACCTGAATAAGAATTACTATTCTCTGCCGATTTTTCACGCCCGCGCCATCCCTCGGACGAGGCGCGGAGGGAAGCTAACGGAGAAACATACTTTTCCTCTCTGAAATGTGTGCGGGTACCAATCAAACAAAGAACCGCCACGTAAAATGAATTCACTCCAGGATCGTATAAGTAGTGTTTTTATTTGATGATATTATATTTGAAAACATTCTTGTGCGATAAAATGTGGAATCTGACACGCGAACAAGACGCAAGACACAACTTCATTTACAGATCTCCGATTGCACTCGAGCTGTTAGATTATCATAAATATTCGATATGTGCCAGTGAATTTCAAAATCCGCCATAATATTTTTTTTAACAAATTTGAGTTGTATTTTTGAAATTGTATTTTTCATTTTCAAAATACGCATTGTTAGCTAAGCCCTAAGGTGAACAAAGCCCTGTATAACGCTATGTGACTCTCATAACCTGCCATGAATTTTTTATAATAATGAAATACATATTTCGGTTCAAATTATTACAATACATAGTAATTTTAGTTTAGATGAAAGCAGTTAATAAATTTTTTTTAAAGTAACAATACTTGTCATTAAAGTATTACAGTTTTGCTTCATTTTCTCTAAATTATGAAAACGTGTTATAGCGGGTATTAAAAATCAGCGGCTCATATGAGGACACGTAAGAATTTAGACATATGTGAAGACCCTGAACGCACCTCAAAATTACCTGGTTGTCAAATCAGGCTATCAACAGCCTGATACCGACGTCAGGTGACATGCCACAATAACATCAAGGCAATCATCGTGTAGAACGACGCGTCCACAACTCTAGATCAGCCTTCAGTAGCTCCCTGTACATAACTTTTACCTGCTTTTATCCACCATCACACATATTCCTCACATTCCGCGAGCATCCGTACACGGTAAGCGCTAGGAGAATTGGGTCCCCAGCCTCACATTTAAACCGATCCTTTTGATTTATCTGCAACACACTTACACTGTTTCTCGAGTCTCAAACTAGTATTCGAGCCCTATAAACCATACCCGGATAC
Source organism: Eubasilissa splendida (assembly GCA_031772225.1). Taxonomy (NCBI): domain Eukaryota; kingdom Metazoa; phylum Arthropoda; class Insecta; order Trichoptera; family Phryganeidae; genus Eubasilissa; species Eubasilissa splendida. Next base: position 10,364,865 of record CM062859.1, read on the forward strand.
CGGTCACACCCTCATAGACTCACTGGCGATACACAAAAATGAACTTCCCCAAACTAGTAACCCCCACGATTAACGTAAAATTGTTTTAAAACATTATTTTACAACTTAACAATAATTCCCCAAACATATTTATGTAGAGAGTTGTGAGGCGGCGATTCAAATCTGCTCACAGTTGATTAACGACACAGGTGATATCTAGATCCGAGAGCCAGGTTCCTGCCGTGAAGAGACGTAACCACCAGTCTCACTCCGTCGCTTGTCCTCACTTTTAAATGCTAATGTTTCATATACACCGTTTTGCATAAAACATTATTATACAAATTTTCGTTATATTTCACTACTGACCCTGGTCAGATGGATAGCTAGAGTAATTATGGTCTTAATTCAAACCATGTGAATCATCTGCGTAACTTTAAATTTAAAAAAGGAATCAGACTATGGTGTTGCGTGAACAAAAGTACTCACAGTTTATTCAAAGATTTATTGAATAAGTACCCGATTCTAAATATATTTAATTTTTTTTTTTTTTAATAAAGTTGTATCAATGTGTCCAAAATTTAATAAAAATTAATTGATAATTCTGGCGTCTACTATCAGATTTACTTAAATGTATTTTGAGATTCTGTAAAAATAAGGTAGATGGCTCTATCAAATGATGGTACGATTAAATGTATTAATTTCAAAAAAGGTAACATATAGGGTCGAAAAATTGTCGCTAAAAATAATGCCGCTGTAGCTTAGTTGGATAAAGCACCTCCCCCGGTTAGGGAAGAGATCCAGGTTCGAATCCCGGTAACGCAACAACAATATTTTTCGATAAAATTGATTTTATATGTCTATCGTTATAATTAATATATTTAATTCATATTTAATATATAAAATTACATTGTGAAGCTCTGCGGCAGATGCTGCTGCCTGGATGCGGTACGGCGAAGAAAGGCTACACCAAACGGAACGCCCGGCCGGTTCGCTCGTAGTGTTAGCGGACGCGCATATGAGTCGCGCTCTAACGGCGCACTTATGACGTTATGGTGCCGGTTTGGCTTTGTATTACATAAATGTAGCACTATGTCTAACTCGACACATCTACATATTACATATACATTATGAACTGTCCCTTATTTTTACTCTCGACTCCCCCACAACTTGATTACTAGGGTAGAGTTTTACGTTTGAAAATGTTATTTCGTTGTTTGGTATTTATGACAGGTCCACGAATCGCCGATCGCCGTGCGCGTCTGGATGCTCCATTATGTTGACAATACCTATATATCCCCCCTCCCTCTCATGCCGCAGAGCACGACTTTATGCGTGTGTTTTCCATGAATTTTTGAACTGCCAAGAAGTGTGAACATCCTGCTTCGAGGTCATCACTGATCTGGAGTACAGATACTGTTGGTAGAGTGTGTTCGGTTTCACGCAGTGCGTGCCGAAACTACTGTTGTGTAGAGCACAGTGCTTCGTGCAAATAAGTGTAGTTTGTTCCTGAAGTTCAGGAGACCTATGGCTACAGCGGATAAAATCTAGGTAAGTCGTGTTCTTCCTGGTTGGTCCATGAGTCCTTACTGTCCTGTCTCTATATCAAATTCCTTCCACCCTTCGTACTTCTAGTTTTCCCACCCCTTGCATAAACAGTTGTATTTGCAGTACTCGCATTCTACTAAATATATTATTTCCCCCAATCTAAATATTCAGAAATAGACCACCCTTGAGAGATAATTCTGCAAAGAGAATAAAATGAATGAATAAATACTCTTAAGCTGACCTTCCCTTTAACCTACAGTAGTTTAATAGAAGCCTTATAGAATATCGTATATAGGTACTACAGACATTCGTTCCATTCAAGCAATTTTAAGTTCGAGAAGGGCATCTTATCGCATCTTGTGTACCATTTTAATATCTCTAGGGAAATAAACAGTGCCCGAAATATCCCCTTTTGCAAACCACCCCCCTTTCTTCAACCCTTAAGAGCCCCGGGACTCGAATACGTCGGGTTGAATTACAAACTAATACGCAGCCCTTTGCTTTGGCTCAGAATATAAAACAACCTACTAGACGAGGTTTTTTTCTCAGGTGGTTGTGTAATTCAACACTTTACGTCATAACACGACACGAGGCGTATGAAATATGTGATAAGTTTTATAAAGTTACTATAAACCATGCTCGTAAGTTGTGGTTTAATTTAACCCGTAAGTGACAAGCTTCGTTCATGTTCTGATGGGTCTAATGTTGTTTATCGAGAGCAAAAGCGAGGAAAACCCATATCCAAGTAAATGACACACTTTATAATCGCGCAGGTATAAATTGTTTCGTATAATAATTATATTGTAGTCTTGCTAATTTTACATACACGTGTATTACTTATTTGATCCGGCGGTAATATATTGGCCTATTTATGAATGGTTGGGGAATCTAGCCTTATTTTGGAAGACCACGTTCATAAACAAGATAGTTATTTTTAATAGAAAATTAGCACAAATATATTTTTAAAAAATCCAATTATGGATAATCTTATTCAAAAGCAGTTTCTAGTATAAAAGTGAATATTTACGCGGGCAATAATTAGAGTTTCATTAAATATTTTTTTGCTATAATAAACTAAATTAATGTCTTCAAAATAATGTGAAAAGCGGAAGATTTCAAGAAATATTGATATTTAATTAAAATTTTACTGCAATATTTGAATATGTCCAAGAACACACAATTACTGGATTTTCACCTACAAAGGCACCGGTATTAAACAAAATTAATTTGTTCAATCCAGTAATTGTGTGTTCTTGAACATATTCAAATATTGCTAATAACACACTGGTCAAAATAAGAAAACATATAAAATTAAAAAAATGATTTTTCAGGCTTATTCTAGCATAATGTGTTTAAAACATTACAGATAAAAAATATTGTTTTAAATAATTTCAAAAATAATTCAATGTGCGTAGTTGTACTAATTACTCGAAGTGTTTCTATATAGTAACATATATACAACTTCCAAAAATTTGATAGATATGGAGATTGATTAATGGGTGAGAATGGTGAACGTTACATTTGTATAAAGTGATCACTTAAGCCAGCCGAAGACAGGTTTCGTAAGCTTTGTAATTACCCAAACTGCATCTCTATGAGATATCCTTTATTTGTTTAAAAATGTAAGTGTACTTCGGGGTTAATTTCGTGTGACTATTAATATAGTACAGATATATGCACACATTTTAAATAAAAATATATGAAACTATTTCTTACTTAGTCTATTAGTTTAATGAGTAAATTAGTTATTAATTGGTAGACCAATCAATTTTCATATGTTTATATAATATATTTTCTTTAAAAGAAACACTGGTTCATTTTTCAAACGTCAGAATTCTAAAAATACTTCGTAAGAACACACCACAGAAAATACAGCTGTCAAATTTCTGAGTACTAAAGACAACTAACTAACCAACTTACTTACCATCACATCGTTTCGCTGCGGGGTGGGCAGATAGGATGGAGCGCCACACTCTTTTGTCCTGACATATTCCATATTCTCATGCAAGCTTATCGATTGTTGAGGTTTGTAACGGGACCATCTTCCGATACCCAATTTATTTGGTCAAGCCAAGCCTTCCGCAGACAATCTCTATTTCTAGTGCCATCAACACTCGCTTTGTATATCTTTATTACCATACCATTCTCTCATTCATTCGTTTGGTATGACCAAACTACGTAAGTAACCCTTTTTTAATCATTCTAAGATCAGCTTTACATTCATTCTCTCCTAATTTTTTTATTGTTTTTTCTATCCCAAATAATAAATGATTCGCTACATAAACGCCTAAGTGATTCCATTTCCACTTCAAAAGAATTCATTTTTCTTTGGATTCTCTTCTACCAGCTCCAGGCTTCACCTCTATATGTTACTTTAGAAATTACTGCACTCAAAGTATCGTTTCTATTCCCTGCAGTCACCCATTCCCACCTTTCGATAGCTTTCTCAGCCTTTATTTTCTATTAAACATACTTGCCAAATATACAAACTTATAATATTCATTACCTATCAGTATTTTGCACGTTGCCTTACTTTTCTCCTCGAACTTTTTTTTAGTCTCGACTCAAAAAAGCATAAGGGATGATTCAGAGTTTAGTGTGAAGCGACTTATGAATCATCATCACCCCGTATAATTTGCGCGTAGATTAGAATAACGCATCTAGTATACAGTACCTTTTACGTGGCATTACGTGATAATGAGGGATGCTCGTGATCGCATAATTTGAGTCTTAACTGGGTTCAATGGTCTCTTTTGTTCCGTACATAACACTTGAATATCTGTTTATTTGTAATGTTGTTATATACCTGTATTTTTAAATAAATAAAGATAGCATTTAAAAGGGCGCAGGAAGGTTTAACATAAAATCTCTGTTCGTTTTCGCAATCTCTTACATTAGCTTTTGTTTTTTTATCTCCTTTCTTTTGTGTTTATTAATTGTACATTTCGCGTTTCAGTAGTACTGTGTGTGGAACCGATAAAAGAAGTTGAAACTTCTACAACGGTTCCGGGAAGGGGTGGGTCCCTCCCTTCTAACGCCCCTTTATAGTACCTTTAACGACTCTCAGAGATTAATGTCTCATGGAGAGATTATAGTAGACACGGTCCGTCGTATTTTATATTTATCACATTAATTTCTATGTGTGTGATGATTTATTATTAAATATAATGTATCCAAAATACACAAAGTAATTTGAAAAATAAAAAAGTTCACAGAAAAAAATACTAATTTCACTATTTTCCTATTGAAAAATGAACCCAAAATAATCTAAATAATTTAACAATACTAAATTTCTTAAATTAAATAGGAGACAGGTGTTAAACGAGACATAATTCACATTTCACAGTAGTGGCCGCAATAAAACTTGGTTCAAAATCTTATTACAGGTAGCACTTATTTAGTACAGGGGCTGGCTGGGCGACACCACTCCACATTCTGCGGAAGATCGTCCTTCTTCCGCCGCACAGCCTCCCGACGTCTGGGTGAATTATGATCACCGCAGCGTTAGTGGCCCTCTGCCGGAGGGCTCATTTCATCCCTAGCTCTCTGCACGTGATCCGTCTATACCAGAATTTTTTCACGCGTCTGAGAAATTTCATCGCACCACACAGGATGTCCGGAGTTGAGTCGGCAATCGTATGATGAAAATAAATTATCATTCTTGAGGTAATTCTATGAAAGTTTAAACATGTTTGAACTAATACGTGCGTACATTTTAAGCTGATTGGTTAGTTGGCTATTGAGATATCTGCGTGAGCACTTTGGCATAAAAATGGGCAGTCGAAATTTAGAGTAGCTAAATGAGTTTATATTTGCAATATTTCTCACATCTACGTAGTATCAAATTTAAAGGAAATGAATATCCTTTATACATTTTGCAAGAGAAATTTAAATAATTTATTAAATTTGAATAATTACAAAAAAAATTAAATACAAAGAACGTCCTATGATCAATACCCAAAACACAATTATGCTCTACTATGACTTTGGATATTTTATAATGTATATCATTTGTTCTCGGTTAAGGGAAGATTTTTTAGGTTAGTCTAAATAGTTTTTTATGAGTTCATTGAACTAGCTGGTTAACATAAAAACTAACCCTCGGGGTCTCAAGTGGGCTTGAATGTAAACGCGTTCGTTGACCCGTCTACTCTAAAACAAAAGATCACCATAAGAATTTGTATGATATTAACTTGAATTAATTGTATCTAAATAATAAGACAAAACACTTTATTTAAACTACTATGTTTCGATGTGGTATATTCTTCAGGAAACAAGTGGTGGGTAATTAGGTAGGAACTACGATGAAAATAAATTTAAAAGGTGACTTTGAACCCCACGAGTTCTACTCGACCAAACGGTTTAGTTGTTGGGAGTGAGCAAATAGTCAATCAGTTGCTAATGGGATCTCCTAACATTCGTGTGCGTGCTCTCATACAACTGAACGATCGCGGATCGACTGTTCAGTCGAGTCAATGCGCACGCCAATACACGCAAACGTACATAGATGTAGACCGATAGTTGTTCAACAGTTTTGTCAAGAAACGATCGATGAAGTTTTTTATTTTTTTTTATCGAGCAACCATCGTGTCGATAATATGCGCACTACCATATGATCCAATAGTCTTTTGACATACAAATAAGTAGTCGATCGATTAAGAATTGTATGTTTGCACCAAGCCAAAAGCGCGCAGTACAATCCCGACAATAGCTGTTACTGTTTCTTTTAATAACAGAAAACTATAAGAATGATACTATAAATAGGGTGGCTTCTGAATTCAACGATTCCCAAAATCACCGATAAATATAGATCAAGGACAATAGAATTTGTTTTTCTTACAATAAAAAATAAACTAAATATGAATTAAATATATTAATTAGAAAAGATATACATATAAAATCAATTATATCGAAAAATATTGTTGTTGCGCTACCGGAATTCGAAGCTGGATCTCTTTCCAAACCGGGGAAGGTGCATATCTATGTATGTATATCTTTCTAATTAATATATTTAATTCACATTTAAAATATCACAGATCTATGTTCTGAATAAATAAACTAGCTGGATTTTTACAAAAGAGTGAATTACAAAAATAAATTATTATTGTTATTATTACTTAACAGTCCGTTTTTCCTCATTATTTTTTGTATTGCGCGCTATTGCCGGCGCGCAGTTGTCTTGCGCGCTAATGTTGGCGCGCGGTTGTCGAGGCACCAAGAGTAAGAACGTGACAAAACAAATCGAATGAGTATAATAAGTATTCTCGTGATTTTACGTGAGTACCCATATATTTGTGCACTTTGTGCAGTTTACTGTGAAGGAAAGAAATAATTAAATTTTAAATTAAATTATATTTATTTATGAAATTTTAAAATTTAATTTGCTAAAAAACTGTTGCCCAGCATTGTACTTGGTGTAGGTAGATTTAAAAATTGTATATACGAGTAGATATCGTGTGGATACTTAATTCGCTAATATATTATCCACCTACCGACCTGGTGAATGAAAGGAATCTTGAACATTTCTGGGAATTTATTACGGTGTGGGTCTCGCGCTGGGGGTTGCTGGGATGGGCGATGCCGGGAAGAGCAGTGGCTAGAGAAACCTATCGGAGTATTCTACTGGCTCTTCCTCGCACCAAGTTACCGACCTGCTAGAAAAATAATATATTTTAATTGTAATTTAATTAAAATATGTACAGTCACGAGTATACACTTTAAAAATAAATACAGAAAAGAACCTGAGTATTCGTAATAATTGGTCACAAATTTAAATGGTTGTGGTCGTTTTAGAACCTTAGCTATAAAATTCGATCGTTTAAAAAAAAATGAGATAATCATGTTAAACAGAGCCTGTCGTACTTCTCCGGCCGATTTTGAAAGAAAACAGAAAATTATCACACGATACCCTTGTACAATAAAATAAGGCTGTTTGAAATTTCACAGCTGTGCGATTATCTGAAAAACGCTGTACAACAATCAGCGGGAGTAATATTTCCTTCCGTTTCCGATAGCGTCAAGTAGCCTTCGCCTTCCGGCTACAGTGTTTCCGGTGCGCAGCGTTATACTACTTTCAGTAGTAAATCTGATGGTATTTATAACCCTTATATATGAACGATTCACAATAATTTAAAAGTCGTCTAAATCATTAAATTTTAAGGGCATCAATCCATATTAAGTGGGATATTGCTTAATAATGGTTTTGCGAAGCTTAGCGAACATTTGATTAGCCTTGTCACATCACTTTCCGTGATATTTTAATTTTTTGTCGTATAAGGTAAATATTATAATACATTTCTTTATATAATCTTAGTAAACTAAAAAATAATAATATATATAATCACGGAGCGTCTCACGGATCGCTAGTCTGCAGGTTTATTAATTCAATTAACATAAGCATTCAATTAATTATATGTAATATTTAAATAAACAAAAACGATGTGCAGGTATATATTTTCAATTGTCAAGCATTAAATCAAAAAAAAAAAAAAGTTATATTTTAATAATGTACAATATTTTAAAACAAAAACTTGATCTTAATTAAAAATCTAATTACATAACTAAATTAAGTCATATCATTTAATATGAGCCACATCTTTATTTTCGCTTCAATGTTTAAACTTGGCATTTTAATGCTTAAAGATACCGGTAATATTTTTTATCTAACTGATGAATCTCCCAATTATGAGACCATTATTCAGTATCGCAATATAAATCTACATCATCTTGACAAATGATATAGATTGCATTTAACAACAATAAAATTATTTAATAACATTTTGTATATTTTATACATAACTAAATTAAAATAATTGTTTTATTTTCAATATCAATAGCTTTGTCATGGCAAAAGTTGAATGTCTATTCCGAGTAAAATTTTATAATTATTTGCTAAGTCTATCGTCGACTATCTATCTGTGCAATTAAGATATTACCTTTTTTAACTATATTAACTAAAATATCTTAAGAAATAATATCCCAGCCACCGTATCTAATGTAATAATTTTTCTAAAATATAATCGTGTTATAAATGTACAAATTCAAAAATACTAAGTACTTCAAAAACTTTCGGATTTAAGCAAATATTAGACGCTTATTTAGACTTAGCTCAGCAGACCTTCACTCTTAAACGATCAGGCAGGATGTGTGTACGTACCTTCACAAGTTAAGATAATACAATATACAGGTGATCAAAATTTAACCATTATTTTAAATATAGTACTTTTTTGTATCTTTTAGGCTTAGAAGTTTCACATAACATCTGTCAAATAAAAACTATTTCATTAACAAAAATGAGTCAATATATCCCATAATTAAGCAGTATTTTGAAATTATAAATATTCACAACAATAATGGTGAAAATTTCGCGGAAACAAAATTTTATTTTAGACAATGTCTAATTTTAGCAGGATAGAGCTGCGTATCACACATGCCAGGAAAAATCTTAGTTATTACATCAGAAATTTTCTGGATGCATAATTTCTCGTTTCGGAGACATTAATTGGCTACACAGATTGTACGATTTAACACCTCTCGACTTTTTTCTTTAGGATTGCATAAATGATAAAGTTTACGATGATACTCCAGCTGCTATTGGTGAAATAGGGTCTCAATTATGTAAAAATAAATCAAATAACGGTTGAGTTTGGTTCATAGTTAACCCTTCCCTAGCCATGTTGTAACACAGGTCTACAACCTGTCTCTAAACAAATACAAGCAGCACAAAATTAATATTTTAATTAAATTAAAAGAATCATTCACGCTTAGAAATCACTAATGATTTGTAGCTTTGGTAGCTTTATAACCAATTATGTAAAAGTAATTATTTTTCAATTCTATTCCATGTAAAATTGCTACGTTGGAAAAAATAGTATTTGCAGTAAGACAGAAAAATATCAAATATTAATTTCACCGTGAAAATATAACAAACATACGAATACAATTATTTATCTTTTTCACTAATTAAATTAAGGAATGTCATTCTGTATAGAACATGAATCAATAAATGCTACGAATAATATATTTTTTTCTTTTTTATTGCTCGATATATAGAGTAAATGTGCGTCATTAACTATTTTAAAGCAATTTAAGCTCGTAAATATTTATTAAAATAAACTCAAAATACTTAACGGTAACACGAGTTGACAGCATGGTTGCTTACGGATATTTTCTATCGCGGTATAGTAAAGGTTAAATGAACAATAATAAAATATCTCCATAAACATCTAGTGACCAACATTAAATTTTCTAGATAAACTAAAAAAAACTTTTTCAGTCATAAAATCTAGAAGCCTTCGGTCGTGAGCTGATTATTTATATCTGCAAACAATCAGAGGTAGAGGCGTAACAGTGTATTCAGATCACGTCACGTAATGCAATCACAATCCAATCGTGCTAATCTAAATTCAATTCCCACCGATATACTTCATCACTAAAATACGTGAATTTTATTTTCATTTGATTTTATCCGGGTTGATTTTACCTACTGCGAATATTCATTGTCAACGTGTCGCTTAATTTGCATTCATACATTCTCAACAAGTTCTAAACTCACTTTTATTTATAATGTCAATATGACGTTAACATATCATTAACGTTAAACATTATTTTTTTTTAATAATTTTATTTTAAATGTTGCTAATATTTTGTTTAATATAATATTAAGTCTAGAATATAGAATTCACTTGTAACTGCGAAGGTTGATCCGTTTTTCTTTTGGGCCCGCTAACATGTATAGTAAGATAATTTTAAGGTGCCTTATAACTAATCCTAAAAATTTTGACTTTTTCATTGATGCTTTAAGCCTTTCAACGTCATTTTCTGCTCATATCTTGTATTCAAGATTGCAATACTTCATTTTTTAGATTCTAAACCAGATTAAAATTGAATCCTCATACTTGCCAAGAAATTTTAACTACTTTCATGTTATGATATTTATAAACTGGGATATTATTGGTGCATTTTATAGGTACACAACACTGTAATTATATACATTTTGTAAACTCATTTCGTATCAGTAGACTACGATTTTGGTGGCTAAACGGGATCCAGGAAGACCTACAAGCTCTTAACGTTAACTGGCAAACCAAGATACAGAACAACGAGGAATTGAATGATTTTCTTTAGGCAGCAATGGCCTATCTCAAGCAGTATTGTAGCTAATAATGATGATTATTTAATATACGTGAACTTGTAATACTACATATGTATTGCATTAATTTTTAAAATATTGTATTTGTTGTTTACAGTAGTCCAAACGTGGCATGACCAATGTTTATGTTTTACATCTTCAAAAGAAAAGCATTTAACACTTATTTTAACTGTTCCAGATTAAGCAAGGCTGATTTTATGGTATTCGTAACACACAAGTTAGATTGTTATTAAGGAAACAGCCCATAATAAACTTCAAAAATTTCTTCAAAATTCTTCAAGAGATAAAAATCATCAATTTTCAATAACCAAGCTCATTGTAACAAAACTTCTTAATTTATTAATCTAATTGTGTTCTTTCACTTGTTCTCTCAAATTTATTATGTAATATTTTAAGTAAGATATAGGAAACTAAGTATAATATATATTTATAAAATAAAATATATATTTACGGTGAACCCGCTACCTGGCATGGAAACAGTTTATAACAAATAACATGGAAATAAACTTTACTATTTTTATTATGATTCATTTTGAAAAATACAGCTAATATTTGAAATTCGATAATTGTTTCCATATTGTACCCATTTCCGGCTCATTTAAAAAAAAATTGTAATTTTTGTGTGTTAGATAATAAATTGAATGGATAAACTTTAGTATATAATTAAGCTAACGCTAAGAATCTGGATAAAAGTCAGTTTATCATTATCATAAAATATTTTCAAACTTCATCAGAGGCCTTATGTAAATCAATTTATATTAAATCTATTAAGATATAGATATAATAGGATAGGATAGGATAGAATAAATGTTGTAAAGTCATTAATAACTTAAAATAAAGCAAATGTGTAGGGTTCAGATATACAATAACAATATGTTTTATAATATAAATGTAATTTAATAAGTTAAATCGCTTACTACTATTTTTCACATTTATTTTTTTAATTTTATTAAATGACATTGTTTTTAAAAATCCTTAAGGAAAACCTGCCAGATAGCGTCCAGGACTTTATTTATGTACTATATTTTCTGTGAATCTGAAAAATCATAACTTCACAAATAAAATATGGTTTTATAAAAAAATATTTATTATATTATTAAGTTGGACATATATATACATTTATAATAGATAATTAACTATCCTGCATATTCATTTAATTTATTTGAACACACTGTAGTGCCAAATATCATGCCTAAACAAAACTATTTTTCACAAAGCAAGAATAAGTTGTATCTAGCGGTACGTAACCCGCGATACTCGGAATTCAGATTTAGTTATATTTAGTCTTGTATCCAATGCAATGCATCAATTTTCTTTAAAATTTCCCAACATGTGACATACATAAAGAAGTACATTTAATGAATAAGATACATATTATTCACGATTTTTTTATATCGTGCCGCAACACAACAATATTTACAATCGTATGATTAAATAAAATAAAAAATATACTAAAATATTATTAATCTTGTAACGGGAATAATATGGAAAATTTGAATAATAATGGCTAAAGAAGCCCGAAGAAGTACGACCGATCACACCAACCGCCGTCGCTGCGAATGATTGCAACGCTAATGGGTTAGTCGCATGAGCGAGCGTATTAACATTGCAATCGGTTGTAGCGGCAGCAGTTGGTGCAATCGGTCGTACGACAGATTGGAGCGTGAATGGGCCACTTTAGTTTACTTTAATGATTTTAAATGTCGTCGATTATAAATTTGTTACAGGATTATGTGAATGAAACCTTAACTCGTAAAATGGCTCTAAATACAAAGGCAGGTCCTCAAGCACGCAGAGATGATTTTTGACGATAAAAATGTCGCCATGTGATCTCTTTTTAATAATTTACCATTAATATTTATTTATTAAATTATTCTAACTCGAGATTGTATTTTTGACTCCAGCATCACTGACTTTAGTGAGTAAGTAAATTAATTTCTCTATTGTATTACATATTTAAAAAATGTTTGTTTACTTTTACTACATTATTTACTTAATTTTGTATGTTTTTTGTACGTACTTTAACTTACCATGTAAATGTCTTTAATTGAAGGGTAATCCTTGTCGTAAAACTGCTAAGCAGTTCGACAAAAAAAAAATTGTATAGTGAAAAAAGTGTATGTGTGAAAAAAAGTTGAAACAAAAAAAAAAATCTTGTACATAAAGAATCGCTGAACCTGTCAAATAGATCATTTCTTATATTAATCTCAGATCATCATCATCTATGGCTTATTTCTATTCACTGCTGAATGAAAACCTCCCCAATTGTTATGCGCTGTCATGTATTTCAGCAGAATTTGATGATTTCATCAGTCAAGACTTGATGATCACCTACCTAAGACAGACTCAAATCGTGAGTATATTTTAATATTTTTATAAATAATTGTATATACTTATTTGCGTCAAAATATAAAATAAGTGAATTTTATGACGAGACAGATTTATGGAGACAATATTGCAGGCACAGATGTAAGTACATCAAGAGTTTGCCGCGAAATTTGTTATGACTATATATCCATTGTTGTTCGATTCAAAAAATATAAATAAATCAATAAATGTATTTAAATAACATTTCTTATACAAGTGTAATAGACCTAGTCCACAACATTTAGAGGGTGGATATCTGACTAAATTATTAGTCGAAAATGTTTAAGGGATATGTGCCTAATCTCAACCATCTCAGAGATGTAAGCATATCAAAAAAATCGTGGTAATGCGATTATTTCGATGAATTGAAATATTTCATTGATTCCAAATATTTTTATTGGTATGATTATCTAGACTGGACTATTTTTTGTGAGATGATTTAGGGCCTGAAGCAAAGATGTACGTTAATAATACAACAATTTCGCAAATATTTATTTAGAAAAACGTAGACTTTAAGCTTAACACGACTTTGTAAAAATTTCAAAAAATAAATGTTTTCCGTAACAGTGCAGAGTTTGCACATATTCTTTGAACATTATCAACTCGTAATTTATTCAGGTATCCATCCATAAAATATTGTGGATTAGGTCTGTTACACCTGTATATATATATACTTTATGATATATTAAAATTAAATTAAATTATTATTATTAACATTAAAAAATTGGTGTCGAAAAAACATATACTGAACATTTTCACTTTGCTCAACTCATTTTGGTTAGCATGCACTGATACTCCCGTCTCCTGTGAGAATAATGTTCGCGAGGTTTGATTAACATTCGTTCATGTAACAATTACAAAAACTGCTGAGAGGGCACCAAGTGTCACCTGACATAAAAATACCCATATCATTAGTGTGATAACCGTTAGATGTCACCCTAATACAAAAAAAAAATCTAATTAAAATAATGAGTCGCTTATCTTAATCTAGCGGTTAGACATGCGCCTTAAAAGATCGGGGGTTCTAGTCTCATCATGGAAGATTATCAGATGAGTTATATTTTCATAGTACAGGCTTAGTTTTAAAATAGTGAAATTATAAATGTGACCTGTGTTCCGTGTAGACATCTCAATTTTAAAAAAAAACTTACTTTATAAATATATTTTAATGATAATTTCAGAGGAATATTTATTTTAATTTATAGCTTGTTGAGGTTTCACGCCTCATTCCAGGAGATCTGCAAGTTAGTCCTATTTTCATAGGACAAGCGTTTAGTTTAGTTTTAAAATAGTAACATGTATTCCGTGTACGAAACTCTATTTTTTTTAAAAAAAGTAGAGACATCCTTTTTTAATATTTATGAGACATTATTTCATCTTTTTTTTTGTAATAGTAATCGTTGAGCATTACATATAATGTTATCAATGTTTTATTATTATTTATTTTTTTATATTTTTATTTATTATCTTTGTTTTATTAACCACTAAAATGAGTTTAAATACATCTACCGGTTTCGAAAAATACCATTTTCTTCTTCAGGATGTCATAACTAAATAAAACATATATTGTTTCTTTGACAGAATCTATTTTTAAAAAATCTATTTATCTTTAGTACCTAACTCAAATCATTACTTAATACAAATTTACTCGAATAATTTTTAGGAAAAAATTTTTAGATACACCACAAAAAATGAAACCTAGAACATTTTGCAAATCACTTTAATCGTTTAAATTCAAATTTATTTTTCACACTTTGAAGCTTTCGTGTTTATTTGAGCTTTCGTTGGGATTTTTACCACTCTTTTGTAGTATTCTGAAACTAGGGCACTGGCTCTACCGGTTTCTTTTTTACTCAGATTGTGATCAGCGGTACGCTGTTTCACGGAACTCCACGGAGTATCATGATAAAGCAGTTCTCGTTAATACCACTTTAATAAGTATTCCATGCACTATCTATTCGATGGTAGAAATTTGCAAATGTATAAATAAGTAACGAAAATTCACACTATGATTAGAAAACAAATATACAATGTTAAGTACTAGATCTTTTTCTTAAAAAAAGAAATCAAAAGACAAATAATTGGCTATGATAAATATGTTAAACATCTTAAAGTAAATTCAGTAAAATATGTTATGCTAAACAATACTACATATTATATTCAGTACCTACGTCATATTTATGTTTTAACACTTTATAAAAATCGCATATTTGAAAATTACCCGGTACGTACCTAAAAATTTGTTTCGAAAAAATAATATATCGTAGATAATAATATATTTATTATAGTATAATACATACCTTTACAAAATACAGTGCTAAGCAACGCAAGAAATTTTAAAATGTCAAAAATAAATTTAATAACACTTCAATTTTCAGTGAACTATATATAACACGCGCACGCATGATATTAACACGTAAATATCACGGTTTTTTTAAATATATAATAATGTCAGAAAACTGAAGAAAATTTTAAAAATATAAGACCATGATACAAGTCGAAACAGTGATCATTCAAATGTTTTCATATGCGTCAGAAACCTGTGTACAAGAATAGGGAGACTTATTCGGACTATACTGATGAAGAAGGATGCTGGTCTCATAAATAAAGTAGAACAAACAGTTCTTCTTTTTCTTTTAAATAGGCAATCCACCTTTCAAGAGTGATTTATGCCATTAATCAAGTTAAAACTTTATTCTATAGAAGAGAGTTAAATAATATTATAGAACAGAAAATATTATGTTACAAGTTGTTCAAAAAAATTACTGTTATATAAATTAAATGTGGCGAGTTAGGGGAAAGAAGGTGATACAAGTTAACCGGGAGTTGAAAATTACCATCGACGAAATTACTCTAAAAGAAACCTGTGTGATCCGCAATGGACAAGCAAAAAAGATATGGTCAAGGGGAATCTATTAAGTTTAATCTGAATAAATGTGAAGCTACCTGGCAATGCCCAATTCTCATTCTAAAGATATTTGATATTGCTCTTTGGAGACTTTCTTTTTGGAGAACCAGGGGGTGCGGGGAATAGATCTTCGAATTATTTTAAGTCGATTTCCCTTATGATTATTTGGATCCATCAATTGTGTAGTACAGATAGAATTCGTACGTTTTTATATTAAAAACAATAATAAATAGCTAATGGCATCCATTAATGGCTACCTACCTCTGAACAGGTACTTTATACTAGTGAGACAGTAGCGACTTACATTAAAATAATATTTTTATTTATTGTATCAAATTTGCTGATGTATTATTTATGTAAAAAATATTTAGGTTTATTGATGTAAGCTGTAAAATAAGCTATTTCGCCAATAAATGCCAATTTATCAGCACTTAACTGAACTGAAATGACGTGAAATATATTTTAAAATTCAATGAAAATACAATGATACAAATAATTTTCTTTGAATAGATAACCGTACACTTCCACGTGATAGAATTATTTGTTTTACGTTCTAATGCGTTAATGTACGTAAAGGAATTATAAAATTAATTATTGAAATATAAATTAAATTACGTGGAACGTGCTATTTATTATATTGATAATTGTACTTGACGAATATACACTAATTATTTTTGATTGCCATGTGCACTCAATATTATACCAATGACATTTTACATTTTTTTTATTTGTTTGTTTTACATTACCTGTACCTGCTTTGGCTATCAAATAAAAACTATAATGCAATATTGATGATCACGCATATTTTTTTAAATATTTTAACAATAAGTTAAATTAAATGTGAAGTGGTTTACTTTGTAATATTTAATTAACTATTATAATAAATTCCTCTTTGCTTTAAAATATGTACACACTAAATGTGAAGCTACGACTTCGTTTGGATTCATCGGTTTTCTCAGCAGAATGTTGGACAATTAAAGAAGCCTTAGACATCTGCGTACTCCGGAACGTCGGCAAGGCTGTTCTATTTTCTATATTCTCCAACTTCGACTCCGAAAGTTTTGCTAGACAATGAGATAATATGTTCCATCAAAAGATGTATATTTAATTTGTACAGCAATAATAAATAGGTGTCATTCGTTTGGATTCCAACACATAAGGGAATTGAATGTGCTGATAAACTCGCCAAGGAGGCCACTCTTTCCGGAGTTTTCCCCTATCAATTTCATATGCCTATGTATGACAGACTCAATATGGTAAAAAAAACGTACGAATTCTATCTGTACTACACAATTGATGGATACAAATAATCATAAGGGAAATCGACTTAAAATAATTCGAAGATCTATTCCCCGCACCCCCTGGTTCTTCAAAAGGAAAGTCTCCAAAAGAACATTATCAAATATCTCTAGAATGAGAATTAGGCATTGCCAGGTAGCTTCACATTTATTCAGATTAAACATAATAGATTCCCCTTGACCATATCTTTTTTGCCTGTCCATTGCAGATCACAGGTTTCTTATACAGAAATCTCGTCAATGGTAATTTTCAATTCCCGGTTAACTTATGTCATCTTGTTTCCCTTAACTCGCCACATTTAATCTATATAATATCTTTTTTTTAACGATAATGGTATTGACTTGTAACCTAATATTTCCTTTTATATAATATTATTGTATTTTTTTCTATAAAATAATGTTTTAACTTGATAAATGGCACAAATCATTTTTGAGGGGTGGATTGCCTATTTAAATGAAGAAGAAAAAAATATGTACGCAATATGGTACATAAATGATAATTAAATTTATAATGAATTAACAAATTAAAGGACAATTGTTTTTGACACTAAAATATGAATTAAGTAACACTTTGCGATTAATTCAGTTTTAGATCCGTGCGCCACTGACCACCCAGAAAGCAACGCCCGACCCTCGACCCGCACGCCCCTGGCCACCTATTCTTGCAAATGGCGTTTAAAACCGAATCTAATGGCCCCATATATTTTATTGTACCGTGAAGCGGTAACACATATAAGAAAGACCCCAAAATTTGTAGTGCCACTGTACATTTTCAGAGCGGTAATCCTTACACTCTACACATACCATAATGGCATTTTTATAATATTATTTTCTCTAAAACATTTATTTATAAAGTACTTAACTAAATAAAATAAAAATGTATTTAACACTTTTTAGCTGTTTAAATACATATTATGTTAGGTTCTCTTTGTACGGAAAAATACTGAATCTTTTTTTTTAAATTTAACACTACTGAACAAAAGTATTCAACCACATTATAAAAACAAAATATTTTGATGGATTCATTGAACTTATAATTTCACACAGTTAAAATTTGAATAATAATCGTAAATCTAATTATATTAAGTTTTTTCTGCTATCATAGTAAAGCCATATTTTATTTTACATCCAGTAATAAAATGAATTCTTATGTCAATCAGCTGTTATACCTGCCCTCCTTCCCACTTCGTAGGTAATTTAAAAAATGTATTTTTAATTGTCGGTATCTCAATGATCTAGATAAATACGTCTTGAGAAAAATTAGTTTTATTATATACACGTGATCCGTGCCCGGCATTGTCCGGAACTATGAATATAAAATGAACAAATCGGTGGTAATGTGGTAAAAGATCTTTCGAGAAAGAAATATCTTTTATTGGTTGAAAAATGCATTTAATCGTGATTCATATCATGACATGAGTATTCAGTTGATGTGTCAACGAAGCTATTCTTTGTGCATGTCAAAAAGAAGTCATAAAAAAATCTAATAATGTGGCAATTGATAGAAAAACAAAAAAAAAACGATTTTTTCGATAGATTCCTTTCACCAATTCTCACCCCTCAATCTCCACATTTATCAAATTTTTGAAAGTTATATATATGTTAGTATGTGGACTCGCTTCGAGTACCATCGCTATCTATGAACCAAATTGGATAATTCATCTTTCTTTTTTTTTAAACACCATATATGTCATTACTATTCTACATATTCATATATTGCTAATAAAAATTCAATTAATTATGTGAGATGTTCAGGGGATGATGTAGGGTTCGAGAGTGCAATTGAGCTAAATTTGGAACTGATGTTGATTTCAGTTTATTTATATTATAAAAAAAATCATTTACATCGAGAGGAGGGGGTAACCAAAGAGAAGCAATATAATAAGTTGTTTAGATTTGTCAAATGATGTAGAATTGTGCAGAGAACAGACAGATAGACGTAAATTTATTTTTCTGTATAGGTATAGATTATATTTATTTCATATACATTTTTATTTTATATAAATAAATTCATTCATTCATTAAAAAATGGTCAGATTCCGGTCAAATTTTTACAATATATTATTTTCCGTAAATATGAAGTAGATCGTTTTCAAAAAAAAGAAATAACAGATGTATGTATCAATTTGAAAGTGAAACATATAGGTTCAAAAATTTGACGTCAATTTACTAACTTCCCCGGATAGATAAAGTTCCCGGTTTGAATCCCGGCGGCAACAAAATATTTTTTCGATTAATTGATTTTATCTGTATATCTTTCTAATTTATACATTTAATTAGTATTAAAAATATCACAGAACTATATTTTAAAAACTGCAACTTCACAATAATAAAGTATTCTACTTTAAATAAAACTATATCGACATTTATTAAGTATAATTAATATTCGACACATTCGTAATTTTTTTTCTAGAATTTTTTATTTTGTCTAAATTCTAAACATTTTTTGTTATATATAATATTATTAAACTTGATTTGGTTTGTTTCTCATATTGATTATTTTCGAACAACACAATGATAATTCATACTTTCAAAAACAATAGTTTTATTTTATTAGTATAAAAACTATAAAAAATCACAATTAAACTTTTCGTTGGCACGATGTTTTTGTAATTTTATAAAAAATGCAAGACATTTTTAAATATACATACATTATTAACGTTGAGATGTTTAATCATTTTTACGGCCTTCGATAATAATGATCTTCAAAAATTTTTCGTCACGCGTTTTCAG
Organism: Eubasilissa splendida; assembly: GCA_031772225.1. NCBI lineage: Eukaryota > Metazoa > Arthropoda > Insecta > Trichoptera > Phryganeidae > Eubasilissa > Eubasilissa splendida. The sequence continues at coordinate 10,384,846 of CM062859.1, forward strand.
TTTTTTTTTTCCAGATCGTAAAGGTTGTCTACGTAAAATACAGAGCAAATTTATGACGCCATTTTGAATAAGAATGGTGATATATGGTAAGATTTCAGTTTTTACTTTCGCGTTGAAGATATGTTTTAATATATCACCCTCACTCCTAAATCTTTTCCTTGTATATCAAGTAGGTTTACTTATGCTCAGAAATTAATATAATTTTGTTTTACACTATTATTTTATGTACTTTTCTAGGAACGAAATAATGAATAATATATATTAGGAGAACACATTCTCATTGTGAAGTTGTAATTATTCAGAACATAGGTCTGTGATATTTTAAATATGAATTAAATATATTAATTTGAAAGATATACCATATAAAATCAATTCTATCGAAAAATATTGTTGTTGCACCACCGGGATTCGAACCTGGATCTCTTTTCTAACCGAAGAAGGTGCATTATCCAACTATGCTACGGCGACAATATATTTAGCGACAATTTTTCGAACCTATATTTTACTTTTTTGATATTAATACATTTAATCATATTTTAAAAAGCCATCTACCTTATTTTTACAGAATCTCAAATACCTTTGAGTAATCTGATAGCAGATGGCTCTTTCAAATAATGGAACGATTAAATGTATTAATATCAAAAAGGTAACCGGCAGGTTCGAAAAATTATCGCTAAAATTATTGTCGCTGTAGCATAGTTAAATAATGCACCTTCCCCGCTTAGGAAAGAGATCCAGGTTCGAATCCCGGCGGCGCAACAACAATATTTTTCGATAAAATTGATTTTATATGTATATTATTCAAATTAATATATTTAATTCATATTTAGAATAATATATGCATTATGTATACATACATATTTATTTTCATTTGTACTTTTACATTTTTTTGGTGTTGATACATATTATATAATTATTATTTCATTTACTATATGAATACTACAAAATGATATAATTAACAATATTAAACTCCACTAATTGAAAATATCCGTTGTGGTGCGTGTTTCAACAGCTTGCTATTAGTGTTTGTTATTTAAAAATGGTAATGGTTTAGTTGTTGCATAGTATATAGTTGTAATTTTACAAACATTCAATTATATTATAATGAGATATAAATGTAATTGAATTAATCGCTATTTTTAATTCTCACCCAATTATGATTAATTTCACTAAGATTTTTAAAAATATTCCAGTATTCTTATGCATTTATATAATACATGTGTGCATTATATAAAAAAAAATTTTTTTTTTACTTATTGTTATATAACATTAGATACTTCTTATTTTAAATAAGCAATCAACCCTTCAATAGTAATTTGTGCCATTTATCAAGTTAAAACATTATTTTATAGAATAGGAAATATTATATTTGAAGTTAATACCATTATCGTTCAAAAAATTTGCCAATAAATTAAATGTGGCGAGTTAAGGGAAATAAGATGACACAAGTTAACCAAGAGTCGGAAATTACCATTGACGAGATTACTATAAAAAAAACCTGTGATCCGCCATGGATAGGCAAAAAATATATGGTTTAAGGGTTTCCTCCTCGGCACCACACTCACACATTGGGGAATCTATTAAGTTCAATCTGAATAAATGTGAGGCTACCTATTCTCATTCTAGATATATTTGATATTGTTCTTTTGGAGACTTTCCTTTTGGAGAACCAGGGAGTGCGGGGAATAGATCTTTGAATTATTTTAAGCTGATTTCCCTTATGATTATTTGTATCCATCCATTGTGCAGATAGAATTCGTTCGTTTTTTACCATATTAAGTCTGTCATACATAGGGATATGGAGTTGATATTGGCCTCCTTGGCGAGTTTATCAGCACATTCATTTCCTTGAATTCCCTTATGTGTAGGAATCCAAACGAATGACACATGTTTATTATTGTACATTAGATACAAACGTTCTAAATATTTATTACCATCACGAAGCATGTAAAAAAAATTCAAAATAATTGATTTCTTAGTCACTGGGCAATACGTCTTAATACTGGACTAAAGAAACTGATCTTATTACATTCCAAAAATCTGTAGATAAGTACAAAATCATTTCAGAATTTGAAAACCCACTTTTAAGTATAGCTCCTTATAACCATATTGGCTAGAATTAATACATAAATAGACATAAGATCTTATAGATTGCTATTCTATTAGAAACTCTGCATAATTTAGCCAAAAATATTTAATTACCTATTTTATCTGTATATAAAGGTGGTAATTATATAACATAGAGATGTTAGCGATCAACAAATGACACGAAAATAATGATAACATCGTAAATAACTAATCAAATACAACGACCAACGTCATTAAAAAATATCTTAGTATTTTTAGAGAAGACAATCAGTTTTTTTTTAAACCAGAATTAAAAATTGATTTATACTGCCTTATATAGTCTAAGAAGCTAGTCAGTCGTATTGACAAAAAAAATGCCTTCAAAAGCCTTATTTAACTATACGTAGTTAATATTATGTTCCAGGTCGATTTTGTTTGGTCGCCATTTTAGTTTATCACATATTTGTCAGTTCGTATTTGGTAGTCGTAGAGAATAGTTGATTACAATTTGTATACTAATACTCAACAACGTGTTAAGTCATTAAAACATTTTATCTAAATAATAATGGCAATGCTGAAACCATTAATAGTGATCGCTATCGTCACACGTTGGAAAACTTTTTGATAGCCAAATTGGATCGATTGGGCCTGCAACACACGTTATTTCAACGGGATGGTATCACTTCACACACAGCCCGAGCTACACTTGAAATTTTTGAGAAATTTTTCCCGGCCACATAATGTCAAAAAGTGGTGATATCGACTGGTCTTCTCGATCACCTGATTTGACGGCTCCCGACTATTTTCTGTGGGGGTACTTGAAAGGAAAGGAACAATTCGAAATGAAATTACGCGAAATGTACGAGAATGTTATGAAAAATATAGTTAAAAGAACATAAAAAAAAAACAAATTTAAAAATTGTGTTTCATTTTATAGTTATTTAAAAACAACATCGCCCTGGAACATAATATTCACCTGTATTATGTAAAATGATCAGTTGAATGATGGATTTCACTATAAATAAGCTTTTGCTGATAATCTCCCAAATAATTGATGCGTGTGAAACGCGGTTAACGCTTAAAATGCTACGGTTAAAACAATAAAATTGAATGAACGCTGATTTATTTATTTCAGTAAATACGTAGATAGTCATTAATTACATAATTAATTAATTAAATAGACAATCGCAATTTGGTTCAATGTTTTCAGTTAATGAAATCACATGCAGTAAATGCTGTGAAATTTTTGCTACAAATTATATTCCACTATTTTTCTATACCAAAGGTCCATTTAAACAATGTATGGGTATTTTAAGTGAAATTGGTCAAATTTTAGACTCAGAAACTGGATAAATGTGCACTTAATTTAACAAAATATAAAACGTTTGTTAGAATTATTTAGAAAATGATTATAAAATAAAAGGAAATGTGAAATTTCAAATGCGCTAATTTAAAATTTCAGAATATTATAAAATCAATCACATTCTGTGACAAAATATTGAAATACAAATTAAGGAGAACACATTCTTATTACGAAGTTGTAATTATTCAGAACATAGGTCTGTGATATGTTAAATACTAATTTAATGTATTAATTATAAATATATACATATAAAATAGCGCAAAAACAATATTTTTCGACAAAATTGATTTTATATGTATATATTTATAATTAATACATTAAATTAGTATTTAAAATAAAATATTTTCACGTATTTTCTTCGCCACACGGATTTTGGCTCCGCATTTTATATAATTTAAACCCTGAATTCACACATAAATTTAAAATATTACAAATAGTTAAAACATCTTTCTAAAATTATCTTCTGGTTTAAACGATGTAAAACGCGGAGAGACAATTTATTTTTACTGAAATACAATGATTATATATTTGATACATATTATAAAAGAACCGAATTTAGTTTTTGTCTAACGAAACATTTTTTTCTCATCAATTTTGTAGGAATTTTTAATTTATAAAAAAATTTCATTGAAATTAAATATTTTAAAAATACTAAATATTTAAAATCATTAAAAAATGTTTGATAATGCGAATAAAAAGATAATTTATTATATGTAATTTAGATTATTGAAAATTAATATTACACAATTACCAAAAACATTGATTATTCTTTCATTCTTATTTTCCCGTCGAAAATAGGCGTAGCAATACATCAAGTTAATTACAGGGTGAAATATTTATTACCTACCCTTAATAGTATCAAGGGTGGGGGTGGGGGATGAAACAGGTGAAACCGAGGTATTAATTAAGCCTGGGACAAGCGCAGCTGTCTTAATCTTAATCACAATTGAACGAAATGTTTTCGACAGTATGCTGTTAAAAATAGTAAAAAAATCATATAATTTAATTATGAATATAATAATCATTAATTTATATTTATGTTTTTTAAAGATATGCCTCCATGGAATACATATCATATCAATGTTCTTACAATTTAAATGCAAGCTTTGCTCTTTGATATGAAAATACCTAATAATTTCCCGGATCGGTTAAGTGTTTTATTTTATACACATTGTAGTATAATTATATTTAAACGTTCTTTCAAATGTGCTTATAAATATTTAACATCAAGTTTATCTATCTTCTTCATAAAGAAAACTGATATATTATATAGTGAAGTATCAACTTCCTTTGAAATATGCGAATTAGGCGGATATGTGATTTTTCATATTCTTTAGTTCTGAAGGTTCATTTTTCAAATACATTATTAAAAAAGTCAATATTTTAATTATTTCCAAAATTTCAAATTTCTAAATACTGCGAGCAGTCTATTATTTAAATTGTGTCCTATGTAGGTACTTCTTTTGCGTATTTCCTAGGACAAATTAAAAAAACTGGTTAATATTAAAATTATAAATTCTATTATTCAAATATTAAAAGAAAAAAATTCATTCTATTACTGAAAATCGTACTAAGTTTAAATTTGTATTTTAATAATGATAATAAAAAAATAATCTATGCTATTAAAAAAACATTTAAAAGATAAACATGTACCTCGAAACTATCTTTATATCGCAATTACCATTAATTTATTATATTTTATTTTATTATATGCTAGTTATTGTAAACAATAATTTTTATTAATATACACTCCACATCTTTGCACAAGTATATGCTTTCAAGAGAAGTATAGCATTAAAAAAATATATATATATGTCAACCAATTGACCAATTATTTATTCTAAGTGAATTGATTGGTTTGTAAAATAATTCGTATATTTGCATGCGAGTTAATTCCTTCGACCCACATTTCAGTGCCATCTTTACATTTAATGTTCTTAAAAACGTTTAAGAAATAATGTGTTTTGCTATTATTTAATATATATGTACCTATAATTGAGTATATTTTATAATTTTTGTATAACCTTCAAATGAATACATTTTTAAACTGACAAAATTTTATCAAATTTATTTTTTATAACGTTTTTAACGTACTGTGTATGTGTATTTTTACTTGTAATGCCTTTGTTACTACGTAACTTTGAAAAAATTCATAAATATTATAAGCAAATTTTCCATTTAAAAATGTAAATTACGAATCCTTTATCATTATATAAAAAAAAACATTAAGCGACCCCTTTTCATCATGGACACAAAACAAGTAAAGCGCCATCTACCATAAAATATATAATTACTTAAGGGCTTCGAAAAATCCACAAGTTATAAATATATTATATTATGATTCATCCCTTTTATTTGGGGTGCATAATATAACATAGGTAGTTTAGGAAATTATTGTAGTAAAGTATTATTTAGGTAAATAAAAATTTTCTTATCAATAAATGAATATGTGTCCAATGCTTTCTTTTTGTAGGCAAATTTTAAAGGTAACTGATACATTACATAGGAATAAAGTGTCAATATTCTCATTATACACATTAGATGAATACATATTGTGTCCTTTTTATTTTTCACTTCAACTGTTAGAAATTTCAAAGTTCCATAATTTTACAATTTCATATCAGAAATGTAAATCAAATTAATCAAGATTTATATATTTATTTGAAACAGGCAGGCTAACCCTTAAATATAATATAATATAAAATCAAGTACATTCATAAAGATAAATATAATGTCTTAGTGCGAGCTAACCCCTATATATAATATTACCTTAATACGTAATAGACTTAAATCCGTGATGTATTTAATTAAAAATATATGTAGTAATTAATGAGAAACTCAGTATTAAAGTTGAGTAAACGAAGGCGCAAACTGTATAATTACATTAAATATATCCCACAGCTTAAGGTATAACGATGTTATTTACTACCCCTGTGTGCTAAATTGCTAGCCTTATAATTCGCGTTACTAGTTTGCATCACTGGGTACCCGCGTCACGCGAGTGCGGAGCGTGGCCGCTACACTGCGGCGCGGCGCGGCGCGGCGCTAGCAAGCGTGGAGTGGTTTACAAATCATGAAGTTACCTACCTACTATATTTCGAACCAGACACACAAAATAAATTTAACCATATTTATTCGAGAGATAATTTGTAATACGTATCTTTTTGATTGATGCATTTGTTTTAATTATCATGGAAGAATGTTCTGAAAAATTATAGCTTTACTTAAGGTGTGATTTTATTTAAATTAGTATGATTAGTTATGTCCATTTTGTTCCGTCATATGAAGGAAGCCCCAAAGTGTCTCACCCTATTCCGGAATCGTTTTGAGAGTTATTTACTCTTGTTTCGATTCCACTGAACAAAGCAACGCGTGCAATATTTTACAAAATCTTAAAGCTTGTTTTTGGACTATATATTTAAAGCAGTTAGTTAAGTTCCATCAGTTACTTAAACCATATGGCTTTTTTTCAAATTAACATTTTTTTCCTTCTCTTTAATATTACAATTAGTCAATATTAATTTTTTTTTATTACATTCAGTTATTAACATCTTATTACCATCATAGGTTGGCTAAGGTATCATCGTACCAGAGCCATACCTGTACAATTCGACGTGAGACTCGTTATCACATTAAATTTAGAGGGCAGCTAGAGAGAAGCTATAGAAACCATGCACCCCCAAAAGGGGAGGGTACATATCACATTTATGTGTTGCAGTATCAGAACTCGGTCACAGTCCGGCAGAAATTCATTATGTTCAGGTCGCAAGAGTGCGAGGTAAAGTCACTGGAATGCTCCGTAGAATGCTCTAGTCACTATTCTTACCGGCATCGTCCATCCCAACAACCCCCTAACGGGAGACCCACACCCTAATAAATACCCGGAAATGTCCGAGATTCGTTTCATTTCTTAATAAGTTATCGTTTCGAGAGATAAGATGAATCCGGGGAATCACAGTCCCAGAGGATGTGGTCCGGCGTCTGCCTCACCTGAGCGCAAACACACTACGGGTTACGGACGAGTCCTAAGTCGAAGAGTTCCGTTAATAAAATAGACAGTTCTCCATCAGATTAATCTAGCAGGTTTTATTCAAAGCTTTTTGTGAAAAATTATAATTAAAACGATCGATGTCCCCATTACGCATGTGTCATCTATCTGTCAATCTACATATGATAATATAGTGAATAATTAACAAATTAGGATCAAATATAGAGCTGTCTGTAGCATATTCAAAAGAATTAAGAAAGGATCGCTGAGATTGTTTAGTTATATGGAACGAAGAGCGAGGAGAGGATAGTAAAGAATATATATGAAGCAAGTGTTGAAGCCAACAGGAAAAGAAGGCGCCAGTTAAAGACCTGGCTTTATCATATAAACCAAATATTAGAGAAGAGCCTCGTAAAAACCTTCAACATTAAAATCGTGTGCATGTGAATATGCATGAAAGTGAACGATGTGTCATGATAGAAGAGTATGGCGTTCTATCAAATAGAGTGGATGGATATAAATGAAACAATGTTATAACTCTACTCGAGTAGTGCTAATAAACTCAAGTAGAGTTATAACATTGTTTCATTTATATTCATCCATTATGATGAAACTCTACAGAGTTAACGCCGATTCAATCAATAATTTAAAAAAATAGATGTTTTATTAATAAGGTAACGGAGGATGAGGCTGGAATCTGACGATATTGTATAGTGTTACTATGGCCTAATTGATTAATGCTATGTAATTTTATCTTTAGATAGATTTTTTCTGTGTATCTTTGTAACCTGTTAATCTAATTTATTTTAAATGAAATACAGTCTCAATAGTTTTTTTTTATTATAAAATAGCTAATTTTAAAAAAAGTGGTATCTGAAAGCTGGTATAATTAAAAAATTTCTGGATTTTTTTTTGCCATCTTGAAGAAGTCGTGATAGTTAGTTAATGTTCCTCACGAGAATAGTATAAATGCGATTGTTCAATCAAACGGTATTATTATATAAACAGAATAGTACTTTCATGAATAGCTTGGATAATATCCAAAATGTATTAAAAACGAAATAAGTACGACAATAATATTTCGTTCGTTGTTTTGCAAAAACGTCGATCGACGATTTAATTTTTCCATATCATACACTGCATAATAATATTAACTGCGCTCACTTACTATCCTCGATAAATTTTAATGTGTATGTTTATCATTCGACATACACACCACTTTTCATACCAAAAATTTATAAAATTATAGCCGTTATGAATTTGTCAATCGTGCTACATTTACGTGCAAAAAATATACATTTTGATAATATGATGACATTCTTTTATAATACAAAAACAAAAATTTTGTTAAATTTATTCCTCACTTCAACAAGTTGATCTCGCATTAACATAAATTCATCTAAATATATTTTCGATCATGTACGCACACGCTATAAACTCGTTTAATTAATTTATATTATATGTTAATAATATATGATAACAAAAAACCGTAAGAAAAATTAAATGTATCATTTAGCAAACGTATATACATCAAATTTGGATTTTTTTATTGACTGTCGTAGCTTAATTTATTAAGGCTCTCTTAACCGATAAGAGAACGTTCTAGGTTTCTGGTAATAACTACATTTTATTTCAACATACAGGGTGTAACAGACCTAGTCCATAATACTTCATAGGTGGATACCTAATTAAATTACGGGTTGAAAATATTTAAGGCATATGTACCTAATCTTAACCATGTCAGAGATATGACTGTAATTATGCGATTATTTCGATTAATTGAAATATTTTATTGATTTCAAATTATATGTTAAGTACAAAAAATAAAAGGTTATCGAATTTCAAGCAGCTAAACTATTTTTGTTAGATTTCTGAAGCAAAGATATAGATTAATAATTGTACAATTTCGCAAATATTTGTTTCGAAGTTTGTAGACTTCAAGTTTAATACGGTTTTGTAAATATTTCACACAATAATATTTTCTGGAACAGTGCAAAATTTTCACATATTCCTTGAACATTTTCGACTCGTAATTTAGTCAGGTATAGGTGTATAGGTAGATTTTTTATGGTGCTTTACCTAAAATTTGTTTTAATTTTCATCGTAATTTCGCAAATAAGATTTCATTTAATACATTTTAATAAGATATTATGTAATGTACATTATTCTAACATGACACTGTAAATATGCTTCTACAAATTCAATTAATTTATATTATATTGATTATTCTGCAATATTCAGCGATATTAAATGAATGTGAAAGAATTATTCCGTAATAATTGGGAGTGAAATTGATGAATTATTCTAATATTTATTTCACCTTTACTAGAGTTTATCTAAGCTGGGGCAATCTTAATTATAAAGTTCTACTAATAAAATGTAATATAACATTTAACAGTTTTCTCAAACGTTTGAATTCGTAAGTACCGTATCGTGGACAGTAACATAATTGATATTTTGCAATTTATATTCAATGAATCCTTAAGTCTTACTCAAATATTCTTCATTATTCAACTCACGCGTACTTTTAAATATCTCAATCTTGAAGCTTTGATATATTTCGCATCCACCCCTGAACTACGAGTGTACGCTAAGGGTCCGTCCTGCGACGAGGGGTAGACGCTAGCCCTCTACGCTGCTGCTAGGCTACGCCACCTGAGTTATTTGTGGGTCCAGGCAGGCTGAACCATGCGGACGTCGGTAAATTCGGAGGTAAACGTCGCAATAAGAATTATAGCCTCGCCAGCAGGATGGATAACGGACGGGATAAGGGATGGAAAGATCTCGAGGGAGGGGCAGTTTGAATAAGTTAATACATATTTTAACCCTATTTTAAAATTAAAACATTATTCTATGGAGAAAAGATATTTCAAAAACAATAATGCGGTGGCACTTGCAGGAATAAAAATTAATAGAACATTGAAGGCTGCTAAGATTATATTAGAAATAAACGTATAAGTATTAAAGCAAAATATTTTTAAAAATAAAAGTGTACGCGCTCCACACATATGTTTCCAGTATTTCATTTTATTTACTATTACTCTTAAACATTATGAAAAACTAAAATCTTTATCCTAATTCCATTAAAAGTATCTTAGCTAAATGGTTTACGATAATGTTAAATTAATACTAATAAATCTGAACTTAATGAGTTAACTAATCATTTGTTCCTCAACACAGGTAAAACATATATCTCTTAACTAATGCAATACCACAAAAATGTCGTCAGAGGCTAATAACACGCATAGTGCCACCAATGACATGAATATTTATGCATTGGAAATTAACATTTGGCTCCCAAATTATACAAAATATTACCAACGCTGTAAACCCAATTTTTATTCATCTAACACTTTACTGTAATGTGCACTTTAACTTTGTAATGATAATTGTCTCCTTTTTAAATGCTTTTACAGGAATTAATTTTTGTACTGAGAGTTTATATTTCTGTTATTACTGTTAAAACGAAAATTAAAATATATATATATGTTTATATTGTACTAAACAGTCAAACAAAACTTATTCTTTTAAAAATACGGGTATGCTTTCATTATATAATTTTACTGTTTTTGTAATAAAAATACAGAACTACTACTTTCTTAAACAAATACTAATTAGTAATTGTGAATTCAAGAGCTTGCTTAATGATGGAGATTTTTTAAATCTATTTTCTCTTATTTATACATTTATTTTTAGAAAAGTTTGCAAGTATTTTAAAGAAAATTGTTGGGGGTAGCAATATATGTTTATATAGAATAGAGTTCATCAAATTTCTAAAAAAACAGAATGATTTTTTTTTTAAATAATAACAATGTTATTAAGAAGAACACATTCTTATTGTGAAGTTGTAATTATTCAGAACATAGGTCTGTTATATTAATTAATTAATTAATACATTTAATATGTATTTAATATAACAATGTTATTCAGATTTAAACTAAAATTATTTAAATAAGTACAAAAAATTTAAAACAATGTGCATTTGAAAACATTCTAACGATTTAAAATAAATAAATCTTGCAGAAGACAAAATAACATATTTTAAAATCATAAAATTTATTGCAATGATGGATACTTGTCACCGGTATTAAATGAAAATAAAGAAATCTTGCATGGGGAATAAAAATTAACATCATTATTTATTTTACCGAAGCTTTCACATTGAGCTTTGTCAGCTGAGAGCTAACTCCTGCCGCGAAGTCAACAGGTCGTGTCACTGTCTTGGTGTTCACTTTTACGGATCATCTGGCATGAGGCTCCATACCGATCCATCATTTCCTCTTTCACCCCTCCTCGACAACCCTCAAGCGTCGCCCTTGCACGAGGGTTACTCACGCGAGCTTAATTCACCACGTGAAGCTTTTCCAAATGTTATCTTTCGCGTCAAATGTCATTTTTAATTTTAGTTTACTTTAATTTTTCAATTATTTATCAACGTTATAATGGTTTAGATACATTTATATGTTTTTTATAATAATAGCAGATTATTGAATCATTTTTAATAGATGAGGGATATTATAAATATTTGCAAAGAACATAAAAACGAATATTAAATAATAAAAATAACACAAGGGATGACTCAACAAACAACGATCGAACAATGTGTACGATGAGAGAACGATAAAATGTGATGTGCCACATTTTTTTTTTTTAAAAATCAATAAAGACTTCACTCAAATTCACTCAAAGGTATTTGAGATTCTGTAAAAATAAGGTAGATGGCTCTGTCAAATGATGGAACGATTAAATGTATTGATATCAAAAAGGTAACAGATAAGGTCGAAAAATTGTCGCTAAAAATAATGTCGCTGTAGCTTAGTTGGATAAAGCACCTCCCCCGGTTAGGGAAGAGATCCAGGTTCGAATCCCGGTGGCGCAACAACAATATTTTTCGATAAAATTGATTTTATTTGTAAATCTTTATAATTAATATATTTAATTCATATTTACAATAAAGACTTATTAAACATCTTGAAAAATAAAGACCACCCTAAAATATAAAGTGAAAGAACACATTCTCATTGAATTATTGGTTTCCTTTGTTGTATTTTATTTTTATTTAAATGTTGTTAATTAAACACTGTTAATTACTATGTGAAGGGCAATTCACGCCCTAAATCTGTTCTGCAGTTTGGCAAATATTAAAAATTATAATACATATGTATGTTGTTGCGTAAAAGCATAGATGCCGGAAGAAACAGGATATTCGGAAGGAAGTTCCACTCACCACAGTCCCGTTCTTCTGGCACTTCCAAGGTGAACTGTAACTTTAGGTTTTTTAACACTATCTTCGTTCAGTGTCTTGAATCCTTCAGATTGCACAGGACAGACACTTAGACACACGTCTCACTCGTTTGTTATACGGCGAAATTTACTTGTTACCGCACCGGTTCAGGATCGCCGATTGACTGACTCGGTGGCAGGTGAGGAAGGGAGGTGAGGTAGAAGGCACAGTACATTACATCACAGTACATAAATATATGTCCCAAACATATGTAATATGTTGAAATAATTTTTTTTTTTTTTTAAACAAACAATCAAAGTGCGCCTTCATTCCAAAAATGTTATCGAATACATCATGTTACCAAGATGTTGGCCTAGTGATCTAGTGGTCGGGTGTTCGCGCCTCGTTCCAGTACACCAGCAAGTTAGTCCTATTTTCATAGCACAAGCGTTTAGCTTAGTTTGAAAATTGTAAGAATATTGATGTGACATGTATTCCGTGTACGCATCTCTATTTTTAAAATAAGGTCAAACCATTACTGTCTCCACTGTCATTATCAGCGTCGATGGCCCTGAATGCATTTTGCATATAATATCAAACATCAAAAAGCCGTGAGAACGCACCCAGTACGGACGTCGGGTGCCAATACTAATTCGCCCGCAACCGTACCGTTGCTTTTTGTAAATAAAGTCATGATAGCAAACGTACGATGAGTGGATAGGGTACAAGAAGAAGAAGAATAATTTAAATAACTCTTTAAATGATATCTTATTATAGCGATGTGATTACTTTGATATAAATAAATAATTATACTTTTAAAATTAGCAATATTAACTTTGTGGTTAAAATTCATATTTTTATTTATTATCTTTGTTTTATTAACCACTAAATTGAGTTTAAACACATCTACCGGTTTCGAAAAATACCATTTTCTTCTTCAGGATGTCATAACTAACTAAAACATATACTATTGTTACTTTGCCAGAATCTATTTTTAAAAAATCTATTTAAAAAAATAAAAAAATTTTTAGTACCTAACTCAAATCATTACTTAATACAAATTTACTCGAATAATTTTTAGAATGGGACTCGTAGTTAAATTTAGTTGGTTGTTTATAATTTTTTGATTAGTTTTACACGCTTTATTTATCTCCAACGATTCCAAATTATTTAATTTGTGACCAACACCGTTTATATGCAAAATTGACAATCCCATTTTTTTATCAAAACCATGACCATTTTCTATCAAATGATTAGTAAATTCTGAAAACTCACTATTGTTCAAACATCTGAAATGCTCCCTTACTCTTATATTAAAATTATATTTTAAATTGTATTTTTCGAAACCGCTAGATGTATTTAAACTCAATTTAGTGGTTAATAAAACAAAGATAATAAATAAAAATATAAATAAATAATTGTTATGTTACAGAGGCATCTGAAATATTATAATATTGACCGTTATTCCCACTGTCATCACGACTGCGGCTACGCCCCCATCCGATGGTTGATTTTTTTCATATTTTATTTTATGAAACAGTTAATATGCGTCGGTTCTGATAAAGGTATAATAGTATCGAAACTGGTCGACGCTAAATTAATCAAAGTGGTTTATATAAAGTTTACTATTTAAAATAATAATCATTATATCCAATCTCAAGGTTAACGCTGTAAACGTCCAAAACGTATGCAATTATTGTTTAAATAATTACGTAACACCGATAAAAAGTAACTTTTGCGAGTGTTCTGTTGAAAAATTAGATAAAGGTCGGTCACTGGGAGAGAATGGTTAACCCGAACCTTAAAAAAAATATTTACACAAATGGTACACGTAAAACACACAGAAATTTAAGCAGTCACCCACATTAAAGATTAATACTAAAGTTAAGAATGCTGAATTCGTATTTAACTATTATAATTTATTATAATATTATGAAACCCCCACAGCTTTTTGATATGAGCTGTCGGTCATTGGAGCGATGAAAGTGTTCGGGATAATGACTTCGATCAGATTTAGCCACTATTTTAGAAATGTGTTATATTTAATTATTTAAGAAAAACACATTATTATTGTGAAGTTGCAGTTTTTTCAGAACGTGTGTGGTGTAATCGATTAACGCATTTCCTCGGATAGGAAAGGATCCAGGTTCGAATCGCGGTAGCAACAAAAATGTTTTTTCGATAAATTGAATTTTCCTGTATATCTTACTAATTTATACATTCAATTTGTATTATTCTATTTATTCGACTGTCAAAAATGCTATCTACAATGTCACCACTAAATAATAGTTTGATTCATAAATGTGTTCCATTATTATGAAAGAGATTACTATTTATTCTGACAGTTACTTAATTTTGGCCACTCCTTTATTTTCCAACAGCAGATAGTCGGGTGTTCGTTAGTTGCGATGGAGTATTTTTTTTGTAAACATTGTTCATCCACAATTGTCATAACCGACCGATACCAACCCCAACGTGCCCGCAACCATCCGGAGGCCATCCCTTATGCACCACTCCTCTTACGGCTGCCTTCCCGTCATATTTTTCTAACTGTGCTTCAAGCATCAATAAACTTCTATTTACTGTAAATAGTTTATATTTTAAAGAAAACACATCATTATTTGTGAAGTTGTAATTTTTTCAGAACATAGTTCTGTGATATTTTAATACAAATTAAATGCATTAGAAACATATACATACAGATAAACTCAATTTATCGAAAAAATAGTATAGCTGCCACCGGATTTTGAACGAGGATCTCTTCCTATCCGGAGAAGTATGATATCCAATTACACAATGTCATATAATATATTTCATACGTAAGATGTATCAATTTGTGCAACATATAAGTTCGAAAATTTGTCGACAATTTACGAGTCTGACGTGGTATAATTGGATAACGCACTTCCCCGGATAGGAAGAGATCCTGGTTCAAATCCCAATGGTAGCTAAAATATTTTTTCAATAAATTAAGTTTATCAGTATGTATAGCTTTCTACTTGATGCATTTAATGTATTTTTGTATGTATTATCTTTTGTTCATCCTGCTCTGGCCACATAACTACACACACAATCCGCGACCATATTCGAAAGAACACGTGAGCGCTGGGTATAATACAATCTATAACCTTCTGGTTGTTACAAACTATATATGGATTCATAACTTATCATAACATTCAATCATAACTACATCTATTCAATTCGTCTAAGATTCAAAATCTAAAATGGAAGATTCAAAAGTGCATCATTGAGACGTAATCGACGTAACCTAATTTTTTTTTTTAATATTACGTGGTTGATTTTCCAACACCCGTTTCACTCTCCGTACCTTTTGCTTCAATAAATCTCTACCTACTGAATGGAAAAACTCTCCAAAATAGCTCACAGGTTCATAACATTGTCAATACTATTTTGTTATAAAAATCTTCATAATTCTGCAAAGAAAGAAATAATGCATTACCATCTAAATCAATATTCATAAAACCAAAAAAGTGGTACAAAACGACAGCGAAAAATACCAAAGAATTTAATCTGAATATAAGTAAAACATAACATATTTTTGACTCTACCAAATATTCGGAAACGAGATGGCTTCATTATTTACAAGACCACATTATCAAAAAATGTGAATAAATATAACGTTTTTTAATTAATACAAATTTTTACAGGAAAATTCAATTTATCGAAAAAATATTTTTGTTGCTTGCGGGATTCGGACCTGGATCCTTTCTTATCCGGGGAAATACATTAACCGGTTATACTACACCAACATAGTAAGTTGACGATAAATTTTCGAACTTAGATGCTGTAATTCTTTCAAATTGATACATCTATAATTCTAAATTTAAAATCCCTGATAGGAAAGGATCCAGGTTCGAGTCCCGGTAACAACAATTTTTTTTTTCGATAAATTGAATTTTACTTTAGGATATCTAAATAATATACAATTTAATTTTTATTAGTTAACTAATAATTCATTCCTCAAATCAGGTAAAGCATATAACTCTTAACCTAATGCAATAGCACAAACATATCGTCAGTGCTTATAGTACAACCAATGAAATGTATATTTAGGCAATGGAAATTATCATTTGGCTGCCAAATTATACAAAATATTACCAACGCTTTAAACCAGATTCTACTTTTTTCATGTTTTAATTTGTATTAAAATACCACAGAGCTATATTCACAAAAACTGCAACTTCACAATAATACTGTGTTAACTGTTTAATATATATTTTTTTAAATGTAAAAGTCTTTCATTATTACAATATCTATTTTTTCAGTACAGTTCTTTAAAACTGTTCTCAGAAAACATTTCCGAACTAAATTCGTTTCGAAACATTGTATTAGCTTAAAATTACATTTTCACTGTGCTACGCAATTCTCCGGTTAAAACTGAGATTAAATCTAACGGAAGCTCTGACACGCAACATTGATGAATTAATACAGGTCAAGATTAAAGTCGGCATTCAATATATACATAGATGGCGTTATGACAGCTGTCTGTTACAGACATATTTTCCTTAGGATATGTGAAATACAGCCTGGAAATACACTTAAAACTGAAAAACATGTTTGGTAATATATTTTTAAATATATTTTCTAAATTTTAAAAACATTACCTCTGATTTAGTAGAGAAAGGATAAAATCTTAATATCGTAATATACTCGTTATGGCATAGGCTCATAAATTGTATTGTACTCATTCAAACGTGTAAGCCAAATTCATACTATTCGCTTCGAAACGTCGAGGACTGTCACGTGATTAGACTTCGTTGACCATAGGACCCACGCACTTTTTAACTTATGTGATAGTTTTTAATATCTCGTTTACGCTTGTGGAGCAATCAGCAACACCACCGACGGTCCGTGAACGCACCCTGCACACACATAAGTGCACATTTGGCTCTCATCAACCGCAAAAACACACCGGTACCGACCAAATAATAGACAATAATAATACGCGCCGGCGGCCGCCTGGGAAGCCAGCCCCTACGCGCCACTTCTCTCACGGTCGTCTTCCTGACAATATCACGTTTTACTATATATACTCTAATTTTAGCTATGCAACGATCATCAATAAATGTTTGTTAACTGTAAATAGTCCATCAGGTTCAACCTGTTCATACTCCGCATTCAATAGAACAAATGAGTGCGGAGTGTAATTTATTAGACTCACCAGGCACTCGCACCTTCTTATTCTTAACATATACTTATAAAAATCAATTATAACCACACACTCACACTTATCCCTAAACTCTCATCATTTTCAATTAATTTATATTTTTTAATATTTGTAATTTCTCAATCATAAAAAAATATATTTTATTCCCCAAAATGTAAAATGTTTTTATATTGTACTTAATGTAATACTAAGATAATAATAAATATTAGGGCATTTAATCATAATCTGTATTTTTTTAAATAATATACCATAAATGGTATATTTGTATAATAAATAAATTAAGTACATACGAGAAAAGCATCAAAAATAAAAGAAAACATTCATTTGAAAGAAAGAAATGTATATAATAATTATTAAGGAGAACACATTCTTATTGTGAAGTTATAATTATCCAGAACATCTGTGAATATCTGTGATGTTTTAAATACAAATTAAATGTATTAATTAGAATTTTATCGAAAAATATATCCCGGTAGCAACGATAATGTTTTTGATAAAATTGATTTTATATGTATATCTTTATAATGAATACATTGAATTAGTATGTACATATATAATAATTGTCAAACAAATCTGTAAAGTATTCGTCAAAATTAAGTATTTCATAACCTGATCAACCAGAACGTATATTAGCTACACATCATTTATTCAGATCCTACGTTAGTATTTCTAGGAATGTTGATTATATTTGTTCCATCAGCTTCAGTTAAAATTGCCAAATGAAGAAAATATCAAACGAAAAGTTATTATTCTTTAATGTACAAATAAATGAAAGAGAAAAAAATAAATGTTTGTACTCATAATCACTTCAAAGCTTAACGGTAATAACAAACAATGATTGCTTTACAATTGTCAAAAATATGTTTATGAAAAAAATTCATTCTTTTGTTAGGAATTCGATCGATTCATTGTTGACATATAAACTGACATTATTTATTTTCTTTACTGATAACGTAAGTTACTTTTGTAAGACGAAGGGTGCGGCGGTCAATTAGCGATACAATTTCATCCCTTTTCGCCCAACCCTTTGCCCTTGACCCTCGAGGTTTCAAATGGCAACAGCAAAGTAAAATTGCTTAAAATATTAGTCACTACTGAGAAATTTTTAATATAATTTGTATCGCACTAATGACGAATCTAAACGAATTATTAAAACTACTAAGCTTTTTCTTAATTCTTATGTTTGATTTACTATTAGAGAAATTATGTTATTTCTAATCTAATATTTTAAATTCCAATCATGTACATATATTATTTGTAATGTTAATGATAACGGTAATTTTTTTTCTAAATGCATGTAATTATTACTTTATGACATAAATATTGGTAAACCTACATGTAAAAAGTATTTCATACGTAATTTTATTTAAAAGCACCGTAAAAAAGTATATGTGCTAAATTGTACTGACATTGTATAAATATTATTACTTAGTTTTTTTTAATATAATTATTTTATTATTAAAACACTTATTAGCATTTACAGCTTATTATTAAATAATTAATTACTAAGAAATTCTAATATAACAGTATGAAAACGAGCACAGAGACTTTGTATTGTTTATACAGTGACCTTGTTATTAAAATAATTGAAATATTTTTTAGGAGAACACATTCTTATTGTGAAGTTGTAATTATTCAGAACAGACGGTCTGTGATATTTTAAATATGAATTAAATATATTAATTAGAAAGATATACATATAAAATCAATTTTATCGAAAAATATTGTTGTTGCGTCACCGGGATTCGAACCTGGATCTCTTTCCTAACCAGGGAAGGTGCATTATCCAACTATGCCACAGCATATATACTAAATATCACAGACCTATGTTCTGAATAATTACAACTTCACAATAAGAATGTGTTCACCTAAATAATAAAGTTGTATCAATGTGTCCAAAATTTAATAAAAATGAATTGATAATTCTGGCGTCTGCTATCAGTTTACTCAAAGGTATTTGAGATTCTGTAAAAATAATGTAGATGGCTCTGTCAAATAATGGAACGATTAAATGTATTAATATCAAAGAGGTAACATATAGGTTCGAAAATTGTCGCTAAAAATATCCCGGTGGCGCAACAACAATATTTTTCGATACAATTGATTATATATATATATCTTTCTAACTAATATATTTAATTCATATTTGAAATATTTTTATTTCATCATACGTACTATCCCGCATATTTCATAGTGTAGGTATATAATACCACACAATCCTGACTTATGTCTTTCGCGATTCTAAATCCATGCGAATTCTCGAACATATCAATTTTTAAGTCTCCTGGGGAGCCAAGATAGCAGTTATTTTGCTCGGTCCTTAATTTTCCCTCCTATCCATACAAATTTCTCGTACATTCAACAAATATTGGCTCATTATATCATATAATCTTTTACTGATATTATTTCTGCATTTTATTCAAATAAAATGTAATGTTACTGTATTTGTATATATTTATTTAGACTCTCTCTCTTTGTCTCTCTCTTGACCGAGCGTAATGCTATTCTAGTCTGCATTAACATTAGTCTGCTTGCTTTCACCCTTCGCGATCCCGAGCCCTGTTTAGTGCGATGTGTAGCGAGGCTTCGGTCATGTCTCATACTTGATCTGTCCACACTTGTTGGAGATGGCAATCTCTCGCCCTCCGTCTTTGTACGAGGGCAAGTCAAAAATGATCTACATTTATCGTTCTACAATTTATTTACACAAAGGTAGGGGTTCAACATGTACATTGTGGATAATTTGATGGGCCGGACCATGAGTGATGTTCAAAGAAGACGCTACCTCACCGATGGTAACTCGCTTATTCGCTAGAACCATCTCGTCGCCCGTGGTGGAGGTTGACGAGCGTCCTGCTCCATCTTCGTGCGTCACACTTGTCCGGCTACTTTTAAACTTCTCGATCCATAAAAAAAACACTTCTACATGATAAAGCACTGTCCCCGTATTGTGATAAAAGTCAACGATAAATTTCACCTTCTTTCACACCCTCCGATCAGAGAAATCGGATCACTACTCGTTATTCCTCCTCATTGCAAACTGCTAGCAGAGCGGATATGATAACACTGTAATAGCCAGAACCAGCAGCTCTCAGACTTGCTTCACAAATACACTTACTAGCTACTTTTTTATTCACAAGTATACCATTTCAATCATAGCTTTTTAAATATTGCAAATAAAATAGTATTTTTATTTTTAGTTAGTATTTGGACTCTTTTAAATTGCAATAAAAATTTTATCAGCTATTTATATTTTCATTTAAATGAATTATCAGAAATAAATATTTACATAATATTATACTTATATATGAATAGATATTGATATATGATAAGGTTTTTATATATACATAGAAGAATTGTGTTTTTAAAAATTAAATACACTTACCAAATTACAAAAAAATGCCATTTCTGCATCATCCTATGGGAGTATAAAAAAGGTTCACGCTCTTAAATAAAACTACAAAGTAAAAGGTGCAAAATTATAAACTATTATTTCTTAATTACCGTATAAGCTGATCTAGTGTGTAGAAAAACACGAAAATTACATGTTAACTTTTGTTAACTGAAACCTACCGTGTTTTCTGTTTAACCCGGTGGCGGACATGTTTAATTCATGCGGCGTAAGTATGTTTGGGGTATATTTAGAACAATAGCAATTAAGAAGTACATAGCGATCGCGTGTTTGTACCCCTCGTTCTCCGGTATTCCGTGCAAGCTGGAAGAGTCGAACCCGGGTTTTCATGTTTATACACTTTGAATAATAATTTTCCTATTTATTTTTTTTGCATTTACTTATCACTGTTTATTGTTGCCAGTATGCCTTTCATATTTAAAAAATGTACCTTTATTATTTTATTCTCTTAAATTCAGTCATAGAACGCTACGTTTTTAAATCAAAATATCGGGACTTACAACTGGTGGGAATAGATCACATGGATTATATTATTTGTTGGTTGTGATCGGTTGAAGCACCCGAATTGGATTAAGAAAAGTATACTGGCAGAAGGGATCTAGCGTACCTTGATCTCGGTCCTGGGCTGGACGCCGAATTATACCTTCCTTGACTCGCACTGTCTCGATGACGAAGGAGGTCTCGCTGCACTTTACGGTATCTGATGCTGTCGAAAGCGATTTTTCGGTTCAAATAACTCACGTACAGCGATACTCCCGGCGGAAACAAGCATGTGAACACCTCGTCGATCGAGTTGTACTCCTCACCGTCCGCCAGGTCGAATGTGACCTGGTGAAAGGTCAACCAGACAAGGACGAGGTATACATCATAACGGAAGTATTGGAATGAAGGATACAGGTAACATTCGACTTGCGTCAACAACTACATTATACTAAATGTAGGTCACATAATGAATGTTTAAAATCTATTTTTATTAGAATTCCAGTTATATATTAGTTAAGTATTCCGTATTTTTTAACATTTAATATCGTTTATAAGAAAATTTTGGATATATTTAGTGTCTACCAGTGTGAAAATTTTAGTTTTTATCATGCATTGTATAACTGGATCAACATATTTACAATGACAAGTATACTTATTACAAGCTACTTCCTTCAAATATATCTGATTTATTAATTAACAATGCAAATATTTAATAACATCTACAATATTGTTATAATTTTTGATATTGCGGGGGTATCGCAAGAACGCATGAACGATTTGCAATAAAATTATTATAACATTATTTATAAATATGTGGAGTTCTTTAAAACATGTACAGTGGAATCCCGATTTTACGTGATCGGAATTCACGTTTTTCCTTCATTTGCGTGTTATTTCTGCAGTCCCGTATCATTTTAGTACATTACAAACCTTATTTTACCTTTGCCTTTCCCGCGATTTATGTCTTAAATTTATTGAAAATCGTTCGGCCAATTCATTATTTGCCGTAGAGCCAAGAGTGTGTTGGTCATTTTCTTGTCGTATATACGCATTTTTCATTCTCATACCTACGTAATTGTTTTCTCGTTTTATTATTTTTTACAAGCTGGAATCAGCAAGAAAATTGCGTAAAAGATAGTATAGACAACATTGATGGCTGGGATAAATAAATAATAACCGACTTACTTAGACGTTGATTCCAAAGTAATAACATGGAAAATAATGAAATAGTGGACAGTCGCATACAGGAAAACTTGACAGTAGAAGAATCTCCCTACAAAGAAGAAATGTCTGCTCATCCCATAAACCTAGTTCCTACAAAGGACGATGCCACGACGTATATTGAAGACCTCAAAGCATAGTTTACTAGTATTAGCAATGTACCACCGGAAACATTTAATTTAATTTATAATATTGAAAGACCTATTTAAAAACAACAGAAAAACGTGCAGCAAAAAACATTGTTAGATTTTTTAAATAAAAAATAAATAATCTTTTTTTTTCAAATACCCTCAATTTACAACTTCCCTCTGTTTACATTTGTTTTTGTTGATCCCTTCAAAAACTTAAACTCGGGGTTCCACTGTACTTTTATTTAGTTATTTGTGATTCTGAAACAGTTATTCAAAGGAATAATAAATTCATAATACATTTCATGATATTAATATAAAAATGTAAAGATCAAATGAATATTGATTGTATAATGACATTAACACGGTAAATGAGTTGAATATATTCTCCGATTCATTACTAAGCTACAAAAAAATTTCACACGACACTCTTTCTTGAAACTATGTTTGTATTATTTGTTGGTGCTAAATATTTATTTATACGTATATTTCTGCGCATTATGCTTTCATGTATATATTTTATTGATCATATCATTTTGTAATGCGGTATGTTCAAACATGTACTTAAAATTTTATTTTTTGTATGAGTAATGTATCTATAAAACTTTCTGGATGGATGTTTTATCTAACTATATATGTATTCAGTCTCTCTCTTTCACATGTAATTTTAATTTATATTCCATCTCCCTCTTTATGTATATATATAAGTGCACTCTTATTGTATTTATGATTAGTTTTAAATACGCCCTGATGAGGCTTGAGATAAGCGAAACCGATTGAGGTATAATAAATTTCGTCGTTTCATACAAAGTGATTGTATTTTATTTAATCTAATATGTCAAACCGCAAAGTGATTGCTTTCTATGAAAATATTATTTATTTTATATCTTTGTCATGTCATCAAATTGGTGTTTCACTATACAATATAAAATAAAAATAAAAATGAAATATGAATATCGCGTTTTCTGATTAGGAATCAGTATACAGTTTACAGTTGGATACGGCACAGTAAAGCTTGGAGGTCGTATGTTTTACAAATCATTTATTAATGTTTTAATTCTCCGTTATATTCATGTCACCACGCATTATGCACTGTTCATTTTCATGTTTGGTCGCGTTGTGTAACAAACGACACATTTGTGGTGGTATTAAAATCATTAGCGCGAATAAAATTTGGCCCGTGGTCACAATTTCGACGCGGTCAATGTTGCCCCTCGGTAAATTTTACCCCGTTCGGTTAACCGCATTACGCTCTATCGAGTGTTGCTACACTTGTCGAAGGGTTAAAACGGAATTGACGTATGTACATTATGGGGTACAAATTAGATTACGTTTCGGTCACTGAGGGTTTGTCTTGTGAATGAAACACAGTTTGGTGGCCTATTTTATGAAAAAATTAGTGCCTAACAAAATGCTTTGATTGATCTGTATTGTGCGTTTAGTATAATTGTATTGAATGTTTAATACGGGCCGATTTTGTTTGACCACCGTTATTATTTGGCAGATATTTGTCAGTTCGCATTCGGAAGTCGTAGAGAATAGTTCATTACAATTAATTATGAAGCATATAACGCCTCAACAATGTTGAAGTTATTAAAACATTTTATCTAAATAATAATGGCAATGCTGTAACCATTAATGGTGATCGCTATCGTCACATATTGGAAAACTTATTTGTGATCGAATTGAGTGCAATACGATACAACAATATATGTAGTTTCAACGGGACGGTCCCACCTCACACACAGCCTGATTTCCCAGATTTTAAAATTTTTCCCGGCCACATAATATCAAAAAGTGGTGATATCGACTGGCCTCCTCGACCACCTGATTTGACAGCTCCCGACTATTTTCTGTTGGGGCACTTGAAAGTAATGGTTTACGCCATTAAGCCAACGAAAATTTCGATGATACAGGATAACATTCAAAATGAAATTGCTAAAATAACACGCGAAGTGTACGGGAATGTTATGAAAATATACATAGTTAAAAGAGTACAAATTTGTGACGCTGCTAAAGGCAGCCAGTTGGCCTATGTTTTATTTATACTTTTAAAAATAGCAATATTAACTTTGTGGTTAAAATTCGTATTTTTATTTATTATCTTTGTTTTATTAACCACTAAATTGAGTTTAAATACATCTACCGGTTTCGAAAAATACCATTTTCTTCTTCAGAATCTCATTACAAACTAAAACATATATTATTATTTCTTTTTCAGAATCTATTTTAAAAAAAAAAAAATTTTTTTGTACCTAACTCAAATCATTACTTAATACAAATTTACT
Organism: Eubasilissa splendida; assembly: GCA_031772225.1. NCBI lineage: Eukaryota > Metazoa > Arthropoda > Insecta > Trichoptera > Phryganeidae > Eubasilissa > Eubasilissa splendida. Next base: position 10,410,208 of record CM062859.1, read on the forward strand.
CGAATATTTTTTTTTTTTAAAAATAGATTTTTTTTAAATAGATTCTGGCAAAGAAACAATAATATATGTTTTAGTTAGTTATGACATACTGAAAAAGAAAATGGTATTTTTCGAAACCGGTAGATGTATTTAAACTCAATTTAGTGGTTAATAAAACAAAGATAATAAATAAAAATATGTCGTATTTCATACATAATTGTATGTAACTATGTTTAATTTTCCAGTTATTCAAAAACAATAACAAAACAGGGACATAATATTCACCCTGCATCATTGTTTATTTCTATTGGTATTATCGACAAAAAAACATTACAGTACATATCTATTTAATTTCGTAAATAGAGCAGTCATTGAATAGTTTAAACCTATAAACATCATTAATAATTTATTTATATCAGTCCGTCTTTAAATCAAAAATACATTAATAGCTGTTTGTATGGCCTTGCATCATAAAACATATAATGTTAATTCTATCTTATGGATGTGTGCGGTTACCGCGTCAAAGTGAATAATTTTGATATAATATTATTAAAGCATTGTTATTTTTATATATATTTGAAATAAATTAAAGTTACGAATATGAATAATTTATCCTCATTGTGGATATTAATTTTCCATCATTAGAATATTTCAAGTTTTCTGAAGTTATGACCCATACGGAAAAATAGATTAGAAAACGATTATTAAGCAACAAAGATACCGGGACGAGAAAATGATTTCCCCGGATATGAAAAATTCCGGGTTTCTATCTATTTATATATATATTTTTTTGATAAATAGATTTTTTCTGTGTATCTTTCTAATTGATTCATTTAATTATTTTTTATGAGTCCTTGGTGGGCCCCGGAAGGACCCGCCATTTCCCGGAACGTAGGAGTTTGAAACTCCTTTTATCGATTCAACACCACAATGCTATACTAACGCGATTTTAAACTATTTTAATATAAGAGCAAAACCAAACATAATGATTAGGTCACTAATTAAAGCAAAGTTAAGAACAAAATTAATCTGTGGTGTTGCCCGTTGTTTTTTTTTTTGTGTAATTTGTTTATATGATATTTGTTTTTGCTTTTTCTTGTATTCTTCATTCTATTTTATATTAATATTGTTTGATATTATATTAAATAAAGACAGCATTTAAAGGGCATCGGAAGATTAGATTATTTCATTAAATTTGTATTAATTATTTTATTATTAACGATATTTTATTGTCATTCATACTGAAGTTAATTAGTTATAATGTTTATATAACTAAAGTATTTAGTACATCACTTATAAAAAATACATATTTTATTTCAAAGTTTGTTATGATCATGTAATGTAATAATAATTTTACATGTTTTTATATCGAAATTACAGACATCAGAAGTGAAGTCGTTAGTTTTTTTATTTGAAAAATGTGAGTCAAGAATAAAAAGATTACAATGTTACGTTTATTTTCAAATTTACATTTTTACAACTTCATTAGCGATTTTCTCTAAAACTAGGCATTAACAAAAACTAAAACTACTTTATAACTTTAAATCTGTTACAAAATTACCAGGTTATCGTGTATCAACTAATTACGCTATACCGTGTATACTGAAGAAACGCGAAAAATTTCGGCGAAGAATATTGCGTAAATCAAATCGGACACTTTTCTCGAATCTAAAAATCTCATTTTAACGCTCGCAGTACTTTTTCTTTTTCGATTCGTAAACGTACTTTGCAAGCCAAATTATTTTTTTAACACGACGCCATAAATCCGGCGTAAATTAATTCTCGTGCATTTCAATGACAAACGTCCGACAGACATGCTAGCCTCGAAGGTGAGCAATTACGCCGTTTAGAATGTACGCCCTGCATACGTGCACATTCTCATCAAATTTGTTCGTACCTTACAGAAAGGACTCGGAGGGTGGAATGTGAAACAATTATAATCGTATTACGTTACACCCTCGGCGGGTGAGATAACATTAGTTCCGCTGTCGTGGTGTGACGTACGAGCCCGGTGTTGTGCTCATCATGGCACGTGCTGCGCACAAAATTACGGCTATTATTATTTCAATGTATAAGCTACTCAACTCAAATGATTTATGTAAATAAATTTCATTGTAGTTATATTTAGCATAATTATTGTCAAATTTTATATATAGGTATATAATAATATTATGTGTGTGTGTGTGTAGTTTTTCAGTTCAGATTTCAATTATCTCGAGTCAATAATCACTTTTATTATTATGTTATTAAAATTCTTCTTAACACTGTTTTCTTCATTCCTAATAATATTAATAATGGTTTTCATGTATGATATTTGAAAATCTATTATATTATGAAGCGTATTCGCCTTTTTTGTATATTTATAAAAATGTTTATAATATATAATATGTACGTATATTAAGAACATAAAAAGAATAAAATAAAAATTATGGTATGGAATCATTGACCCTGAAAATAACGGAGAGAAGACGGATATGAACGGTGAGCCGCACGAATGTCTCCATTCTGCCGAAACTGAACATCAATGACTGGCTTTCAACTTTTTGACTGAGACGAATACTTCAATTTTTTGGACATCTTGCGAGAAGAAAAGATAGTTTGGAGAAGCTTATTGTGGTAGGCCTGGTCGAAGAACAGGGAGAAAATGGAAGATCACAAATTTTATAAATAAAATAAACAAAGAGATTAATCAAACAAAAAATAAATTCCGTCAAAAAACCAATCAGAAAAGTACTGGAAATTTTAAAAAATCTGTAAGAATATAAATGAATGGTTGGGAAGAGAAAAACAAAATGTGGTCATGGCTAATCTTTCTGAAGAAATTGACAACATAAAACACAAGTGCAAAGAAAAGTTCTTAAAGAGGCACACATATGTTACCAAGGCGGACCAATCGATGAGAAATAATAAAATAACACCAAAAGAGGTGGCTAATGGTATTGATTCTATGAGTGCCGCAAAAAGCCCTGGAATAGATGGAATCAGTATGACAGATATTAAGGTCATAACAAATAAAATTAGCCTAGCTAAATTGATTAACTTACGTTTCGAAAAGGAGATTTATCCCGACAAACTAAAAATTTCAATCATAAGACCATTTTTTTAAAAATAGAAACCGTTCTGACACAATCAACAACAGACCAATACCATTGTTGTCAAGTATTAATAAAATTATTGAAAGAGTTATCGTTAATAAAATTACATTTTATTTAGAAAAAAATTAAATCATTCATTCTATGCAATACGGTTTTCAAAAACAAAAAAGTACTAAGACTCTTCTTGCAAAATTTTCCGAAAAAATAAATAAATACTTAAATGATAAAAAAAAACACGTCGTCGCATTGTTCATTGATATCAAAAAATCGTTTGATACTCTGAACCACGACACGCTATTAACAGTGATGGAAGAGAGTGGACTAAGAGGACCCGTAAACAAATAGTTCTATGAATACTTGAAATCCAGAAAGTTTGCAGTAATGCTACTAAATAAACAAAGTACCTTAAGAGACATAAAATACGGTGTGCCAACTGGATTTATATCAAGACCTACATGCTATATTATGCATGTAAACAGCCTGGCCAATGTTATAAAACATTGTCAAAAGTTTATGTTTGCCGACGATACATGCATCTTATATACCGGAAACTGTGCCAAAAAGAATAGACCACAATATACAAAATGATCTGACCAATATCCTTAAATGGTCTCATGACAACGGAATAATTTGAAATATATGAAAAACTAAATATTTACATATCCGATCACAAGCCATACAAAAAACAATTAAAATAAATCATGATGATTACGAATGCTTATACTAAAGTCTAATATATTGTAAATGTGACAAAATAGAAAGAGTGAAAAATTTAGGTTTAATAATTGATGAAAAATTTTGCTGGAAGCCGCATATTGATTATATATGTAAGAAACTAAGATCCATGTTAAGTGCATTTTATATGTTAAGGTTATGCACCTCTCGGGCTATACTGTACTCAATGTTCTTTGCGATGGTCGACTCGGTTATCATTTATGGAGTGAGTAGCTATGGACTGACATATAAAACATAAATTAATAAAATTAAACAGTTACAATTAAGATTTTTAAAACTTATAGAACGAAGTGTTTGTATAAAGATTAGTATGGTCAATTATTTACAATATGCAAAATAGTTGACAAAAAAGTAACATATGCTATAATATTCGAAGAGTTGATAAATAATGGAAATACAAATACTGATCCTCATCATAGCTATTTAACCAGATCGTCGGGTCGAACCACGAGAGTACCGATCGCGAACAGTGTGTGCGGCGAGAGGACGAGAGAATGTGTTGTGCCAAGAATAATCAACAAAATCGATAAAGACCTATTAAACATTTAAAAAAATGATGCAACCCCAGTAAAATGCAAAGTGAAGGAACATATTTTTGTTTAATTTTTTATTTCATTGTTGTATTATATTATATTCAGGTATCCATCCATAAAATACTTTGGACTAGGTCTGTTACACCCTGTAAAAATTATTTATCTTTTCGAAAGATTGATTTTTTTCTTCTTTATATATATTTATTTTTATATATTCTTTATATATTTTTAAGTATTTCATCTAACATCTCCTTATCTAATTTTTTTCTTCTTGTATTATTTTTATTTATAAAAACAATATTTAACTAGGTAAAAGGCAATCCTTTCTGTAAAACTGCCATGCAGTTTGGTAAAATAATAAAATAAAAAGATATATTTATGTAATAAAGAAGAAATAAAAAATGAATAAAAATAAAAGTAATAAAAATTTGTACTTAAATCCTAGAACATAATTTATGAACTAGGTGCTAGAACGGTTTCGAAAGACGTAAATAGAACTGTTTCTGTGAAAAAATGTAATAATTAAAATAAAATACCTACCTTTCTGCAGTCCATCAGCAATATTATATTCTTAAATATTTTTTTAATATCTGACGATTATTTGTTTACTATTTTTAAAAATGTACCTACAGAACAAAAAGGTTACATATTCACATTTCAGAAGAAATTAACACCGATGAAATATATCAATTTTTCTTCGTGTGATACACAGAAAGACATTGATATTTTATGTATGAGAATGTGTCCAGCATATTAAAAAAAAGTATCTTCAGTGTCGCCTTGCGCTGTACCGAAAAAGGTTCTCCCTTAACTGAAAATGTTTTATTTAAGAAATATATGTTTTAAATAACTTAATGTAATGTAATTGTGGTATTTGCATTATAAAAAAGATTTCTTAATTAATTACTTAATTATAAAAAAAATTTAATAACTAAAAGATATTAGCGTAATAGAATTTATAATAGGATCCTTTTAATTACATTTTCCTAACCATTTCCCTATACTATGACGTAACGCGGGCTAATAATATGTCTGGACCTTAACACCGTAAGCTTAATTATTATTCTCCGTGGAGCTATTTTAATTAAATCCCAACTTTTATTTACGTGGGAAGCTGTAATTAATTCTACCCCTTAGCTCTTACATTTTTTAGAGATCGCCTTCTTCGGGTGAGGGTACACATATATTATGTCATACATACATTTTACATTGCATAAAATATTCCGAATAAAGAAGCGTTCCGCAAATATTTCTATAGTAAAAAAAAAAATTTTATCGCAAATAAAAGTTTCCTCGCAATAGGAAAATCACAGGTTCAAAAAGGTAATATGTACATCTCAAATGACAGCCCTAAGATCTGCAGTATGCCGAGAAAGAAGGCGGGAGTTCGTGGAGATCACGATCCTCAGTCATGAGGGACCGACGTGGATGATGATGATGATTACTGTAACCATCGAGGGTTCGGCGATCTCTTGGCAGAGCCTGATTAAGGTAGAGCGACAATGTGAGGAGACATCTGGAGACGCTCCGTGTATCTGTCTCCGAGTGTTGGCTCTAGACAGAGATGCCTGGTGCCGACTTGTACATCAGGCGAAGACCCCCAATGGGACATGAAGCCAATGAATAGTAAAACCAGTTCTAAATACTTCAACTTTTAACATTTTATCTTGAAATTTTTAATCAACAGTTTTACATCAACTTATTTAATCGATAAGACTGAACAAGTAAATTAAAAGATAATACAAATTAAATATATCAATAAGAAAGATATACAGATAAAATCAATTTATCGAAAAAATATTTTTGTTGCCACCCGGCCTTGAACCGGAAACCCTTCTTATCACACCACGTGAAAATTGTAAGTTAACGACAAATTTTCTAACTTATATGTCACACTTTCAAATTGATACGTCTTTTTTTCCATTATTTGAAAGTAATCTACTTTATATTTACGGAAAATATCAAACACCTTTGAGTAAAATCCGATAGGAGATGCCATAATTAAATTAATTAATTCAGTTTCATAAAAAAATTATAAAATTAATACAACATTATTATTGTACGTTTGCAGTTTTTCAGAACATACTTTAGGTTGTATTTGTATTAAAAATATACAGATTATTTTATAACTTTTAAATTTTAATGGAAAATATTAAAAAACCAAAAATATTTATGTTACAAATAAGAGAGAAAAATATGAATAATACAAAAATTGTTAATAGTCAGCCGATCAAGGTACTTAACTATTTTAACATATTCGAAGAGAGTTTCTTATTCCCATTTCTCAAAACTTTTATACAAAATGATAATGCATATAAAATGAGAGTCGGTACGTAATATATTAGCGTAGACGGTTATCACTAAAGTTATTTTAATATATGATGAATATTTTATGGTTTTTCCACTTTGCCTCGAAAACCGCAAGTCATCCAGTGATTAAGAAGAGATGGGATGCATTTAAGAAACGTTTGAATATCAAATGATCTGCGAAAAACTCAGAGTATTTTTTATCGATGGCCATTAAAAGGGAATGTATGGAGGGGTATTATCATAAAAATGCTAATGTGTATTTGCTATGCGTATTGATGGATATTTTTAGAACGTGACTATTCACATTTTTCTTTTGAATTCTTGTTTTTTTTTTGTTTGGATCCATTGTGTTCGTTAACAAAAAACTTTTCAATATATACTTCTTCTGATTAACTACCTAGTTTTTAAACCACATCCCCACATAAATAACAAACTTTCACGAAAATATTTTATCAATTTATTGTTCTTTTTCATTGTTTTGATTACAAATCTATGTACCTATTTTTAAAAAAATATACAGTCATTGAAGCGATGAAAGTGTTAAGGATAATGATTTCGATCAGATTTAGTCACTATTTTAGAAATGTGCTATATTTAATTTAAGGAGAACACATTATTATTGTAAAGTTGCAGTTTTTTTAGAACACAGTTCTGAGATATTTTAATATAAACTAAATTTATCAATTAGAAAAATGTACAAGAAAATTAAATTTATCGAAAAAATATTTTTGTTACTACCGGAATTTGAACCTGGATCTTTACACCACATCATATTATTCTAAATTTAAATGCTTTCACCCAATTTTGCAAAAATCTCAAATACCTTTGAGTAATATTTGCCAGGAGATGCCATAAATTACATCAACTCCTTTTTATTAAATTTTGGATAAACGTTTACATTGCAAATTTGAATCAATTAGAAACATATATAGAAAAAATCTGTTTATCGAAGAAATATTTTTGCTACTGGAATTCATCGCAATATAAAGTTGATTGCTTTTAAAAATAGAATAATAGAGGTATCAATTATTAAAATATATAGAATATAACTTCCAAATTTGTCATAAACATCATCGGTTGATGTAGCTGAATGGTAATACGTTTTTCCGGATAGTAAAAGTTTCAGGTTCAAATCCCAGAAATATTTTTTCGATTAATAGATTTATTATATACTTATATCTTTCTAATTGATTCATTTAATTTATATCAAAAATATCATAGAATTATGTTTTGAAATTGCAACCTTACAACAAAAATGTGGTTTCATTAAAAAGAATCTGACAATAATATAAACTAGCAGATAAGCAATCGGCTCCGCCTATTACCGCGCAGATTTTGACAAATATTAAGTCGCAATCATAACCAAAAATTATATTATCATAACCAATAATCATTCACGGCATTTTTAATAATGCATAATAAAAGAGAAAACATTTAACATCTCGCTTCGCATTTGACAGCGCGACCATATTCTTGAAAAAACTGAAATCATGTTTACACAAATGATTTGACAGTGCGACCACAAAAAAAATTCTTACGATTTCATTCACGATTTCTATGATACGACGCGGGATAACCTCAGATAAGAGAGATGACAGCTCAAAATTCGTACGATTTCGCAATGTTTTGATTTACAATGTACACTTCATTTCAAATATAATATATATTTATGTACTATTATTGAGTACATAAAAGAGATAATATTTAAATAATCTTAACCTAGAGATATTAAAAACACATTATTTTGTGCCACGATTGCGTCTCACAGACCTGGTCGTTAACAGCCATAATGACACCACTGAAGCCCTCATCAGAAAGTCACAGATTATTATGGATTATATATTTTTAAAATAGGTTAAAAGCAAATAAATTTTTAGACATTTTACAGAATGCGTTTATTTCAATCGAAATGATATTAATGTAACTATTTTACTTCATCTGTTAACCAATAATGAATCTTTTAAAAGAAAACCAAAAAATATGAGCACACAAAATACTTTAAGATATTTTGAAGGAAAAATAAGCCGTAGAATGCGGGGCATTAAAAAAACACAAGAGCTCTGAAACTGCGAAACAAATTGCCCATAAAACGTGATCATTTGAAGCAGTAACCATAAAACGACACCATCAAAATATCAAACATTGCCGCAAATTTCTAACTAGAAAACCGTGCATGGTTTAATTATAGGAATATTGTGACGTCACAGAGTGTCTGTTACAGGCATTAGCCTAATTACACGGAGTGAAAAGGCTCTATCCAGCAATGAGGGTTGCTGGGGAGTTAATTGATCCACCCCCTTAATTTTCACCCCAGCCCCCCAAAGTCAATATGCACAAATCTCTAAATACATTAAATTTTCACCGTCTCTAAATGCACCCTCAGCGATTAAATCTGGGTATGTTTGCTATAACCAACTAAAAGGGAGAAATCGACAGCAAATATTTAAGTAATACGTTATAATAAAATTGATATTTCTAATAGGATAAAATTACCCATATTTTTTATGGTCATAATAAACTAACTCACTTCATTACTTAACATCATACCGTTTCCCCGCAGGAATAAGCGGAAAGGATAGAAAAATTGTATTTTTATTTAATTTTGTTTGTACTATTTTTACGTCAACTGGTTTCGATACTAACGTATCTTCGTCAGGACTGGCGTACAACTGAACTATTCGATCAAATTGAAAAAACATCCATTAAGCAGGCGGTGTAGACAGAATCTTGGCAAAAGTGGGAAGGTGATTGATAGAGGAGTATTAAAATAGGGAATAATATTATAATTAGGATAAAACCTAATTTACACCTTTCGTCTTGATGTACCGAATATATTTGTTGTACCCTAAAGATGAACAATATTGATGTTTCGATGTTGCCAGTTTTACATGAGTTTGCTGAAATGAAGTGAATAAAGAAGGTGCTGGAAATTGAAAGACCTAGCGCAGAATAAAAATCGATAGAAAGAGCTATGAATGATAAAAAATTGTTCCTTACAAAAAATAAGTAGATAAGTGTGTCAGTTTTGTATATACATAAATGGAATTAAAAAATTATCGTTAATCGACCTGTAAAATTGTATATTTTTTTTAATTTACTCAGAATCGTATGAAGGTACCTTCTAGTATTAAAGTATTACTGAACACAGAATGGAGGTAGGAACCTCCATAAAGCTCAGTTGACTCATTTGAACGCAAGCAAATTGAATCCAGTCAAGCGATAAAGTGATAAATATATATTTTTTTTTAAATTCTTTACACAAACGGCAAGAAATTACCCCCCCCCCAAAAGCAACAACACTGTATATCGTTTTTTACAAATGTTAACCATCTTGGATGGAGTGAAGATCACTTAGAAATTGTGCTTAATATACCATTCGATGCTCAAGAAGATATATAACGCATATGCAAGCATAACTCAGATCTGTCCAAAACCGATATACAGTTTTTATGCAGAGGTAAAAAGTCAAGCTTTAAAACTATTTAATTTAAGGGAATTCAATGAAGAAATAAAAATAAATATTCTCGTGACTCTCATATATAATATCTCCTTACACTTCTTAAAAAATTTCCATTCTACAAAAAATTAAATAAATATAATCTATAACCAGCTGAAAAGTAATATTAATAAAATTATTATAATATAAAATCATCTTACTAATGTATTTATTAAACTAATTTCTGCAATTTTTTTTTTTTTCATTTTTGTATTATTAAAGATATACAGAAAAAAATGTTCTATCGAAAAATATGTAGTTTCTACTGGGATACAAGCCCGAAACTTATCTTATTCAGTTATTTAAAATTTTTTTTGTGTATTTTCTCAAGTGATTAATTTAATTCGTATTAAAAATATCACTGAACTATGTTCTGAAATTGCAACACCACAACGAAAAAGTGTAATTTTGTTTGGATTTTTTATTCTAATTGTTTAATATTCTTTATAAGTTTCGTACTGTTTTAAAAAGACTTCAGGGTACCCTTGGATTTTGTGTTTTTGAGTCACATTCGATTCCAGTCGAATGCGATAAGTATTTCCGTTTTTTTTTTAGTAAAAATCTAATTACATTTCAGTCTGAGTGGTTACTTTCTTACCGCAGAGTTCAACGTAGTAAAAAAAAAGAAATAATTAGAAAACCCATTTCAAAATAAGATGTTCTCATCGCATCAAGTCCTATAATTTCTAGGACTTTTTTTGATAGCTTTCTCACTCATTATAGTTTTTTTTTTTTTGTAAAATTTATGATCATCATTGAAGTTACGTTTTATTTATCATGTCAAATAATTGGTTGCTTTCTATACATTGAGTCAATGCAATAATTATTGTTATCAGTACATACTATCGATTATGAGATCGATTTATCACCACTGATAAAATAATATTTGGAGTTTCCGATTATCCGCCTTAAATAAATCCATTATACTATTTATTATTAGGTTATAAAATTGCATAACCAGATTTATTATTTTATTGTTAAAACATTATTAATTTAGACAACGTATATATTATATTACGTCATACCGTAAATATATTGAAATGATTATTTCAAATCATGGAGTTATTCATGCAATTTGATTATTATCAAACAGATATATAGATTTCAAACAGCTATTAAACTCACCTCCATGACGGCTCATCATTTATTCATGTTCGTATATTTCTGTATTCACCTTGGTTTACGAAATAGAAAATGAAGTTATTCAAGACAGTGGAGTGAGCAATTGAAAAAATGTATTTATATGAAGTGCACTGATTTCATCGAGTTAAGATTTACAATCATTACGCAGGTAATATTGTGCAGCGTAAAGCAAGAACGGAGAATGATGTAAAATGCTGTTGATAAGTACGAACTAGCCGGAAAGTAAAATAACTGTTTTGAGCAGACCTTATGCCATATACAATCTAAAATTCAATAAAAGATATTTTACTTAAGTACCAAATAAAACATCAATATTAATAAAAAACGCCCAATTATTTAAATTGCAAATTCAACAAACTCCATCGACAGAAATAGCCGATCAATAGGATGCTTCCGATTATCCGTCCGCACTAAATCTGCAATCACGTGCCAAGCGCCCCAAACCAAACACCATTAGCAAAATAAACACATCGGGAAATCAGCAAACACTGCTTATACCGGAATTCATTGACAGTAGGCTGGCGAGTTAATGTAATAAGTATTTTAATGAACTGATATATAAAGTTCTATTTCTGATTACTCTGAGCCATGCTATTTATTAATTTTTCATTGAATTATTTATTTTCAATAAATATGAACTAAATATATTAATTAGAAAGATATACATATAAAATCAATTTTATCGAAAAATATTGTTGTTGCGCCACCGGGATTCGAACCTGGATTTCTTTCCTAATCGGGGAAGGAGCATTATCCAACTATGCTACAGCGACAATATTTTTAGCGACAAATTTTCGAACTTATATGTTACCTTTTTGATATTAATACATTTAATCGTTTCATTATTAATTGAGCCATCTATCATCACAGACCTATGTTCTGAATAATTACAACTTCACAAAAATAATGTGTTCTTCTGATATTTATTTTCAGCTTACATTGCTAAAGCTTACATCTTTGTAGGCAAGCATAGGTTACCTATAATATCTCACAATTTATAGATTTTTTAATAGAATACAATTTTTTATCATTAATTATTTATCTCATTCAAAGTTGTAACATAAACCCTTAAAACTGGCACAAAAGATAGACATAAAGAATAATATAACATTACCTCGTTTCTAAAAGACGGCTTCCTTTTGTTTAGAAGCTAGAGTATCGTTTACAGTTCTTATAGTATTTCGTATATTTTGAGAACTCCATAACAATTATAATTAAAAATAAATCCCTGGCAGTAAATTGTATATATAAAACGTACACAAATAAATTATTTAAAATATTACAAATTTATTGACAAGCTTAAGAAAAATATTATAACGAGATATTATATTTTAATTGTATTCTTAAATGTTTTTTAATTAATTACGTTATTTTTTTTAAATCGCACTAACTTTGCAGTCTTCCGGGACAAGAATTGAATACCGGACCGTTTGATCACCAGAATAATATTTTAACATTAAAAAAATAAAAAATAATTATAATTCGTTTAATCAAATTAAAACTATTATTTATAGTGTCAGAGAATTCTGATAATCTTTTTTTATAAATAAAATATGAAAGGTGTATTTGATGTCAGCTCCATTATTGTTGAGATCGTAATCTAATTCTAACTGATTCGTTAAATAAGTGTTTAAATATATATTTTAATGAGAACCCATTATTATTGTGAAGTTGTAGATTAATTTCAGAACATAGTTCAGTGGTATTTTAATACAAATTAAATATACCAATGTATTATATAATAGATGTATCAATTTGAAATAACTGTAACATACATTTCAGAAAATTATAAAATTTTAGTAATATTATCCGCATCTAATATACATGAAAGAAAAATGTTGTGTAATTCAGAAATATTACATTTCGGTGGTAGAATGAAGTCATAAAATATTTATCTTTTTAATTAATATTTCGCGCTTGCAATCTAGTGGTTATGATTCTCGCCTAGTAATCTAGTAGTCGGAGGTTCAAGCCTCGTTCCAGGAGATCAAGTTAGTTTAATTTTCATAGCACAAGCGTTTAGCTTAGTTTGCAAATAGTAATAATATTGATGTGACAGACACGTTATCCGTGTACGCATCTCTATTTAAAAAAAAAACATCTTTAATACATACATATTATTCACTATCGGAAATAAATTTGATATTGCTACTGATTGCTTTTTTGTTAGATGGGTCGATTCATAGACAATAGAGCCCGCTGTGCGATCACGTTCGGAGATTCCGTAAAACTTATTTTTCAATATTGAAAAAAAAAAATTTCATAAAGGGAATTTATATATCACAGTAGAACGTAACTAAGCCAATTCGCAATTAAATGCGTAATAATATCGTTCCGCCAGTTACACACATTCCAGCGGTGACACACATCATGTGGATAATTATAATAAAAGTGTATATCCGCAAGAGAGTGTTAATATTACATGCATACAAATAAATTGTATCCCTTATTAAATATATGTATCATGTGGTAAATCATATAAAAATATCTTGGTTGGCTTCTCATTCAATACAATACAATACAAGCAATTCTTTGTTACAGAGTTAATAATCAAAATTTTAAATGGATAATAAATCCAATATAACACCGGCAATTTAAAACACCGTTTTAGTTTTGGTAAATCTTTTAATGATTTTCTTATTCATCCAAAATATGCGCTACAAAAAATGTCGAGTTATATTTCCTCACCTCTATCTCAATCTGATCGCGAAAGGTACGAAGAGCGGGAGCGTCGGAATTTATATCATCGGCATATCGATATTGCTGAAGATACAGCCGCGGCTTCACAGAATATTCACGCGAGCAGTCACGGACATTTTTGAGAACAATCGAAATATTTGGGAACCTACAGAGATACAACAAAATACAAAATATTTAAATTAATAAATTATTTATTTAATTATTCAGTAGTAACCCATCAATCGTGTGGTATCTCAGCAAGAAAAATTAAAGGACAGAATCCAACACTCTTGTATACAGATAAATATATCGGCGAGATGGTCCATGAGGTAATTCTAATATTTGAAGGTATGTTTCTGTGGTTGTCTATCAATGTAATTATGGAAGTACTAACTTAGATTAAGCCGGCCATACACGCAACGATACACCTGACAGGTATACCTGTTCTAATAAACATGGCAAGTTAACCAAAGCACAACTTTAGTCATACACGTAGCGATTAACATGTGATAATCTCTCAGTCGATCATACCATCGGTACAGCGCAACTACGGCGATGCTGTAGCGCTGATAGATCTTCTCTTCATCCTACGAAAGAAAGAAAGAAGATCGCGACAAAAATGGTATAAATAATGATTGTTAAAAAGAAGCCAATACAGTCACATCAATTTGATAAAGGAATTAAATGTAGAGCTTCAAGATTACTGCAATTACATAGGTCGACATTTAGGTAGTTATTAAAAAACTTTTTCACGGAAATGGCCTAGCACATCACATTTTCGAGTACCTGTTTTTTCCCTTATATCATGGGATTATTGAAATTATTTGTAATTGGCTTTAGACAATGTAGGAAGAATTACCACAAGAGGTAGCGGGGGTATTTCCAACATATTCTACGAACCTTTAACTGCTCTTTTATGTTTCTCTAAAGTTTAGTTTGTCTCGTGTACAGCACAGTGTTTTTGTCATATTTTAAATAAAAATGCAAGTTCTAGTCATCAATGTTGCAAAAATCCAGCGTATAAGTTTTATTATATATGTGGACGATTTATTTTAAAGTCACCGGCTTGATCTATATCCGAGGAAGTCAAAAAAGCCTATCTTTTATATTTCAAGTGCCAAATTGGAAATTAAGATAAAAGTGGAGCCCCTCATGTTTGCTTTGTGAGTTGTCACGTAAATTTAGTGCTATGGATGCATCGCATACATGCATTTCTATGGTGTGGAGAGAATCTACTAACCATGTAAGTGATTGCTACTTCTGTATCACTAAAACAGAAGGGTATTCAAAAAAGCAAAATGTCAAAATTGAGTATCCAAATTGGTCTCATAGAACCTATTTTGAATCAGGTACTTCAAACATAAGAGTCGGCAGATGCACCTTTTCTGGGTGCTATTAAGTTTGGACAAATGAAAAACTTTTTTAAAGCTTTGGATAAAGAGGGTACAGTTTCAAGAACCTAAAATAAATATTTCCTCAATTAAGTGATGCGAAACTAAAAAAAAGGCATCTTTTTGGACCTCTAATTCAATTATTACTATTAAGACGAATCATCACGCACTAAATACAATGCTCCGGGGACATCACAATTATACAATTATTGATGCTCTCTGTAAGACTAGCACCCAACTATTTCAATAGTTTATCTGATACTAACTTCTTTAACGATACATCTATGTTCATATATTCTTAGTAAATTATCTGCTTCTTTGAACTAGATAATAACTCCATGTTGTAAACTCGAACCTGGACCCGAGAGACCACCAACAGACCAAGTTAGTCGACATTTAGTTCACTGTTAAAATACTGAAGAATTCTACGTTAAAATATTTATTTTCTTAATTTATGATTTCTCGGTATTTATGATCGTATTTTACACATCGCCGTGGCCGTGCAGGTGTGGATACTCCGTTAGGTTTACTATATATATCTGCCTCCCCCCCCTCCTTCCTTATACCCAATACCTCATTGCACAACTTTTCTGTGTGGTGTTGTCTATGATTGTGAACTGTCAAGAAGTGTGTGTGTCCCGCGACAAGCTCGTCATACTGACTTGAATTATTATTGTGTACTCGGTTACTCGTAGTGCGTGCTCAAAATTTACAAACGCACAATGCTTCGTGCTAATCATCGAAGAAGTTTCCTGAAGTTTAGGAGAGCTGGAAAGGACACTGAAAGCAAGAGAAGATGGATTAATGCCTCTGAGATGTGGCACTGGAGATACATACTGCGCATACCATGAACAGCGAGATGCACAAATGTCTCCATTCTACAGAAATTGTATCAATAAATCAAGAAAAAAACTCTCAGCAATTTGACCTTGTTGTGGAGAGCCACGTTGAAGAAGAGAGTAAGAGAAATATCTTTCACCTATTGGACCGACCAAGTTAAAAAAGCGATAATTTCTTTGATGACAGCTCTCAGATCTGCAGGATACCGAGAAAAGTGGAGATAAGAGGATGGGGATTCACGAAGATTACGATGAGAGACTGAAAGTCGTGATTTAGAGGGACTGAGTATGGACTGAATGAATGTGGATGGAATGGGCTTTAAATATAATAATAATACATAATAATAAAATGTTAATATTATTATATCACCTTTTTAGATTTTTACTACTTGATTGTAAAACTTAACCATCACTCTTATATACCACCAATAAAAATGTTGAGTCTATAGCGAGATTATAATAATGTTTAAAATCATATTCATTGATGTTAAGTACCTCCTTATTAATTATCAAAAATATTTTTTTTAAATTACCATAATAATGTCCCGAGATCATTAAAAAAATACGAATTGAAAATGTTTACAAATACCTATTCTATTATTAAATACCGTAAAATTATTTCAAGTGTCATATAGGATAACGCTATTTTTGTGGAATACCTGTATTTAAAAAAAATCCATTATCTTCTTCTTTGTTGTCAGCTTATCTAATTTATCTGATAAATAAATTTATTTTGAATTCGAAGTACATTCGACAGCTGAAACGTGAATAAATATAATATTATTTATTATATAGAATTTTATATAATCCAAATATTTTTAGAACTCATAGCTTATCTCCTACACAAGAGCCGCATAGATGCCTCGCGGGGGATTATATAAAAAAGTTTCAAAAAAATTAGCAACCCATGTTTATATATTTGGGGTAGTGGGTAATTTCCGACCTCCCTGCCCTCGCAGGGAACTGAAGATTGATGCTCGGATGGTATATGAATCGCCCTGTAGTCACGAAGTTGAAATATTCCCGTGCGTGACGTGACGTGACGCGGAATGACGGAACGCGAGGAGCGGTTACGGGCGGGTTTGGAATCATCGGAACGTGGACTCATAAAAATAGTGATATCAATTGTGTTAGGATTATATCGGCGGTGGCCGGGGAAGAATTGTGTAATCTGGCAACGTTTGGTCGGACGTTTACTGCTTTTATGAATTTCATGCCTGAATTATTACCGACGGGTAGGTAATGTTGGTCGATTCTTCTATCACACTTATTACTGCGCTCTATTTTATAGTTTTTTTCTAATCTTTCTATTGTCAAATCAAATTACATTAAACTATGTTTTATTATAGATTTTGAATCAGTTAAATAGTTTAAATGTCTGAAAATAAATTTGACATATCCAACAAGAAATAAATAGTAGTACAAAATCAGGAAACGCCTGTGACGTTGTTTGTATCTGCTATTGATGCCATTGCAATGATCAATGGACTGACATTTGATGTACAACAAGCACGAAGTGAGACGACGTATCTCAGAACGTTGGCGTGTACACATTAAATCATTAAAGCATATAGTCTACAAAAAATCTCAGAGGTTGTCTTGAGTCTAAAAACATAATACAAATCAGATTTTTTCCACAACACAGACATAAATAAACTGTCAGTTATTTATGTTTAACTTACTAATAGTCCCTAGCAATTCCACAAAGTTTTAACATCGAAACAGCCAAATTTTAATATTTTTAGAAAAAGGTAATATTAGTAATTTTAGTATTCGTATTTAAAAATAATCCCACTACGTTACCATAATACATATAACAAATAAGTTAATGTTATTTTCCAGAAACGTAATCAACATTTTTTTTAGGAAGGAAGAACTAAAAGTTGTTATTGTACTATGGAATTAAAACATGAAATTTTATCAATACTTTTTTAAAAAATACAATAATATATTAAACAATATGTTGCATCATTGTGTTATAAAATAAATAAACAAAAATAACAGTTCTCGCAAGTGGTTTTGTACAAAATTATCCATAATAATATTACGTATCCACATCTATTTTCATAAATTTATATGACTTTCTGGACGTTTAGCAAATCTTGGACGTAGTGTGCCAGTTAAAAAAAATATTCGCCATTGTAGCAAAAATGTTTAACGTGTTTTTAATATATCTAGATTACGATTAGTTGCTGTTTTCTTTTTATTTATTAAATAGCATTTTTACAGTAAGTATATATATATTAAATTTAAATTAAATGTTTCCATCGATGTTGCGAAAACCTACGAATTTATAGCAAGTATTATTGTCTAATGTTTGTTTGTATTTTAAGCTGCCATCTCTCTTATCTATGATCATCTCGCGTCGTATCATAGACATCGTGAATGAAATCGTACGAATTTTTTCTATGGTAGCACTGTCAAAGAATGAGTTTACGTGTAAATAATCATTTATGTATACATGGAGAGGCGAGACGATAAATGTTCTCTATTTTATTATGCATTAAATTATAGTAAAAAAATTAAAACTGCCGTAAATAATTGTTGGTTTTGATAATACAATTTTTGGTTGTGATCGATCATAACTAAGAATTGCAATGTGTTCAAGATTGAGTGAGAAAACCATTAACCTTTACTTAAATGCACATTACACTAATTAAATAGCACTTTTGTGTTTATTATTGTCTATCTGCGATTCTTATACATCATCTATCTAGATGTAATTTTTATTCGTTTTAACAGCTGACTTAAAGGTGAAATAATTCTAATTATATTGAGGTTTTTTTTGCGTTTTATTACTTACTGATAGTTTTAACTTTCATTAGTTTTCTCTTAGTTTTTCTGATTTCGAAAATAATTTATAACTGCGATCATTATACCGCGAGATATACCGAGAATCCATCATTAATGAACGATTTTTGCAATTTTTCATACATCTACAATAAACCCGCCATAAAACTTTTGTGAAGCTTTGACATTCATAAATACAAGTCTCTGCAAAATTGAAAATGTTCAAAGAAGACCCGATTCAATGGCGTGTGTCAAAACGATATATTCGTATTGGAGGCTTATTCGACAACCGGGGCAATCAAACGAGAGTCTATTGAAACTATTTCATTTGGAAATCTGCTTTGAATTGTAAACAGACAACAACCAATCAATAATCCTTTATTTCATATTACATTATTACATTTCTTGGCCTGTTTTACATACGCCCTATGTATAGGGTGTATTACTCGTAAACTATCAGGGTGAGGTAAGTAGGAGGGGTATTGTTCGACGCGCATGATTTACGGATTTTCCAGTCGTAATGAGTCACTGATCGGGAGCGCACCGCACATTCGTGGTTGAACAATATTTAAAGTGCGGTGATTCATTGGTTCGTGCGCGTCGCGCTTTTTATACTCGCTTTAATATTCGATGAGTAAGTGATGGGCCGAGCACGCAACATATCTGGTGTTGGATTCAAAAGGTCAGACAAGAAGGGACAATGGTTAACTAAACTCCTTCGGGACCATCAACGTCAGCAGCGACGCCAGAACACGTGGCTCAAGTTCGACGTCAAATTATGCGCAATCCGCATAAATCGATAAAGAAGATTGCAGCCTGTACTGGAATAAAAAAATCAACAGTGCACGTTATTTTGAAAAAAAAACTACAGTTTCTCCCATACAAACTGCAAATCGTGCAGTTTCTCAACGAAAATGACTATTCTTTACATGAAACCTTAGCGAGAACGATGCTGTAACGTTTTGAAACATCACGAAAGCTTTGAAACATGTTGTTTACTGACAAAGCACATTTTTATATCGATTTCTATGTTAAAAAATAGAACATGAGATACTCGTGCCCCAACAATATAAGGGAACGCCATCAAAAATGTTTGCATTGTCCAAAAATGACAGTGTGGTGTGCAATTTCTGCCCGAGGAATTATGGCCCTTATTTTTTTAACCAGCGAGAGACAGTCACTGTTGAAGTGTATTGCCGAATGATCGACAAGTTTTTGGTACCGCAACAAGAGAACACAATTTCAATGGAGCCACTCCACACACAGTTAAGAGTTTCGATGGAGAAGCTGAGGGGAATTTTTCCCAATAAATTAATCAGCAAGTACGGAGACATACCCTGGGCACCTCAGTCACCACACCTTACACCGTGCAACTTTTTTTTATGGGGATACCTTAAGTCGAGAGTTTACAGCAACAATCTTTGAACAATTTAGGCCCTACAAGAAAATATCGGCCATAAAGTTGCTGCCATTGAACCAACGCTTTGCTCTCGCGTGTTCGCAAATTTAAGAGTCCTATTGCAAGAGTGTCTTGAGAGAAATGGACGGCATTTATACGATATTGTTTATAAAACATAAAATCCGCATCGTTAAAATCCATTTTATATAAATAAAATATGAGAATATTATTGTCGTTTTTTTATTTTATTTAATATTAAACTTGAAAATTTTCCGCTGGACACCCTTCATATTCGTTTTACGTTTCGAAATTTTTGCCTGTGTTATGGTCAGTAGCGTGCAGTAGGTATAGATTTAGGTTATGCTGTTACCAATGACATTATATAATCATATATAATATATGTAATACAATATATGTACTTTAGTTTAACCAACGTCTTAGACAAAACAAATCCGTCGTTTATACGACCCTATCATATATTTATTTATAATTTTAGAGTACTATTAATAGTGTTTTTAAAGTTTAAGTTTTAACGTAAAATAATACTTACCCATATAAAAAATGTATGGACGTTTTTAAGGACACTTTCTATGACTGAACATGATTCATTTATTGTTTGAAAATCATTTATGTAATAACTAATAGAAATAATTATTTCTATTAAAGGTTAACGTGGGAAATAGATCTGCAAATTACTTTTTGTTTTTTGCAAATCATAAACCAATCCATGCACCAAATTTAAAGAACAATCATGAAATCAACACATTAAAAACAGTAAAATAGTAAAATTCGTGAATTAGTGAAAGGGGGGAAGTAGACACATTAATGATTTGCACGCACGTGTAAGTCTTTCTAATGTTATTCTGTTAAAAAACAGCATAGGTCCATACAAAACGGATCAATCGAAAGAAATTTTCAATTCAGTGAATAACAAATTATATGACTCGAGTAATTCACTAGCTTAAAGAGAGAAAAGAGTATTGTAAATATCTCGATGCGGGGAATACAAAAGAGCGCCATGGGTACAGCGGTGAGTTGTCGTAGTAGTTTTTAGAACTAAGCAATTAAAGCATCTACTGGTACACATATGGCGCAAATTGTAAAACAATCTTAATCCAATTATTTAATTTATATTTTTTTCCTAGTATTTTAGTAATGTATAGCTTTTTTACTTGTATGCACTGCAAGCCCATGGTTATAGTATATGTAGGTCAGATAGCCCTAATGGTAATACCTGTTAAAAGAAGAGCACTATGGCTAGCATCTGAGATGAGATGCTAGCTGGGATACTTAGCAAATGTCTTCTTCGGCGGTCCCTCGTTACGAGGATGACGCCTGCCATAACTGAGGAGCCCTATTCTCAAACCACAATATCCTTCCACTTATTGTGCACGTGAATTCACTGGACATGACGGTTCTGATCGTCCTGTTCTTTTCTCTTTCTCCTTTCCTTAGTAATTGCTATCCCTTTTCGGTACGCATGTTTCTCTGATGCACTGTAGTTTTAGATTCCACGAACATAGGCTACATTTTCTCAATGTTCAGGGTCTACGCCATATCGTCTTCAGGGTGTCTTTGAATCTTTTACTGTGCATATTTTATCCACCCTGTCTTATTTTGCCATGAGATAGCTATACAAACAACAAATACAGTATATAAAATAGCAGCACCAGTAAGGTAAATATATATTATCTATAATTAGTTAAATAAATCAGTTTGTGTCTTAACTAAATACTAGTTTAAAAAATTGTGGATTTTTACATACGCTTCTAAAAACTGATTTCTAGTGTTATCTTAATCCGCTCAGCTACGACTTATTACTTGTATTAATAATAAAATTGTACATTATACATGAAAGATAATAAGTATTTTAAGTGGCAACGTTTTAAAAATACAGGTATCTATTTTGATTGTAGTCACAGTATCAAAACACGTTTAGAGTGAAATTAAAAATTAAAAAAATAAAACATTATAGATTTTCCGCAAAGACAAAATGGGGTAGTAGGTAACCACCCTCCACTTAAACCGACTAGCAATAACCATTAAAAATCATTGCCGTTAATTTTTCAATAACACTTTAATTCTGATACATCAATCTCTAATGTACTTTTTATTAAAGCATAAACGTTCTGTGACCCCCTCACGCCATAATGAGTATCGTTTATGAAACTCTCCCTTGAAACCCCGCCGGGCCTTGAGGCTCTACACTATTTTCCTTCTTTGCTCCGCATGCGATATATTAATTCATCACAAGTCAGAACATAAATCCGTTACCACTATGGCAGGATACAAGATTGAGATCTCAACATTGACTTGAAAACTTTCGGAACAAAAGGATAGCCCCTTTGATATTAACTATAATATGTTTTCATTTTTTATATTATTTAGGTCATAATTGTCATTGAATTTTTTAGGTAGTTTAGTAAAACTTTTATTAAAAAGTTTTACTCCTAAAACACGAATGAAAGTTTCGTTTACTTGAGCTAAAGTCATCATCGGTCTATATTTATTTACTGCAGGATGACGGCTTTGCTCTTAGCTGCGTTCCTTTGTGTTATATATATACTATATTTATTACTGCCTTAAAATAACATTAATTTTCACCTTATTATTATAATTTAACTTATTATAATACAAATTTAATTAATGAATTAGAAAGATATACAGATAAAACCTATAGAAAAAATATTTAATTGCTACCGGGATTCATACCAGGACCTCTTCCTATCCGGGGAAGCGCATTCTCCGATTTCGCTAAAGCAACCGAATACATTATCGACAAATTAGAACAGTTATATTCTGTAATATTTGAAATTAATACATCTATTATTACATTTTTAATATAGCTTAATTGGAGAACGCGCATTCCTGGATAGGAAGAGGTCTGGGTTCAAATTCCGATAGCAACTTAATATTTTTCATTTTGATTCGTTTATTTTTAATTATAAATACCACAGATCGTAATATCGTCTTAAAATGCAACACCACAGCAAAAAATGGTCTTTCATTTGTGAAGATTTTTTAAAACACAGTTCCATGATAATTAAAACAAATTTAGATAAATCATTCACAGTTACAAAGATCGTTTACAAAGGTCGGTTTTCAATGAGAAAAAATAGATGCATCACTTAGTAAACATATATAGATTAAATTAAGAATGTAAACCTGATATTTGTATGGTGAGTAAAATTAAGAAAGGATCACTTAGGTGGTTCGGTTATATGGAACGGATGAATGAAAAGAGAATGATAATAAATATATATGACGCAACTGTTGATGGCATCAAAAATATAAGACATCCGCAGAAGACTTGGCAAACCAGTCAAACCAGGTAAACCAGATACTGGAAGACGGTCCTATTAGAAGCCATAGTACGAGAAGATGTATGAATGTGGATGAGGCGAGAATTGTGTGTCAAGACAGAAAAGTGTGGTGTTCTTTTCGCTCTGCCTACACCCGCGGGGAAACGGCTTGATGGTAAGTAAGTAAGTTAATAGTAAAGTAAGTAAGTTAATAGTAAAGTAAGTAAGTTAATAGTATGCATCATAGCTTAATCAGTTTAAGCTCTCTGTCAGCAACAGATCGTTCCGGATTCGGGTGTTTACAATTTTTTCGATGAATTTTTTTATGCGTTTTGTTTAAATTTATTGTTCTTCTTCGGGAGATGGAGCATCGGGAGACTATGACGGCTGGAAAATCTGATCTGGATATGGAACCTGAAAGTTCACAGCGTTGGCGATAAAGGTTGATATGCATTAGTTAGGCAATCTGTCAGCGTACTCAATACAATACACAACTAATTTATTAACACTGATCTGTATTGTATTTTACGCGAGATTCGAATACAAAGTTTCATTGGTGTAAATGCACTCTTAAATTATTTTTTTTGTGGCAATGAAAGAATTAAGCTCGCCCAATTTGGAGTTTTTAATAGGAAAATGGAGAACATACATCTAGAGAGAGGGATACGAAAGATAGAAGCGCTAGACTCACCTTGACTCTCGGCTAAAATCCACGCTGAGCTGCTGCCACTTGAAAAGCTCCCATGAAAGACAACTTCATCCAAACCTTACCGGCGAAGTAAAATAATACTCCTCTTTGTCCTCGCCTTATCCCGCTCTTTTGGAGTCATACTCTTCTGCTGTCTATTTCACTTTGTTCTATACAAGTCTGCATTTTCAGTCATATTCAAAACTTTAGGATTACGATTAAAGATAATTTTATTTTTTCAGAAATCAGATGGGTTTGTTCTAATAGAATCATGGATATCAAAGAATCAAACTTATGGATCCGCCAGCTTATCTCAGCTACATGTATATTATCTGTCTGTTTTTATATCGCTCAACACTGACCCGCAAAGCATAGTTGACCGAGCCACGGTTTTATAAACTTTTTACTTACTTACTTATTATCACGCTGTTTCCCCGCGGGGGTAGGCAGAGAGAATAGAGCGCCACACTCTTCTGTCCTGACACACAAATCTCGCCTCATTCACATTCATACATCTTATCATACAATCTCGACGATTATTGAAGCTTGTAATAGGATCATCCTCCAGTATCTGGTTTACCTGGTCTTGCCAAGTCCTCCGCGAACGTCTTCTAATTCTAGTGCCATCAACACTTGCGTCATATATCTTTATATTTATGACCAAACCACCTAAGTGATCCTTTTTTAATTTTACTCACTATACAAAGATCAGGTTTACATTCTTTCCTTATTTCTTCATTATTTACTCTGTCATAAATGAATCTGCCACATATATCCCTAAGTGATCTCATTTCCACTCCATTTAGTATACTTTCGTTCCTCTTCTGCCAGTTCCAAGCTTCACTTCCATACATCAGTGTCGGTACCAGGACTCTATTGTAAACCGCTAGTCTTGCCTCAATTAACAAGTTCTCATTAGCTATATTTCCATTCAAAGCGCCGCTCACTTTATTCCCTACAGTCGCCCTCCTTTCGATATCTTTCTCTGTCTTTCCGTTCCTATCGAACATACATCTCAAATACACAATTTCATCTACTTGTTCCAAACATTAATTACCTACAAGTATTTTGCATGGTGTCTTGCTTTCCTCTTTCACGAATACCATCACTTTCGTCTTGTTGACAATCATAATAAGGTCGCTTTCCTTACATACATCGTACATTTTACTCACTAGCCTCACTACTCACTTTTTACCTTTTTCATATTTGAAATCAGACAATGACCCTTATGCAGCCTGCAAGAATATTAAATTCATTATGATAATATGGAAAGTGTGACCGACTGTGTGTATACTGAACTTAATAGCTACCAAAAAAGAGCTGCGCGCCTTAGCTTTCTTCAAAAACCTGGATGTTAGATGCTGCATATACATCGCCTCAACAACACCAAAAAATCCAATAACTATTAAATACATAAGTAAATAAAATACCATTAGGCAATTTTAGAAGAGATGATAAAAAATATAAATATGAATACTAACCCTCACCGTAGATATTCTACCAGATCATCCGGTCGAACCATGAGAGTACCGATAGCGAATAATGTGTACGGTGAGAGAACGAGAAAATGTGTTGTGTCGCGAATATTTAAAATAAAATCAGTAGACTTATTAAATATTATGAAAAATATAGAAACCCCAGTGACTACTCTAAAATATAAAGTGAATGAACATTCTTATATAATTATTTGTTTCTTCTGCTGTATTTCTTTTTTTTTTAATTTGTTGTTGATATAATTTGAGTTTACTTTTGCAATGTTACTTACTTAATTACATTCATTTTTATGTTTTTTATACGTAGTTTAACTTTAATTACTATGTAAAGAGCAATCCTTGCCATAAAACTGTACTGCAGTTTATCAAAAAATAAAAATTGTAATGCGATATGTATGTAATAAAGTTGAAATAAAAATATTTTCAAAAAAATATCTAAATAAAATTGTGTTTGGTCAGATTTAAATTTACTTTTTCGGTTGTCCATTTTTCCTCTTAATCATAAAATGACAGAATATAATTATAATCCGTTTGAATCCGCGTTGGAATTTTCATCACAAAACTGAAAAAACGTTATGAAAATTGATCAATTTCAGATATGCGTGCAACAACGTTAAAAAATGTTGCAACAGAATTGTTGTCCGAACAATATACGTTGCGTACAATAGAATAGATTACAATCGAGAAAAATTGTCTACTCCATTGAGTGTGATGTCGAACGACCGGAAAATATATCGATGGGGGTGGCCTGGTTGCGTAATTATGTATGAGAACAATAAATTTCCATCAAAATTGAAAGGGTTTCCTTTTTATAGCACTCGGGGTGATTTGTCTCCTCTGTTAATTGCAACGTTTTGCATCGCGCGCGCCATAAACGTATTTATATTTGTTCAATGGCCATAAATAAATCTTTGAAATGGGCTGTTATGGATTTTAATCCATTTAATTACAAGCAATACAGTTGCACACACACTCACACACAAATCACACAATCACAACGATCATTATGGTAGCCTGCTAAGAGGGTGACCAAAAATCGATGACCAAATTATATCCGTGTCCGTATGTCATCAATTCATAGTAACAGGGAGAATGATAAGAACTTTGAATATTGTATGATGGTGTGTTTCATGCTCATGATAGATATATAACTAAATAACTTTATAAAGAGCTGAGAGAGAATTCTAAATCTTTGCTTTCCATCTGAGAATCATCGGTTTAATCTGCTAATAAATTAACGTGGACATATCTACCAAAATTATTATTTGATATGATTCAATTTTATTATATATTTTTTTTCTATTAAATGTTCTGTTATCATATTGGCAATCATTACATAAAAAATACTTTATTCTTCTCCATATTTAGTTTCGATAAATATAGTTTTTTTTTACAATTTATAAATGTTCACTAAACTTATATCTGACTCTGAAGTCGTTGGACAAATATATTTTTCATATTAATTTTCACAACAAAACTTTGTACCACTCACACGTTGAGTTATTTTCACTACTAGTTTCGAGAGGTGCCGCCACTCTCATCATCAGGTGATAGCTAAACTAAATACAATATTGTAGGATGTAGCTTGAGAAGAGGAGGGATGTTTCGGTCGTTTACAGGAATATAGACAGTAAAGGCAAAGTGTTAGGGAATGTTATGTTGTGAAAATTAAAATAATTAGGTTACACCACAAAGTAACCGCCAAGTCAATTAATAATATATTGTTTATCTTTTATATCATTATTTTCCTTATCATTAGATCATGATTGAAATTACACTGTTATTTACTGATATTTTCACAAATCAGTACTTATTTTAATATTCAACTTATTGATTTGAACAATTTTAGATATTTAAATGGCATTTAACACACTGTTTGAGATGCTATGAGAGTATGAAGACGCGACCATGCGATTCGAATTGAGTATGTGATCCATTCATATTTCCAAACGTCGCTTCAAACAGCACATATATTACCGTGTACTGGTCCTGATTATAGACTAATATATAACCTAAAACTTTCACCAACAAGGAGACACATGACAGCATAATCTTATACAGGGTATGACATACCTAGTCCACAATATTTTATAGGTGTATTCCTGACTATGACGAGTCGAAAATGTACATGGAATATGTGGAAATTCTACACCCTTACGGAAAATATCATTGTTTTAATTTTTTACAAAATCAAGTTAAGCTTTAGGTCTACGTACTTCGAAATAAATATTATCGATATTTGTCTATTATTTATATATATCTTTGCTTCGGACCCTAAAACATCTAAAAAAAAATAGTTGAGATTAGGCACATATTCCTTGAAAAATTTTGACTAGTAATTTAGTCAGGTATCCACTAATAAAATATTGTGTACTAGGTCTGTTACAACCTGTATATAATAAGATTTTTCATTTGTATCTGTAATACTGGGATAATTTCAATGAGATTTGTAATAAATATGAATTAAATATATTAATTAGAAAGATATACACATAAAATAAATTTCATCAAAAAATATTGTTGTTGCGCCACCGGGATTCGAACCTGGATCTCTTTCCTAACCGAGGAAAGTGCATTATCCAACTATGCTACTGCGATAATGTTTTTAACGAAAAATGTTCGAACCTATAACCTTTTTGATATCAATACATTTAATCGTTCCATTATTTGTAATGAAAAATCGAAATATCGCTCTATATATCTATCGGTAAAATATATGTCGAGTGATCAAGTGGTTGAGGGTTCGAACCTCGTCCCGAAGATCAGCAAGTTAGTCCTATTTTTATAGAACTAGCACTTTGCTTAGTTTTAAAATAGTGATGTGACATGTATCATCAATTGGACTTTGGCCATGAAGTGTGATGTTACTATAGAACCCGAACAGTATATTCAGTGTATTTAGTTTAAATACATAATGTACCATTCCATTCGTTTTTTTTTTAGTGTACTATTATTTTGAATTAATTAGTTTAGTTAATTTGTACTATTGAAAATAAACCACGTGTCTTTATTTGATAATAAATTACATTTTTTAAATTTAGAGAAATGTTTATTTTTAATTTTGTAAAATGCATCACAGTATTCCTGGCCTGGGTGTCGTGACCAGATAACAATGTACTTATTTGGATGAACTTTATTATTAATTTTTCAGTGGACTATGCAAGGGATAATTTTTTTATTTTGATTTAGTAATTCCGTAAAAATCGGACATAAGCACTCCCAGGGTGAAGTAAGCTAACGCCGATCGATAAACCAATTTCAGGAACTTGATATGTAATGTATATTGTAACATTCAATTTGTTTTCTCAGCCGAACAGCAATTAAAAATATATATTATTAGGAGAACACATTCTTATTGTGAAGTTGTAATTTTTCAGAACAGACGGTCTGTGATATTTTAAATACTAATTAAATGTATTAATTAGAAAAATAAACATATAAAACCAATTTTATCGAAAAAATATTGCTGTTGCGCCACCATAATTCGAACCTGGATCTCTTTCCAAACCGGAGAAGGTGCATTATCCAACTATGCTACAGCCACATTATTTTTGATGACAAATTTTCGAACCTACATGTTACACTTTTTCAAATTAATACATCTATCGTTCCATAAATATATATAGGTTCGAAAATTTGTCGTCAAAAATAATATCGCGATAGCATAGTTGAATAACGCACCTTCCTCGGTTTGGAAAGTGATCCAGGTTCGAATCCCGGTGGCGCAACAACAATATTTTTCTATAAAATTAATTTTATATGTATGTTTTTCTAATTAATATATTTAATTAGTATATATAAAAATATATTTTAAGAGCGAATAAATTTATATAATTTTGATACTTGTCACGTTTCGTATTCCCAGTCAGTACGTAAGAAAGGGTGTGAACTCGCTCAGGTCTCACAATTCGCTCAGATATTACAATTTGCCCCGAGCTAAAAAGTTGTACGGCGTCTCGCCTGGTTCTCCCGCTCATTTACGGGCACCCTCGGGGGGTTGTTTTCTCAAAGGGGCCATGGCTAGATACTTACAAGGGAAGTTCTCGTCTTGTAAACCTTGTTCCTTCTCACCCAGCACGGGGTAGAGACAAGAGACATTACTGTCTGTAAAATGTGCTGGTAATGATATCCGAGCATATTATGGTGCATTCTGAACATTCTAAGACTCAAACAGCTGTTATCTTGACATGCCTGATATTTTATTTTATTTTGATTTCGTGTTTTATAGCATACCATTAATCAATTTTTAATATTAAATAACCTAATTAAGTAATATTATTAATTAGGAGAACACATTCTTATTGTGAACTTGTAACAATTCAGAACATGTATCTGAGATATTTTAAATACTAATTAAATGTATTAATTAGAAAGTTATACATATAAAATCAACTTCATTAAAAAATATTATTATTTTTATTTATTATCTTTGTTTTATTAACCACTTAATTGAGTTTAAATACATCTACCTGTTTCGAAAAATACAATTTTCTTCTTCAGGATGTCATAACTAACTAAAACATTTATTATTGTTTCTTTACTAGAATCTATTTAAAAAAAAAACAATTATTTAAAAAAATAGTTTTTTTAGGTAAAGAAACAATAATATATGTTTTAGTTAGTTATGACATCCTGAAGAAGAAAATGGTATTTTTCGAAACCGGTAGATGTATTTAAACTCAATTAAGTGGTTAATAAAACAAAGATAATAAATAAAAATGTGAATTTTAAACACAAAGTTGCTAATTTAAAAAATATTATTATTATTAGGAGAACAAATTCTTATTGTGAAGTTGTAATTATTCATAACATAGGTCTATCATATTTTAAATATTAATTACATGTATTTGTTAAAAATAAAGTAGATGGCATTTTCAAAGAATGTAACGATAAATGTATTAATTTGGAAAGGTAACATATAGGTTCGAAAATTTGTCGTCAAAAATAATGTCGCTGTAGCATAGTTAGATAATGCACCTTCCCCGGTTTGTAAAGAGATCCAAGTTCGAATGCCGGTGGCGCAACAACAATATTTTTCGATAAAATTGATTTTATATGTATATCTTTCTAGTTAATACATTTAATTCATATTTAAGTATATCTGTTTAATAAAGTGCTAAAATTATCTACGTTAAGAGTTTATGCGCCTTTCGAAGACAAATTACTAACTTAAGTGTTATGTAGATTGCAAATACAAATATACATAATAAACTACCACGAGTATATTTATTCACACAGACTAATATTCCATTTAAGATCGCGCAAACCATGGAATTGAAAATGAAAGATTTCATCAATTTTGTTTTTGCACACTTTCAAAGAATTCTAAATGTAAACCAAAATCATAACACTTTCATATACCTAAGTATGTACATTGGTTTGATATTTTTAATGATTTTTTTTAGAAAATAGAGACTTTTAAAATATCACAGACCGATGTTCTGAATAATTACAGTTTCACAATAAGAATGTGTTCTCTTAATAGATATCCTTAATATAATATTTTTAATATTTGCAAATTGAACTTTGTAGTTAATGTCAATTTTTGTATAGATTATTATTATTTTTACTGTTGTAATCTTAAGCAACCGATTTTTCATATAATCAACACAAATTATATTACAAAAGCTTATTTCGATAGAGTACATTGCAAGATTTATACAACTTAGTTATTCAATGCACTGAGTCTCTTGCAATACGACGTCACAAAACATATTGAATTCATAAGTCGTAGCAGTAATTTATTATTACGATTTTAAAATCGAATATCAATAACCTACAATTAATAGTTTACCTAATAATCTATATATAATGATTATTTTTTTCTCTAAAAATATCAATACACATTGAATCATTATCACATTCGAATATTATTATTTATTATTAAATATGAATTAAATATATTAATTATAAAGATATACATATAAAATCAATTTTATCGAAAAATATTGTTGTTGCGCTACCGGGATTCGAACCTGGATCTCTTCCCTAACCGGGGGAGGTGCTTTATCCAACTAAGCTACAGCGGCATTATTTTTAGCTACAATTTTTCGACCCTCTATGTTACCTTTTTGAAATCAATACATTTAATCGTTCCATCAATCATTTCGAATCCCGGTAGCGCAACAACAATATTTTTCGATAAAATTGATTTTATATGTATATCTTTATAATTAATATATTTAATTCATATTTAAAATATCACAGACCTATGTTCTGAATAATTACAACTTCACAATAAGAATGTGTTCTCCTAAAAAAAAAAAAAAAATTATTTTTATTAATAACATTGAATGTTGTGGTAGTTACTTTAACCAATCAAAGTGTAGATGAAAATGATGATGATTATTATAATAATAGAGTAGGGATGTCCTAAAGGCATTTCAGTTTTATAATGTGACGCAAGTTGGTCTGATATGAATCAACTCGGTACAAGATCAAATATTTTAATTTAAAATATGTTTATTCAATGACTTTCCGGATAAAATGGGATAAAATATATCAAACAGCGTTAAAAGAATAAAATAAACCAAATGAATAAAATGTGTATTTTTTGTTTTCTACAAAACAAAATAACACCATCCGAACTTGGAATAAAAACCAGACAATGTTTGAATATGCCAAAATAAAAAACAATAATCTGTATACAAAAAGGGGCGGGTAAAAACATATGATATGCAGGGGTGGTATAATACATGTGTCTGAGACATGAAATGTGTTTTATTTATTTTTTTATTTTATTTGAAGATTGTGTTAAATTATTCGACAAAAATATAATCTATTGTTGTATTATATTTAACAAGTACGTGTAAGTAGCATTTGTTTATATTTACTAATTAGTTCCGCATCCCTTTTCATCAAATTTTGTATACAAATCAAATAAAAAGAAATGTTAAAGAAAATAAAATAAAATATACAAATCTAGCAATATTTTGTCCCAAAACTCAATTCACATCAAAGCAACGAAGATCCTTTCAATAATTTTTCACCTCGCGATCCAATAATGTGCTTTATTCATATGAATTTTTTAATTCAAATATTCTGCAGAGGTGGTGATGTACTACAACCCCCCACGCCCCCCGGAGGTTCAGCGGATCTGGGGGATGAATTTACCCGCGATTTTTTATACCGGAAATAAAATAAACCAATCGGTTATGGCAAATATCCGACGGCGGTTTACGTGACGTAAGAGAATAATTTCTCCTCCAGCAAACCACCCTTCTATTCTATCGATACTTGTTTACATTTAAAAGCGGATAGAAAATCCCTGAGATATTATATTTAATACTCGCGTAAATAATACAGATAAATGATCAGTTTATTTTAAAATATATATAATTAGAAACTGAATGTTGTTAAATATATATTAATATCTAAAATAAATAAATTGATGTATAGAAAAAGAAATGCCGCTTTAAATTAAAGTATTGAAATCTGTGCAAGAGAAAGACTTAAAAAATAGTTGTTAAAGATAAAGGGTGTCCAGCGGAAAATTTTCAAGTTTATTATTAAATTTAAAAAAACTACAATGTTATTTTCAAATTTTGTTTATACAAAATAAAATTTTACGATGCGGATTTTATGTTTATAAACAATGTTGTCTAAATGCCGTCCGTTTCTCTTAAATCACTCTTGCAATCGGACTCTTAAATTTGCGAACACGCGAAAGCCAAGCGTTGGTTCAATGGCAGCAATTTTACGGCGGATATTTTCTTGTGGGGCCTGAGTTGTTCAAGGATTATTACTGTAAACTCTACTTAAGAGGCAACTTTCATTTTTCCAGTTTGAATTTCGAGATATTTTTGCATTTTGCATACCCTTTCAAGATGAGACTAATAGTTCATTATTTTACAATATCAAGTAAACATAAAAGTGCGTTATTTTTTACGTAAATATTGCTAGAGTGAAAGGTATCAATAGAAAAGGACAAGTATACAATTGTTGGTTTTCTTAAATTCCTAGGTATTCCTAGGTAGCTATCAGAAAATAACCATTTCTTCAACATTCATAATACATATGTGTTGCCATTTGAAATTATCAAGCAAAAATTAAATAATTTGTTAAATTTCTCACCTAAGAATTGTTATGTTTATGATAAAAACCATTGTTTGTGTCGATAAACATATGATTTTAAAATATTACAATTTTACCCCGATTTATAAGGAAAAAAATGACGTAAATTCATACTGATAAATAATATTAATAACTTTTGAAATAGCTGTATTTGTGAAGAGAAAACTATTTATGCTAATATTATATAATAATCATACTCATATCATACATGAATTTAGAAATAAAACTTTATGTTCTTTCACATATTCAATATTTGTTCAAGTGCACCCAAACATCGATTTGTGGGAGTAAATTTGATTAATTTGAGAAAATAATTGGTGGATGTCGACCATTATTTTGCCATCCAATTTAGGAAGTTCACACGAGTCCACACATTCAATGCTCAGTTTGGAAAGATCCTGAAAATAATTTATAATATTATTATTATTGTTATTAAGTTATCAGTATTTTTATGACTAAAATATTAAAATACGTGTTTATTCATTTATATGACTATAACAAATACATTTGTATCAATCAAACAGGTCTCTCATGTATAATTCTTTTGATAAAATTATTTATCTTAAAGGATATGTATTTCCAATAAAAAATAATTTATCTGCACTACATCAAATATGTATATTGAACTATGTAATTTATATTGTTAAATCAAATAGATAATTGTTATAGAAATGGTAAATATTATCAACTTACGTTGCGATTTTTTTTAAAGAAGTTTACAACCATTTAAAATTTTGTTGGAACATTTGGAACATTTGGAACATTTCCTAGAGCGTATCAATGGTTGTTTCAGAACAATAATGTATATCATAATATATTAATGACTTTTAGTGAGAACCAAATCCAACAAAAAAATCACGGATTCGCAAATTTCACGTTGAGTCTTGTGAATGAATGGATTTCATGCGCTGGCCGCGCATGCGTTAGCCGCGCTTGCGCTATCAGATTCTAAAATGCTCCGATCGGTTGACGCATGTTTTATGTTTAAATGTCAAAATTTTAATCTGTTTACGTATAAAAACAGCTCAAAATCATACAATTTACAAAAATAAGCAATTGGTATCGAGAATAAGTATAATATTCATTCATAGTGTCGTCAAAATAAAGGTCCAATCTTATAATACGTCAATTGAATAATTTCTGATATAAATGAATAATAAAAACCCACATTTTCGTAAAAAACACGAAAATATGAATTATTATTGCAAGTTGCGCCTTAAGGTATCCCCATAAAAAAAGTTGCACACTGTAAGGTTCGGTGACCGAGGCGCTTAGAGTATGTCTCCGTACTTGCCGATTAATTTATTGGAAAAAATTACCCTCTGCTTCTCCATTGAAACTCTAGCTATGTGTGGAGTGGCTCTGTCTTGCTGAAATTGTATTCTGTAATTGAACCAGAGAAACAGCTGCAGTTGTGGTACCAAAAATTCGTCGACAATATACGTTAGCAGTGACTGTCTCTCGCTGGTTAAAAAAATAAGGGCCAACTATCCCTCGGGTAGAAAATGCACACCAGACTGTCGTTTTTGGACAATACAAACATTTTTGATGGCATTTCCTTGGGTTGTCTGGACACCAGTATCTCATGTTGGATATATTAACATAGCTATCGATATGAAAATGTGCTTCGTCAGTAAACAATATGTTTCCAAGCGTTCGTGCTGTTTCAAAACATTCCAGCATCGTTCTCGCTAAGGTTTCACATAAAGAATAGTCATTTTCGTTAAGAAACTGCACAATTTTCAGTTTTTATGGGTGAAACTGTAGTTTATTTTACAAAATAATGTGCACTGTTGATTTTTTTATTCCAATATAAGCTGCAATCTTCCTTATCGATTTACACGGATTGCGCATAATTTCACGTTGAACTTGAGCCACATGTTCTGGCGTCGCTGCTGACATTGATCGTTCCTGAGGAGTTTGGTTAAACACTGTACTTTTGAACCCAACACCAGATAAGTTGCATGCTCGACCCATCACTTACTCGTCGAATATTAAAGTGAATACAAAAAGCGCATACCAATGAACCGCCGAACTTTAAATATTTCTCAACCGCAAACGCGACTGGCAAATCCGCAAATCACGCGCGTCGAACAATACCCCTTCCACTCACCTCACCCTGATGGTTTACGAGCAATTACAATTTAATCTTGAAATTTTTTCCCTAGACACCCTTTACCTGGAAAAATTTTATTTAAAAGATATAAAAATCTTTACCTATTTAAGAATTTCTGAAATAATCGTTCAAAACTCAAAATATTTTAATGACTGTCATTATGATAGATTGATAAATATGAAAGTGTGACAGTTTAATTTTCACAACAACAACAAAAAATAGTGATAGTAAACCGGTATTGTGCTCAATTTTAACTGTTCGCTAGTTTCTAATGTACCGGCGATTATTCGAAGAATTACGAATAATAAGTTACCCATCAGATAACTAAGATTTAAAATGATTGATGTGACATATATTCTGTGTATACAATTATGTTTAAAGGGTTTTTTTTACTCGTATCAGAATAAGTGATAATCAAATCATTATACAAACCGTCATTTAAACCGATTGATCGTAAGGGTGATTGGTAACTGATTATTCGTAATTCCAACAAACTAATTCCGTAAACCTCCAACAGTTAAATCTCAGTTACCAATCATTGTCACAATCACAGTCACATAGCGGTTTACCATCACTCATCTGAATACTAACTATTAACTCATAACATTATTTTTTACTTGAGTTCAATTCAAAAGTACGTACCACTTCCACTTCAAAGTGAAAAATGGAAAATAAGAAATATTTCAATATTTCTTCTTTTCTTCTCTTTTTCGTGTATTCAATTATTCACGTACATGATATTTTCAATATTTGAAGCAATATATTTATTTTATTATTAAACTAATGCTATTAAATATTTACATAATATCTGACTATCTTATCTTACTGGTCAAGACATCAACATGTTCGATCTTTATCCAAAAGACCAGTAGATTACTAACTAATATTATTATTCAAGATTTAGCTCAATTTGAAAAAAAAACTCAGTTCTATATATTAAAAAATTTAAGGTTTAAATTATCTAAAAATGATGCCGAATTTTTAAAAATCTTACAACGTTGTTAATTCAATAACACATTTTTTTAGTTATTATACATTTTAACTGCGAAATGCGATTAGTATTTAATGGGATGAAATGATAATATCTATGTGACAGTAAGTTACGTAATATCGCCATTTAAGTTTCCCGTTTAGGAGAAATGACAACGGATGAAAAAGACCAATAAAGCTATGACAAAGAGGAAGAGTTTGGAATAATGGAAAAGAGGGCTCACGCATTGATGACTCCGCAAATGGGGAGAATTGAACCGTCGCCGCACGCCACCACCTTCCCCATTTCGGGAGTGAGTCCCGAAGATAAGCAGGAGGAAAAACAGATTTAGAGAGTTAGAAAAGGAGAACGGAGGCTTCCTCTCGCTCTTT
Source organism: Eubasilissa splendida (assembly GCA_031772225.1). Lineage (NCBI taxonomy): Eukaryota > Metazoa > Arthropoda > Insecta > Trichoptera > Phryganeidae > Eubasilissa > Eubasilissa splendida. The sequence continues at coordinate 10,447,631 of CM062859.1, forward strand.
ACAAAATAGGGAATGCCATTTCCATTGCGGAAAACTGATGTGATCGTAGTAAAAAGGATTTGCATATATCGGCAGTCATTGAGGATTATGAGCTATTTCTCTAGGAATTTGCTTAATTTATTAATATAGCTTTGTCGGGTGGGGGGATTATTATTAATACATTGTAGCGGGAATTATGTATATTGAATTTCAATAATACCATTACGAAATTTGTAGATTGATCTAGAATATTATAGAAGGCACTAATCGGGAATATCTAATTATCAGTGTTTGTCAATTATTACATAAACATCAACTGTTCTAGAAACCTGTAACCTAACTATTTTAATATATCAAGCCGGCGGCTTCTGTCGTAATTTATGTCAGTTACATGTTTATTAAGAAGCGATTATTAATGATTGAATAATTATTTGTCACAAATCTAAACTCTAACAATGAACGATGAAACAACACTAGATGTATTTGAAAGAAGGATCTTTAGGAGAATTTACGGAGTTATCGTGTGGCGTAGGCATTATAACTAATAACTGTACATGTATCGTGAGCCGAAAGAAACAAAATGTATAAAATTAGGGAGGTTTTGATATGTAAAGTGTATGAATAAAGCGCAACCGCTGAAACGGCTTTTCACTAATAAACCTGAAGCACGAAAAATAGGTAAACCCAGAACGACAATAAAGATCTATCTTGGCGTTAAAGCGTTCCACGTCATCTTGGGCATGAAAAGACAGTGGCTAAGGGCTAACTTATGTGCTCTGATTTTTCTTTCTCTTGATTGCAGTATGCTATTGACGTTCTGTTTTGAAGTATTGAGTGCCACCATATACTATTTTCCTCCATTTAGGCTTGTCTCTTGCTACTAGTTCCTAAGTATCACTTTTAAAGTTTGCTTTCAAGGAGTCATATTAAGCATTTGCTTTGAGATATCTGAGAATACAAAATCCCCTTTAGTATTCTAATTTCAGGCAGTCGGATTACGTGGCTAACTCAGCGAAATTGTCTGAATAATAATGACTTCGATGCTCGGTATTTTGGTTTCATCATTTTTAATTAATAAGGATGAAATAAGCGTATATAAAATATTAAATAAACTACAAATCAATAATGTTTTATTTTTTTGTAAATTGAAAAAAGGCCGGGGAGCCAACCATATTATAATATACATATTATATGTAGGGATGACGTAACACATGTGCCCAATGTGTTTAACCAATTTTTTAACAAATTATAAATATATATTATTTTAACGACGTTAAAATATTATATTACATATGTACGTTTCAACCTTTAAGACAGAAAATGTGTAGCATATATTTTGTACCAATTATAATAAATTATTATACTTACCTATCTCGATAAAGGTGCGTTTCGAAACCCTCGTTTATATGAACGTTTTTATTTTTTGGACCAAAAAATTCACCCCATTCATTTGTCAGTGTCTCAGCTGAATATCCAGTACCCGTGTATGAACCCAGGATATGGTATTGTAAATATATATAGCGTGTTTAAAAAAAAAGTCTTTCAAAGAAACGTATACTTGTTGGTTTTGTAATACATTTTGTAATAAAGTATCACGCTGATGTATTTTAACATAACGTTATATTAGTTATTAAAACGTTTACTTTTTTATCTTGTTATAGCCCTCTTTACTTTAATATATTAGTGTAAGAAAATCCATTATTCCATTTATTTACTTAAATTAAGAAACGAATATACGTAGATATATTAAAAACTACAATCTTGACACTTTAATCAACTGTAAGGCATCAATTTTCTTTCAATTTTTCAAATGCGTTAAGACGAAAAAAAATTCTAATAAATAAATAGAACACAAATGTCAGTATCACTACAAGAGTTACATTTTTTTTAAACTTTATAATATAAGAGATGTTAACTGTCTCCTTAACTATACCGAAGTCTGTACTAAAGGAGACAGGTTCATCCGTTGTCTATTATACAAGTATGAAAACCATTTTTATTATTAATATTTTTTTTATCTAAACCAAAAATAATTCTAATAATATAATAAATAAGTAGAATACTTTCGCTATCCCATGATTGAAACACTATACAATACAAAAAATGAATATAAAGAAATGATGTTCCGTTCGTGTGATCATTTCCATGAATCTTTTGCTCAGTTTCCCTTCTGCCAACACCCAATAACCAGCTTCTGAGATAATGTTTGAGTTTGTCCATCAAGAATTGTTTCATACTGCTCGGAAAAATGTTATAGACTATGGGGGCCAAAAATATATGGAAGGATGGAGAAGCCATAGTTTCAGATGTTCAGATGACCAAGAAACAAACAATATCTTTGTATGCCTGCATCCACGTAACAAAAAGTGACTTATTTCGATGTATAGTAAAAACTATTGAATAAAATATGTCAAAGAACTAAGTCATAGATTGGCGAAGCAATTTGAAGAGATTGTTCGAGAATGTCAGTCACGGTGAGGCCTTCATCTTTTCTCTGCCTTTAGTGAATTGACTATGGCCGACGATGATGATGATAATGTTAAATGTATTTAATGTAACAATATTAATTTGTTTTCGATAAAAGAAACTTTTTTTTTTTTGACATTTGAAGCAAATACATTATGGTTCATTTTTAATACTTAATAGTTTTATTTTATAAACCACTGTGAGTTATTTATATTCAACCTGTTTCGGAAAAATACATTTTCCTTCATCAGGATGAAAAAATATCCTGAATACAAAATGTTTTTTCATCCTTATAAAAGAAAGGGTATTTTTCCGAAACCGGTTGGATATAAATAACTCAAAGTAGTTTATTAAATACAATAAAGTTAATCAACTATTAATTAATAATATATTCAGCTTATTGAGGAAATATCTCAAATATATAAATCATTATTATTTTTAAAAAATCGTTACATCTTTATCACTCTCTGCCTTTATAAATACCACAATTTTGTATAACTTTGTTTCATGACCTTAACTCTGTCTATAAATATTCCCTTCCTCTAGTATCCTTCACCTGCCACTCCAGGCATAAGGGTACATTCTTGACCGACTCCATAATTTTTCGGCTTCAACTTACAAACATCCGCAAACTGTGTAACTCCAAAACTTCGTGGCACCACAAATTGCCCTTAAACTAGCCTATCATGACATCAGTCACCTGGCATTCCGGTATTCAGGAAAAAATAGTCAGTCAAGCACAAATTTGTATTGAATTCTTCAGGCAAATATAATCAGTATAAACCTAGGTGCATATACTCGATTATTACCGCGACTAAACTATTGAGTTGAAATCGATGAATCTCTCGATTTCTACTCGATTAAACTGTTTAGTTTGAAGTGCGAATATAATCAATTAGTTGCCTACGAGATCTCTCAACATAGGTGTGCGTACTCCCACACAACTGAACAGTCGCGTATCGACTGTTTAGACTAGTGTATGCACACGTATCGTACACAGATGTCAACCGATAGTTGTACTACTGTCAAAAGACGATCGATAAAGGTTTTTGATTTTTTTATCGAGTAACTATCGATAATATGCGCACACGAACCAATAACCTTTTGACATACAACTACATAGTTGCGCAATTAAAAATTGCATATATACGCCTGTCCTAATAGTGTTACTGAAAGATATAGGCTAGTACCCGGCAAACTGAACTACAGAAGCGATGTCAAGGGATGGAAGGCTCTATTATGACTGCGGTTATGGACTTCCACTGTTAAAGAGGAAGAAGTAACTGATCTAATTAATACGCTTCCTTTAGATCTTGTATCAAAATTGTAAACATATGTAATTTTCAGTTATTCAATTTTATGGTTGATATTGTTGCTGAAGTCAGCATAACAAAACTACTATGTTAGTAGAACACATTCTTATTGTGAAGTTGTAATTATTCAGAACACAGGTCTGTGATATTTTAAATATGAATTAAATTAAAGAGATCCAGGTTCGAATCCCGGTGGCGCAACAACAATATTTTTCGATAAAATTGATTTTATATGTATATCTTTCTAATTAATATATTTAATTCATATTTAAACTACTATGTTGTTGTAAATCTTTGTAGTCCATGCTTGTTCTTCTAATTTTTGTTAACGACCTCATGAAACTCAGAAGTAATCTTCATGACCGCAGTCACAACGGAGCGTCATTCATTTCCTTGATATCGTCGTTGTAGTTCAGTCTGTATTTTGACATTATCCGTCCCTATGATCTTGATCTTCTTGGGTTATGTATGAAGACTTTGAGCGTGGTACGGGACTGACCTACCCTCGCTACATGATGGTATTCCGTTTCCGAAGTTCCAGGTTCTTTATCCTTCTTCATTCGCCCGTTCATTAGCCATTCAGGTCATCATCTACTGGACCGCAAATCTTGCGCAAATATTTTTGACGATCGGCAACTAGTTATTTTACGCTAAAGTAACAAGGCTAATAATAATACGAAACAATCATATCAGCATTGCATACATTTTAAATTTTAAATTCTATAATGCAAACTAACAAGCGTTTCCTGATTTTATCCTGCTGTTCATTTAATGTTGAGTATCATTATTCCCTTTCATATTTGTTCCCAGATATATAAACTGTTTAACTAACACAAAAGCCTGCAATTAATGGTGATAAAACTGATGGCGTCAGTCTTCTGCTCATTTTTATATGTATTTTATATATTCTGCATGTTCATAATTATTTATATATTTATGAATCTAGAAAAAAAATCGGTGCTTATCATTATTGAGCATACGAGAGTGCAAGATGGTCTCCAGAACTTCTCAATATTATTCCGCCATTATATCATGATGCCTCAAATCTCGTAAGGCTTTCTGAACATATGGAGAACTATAAATGTATCCCACGTTTAATCCAAGAATAGGTGCGCGACGGTAATGGGAGAATCAAATAAATAAAGATCATGTGGTAAAATTTATGACAGAATAGCTCTGGAAACTCAGGACCCAATAAGTCTCATTCAATACGTATTCCTGCATGAGTGTGTAATTTCTCAAATATTAAAACACATCTTGGATCCCTGCTGTATCTATAAGATCATCTTATAAATCCATAACACAACCTAAAAGGCAATAAATTGGATACAGAGTCTCCCTGTATCATTGATATCTTACTGAAGAAATAGATATATATATATGAATTCATAATTCATTCCAACCATAATTTTGGCATAACCATAATAAACATAGAAATATACCCTCCTTCCGATAGCAGCTGTTGTATCGCTCTCTTTAATAAAGTCACAATAGCATGTGTTCAATCCTAGAACCAATACATTATAATATCATAGATAAAAATATACATAACCAAAAATAATCATTTATCTCAATAAAGCAAGAAACATCAGATCAGAGCGACATTAATATCCGACCTGCATGCATAAAGTAAATAAATTTGATACTCACTAAATGTTTTCTCAAGTCCTAGAAAGCCTCTTCCTTGTAAACAAAGTCTAGCCTCCTCACACTGGAGTATGTTATGCTCGCCAACAAATGTACCGTAAACAAACACTACCTACATGCCCCGTGGTGCCCTTCTGACGATCAGACACCTACTTCAAGGCAATCTTGACAGCACCTGATCGCACCTTTATATTATTATATCGTTCTAGTATTGTTGCAACAGATATTATGAAAACTTTTGTTGAACACTAATATTTTTTAACCTACTATTAACGATTATATAACAATCTTGAATATTATTAAGTAGCCTAAAGATTTAATAATTTTCAAAAATGTATTTACACAATTTTCTTATTATAACGTATTACTTATTTTTAATTTTGTCTATACATAATTGATCTAATAGAAGTATTACTTTATTCATCAACTGCTACATCTATTAATGTGATACTATATAGCACAAGTTTAACACAAATTACAAGACGTCACATCAAAATAATAATTGCCTATTTTTTCATATCAATAGTATTAAAAATACTCAACAGTCCCACGAAACATTCGGTTCTGATTCATTTGAATGGGATACAGTATCATGCAGACCTACATTTCACATGTCAAAATATCTCTTATCACTGCGCGCGACCAAAACATTTCATTTCACCACACGAGCGGCACGACTCGCGCGCGCTAGATGTCTCACCGCCCGGAAAAGATTCGAATTTCTCTGTGTTTTTATGATTGTTTCAGTTATTCTTAAAAGCAGGCTCTCGCGGCGTGGTTTTGACGGATCGGGGGATGAAAGGACGCGCCGCGACGCTCACCACGGCTCGATACCGACTGACTGCCCGTTCGGGCGCGCGGCCCCAGCCCCCAACCCCTCGCCGCCGCCCCGCCCCGCCCCCGCCCTGGTGTGTCGTCGGTTGTGCGCGAGTGGTCGCAGCCAGCCCGCGAGCTGAATGCCGAATCGTTTGTTATTTTTTCACGTGAGGTTTTATTTTAATTGTGTATAATTAAAAAAGTTTACGACCACTTCAAATAGTACGTCTGCCTGATATTAGTTTAATATCATTGTATATAATATTTGGGAGTCATTATTAAATACTTACCTTTTAATATCACTGTTGCAAAAAATAAATAAATACTTTTTTCATCATCATCATTTTCATCTTCTTGCGCCGCTTTGCTTCTTGTTGAAAAATCAATTCCTTTTCTGTCTTCATTCTATCATTATAGCTATTGATCTCATCTACGCATTGGACGCCCTCCTTTCGTAATTATTAAAGATATGCATCTTGATAGTCATTTCTTTGGCATTGGCATGACGTGTCCGAGCCATCTTAATTTAGATTTATTATATATTTAAAAGTATGGACTCCACTCCGAATCTCCCTTATCTCGGTTCTTCTCACTCGGTCTAATAATGTTACTCCTGCTCTTCCCTAAGATAACTCATTTCGGCAACCGTATATATATTTAAGTGGGCCTATATACAATTTGTAATTGACACATAACTCGGATTTATTTATTATTTAAACAACACTAGCAGCAGTAAATTATATGTTTTTCGAAGACTTTCCGGGTAAAATGTGATACAAAATCGCGTTAGAAAAGTGCGTAACATTTTATAATAGGATAGCGAGTAGGGGTGTAATGTATTATATAAGAACATTATTACAGGTATTTAGTATCTTTGTACACCAAAGAGGAATAAATATTTCCACAAAACAAAGGAACACTATCTAAATTTGAAATAAAATTTAGACGATTTTTGATAATATAATGATCTATATACGGCGTAAAAGAAGCATTCTAGCATATGATACTTATATTTGATACAAATAATGCATTATATTTGTTTATTGATACAAATAGATTTTTTTAATTTAACCACATTTTTAAAAGTTTGGGCTTTACTTTTTTTCAGTACAGAATATAAGTAATTTTAAAAAATCTTAATAGTAGTAGTTATGTATGTAATATTTATATTTTGTGTATATATATGTGTGAACTTTTTACTTTTTATTAACTTTTTTAATTTTTTTTTATTAATATTTTCCTTGCTTTTCTTTTTCATAGCATTATATTTATTTCATAACCTTTAATGTATAACATAATATGTATTATCTCTATGGCGAATCGGGTTAAAAAAAAACCTGATCTCGCTGAAATAAACACATTATTATTATTATTTTATATGTGTAACAATATACATGTAGAATGTTTCACTAATCATTTTAAGGTGCACTTCCGAGTTTCTATTACAATCTATGAATATATGCAGAATTCATGAATGTCACTTCAAATGTCGTTTATTGATGAGAATCAAAACTAAGTGATTGAGCGAATGTCCTGCTTCTTAAAAATATAATAATATTAATAAAATTAACACAAATATATTTTTTTAAATCATATATTTAAGGTTAGTTGAAATCGGTTGGCATCAAACAATAAAAATCCGGGCAGTTATTTTACATTAACCGTTTAAAATGAATAACCAATCTCGAAGTTTTTCAAGTTTAAAATATTTTTAGTTTTTATAAGTATAATTTCTTGGTGAGCGAGTAATTTTTTTTAAATGAAAGTGACATTATTTTAACCAAGTTATGAAATTACTGATTACCAGGAAATGTGCAAAATAATGAAATCTAGTGCGTGCGAGCTAATGTATAATCTTTTCATTAATCAGTTCATTGTTAGTCCTCGAAGGGACGTATAAACTCTTTTGTTTAAACATAGATGAAAATGAAAACATTTACCGAGAGAAAAAATAATATTTTAGTTGACAATTTTCAACAATAACACATGTTATTTTATACATATAATTTTGCCATTATAATGAAGACATATGAAAACCATCACTCCGTTTCCCCGTGGAAGTAGGCATAGACGATGGAGTGCCACAATCTTCTGTCCTGACCAACTCTCGCTTCATCCACATTCGTACATCTTCTCATACAAGCTCGCCGATTATTGAGGCTTCTAACAGGACCATCCCTTAGAATCTGGTTTACCTGGTCCATCAACACTTGCGTTATATATCTTCCTTACCATTCTCTCCTCATTGATCCGTTCCATATGACCAAACCACCTTAGTGATTATTTCTTAATCTTACTCACTATACTAAGATCAGCATTACATTATTTGCTTATTTCTTCAATCTTTACTCTGTCATAAATGTATCTGCCACACATATGCCTAAGCGATCTCATTTCCACTGTATTCAGACTACTTTCGTTCCTCTTCTGCCAGCTCTAGGCCGGTTTAAAAACCTACCCAAAATTATGTGCTAATGAACGAACTCACAGAGAACCAATAAAAATATTAGAGCACAACATTAGTTTTGTACTGGTGTTATACATTATATTCTATATATTTAAGTAAAACAATACAACCAGGGAAACTGAATCAAGAAGCAGAAATAAAGAGACGTATTCAGCTGGGTTGGGCAGCATTTGTAAAGTTAAAGCATATCTTCAAATCCAAAATACCATAATATATAAAAATAAAAGCTCAAGTCCAGTGCATGCTTGCAGTACTCATATATGGAGCCGAGACAACGATAATGAGACACAAATTAATAGTTTCCCAAAAGACAATAGTTAGGCTGTTATAAAATATCTCTGAGAGACCGAATACAAAACGTACGTCAACAGAGAAGTAAAGTAAAAGATGTCACCCAAAAAATCATCATGTCGTCACATCCGCTCATTAAGTGGTCATATCTCATAACCACTCATATCTCATGGCCGGGCTTACATTTCTTTACTTTAGGCATGTGGTGGTTCTGCTCGCGCCCCACAGACATGGGCGTGTAAGTAATCACCTGACAGCCATATAGTGCCGAAACGCACCGACCAATAGCGGATTTCAATACATCGTGACCAACGAGCCCTAGGAGCTAGCCATCCACTTCTCCGCAGACTATTTTTTCGTCAATACCTCAAGCGAGCCACTCCAGTTTTCAACTTTATTCGCGCAATTAACTTTACACTCGTTGTACCTGTTATTGTAAATCGTTCTGCAAAAAAACGCCAACTTTTTTAAGTTCTGTTTTATTTAAATACCTTGCTCTAGATACTGAGACATGCACCAACAAGCGTGAAACTAGAAGAATCTTAAGGGCTTCAATCTCACCATGCACAAAACCTTCTGATACGATCACACAATTAAGATCCTCGCGAGTCAATAATACTATACAACGATAGCCCCTATAGGCACATGGTATTATAGTAACAATCCTAAGCATATTTATCTGGGTAACTCAATTTCACGCCGGATATTTTCTTGTAGGGCCTGTTCGAGAATTATTATTGTACACTTCAGATTTCAGAAATATCCCCACAATAAAAAATCACAGCGATTATTGCTTATAAATTTTCTTGGAAAAATTAAAAACTCATACTCAAACTCATAAATTATACGGCAATAAAACTCAGAAGTGACAGTTTATCTCTGGTTAAAAAAATATAAAAATTCCCACTGGACACCCTATACAAAGTTTTTTATCTCGAAAACAAAAAGTGAGATCCTGCAACCCTTTGATATGCAAAAAATGATGATTTTTGATGTAAGAACATATCTTGCTGGAGTATATCGTAGCGATGCCGGACTGCTGAAAAACCTGAAGTGAAGATCTAGTACTAGTAGAATAATTGTTGGCCGCCCTAAAACTCTTGCTAGTAAATAGGCGATCTTTGAGAAATGCCTATGTCCAACAGTGGAAATAAAAAGACTTGATAATAAAAATAATGATAGATATAGAAAACATAGTGTAATTATTATATTTTTAAACATAAATTATTTAAGTTACTAAATTAAAAAATTAAACAAGTATGAAAATAATTTTACTATAGTAATTAAATATTTCTCACGCCTAAAAAAACACTTACATAAAATATTGACGAAACAGACTATACCACAAAATCTTCCTGTCTACCCCAGCCCTCTCTGCCTAAGACCCGTCCACAAGACACGGCAAAATAATCATGCCACTCGGCACGTCGACAAAAGCGCGTTTCATAACCACCGCGAAAAACATATATGCATTCACAACTCATTCCTTCGAGCACGAAGCCTGAAAAACTACCAATCAATGTGCGATATTTAGAGTTTAGGGATGTGGGTGAATGTTCACCGAGTGAACGCAGCCCCTTGTGATTTTTCGCCAGGGCATATATGTAAGAAAAACAGTATTTAAGGCTCGTAGGAATATATCTAATAAGACATTGTTTCGCGATTTATGTAAACAGATTTATTCTTTCATACCAAATCTTTTCCAAGGTATTTAAATATTAAAATACGAAGTCTTTACGTATATTTGCCTTTAATTATATTTTTTTCTTGTTGTGTTTAAACATATTATTATAATATTTACCCACAAATTTTTTTTTTAAATTTTGAATAATTTTTTTCATTATTTTATTATATATTCCTATAATATACAATCATTATTTGTTATCTGTGACATTCGTACATACTGGATTTTATTTTTAATATACACATTAATCATCTAACATCGTGGATACCTTCTAAGTCTATGCTTTCTGGAAGGGATGTTTTCAAGGTAACCGAGAGACGTTGAAATAGATACGAAGCCTGGCTGTGCTCTTTCAACAGTCTCACAGCCATACAAAAGAGAAGGTTCATTAACATAATATCTTACATCTAATCGAGTGCTTTAATAAAAATATTATTAATTAATTAATCTTGTGAAACACCATTTAAAGTAATAAAAGAAATATAAAAATTATCGTTTCATTACTCGTCGTTGCCCAGAATTAAGTTATAATTTACAATATAAGTAACGGTAAGGTGAGTGGGATGCTTTTATGTAGTGAAAGCTCTAAATAATAATAATGTATGTTATCATTACCTACAAGTATCAGATATCTCATAGAAACAAAAAGCCAGCCGAAAATAAGTCGTAAGCCCTGTAATTACCCCACACTTCCATATATTTTCCATTAAATATAATAAAAAATAGCTTTGTCTCTATGAAATATCTGATATTTGTTTAATGATGTATATATTTAAAATTTGGTCCAGGCAGGGAGAAGGTGAGATATCTGGGGATGCGGGGTGGCATGAATATATTCAATATAATACATATTTATATCAGAGGGAGGATGTCTTTGTTTTAAGTAAGAACCAAAAAAGTAATTATTCAAAATTTGTTGCGAATTACACATTTATATCGAGGGGAGGGGGTGGTATGGTCAGAGGAAAGGAGATGGTGTCATTGTTTAGCGTAGAGTCCTAAAAAGTAACAATGCAAAATTTGTAACGGATGTATCCACTATAATATATTACGCATTTATTTCAAAGGGAGGAGGGAGGAGGAAGGTTTGCCTGGAATGGGGAAACTCTTGAACTACCCTTGGACAACCTAATGGGTGCCTATGTTTTAAACAGATCCCTAAATAATGACTATGTAAAATATGGAAGACATTAAAATAAAACAAATTTATTTTGGGGGAAGGGGTGAGTTTTCCAAGGGGAGAGGTGAAAGTAGTAGTATGTTGCGCAAGATCCTAAAGAGTAACTATGCAAAATTTGATTTAGATCGGTCAGTAGAATTGTAAATATATAAAACACAGACATACATATGCAAATTACTTATTCTGGCTAAACTCACCTCCTTCCTCTGATACATTTTTATTATATAGGACTTGCGCAAAACAAAGACACCCTACTCTTCAGTCATTATCTCATATTTAAAATTTTATTCTAAATCCCAAACAAGACCGAGTTTGTACCAGTAGTAGAGTATAATTGACGGTCAATGTAGCTGGTAGTGTAGCACTAGTCGGTTTCTGAATGATAAAAAGCATGTACATATTTAAAATAAGGCACAAAGAAAAAAGTGAGTAAAAATGTTATGAAATTTTACCGGTAAAACCTATAAAAAAAACATATTCAATGTTAAAAAAAAATCAAACCGAGTTGAACGACTCCCTTATGAAAGCAATAGCGGCAATCGTCATGTACAATTATTCGCGAAAGCCGCCGCTAATCGAACTAACGCTTATTACGTATTTCCAGGCGAACAGATGAAAAGAAAAGAAAAGAAGGCAGAAAAGCCACATACCGCAGAGAAATACCGGAGCCATTCCTGCCGTGGAAATTTAATTTTCCACTGTCCCATTTCTCTATTGAATGGGACAATGGCTTATGTTACGGGGGGGATAGGAAAAACTGGGACACGGCAGCTGACGATAGGTCAAATAATATAAGCTCGGGACACTTTATTTTGTGGACGAGGACAAATATAATTAAATGTCAACATCGCTGTGGTGAAGATACGTGACTGTTTTAAAAAAAATTCTACCGACTTATTTTGATGTCCACCTTAGGACGTTAAAGACACAAGGGCAGAACTAGTGAAAAAATGTACTTTATAGTACAATAAAAACAATTACTATTATTTTATTTATTTTGTGCTACAACTGCGTAATTTTTAATATATTTTATAATGTTTTCTCGCAATAAACTACATATTTGTATAAATAGATTTTTCCTGTGTTGATTCTAGTTGGTTTATGTAATTTATATTAAAAATACCACAGAACTTATTCTGATTTTTCTCAAATAACTTCGTAACATAAAATTTGTTCTCCTTAAAACAATAATTCAATTTTCATTCTTTATATATTAATACATCTTATTTAGGAGAACACATTCTTATTGTGAAGTTGTAATTATTCAGAACATAGGTCTGTGATATTTTAAATATGAATTAAATATATTAATTATAAAGATATACATATAAAATCAATTTAATCGAAAAATATTGTTGTTGCGCCACCGGGATTCGAACCTGGATCTCTTTCCTAACCGGTTTCCTAAAAATGTTGTCGCTGTAGCTTAGTTGGATAAAGCACCTTCCCCGGTTAGGAAAGAGATCCAGGTTCGAATCCCGGTGGCGCAACAGCAATATTTTTCGATAAAATTGATTTTATATGTATATCTTTATAATTAATGTATTTAATTCATATTTAACATTAATACATCAACTAGACTGGCTATTACCATAGTTTTGTAAATTTATTGTAGTAAATATATCCACTGTCTAGTAAATAAATACTAGTACTAATAGAAAAATATGATATATATTTAATTAATACCTGATACTTTATCTAAAACCTTACATAAACGTAGAGTATTAATTTATAACATTCTATTTTTAATTTAACGTCTATTTTCCTCAAAAAATATTTATTTTGTTATGTATATTTACTATGTTTTGTTAATATAATTAGATTTTTTCTTTGTATTTAACCACGTCAGTTTTATATTATATATGATATAACCGATTTCGGAAAAAATCTTTTTTGTCGTTATCAAGGTGATAAAAAACTAAAACCAAACTTCAAAGCATTGTCTTTTGTTCTAATTTTTTTTGCTTAATATATGTTTTTATTTATTATATTATTTTTATTATTTAAATTGAGAATATTTGATAAACGTTAATTTAAAAAAACATTTTTTTTTATTTATTATGAAATATTTAGACACAAATGGACTATATTAAGATCTTTGCGGTAATTGAATCCATTCCTCAGGATCGGTGAGTCTTCGCTTTACCCCTAAATATAGGAGTTGATCTTGTTAAAAAAAGTTTTACGATGATAAAGTACATAAAAGGAACGCATATACGTTTTACCTATAGGTAACGAGCGACGTTAACCTACGACATTTACCGAACAAAATGTTCCCATTTTACGCGTATACGCAAATGGACCATCCCTTAGACCCTGTTACCTTCAGAAAGTACGATTATGACCTCGCACAAAAATATTCAAAAAACCACCCCGGGCGAACCGCTCCGTAGAAACATAAAATAAATATTTAGTTACCACATAAATCTGTCATTATTTTAAAAGCTCTCGGCTCGAGAGAAAGGAGAGAGCTTAATATTGCTTAGCCGTGTAGGCTGCATACTTGTCTGACATGTTATTTTTGAAGAATGCTGGTTTTGCGGGAAGGCCGTATGGCTCCATTACGCTGGATAATAAAATTCGGTTAACGTTTGGAATCGTTTCAAACTATAAACCTCCCAGCAGTTGACTAATGGACCAACATAACAATTTTCCATTTGCATCCCATTAAGATAGCGGATCGCTGGCACTCGCGGGGGGAGCAGTCATAATAATTCTATTCGCTCGAAGAGACTACAACGTACACCGCGATATTTGCTAAATGAATGTTTTCAAAATATAGGCGGTATATTTCATTAAATTTTTGGGTAAAATCTGCTTGAGACACTTAAACCATTCTAGGAATTTCGAGGAGTTTACGATAAACGGATGATTTAGTTAAGGAATTGAATCCAATTCTTGATTCTTTAAATTCTAGGTATAACGTTAAAGACGATTAAATCATTGTGCTTTGAACAGATGACTGCACAAAATATTCCGTAAAAGCTGGGAATTTTTTTCTTCTAAATGAAATTCTTCTAAAAAATATCACAAATTGTATATGTGGTTTAAATACATATTTCTGTACCACTAGCGTACTAGATATTCTACAGAATAATGATAAATATTTATAATATAACTAAAATTTTAACATCAATATTGATACGGTCATTTATTGGTGTGAAAAATTTTCAAGTGACATAATTTAAAATATTATATATTGTGTTTGTATTGTTATAGAAAAAAAAATATTTGTTTTAAAATAATATTTATTTAACAGTAATTAATGCTTTGAAAAACTGAAATGCTTTAATAATATTTTTTTACGTATTCTATATTGTAATCATTATTAAGCATCATCAATCCACTGCTGCATGAAGACCTTCCCATGACTCTGCCACTCTTTTTAATCCTTCACTAAACCGTGAAACTTCCAATGCTCCGATAATTTTGCTTACCCAACGAATCTTTGGGCACCACCTTTTGCTTTGCTCGTGGATTCAAGAATATTAGGTATTTATCCATCGATGATTATCTGTGCTTCTTGAAATATGGTCCACCTATTGCCGTTTACGCATTTTAGTATTTCCTTCATCTCGTTCTGTGCTTTAAAATTCGTAATTCTTCTTTCGTCTCCTTTTTTGATTCCCAGCATTTTTTCTTCCATACTTCACTATATCATGCAGAGCTATCTTAATATTAAGATTTCAGGTATAAGTGAATTCTACCAATCCGTACAGATGGTAGTTTGTATGCATTTTTTATGC
The DNA here is from genome assembly GCA_031772225.1 of Eubasilissa splendida. Lineage (NCBI taxonomy): Eukaryota > Metazoa > Arthropoda > Insecta > Trichoptera > Phryganeidae > Eubasilissa > Eubasilissa splendida. The sequence continues at coordinate 10,463,220 of CM062859.1, forward strand.
TTCCATCTAGTTTATTTACCACACTCACATATATTTACTTAGTCCGTATATTAATTATTCATATGGTTTTCATAATACATACTTCTTTATTATCCTGAACCTCTGTATAAAAAAAATGTAATTCTCTTAATATAATCCATATAAAAATATCTAACCCCTTTCACTATCACGAGTCTATCTAACCAAAATTGCAACAATCTAATGAGTATTTATTTCTATCAAACCTGATACATAAATAAAATAAATTTTCTCAGTGATCTTCACGCTCTTCCCTAATATTGTACGAACCACCCTTAGTATTCATACAAATTTTAATAATCACGTCTATTGCACAAAATTTTCTACAACTAATCTTACCTGATGTAGGTTGTTTATCCCAGCCCCTCCGACTTTTAGTTCATGTACTTAAAAAAACGCATTATTTATGGGATGATCTAATACATATATTTAAAAATATATATTTTGCACATCTTGTACAAATTCCAGCTAAAAACTTAATTGTCACAAATATCATGACATTTTATAGTTAACAAAATCTTACAAAATGTATAATAATATATCATACACTAATATTATCTGTGAGACTATAAGTAGGTAGATTATTTTTCTTTTATATTGACACTCTTTTATATTTTATATTTTATTCGTGTCTGTTTTTTCTCAAAATAAATAAAACGAAGATCGTTATACCATAAATTATCGAACTTATTCTTATCTGCGCGTGGGTAGGTACTTAACTATAAAATAAAAACTTTGCAGCCCTACATCTCGTATAGACGTATGTTCATAAAATATCTATGGGGCACCATAGACACTTCGGTTTTAATACTCCAACAAACAGCTATTATTCTCTATAAGCCAGGTCAGCGCATTTTCTAACTAATTAATTATCGAATGTGCCTCAGGTTCTACAAAAAACCGTTCGAGAAAGGTTTTTATGACTTCTCACGTGAAAGAGCCCGATTTTGGATTTGTTGTCTTTAGGATTCTTGGATTTGTAGACAGCGAAAGCAATGTGGACATTGTCAAAATCTTGTGTAATATTTGCTCTACGTCAGGATGCAGTGGTGTACATATTTGCCCATTAACTGGTCATGCCTTTTGCGTCATATTTTTAGGTGTTAGTTTCGAATTCTATTTTAATTCTAATAAATAACTTTTAACTTTATAATCACACAATTAATTCAGTTTCTTCGATGATATAATTAAATATGAAAACTGAATCTCCTAATCCTACCAACTCTTTACTTTTTATTATGCATGACGAACTTCTAGGGATTGTGAAATGGGTACTGTGGATATATAACAATAATTTAATTTATTGTGTGTTTGTTTTCACATTCAGAGTATATGTACATGTGATGCTGTCAATGGAGTCGACAAGTTTCGGGGATTATGAAAACCAAGGCAGTTTTTTCAGCGGTAAGGTGAGCATTTTTTATTGTAATGTTTGCAATTTAAACTGTAGGGAATACTTAATATTTGTAATAAAATATCAAAATTTACTTTAATAAGAATAATACTATAATAGCACATTTTCCATTTCATTTGGTTTTGTGCAGAATTCTCCAGTTAGATATCTTCTGTATAACATTCTCAGTTATCACGATTTATGTTACCCAAAGGCGTGCAGTCAAAATATTCAAGTAAAACTTGCGAACCTATATATTCTCGTAAATCATTTATTTATCTTATATTGTTCTGATTTTTTTAGAATATAACTTCGTATTTAATTATAATTATATCACGGAAATTCTAGTGGTTTATTTTAATATATGAACTTCACGTCTTTTACGAGCCCATTTGAAGGTTAACCGATTTATTCCTGGAATAAAACATTTCACAAATGTTTTGAAATGTGTCGTAACCTTTTGTGACATATTCTGAAATTGTGATGATTGTGACGGATTTTTATGGAATAACGCAATTTAAAAGATTTGAAAGCTCGCATTAAGAATATAATTAGGATAACTTGGCAAATTGTTGGAAAAATATTTATAAAGCCCAAATTTCCAGGAGGGAAAGTCAAGTTTTATCTCGGATAGAAATTAAAAAGACGGCATTCCACGTCGCAGAGCGAAGTACATAGCTCTCTTCATTTCAAACTTTTATAAGTACAATTAATTAAATGACATAATTAAAAAAGTTTACAGGGGAAATTCAAGCTTGCTAAAAGCAAATTATATCAGACGACCCGGGAAAAATAGGAGACAGCGGAATATCCTTGTTAAATGTTGAAATATAACCTTTTACTTGATTCATATCGCTGAGAAAAAAAAAGGCATTTTTTCCGCGAGTTCTTTTGCAGGAATAACATTTTTCATGCCAGTTTCCCGTCGCTCATAGAACGGAAGTAGAAACAAAATGAAGAATTATAACTAATGTTTCAAGTTCGTTTTGAAGCGGCGCCCAAAACGGTTTAATGAAGCCGAAGTACTTTTTAATTAATCTCACTTATTTTCTGATATTTTCAGGCGTTGTTTGAGATAGCGTTTAATTAATTTTGTGAAATATTCACCCCGATACATGTGTGTCTGCGTTCATTAGTATCGATATGATTTCGTATTTTTATCTGAAAAACCTCTCAAATTTTATTACGTAGATTATTTGTGTTAATCCTATTAATCATCGGGAACATTTTCATATTGACAATACATAAAAATGAAATAATCCAATGTTTAATTAGTTTCTGAATGTTCACCGCACGATAAAATAATATTTTGACAATTTTAATAAAATCATCCAGTCTATCGATATACTCTTACTACTCAATGCATTAGAATCGTATATTACAACCAATTAATTAATTTTAAAATAACAATTTTGTTTAGTATGTGATTGTTATCTAAATGAATTGAGGATATCTATCCTCGTCTATTATGTGTTTAAACGTCCGTCTATTATGTGTTTAAACATTATTCTTTTTATATATTATTTTTTACATAATAGTATAAAAATATAAATGAATATAAAAATTAACAAAATCAGATCGAGGTGGGTTATTGTTTAAATTTTATTTCAATATTTACAATATATAGGTATGTAAGAAAATTTGATGGGTTCATTTATTTTCTGTTTTTTATGCCGTGCTCATTGTTAGTTAACTTTTTATGTCTCATAGGTTAATTTATTATATAATTAGTTTCTTGAATATTGCTCTAATTTGTGCATATTTTATTTCCATTTGCAGTCTGTTGTATAATTTTGTGAAGTAATATTAAATCAGTAATATTAATATAATTGAGTATATAATCTGTAATATGATAGCAACTCAATAACACGTGGGCAATGACATTTGACTTTATATTTGCTCGTCAATATTATTGGGCCACTAAACTCACCCTCGACCAATCTCGGCGATATTAATCCCTTCTTACACTATTTCCATTAACCTATACTCTGTACCTTTTCAGGTGGAGAAGAAACCTCCAGACAGTAAGAATAATGAATGAAATAAATTTATCGGCTGGGAAAAGAAAAAATAAACGAGATTGTTCTCTAGCCAGAGGCCGGAGAGAGAAGTGGCACTTAGGATAGAAATGCGACCGGAAGTAATTTATCCCATCACTGAAGTTTCCCGCCCAAATTTTGGTATTTTTCCTCTTATTTAATCTTCTCCATCGTGTTCCCCCCACTTGTATTTCATGATTTATTTTCCTATATCGTAAGATACAAAATAATAATTACTAGTCGTATTTAGTGGGACGAGGTCGTCCATAGAGATAATTGAAGGGTTGATAGAACCCCATTGAGCGAACCGAAAAACTATTCTCTCATTTATATTTTTATTGAAATTAATATCTTTATATATTTAATAAAAAAATAACAAATTAGATTTATCTCGGGAGAATTGATTTTAAAAACTTGTTAAGATGTGGCTGGTTCGGTAAAGTTTATTAATAAATGAAATTATTTATTTATTTTGTTTATAATAATACGTATGAATATGTGTAGTTAACGTTTGCCAGACACATACATGATATTACAATAAAATATAATATTACAGGTAAATTATATAATATAGATATATTATTTTATTTATTTATCTATATGATACAATTACATAATTACACAATTGAGGTTAGACTATGCCTGTCTCACTGGAAATATCCGTGTCGAGACAAGCATAGTTTACAAACAGGTGAACAAGATAATTAGTTACAATTATGCAAATATAAGAATGAACTAACAGTTACCTCCAAATATAAGTAGAGATATATGTACATAATAATGTTATATGTTTATAATAATTTCAAGGTAAATATTTAATATATTATTTTGAGGAAATTTATAACAATAAATATTATAAGAATGATTAGTATGTTTGGGTGAGTGCACCTACATTAGATGTATATGTATATGAGTTATGACATCCTGAAGAAGAAAATGGTATTTTTCGAAACCGGTAGATGTATTTAAACTCATTTTAGTGGTTAATAAAACAAAGATAAAAAATAAAAATATGAATCTTAACCACAAAGATAACATTGCTGATTTTAAAAGTACATTAGATGTACCTATATTGCGAATCGATATGTAAATATAAGTAAAGAATTTAATGCATCCATACTATATTCCTGTATAATATCTGGTAACAACTTTATCTAATTACAATCTCAGCGATGTCTTAAAATATAATATAAAAAAATATTTTTTATTGTATTACTTTTTCTAATTATAATGTCATTATTATTATTATTATGGCTATAAATAATTTAAAAGTATATACTTAACGTCTTGAGTATTATGATGTAATATTGTATGTATAGTTAATGTGCTAAGTATAGTAGTAAATTGTCGTAAGTTATATACAATTATTATATAACTTGTTAAGTATTATGATGAGATGTTTTATATCTAGTAACATTCATTGGGAATAATAGTGAAATGTTATTGTGTTTAGTTAACTTCATACGTATTATTGTATGTCTGGTTGACATCAAACGTTATGGTGAAATATCTAGTTTAGTGATGAGATAAACCGTTATATTAAAAGTTATTGTAAGATTTGTGTTCAATTATAACGGTGAAGTTCCCAATCATTGTTACAAATGAATATCAATCACAGTCACATTAACAGTATAATAATATATATCAATTATAATGGCGAAATGTATTATGTGAGTCTAGTTAACTTATTACATATAAAGATCCGTGTCCACTGAAGTATACACGATGAGATAATCTCAGATTTAGTTGAAATACATCTTAATACCATGTACCCGTATAGAAAAAACAAAAACACATCACCTTAAGCTGCTATTTATCCGTACAATTAACTCTTCTGACAAATTAGCATCAGTCATTAAACATTAACATTAATATACAAATATTTATTCAATTATGGCTGCTACTGGGGAGATTCAAAATCGTTCAACTGACGAACGACAATGACATTTGACGTGCATGACGAGCGTGAAGTAAGGTGCGAGACGAAGAGTCTCTGAGACGTGGTACGTATTCGGAGACTACGAAAACTGATATTTATTTCTAATGAATCTCATTGGATCAAAATCCCTATTTCAGAGATTATCTCGTGCCGAAAATATTTTAAAGATTCGTGGACCAGACCATGATGATATGTTATACGTATACATAGCGGACTGATTAGAATACTTATTTTTTAATTGTTTGACAATTGACATTTTATCTAAGAGCTCTATAATTCTGAAGGAAGTTCATACGTGAATGACTTCGTGAATACATCGAAAAATTTATCAGGCAGTCAGTTATATTCTATAAAGTTTATACATAATTATTCACCGTTTTTTTTAAGTTGTATTGTAACATAAATTATATTGTACTATTATATTGTATTATTGTAAATTATATTGTAACATAACCACAAACAAAAACAAACTCAAAACATATTAGCAATATTTGAATATGTCCTAGAACACACAATTAGTAAATTTTCATCTACAAAGGCACTGTTATTAAACAAATAATAGATATTTCATAAAGACGAAGCTATTTAATAGTTTCAAAAAATAATTAGATTCTTATTTTGATGTATATGCTGTTTCAGGGGAATGAATTATCAAATTTAGTCCATAGATGGTGATAGTGTAGTGGTACTCGAAGTGTTTCCATATCATGTATACAACTTTCAAAAATGCGATAGATATGGAGACAAATAATGGGTGAGAATGGTGAACGTTATATTTATATAAAGTGATCACTTAAGCCAGCCGAAGACAGATCGTAAACCCTGTAATTACTCATACTTCTATATATTTCCATTAAATATAATAAAAAATAGCTTCGTCTCTATGAGATATCTATTATTTGTTTAAAACATATTATGTACAATTATTATTCGGGGGCGTAGGCACCATAATTGTAGACTGATCGATGTTGAGGTTCGCAGCCAGTGTCCTAGTGGTGCAATTTTCGTCCTCTTCCACAGCCGCCAGAAGGGTCTGGACATTAAAATTCGAAAATTTACCCTTTCCTGACTTGTTGTTTAAGCTAGTGCTTAGACAGCTTTGAAGCGAACAAATCACTCTCAGCGTGCCCTTTATCTAATCGTTCCTTCGCCTAAAAGATCGTTGAGATCGCAAAATGACTCAGCAGCTTCTTTCCACCCTTTCTCCAAGTGGTACAGCATCATGTGGCGTATATGTGTATATTTTTCTAATTTTCTAACCCTGTTTTTTTTATATACATAAAATAGAGGTGCGTATACGAAATACACGTCACATCAATATTCTCACTATTTTCAAACTAAGCTAAACGCTTGTACTATGAAAATAGGACTAACTTGCTGGTGTCCTAGAACGAGGCGCAAACCTCCGACCACTAGATCACTAGGCCAACGTCTTGGCCACTACACATTAAACAATTATATTATGACAAATGTCAATTAAACTTCAAATTCAAAAAACAAAACCTAATATCTTGATAATGGCATGTTAATATTGTTACAGCTGATATAATATACTTTGTTATTCATGTGTTTTTTAATATTTACTGAATTAAAACTGCGTACATCTTTTCTATTAATAAATAATTAAAGCTATTTTTTTTTGTCGGGCAGTAAAATAATTTGAATGTTCCTTCACGTCCATAAATCTTGATAAAATCTCTTCGCACAAACAAGGCGATGCTATCATCTCAGTACATTCTTTCAGCAGAAGGCGTATCTGAATTATAAATCTTTGCTTCGCCGATTTTTTAACAAAAAGTTTGCCATCTTTAATTCAACCGAACAAGAGAATTCATCATGGCTGAATTTCACAATAGACACAAAGGGCTAGAAATATAATAAATTTGTCTCAAAGCATTTTTACTTGAATAATTTAAATATTTATTGGACATGATAGATATTTTTGTAAAGCGACTATAAATTATCACTTTTATTACAAGTCTCTAGGCGTGGTCGTGACTAATTTTAAAATGCCTAATTTTTTTACCAATCTTTAACATGCCATAAGAAAATAGTTTTTTTGAACTCATGTCATTTGGATTGAAAATTATCATAGGCGTATATTTTTCGCAGTTAGTGTTTCCATAAATGTTACCCGTTATACCAACTAAGATAAAAATGTAAAAAGTAATATTGAGTAAAAATAATAAGTAGAAATAACGATATAGTAACGAAAATATACATGACTGATTATTTTTATTGTGTGTTAATAGTTAACTGTAGAAGATTTATACTTTCCGCGCATGAGCACAGTTATTTCGTAACTTTCGAGGCAAAACCTTTACAATGGCACGTGTTACCGTGCCGAAACACAGCCCAGGAAGGAGGAGAATGAAATATTCTGGAAGATGGGTAGAAGTAACATTGTTTTCCTCAGGGTCCCAGAGTATAAATGAACAAAATTTGGATTGTATTAGTGTATAAGTACTACAAAGCATAGTGCCTGTATTTTGCACAGGGTGCTAAGGAGTAACAAAACGAAATTTGGATTGGATGGCATTCAATATAAAACACATTTATATCATGTGTAAGGAAGAGGGGAAGGATTTCTATATTTTGCGCGGGATTTTATTAAAGACGCACGCTATTGTCAATTTTGTTCCAAAACGTTGTCATTTAAAAAAAAAATTCAATTTATCATATAAAACTCGTTAGATTCTAGATTTACAATTATGTTTGTTAAAAACACCCGTTGATGACGTTAGCACCCTACGACTATATGTGTTTTAATCAATCTAATGTATTTACTCGGGAAAATGAATACGCAAGTCATTTTCATTGTAGAAGGTTAATTACTCAAAATTACTTTTTTTATGATTTTTATCTTTTTTAGGATTATACATTATAAAATATCATTCTTTCTTAGGAGAACACATTCTTATTGTGAAGTTGTAATTATTTAGAACATAGTTCTGTGATATTTTAAATATGAAATAAATATATTAATTAGAAAGATATACATATAAAATTAATTTTATCGAAAAATATTGTAAAATAAGGTAGATGGCTCTTTCAAATAATGGAACGATCAAATGTATTAATATCAAAAAGGTAACATATAGGTTCGAAAATTTGTAGCTAAAAATATTGTCGCTGTAGCATAGTTGGATAATGCACCTTCCCCAGTTAGGAAAGAGATCCAGGTTCAAATCCTGGTGGCGCAACAGCAATATTTTTCATTAAAATTGATTTTACATGTATATCTTTCTAATTAATACATTTAATTCATATTTAAAATATCATTCTATCATTAATAGCCAATTGTCGAAAGTAGTCACAGCGCAGTTCCAAAAATATTATCACTAAACAATATTTTTTATAACTTATATATTATTTATATTCTGTCTCTCATTATTGCATTAATAACCTTTTGAAGACACTCAGGTGTTGTAATTTCTCCTCCTTCATTTGATCTTTATAAAAATTCCAATGCAGATAATAATGGAGTTGTATTGACTATTATTTGTTGGTTTTTTGTTTCATATCGAATAACCACTCCGCGCCCTTGAAGACTATCGCGATACAATCCAATCCAGTTCACTTCGCGGTCTGCACTAAGGTCAGTAGCGGTACTTTATAATAAAATTATTTTCCTTTAAAATATATAGTTATCTAATAATTTATTTGTTATAAAGTGTGTTATATTAATACTTTTCTACTACTAATAAGTATTAATATTACATACATAGGTAAATTTAAATGCGCCAAGGGCATGTGGAAGATAAATACTAACTTGTGTTCTACAGATAACAAATACGAATGATAGTAGGTGTAAGTTATTTATATGTAATAAAATAATACGTAGGTATATATATATTTACATTTTATACAATAGATACATTTAGATACATTTTATATAATAGTTTTCATTAATAATCATGATTTTTGCTTAATTAATAAATAATAAATGTCACACGCCAATAATTTTTTGACAGTTCAGATATTTTCGTATTTTGAAATTTTTGATTATTTTTTTATTGTTTATGAAAATATTTACAAACGCAATTAAATTTCTTGATAGTACTTAAGAATAATGAAATATTATGATCATTAATTTTTTTTATGATTTATGTTTATGAACTGTCAAATGGGGGAAAAAAAGGTAAAAAAGAAGGAATAAATTAATCATGCCTATTTAGATGTATGCACTCGTATATAATTGTACTTGAAGCATAGATATTTTTATCTTGCATATTAAAGCAATGACGATTACGATATAATCATATAAATAGATTATTGGTCAGCTCTATATTGCATGAGCTCCACAAAATTGATAAACCATTCACTAAAAAAGTGAAAGTACAATTAAAATGTATTTGACAATATTGCAACCATTATGTATTATCATATAAATAGAAATAGCATTTACACTACTAACTTTAAACAGGAACATTTTTTATAATAAATAAATAAAAAATGTAATGTTATAATCTACAAAATAATATTCCAACGGACCGCTACTGCGCTCAGACTCCCATGCAATTTCTGTAGGCGCGGTTCACCAGCCGGTACGTGGTGGACTGTACCAAGCTAAGTATATGTATACCGTATAAAAATATGTACATTCTGTTTGAAAACTGGTTTGACGACAAGCGCAACGAAAGCGAAACCGCGGATATCCTTGTTTGAAAAAACTCACGAATACTTATGAAACTGCAACATGAGAGGTCATGTACCTTCGGTTCGCGGGTGGACCGCACAACCCTCGCGTTTATTTATTTATTCTTAATATAGTGCATACATATGTAAATATATATATTATGCTCTAATATAAACACGATCAAAATGTTCCTTTTTTACTAAAACTTATCTTGCACACATTTGCTTAGTTTCATTTTGAATCTATGTAGTTTCTCCTCTTTTCTTATATCATTTGGCATTTCATTGAAAATTTTCATCGCACTGTACATCAGCGATTTCTGAGATTTAGCCTTTTTCCTGAATGGCAGTCCTGGTCTATCTTTTCCTCTTATTTTTGTCCTCATGGTGATTTGCATCTAGTTTTCTTATAAATTCTGTGGATATTTTTTAGTGAAGATTTAAAAAATGAATACTATATCATTGAAATAATTTTTTTGCTTAAAAGTCATCATTTTAAGATCTTTCAGCATTGCACTGATCCTAGTATATCTATTTTTTTATTATTATTTTTGCTTATTTTTATTATTAAGCTTCATTTTTCAGTACTAATAATTGTTGCATTTCTTCTTCATTAGCCAAAACTAAAATGCTACTGCAGTAGTTAATGTGAGGAATAATAACAGAGTTGCATACTATTTTACAAGACACTAATGAATCTTCTGATCCTACCAAGAAGTGAGATTTTTTTAACAACATTTTTAGTCACGTGTCTTGTATCTTGCATCAACATGCTAAATGAACTAAATCTAAAATATTTATTTGTTACACTGTAAATCCTTATGTTATTAATTTTCTTAAAATTTTGTAAAACTAATGCTTTTCCAAATGTTAGGTATGTTGTTTTTAATATTTGAATTAACAGTTTCTTTCCACCATCCTAACTTTCACATAACGCGGGATATGGACCCCGCCCTAACCATCTTTGTTCTTCTGATTTACCTGCTTCTTATTTTACATACAATGGAGATAGTTATATAAGTAGAAAGATTTATGCATTATACTTTAAACCATCTAAATCCATGTTTAGAGTCCACAAAAAATATGGTGTTAATAAAAACATAGTTTATATAAATATAATTTATATATATTACTTTTAAAATATTTGTTTCATGAAGCGATAATTTATTTGGCAGTCATTACCATTACCTACCAAACATAAAAGTATAATGAAATGGTATAACTTACAATTTTTACATTTTGACGAAAGATGGTGCTTTATTAATAATGTATTATTCATAACCCGAGAGTGATAAAATACGTAATACACGTTCACTAGTTCTATGATCTCTAATTCATAATTTATTAGAAGTATACTAAGCTACATGATCTATTATATAGTAAATAAAAATTATGGTGACGGCAATAATATATTTTTCTATATAAGTGCTGTCGCTGTTTGTAGAAAAACGTCAGTAATCTTTTGAAGATTATACAGGGTGTAACCTGACTAAATTACGAGTCGAAAATATTCAAGAGATATAAGCACATAAAAAAATGATAATTATGCGATTATTTCGATTAATTATAATATTTTTTAAATTCCAAATTATATATTGAATACAAAAAATTAAAGGTTATCAAATGTCGAGCGTCTAGACTATTTTTTGTTAAATGATTAAAGCAAATATATACATTAATAAGGGAACAATTCCGCAAATATTTATTTCTAAGTACGTTGACTTCAAACATAACACGATTTTGTAAAAATTTCAAACAATAATATTTTCCGTAACAGTGCAGAATTTGCACATATGTATTATTAATTTCGTCATTATCCATAGTTATGAATCGAGGTGCACCATTCCTAGTTTAGGCATGAATTGCTAATAATCAATTGTTTCTGAGAAATATGACCATCACGTCTGACGTGTTAATTACCAACAACTTGATCACCTTAAAACCACAATTCATGAAAAATAACCAGGAGAACGGCATCAATTGATTTTTCAGCATGATAATACCCGTCCACATATTGCTACCATTACATAAACAGCTTTTCATGAGCTCGTACTTGTGATTATTCCTTTTCTGATCTTGCTTCATCATATCACATTTTTATATTCTCCACTCTCCAGCAGTCTTAGAGGAATTTTCTTTTAACGTTGCTTCTTCAAAATTAGATTGTCGATTTCTTCACCTCCAAACCAGCGGATTTCTTAAGGCGTGCAATCGAAAAATTTCTAAGGATTATTATCGAAAAAATATTTTGGTTGCTACCGAGGAACATTTCCTATCCGAAGAAACGTGTTAACATTTTGCCATAATAACCGATTAAGTTTTCGACGAATATTACACTTATATTCTGTAGTCTTTCTCTATAATTATGAAATCTATCAACTTTATATTTCAATGAATCCTAAATAGCTTTGAATAATGCTAGAAAATGCCAGGGGTAAATCAATCTAATTTATTAAATTTAGATACACTTTGATACAACTTAACTTATATATTTTTGTCTTGAAATTGCAACTTCACACGAAAAATGTTTTCATTATCGTTCAGTTTGTGTTTTTATTCAAAAATATCTGTTTACTTAATCACAATTTTTTTCACGAAATCTTGCACATTTGGCACGGGATGCAAATTACTTTCTTCCTTGATTTATCAATCCTTGCACAAGTGATATAAGATGCAAAGCAACTATTTTATCAATTTCAAAGATACTAGTTATGGCTGTGCCTGCCATATCTGTTACTTGGGCTTGTTACGAAACATCCAAAACGATCAAATAATAGTTCTCACATTCTTTCACCCAATCTTTTCTCACGCAAAAGATGAGACAGATTGCGTCTGTGTATTGTTTTGGTTACGGTTGCCCACGCCATAAATGCATTCAAGAATCGAGTGTTTTGATTTGCAATCCGATACAGCGCGGGCAACGCAATACTTGCACCCACTAGACTAGTAACACTTCTTCGCGCTAGATGTGGACATATGATACAGAGTTATGTAATTCAGTGAACCACTTACTAGCCATTGTTTAGGAAGTTCTAATTTCACCGACTATTTTAAGGGCCTTGTGAGTGTACTAACCTGTCTTGAATATACGAAGTGTGCTAAGAATGCGTAAATTATTTATAATATATACATATATATATACTCGTACATTTGTACATATTTAAATTCTTCTCAAGGGGTTACAACACCCTGGAATTTACAAAAAAATAAAATTGATTGCATTTTCAATGTTTTTACATCAATGTAAGGACACTAGCTTTACTGACTAGCCTGTAACTTTGCAACGACAATTTAATCCCATTTTATTTGATTTTTTCAACAGATATATAAGATAATATTTTCTACAATGTAACATACGAATTTTTTAATCAGATAAATTATTTATTAATCATAATTATTAATAATAAAAAAAATTCAAATAACGCAAGATTTTACAAAAAACAGTACTTTTCAAATTCGATATGCTACGTTTTATATATTCTATTTTTAAGTACGTACATGATATTTTTATTGTTTTAAATAAACGTGCATTGAGAAAAGTTGCAAGCCAGTCACGCATGCAACGGCAGAGGAGCTTCACGGGAATGGACATAACGCTGACATTTAGGTTTATTTTTCAATTTTTAAATATAAAATAATGGCTTAATATGTAAATTAATAAGCGCTAATGAAAAAAAAATTTAATCATCTTGTAAAAAATCACCCAATTTCTACCTAAATTCCAGAATATCAAGGTGGTTTTAACTCTTAAATTCATTGTCAAAAAATGAGTCAACAATATTTAACTCTGTACAATTATGGAAATTAGTCTGTATTTGATGAGGAGGAGCGATGCACGGTATGACACATATATCTGAGATATTTATTAGAATATTCGCTTTATATGGATAATATGTTGTCTTTTATCCATCAGTGATAAAATTCAATTTAAATATAATGAAACGTTTGAGAAATACAACGATAAATCTCAATTGTTTCCATAATAGATAAAATCTACATTAAATTTGTATTCAATATATTTTATCGTTTATAATTAAAATTATTTTTTTAAAACAACCAAAACCTTTCAATATAATTATTATACTTAATAATTTTACTTAATTTCGAACTGTTATATATACTATTCAGGTCCAAGGCCGACTGTGTAAACGTTGTCCGGGCATAACTGACTCGTGCCAAATGTCTCCAGACAGATGCTTGCAATCTATCTGCATCACGCATCTGCGTCAGTGTATTCACTCATTGCACTCTTGGTTGACCTATTGGTCCAGATCCAGCCGGGGCTCTCTTGAGTCTGGAGTTATTAATTTTAAATGTTACGATTTATATATTTTTTTATCACGGAATACGTGTCACTTCAATATTATTACTATTTTAAAACTAAGCTAAAGGCTTGTGTTATGAAAATAGGACTAACTTGATGGCCTCCTGGAATGAGACTCGAACCCCCGACCACTAGATCACTAGGTAAAATCACCGGCGATTATATTCCCATTCCCTTTCTGTATCACTTCCTTCTTAATTTATATATTTTACGTTACAATTTCAACATATTTCTATTCTACAAAATCTATAATTCAATACAATAATACGATAGTATTTTCTTTCACTTAAAAATAATTGTTTTCTTTAAATCAATACATTATTTTCTATAAAAAATTATGTAACTAAACCATGCACAGTATAAGAGTTTTTTTAAAACTTTTAACGTTTCTAAAATCTTATTCTAAACTGTTATAAAACTATGCTTAAGGACAAATAAACGAAAAAATTTATTGTATTCTCAAAAACAAAAAAAAATCCACCTTGACATTCGACAAATAAATTGACGGCGGAACATCAAAACTATAAAATCTTCACGGGCAACTTTTATTTATTTAACAGGATAAAATCAGAATGTAGGTGAATAAATATAAAAATTTATATTTATGATTACTTTATTGCAATACGCGCCTCACTTTATTTACAAAAGTGAAAATAACGCAACATCTGTTGTTATTATTAAAAGTTAGAACTATCTAGATTATTATCGACAATAATGCGACTTTTTTTTTAGATTTTTATGATGTTACAATATTAATTTTCTGTTCGGACAAAGTTCAGAACGTTCCAGACAGATCTGGGTGTTTATTATATTAAATATATCGTTTAACAGAATTGCATGTTTTAAGCTGTTATGTTCTGTGATAAATATTTTAATTTAATTATCAAACTAATCAAACACTATTCAGTAGAAAAAAACTAGTAAAATATTTACTACTGATATATTTTACTAGTTTTAATAGCAAATAAAGTACAAAAGTTAATTAGAAAATCTAGAAATGAAATCAAGACATTTGGAAATACGAATTCTTGATAGAATTTAAAATAATAAAAGTCTGTAATTTAAGTTGAAGTTAAAGTATGTTAAAGATAATCTGCAAACTCTTCTTAGTAAAACAATGCAAATGAAATTGTTTTGTTAAGAAATAAGATAAAACTGATTAAATTTTGTCAAAGAAAGGCAGCCGGCAATTTAGTGTGTAAAGGAACTATTGGGTTGGTGGATAAGTTCTAAGATAGCGTTTTTAATAAAAAAAAAATAAGATCGAAACATCAAATTATCAAAATACGTAAACTAATTAATCATATTTTCCTGATGATTTGGAACTGTAGAAATTGTCAAGACAATTTCGTTATTAAATGAGATTTCTCGAAGATGTTGGATAGAGAGCAGAGATCTGATAGAGCCAGATCAGAAGAATAAGGCAAGATGTGGGATAATCATTCAAACGAGCTCTTAATAACAGCTTTTTTAATGTTAACGGTATGTGAACGAGCATTGTCATGCTGAAAAATCACTTGATGCCGACTTCCCGGTCATTTTTCATGGACGTCAGCCTCACCGCGACGGAGTGACATTAAACCTCAGAATTGTTGGTTAGATTCCTCAAAAACTATTCATAGTAGTATTAATCATTTATGCCTTAACTTCTCGGTTAAACTCAAACAAAGAAATATCTCTGAAATTAACTTTCTACAGATTAAAAAATTCAAGATATTATCAATAAAACAATACTATGACTTGACACATTACACTGTTTTAAAAAATTGAAAACGTATTACATCGATATTCTTACTATTTTCAAACTAATCTAAACGCTTGCGCTATGAAAATAGGACTAACTTGCCGGTCTCCTGGAATGAGGCTCAATACCCCAACTACTGAATCACTAGGCGAGCGAGCATCTTAACTACTAGGTCAGCAAGCATTAGATAACAAAAAAGCTAGGAACTTATGCATCAACCCAATAGTTTATTTTTGTTTGTGTGCGGCCGTAGAAACTGTTAATAGCAACGTATTTATATATAGATAAAAATATAAAGACCGTTACGTTTCCGCAAAAAGGGGTGGTTTAGTAAAGAATTACCGTTAAACTTATACGACGAAAGTTATTTGCATCGTTGGGTACATGGCCGAATTGCCGAAGTTGGCCGAATTACCGAAGCCATTCGGCCAACTTCGGTAAAACTTCAGTAAATGAACGACCCCCGCAATCTATCACTTACCGAGTTCTGTAACTACCTGCCCCGGCTGGGCTGGGAAGTGTTACTAGTATCGTGGTTATCGTAATAATTACCAGCCCAGCAGCGCGTTTAGAAATGTCGACCAATATATTCAGAATTATTCGAAATAAACCCAAGGTAAACAATATCAATGCCTACGATTGTAATCTGTAATTCTAATTTTAATGATTATAATAATTGTATATTTTTAGTTATCTTTATCTAATTTGGATACAAACTACAATGAATTATAGCTCATTTTACGCGAGATTCGAGATAAAAGTATCATTAGTGTACACAGGCGCTAAAAGCTCGTGTTCACGAATTAGATTTTTAAGAGATTTTCGGCCTGACACAATCTCTGAGTTACGGATTTCGCTCCCATAAGATGTGTACAAATTATGTCTCAGAGTTCACGCTCGTCGTACGTCACACGTCGAATGTCATTATCGTTCATCAGTAGGCTGATTTGTAATTTTCTAACAGCAGTTAATACGAAGTAAAGGTTTGCTCTGTTAAATTCTGCTTATCTAACTTTCAGAATAAGTAGTTTTAGATATTTATTGTTGTTAGAATTCAACAATAATTATTAATCGAGCAAGTGACTGTTTCAGCTGGCGCGCATGCGTAACATAAAATCTACCTACATTTCTCTTTTATCTTTTGTTATGTAGCAATTGTCAAGTGTGTATTTATTCTGTTCTTCGTCTCTTTTAATTGAAACATTTAATTATTTGATAATTGATTTAGGTTTCGTACGAAGTCCTCCGTTTATTCTCGGCTTGAGTTGTTCTCTCTTTCTACTAATCTCAAACTGATATCTGAGTTTATCTCCAGATTAAGAATACTTGTACACGGTATTAATATTTATCTCTTTTTCTAAGGAGAACACATTTTTATTGTAAAGTTGCAATTTTTCAGAACATTTTGCTTTCAAATTATGGAACGACAGATGTATCAATTTGAAAGTGCAACATATAAGTTCGAAAAATTATCGTCAACTTACAATGTTGTTGTAGTGTAATCGGTTAATGCATTTTCCTTGGTAGGAAAAGATATCAAAAAATTTTTTTTTCAATAAATTGATTTTATCCAATTGATACATTTAACTTGTATTAAATATGTATCTCAACTAACTCTTGAGATTTATTTCATCGTGTCATCATGGACACGGGCCATAAATAATAAATAAATAAAAAGTGCAAAATGTGATGGGATTGAAAAGAAATGTGAGTCTTATCTTGAAAGAATATCAAAGTTAATCCAAAAGAAAGCGCTAGTAAGATTTTATAGCCCTGCCACAAACCGTGAGAGTGAATCGATTATAAGAAATGATCTGGTCTCGAGCGCACGGATGCTGGGCGTGTCTTTCTACTCTAGATGAAGCAAGTCGAGTACAAGTATAAAAGGCACAGCACACCCATTCTTCGTTTATGTTCAAGTAATTTGAAATCGTCTGTTAACAGAGAGTTTATTTACAACAGAGCTAAGCTCCTTATTTTTCATACAAATAAGCAGATTGTTGAAATACTAAAGAACTTGGCTATTTACACTTGTGATTATTTCCATCATTAACATATGTTATATCGGATATACAAAGGCTCAAATTTTAAACCTCTATCCTGGGTAATGTGGATTCATGTAGTTTAAATAAAAACTTTGAATGAAGTATCCATAATAATATTACGATTCCTATCTCAATGACATTCTAGACGTCTTTGATGTAGTGTCATTTGCCAATAAAAAAAAAAATTCGTCAAAGTAGCGAAAATGTCGTGTTTTTAATATCTCTAGGTTAAGATTACTCAAATGTTTTCTCTTTTATATATTCAATAACAGTACGCACATATATATTCAATATGAAATGAAGTTATTACCAGTAAGAAAAGAAAAACATATTTTAGCGAAATCGTATATTAACATCTGTCATCTTTTTTTCTCTCTATGCTAAGGGAGAAATCTTACTTATCACAGAAATTGTCTAACCACGATGCTGATCTGTTTTTTTTCATTCATTTTGACAGCTAACTTACAAAGATGGAATAATTTTAATTACATCGATATTTTATTTACGTGTGTGGTTTGTTTTGGGGAAAGGTGTATCATTGAAATATAGATTTTATTGAGACCCTGACCTGACCTATTGAGCGGTCAAAAATGGCCGTAACGCGGCCACTGTCTGCCGCGAAGCGGCCACAATAGCCTAACGCAGGGTCTAGCAGTAGCTTATGTGCCAATTATAATTATTATAATAGTACATCATTTTTTTCTTCTTCTCTCGGTTGCCCCCATAGCTGACCATAGAGTCCCTCCAACCAGATGCGACGCATCTACAGACCGTTGTGGCACTCTTCCAAATATTCTTCAGCCCAAAGTTGTAACTAGGATAATCTACGATGTCACTTTGACTTATAATGTAGCCGAAGAATTGGAAAAATCTTTTGTTAACTTTAGTAGAAATATTTAAAAAATAATTAAAAATTTTTTAGGAGAACACATTCTTATTGTGAAGTTGTAATTATTCCGAACATAGTTCTGTGATATTTTAATATGAATTAAATATATTAATTAGAAAGATATACATATAAAATCAATTTTATCGAAAAATATTGTTGTTACGCCACCGGGATTCGAATCTGGATCTCTTTCCTAATCGGGGAAGGTGCATTATCCAACTATGCTACAGCGACAATATTTTTAGCGACAATTTTCGAACCTATATGTTACCTTTCTGAAATTAATACATTTAATCGTTCCATTATTTGACAGAGCCATCTACCTTATTTTTACAGAATCTCAAATACCTTTGAGTAAACTGATAGCAGACGCCAGAATTATCAATTCATTTTTATTAAATTCAGGTTCGAATCCCGGTGACGCAACAACAATATTTTTCGATAAAATTGATTTTATATGTATATCTTTCTAATTAATATATTTAATTCATATTTAATTGATTAATTGATTGAATATTTCACTACAATTAAAACACAATTGTAAATGAGAACAGTTATCTTATTTTTCATTGAGAATTCGATGTACCTACCAAGAAAATCTATTGATAAATTTCTAGATTACAAAATGATGTTGCTGTATAATATTCCATATAAATTATTAAAACTTGTCCAGGCAGCTTTTCTAACTGTACAAGGCAATGCACTTTTTGTGACCTCATAACATCACAAAGAAATACCCACGTATCAAAGTGCATTTAAATATCAATAATGTTACTTTATACGCTGACCTCATTCAAACGAAACGAGTGAATTATTATCTCACAAAACTACTCTGTAATATTCAAATTCGTTTCCGTGTACACAAACAATGAGTACGCTTTCCCTCAATTTTATTTTTACATCGACCGGTCGAATGAAATATGCGTTAAGCCCGGTAAAAATAATAGCAAGGTGCAGCAACTTATGTGACGCAAAGACCTTGGGTGTTTTACAAGTCATTTATTTAAAAGCCACTCTCAAAACTGGTTGATCCAATAAAGGTCTAAGGAATGCTATTTTAGGGGTGGTTCAAGCAGTACAAAACATAAATCTGTATAATATCATATAGCTCTTTCATGTTCGATGTGCTCATGACAACATCGCTGTCTTCTATTTAGCTTCCACATCGCAAACAACTTGTCTCTAATCTTCGCGATCTTGGCCCTTGTAACGAGACTCCGGTCATGGATTATTCATATTATTGGTGGTCAACCTATTGCCCTTCACCCTTTTATATGTCCACAAATTTATCTAGGCCATCTCCAACTCTTCAGACAATACGCTCAAAGTATGAAAGAATTGTTTTCCTGCATGCTGTAAAAAGCTTTTCTATAGTGTATAGTACATTTAATATCATTAATTGACATGGCGGCTACTTTGTGATGTAACATAATTATTTTAATTTTCACAACTAAAGTTTGTACTTAATGAATTTAAATGCGAAGAAAATACTAATTACCAACATGACATTCCTTAACACTTCACATTTACTGTCCATATTCCCGATAACGACCGAAATAGACTGCAATACTGTATTTAGTTATCCCCTGGAACATTTGTCCGTTTTGCAGTCCATAACACTTTTCGATCACTAATCACTATCATATATAATATTTCAAATAATATTGACAAAGTTACTTTAATTTTATAATTATTGAAACACAACTGAGTTTTAGTTTTAAAACGACCATAGTCTCGAGAGGTGCAGACCCTTTCATCATCATAGATCAATTGTAATTATTACTTATTTACAAAATAAATATAAAATGACATTATAGAATGAGAAACGGAACGTGTATGCTATATTAGAAAAGACGATGGATAATAATTAATAGGAATGCCTTGGATAGTAAGTTAAACGTTTTTTCTCATTTTTATATCATTTTATTTGAACGAAGCCAAGAAATTGAATGACTTTTGAATAGTTAAAACCGTAAGAAGAAAAATCTATATCGTGTTCTTTATTCCTTTTGCGTGGTGCAAAATTTTATCTTATGCAAAAAAAAATTGCAATTATTTAAATTTCACATTTGTCGATCACATTATTATATCCATTGAATTCAGTTGTCATCAAAGTTCTTAATTTACGTCACTCTCTTCTCTGTAATGTCGTCTGTCATAAACACTGTCCGAATATTCAATCTGATATATTTATATAGTAACACACCGACTTCCGCTACCCCGACTTAGGCGAACTTAGAGTTACGCAGTTCGTTTGGCGACACTGCCGCTAGACTGCCACCCGCTATATTCAGTGTTTCTCTTACTGTGATTGCTAGAAATTGATATCGCTCGTGTGGTAGAAGAAGTTGTTAATCTTGGCAGGCAATTAGATTTGGAAGTCAATGCTAACGATGTCAACGAGCTGTTGGATTCACTTAGTCAGGAGCTAACAATCGATGAGCTCATAGAGATGCGTAAGCAAAACGACAATGAAGACACTTCAGACCCAATATCACCAGAAAAGCACATGACAATCGCAAGCTTGACAGAAGGTCTCAGCTTAATTGAAAATGTCTTAAAATTTTTAAAAAACATAAAGTCCAACGAAGAACGAGTTATAGCTACAAATCAAGTAATAAAAAAATGATTAGCTTGCTACGAAGAAATTCTGCGTGAAAAAAAGAAGGCATTGTGTCGTCAGACGAATTTGTTAGATTTTATAAAGCCATCAACATCGAAATGACTTTTTTACGTAAATCGTTTATTTTTTAATATTTTGTATTAATATGTATAAAGAACTGCAATTTTATTAAATATTTTTCTTCTAAACTAGTGTTTTTGTTAGTCCTTGGTCCCAATTAAACAAAATTGTATGTATTTATATGCAAAGTTGTACCCCGACTTACGCGAATTCGAGTTAAGCGATTTTCGTCCGTCCCACCTATCGCGTAACTTCGGGATATTAGTGTATATTATGATATATCTCTCGATTTACATTGGTGTATCAAACATTAATACTATAATATTACATCTACGCTATTAAACAAGTAAAATGGCGTTATGATGCTCTTAACTTGTTACTTATTGGCTGAATGTTGATGGCGCGGTTTGATTAATTTTTTTTTACCCTCGTATCATGAATTTCCGATCAAAATAATACAGAATTTTGTTTAAAAATTTGACTAACTGAGGATAAGGATGATATCGTTCATATAAACATACAAACGAATCACCTATTATATATATTTCTGCTAACGTTGATTATTAAAAACTGCCGTTGATAAAAATACTCCAGTAATCAAATAGACATTTATTGTATTGAACAATATTTACTTCATACTTGATTCACTTTCAAAAGATATAGGCGTTGTCTGTATAATCTCATCCGCATATGTTCCAAACCAGGAAATGTTCTAGTCCGTTCACGCCGGACCAGCACATGAGGAGAACTTGATTCAGTGTTCTGACATTGAACAAAGTCGGTGGTCAATCAACAGGACAAGTAATGTCTGTAATTGGAAACGTGACAGAATGTGTGTTCGTACCTGTTACGGAGAACAAGAAAAATATTATTATGTTTTATTTGTTCGAATATACAGAAATATGTAATGAATTAAAATCTGTTTTTAGCGCATTTTTGAACGCTTGTTGAAAAATAATTGCCAAAAATTCATACTTATTATTGGAATTATTTTGTTGTTTTATTTCCGCAATTGAAAATATGTTATTAATTAGTCTAGTTTAATTCCATTTCGCATAATAAAATGTATATATATTCATCATTTTTTAAATCAAAGTCACGTTTATTATTGACAACGCTTTAGATCTGTAAAATGACTACTGTTAATTAATACTGCACTTGAAAATTCGCTGCAATGTGCATTGCGAAATTCTTTTTGAACGTGAAATTCATATAAGTACAAATATATTCACAGTATGACAATGGATTATATTTTTAGTAAAACAATCGGTTTTGATCGAGAATTTAAATCCGTGAAAGTGATCACATTTTTACTCTGAATAAAATTATTTTACAAAATACGAACAAAGTACTCTGATCGGGTAATTATTTTTTAATCCATAATTCAATTATATTTGACGATGATTGGAAATCAAAACTTGTTCATCGGAAGGGATAACAGTTGATTATTTTGGGGGATAAAAAATATTCTCGACAAGGAAATAATGTCAATGTTAATAAAAATAGCAATATTTGGGTACTTATTGATTTTAATTATCATTTATGTTACTTTTAATTTGACTATTCACGTATATTACAATTATGCGTAAACCATAGCACGCATAAATATAATATTAAATATCACATCGTGAATTATACATGGTAGGTATCAATAATTTATTTAAATACAGTCACTTTTTACTAACAATATAAAAAATAATCTAGTATTTGCTGCTGAAGGAGTAACTGTAACCGTCTGGTGACCTGTTGAGGTCCAGCTTGCCGGGAGGGAAGAACCTCGATGGCTGCTCAGTCCTGGCTTCGGGGGTGAAGAGCTGCTGGGGCCTGGGGGCGGGGGCGGGGGCGGCTGCGCGAGCTGACTGCACGCCGCTGTATTGCTGTTGAGCTCCGCTGTACTGCTGTTGAGATCCGCTGTATTGGTTCTGGACCTTAGGGGCTACATAAGACTGCTGTACTCCGCTGTATTGCTGTTGGGGAGCCGGGCTGTATTGCTGCTGCACGGGGGCGGGGGCGCTGTATTGCTGGGGAGCAGGCCTGTATTGCTGCTGTACAGGGGCGGGGTTATATTGCTGCTGAGGAGCGGAATAACGAGGCTGCTGAGCGCGGACTGGAGAATTTTCGTTTTCGTACAATTCTGGGTAATATTGACCGTCATCTTCATTGGGAGATCCCCTGGATGCGCTCAACTGCTGTTGGGGAGCCGGGTTGTACCTCTGGGGTTGGGGAGCAGGGTTGTAGCTCTGTTGTTGGGGAGCCGCGCTGTACCTCTGTGCGGCTTGTGGGGGTGCTTGGGCTCCAGCGGGGGCAACTGGCAAATGGTCTCCTGTTGCAACGAAACCGTTGATTCCCGCTGTGTAGTGAACTGTCCTCCTCTGACCGGATGGGTCTACGTACGAATAACTTCCCTTCCTGTCACCATTGACGTCACTCTCTTCTTTGAAGTCGACTCCATCTTCTTGCGTGTAGGCGGCACCGAAAGTTCCATCTCCGCTGAGGTATCTCTCCTCGCTCAAGATGGCTGCGTTTCTCGGATCGTCGGAATAACGAGCCGCCTTCGTGACTCGTTGGCCTTGGACCAACAGCACCAGGGCACAAAGACACACAAGCCTGAACATGATGATTGTCGACTGCTTATGTTGATCAGACGGAAGACGCGGAGTGAGTGACTGCCAATTCTAAGCGGCTGTAGGCTTATATACCGGGACACCAGCCTTGAATGGAGCCGCGGACGGGATTTGTGAAATGACCGCGAAAATCTTATTTTTAACCTGCGATAGATGTAGAACCAGACACTGGAATCTTTCCGGTCTTGAATATTTTGTGGGTGTTGACAAATTTTGAAGGCTTTACTATTTTTAAGAAAGATTTTTTAAAAAAAAATCTGATAATATATTTTCTATGACATCTGAAAAAGTACAATTACGTAAATGAATTATGTTTTAAAGAAATGTATTGAAAAAGGATCCAACTAATAAATAACTTTTTTAATAACGATATTGAATCAAATAAACCACCAATCTTTCAATTTATTCTTATACAAAAGTAATAATAAACATTTAAGATTTTTTATAAGCAAACAAATAATTCACTTTTATCCTGTCTGACCAATGCCAATGTTAAATATTACCACCCATGAGAAAGTAGTAATATTTTTTTATATTATATAAATAATAAATTAGTTACGCATTCTGTTTTATGTTTCTGTTTATGCATCGCTGTACAAATATTAAAAATAAAACTATCCGTTAAACGTGGAATAAAAAAAATCAATTGGGCATTTGAGATGTTTGAACAATAGTCGGTTTTCAGAATTTTCTAATCATTTGGTAGAAAATGGTCATGGTTTTGATAAAAAATTACGATTATCAATTTTGCATATAAACGGTGTTGGTCACAAATTAAATAATTTGGAATCGTTGGAGATAAATAAAGCGTGTAAAACTAATCAAAAAATTATAAACAACCAACTAAATTTAACTACGAGTCCCATTCTAAAATTTTTTCCTAAAAATTATTCGAGTAAATTTGTATTAAGTAACGATTTGAGTTAAGTACTTTTTTTTTAGAAATAAATTCTGGTAAAGAAACAATAATATATGTTTTAGTTAGCTATGACATCCTGAAGAAGAAAATTGTATTTTTCGAAACCTGTAAATGTATTTAAACTCAATTAAGTGGTTAATAAAACAAAGATAATAAATAAAAATATGATTTTTTTACCACAAAGTTAATATTGCTAATTTTAAAAGAATTATCTTTTAGTTTTATTTCTGAAGACAGTGCATTATAGACTAATCTGAATAACAAAACAAAGGAAACCTAACTGAGAGCCACTCACAATTCCAAGTAGCATTCAGTTAATGATCGTATTACAGTTATAATAATAACGCAATATTTATTATACAGTGTGAACCGTAACTGACTATTTATTTAGGTAATTATTTAGGTGGCTACGAGTTTTTATAAAATGAAAACATAGAAGAACATATTTTGTTTTTAATGTAAAAAATAGTGTAAACATTGTAATCTTTAAAAGATTTAATATTATAGGTTCAATTCACGATGGTTGCAGTCCTCGTTGAGGTAGTCGTTGGTCTACGGGAAAAAACATTGGTTGCAAACATCGAAATAATTTGTAGGTTTTTTTTTGATAAAAATTCTTATACATTATTAAATGTTTTCCAGTATTCTAAAGAAGATATAAAAATTATTTTATAAACGTGTTGACAACGAATCTGTTCATAATGATTGAAGTTAATTACCTGCATATAACCGTTGGTAGCGTAGTAACATTTTAATAGGAGACCACGCACTCTTAGCTAGCTTATGTTTGTGTAATAAATAATCCATTGTCTGATAGATGATAAATTGTATCGCCGTATTCGAACCATCATTAAATAAGTATCAAAATATTTCTTAATACTGTATTTTCTGTATTCAGTGATCAGATCTGAATAGCCATATTACATTCTCTTTCCCACGCTCCCGAAACTTAAATTTTATTTTCACTAACATAAAATCCCAACAGATAAAATAGATCACGTGATTACTGGCGTGTCTCCCTTGTGGTAACATTAAAAATATTAAATAACAGAAACATATTCTAATTTCATTTGATTAGTTCACCAATTTACTATGTATGTTATTCATAGTATAAATGAACACATAGATAAATTAAGTATCTTAGTTAGAAAATTGTAAGAATATTCACATTATATATATTTCGTATACCTACTCACCCCAATTTTTTTCATAGATTAAATATCATGTCAAAATCGTATTTTTAATAAAAAATTACTTTTGGCTTGCTTTCGTCTTTATACATTTGGATCACCCTGTACTGTTTTGTGGGTATTTACAATTTGTGACGCAATCATCCTTATAAACCGTATCACAATGGATCGTTTGGTCCGAATTAGTTAATTTTAAATTAGTAAATACTAAAATGTTACCATTTCGGTGAACGTTTATAGCGTATCCACTGCAATTACACAAAAACTTCGCTCAAATTGTAATAACCAAAACGTGGGATTTGTGTTTGAAATATTTTTGTTTAAGCCATATTACGTTTAAAGTAAATTTCAGATGTTCTGTTATTGGTGCTTTAAAATGTAAAATACTCGTACTTACAATTAAAATTTAATACATATTAAATTTATCGACTATTAAGATATACAAAATCTACCAATCGAAAAATATTTAGTTGCAAAAGAACGCATAGATAGATTTTTTTCTGTATATATTTCTAGTTGATTTATTTAATAAGTTTTAAAGACCACAGAACTATGGTCTAAAAAATGCAACTTCACAACAAAAATGTGTTTTTCTTAATTAAAATCTAAATTATAATTAAAATAAATAGCTTAACAACTAGCAAATGTTGCTATGAACCAACGTTCGAAAATATAGAAAGACAGTAAATAGCAATGGCAAGCAACTAAAATTATATCAGTTCACACTGTTATATTTCCAATCTTGATATTGTCATCAATATCGAGGATACAGAGGATACCAGGATAGTCCGCAATAGCGACAAGCGTAAAATAGATGCCTTCGAAATCTAATGCTGGAAGGGATGCTACGCATCCCGTGAACAGCACATCCTACGAATGCTTCAATATTGTAACAAATCTAACCACAGCAATCCCTCTATCGACAACAAAAAACAAAAGATTCTTTCAATAATTTGGCCATATTATGCGTCAAAGTGACAGCCTACAAAAATAAGATTATCCTGAGCAGGACGCCCGTCAACCTCCACAACGGACAACAAGATTCAGCAAGCTCGTGAGATTGTTCTATCGAATAGACGAGTTACCATCGGTGAGGCAGCGTCTTCTTTGAACATCAGTCATGATTCATCATCCACGACGAGCTTGGCTTCCATAAAGTTTTGTGTAAATAAATTGTAGAACGTTTATTATTAAAACTTATTCCTCTTCATCGCATGCTCAATACTAAGTTTCGTGATACCCTGATCTGTCTGGAGTTCTGTGCACAATACGTCTCCATTTCTCCCGGTCTTGAGCTGATACATCAACCAAAAAGGACCTGATTAACTCCTTTATTTGATCCATCTTGTTGTGTACCATTCTCTTGCTCGGTTCCCTGCGATTACAAGTTTCTCGACAATTTTTTCGTTGTTTCTGAGAACATGACCAAAAAATGCGATAATCCTTCCCATACATGTTGTCATCATCATCGCTTAAAAATCTATCCAATAAATATAATAGTTACCTCTTGTCGGATGTTCAAGTTACCTATTATATTATATTACACAAATATTTTACTTTCACGTCAATTTTTTATTATTTTATGTGTACCTGCTACTTTAGTTAAAGATGTATTATTTCCCGCAATTTCGCAGGAATAATGTGATACCGTTAAAAAAAAAATCTATATATATATATATACAAACCACAATTAGACAGGAACCAATATTTTGGGTTTTAACCGCACAATTAATGATAATGAATTGATTTATGTACATAACATTTTGATATTACGATTTACATAGCTAAATTAAACAAATTTAATAATGGCGGAAGGAAAACAGTTAATACCTCTTAAAATTTTAAGCATTTCATTAATAAATCAACATCCTGACTCCTGTAAATATTCTGTATTTACACTTGTGACTTATTTATTACATTTTCATAAGTAATTAAAACATTTCAAATATTAATCTTTTATATCTCCAAAATGTTAAATTTGACGGAGCCTAAATTTTATTAAATGTTTTTGCTGTGAAATGTATTTTCGATAACATTTCAAGATTTAAATTTGGTCCATATTATACAGCCTCTTGCTGACTAAATTTAACAAATCAGATGTATTGATTATTTTAGAAAGTGTATTATTAGGGTAAACTTATTAACAGAAGAAATATAAATCAACCTGTCTTGTACAGATCTTACATTTAAAGGCTTGTGCAAATATTTAGGTTTTCGTAAATTTTCAATCGTACACATATATAATTTTCTTGTATTAGTCCACCATTCTATATATCCGTCTGTCTACCTGTGTCACATAGCAACATAAAACAAACATATATTGAGTCGCATGACAAAATAAAACAAATTATATCTGCTCTAAAATCATTCACGTGAATTATTGAACGTGCGGTTTTAGCGTTAAAGGTTTTGTTATGTTTGTCGTTGATTTTTTAAATAAATTAAGGTTATAAAAATTATTGATTTCTCGTTATTATTGACGGACGATTTTTACTATTTTTTTATTTACTACTAATATATATAACATAATGTAACATATTTTACTAAATTTATTTACAATTTATATAATCCTTGTTATAATTTTATACCGGTAACCATTGATTTTTTTATTGTGGATATTACTAAATATATATCTATTAATCAATCAAATTTATATATCATAAAAAGAACGTTTATATTAAGACAGTTAATTTAACTCCAACAAAAAAAATATACATATTATCTAATTCAATAACATACTTAAAGCCTGTATAAAAAATAAAGTAAAACTCTCATATTTGAATTGTGACCATTCTGGATACAAGTTGTTCTACATAAACTAATAATACTTACCTTAATAATTAATCAATATGTAAGGGTGCGTGTACATAGGTATAACTTTGGAAATTGGATACTTTGAAATAAAACTTAGCGATAAAGGTCGATATGAATCAGTAATTCATTCTAATTTACATACAAAATACAGTGAATCACAGCTCACTTTACGCGAGATTCGAGACAAAAGTTTCATCATTGTGTACATACACGCTAATGGAACGCATCTACTTGTCTAACTTTCAGAATAAATAGTTGTAGGTTTTTACAATTTAAGGTTTTATACGTAGTTTCGCTATCAAATCAAACATGCTTTTTTTGTCCCTTTCTGCCAATCTCAAGCTGAGTTCTGAGTTTATCTCCAACAAAATGTCAATATCAATTATCAATATATATATATACACATGATGATAGTATGTACCGATGTATGAGTGTTAGTAGATAGCTTATTTCTGTAATATACCTTAAAAATCTTAAATCAGAGACTATATTTGATGCTTGGAAACATACTTTAATTTAATCTGTTTTTATTTACAAATACTCAACACCAGGAGTTTTCTACTTAGCGCAAATAATAATTATTATACATTTAAGAAAACAGGTAGGTACTGAGTTTTTTATTTTTTGACGACTGTGACATGTTTGAATTACGCCGCACAACATTAGGAATTTCATTGCTAAATTATGGTGCACTGATTACATACAATTCAAGTACAATTCCCTCGTGGCAACAGCCGACAACGTGAAATGTTTTTGTTGAGTAATGTAACAAGTGAAAAAAGTGTAGTAAAAAAAGTTTTTAAATAATATCCAACCGTTTGTGGTCGTAGAAAGACTCGACAAAGGTTGAAAGTACCGAACAACGTACAGGCGACCTTGATACACTAAATGGTCTTCACCTTTTGGCTGACCGCATATATTAAAAGAATTCAAGATACGACAGAAGGTCAGAGATGGTAAACAATTTCGATACAAATGTTCTACAACCTTGATCAAGGGAGTATATCAACATCTTTTGTTAAAATGAGTGCCAATTATTTGTTTTGTGGACGATTAACCCTTGCCATGCACTAGTTTAAACACACTACTTAAATTTACCCTTTCAAATACCGCAATAAATGCAACAATATATCCCCGATATATAAGCTGATAATAGAATGTCAAAACTATAAAATCTTCATTCGGACTATTATTTATTCAATACCATTGCAAATCAGAAGACGGGTAGATAAAAATAACTGATTTTTATTTTATTTGTATTAAATTATTACAGCGTGCACCTCGTCTTATTTATGGTAAATATAAAAATAATGCGACCTTTTTAATTAATAGAATCAGAATTATTAAAATTATTATAAAAAATATCGCATTATTGGGTCGACGTCTGTTTTAGATTTTAGAGATTTAATTACAAGATTTAGTTGAGATAAATCTCAATAGCATGTTCACATATTGGGATTTTGATTGAGATTGGTAGAAAGAAACAAAAACATAAACCGGTGTCCACAACGTTCGATCTAAGTGCAAGATTTGATACGTGTTCATATACTTTACCTAAAATCACAATTCGTACAATTATCTATTCTAAAAACATAGCATGCATTATTAAACGTAAAATCACCCAACTGACGAACGATAATAACATTTGACGTATGATGTACGTGACAAGCGTGAAAGTATGGCGCGGACTCCGGGCATGATATGTTGGTACACGGGGACTACGAAATCTGAGAATTGACTCTGAATAATCCCATATAACTCTTAAAAAATTTATTCGTGGACATGGGCCATTATAAGTAAAGCATACGTCTCAACTTTCTATCTGCCTCCCACTAACAGCGGCGTCCTCGTGAATCTGTGGACTGACATTATAACATATAAATGCCATTAACCTTTTAATTGCCAAACTCTACATACCACGCCTTACTATAACCGTGATTGCATGCACTTTTCAATCTTACGGAAACGGGATTATACACGATTTTCAATGCCGTATATTTTAAATCATTCTACCATCTGTTGCCAACAATTTACAACTTTTAAATCAAAACCCTCAGAGTGCGTGTACACGAATGAGACTTTAATCTCTCAAGAGATTTAGTAGTAAAGGTCGGCATGTGCCAAAATACGATAGATATGCGACTTTCGAGAGAAGTCTCATTCTTGTTTACTATTATATCGCACGATTAAAATACTCTTATATACGTGTCCCCGTATAATTAAAAAGATTTATGTCTTGGCAAATTGTTTACTTACTAATTAACCCATCCTAAAATTTTGTTCAACTATCATTTTTTCTAAATTAGATCGATCTTTCAAATTTATTAAACACCACAAACCCTTTTTAATAAATAAATATTGAAACGTCGATAAAAATGATTTTAACATTTTATCGTTGAAATTGATCGTTATAAGAAAAATATTTCTAAAAAAAGATATTAAATAATATTTCTCTATCCACAATATTCAATTAAAGTTTCATTTTTTAAATTCTTGACAATATAAATGGAAATTTTTGTTCGCTATTTGGAAAAAAATGTAACGTCAGAATTTGACACTTCTCTTCAATGAAATGTATTTCTAATTTAATTTTTCATTTGTAACAAATAGACTTGAGTACTTTAGAAGATTGTTTTTAATATTATTTTAAAATTATAAATATATATTTTTTATGTATTACAAAAAATTTCACAAAATAATTTAATAAAATATTTTTGAACTATGTGTTGCGTATAAGCATAAACGCCAGAAGAACTCAGCATATACGGAAAGAGTTTGGCACTCACCACAATGCGGTTCTGCTGGCACCTCCAAATGTGGACTGTATTTTAATTCGCTAATTTCGTCTTAGGTTCCTTTAGACGACGAGTTTCGAAGTCGCAAAGTCTCAAATGTTTAATATTGTAATTCTTTCGATTCACGTATAACCGCACCGGTTCAAGGTCGCCAATCGACTGATCAGCGGCGTGCCGAGAGGAGAAAGGGGTGTGGGGAAGGCATAGTGCATTATTTTCATTCAAAATAAATATGTATGCAAATAAATATATGTCCCAAATACTATGATTGCATAAACTAAATTGTATTATATTTTCAAGTTTAATTTGATATTTTTGTGGGTAGTATAATTTGTTTTTGGAACTGAGAAAAATATATATTGCATGTTTTATTATAAAAAATATGAATCTACATTAAAAATATTTTCCTAGTATAAATGCTGTAAATATGCCTAGTAAA
The DNA here is from genome assembly GCA_031772225.1 of Eubasilissa splendida. NCBI lineage: Eukaryota > Metazoa > Arthropoda > Insecta > Trichoptera > Phryganeidae > Eubasilissa > Eubasilissa splendida. Next base: position 10,495,713 of record CM062859.1, read on the forward strand.
AATAGTATGATGCTTCCATAGTATAAATAAAAGGAAATTTAATAAAACTAAATGCGATAAATATTAAGAAGAAATATTGGAAAGACAAAAAATAATTGAGGGAGAAACAAATATATCATAAAATACAATTAAGCTAAAGTAAGCCTGATGTGTAAAATGAAGGAAATTAGTTAGATACTATACATCAGGTATATGATCGATACAAATACAATGACTGATGAATTAGTATTTTTGTAAATAATTCAGAAACAAGCATATTTCTCTTTATAAATACATTATCAGATGAGCACAAGGCTTTTTCTGATTAATACAAAAATTAATTTTTAAATTTTGTTTTCAGTGAAATCAATTTTAAATATCTGTATATTGAGATGTTTTTAAATTTCTATAAAAGTCTTTTGCATTTGAGAATACGTCTGTCTACGTATTCGTTTGAATTAATTTGTAAAACATCGATCATTCTTATGTTAATAATTATTTACTAAGAATCCGATGGAATTTCGTAATATTCAGTTGGGTTCAGAATAACTTGAAATATAGACTAAATTTGTGAAATCTATTCCATTTTCTATGTTATGAAAAAAATGAGACCCTATGTTTGATCATACGATCTGACGTAACTTAATCGTTAACGTTCCAGTGTTAATAAGAGATATATCTTTAAAAGCTTAAAAAAGATTAATCAAGAAGATAATTCTACTACTACTGTTTTCAATTATTATGAATGTTATCCGTTAGTCATGTCCTCTAATTATCTGTAAGTCGTATGAAATACATAAAACTGTATTAAAATAGCAAAAGGATTCCCCCACCACCTATTTTATTAGAGAAAAAGTATTCACCTTCTGTCTAAATACAATATGCTTTTTATAAAATATTTCATCATTAGATATCACAGAGTTAAGCCAGTTAGACAAGAAAAATATGAATATTTTTTTCTTTGTATAAAACAAATACATTAAATTTTCACGGTAATTTTCTGTTTATTTATAATTTCTTGCAGGATGAAAATATTACAAAAATATTCTGCAATAGCTTATTAAATATTTATTACTGATTTTATCGGAAAACGGTCAAAAAGTGAAAACCCTATGCGAGAAAGTGTCCAGATATGGAAGAAGTGAAAAGTGTATTTAATTTATTTATTTATGTATATATAATATTTATAGATTTGATATTGTACCATGCCTGTCTCACTAGACTAATCTGTTGAGACAGGCATATCTGATACACCAGGATGGAATGTGTGAGCTTCTCTGAGAGAACTATGTATAGCTATTTATATTATGTAGATTGATGTATAAAAATAAATCTCCCTCATTTTGAGATTCGCCAACATCTCGTTATTTAGACAACGGTGATATCACGACCCTTGAATAATATAGCCAGACATACTCAACTCTGAACTCTACGTACGTAAAGTTACTGATGATACGCAAATGATAATGAGTTCATTTTCATGAGACAGACAGTTACGGGACCGCGCGGGTGTAAGGTTAAAGGCAAGCCCGGGGAAGACGTTACAATGGATGACTAATTAGCGTGTTTATTGCAAAATAAACTTGCAATTTCCTCACTTGTGATGAATGTAGCTTTCATTGATATTACTCCTACACTGAAAAATAATTATTACTAATCATATTTGAATAACATATTGTAACCATGGAACGACAAAATTCTAATTATCGAAGTATCTATTTAAATTTGTATTACGAGCATGTCAAATTTCCTAATTGTTTAGGAAAAACACATTTTTGTAGAATTTAAAATATTTTTTAACACGACTATTGATACATCGCATGCCCGAAATCAAAATAAACAATTTAACCACATGGGCGATGAATCAAACTCCGCCAAAGATATCTAAAAAATAATTTTCAATACTTTGATACAAATGTCAGATGATATCTTATTTCAAGAGCATGATATTATTGAATTAAATCGAATAAAATTTCTATATTTTAGTAAAATTACGTAAATGAATAAAAAACTGTAATAAAAATATACATTAAAAAAAAAAGAAATCACATAATAATAAAAAAATATTCAATATCAACCTAAAAATTTATCAAAAAACATAATATAAAAGATGTCTTATAAATCCTTAAAAAATAGTACATCCTTTAGTGCCTAAGTCGAGTTAGTACGAAATTCTTCAGAATTTACTCAGTACATTTTTTGTTTTTTAAAAATAAAGGATTATTTCTACTAAAAACATTAATGTCGCTCGATAGTACCTTTAGTTATTCTCTCAGAGACGTTTAGTTTTTCAAATTCATTGACAAATTTTATATTGGCTCGTGGTACAAAACTGTATAAGTACAATATACGACGTGTTTAATATTTATACGTGAATATATATCAAATATGCACATTAATTTGCACATAAATATAAAACCTACAGTATTCATAGAATTTGTGACATAATTACGGTATATTTTAAATAAATTTCTTTCATATATTTTTACATATATATATTAACAAAGTTATTTTTATGAATCAGTTCTTATTTATACACTCACTTAAAACTCTTTTGTATATACTTAGTACTATATTCCTCATGATATTCACATGCATTTGAACACATGTTTATTTAATTTAAAAGGTTTAGTATCTCTTCATTCCTTCGATATGCCTACATGGCACGCCTAAAGGAAGTGATCTGTGTTAAACATATTTTGTATTGGGACATAATTTATGATTCATTTAATTATCACAGTAATTATTTATGTTTATATACATACACGTATAATGCATTTAAAAATACATTTAGAAAATATTGATCTTGAATTTCTTCAAGACACAATAATTTATTTAAACAGATTTTAAAATGATTGCTTCTTCCGGAAGTGACGAATGATAGACAGAATTGGGAGTTAATGCCCTGATGGCCTTAACGCGTGAGACTCCGTAAATCTTGTTCGTATATATTAAGGTGTGTTCTTTGCGTAAAATACGCGTTATATACGGGATGGCTGATAGATAAATAACACACTTCATTAAAATATGCGCTACCATTGTAGGGGTGAAAGTTATATTTGTACTATATTTTTTGCTTTCATTTGAACGTTTATAATTTTCGATTGCAAATACTAATGAAAAGATAGGAAAAATGATTTTTTAAGGCGTTCGGTAATATTTTATGATTGGTTAAAAAATATAATAATAACCATTTAAAATGTTAATTTAGTCTTGTGGTAAGATTCTTACTTGGTATGATTATATTTACAGTACTCCGTGCAAATTAGTTATTGTGTTTATTATCGCACATAAATAAATCATATTTTAGAAAACATATATTATTTAATTATAATAATATGATAATGGATGCAAAAAAGTTAATGGCCATTACATTACATGTTTATAATATTTGTTGGGCATGAAAAAAATAACATTAAATATTAATAACATTATTACACAACATTTATAATATTATTGTATACAATATTGTACATTTATAATGTCATTGAACAGAATATTATATTAGGAGAACACATTATTATTGTGAAGTTGTAATTATTCAGAACAGACGGTCTGTGATATTTTAAATAAAAATTAATTGATTATTCTGGCGTCTGCTATCAGATTACTCAAAGGTATTTGAGAATCTGTAAAAATAAAGTAGATGGCTCTTTCGAAATAAAGGAACGATGAAATGTATTAATATCAAAGAGGTAACATATAGGTTCGAAAATTTGTCGCTAAAAATATTGTCGCTGTAGTATAGTTGGATAATATGCCTTCCTCGGTTAGGAAATGGATCCAGATTCGAATCCCGGTGGAAGTTGATTTTATATGTATATCTTTCTAATTAATATTTAGAATATTATATATTTATAAGTATAATAATGTCGTAAATTAATCCAGTTAATTTTTATTTTGTGAAATTATACTGATAACAAATATTACACGGTATAAACAATAAATTATTTATAATATATTTTTTAAACTTTCTTACTTGGATGTTCATAAAGTTTAGAAATTAAGAGTTGAGAATTGTCTCGTAACTCACCTAGAGGAAAGTACAGAGTTGAGCGCGGAGCAAACTGTTATTTATTGTCTATTTTATTTTGAACGCTGAGCAAAATGACCAACAAAAACTTTATGTAATATATTAAATTTAATTATTACTTTAGATTATTTTAGAATGCTGTTTTTATCTATGTTTCTTGTAATATTTCAATTACGTTTATTTACTACGATGTACTTTGATACCACCGAAGAAATATGATAAATCTATTGTTGTACGATTTACATAAATTTTATAGCCGTGTAGACCCTGACCTTTCCTCGACCTTTCTGTGACAATTTCACCTGATATTTTCAGGCTACCGATTTTTTTTAATGTGATTTCGCATAAGTGGCTCTCAGTTATGAGAGTAGGGTCTGCATTACCCCCGTGGCGTTGTGCGTAACGTTAGCGGGTACTTAGTTGTTATGTTGGTGTGTAGAAGGTAGAGAAAGGTTTTTGCTTTCAAATATAAAAATCACTCCTTAACAGATTTAGATATTAATTTGTTTATTATTCATTTTTTATAATATTATAACAGTTATTAATAATACCAATAATAATGGCTCCTCACAATAATGATCCCGTTTCGAGATGGGTTAAAAATGAGGTGGCTTAAAAAATATTCAAGTGTTAATAATTATTTATTGAAAACGACCGCATTCTGATGTTGCCCTGTTGAAACTGTTGATCCAAATTCGAACAATTGAATGATTGCATACCGTCACGATACAATTTCATATGACATATTGAGGATAGAATCCAATACGTTTGTATTCTGACATTCTTCAAAATTGGCTTCATTTGATCATTCCAGATCTTTCTTGATCGTTTTCGACCCTATTGAAATACATTGAAAAGACACAGCATCCCTTTCTCCTTTCATTGATGCCTCGGGGACTGCAGATCTTGAACCAACAAAGAGGTGTTGGCAAAACGAATCGCTTTTTGAAAGCTTTTTTGAAAATTATTATAAGAGTAGAAATACATCTTAAAATATCATCGAACGTATTAATTTTTTTGTTTCATTTCAATGTTATTGTTATATTTACATGTGAATCAAAATATAAGTATTTTTCAAACTACGAAACAACTTAACGACAAGATTTATTTATATATTTCTTATAATAGTATTTAATAGTGGCATATCTTATTACATTAATTATTTTCTAATTAATTTGATGACTGATTTTGATAATTAGTTTGAATTCCAACGTGAAACGCTCCACGATAAAATTGCAGGCCATACTGAATTAAAATAACAATGACAGCTGTCAAAATATTAATAAACATGGCTACTATTCTTATTTTAAATTTTATCACATGTATTGGATAACCCGATATATGTAAACAACGATAAAGTATTTGAGATGAGGATCTCAGACTGCTTCTAAAAATAAGTTGGATTGACATGATTGCTAATGGCCATATGATGATCAATAAAATAAATCAATAAAATACCGAAAATTGATATATTTTGTCCACATCACGAAAAATCCTGAAAAGTTCCAGATCCACCATTAGAAGAGATAAAGAATATCCTGACTGAAAAATTTAAAGCAATGGTACCACTGGAAGTTCACAGTCTATTTCGAGTTGCTGAAAACAAAATAATGATCGCTGACATTTGATAACTGGACAAACACTAGAAGAAGAAGAAGATTATGTATGACACTCATGTTAGAATCACTAACCATTATCTCTGAACAAAATAATAAGATATATTAGTTTATAAGATATAATATATATTTTATTACACTGACGAATGAAATTGGTTCGTATCATTCAATTACCCGGGCAGCATAATTATCAAAGGCAATCAACCAAATGGTGCGATGAATAAATTTTATAAATATCAACTGAAGGTTTTCAAGTTTTAAAAAAGCCACCTCTTAAGGCTGTGTGAAATAAGTTATCGGCTCCTAGGCTTATATTTTTTTATTAGATGAATAGGCATACCGTTTTAATAAAACTTGAATTGTGTCACGACATTGAAATTATATTTCAAGAAAATTAATGGAAACAATTATTTTTTTCAGTTTGATGTTTAAAGTGAATGGGGTATTTAATTCGCAATGTTTGCAATACAATGCACTTTATCAAATGGAACATATTAATTAACAACCCATGCAATTTATAAATTACATATAATATATTGCAAATTTTCTTAATAATGGATTCTAGTAAATTAATTAAAAGTAAAGAAACGTAAATATTGTTATAAAATACTAATGTTTCAATGTCGATAAGCGAAATCAATTGCAAATAAATATCGATTTGGCGATAATGTGGAATATTATACAAGACACAAAATATTCTCGACTTTCGACAATAATTTCATCTCAATTTTAGTAAAATAATCCATGTCCACGTTGAATTTTTTAAATCAAACAATCTCTAAGGCGTGAATATCTATATGATCTTCTTTTTCAGCTTATGTTCTGGAGCTGTTGGATAGCCTCCCTTAATACTGCCAATACTTTCTAAACTTTGTCATCTTATCCTCTGAATCCAGCAGCTTACTACAATCCTTCTTACGAGTTCGTCATCTAGTATAGTGTTGAGCTCAAAATTACGAACCGTGAGTCAATCATTGATATCTTTGAATCCCACTCACTATCAGCGATTGAATATCTGGGAATATCGTGATTCGCGATTAATTTTATTATTTTATTTATATTTGGTTGTGAACCGTAATTCAGCGCATGTGCATATGAAACGAAAATATTCATGAAGGAATGACGTTATAATTCGTGATAAGTATATTCTGCCAAAACATTTTACGCATTTGACCCGAAATGCTGAGAATTTGACCCGAAAAATAAACTCACATTTTTTTTACGGTTTTCATTATCTTTGTGCACTTACTTTTTTCAGTCTACCTGATACTGGATCAATTGTCTCTCTTTTCCAACCACAATACAAGCGACGCAGAATGTGTAAACATTATTAACACTCGCGTAAAGGATTGTTTGTATATTTTATCGGAATTTAATATATATTTATTAATTAACATTAGCGGTAGTGAAGCGGATTGAAGAGACAGCAGATTAGCCCATATACAGTTCTAAATACACACTGGACTCATTACAGCTCGAGAGTGTTGATTGCATCGACCTCTTTCCTTCTTCCTCGTGCTCAAGGGACAGGTTAGGAAAATAAAAAGAATGAGACACTAGGTTTAAATTTTGATAATCGCGCATAGACTATGTGCATGTATGAGTGCGTTAAACGGCGCTAAAATAGATATTTACTAATTATGAATGCGAGAATATATTTTTTACGCAAACAAAGTTTGAATATGCTCAAAATTATGTTTTATTTTATTAATTTATTTCGTGTATTGTGATAACGTGCGGTACATGCGTATTAGTAATGAAACTGTAATCACAGTCACAGTTTTCAATCAGTGATATTATCGAATATCAATCACAATCACACCAGTGACTTTTGAAAGTAGCATTTTTTCTCATCACTAGTCTAGTACCTACAATCCCAGTACCTTTTTATTATTTTTATTCAATTTTTTGTCATTCTACTGTCTTTTTACTCCATTTGTTGTTATTCCTTCGTGCAGGATCCCCATTTATAGTATAGTTTTACTGTTACAGTTGCCATTCCTGCTTACCACGCATCCATTCTAGTATATTTTACACGACCAGTTATTCATCGCATGTAAGTCTATAAATTAGTCTATAAAGAAGCACATAACATCTTTATTCATATAAAAAAAAAACAAATAACATGCCACATTTAGCCAGTAAGCCCATAATTTTCATCCGAGTTTTTCGATAACGCCCAGCTAGACTTGGCGGTCTCTTGGTATCCGTGAATTAAGTGAATGGTTCAATTTGACCAGGCAAATTTTATCAGTCACCCATAAATAATTAACGTGCTTACTTCGTTATAACGTCATTGTTACGGATCCGGTTTTATAATGCTAAAAGGTAAACCAGCTGCTGGTCATGATACGTAATGGTGACAGTGTACATAAAAAGCTAGACAGGAATCATTTTTTATTAAGTGACATAGCTGAAAATTATTAATATACACTTGTATGTACATTCCATTAATCCAACATTAATCTCTACGTTGCAAATAAATAATAATACAACGAATAATTTTTTTATTGATAAATATACGTATATTTGAAAGACTTAAATAAATCACGATTATTTATCTGCCGAACAAGTCCTGTATTTTGACCACAAACAAATAATTGGAATGTGATAAAAGTATGGCATACAATACATACATAATTCTTGGTAATATTATATAAAATAGACTTATTCAGGTTTTTCTTGAATAAATGAAAGCGTTGTAAAGGTGTCCTAATAAGAGCGGAAAATTTAAATTAAAATAAAACACTGTTTTTTAGAGAATATACTGAAATTTTGATTTAATCATAACGTAGACATTTGGGAATTACGTATGGAACAACACATCTGATAAATTCTCTCCTCGGCTTTGCTGGCACATTTGCGTTCTTTTGACGAAATTTTTAATCACGGTTATACATCCTCTAATCTCCTCTTTCAAGACTTGGATGGTCGTGAGCTTGTTGACATAAACTTTTAACCTCAAAATCCTTAGAGAAAGAAGTCGAAAGGCGTTAAATCACACAATCTAGGCGGCCAATTCTAGTTGCTCAAACGGGAGATTACACGATGACGAATTTCACGTAGGCTTGAAATGTTGAGTCAGTTGTATTTTGTAGGCATGAAGACGCAAATTTTTCATGAAAATACTCTGCATAGTGCTTCTTTAAATGTTCAATTCTTGAGCACGATGCCGAATGGATGTTTCCGGACTCTTCGGATTCTGGCGAACAGCCGTAATGTTTTCTGCCGAATGACCTTGACAAGCACGTATCGATGGTCTGACATCAGTATTCGACCCAGTCTCTTGGAATTTTTCGATTATACTTCTCACAGTTTATCAAAGTTGTCAAACTTTCACCATTTTTGAAATAATGTTTAATAGTAAGAATGCGTTGTTGTGTCGAATTCATTTTTAATAATGGCGGACTATTTACCATTGAACTATTATAATAGCTTAACTACAGCAAAAATGGTGCGAAATTTAAATTTTCCGCTCTTACTGGGACATCCTTTAATATAATGAAATAAGTAACATTACATCTGCAAGGATGAAATGTTGCCATCAACACTCGGAGAATTTATTTGGAGAGAGAGAAATAAATAATGTATACCAGTAGTTAGTCTGCTCTCAATACACCAATGTCCCAGCACTAATTCTGTGTTGTTTATAATCTACGCAATTGGCCAGTTTCAAGGAGACATTCATCATGGGTACTCTCTAAATTGACCTAAGTAATTTGCGTACATTATTACGAGAATTGTTGATGGGATATGTAATTTTTATCATTTATTTATTTTACATTTTAACTTGTTACCTATCATTTGTTTGCTCACCAAATAATATTAATATTAAGAAGAACACATTATTATTATGAAGTTGCAGTTTCTCAGAATGTAGTTCTGTGATATTTTAATACAAATAAAAAAATGACAGGCATGTTAATTAAAAAGTGGAACATATAAGTTCGAAAATTTGTTGTTATCTTACAATATCGTTGTGGTGTAATAAGTCTGCGCACTTCCCCAAATAGGAAGAGTTCCTGGTTCGAATCCGGGTGGCAACAAAAATATTTTTTCGATAAATTGATTTAATTTGTATTAAATAACACAATAAGAATGTGTTTTAATAATAAAGTTGTATCAATGTGTCAAAAATTTAATAAAAATGAATTGATAATTCTGGCGTCTGCTATCAGATTACTCGAAGGTATTTGAGATTCCGTAAAAATAAGGTAGATGGCTCTTTCAAATAATGGAACGGTTAAATGTATTAATATCAAAAAGGTAACGTATAGGTTCAAATTTGTCGCTAAAAATATCGTTGCTGTAGCATAGTTGTATAATGCACCTTCCCTCGTTTAGAAAGAGATCCAGGTTCGAATCCCGCTGGTGCAATATCAATATTTTTTGATTAAATTGATTTTTTATGTATATTTTTCTAATTAATATTTTAAATAATATTAATTTACTCTTCTCGGATATTTGGAGATAAAGGTCTGAATGTATCACTTAGTTTGTACTGTTGTTTAGACCAGCTTTGAGATGACTCTCGTGATATGTCTCTTGTATCATGTCTTATTCTCTTGTACATGCACCTTGATAATAGACTTTCACAAAACATTAAATTTTTTGCAAATTAGCAATACAACGTTTATCGGTAAAGATATTAATGTAAAGCATAAATGTAATTAATTAAAATTGTAATTAATTAATCCTTGTATAATTAAGCGCATATAATAATAAGAACAGCAGCTGAATGATTATAGTTGTATCGTATATAAGAGTAAGAGCAGAAGTTAAATAAGAACAATGCACATAACATAAGTATGCTTAATTTTTATAAAAAATTAAAATTAAAGCATATCCTTAAAAAAAAAAATTAATATTTTCAATATATATAATATCCATAATAACATATTTTCTATGTGCAAGATAGAGCAATAAATTTATAAAGAAGTTAATCCTGAAGTTCAAACATCAGTAATATATTTTAATCACAGTTATAGGTGCACATTAACATAAATCCATCAATATCCAATTCTGTTTAATTTAATAGTGACTTTATAAAATTAGGTACTATTTGGAAATTTTAGCCACTATTAGTAAAAATAAAAGATTATATTTTTAACGTCAATAATAAACATTATTATATAACTATTAATATTTTATAATACCAATTAAATGCATCAATTAGAAAGATATACAAACAGAATGCTAAAAAAATATTTTAGTGGCAGCTAAATTTTTTCTTCGATAAATTGTGTTTTCTAATCGATGCATTTAATTTGTATTAAAATATCACAGAACTATTTTCTGAAAAAATTACAACTTCACAAATAATAATATGTTCTCTTTAAAATATTAATATTTTTATTTGTCTTATTAAAAAAAATATATTTTTTAAATTTTTACATTTTAAATATCGTGGAAACATTGTACTATTCAGATACATAAAGAAATTAACTAATATTTTTAAGAATTGTTTCCTCGCATTTTCTGGGCAACTCCAGATGTTTTTTATCTCTCAATTTTTTTAAACTTATGTGACTATTAACATAAATTAATTTTCATACAAAATATGAGTTAAATATGTCATGAAATATTTGTAATAAATTTTAATTAAAAAAAACAAATTCTAATATTTTAATTTTTATTACTCAATATTTTTTCACAATGAAATCCATTACTTAGTATATTTAAAAATAATCATTAAAAAGAACACTTTATTATTGTGAAATTGTAATTATTCAGAACAGAGTCTGTGATATTTTATTAAATGTATTATATACATATAAAATCAATTTTATCGAAAAATATTGTTGTTGCTACCGGGATTGAACCTGGATCTCTTCCTATCTGGAGAACATGCATTAACTGATTATGCTATACCAACACAGCGCATTGACGATAAATTTTCGAACTTATATATTACACTTTTCAAATTGATACATCTATCGTTCCATTATTTGATGATATCAAATTAAACAGTAACAACAAAATATTTAAATAATCCATTACTTTAATTAAAATCATAGTTCTTCATAGTGCACATTATTTATGGAATAATTGGCTTTAGACACGTATTTTTATTTTTTAAATAAAAGTTCGTTTCGAGTCCAGCAACAAAATCAGTCCTTTTTAAATGTAAGTAAAATAATTTACGTCTGTGAGAATTCTGAGTACGTATTCTTTTTTTCCGGCGAACATCGCATCCGAACGTTTTCCCAACACCTCCACATATTCCCAAGCATTACTTCTCTCGAGCAATTCTAAAGAATTTTACGTGTCTGATGCATTCGGACTCGGCGCTCCGTCCTGTAAAATGCGTTGCTTGATGAAAGTTGGACTTGTTCATTAACTATTCAAGTTTTAATTTTCCCGCGCGCGGGAACTTCTTTTCCCGCCCTATTTGAAAAGAAAGATCCAGAAACCGTTGGTCTGATGGTATAAATTCGGCTTGCCATTGTTCAACTGAGAACTATTATCACATAGTGATGTGGTAACTTAATGCTAATGCCAGTTGGCTGGGATTCAGATATAGTTATAATTTAAAAAAGGCGATTAAGGGGTGGCAAAAATAAGTGCCTATGTTTTCAGCAAGTCCGAATGAATAACAATATTTGTAAATTTTGATTGGTTGAGGTGATTTTATTTTCCTCACTGTCCTAGAATGTTACTGACCAAAATTTTAAAGGGATGTCTTTTAATATAATACATGTCTATATGGATAGAATTTGGAGGAGGAAGAAGAAAATTAAATAGTTATTAAAAATAATAATATTTACTGTTTCCGAAGTAAGTTTGTCCATAATCCATATGAGAAAATATAACACTTCTATTTTATATTTTTATTCTACTCGTTTAATTTACTTGAGACGAGTTTCGCCTTGTAAAGGCATTATCAATCTTACAATTTAACATAACAATTTTTATTTCTAACTATAATGGGGGACATCTATACTATTTTATTTGCATAAGATGAAAAGGGACAATATTATTCATTGAATTTCTGAGGATTTCCATTCATTTTGAATGCTTCTAATTACTGAATATTTACTTACTTGTTTTTTAATCAGCGATTTGAAATAAAAACCCAATAAAGAACACTTTAATCGGATCGATATACATATTATTTAGTAATAAACTATTGTGTTTTTTATATAAAACTTGATTTTGAATAGTAGCTGAAGCCACAAAGCATGTAAGAATATATAATATATTATTTAAAATTATGTGTATTCACTAACACGCAGTGTTTTAAAAACGTCAATAATTGATCATATGAACTGAAAATTGAATGGTTGATAACTCTAATAGTTTTTAACATTTTGCTTATTCGGTTCAATACATATTTGTTTCCGCAATCTTAACTTGAAGATTATAAAAAAATATATTTCATATAAGGAAGAATTTTCTATTTTAAGGCAATTTTGACGCACGTAGAAAATGATTTTAATGGAAGTCCTTGTAAAGCTTGTATTTTCTTAATTATGAAAAATAACATTCAGTTTATTAGTTTTACATTAGTGTAAAGGTTTTATCTAAAATAGCTTTAAAAAGTCGAATCTATTGTATAACTTGTGATATAAATGAATAATAAAAATCCATATTTTCATAAAAAACGCGGAAATATGAATTATTTTTGAAAGGGAAGCCTTAACAACAATCTTTCGACATCTGAACAGTTATTAACAAGAACTTCTGAATTCTAGTTCCTTCCTATGCATTTGGTTGCAATGTCGTATAGAAGAATAGGTAGAAAAATTGCTAGTGGAAATGTTTCTTTGAATATATACTTTTAAAATGGAATGATGATACAGGATGCTCCTGAAGTTTCCCGGGCAACGTCATTTAAGCCGGGATTACCCATTTTCGCGCCTCAACTTGCCTCAGAAAGGGGAAAGCCGGCTAATAAGGTGCACACCAAATGGGAGCACCCTAATCAAGTGTTGTTCTTGCGCGCTTTCATACCCTTCAATGGGTTATTTGCATCAATTTCCCACACCTCACATACACTAACTCTGCTCTATTCTTTTCAATTATGCACCGTATTTTGATCAAATTTTTCTACTTTACCCCGTACATGAAATAAAAATGTGACCTAATTAAAACGCGCGAAAGAAATTCTGTCACCAAATTTTACAACTTGGATTATAAAAATTCTCTCAAAAATTGTCTCTGAGAATTTCAAATTTTTCATAAAATTGTATATAAAAATTCTCAATTCTATTTTTTTAAAGTTAACTGATTAAAATTATTTTAATAAATATATTATGTAATATGACCCTTGATAAATAATAGTACACTCGTTTTTTTCTAAGATTAATTGAAACCGACCAAAATAAATCATTGAAATAATACTTCTAAACCAATAGACTATCCATCAAAATTCTTATATTATGAACGATTAAACCATGCCATGCACGATTTAATTTTTTTAATATTTTGATGTATTATTAATGTATTTTTATTTTTTATCTTTGTTTTATTAACCACTAAAATGAGTTTAAATACATCTACCGGTTTCGAAAAATACAATACATATAAATAAAATAAATTTTCTTCTTCAGGATGTCATAACTAACTAAAACATATATTGTTTCTTTGACAGAATCTATTTTTAAAAAATCTATTTTTAAAAAATTTTTTTTTTTTTTTAGTACCTAACTCAAATCATTACTTAATACAAATTTACTCGAATAATTTTTAGGAAAAAATTTTAGAATGGGACTCGTAGTTAAATTTAGTTAGTTGTTTATAATTTTTTGATTAGTTTTACACGCTTTATTTATCTCCAATGATTCCAAATTATTTAATTTGTGACCGTTTCTTGAATGCACAAAACATGAAACCAGCTGACATTCATCGCCAAGTGTGTCCTGATTTGGCACCAAGTGATTACCATCGTTTTCTTGATCTGAAACGGTTCCTTGGCGGCAAACGTTTTGATGACGATGATGAACTCAAAGGCGGAGTACAAACACGGTTTTCCATAACAGGCAGCGATGGTTTATGACAAAAGTATACAAAAATTGGCGCCCAGTTATGACAAGTGACTTAATAATGATGGCGACTATGTTAAAAAGTAGTTTAAGGTGTGTAGTGTTGTAAAAATAATGTTGAGTTTCTTTAAAAAAAAATTCCGGTACTTACTTTAAAATCGTGCCTCGTAGCAATCCAAAATTGTATCATCCTGATCACGAATGACGGACCGAAGTATAGAGGTAATTCATTGTCAACATCGCTAATCTTTATGATTACAACATATTTCCATTATATTGTGAAAACTGATGTGGTGTGAGTTTTCAAATTATTTTTATGGATCGATAGTTTGAAAATAACATTAATACAAATTAAATTTGATATCATTCATTTATTTTATTATGTGCTTAAATATCAATTCGTACTCGCTACAAAACACTAGGATCATTGAAAACTTAGGTCAGGTACGAAAGTTAAAGCGAACATGTTTGCCAATCATGTTTTATACACCATCTTAAGCGCGCAACTGTTATAAACTGCTTGTAGCCTTCAATAAACTAATGGTTATGAAGATCAATATCGAGGGATATTAATTATTAGCCTTCGCCTGCTCACCCACAAGTTAGTTTAACCGAATATAAACACTTACGAAAATACCTTAACATTATATCCGAGCACTTTCAACTTTACCAACTTCTCGTGATCATCATCGGGAACCCTGAGTAATTGTTATGTATACAATGTCAATAAAACTTGGACTAATATTATCCCAATCATACCCTTCAAATGCTTCAAATTGTTGGCTGCCATATTTTGACAATTAATACAGGGGTGGGCAAATAGCTCAGATGTTTGCAGCTCTTAAATACGACGAATTTTATTGAAACAGAGCTTTGAAATATGTATTTATTATAATATACCTACCTATATTTACTAGATATATATGACGAAAAATTTTTGACTTTTATTCCCTTATATATATTTTTTTAATTAACGGACAAAATTGGAGCGAACGACATTGCGCTAACGGAGCGAACTCGCAAACTGCGTTGTCGCTAGATATCACCATGTATCCACATAACCATGTACGTAAATGTTAACCATTACTTACAATTTCTTTACAAATATCACATTTTCGAATTTTAGATATATTTCGTTATCGCAGATGGTCGCTTGACAAAACTTTCAGAAAAATTCAATGCACTTTCTTATTGACTAGAAAATTCCGAAACCACTCTCTGTTAAAATATTTAATCTTTATTGTACCATTGTCAAGAAAGAATAAAACAACTACAAATGATAGTAATTTCCAATGGAGAACTTACAAAACTTTTGAAAGCAGAATATTATAAACATCTAAAAAAAAATTTTTTTTTTAAATACAAGTTTCTTTAATAATTCTTAAATAATCGCAAAGTTACTTTGGAAACATTTTATATTAATAATAATATAACACTTGTTTTTAATATAACTCAACATCTTCAGGATTCAATATATGTTAAAATTAAAATTGCAAGTAGACATAAACGAAACTGTAAATATATGGTGTACACCGGAAAAATTTCAAGATTAAATTTTAATTGCTCGTAAACCATTAGAGTGAGGTAAGTGGGAGGGGTATAGTCCGAAACGCGTAATTTGCGGATTTTTCAGTCGTAATGAGTCACTGATCGGGAGCGCACCGCGCGTTTGCGGTTGAGCAATATTTAAAGTGCGGTAATTCATTGGTTCGTGCGCGTCGCACTTTTTATACTCACTTTAATATTCGAGCAGTAAGTAATAAGTCAAGCACGCAACTTATCTGGTATTGTGTTCAAAACTTCAGACAAGAAGGGACAATAGTTAAACAAACTCTTCCGGGACCATCAATTAGTTTGACGTCAACTAGTGGCTATAATTTGACGTCAAATTATGCGCGATCCGCGTAAATCTATAAGGAAAATTGAAGCCTAAATAAAAAAATCAACGGAGCACGTTATTTTGAAAAAAAAACTAGTTTCACCCGTACAAGCCTCAAATTGTGCAGTTTCTCAACGAAATGATTATTCTTTACGTGAAACCTTAGCGAGAACGATGCTGAAACGTTTTGGAATAGCACGAACGCTTGGAAACATATTGTTTACTGACAAAGCATATTTTCATATCGATGATTATGTTAATAAACGGTATATGAGATACTGGTTCCTCGACAATCCAAGAGAACGCCATCAAAAACGTTTACATTGTCCGAAAACGACAGTGTGGTGTGCAATTTCTGTCCGAGGGATAATTGGCCCTTATTATTTTAACCAGCGAGAGACAGTCACTGCTGACGTGTATTGCCGAATGATCGACGAGTTTTTGGTACCGCAACTGCAACTCTTTCCCGGGTTCAACAACAGAACATAATTTCAGTACGACGGGGCTACTCCACACACAGCTAGAGATAAAATGGAGAAGTTGAGGGTAATTTTTCCCAATAAATTAATCAGCAAGTACGGAGACATACCCTGGGCATCTCGGTCACCGGACCTTACACCGTGCGACTTTTTTTATGGGGATACCTTAAGTCGAGAGTTTACAGCAATAATCTTTGAACAATTCAGGCCCCACAAGAAAATATCCACCGTGAAATTGCTGCCGTTGAACCGACGCTTTGCTCTCGCGTGTTCGCAAATTTTAAAAGTTTGCTTACAAGTGTGTTGAGAGAAATGGACGGCATTTAGGCCTTATTGTTTATAAAACATAAAATCCGCATCGTTAAACTCCTTTTTGTATAAATTAAATATGAAAATAACATTTTAGTTTTTTTTTTTATTTAATATTAAAATCGAAAATTTTTAGTTGTACACCCTTTTATAAGTGATGGGGGAGGCATCTATTTATATTTGGACGACTGCCGAAAAAATTCGGTCAGCTTTTACAGGCTCGTTTGTAGTAATTATTCAAAACATATACGGTATAATCAATTTTTATATTTTATTATAAATACTATAAAATTATCTATGTACTCTTAAAATTTTTCATTAATTAATTAAATGTTTTAATACTTTTTTGTATATTGCAATATAAGAGATCGGTCGTGAAAATCGATTTTTTGAAAACAATATATTTAATGGCTAATGCAAAAATATTCATTTGTGAATCGCAATAATTACTATTTGAACCTTTATCTATCAATTTATTAACAGTATGTATAGTCTTTATATTATTCTTCTTCTTCTTCTTCTTCGTTGTATTCGTTGTCGTGGCCCCATGAAGTCTGTGGAACGTAGTGCACAATACCTCTCCATTCTTACCGATCTTGAACCATATTGATTGTTTACTCTTTTATTTGGTCTATTCATCTTGCAAGAGACCGATCTCTCGCTTGCTTTCTCTCGACTATCCCTGAGCTTCTCGAGATTCTCGTCGTTTCTTCTGGTAACATATCCAAAGTATTCGAGAATTCTTCTCCTGCTTCTGTTGTGAAAAGTGTTTAGGTAATTATTAACTCTTAGTGGTTAGAGACATTTGTGCGCCTTGCAGTCACGGGGTATACATCGTCAGCCTCCAGCGGCACTCCGACAATTGCGCGCAAGACAACTGCGCGCTGACCGACGCATGCACTCATACTGACAATAACGCGCAGAACAAAAGTACTTAATTAAGAATTTTTTAAGCAGGTTTTGAATCCTAGAATTAATATAAGTGGGGACATTTTTTCCAATGTATTGCATTTTATATCCAATAAAAATTAAAACATACTTATAATATGATAAAATCAGGAATTACATGAACCGAAAATGTATACCTAAAAATTGTAATAAACTCAATAGTTTAAATATCACTAACCAAACCTAAGAAACATAACTTTTTTTATATTTCTTTTTTTTTAGTTTGAAAAAAAAACTTTCCGAAAATCCTTCCACCCTTCCGTCAACCTTTTCGTAGTCCCTTAAGGAATTGTTTCTTGTAAGAGTTTTGAATCGATCGACTATGAGGACTTTCATTTTGTTTTTATTTATTTCTTGTCCTTTTATAAAACTTTCTACTTACTAATTTTGATACAAAAAAGTAATTTTTTACCAAAATGTCAGATTACACGTTGTTGTTCTGAGGTCGCAAAACGACAAATGACAAGGTCCCAAACGATTGTGGAATTATTTTATTCAAACAATGCGTGCAAATGAATTGCGTTATTAAAAATTTAACGACGTACAAACGGCGAGAAATATTTTCATGTTGATGATTTCACAAAATTGTATGAAATAAGTTGGTCAAGCGAATTCAGCGAATCTGTGAAATTTATATCTTCAATTAGTCCTCCTTCGCTGTCTGAGAGCCGCGGGAAAACTTTTCCTCGTCATTGAAAGTATTAGATTTCAAAGTAATATTACATACCCTTATGTAAAGACACAATTCAGTTCAAAACTTTTACTTCAGATTTTATACGTTCACAGGCGACTAAATTGATTTAAAATGAAAAAAGACATAAAAATAAAGTTACCCATCTGTGGAAATACATTACATTTCTATAATACTGTCATCGACTTCGTCTCTAACATTTTAATAATTATTATTATTATTATTAGTCAACTCGGTTATATATTATTCGTATTTACTAATTATGTATATTGATTGAATAAAAACATGTAATTTATGATATTACATTTATGATTTTAGAGAACAGTTCTATGATAATTAAATTAAATCAAATTATGTGATGAAAAAAATTAGAACTCTTAGCGTCATCTAGCACGTATAACTAATTCGATTTTTGAGAATTATTTCAAATAAAAAAATGATAACTTTGAATAGGAAATAATAGATGTCTCACATATAAAGTCAAAAATTCCACGTGAAAGTGAATGGATGATCAGCTCATTCTTCGGCAAGTTTCACCGTAAAATATGTTTGCCTACTATTATCCTATATACCTATTAACCTATACCATACCGTGATATAAATTACTCGTACGCAGCCATGCTGTCAACTCGTGTTACCGAATGAAATTAGAGTTCTATTAGCCTTTAAAATGTGAAAAAATGATTAATGCCATAAATTTATTTATAAGTATTGAGCATTAAATATATTAAAAATATGTAATATTATAATTTGGAACATTCATAAAGTCCTGTATAGGAGGTTGTATTATATAATACAACCTTCTATTTTATCTATCTTCATTTAATTATTGAGAAAGAGACACCATTATGATTGATTTTTCTCTAGTCATTTCTAAGCGTAAATATGTTCCTTCAAATTAACTAAAATATGTGTATGTTGCGTATATTTATAGAAATATTACAGATTTAATTAGAGCGGTAGACCTGTGTTACTGCATGGTTTAGGAAGGGTTAATACACAGGATATAACAGAACTATTCCGCAATATTTTTATGTGTAGATACCTGATACTTATACGAGTCGAAAATATTCAAGGAATATGTACCTAATATCAATGTCATAGATATATATTTTTTTAAATCGTTATTATGCAATTAATTCGATTATTTGATATATTTTATTGATTCCAAATTATGTAAGAATAAATTTTGCAAATATTTATTTCGAAATACGTTGACTCAAAGCTTAATATGACTACGTAAAAATTTCAAACGATATTATTTTCCGTAATGGTGAAGAATTCACACATATTCCTTAAACATTTTCGACTCGTAATTTAGTCAGGTATCCACTCATAAAATATTGTAGACTAGG
This sequence comes from Eubasilissa splendida, assembly GCA_031772225.1. Lineage (NCBI taxonomy): Eukaryota > Metazoa > Arthropoda > Insecta > Trichoptera > Phryganeidae > Eubasilissa > Eubasilissa splendida. The sequence goes on from CM062859.1 coordinate 10,515,986, forward strand.
TCTGTTATACCATGTATGATCCTTCACAGATGAAGGTGATATGCGACAGCAAAAACGAAATTATCTTTATAATCTACGTGAGATGAATTTCAACTTTATAAAATATAAGAACGCATTGATGAATGCATCTAGAATAAGTAGTGAAGAATAAATGAAATTGGATTGAGAAGCTGTTCCCCCTCCGAGAACGGCAGCGTTTTAGAAAAGCCCGGAAGTGCGCTCCACCCATGTCCAAATCAAGGTGGCAAATCCAGGAAACTGCCTGACCGCATGAAAGAGTTCATCACGTTCTGAATCCATGATGGGGCAGTTCTAAAGAACGTGGAGTACGTCCTGCCGTTCTGGAATTCTAAAAGAAAATTATTTTGTCGCTGTATTTATCTTGACCATTCAAAAATTGTTTAAATCATCGGTCGATTTTGAGCCACTTTGAGTTAAACTCGTGAATATGTCGTGAATTAATTTGGACGTACGAGATATTTGTGAGTAGGATTAATTAATCCTTTATTTTCTATAATGCCGATGAAGTACCTTTATTTTTATACCATATCTTAAATATTGTAATATGACCATTCAAAAATTGTTTCACGCGTTGATCGATTTTGAGCCACTTTTAAGTTAACTTTATAAAGATGTCGTGAATTAACTTGGACGTACGATGTATTTGTGAGCAGAATAAAGGTATTCTTTATTTTCTATAATGCAGATGAAGTATATATTTAAACCAAATCTCAAATATTTTAAAATTATGTTTGAAAGATCAACAAAATAATATCTAGTGTAATAATGGAATGATGAAAATAAGTATTAATTATTTTAGATTGTTAACTTTGTTTCATTAACAACTTAATGAATCAATTACATCTACCGGTTTCGAAAATATAATTTTCTTAACTTAACTAAACAAAAACATATGTTATATTGTTTCTTTAACAGAACCTATTTTTTAAAAACGATAATTACTGAAAAAATAAATTTAATATCTAACTTAAACTGGTACAAAATTATTAGGATAATTTTTAGGTAAAAAATTAGAATGGGACTTGTGGTTAAATTTATTTGGTTGTTTATAATATTTTGGTTAGTTTTAAACACTTTATTTATTTTCAATGATTCCAACACCAAATTATTATCATTTTCTGACAAATGATTACTAAATTTGAAAAAGCTTTCAGACTACTAAATTTGTTTTTTAAAAATAGATTCTGTTAACCTTTACCATACCATGATATAAAATATGCGAAAACAACCATGCTGTCAACTCGTGTTACCGTAAATAACAGTTAGAAAAAATGATTTTATTAGCTTAAATGGCTTTAATGGCACGAATTTACTCTAAATATTGAGCATACAATTTTGAAAAAATGATTAATAACATCATTTAGAACATTGATTATGTCCTATACAATGTGTCCTTCCTTTTTATCTCTCTTCATTTAATTAGTGAGAAAAAGACAATTATATTTGTATGTTTTTTATTATTTTCACTGTGAAAATAGTGTGTGATCTCCGTCTTTCATATCACAAATTGTATTTTTACCAACGTATTAATTTTACAACGGATGGAAAAAATAATTATTTTTGTACAATTCCCTATTCATACATGGTTTTTCACTAATTATTCCTAAGCGCTAATATTTTTTTTAGGGTTACCTAAAATATGAATTTTATGTTGCATGTATTTACCGAAATATTACAGGTTTAATTATGACGGTAGACCTGTGTTACTGCATGCTTTGGGAAGGATTAAACAAACAATATAACATATATTTTTGAGTTGTTAATAACATTCGGAAGATTAAAAGATATTTTTCGAAACCGGTCGATGTATTTAATTCATTAAGTGGTTAATAAAACTAAGTTAACAATCAAAAATAATAGATTTTAACCACAAAGTTGATTTTACTAATCTTAAAAAAAAAAAAAAATCTTATGACTTGATTGCAAAAGTAATTTACTGATAATAATATTCCAAATAGTACATATGTATTAATAATATAAGAGAGGAAAAAATCATTTTCAGAGTGAATGAAAATCAATTTAAAAGTTATTAATTTATTTTTCACATTATCAGTGTGAATATCTCGAATTCTTGAAGGTCCTTAAATAATATATTTGGTTGAAAATTTCATAAATTCTTTATATAATAATTAAATTAATAATGTTGATATTAACGAGTGGAAGTGTCTAGTTAATAAAATAAATGGATAACGTATGAATATCAATAAAACAAAAGACTTGGCAGAAAGCTCCATAAACATCAGGATGATTTAAATAGATAAAATCTGCTTGGAGCAAGTCCAACAGTTTATATATCAGGGATAATGTATCTTCTTTCAAGAATACACCATGAATGAAATTACAAGAAGAAAGAAACTGTAATTCCTTCGGTTGACTTAAATTACTCCTTTAAAAGCGACTCACTGATTCGCCTCAAATGAAAAATTAATCTATGCACACTGCCCTTTATTATGTAGGTTCGTACAGAAAAGAGACCTGGACGCTTACATCAAGAATGACACAGAAGCTATAGATGATAGAGCAAAGGAATCATTCTGGATTACATTAGATGAACAGATATCAAGCGCTTGTTTCTTTAAATAAAATAATATTAGAATTAGTCGGATGATTGGCTAGTCGTTAAATACAGCACACAAGAAATGTCGTACATAGAGCCTTATGCACTTGTGCGATTGAAGGTAGAAAAACCTATATAATGGGGGAGGGATCGCGTTCAGAATTACAAATAATAGATCGTTGGATGAATTAAATACTTCAGTGGTACGGACAGGGTAGAAAAAGATCACGATGCCGTCCAAAGGCATCCTGGGTTAACGAAAGGCACCAAATCAGTATAGCCTAGTAGCAGGGCGCCAGGTACAGAAAGTTGTAGAAGCATCATGGGAAAGCCTTCATTCTACAGTTGATTGACACGGACTGATGATGATATACCTACTTCTAATTAAATTGTTCCTCTTTCTCAATAAATCGTATTTAATTATGTCAATATTCTAATTATTTACCAATTTCGCACAAATTTACCTCTAAACAGAATATATAATTGACCTAATCCAGAATATTTTATGGGTGACCTGAGTAAATTATAAATAGAAAAATTTTAAGAAGTATGTTCAAATTTTGTACTGTTACGGAAAACATTATTATATGAGTTTTTACAAAATCGTGTTAAGCTTTTAGTCTACGTACTTTGAAATAAATATTTATTATTATTCTATATATTTATAAATAATATAACATAAAATAGTCTGGCTACTCAAAGTTTTATTTTTTGTAGTAAATATATAATTTGGAATCAATACAATAATAAACCAGTGATAAAGTCTACATTTTTTTTATTATGAAGAGTTTTTTAGAGGTATGGAACTTTAAAATGAAATAAAATACATAAAAATCGTAGTAATAGCAATGGTATTGGCTTTATTAGAAAGATAATTTTTTGCCATTAGTGTTTAAATGTGATTTTGCACGTGTGGCTGCCGCAGCTGGCTCGAATAAAACGCAATCTAGAAGTCCAGTTTTCGGAGTTTTTGGAATTTAGAGTAACTGGGGACTTATATCGGCAATAACGCGACGAATGTTGGCTTCCAAGATATCTATTGTCTCTGATTTATCGGCGTAGACTAGCGACTTCACATATCCCCATAGAAAATAATTCAAAGGTTTAAATCACACGATCTTGGAGGCCAATTCACAGGTCTATTACGCGAAATAATGCGCTCCTCGAATGTTTTAAATTGATTGTGGCGTACGCTGTATGGCATATTGCGCCGTCTTTTTAAAACTACAGCTCTTCCACGTGAATGCAATTTAATTGGGGAAGAAAAAAGTCAGTAATCCTGGATCTATTGCTGTGCACGATGGCGAATCGACTCTTTTGGGTCCTCCTTAATATTACGCTCCACTACAGCAACAGCTTCTTCGATGCGCACTGTACGACGTCTCTGCAGATGTGTATTATCAATTAGAGTATGGGTGGTGCAAAAATTATCCATGGTTATTCGATTTACTTGCTCGAATGGACGATTATGTCGACTGTAAAATGAATGTAAGGCATGGTAAATTTTGTGAACTGAACCACGATTTTTGAAATAAATTTGCAAGCGTTGTTCTGGTCTAAGTCTCTTCATAGTAAAATGGCCAACTAAACTGAGCACAAATCAGCTATCAGCTGTCAAATTGGCTGTTGCTGAAAATAGTGTTACCAATTCGAAACACAAACCTCTAAAAAACATAATTATTTTTCTCTAAAATCCTGAAGATGAAACCAATAACTAAAATGAAACTCTGTTAATATTTTTAACAAATTAGTATAGTACTTGGTATAGGTATAATATATACAAAGTATTTTTAAATCGATTTTTTTATTATCTAGTGCGTGTTGTTTAGTGGAACATATTATATAAGCATATAATTTATTTCCTCAACTTTGGCGAATGATAACTAACTATCTTGCGACACAGGGTAGAGTTTTAAAAGGTCCATCCTTCTTCGGGAGCCGTGAGAAGTTAGCAGCGGGCTCTCCAGCATCCAGTATTAATGGACCGAGCAATTAAACTTGCAAACGACGTCCGTAATGACTGAGGGACCCTCGAATTCCCTGGAAACTTCCAGAAAACATTCAGCACTGTTACAATTTCTTTGCATTTTCTTGTTTCTTAAATGCTACTCTTCAGCGACGAGAGACGAGAGACAAACTTAATTAACGATAAGTTTTTTTCACTTAAAATTTATCAGAAGTATGACCCGGATAGTAATGAAAAAATATATATGACAAAAATATATAAAATTTGAAAGAAAGCAAACACGTTGTGGCTCGACATTTTAATTAAATGTAAGAATATTTTAGTTTTAAACCACTTTATTATGCACATATACTAAATTCAACTAAAGTCTCTCTTCTTTACCTCATATTTAAATATCTGTACTCAGGTTAGTCTACATATTATATTGTCCCGAAGGTTGGTCTAACTGAAACTAGTTGACTTTAGTATATGTGCATAATAAAATGGTTTAAAACTACAACATCAGTTTATTAAAAAAATATACAAAACCAACATGATCACTATTCATTTATAACTGAAACTCAGTTATAATCCATTGTAATTCACAATTAATATTTTTGTAGAAGGGCGAAAATAGTTTTCTTATCTTTTAATTTAGAAAAGTATAATTTTTAGAGTCTAACCACTAAAAAATATCAAAGTTATTTTTAAATATCTAAAATAGATTTAGTCACTAAAAATAAGAATGCCATATTTAAATAATATATTTGGACATTGGTGTTCGTGATTGTGGTGTTCTAGAGGATGGTTGGTTTGTGAATATGTGAATGAATTTATTTATATTAATAAGTCACAGCTATATTGCGCATAAAAAAAATTATAATACGGCTAAAAAATCAAGCAAACAAATAATAAATATGTAAATTATAAAGGGGACAACTCGTATAAAGTAAATTCCTTCTCTTTGTTCATACAAAGGGACAATTATATAAGTCCGTAAAAATGTTGTATCAACATATTACGTCACGATCATAATAAACACACGGTGAATTTCGTTGCCTCCAGCACGACGCGGGGCCTGGGGGAGGGGCGGTGTTTCCGGTTGTGACGGCCAACAGGAAGTGGGCACAGGACCGGAAGCGGCGACGCAAATAAAGCCTCCGCTGAGGCTGTGGCGGGAACAGCCGAAAAAGGACGGACATGGCGGAAATGGGCCGATGCTGACGTGTGCAGCGTTCTTGTTCCAATCGAGCCCCAAACAGAAAGTCTTTACCTGTAGTCTATTATGTCGTAATGTGCAAGTACTATTAGGTGAAAAGGTATTTAGGAGAAAATTAATATTCAGATAAGAATAACTTTGAGAATGTCACCACACCACATTGTTATGGCCAAAAAAATAAGGACTCCACTGCTTCAGCAACGTACCTAAGAATAATAATAATAATTTTGGTTACTATGGTGATAGTGATAATGTGGATATTGAAGAGATGTGGTGAAAAAGTAAAAAAAAATATCTATAATTGATTAGAAGTTATATATATAATAAGAACTTGTGAAAATGTGAAATATCTTTTCATTTGCATACTAATATTATCGTTTTCGATATATATACATTTTTAATTTTGAGTTGAAATTTTACAATATTTTATTCTGTGTTCAGTTTTCTTTTTAATATCTTAACAATTTTTGTAAAATCAAATTATCGTTTTCAGCATACAAAAATATTAAAATATAAATATGAAAATGGCGTCTAGTCCCCTCCATATGACTTAGTTTACAAAGAAACTGCGACTGCGCTGTGTTCCGTTTTTCAAGGCGTAGGTATATAGCTGTTCGTCTATTTCATATATATATATATTATTTCTCTCATCATGGTTGCTCTAGACCTACAGAAGTTATTAATATCTCAGGAAGATGATACAATATGAAAATAAGTCAGAAGATTTTACTATAATTTTAATTATTATATAATAATATCTAGGAATAACTCGTCAATATTAAATGGTAATAAATATTTTTATAACCCTAATTTATTTTAAAAATTAACAAAAATACAAAAAAATCAACGAAAATACAATAAATTATTTGTTTGACCCGGCAACCGCACACTTTTACATGATAGAAATGAAACCAAATATTTTTATTTTATTTATATATTATATTTCTATACGATACAAATAAACTGAAAGATACAAGTATATTACAAATTGAAATATATAAATTATCAATACATATTATAGATATCTCGTCTCATAGAGACGAAGCTATTGTTTTTATATGAAAAGTATGGAAGTCATGGGTAGAATTGTTGAATGTTACATTGTGTAAAGTTATTACTCTAGCCAGCTGAAGATAGGTCGTAAGTCCTATAATACTCTTGACTTCCATACTTTCCATAATAGCTTCGTCTCTATGAGGCACCTATAAAATGTATTGATAACAATGCTTTTGGGGATAAAATCCAGCAATTGCGTTCTTACAAAAATGTTGACACTCAAAATAGTGTGAATATAATTATATTTGCAATATAAATTCAAGAAAATGTAATACATATTTGCAGAAGTCAAATAAGCCAAACTAATAATATAATAACTTTTCCTTTTTAGGTTAATTTGCCGCTTAATCGGAAACATTGAGACGAACCAACCCCAGAAAAGAAATGAATAAAATAATACAAGTACCACAATATAATGTACTTTTTAGGCCATGGTAATGTCGCACAGGTAAGTGACTAACCAATTTACATTAATTTCAATACCATTTTTGATTGCATACTCCAATTTTTGACTGAACTTAAGGTCAGTGTGTATTTCTACGTCATTAGTCATCTGGGTGACCGACGATAGAATTAAATTAGAGTTGTTCTATAGAGGAATCTGTAAATTATTCGTACATTTAACCAGTGGCGGCTGGTAAAAAAAACAGAATATTACAAAAATTATATTTACCAAAAAATTCATAAATAGGTACTTTTTTAACAAGTAAATATGCAACTCAATACATTGATATATAAAATAACATACAATTATAAAAAAAAAAAATTGTTTATACGATGAATATATTCTAGATGCAACATTTTATTTATAATTTTATTGTTGAATAGTTTTAATTTTGATTTACATTTTTTTTAAATACTGTCGATTTAATAGTCTCCATTTTGAATAATAAGTATTTTTTTAAATATGTTAATGATTTTTAATAGTACTAGTTGTTCGGTGCACGTGCGCACTGTTAAACGAACCGCGACTGCATTTAACCCAAATACATATTTATTGAAGGCAATATTTTAAAATTATCATCGACATTTATGACATTAAATAATAATTTAAAGCATTGTCAGTGTCGTGCTGTGAGTGGGGGACGTAGATGACGACGTTTCATTAGATAATACCACTGTAAGGGAATTGATTTCGTTGCTTACTTTATTTTATTAATTAGTATGCGTCTGTCCTGGCGAAGATGCAGAAGGATCTAAACCGATTATCGGCGAATAATCAAAGTTTGTTAGTTTTTCAAATAAACAATTTTATTTTACAAATATAAAAAAATCTTTATATTTTAATTTTTCCACATAATAAACACGAATGTTTTTATGTCTGATACTGATTAAATTATACGTTTTTGATTAATAATGAATAATTTAAATAATTTTCTTAACATAAATAGCATGTACTCAGTAGCATACAGTGGGTATAAATTTAGGTTATGCTGCTACCAATGATATTATACAATCATATATAATATATGTACTTTCGTGTAACCAACGTTTTTAGATTAAAATAAATCCGTCGTTCTTAGACCCTATCATGTATTTATTTGCAATTTTAGAGTACTATTAATAGTGTCTTTAAAGATATGACATATACTGTTTCAAGAAAAATTAAATATCAAATTTGGTCCATAGATGGCGATAATATAGTGATACTCGAAGCGAGTACACGTAATAACATATATGTAACCTGCAAAAATTTGATAAATGTGAAGATTGAGAGGTGAGACTTGGTATATATATATATATATATATAAAGTGATCGCTAAAGCCAGCCTAAGACAGGTCGTAAGCCCTGTAATTACCCCACACTTCCATATATTTTCTATTAAATATAATAAAAAATAGCTTTGTCTCTATGAGATATCTGATATTTGTTTATTAACAGTGTCATTGTAGATAAAAATCCAGTAATTGTGTGTTCTTAGACATATTCAAATATTTTGAACATAATTTTAGTTTTTTTTTTTTTTTTTAGGAGAACACATTCTTATTGTGAAGTTGTAATTATTCAGAACATAGGTCTGTGATATTGTAAATATGAATTAAATATATTAATTATAAAGATAAGATTATAAATTATAAAAATCGACTACACGGGAATATGGCTAAGTCAACTAAAAATTTCGTTTTTGCATCCATATCTCAGATTTCAATATTCTTAAAAATGGAAATGAAAAACAAAAACGACTTCTCGGGAATATGGCTAAGTCAACTAAAAATTTCGTTTTTGCATCCATATCTCAGATTTCAATATTCTTAAAAATGGAAATGAAAAACAAAAACGACTTCTCGGGAATATGGCTAAGTCAACTAAAAATTTCGTTTTTGCATCCATATCTCAGATTTCAATATTCTTAAAAATGGAAATGAAAAACAAAAACGACTTCTCGGGAATATGGCTAAGTCAACTAAAAATTTCGTTTTTGCATCCATATCTCAGATTTCAATATTCTTAAAAATGGAAATGAAAAACAAAAACGACTTCTCGGGAATATGGCTAAGTCAACTAAAAATTTCGTTTTTGCATCCATATCTCAGATTTCAATATTCTTAAAAATGGAAATGAAAAACAAAAACGACTTCTCGGGAATATGGCTAAGTCAACTAAAAATTTCGTTTTTGCATCCATATCTCAGATTTCAATATTCTTAAAAATGGAAATGAAAAACAAAAACGACTTCTCGGGAATATGGCTAAGTCAACTAAAAATTTCGTTTTTGCATCCATATCTCAGATTTCAATATTCTTAAAAATGGAAATGAAAAACAAAAACGACTTCTCGGGAATATGGCTAAGTCAACTAAAAATTTCGTTTTTGCATCCATATCTCAGATTTCAATATTCTTAAAAATGGAAATGAAAAACAAAAACGACTTCTCGGGAATATGGCTAAGTCAACTAAAAATTTCGTTTTTGCATCCATATCTCAGATTTCAATATTCTTAAAAATGGAAATGAAAAACAAAAACGACTTCTCGGGAATATGGCTAAGTCAACTAAAAATTTCGTTTTTGCATCCATATCTCAGATTTCAATATTCTTAAAAATGGAAATGAAAAACAAAAACGACTTCTCGGGAATATGGCTAAGTCAACTAAAAATTTCGTTTTTGCATCCATATCTCAGATTTCAATATTCTTAAAAATGGAAATGAAAAACAAAAACGACTTCTCGGGAATATGGCTAAGTCAACTAAAAATTTCGTTTTTGCATCCATATCTCAGATTTCAATATTCTTAAAAATGGAAATGAAAAACAAAAACGACTTCTCGGGAATATGGCTAAGTCAACTAAAAATTTCGTTTTTGCATCCATATCTCAGATTTCAATATTCTTAAAAATGGAAATGAAAAACAAAAACGACTTCTCGGGAATATGGCTAAGTCAACTAAAAATTTCGTTTTTGCATCCATATCTCAGATTTCAATATTCTTAAAAATGGAAATGAAAAACAAAAACGACTTCTCGGGAATATGGCTAAGTCAACTAAAAATTTCGTTTTTGCATCCATATCTCAGATTTCAATATTCTCAAAAATGGAAATGAAAAACAAAAACGACTTCTCGGGAATATGGCTAAGTCAACTAAAAATTTCGTTTTTGCATCCATATCTCAGATTTCAATATTCTTAAAAATGGAAATGAAAAACAAAAACGACTTCTCGGGAATATGGCTAAGTCAACTAAAAATTTCGTTTTTGCATCCATATCTCAGATTTCAATATTCTTAAAAATGGAAATGAAAAACAAAAACGACTTCTCGGGAATATGGCTAAGTCAACTAAAAATTTCGTTTTTGCATCCATATCTCAGATTTCAATATTCTTAAAAATGGAAATGAAAAACAAAAACGACTTCTCGGGAATATGGCTAAGTCAACTAAAAATTTCGTTTTTGCATCCATATCTCAGATTTCAATATTCTTAAAAATGGAAATGAAAAACAAAAACGACTTCTCGGGAATATGGCTAAGTCAACTAAAAATTTCGTTTTTGCATCCATATCTCAGATTTCAATATTCTTAAAAATGGAAATGAAAAACAAAAACGACTTCTCGGGAATATGGCTAAGTCAACTAAAAATTTCGTTTTTGCATCCATATCTCAGATTTCAATATTCTTAAAAATGGAAATGAAAAACAAAAACGACTTCTCGGGAATATGGCTAAGTCAACTAAAAATTTCGTTTTTGCATCCATATCTCAGATTTCAATATTCTTAAAAATGGAAATGAAAAACAAAAACGACTTCTCGGGAATATGGCTAAGTCAACTAAAAATTTCGTTTTTGCATCCATATCTCAGATTTCAATATTCTCAAAAATGGAAATGAAAAACAAAAACGACTTCTCGGGAATATGGCTAAGTCAACTAAAAATTTCGTTTTTGCATCCATATCTCAGATTTCAATATTCTCAAAAATGGAAATGAAAAACAAAAACGACTTCTCGGGAATATGGCTAAGTCAACTAAAAATTTCGTTTTTGCATCCATATCTCAGATTTCAATATTCTCAAAAATGGAAATGAAAAACAAAAACGACTTCTCGGGAATATGGCTAAGTCAACTAAAAATTTCGTTTTTGCATCCATATCTCAGATTTCAATATTCTTAAAAATGGAAATGAAAAACAAAAACGACTTCTCGGGAATATGGCTAAGTCAACTAAAAATTTCGTTTTTGCATCCATATCTCAGATTTCAATATTCTCAAAAATGGAAATGAAAAACAAAAACGACTTCTCGGGAATATGGCTAAGTCAACTAAAAATTTCGTTTTTGCATCCATATCTCAGATTTCAATATTCTTAAAAATGGAAATGAAAAACAAAAACGACTTCTCGGGAATATGGCTAAGTCAACTAAAAATTTCGTTTTTGCATCCATATCTCAGATTTCAATATTCTTAAAAATGGAAATGAAAAACAAAAACGACTTCTCGGGAATATGGCTAAGTCAACTAAAAATTTCGTTTTTGCATCCATATCTCAGATTTCAATATTCTTAAAAATGGAAATGAAAAACAAAAACGACTTCTCGGGAATATGGCTAAGTCAACTAAAAATTTCGTTTTTGCATCCATATCTCAGATTTCAATATTCTCAAAAATGGAAATGAAAAACAAAAACGACTTCTCGGGAATATGGCTAAGTCAACTAAAAATTTCGTTTTTGCATCCATATCTCAGATTTCAATATTCTCAAAAATGGAAATGAAAAACAAAAACGACTTCTCGGGAATATGGCTAAGTCAACTAAAAATTTCGTTTTTGCATCCATATCTCAGATTTCAATATTCTCAAAAATGGAAATGAAAAACAAAAACGACTTCTCGGGAATATGGCTAAGTCAACTAAAAATTTCGTTTTTGCATCCATATCTCAGATTTCAATATTCTTAAAAATGGAAATGAAAAACAAAAACGACTTCTCGGGAATATGGCTAAGTCAACTAAAAATTTCGTTTTTGCATCCATATCTCAGATTTCAATATTCTTAAAAATGGAAATGAAAAACAAAAACGACTTCTCGGGAATATGGCTAAGTCAACTAAAAATTTCGTTTTTGCATCCATATCTCAGATTTCAATATTCTTAAAAATGGAAATGAAAAACAAAAACGACTTCTCGGGAATATGGCTAAGTCAACTAAAAATTTCGTTTTTGCATCCATATCTCAGATTTCAATATTCTTAAAAATGGAAATGAAAAACAAAAACGACTTCTCGGGAATATGGCTAAGTCAACTAAAAATTTCGTTTTTGCATCCATATCTCAGATTTCAATATTCTCAAAAATGGAAATGAAAAACAAAAACGACTTCTCGGGAATATGGCTAAGTCAACTAAAAATTTCGTTTTTGCATCCATATCTCAGATTTCAATATTCTCAAAAATGGAAATGAAAAACAAAAACGACTTCTCGGGAATATGGCTAAGTCAACTAAAAATTTCGTTTTTGCATCCATATCTCAGATTTCAATATTCTTAAAAATGGAAATGAAAAACAAAAACGACTTCTCGGGAATATGGCTAAGTCAACTAAAAATTTCGTTTTTGCATCCATATCTCAGATTTCAATATTCTTAAAAATGGAAATGAAAAACAAAAACGACTTCTCGGGAATATGGCTAAGTCAACTAAAAATTTCGTTTTTGCATCCATATCTCAGATTTCAATATTCTTAAAAATGGAAATGAAAAACAAAAACGACTTCTCGGGAATATGGCTAAGTCAACTAAAAATTTCGTTTTTGCATCCATATCTCAGATTTCAATATTCTTAAAAATGGAAATGAAAAACAAAAACGACTTCTCGGGAATATGGCTAAGTCAACTAAAAATTTCGTTTTTGCATCCATATCTCAGATTTCAATATTCTTAAAAATGGAAATGAAAAACAAAAACGACTTCTCGGGAATATGGCTAAGTCAACTAAAAATTTCGTTTTTGCATCCATATCTCAGATTTCAATATTCTCAAAAATGGAAATGAAAAACAAAAACGACTTCTCGGGAATATGGCTAAGTCAACTAAAAATTTCGTTTTTGCATCCATATCTCAGATTTCAATATTCTTAAAAATGGAAATGAAAAACAAAAACGACTTCTCGGGAATATGGCTAAGTCAACTAAAAATTTCGTTTTTGCATCCATATCTCAGATTTCAATATTCTTAAAAATGGAAATGAAAAACAAAAACGACTTCTCGGGAATATGGCTAAGTCAACTAAAAATTTCGTTTTTGCATCCATATCTCAGATTTCAATATTCTCAAAAATGGAAATGAAAAACAAAAACGACTTCTCGGGAATATGGCTAAGTCAACTAAAAATTTCGTTTTTGCATCCATATCTCAGATTTCAATATTCTCAAAAATGGAAATGAAAAACAAAAACGACTTCTCGGGAATATGGCTAAGTCAACTAAAAATTTCGTTTTTGCATCCATATCTCAGATTTCAATATTCTTAAAAATGGAAATGAAAAACAAAAACGACTTCTCGGGAATATGGCTAAGTCAACTAAAAATTTCGTTTTTGCATCCATATCTCAGATTTCAATATTCTTAAAAATGGAAATGAAAAACAAAAACGACTTCTCGGGAATATGGCTAAGTCAACTAAAAATTTCGTTTTTGCATCCATATCTCAGATTTCAATATTCTTAAAAATGGAAATGAAAAACAAAAACGACTTCTCGGGAATATGGCTAAGTCAACTAAAAATTTCGTTTTTGCATCCATATCTCAGATTTCAATATTCTCAAAAATGGAAATGAAAAACAAAAACGACTTCTCGGGAATATGGCTAAGTCAACTAAAAATTTCGTTTTTGCATCCATATCTCAGATTTCAATATTCTTAAAAATGGAAATGAAAAACAAAAACGACTTCTCGGGAATATGGCTAAGTCAACTAAAAATTTCGTTTTTGCATCCATATCTCAGATTTCAATATTCTCAAAAATGGAAATGAAAAACAAAAACGACTTCTCGGGAATATGGCTAAGTCAACTAAAAATTTCGTTTTTGCATCCATATCTCAGATTTCAATATTCTTAAAAATGGAAATGAAAAACAAAAACGACTTCTCGGGAATATGGCTAAGTCAACTAAAAATTTCGTTTTTGCATCCATATCTCAGATTTCAATATTCTTAAAAATGGAAATGAAAAACAAAAACGACTTCTCGGGAATATGGCTAAGTCAACTAAAAATTTCGTTTTTGCATCCATATCTCAGATTTCAATATTCTTAAAAATGGAAATGAAAAACAAAAACGACTTCTCGGGAATATGGCTAAGTCAACTAAAAATTTCGTTTTTGCATCCATATCTCAGATTTCAATATTCTTAAAAATGGAAATGAAAAACAAAAACGACTTCTCGGGAATATGGCTAAGTCAACTAAAAATTTCGTTTTTGCATCCATATCTCAGATTTCAATATTCTCAAAAATGGAAATGAAAAACAAAAACGACTTCTCGGGAATATGGCTAAGTCAACTAAAAATTTCGTTTTTGCATCCATATCTCAGATTTCAATATTCTCAAAAATGGAAATGAAAAACAAAAACGACTTCTCGGGAATATGGCTAAGTCAACTAAAAATTTCGTTTTTGCATCCATATCTCAGATTTCAATATTCTCAAAAATGGAAATGAAAAACAAAAACGACTTCTCGGGAATATGGCTAAGTCAACTAAAAATTTCGTTTTTGCATCCATATCTCAGATTTCAATATTCTCAAAAATGGAAATGAAAAACAAAAACGACTTCTCGGGAATATGGCTAAGTCAACTAAAAATTTCGTTTTTGCATCCATATCTCAGATTTCAATATTCTCAAAAATGGAAATGAAAAACAAAAACGACTTCTCGGGAATATGGCTAAGTCAACTAAAAATTTCGTTTTTGCATCCATATCTCAGATTTCAATATTCTCAAAAATGGAAATGAAAAACAAAAACGACTTCTCGGGAATATGGCTAAGTCAACTAAAAATTTCGTTTTTGCATCCATATCTCAGATTTCAATATTCTCAAAAATGGAAATGAAAAACAAAAACGACTTCTCGGGAATATGGCTAAGTCAACTAAAAATTTCGTTTTTGCATCCATATCTCAGATTTCAATATTCTTAAAAATGGAAATGAAAAACAAAAACGACTTCTCGGGAATATGGCTAAGTCAACTAAAAATTTCGTTTTTGCATCCATATCTCAGATTTCAATATTCTTAAAAATGGAAATGAAAAACAAAAACGACTTCTCGGGAATATGGCTAAGTCAACTAAAAATTTCGTTTTTGCATCCATATCTCAGATTTCAATATTCTTAAAAATGGAAATGAAAAACAAAAACGACTTCTCGGGAATATGGCTAAGTCAACTAAAAATTTCGTTTTTGCATCCATATCTCAGATTTCAATATTCTCAAAAATGGAAATGAAAAACAAAAACGACTTCTCGGGAATATGGCTAAGTCAACTAAAAATTTCGTTTTTGCATCCATATCTCAGATTTCAATATTCTCAAAAATGGAAATGAAAAACAAAAACGACTTCTCGGGAATATGGCTAAGTCAACTAAAAATTTCGTTTTTGCATCCATATCTCAGATTTCAATATTCTCAAAAATGGAAATGAAAAACAAAAACGACTTCTCGGGAATATGGCTAAGTCAACTAAAAATTTCGTTTTTGCATCCATATCTCAGATTTCAATATTCTCAAAAATGGAAATGAAAAACAAAAACGACTTCTCGGGAATATGGCTAAGTCAACTAAAAATTTCGTTTTTGCATCCATATCTCAGATTTCAATATTCTCAAAAATGGAAATGAAAAACAAAAACGACTTCTCGGGAATATGGCTAAGTCAACTAAAAATTTCGTTTTTGCATCCATATCTCAGATTTCAATATTCTCAAAAATGGAAATGAAAAACAAAAACGACTTCTCGGGAATATGGCTAAGTCAACTAAAAATTTCGTTTTTGCATCCATATCTCAGATTTCAATATTCTCAAAAATGGAAATGAAAAACAAAAACGACTTCTCGGGAATATGGCTAAGTCAACTAAAAATTTCGTTTTTGCATCCATATCTCAGATTTCAATATTCTCAAAAATGGAAATGAAAAACAAAAACGACTTCTCGGGAATATGGCTAAGTCAACTAAAAATTTCGTTTTTGCATCCATATCTCAGATTTCAATATTCTCAAAAATGGAAATGAAAAACAAAAACGACTTCTCGGGAATATGGCTAAGTCAACTAAAAATTTCGTTTTTGCATCCATATCTCAGATTTCAATATTCTCAAAAATGGAAATGAAAAACAAAAACGACTTCTCGGGAATATGGCTAAGTCAACTAAAAATTTCGTTTTTGCATCCATATCTCAGATTTCAATATTCTCAAAAATGGAAATGAAAAACAAAAACGACTTCTCGGGAATATGGCTAAGTCAACTAAAAATTTCGTTTTTGCATCCATATCTCAGATTTCAATATTCTCAAAAATGGAAATGAAAAACAAAAACGACTTCTCGGGAATATGGCTAAGTCAACTAAAAATTTCGTTTTTGCATCCATATCTCAGATTTCAATATTCTCAAAAATGGAAATGAAAAACAAAAACGACTTCTCGGGAATATGGCTAAGTCAACTAAAAATTTCGTTTTTGCATCCATATCTCAGATTTCAATATTCTCAAAAATGGAAATGAAAAACAAAAACGACTTCTCGGGAATATGGCTAAGTCAACTAAAAATTTCGTTTTTGCATCCATATCTCAGATTTCAATATTCTCAAAAATGGAAATGAAAAACAAAAACGACTTCTCGGGAATATGGCTAAGTCAACTAAAAATTTCGTTTTTGCATCCATATCTCAGATTTCAATATTCTTAAAAATGGAAATGAAAAACAAAAACGACTTCTCGGGAATATGGCTAAGTCAACTAAAAATTTCGTTTTTGCATCCATATCTCAGATTTCAATATTCTCAAAAATGGAAATGAAAAACAAAAACGACTTCTCGGGAATATGGCTAAGTCAACTAAAAATTTCGTTTTTGCATCCATATCTCAGATTTCAATATTCTCAAAAATGGAAATGAAAAACAAAAACGACTTCTCGGGAATATGGCTAAGTCAACTAAAAATTTCGTTTTTGCATCCATATCTCAGATTTCAATATTCTCAAAAATGGAAATGAAAAACAAAAACGACTTCTCGGGAATATGGCTAAGTCAACTAAAAATTTCGTTTTTGCATCCATATCTCAGATTTCAATATTCTCAAAAATGGAAATGAAAAACAAAAACGACTTCTCGGGAATATGGCTAAGTCAACTAAAAATTTCGTTTTTGCATCCATATCTCAGATTTCAATATTCTCAAAAATGGAAATGAAAAACAAAAACGACTTCTCGGGAATATGGCTAAGTCAACTAAAAATTTCGTTTTTGCATCCATATCTCAGATTTCAATATTCTTAAAAATGGAAATGAAAAACAAAAACGACTTCTCGGGAATATGGCTAAGTCAACTAAAAATTTCGTTTTTGCATCCATATCTCAGATTTCAATATTCTTAAAAATGGAAATGAAAAACAAAAACGACTTCTCGGGAATATGGCTAAGTCAACTAAAAATTTCGTTTTTGCATCCATATCTCAGATTTCAATATTCTCAAAAATGGAAATGAAAAACAAAAACGACTTCTCGGGAATATGGCTAAGTCAACTAAAAATTTCGTTTTTGCATCCATATCTCAGATTTCAATATTCTCAAAAATGGAAATGAAAAACAAAAACGACTTCTCGGGAATATGGCTAAGTCAACTAAAAATTTCGTTTTTGCATCCATATCTCAGATTTCAATATTCTCAAAAATGGAAATGAAAAACAAAAACGACTTCTCGGGAATATGGCTAAGTCAACTAAAAATTTCGTTTTTGCATCCATATCTCAGATTTCAATATTCTCAAAAATGGAAATGAAAAACAAAAACGACTTCTCGGGAATATGGCTAAGTCAACTAAAAATTTCGTTTTTGCATCCATATCTCAGATTTCAATATTCTTAAAAATGGAAATGAAAAACAAAAACGACTTCTCGGGAATATGGCTAAGTCAACTAAAAATTTCGTTTTTGCATCCATATCTCAGATTTCAATATTCTTAAAAATGGAAATGAAAAACAAAAACGACTTCTCGGGAATATGGCTAAGTCAACTAAAAATTTCGTTTTTGCATCCATATCTCAGATTTCAATATTCTCAAAAATGGAAATGAAAAACAAAAACGACTTCTCGGGAATATGGCTAAGTCAACTAAAAATTTCGTTTTTGCATCCATATCTCAGATTTCAATATTCTCAAAAATGGAAATGAAAAACAAAAACGACTTCTCGGGAATATGGCTAAGTCAACTAAAAATTTCGTTTTTGCATCCATATCTCAGATTTCAATATTCTTAAAAATGGAAATGAAAAACAAAAACGACTTCTCGGGAATATGGCTAAGTCAACTAAAAATTTCGTTTTTGCATCCATATCTCAGATTTCAATATTCTCAAAAATGGAAATGAAAAACAAAAACGACTTCTCGGGAATATGGCTAAGTCAACTAAAAATTTCGTTTTTGCATCCATATCTCAGATTTCAATATTCTCAAAAATGGAAATGAAAAACAAAAACGACTTCTCGGGAATATGGCTAAGTCAACTAAAAATTTCGTTTTTGCATCCATATCTCAGATTTCAATATTCTCAAAAATGGAAATGAAAAACAAAAACGACTTCTCGGGAATATGGCTAAGTCAACTAAAAATTTCGTTTTTGCATCCATATCTCAGATTTCAATATTCTCAAAAATGGAAATGAAAAACAAAAACGACTTCTCGGGAATATGGCTAAGTCAACTAAAAATTTCGTTTTTGCATCCATATCTCAGATTTCAATATTCTCAAAAATGGAAATGAAAAACAAAAACGACTTCTCGGGAATATGGCTAAGTCAACTAAAAATTTCGTTTTTGCATCCATATCTCAGATTTCAATATTCTCAAAAATGGAAATGAAAAACAAAAACGACTTCTCGGGAATATGGCTAAGTCAACTAAAAATTTCGTTTTTGCATCCATATCTCAGATTTCAATATTCTCAAAAATGGAAATGAAAAACAAAAACGACTTCTCGGGAATATGGCTAAGTCAACTAAAAATTTCGTTTTTGCATCCATATCTCAGATTTCAATATTCTAAAAATGGAAATGAAAAACAAAAACGACTTCTCGGGAATATGGCTAAGTCAACTAAAAATTTCGTTTTTGCATCCATATCTCAGATTTCAATATTCTTAAAAATGGAAATGAAAAACAAAAACGACTTCTCGGGAATATGGCTAAGTCAACTAAAAATTTCGTTTTTGCATCCATATCTCAGATTTCAATATTCTTAAAAATGGAAATGAAAAACAAAAACGACTTCTCGGGAATATGGCTAAGTCAACTAAAAATTTCGTTTTTGCATCCATATCTCAGATTTCAATATTCTCAAAAATGGAAATGAAAAACAAAAACGACTTCTCGGGAATATGGCTAAGTCAACTAAAAATTTCGTTTTTGCATCCATATCTCAGATTTCAATATTCTCAAAAATGGAAATGAAAAACAAAAACGACTTCTCGGGAATATGGCTAAGTCAACTAAAAATTTCGTTTTTGCATCCATATCTCAGATTTCAATATTCTCAAAAATGGAAATGAAAAACAAAAACGACTTCTCGGGAATATGGCTAAGTCAACTAAAAATTTCGTTTTTGCATCCATATCTCAGATTTCAATATTCTCAAAAATGGAAATGAAAAACAAAAACGACTTCTCGGGAATATGGCTAAGTCAACTAAAAATTTCGTTTTTGCATCCATATCTCAGATTTCAATATTCTCAAAAATGGAAATGAAAAACAAAAACGACTTCTCGGGAATATGGCTAAGTCAACTAAAAATTTCGTTTTTGCATCCATATCTCAGATTTCAATATTCTCAAAAATGGAAATGAAAAACAAAAACGACTTCTCGGGAATATGGCTAAGTCAACTAAAAATTTCGTTTTTGCATCCATATCTCAGATTTCAATATTCTCAAAAATGGAAATGAAAAACAAAAACGACTTCTCGGGAATATGGCTAAGTCAACTAAAAATTTCGTTTTTGCATCCATATCTCAGATTTCAATATTCTTAAAAATGGAAATGAAAAACAAAAACGACTTCTCGGGAATATGGCTAAGTCAACTAAAAATTTCGTTTTTGCATCCATATCTCAGATTTCAATATTCTCAAAAATGGAAATGAAAAACAAAAACGACTTCTCGGGAATATGGCTAAGTCAACTAAAAATTTCGTTTTTGCATCCATATCTCAGATTTCAATATTCTCAAAAATGGAAATGAAAAACAAAAACGACTTCTCGGGAATATGGCTAAGTCAACTAAAAATTTCGTTTTTGCATCCATATCTCAGATTTCAATATTCTCAAAAATGGAAATGAAAAACAAAAACGACTTCTCGGGAATATGGCTAAGTCAACTAAAAATTTCGTTTTTGCATCCATATCTCAGATTTCAATATTCTCAAAAATGGAAATGAAAAACAAAAACGACTTCTCGGGAATATGGCTAAGTCAACTAAAAATTTCGTTTTTGCATCCATATCTCAGATTTCAATATTCTCAAAAATGGAAATGAAAAACAAAAACGACTTCTCGGGAATATGGCTAAGTCAACTAAAAATTTCGTTTTTGCATCCATATCTCAGATTTCAATATTCTCAAAAATGGAAATGAAAAACAAAAACGACTTCTCGGGAATATGGCTAAGTCAACTAAAAATTTCGTTTTTGCATCCATATCTCAGATTTCAATATTCTCAAAAATGGAAATGAAAAACAAAAACGACTTCTCGGGAATATGGCTAAGTCAACTAAAAATTTCGTTTTTGCATCCATATCTCAGATTTCAATATTCTCAAAAATGGAAATGAAAAACAAAAACGACTTCTCGGGAATATGGCTAAGTCAACTAAAAATTTCGTTTTTGCATCCATATCTCAGATTTCAATATTCTCAAAAATGGAAATGAAAAACAAAAACGACTTCTCGGGAATATGGCTAAGTCAACTAAAAATTTCGTTTTTGCATCCATATCTCAGATTTCAATATTCTCAAAAATGGAAATGAAAAACAAAAACGACTTCTCGGGAATATGGCTAAGTCAACTAAAAATTTCGTTTTTGCATCCATATCTCAGATTTCAATATTCTCAAAAATGGAAATGAAAAACAAAAACGACTTCTCGGGAATATGGCTAAGTCAACTAAAAATTTCGTTTTTGCATCCATATCTCAGATTTCAATATTCTCAAAAATGGAAATGAAAAACAAAAACGACTTCTCGGGAATATGGCTAAGTCAACTAAAAATTTCGTTTTTGCATCCATATCTCAGATTTCAATATTCTCAAAAATGGAAATGAAAAACAAAAACGACTTCTCGGGAATATGGCTAAGTCAACTAAAAATTTCGTTTTTGCATCCATATCTCAGATTTCAATATTCTCAAAAATGGAAATGAAAAACAAAAACGACTTCTCGGGAATATGGCTAAGTCAACTAAAAATTTCGTTTTTGCATCCATATCTCAGATTTCAATATTCTCAAAAATGGAAATGAAAAACAAAAACGACTTCTCGGGAATATGGCTAAGTCAACTAAAAATTTCGTTTTTGCATCCATATCTCAGATTTCAATATTCTCAAAAATGGAAATGAAAAACAAAAACGACTTCTCGGGAATATGGCTAAGTCAACTAAAAATTTCGTTTTTGCATCCATATCTCAGATTTCAATATTCTCAAAAATGGAAATGAAAAACAAAAACGACTTCTCGGGAATATGGCTAAGTCAACTAAAAATTTCGTTTTTGCATCCATATCTCAGATTTCAATATTCTCAAAAATGGAAATGAAAAACAAAAACGACTTCTCGGGAATATGGCTAAGTCAACTAAAAATTTCGTTTTTGCATCCATATCTCAGATTTCAATATTCTCAAAAATGGAAATGAAAAACAAAAACGACTTCTCGGGAATATGGCTAAGTCAACTAAAAATTTCGTTTTTGCATCCATATCTCAGATTTCAATATTCTCAAAAATGGAAATGAAAAACAAAAACGACTTCTCGGGAATATGGCTAAGTCAACTAAAAATTTCGTTTTTGCATCCATATCTCAGATTTCAATATTCTCAAAAATGGAAATGAAAAACAAAAACGACTTCTCGGGAATATGGCTAAGTCAACTAAAAATTTCGTTTTTGCATCCATATCTCAGATTTCAATATTCTCAAAAATGGAAATGAAAAACAAAAACGACTTCTCGGGAATATGGCTAAGTCAACTAAAAATTTCGTTTTTGCATCCATATCTCAGATTTCAATATTCTCAAAAATGGAAATGAAAAACAAAAACGACTTCTCGGGAATATGGCTAAGTCAACTAAAAATTTCGTTTTTGCATCCATATCTCAGATTTCAATATTCTCAAAAATGGAAATGAAAAACAAAAACGACTTCTCGGGAATATGGCTAAGTCAACTAAAAATTTCGTTTTTGCATCCATATCTCAGATTTCAATATTCTCAAAAATGGAAATGAAAAACAAAAACGACTTCTCGGGAATATGGCTAAGTCAACTAAAAATTTCGTTTTTGCATCCATATCTCAGATTTCAATATTCTCAAAAATGGAAATGAAAAACAAAAACGACTTCTCGGGAATATGGCTAAGTCAACTAAAAATTTCGTTTTTGCATCCATATCTCAGATTTCAATATTCTCAAAAATGGAAATGAAAAACAAAAACGACTTCTCGGGAATATGGCTAAGTCAACTAAAAATTTCGTTTTTGCATCCATATCTCAGATTTCAATATTCTCAAAAATGGAAATGAAAAACAAAAACGACTTCTCGGGAATATGGCTAAGTCAACTAAAAATTTCGTTTTTGCATCCATATCTCAGATTTCAATATTCTTAAAAATGGAAATGAAAAACAAAAACGACTTCTCGGGAATATGGCTAAGTCAACTAAAAATTTCGTTTTTGCATCCATATCTCAGATTTCAATATTCTCAAAAATGGAAATGAAAAACAAAAACGACTTCTCGGGAATATGGCTAAGTCAACTAAAAATTTCGTTTTTGCATCCATATCTCAGATTTCAATATTCTCAAAAATGGAAATGAAAAACAAAAACGACTTCTCGGGAATATGGCTAAGTCAACTAAAAATTTCGTTTTTGCATCCATATCTCAGATTTCAATATTCTTAAAAATGGAAATGAAAAACAAAAACGACTTCTCGGGAATATGGCTAAGTCAACTAAAAATTTCGTTTTTGCATCCATATCTCAGATTTCAATATTCTCAAAAATGGAAATGAAAAACAAAAACGACTTCTCGGGAATATGGCTAAGTCAACTAAAAATTTCGTTTTTGCATCCATATCTCAGATTTCAATATTCTCAAAAATGGAAATGAAAAACAAAAACGACTTCTCGGGAATATGGCTAAGTCAACTAAAAATTTCGTTTTTGCATCCATATCTCAGATTTCAATATTCTTAAAAATGGAAATGAAAAACAAAAACGACTTCTCGGGAATATGGCTAAGTCAACTAAAAATTTCGTTTTTGCATCCATATCTCAGATTTCAATATTCTTAAAAATGGAAATGAAAAACAAAAACGACTTCTCGGGAATATGGCTAAGTCAACTAAAAATTTCGTTTTTGCATCCATATCTCAGATTTCAATATTCTCAAAAATGGAAATGAAAAACAAAAACGACTTCTCGGGAATATGGCTAAGTCAACTAAAAATTTCGTTTTTGCATCCATATCTCAGATTTCAATATTCTCAAAAATGGAAATGAAAAACAAAAACGACTTCTCGGGAATATGGCTAAGTCAACTAAAAATTTCGTTTTTGCATCCATATCTCAGATTTCAATATTCTTAAAAATGGAAATGAAAAACAAAAACGACTTCTCGGGAATATGGCTAAGTCAACTAAAAATTTCGTTTTTGCATCCATATCTCAGATTTCAATATTCTCAAAAATGGAAATGAAAAACAAAAACGACTTCTCGGGAATATGGCTAAGTCAACTAAAAATTTCGTTTTTGCATCCATATCTCAGATTTCAATATTCTCAAAAATGGAAATGAAAAACAAAAACGACTTCTCGGGAATATGGCTAAGTCAACTAAAAATTTCGTTTTTGCATCCATATCTCAGATTTCAATATTCTTAAAAATGGAAATGAAAAACAAAAACGACTTCTCGGGAATATGGCTAAGTCAACTAAAAATTTCGTTTTTGCATCCATATCTCAGATTTCAATATTCTCAAAAATGGAAATGAAAAACAAAAACGACTTCTCGGGAATATGGCTAAGTCAACTAAAAATTTCGTTTTTGCATCCATATCTCAGATTTCAATATTCTCAAAAATGGAAATGAAAAACAAAAACGACTTCTCGGGAATATGGCTAAGTCAACTAAAAATTTCGTTTTTGCATCCATATCTCAGATTTCAATATTCTCAAAAATGGAAATGAAAAACAAAAACGACTTCTCGGGAATATGGCTAAGTCAACTAAAAATTTCGTTTTTGCATCCATATCTCAGATTTCAATATTCTCAAAAATGGAAATGAAAAACAAAAACGACTTCTCGGGAATATGGCTAAGTCAACTAAAAATTTCGTTTTTGCATCCATATCTCAGATTTCAATATTCTAAAAATGGAAATGAAAAACAAAAACGACTTCTCGGGAATATGGCTAAGTCAACTAAAAATTTCGTTTTTGCATCCATATCTCAGATTTCAATATTCTTAAAAATGGAAATGAAAAACAAAAACGACTTCTCGGGAATATGGCTAAGTCAACTAAAAATTTCGTTTTTGCATCCATATCTCAGATTTCAATATTCTTAAAAATGGAAATGAAAAACAAAAACGACTTCTCGGGAATATGGCTAAGTCAACTAAAAATTTCGTTTTTGCATCCATATCTCAGATTTCAATATTCTTAAAAATGGAAATGAAAAACAAAAACGACTTCTCGGGAATATGGCTAAGTCAACTAAAAATTTCGTTTTTGCATCCATATCTCAGATTTCAATATTCTTAAAAATGGAAATGAAAAACAAAAACGACTTCTCGGGAATATGGCTAAGTCAACTAAAAATTTCGTTTTTGCATCCATATCTCAGATTTCAATATTCTTAAAAATGGAAATGAAAAACAAAAACGACTTCTCGGGAATATGGCTAAGTCAACTAAAAATTTCGTTTTTGCATCCATATCTCAGATTTCAATATTCTCAAAAATGGAAATGAAAAACAAAAACGACTTCTCGGGAATATGGCTAAGTCAACTAAAAATTTCGTTTTTGCATCCATATCTCAGATTTCAATATTCTCAAAAATGGAAATGAAAAACAAAAACGACTTCTCGGGAATATGGCTAAGTCAACTAAAAATTTCGTTTTTGCATCCATATCTCAGATTTCAATATTCTCAAAAATGGAAATGAAAAACAAAAACGACTTCTCGGGAATATGGCTAAGTCAACTAAAAATTTCGTTTTTGCATCCATATCTCAGATTTCAATATTCTCAAAAATGGAAATGAAAAACAAAAACGACTTCTCGGGAATATGGCTAAGTCAACTAAAAATTTCGTTTTTGCATCCATATCTCAGATTTCAATATTCTCAAAAATGGAAATGAAAAACAAAAACGACTTCTCGGGAATATGGCTAAGTCAACTAAAAATTTCGTTTTTGCATCCATATCTCAGATTTCAATATTCTCAAAAATGGAAATGAAAAACAAAAACGACTTCTCGGGAATATGGCTAAGTCAACTAAAAATTTCGTTTTTGCATCCATATCTCAGATTTCAATATTCTCAAAAATGGAAATGAAAAACAAAAACGACTTCTCGGGAATATGGCTAAGTCAACTAAAAATTTCGTTTTTGCATCCATATCTCAGATTTCAATATTCTCAAAAATGGAAATGAAAAACAAAAACGACTTCTCGGGAATATGGCTAAGTCAACTAAAAATTTCGTTTTTGCATCCATATCTCAGATTTCAATATTCTCAAAAATGGAAATGAAAAACAAAAACGACTTCTCGGGAATATGGCTAAGTCAACTAAAAATTTCGTTTTTGCATCCATATCTCAGATTTCAATATTCTCAAAAATGGAAATGAAAAACAAAAACGACTTCTCGGGAATATGGCTAAGTCAACTAAAAATTTCGTTTTTGCATCCATATCTCAGATTTCAATATTCTCAAAAATGGAAATGAAAAACAAAAACGACTTCTCGGGAATATGGCTAAGTCAACTAAAAATTTCGTTTTTGCATCCATATCTCAGATTTCAATATTCTTAAAAATGGAAATGAAAAACAAAAACGACTTCTCGGGAATATGGCTAAGTCAACTAAAAATTTCGTTTTTGCATCCATATCTCAGATTTCAATATTCTCAAAAATGGAAATGAAAAACAAAAACGACTTCTCGGGAATATGGCTAAGTCAACTAAAAATTTCGTTTTTGCATCCATATCTCAGATTTCAATATTCTAAAAATGGAAATGAAAAACAAAAACGACTTCTCGGGAATATGGCTAAGTCAACTAAAAATTTCGTTTTTGCATCCATATCTCAGATTTCAATATTCTTAAAAATGGAAATGAAAAACAAAAACGACTTCTCGGGAATATGGCTAAGTCAACTAAAAATTTCGTTTTTGCATCCATATCTCAGATTTCAATATTCTCAAAAATGGAAATGAAAAACAAAAACGACTTCTCGGGAATATGGCTAAGTCAACTAAAAATTTCGTTTTTGCATCCATATCTCAGATTTCAATATTCTCAAAAATGGAAATGAAAAACAAAAACGACTTCTCGGGAATATGGCTAAGTCAACTAAAAATTTCGTTTTTGCATCCATATCTCAGATTTCAATATTCTTAAAAATGGAAATGAAAAACAAAAACGACTTCTCGGGAATATGGCTAAGTCAACTAAAAATTTCGTTTTTGCATCCATATCTCAGATTTCAATATTCTTAAAAATGGAAATGAAAAACAAAAACGACTTCTCGGGAATATGGCTAAGTCAACTAAAAATTTCGTTTTTGCATCCATATCTCAGATTTCAATATTCTCAAAAATGGAAATGAAAAACAAAAACGACTTCTCGGGAATATGGCTAAGTCAACTAAAAATTTCGTTTTTGCATCCATATCTCAGATTTCAATATTCTTAAAAATGGAAATGAAAAACAAAAACGACTTCTCGGGAATATGGCTAAGTCAACTAAAAATTTCGTTTTTGCATCCATATCTCAGATTTCAATATTCTTAAAAATGGAAATGAAAAACAAAAACGACTTCTCGGGAATATGGCTAAGTCAACTAAAAATTTCGTTTTTGCATCCATATCTCAGATTTCAATATTCTCAAAAATGGAAATGAAAAACAAAAACGACTTCTCGGGAATATGGCTAAGTCAACTAAAAATTTCGTTTTTGCATCCATATCTCAGATTTCAATATTCTCAAAAATGGAAATGAAAAACAAAAACGACTTCTCGGGAATATGGCTAAGTCAACTAAAAATTTCGTTTTTGCATCCATATCTCAGATTTCAATATTCTTAAAAATGGAAATGAAAAACAAAAACGACTTCTCGGGAATATGGCTAAGTCAACTAAAAATTTCGTTTTTGCATCCATATCTCAGATTTCAATATTCTCAAAAATGGAAATGAAAAACAAAAACGACTTCTCGGGAATATGGCTAAGTCAACTAAAAATTTCGTTTTTGCATCCATATCTCAGATTTCAATATTCTCAAAAATGGAAATGAAAAACAAAAACGACTTCTCGGGAATATGGCTAAGTCAACTAAAAATTTCGTTTTTGCATCCATATCTCAGATTTCAATATTCTCAAAAATGGAAATGAAAAACAAAAACGACTTCTCGGGAATATGGCTAAGTCAACTAAAAATTTCGTTTTTGCATCCATATCTCAGATTTCAATATTCTCAAAAATGGAAATGAAAAACAAAAACGACTTCTCGGGAATATGGCTAAGTCAACTAAAAATTTCGTTTTTGCATCCATATCTCAGATTTCAATATTCTCAAAAATGGAAATGAAAAACAAAAACGACTTCTCGGGAATATGGCTAAGTCAACTAAAAATTTCGTTTTTGCATCCATATCTCAGATTTCAATATTCTCAAAAATGGAAATGAAAAACAAAAACGACTTCTCGGGAATATGGCTAAGTCAACTAAAAATTTCGTTTTTGCATCCATATCTCAGATTTCAATATTCTCAAAAATGGAAATGAAAAACAAAAACGACTTCTCGGGAATATGGCTAAGTCAACTAAAAATTTCGTTTTTGCATCCATATCTCAGATTTCAATATTCTCAAAAATGGAAATGAAAAACAAAAACGACTTCTCGGGAATATGGCTAAGTCAACTAAAAATTTCGTTTTTGCATCCATATCTCAGATTTCAATATTCTCAAAAATGGAAATGAAAAACAAAAACGACTTCTCGGGAATATGGCTAAGTCAACTAAAAATTTCGTTTTTGCATCCATATCTCAGATTTCAATATTCTCAAAAATGGAAATGAAAAACAAAAACGACTTCTCGGGAATATGGCTAAGTCAACTAAAAATTTCGTTTTTGCATCCATATCTCAGATTTCAATATTCTCAAAAATGGAAATGAAAAACAAAAACGACTTCTCGGGAATATGGCTAAGTCAACTAAAAATTTCGTTTTTGCATCCATATCTCAGATTTCAATATTCTCAAAAATGGAAATGAAAAACAAAAACGACTTCTCGGGAATATGGCTAAGTCAACTAAAAATTTCGTTTTTGCATCCATATCTCAGATTTCAATATTCTCAAAAATGGAAATGAAAAACAAAAACGACTTCTCGGGAATATGGCTAAGTCAACTAAAAATTTCGTTTTTGCATCCATATCTCAGATTTCAATATTCTCAAAAATGGAAATGAAAAACAAAAACGACTTCTCGGGAATATGGCTAAGTCAACTAAAAATTTCGTTTTTGCATCCATATCTCAGATTTCAATATTCTCAAAAATGGAAATGAAAAACAAAAACGACTTCTCGGGAATATGGCTAAGTCAACTAAAAATTTCGTTTTTGCATCCATATCTCAGATTTCAATATTCTCAAAAATGGAAATGAAAAACAAAAACGACTTCTCGGGAATATGGCTAAGTCAACTAAAAATTTCGTTTTTGCATCCATATCTCAGATTTCAATATTCTTAAAAATGGAAATGAAAAACAAAAACGACTTCTCGGGAATATGGCTAAGTCAACTAAAAATTTCGTTTTTGCATCCATATCTCAGATTTCAATATTCTAAAAAATGGAAATGAAAAACAAAAACGACTTCTCGGGAATATGGCTAAGTCAACTAAAAATTTCGTTTTTGCATCCATATCTCAGATTTCAATATTCTCAAAAATGGAAATGAAAAACAAAAACGACTTCTCGGGAATATGGCTAAGTCAACTAAAAATTTCGTTTTTGCATCCATATCTCAGATTTCAATATTCTCAAAAATGGAAATGAAAAACAAAAACGACTTCTCGGGAATATGGCTAAGTCAACTAAAAATTTCGTTTTTGCATCCATATCTCAGATTTCAATATTCTCAAAAATGGAAATGAAAAACAAAAACGACTTCTCGGGAATATGGCTAAGTCAACTAAAAATTTCGTTTTTGCATCCATATCTCAGATTTCAATATTCTTAAAAATGGAAATGAAAAACAAAAACGACTTCTCGGGAATATGGCTAAGTCAACTAAAAATTTCGTTTTTGCATCCATATCTCAGATTTCAATATTCTCAAAAATGGAAATGAAAAACAAAAACGACTTCTCGGGAATATGGCTAAGTCAACTAAAAATTTCGTTTTTGCATCCATATCTCAGATTTCAATATTCTTAAAAATGGAAATGAAAAACAAAAACGACTTCTCGGGAATATGGCTAAGTCAACTAAAAATTTCGTTTTTGCATCCATATCTCAGATTTCAATATTCTCAAAAATGGAAATGAAAAACAAAAACGACTTCTCGGGAATATGGCTAAGTCAACTAAAAATTTCGTTTTTGCATCCATATCTCAGATTTCAATATTCTCAAAAATGGAAATGAAAAACAAAAACGACTTCTCGGGAATATGGCTAAGTCAACTAAAAATTTCGTTTTTGCATCCATATCTCAGATTTCAATATTCTCAAAAATGGAAATGAAAAACAAAAACGACTTCTCGGGAATATGGCTAAGTCAACTAAAAATTTCGTTTTTGCATCCATATCTCAGATTTCAATATTCTCAAAAATGGAAATGAAAAACAAAAACGACTTCTCGGGAATATGGCTAAGTCAACTAAAAATTTCGTTTTTGCATCCATATCTCAGATTTCAATATTCTTAAAAATGGAAATGAAAAACAAAAACGACTTCTCGGGAATATGGCTAAGTCAACTAAAAATTTCGTT
This sequence comes from Eubasilissa splendida, assembly GCA_031772225.1. Lineage (NCBI taxonomy): Eukaryota > Metazoa > Arthropoda > Insecta > Trichoptera > Phryganeidae > Eubasilissa > Eubasilissa splendida. The sequence goes on from CM062859.1 coordinate 10,546,956, forward strand.
TTTGCATCCATATCTCAGATTTCAATATTCTTAAAAATGGAAATGAAAAACAAAAACGACTTCTCGGGAATATGGCTAAGTCAACTAAAAATTTCGTTTTTGCATCCATATCTCAGATTTCAATATTCTTAAAAATGGAAATGAAAAACAAAAACGACTTCTCGGGAATATGGCTAAGTCAACTAAAAATTTCGTTTTTGCATCCATATCTCAGATTTCAATATTCTTAAAAATGGAAATGAAAAACAAAAACGACTTCTCGGGAATATGGCTAAGTCAACTAAAAATTTCGTTTTTGCATCCATATCTCAGATTTCAATATTCTTAAAAATGGAAATGAAAAACAAAAACGACTTCTCGGGAATATGGCTAAGTCAACTAAAAATTTCGTTTTTGCATCCATATCTCAGATTTCAATATTCTGAAAAATGACAATGAAATAAAAATCAACTACACGGTAATATGGCAGACTTTATTTAAGAAGAAGCTAAAAACGCACCTTTTCAAAAAAATCATTTCTGTAAGTGAAAATAACGATTTTTAATTTATAATAACTATAAACTGTGTATGTGTAAAGCGCCATACAAATTATCCATTATTATTTATTATTTATTTCTAAATTTTTGTTTATTTTTGTGTGTTTCTGAATGTTTTCAATTCACGGTCGATGGTAGTGAGATATAAAATTATTATTTTGCATGATGGCTTTTTTGCGAGAAGGTGGGTAGGAAAGTGTCGCCACCCATTTTATTTCACGGCACCTCCCACACAGAAGTAACGCCTGGATCTACTTCTATAATAATAATTAGCAACAACTCATTATAATAATTAATTATAATGAACTTGTTAGCCATGTCTTGCCAATTTTCCATGTTAGGAGAGAGAGGGTGTATACGGTGGAGACAAATAAGACATAAGATTATTAAATTCTCGTGTGACGTCATTGAATATCAGACCAATAATTCACCTGAATATCCGAGCTGTCATGAAAAGCGCTGCAATAGCACTAGTTAACGTCTCTGATTTAAGTGATAAATTTGATTATCCTTAGGAACGTTTAATTCAAAGAAGGACATTTATATGGAGAGCGCATAGACTCACGTACATATCGTTTATCGTACAGGACATTTTCTAAGTTTGGAAAATATAGGTCCCTCGTATCTTGCTACATATCAAGTATTTTATAAGATCTTATAATTACTACTATTATATTTACAGCATATTTTTGACACAGATAATGTATATATGAAAATTCAATGTTATTAATACACTATACTATAATATATATACTCTATTGTAAACAATAGGAATTATACATATATTTTTTATCTATATACATTCTAAAGGCTATTAATAATTTTCACTATATCCTTAATACGTGCTCGTATATGTAACCTAACAGGAGAATAGCGGAGGCTAGAGAACTTTAAACTTTTCAAAGGACATGACGCCCAAAAAATTGTAAGAATGATAAAATCACGGAGGCTGCAGTGAGTGAGACATGTAGCGAAAGTAAACGAGTCCCAAGCATGCACAAAGCCCTCATACACAAGTCATACAACAGAAGACCGTGACGTAGATGGATGGGTAATGATAAGACGAACCTGCGAGTGTTAACCTAATGCCCATTCTGGACCATAACGGATATATGTTGTAACGTGACGAAAGTTGGCTCACGAATTTATTTTGAATGTACGACACATTTTTTCTGCAGTACGGTAACCCAGATATTTTGCATTGACCAATAGCAGCGTGGCGAGTTTTAAAACGGCGAATTTAGACGTTTCCGTAAAGGGACCAGCGTCTGACGCTCGTCCGCTTTCGGAAACGTCAAATTCACCATTTTAAAATATCAATGGTCAATGCCTAATCTGTGTTACTATAGTGTAGAAAAAAATGTGGCACGCTTTTAAAATAAAATAGTGATCTTATTTGTAACGTCACAATATATATTAACTAAATTTAATATGTCGAAGTTAATTAAAATTTGGATGAGTCGCTCCATCGCATAAAGTGCGATTGGTAGCCTGGTAGGGTTTAGCTTTGTATAGGTTCTAAACATGGACTCTAATAAGAAATGAACGGAATATACTCAACGCTTTTAAGATGTGGCGTTGGCGTCATATGCTACGCGTACCGTGAACTGCTAATTCTTCAGGATTTCCAAAGGTTTTCTAAAACATGCAGGAAAAGAATCCTCTTACATTGGGCTAATCTGGGCAAGCCATCTTTCCTTTCCACAAGATGCCCAAAAAATTGAAGGATTCATCTCAGGCAAATGGTTGAGTCTGTTCTTGATATTTAATTCCTGCAGAATGGAGACATACGAGACGTCCATTCTGTCACCACCGCCACCATATAAAATATAGAATGCACCAGAGACTGTACAAGCCTGACTTTACATATAAAATATACATAGATACCAAAACTATTTCGACAGTTTATATAAACATTTTTTAAAACATAAAATGGAAACCGATTCCAGCAATGGTATTAGTTTCCGAAGCAGGAGTGAAATAAGTCCAAGAAAGTTAAGTGGCTCCGTGGGAAGTGCCGCCGGGAAGGGGGGCCGTTAAATTGGACGAGAAAACGCATCGCCCGTACAAGAAACTTATTGCATTTCCTCTCTCCGTCTACCAAATATAATTTAAAATTCTCCATAACGACCGCCCGCACGCCTCGAATGTGAATTCTGAATGCATTTTTGTAAAATACTCGCGTAAGGATAGAGAGACCAAGTTGAGTCGTAAATTTTCTACCACGAGAAATGCATCACAAAAGAATTTTTATCAGTTCCTTGCGACTGTTTCTAAGAAAATGTGAATTCGTTATTCATTATGAATATATTAACATTTTTGAAAAAAACTACGGCCACTTTAACTCAAAACTATATAGCATAGTTGGTTAATGCACCTTTCCCGGATTGAAAAGAGATCCACTTTCGAATCCCGGTAGCAACAACAATATTTTTCGATAAACTTGATTTTATGTGTATATCTTTCTAATTAATACATTTAATTAGTATTAAACTTTTAATACGTTTAATACTTCACCTGAGTTACTGTTTCTATCGAATCTCGAGTAGTGCTAATAAACTCTAGTAGAGTAATAACATTGTTTCATTTATATCCATCCGCTGGAAGAGTTTGCAGAAAATTGGGGGCTTGAAAGAAAGAACATTATAGCTGAAGAACCTAAGTCAATTGATTAACCAGTCTACTGAAGATTTTTTCTGAACCGTAGTAAACAAAGTAACGATAGCCGATCTGATTGCCGACGTCCGTTGAGCAGATATGGCTCGAATGCCGAGTTTAATATTTGAAAAAATCTTTTTCCTTCGTCAGAGTAGTTAAAAGTAAACTTATCATTAAATTATTATCTTATGTTAAATAAAAATTATCAAGTCTAATAGTTAATAATTATATAAATTTATTAAATGTCTTTCTATAAAGCTCATGCATTTAATATTAAATACATTTTCATTTAATCGATGATAAAATCTTAGTAATAAAAAAATCTATCTGTAAATTGTCAATTTTTCTCAACTCATAAATATAAACCACATTTTCTATTTTAGATAGACTGAAAAATTTAACAACGATCTATCAGGTGATGCGTTGTGGTGTTAATTTTAATTATTTCGAACTCATGAAATACGTTTTAGATAATATTTACTTGTGTTACAGATATACCCTTTATACTTAGATAGGTTGTTGGGTTATTAAGGCACCGATTTATTTAATCCAAAATAGAACCTATAAAACTAGAATGTATCTGTGGTTAATTGTAAAATTACTTTTATACTTTTAAAATCAGCAATGTTATCTTTGTGGTTAAGATTCATATTTTTATTTATTATCTTTGTTTTATTAACCACTAAAATGAGTTTAAATACATCTACCGGTTTCGAAAAATACCATTTTCTTCTTCAGGATGTCATAACTAACTAAAACATATATTGTTTCTTTGACAGAATCTATTTTTAAAAAATCTAATCGAAACTGGTAGATGTATTTAAACACATTTTAGTGGTTAATAAAACAAAGATAATAAATAAAAATATAAATTACTTTTAGTTTGACTGATAAGAAAAAAAGATAGACATACAAAGCGGTTAAAGTTAAATAAGTTAGTTATATACTAAATTATCATAAAATAGGTAGTTCAATAATAAATGTCTTGAAAACCGATGACCGATAATCAAACTAATAGCAGTATTTTTGGCAATGTTACAATGATTCAGAAAAATTCTACGGTGCAGTCTATATATTATAGTTGATTATAAAAATTAACCTCTTTAACACAAATAAAATATTTAAATAACTTATAATATTATACATAAATTAATTTTGCTACATGTGGAAGACACACTCTTGAACGTCAATGGTATTAACTTGTAACGCAATATTCTCTATTCTATAATACTATTGTACTAAGTTCTATTAAATAATGTTTTAACTTGTTTAATGGCACAAATCACTATTGAAGGGTGGATTACTTGTTTAAAGGAAGAAAAAGATACATTGAAATCAGTCGACATCGACATATAAAATTTCAATATATAATTTATTTATTATTATAGTTGGCTCCATGGGTCTTACAGACCCATGACCGACAACGCAATCATCCTCGAGGCCTTTCTATCTTGAGCAGTGGTCTCCTAACAGAATCGACTGCATCCTTTCTCACATCTTATTCTAAGGCGTCATACGGAACAAATATTCATTTTGGCATTTTCCCATAGATATTACAGAGTGCTCTGGAGTCATCACACCATGTCATACCTATCTCAGCCTTCTTGACATCAATATTTCTTGCTAAGATATTTGGCTGTTCGAAGACCACAACAAACCCAGCGTTTGTATGGATACGCCTTCGGTTATTATCCTGGTTTAAATATTCTCCGGGGAATTTTGTTTTGAATACTTGAATAACCTTAATTGCTTTTCCGTGATGCTTTTTATATTTAGCTTTTTGTCTTAACGGTTACATTGTGAATGCGGAATTTGGTTGTTATTTACAATAGTTTAGATCTGGCAGAATAGGCTTTCTATAAAAAACAATAGAAATCTTGTTTTTGTCAGATACGTTGATTCTCAGATACTTTAAGGGTGGATTATATTCGAAAGGGGCAGACCTTTGATTTATTTGTTAAAAATGTTTAATAATAATTTTTATCTTGGCAATTCGTTATAACGCGAAATCTCGTATTTCTAGTACGATGCGGCATAATATCAAATTTAGCCAATATCGAGTTGGTGCACACAATCGAGCGGAACTCCAGAACTACATTAGGCAAGCAACTTGGTTTTGCTTGGTAGCGGTCAAAGTTATTGTTCTGTTGACGTAAAGCTCGGTTCAGAATTAGCGTCCGCAACTTCTGCTTCTGCGGTGAACCAAACTAACTTACAGATTTTGAGGAGTTGCAGTTTGTTGCCAGGCGCTACCTCCAATGTAGCATTAATGGCACCGAAATACCCAAAATTACATCTATCGCCATATATATCGTGTATAAATAATTATACAACGAAAATATTTTTCGATAAAATTGATTTTATATGTATATCGTTCTAATTAATACATTAAATTAGTATTTAAAAGATCACAGACCTATGTTCTGAATAATTACAACTTCACAATAAGAATGTGTTCTCCTTAATAATACAGATTCCACTAGATTAGAACTAGACATCCAGTTATTTTAATAATTTAATTATAATATTTGGGTAGGTGTATAAAAAATCTTTTAAATTACATTCTTAATTTCATCTTGTTTCCTCAGATTTTGGTAGTTAATTAGGGGATGGGAGATGAGGCTTGTTTGATGTACGTAATTCGGTCAAGGCAGTACGAAGGTGTGGTATTCGAGCGAGGGGTTGGAATGACGGTATTTTTTTATCACGGTCCTAGAGTACAATTAAGGAATGAATAGAATTCAATACATTACACATATATCTTGTGATGAGTGAGTGGGATGGCAAGTAAGGGATTTTTTCTCAGGGTTCTAAAGAGTAAGCGTTCAAAATTTGATTTTTAAAGATCGGTCAAACGGTGTAGGCTTGTTTAAAGGACAGACAAACATACAATCAATTATATGTATATTTAGATAGATAAGTTTATTAATGGAGTAAAAATATCATTTATGCGAATCATTCAAGTAACAAATAGTTACAGTTTGAAAATTCTCGACAAAATAATAATATTATTATATCCTATTTCGTTTATATAAGAAACGCTGATTCATGACATTTTTGATAACATTTACAAAACATTTCTAACTACCAATTAGACATTGTAGCCATTACTGTGGATCGGCGACGTGGAAACAGAATCGATAATAATTGATCATCAAAATGTTTATTTAATAATTTATAACTGGAATCAAAGTACGTTTGTTTGTGAAGACTTTAATTCAATAATGAATGTGTTATTTCAGAAATAAATTTCTCATTATTATATTTTTCTTTTTTAATAATAAATAATTGTTTGACGCTTTCAAAAAGGCTTCACCTAGTTATATATAGTACAATAAATATTGCATTCGATGGGTACTGTAGAGATATATATATATGGTATCTTACATAGTTAAATTTTTTATGTTATATCTATTTCATTAATTGTATTTCTCCAATCTCTGCTTATTTATTTTATTTTGTTTCTTTAATCCCGTTAAAGTAAATTATTATATTTTACTATTGTGTTTTCAATAATTAAAAAAAATATATTTGTTTATATTTTTTTTAAATTTATCGTCATTATTGACGGTATACAATATAGCATTAAAATATTCTAGTGATCATGTACAACAAATCAATAAAATAAAAAGTAAAATAACAGAAGAATTTAAAATCCGTATCTATATGTTTAACTTTCATGATTCACTATGCTGACTTAGAAACAATTTATGTATATTGTGAGAACTTTTTATTTCTATGTAAATTACCACAGAAAAATTATTTTGTATTTTTTTTTACTGTTCGTTTATTTTGTTTGATCATTAAAATATATATCGAAACGTTTCAAACAATTGACGAGCGTTGTTCACGAGTTACCTAGTAATAATAATAAAAGCCTTGCGACGTATGGCTATTATATGGTAAGACATCTTCGGAGAAGTTATCTAGTTTTCGCTGCGAGCTCGCCAGTGCTGCCAAGCGGACTGCCATTGCGGTAGTTATTCAATCACGGAATTCCATCTAGCAAGCAATCTAATCGTGTATCAAAGCCCTTATCAAATTGTAACTTTTCTGGATAAATAATGTAATTTGACTGTAAGTACCTTTTATTCATTCATTAGGATCCGATTACTTAATTCTCCTAAACTCGATTCTAAATAATTAAGTGATTAAACACGGCCAGTCCATCATGCGATATCACACCTCATAGATATAAAGTAGGAAGAACGCTGAACAAACGTATGTGTCCTGTAAAAGGTTGAGGTGGTTATAGAGTGGCATCTGGCGCCGGGTAGCAGAAATGCAGTAGCCACGCCGCATACCACCGTACAGCTTGATAAAACCACCTAGAGAAGCAGTTCACGCAGCTTAGCGAGACGGACGGCAGAGCTTGGTTTCGGAATCAACGAGGAATGGCGAATTCCTCATTATTCTCTCGTGACAGGTCAGATACAGCAGCTTTTGAAAGTAAATCTTCATTTATTGTGATATTCTGTAAATACTTTGTATTTAAAATTGCTAATTACCCGCATCTTACTTTGTTCATTAAGAAGACGTGCAAATCTCGACAATACTCCAGATATGTTATTTATTATTATCATATCCCTGATGTTAACTTTTTAGCAAATGCCTTTTGAATAAGTGAGTTTGGTAAGCGAATCTGATCCGCCTGAGCTAACTGAGACCTCCGTATAATATTAATTACTCTCAATGATCAGCCAAAAGGTAAACATTTTCAGTGTCTAAACTACGATAGTATAAAGTCTTTATAGTAAAAAGAAGACAGGATGAGCATAGGAAAAGATTCAAATACATTCTGAATTAGAATCTGAGTAAGAGTGGCGTAAACTCTGAACACTGTGAAACCGCGGCCCATGATCAAGTGCAATGTCGTCAACAAATACATTACGCTGGGGAATGAAGAAAAAGGAAGAAATAAAAAGGTAAAGTTCCTCATAATCCTCTACCTAACAAATCCTTCTGTACATCCTTCATATGGAAGGATAAGATAAGACTCCACAAGCACTCGCTAGGACTCGTAACAGATAAACCATGTAAGACGTTATCCTCGTAATTAGAAATCACCGAAGAATCACACCTCACATTGGTGACCATCTAACATATTATAGATCTGATATATCATCATCATCATACACACATTACAAAATACTGATATACTATGCGCCTACTTGAAATATTTAAACATATTTTTTGAGGTGGAATTAATACAAATTATTTTTTTAGTTTTTCACTAACAGGCAATTAAAATCTTTCGCGTGACTGTTACTTGTTAACCGAATATCCTGATTCTCGTGGGAATTGTTGCGCTCATAAATTATCAAAATATATATTAACTCCTTAAAATAACAAATCTTTGAAAACGATGACAAGAAAAATCATAAAGTTCAAAATGCCTGCATTTAAAACATTAAGATGAACGGCCGCCTGTTATTTGTATTATTTTTTTTGGTTGGGCGTTGTCTAGCGAAGAAAAAGTTTCCATCTATCCAAAGCTCTTCCTATTCACACCTTTCCTCTTGCAAATCAGCAGGTGTAAAGCCGGGAGAGAACTTTGTTCTCGTTCTGTGTGTGTTTTTTGAATAGAGTAAACTTTCTCACATTAATGCTCCTTCCAGTTTTGTAAAGCCTTTTTTGAAAGACTTACACAGAGCGAAAAATAATTTTCACGAGTGTGCGATGTATGGAATAAGAAATAAGTAATCCCGTTGGTGAGTATTGGATTTTTTGTTCATCACACAAATTTTATTTTATATAAATAGTATATTTGTTGTTATTGTGTTTATTTAGTAGAACTCCGTGTTTATTTTTAATTAAATTTTTAAAATCTAATTTTTATAAATATTATTATTGAGTTCTGCTTGTTTGCGTAAAGTATTATTTAAATGTTTCAGCTGTATTCAGCTGTTACATCTTGTATTCAGCTGTTTCGACATTAACAACAGCTGTAATATTTTTATTATACTTTACGCAAATTAGCAGAACTCAATAATATTATTTATTAATATTAGTTTTTTTTAAATTTCATAAAAATTATAATTCGGTTGTTTTTTCGTCTCATACTCTTATATTCTTAAATTTTTGCGTTTTTATTAATATTGTTTATGCGCAAAATGCACTCCTTTTTGAAAATGAGATATTTTTAGATTTTTTTAATTCTTTCTTTAGAGTTTTTAGCTTATGTACAAGTTGAACCTTGGTTACAACTATAGTTTTGTGGGGGTCTATCGCCTTCACAATCAGCCCCTGAACACACCCTGCTACCCTACAACAACGTGAACCGCACCCTACCACCTAGGTGGAAAACGGGTCTTTCATCAACCATAAACTCGTGACAACTGTAAGTAAATTTTTTTTGTTGCTCCTACTCTAGGCAGTACACATGCACTAATACATAGATTATAAATCAAAAGAACTGTGAGCGCTGGGTGTAATTATTTGGGGACACTCGACACTCGCACACTTAACCTTCTAATATCTCGACCACATTCTGACATAATTTACACATCTTCATTACAATTAAACTCTATAGTTTCGAGAAATGCAGTCCTCTCCCCCTTCCGCTCCATGCCGCACTACCCGAATAGGGGCACTACACTATATTTAGCTTAGTTATCATTGACACGTGGTCATGCGATGGACTAGCAATAGAAATATAACTCAACTTGTGTATAGTACAATGTCACCTTGGGATAATAGACCTCAAGGAGGATATTGAGGCTGTAACGGTTCAAGAAATTACATAAAGTTTCAAAATGCACCCAGCAACCGACATTATTCTTTGTAGGTCCACAGTTGAGTTTCATGTGGTTGTTGAAAGTTCTAGTTGCAAAGTCAGCAACCTCCATTTTTTTGTCTCGCTTTTAATGCAGCTCGAACCCCTGACCGCAAGATTACTAGGCGAGTATCATGACCACTTAACCACAAGCATCAACCGACCAATAGCAGTCTTAGCTACTCTCAAATTTAAATGGCGCCAGTATGAAAACTAGCTTGTTTTTGGAAGAGATGTTGTATTTATTTTGTATTTTAAACCAGATTACACGGACTAACATCATTCATTATAAGAAGTGCATTAATAAATATATCGTTCTTAAGCCCTTATCGGTTTTAAGTATTTTTCTCAAAATAAAAAATAATATGGAGGTTGCTGAGATTGTAACTTGTGCCTTCAATTTTAAAGTTGTAGAAGATGGATGCATTCGTTTTTCTAGCTGTCCATGAAATATAAAGCATACGCCTCCATCACAACATTTCGTAGCAATTGATCTATTGTCTCGCTCTAATTTTAATCGTCCACGACTCTTCACCATACGAGAATACAAAGAACAATATTACATATATCTACACATCCTGTTCGGTATTTATGACACGTCGCCGTGCGCGTGTGGATGCTCCATTGGATTTACAATATCCATCTACCCCCTCCCCATCCTTTAACCCTTACCACAGAGCACGACTTTTCTGTGTGTGATCTATGACTTTGAACTGTCAAGAAGTGAACGTCCTACTGTGTGCTTGCTACACTAATTTTTGAACAGTTAGTGTTGCTGTTGTGTTTCTCGCAGTGCGTGCCCAAGATTTACAATTTGTTGCTACACAGAGTTTCGTGCTAATCATCTAAGAAGTCTCTTGAAGTTCAGGAGAGCTGCGAGTACAGCAAGAAAATCCAGGTAAGTCGTGCTTCCTGGTTGATCCTTGAGCCCTTATTGTTATGTCCCTATACCAATTCTTACCACCCTTCCTACGTCCCATTTCCTCACTCCTTTGAGTTAACACGTCCCATTTTTATTTTTTAAATAATAATTGTTTAAGTTGAGAAATTCCTCCAGATATTCGATAATCTAAATGACCTCTTATTCCCGTGTGGAAAATGACTTCCTTATTTTGAAAGGTTATTGGGGTTCGGTTCACCTCCAGAAAATGGGCCCATGCCACTCAAAAAACAATGATAGAAATGGGACCGTTTTAAAAATTCGATTATATTCTCTCATTTACTGCTGCGCGTGAGACGAATTTAAATTTGATTGAGTATCGGTGATTTTATCATCACGCTTTTAGGAAAGAAATATAAATGAAATAAAAATTATTCGCGTCTAATATATTTTCTTTTATATCGTTTTTTGGTTTATTATTATTACAGTTTTACATCTTCATTGATTGATTTATTATAACTAATTGTATTTACTCTAACTTTTATTTTCATTTTTTTATAATATATACTGTTCAATACCACGTATTTACATTCTTATATTAACTCGACTATTTCAATTTGTTTTTTATATAAACCATGTTTACTATTGAACTGTACCACATTGCTTGAGCTATTGTAACAAACCTATTGCAAATGATACAAGAGAACAAATTCAAATGTTACAGAAAAAACACTGTCCGTCTCGATGCGGACTCTGATCTAGCGAGGTGGCCAGGGAACATATGTGTGGTAGCTTTGGAAGTACCACCAGATTCCCTTCGAATTCTATCCTCTCTTTGTACTCTCAAGTTGCTTGGGTAGAGTCCTTGCAATAATAACTCAGTGTCTTATGGTAACAATTATATTTTATTATAAATAGATTACAATAGTTGACAATTATATAACTCAGATATAGACTAATAACTATTACGAAGTGGCGATTGGAAAAGAAGCCCGTTCCCCCAGATACGGCCACTTATGAGCCTTGTTCTCCACCACTCATCTACCCACTCTCCTGCCATACACACATACACTCAAATCCAAATATTTAATGTATTAAATTAATGATAGTGATAGTATTAAATAAATAGTCGGCTATTTAAAGTGTCATTCAGATCCATCCAGACCATCATCCAGGCTTTTCTGTCTTGATCTCTATTCTTCCAATGGGGAATTTTTGGCTTTGCTGCATCCTTTCGAATATTGTCCGCCCATCTAATTCTTGGGTATCCTAGGGGCTGAGTTCCTGATGGCATTCTCTCATAGACCTTACAGAGTGCTCTGGAGTCGTCACGTTAGACATATTTTGTCCATCTTAGCCTTCTCGACTTCAATATTAGTGGTATATTTGGTTATTAGAAGGCCGCAGTAAACTCAGTGATTACCCTTAAATGGTCCGAGTGTTCTCCGGAAAATTTTAATTTCAAATACCTTAATAAATAGCCTTAATTGGTTCCGTGAGGCTCTAATTTTCGTATGCATATAGCACTTTTGACTTAACGGTTATATTCTAAATACAGAATTCGGTTTTTCTTGACGGTAGCTCAGATTCAAAGTGGCTTTTTAAATAAATAAAGGTTGCATTCCCATTTTTTAATCGTACGATGCTTTTTTCGCCTTTTTCTAGAACATTTAGATATTTTTAATGTTAAAAATTATTTGTACAATGTCATTTGAACTGAAGATAATTTACGGCACTTAAATATTTTTGGTCATAAGACAATTAATCTAAATACTAATTAAATGTATTAATTATAAAGATACACATACAAATCAATTTTATCGATAAATATTGTTGTTGCTACTGGGATTCGAGCCTGGAACCCTTCCGATCCGGGGAACGCGAATTAACTGTTTAAAATATCACAGACCGTTTGTTCTGAATAATTACAACTTCACAGTAAGAATGTGTTCTGGGCAGATTATTGCCTAAACCAAAGTAATAAAATTATAAAAAATCAATACAATTCTTGTGTAGATTATGTTAGATGGTATTAGTTTAGTAGTAGTTTGTTAATCTCAATCAATTAGTTTATTCTTTTAGTGTTGGTAACAATTATTAAAATATAAATTTGGAAAAAAAACACTAGGTATATCGAACCAAACTACGAAAAAAATCTCTAGACAAAATAAATTTTCTTCCACTTCTTCGCTATTGATCCCTCATAAATGAGGGCCCTGATGGCCAACAATCTTCTTCATTCTGGACAGAGTGCATTATCAAGAAGATTGGATTGCCAGCAGACTACTATATGCTCACTTTCATCGTCTTGGCAATGTTCCCCCTCTTCATTCGCATCCACAATTTTTCACAGAAATACAAATATTTCTAAACTATCGTTGTGCAAAATATTCGTAAGTTTATTCCGCACTCAATTCGATTCTAAATTTTAACTGCCGATACTAAATTTGGATTGACTTCTTAGATGAATGTATTTCTTACATTTGGATTTTTACGATATCTTTATTACATGCGATTTATAAAAATTAAAATTAATTTAAAGCAATAATAAAATTGATGGAAACGTGTCAGGGCAAGATATCAGACTACCTACCCCTCGTGCGTTTTTGTTTCCATTATTAAACTTAAATACCTTTTTGTCGGTTAAAAGCAGAAGAGAAATGGAATAATTCTAACGATTTATTTTATGTAACAGTCAAAAGTATTTTGTAGAAAAGTTTTCGCTCAAATACGCTTCCTTCACATATTAATAAATCATTTTTTCAATTCCCTCACAATACGCAATTTCAAACTTTTGCCACCGAGTCGGGAGGCATAATTCATTCCATAATTTTCCAATTTCACCTTGAACCGAGCCGCTCGAATCTCATAAGACTTGTCAACTCCTGGGACTGGCATTTCACCAAAATTGAACACTCGGGGTGGACGGCGGGTCAGGGGGTGCGAAGACAGAAAAAGGGAAAATTGGGAGCGCGATAACAAAGCGAAGCCCCCGCATCCATCTTTTGTCTTCATTACGCCCCTGAACTGGGTCACGTGACGGACAAATTCTGGAATCTTCCATGTTTGCAGTCGCCGGGTTGTTAAATATTGTGATTCCATTGCAATTTATTTGGCAACGCTACAGCTCCGGGCCCGAGGAGATCTAACGCAATCTTGTAAGTGAATTTGCGCCCAGATTTATATGAAGCGTGTTGTTTATTTTGTTCTCAGTTATTTGCTGTTACGTATTTGAGATGTGTTTTGAGATTTTCAAATGAGTTGAATTATAGGGTAACATATAGGTTAGCATGTTCCCGATTCACTGAGTAAGGTTTATAGATAATCAAATATTATTAAAATGATGTGTATTATATTAAAATATATTTTTTAATATATGTACATCATGTATTTTGGACACACGTTTATGGGTAAATAGTTCAAATTACGCTTGTTTGAATATGATTTTGTGAGTTTTCATAAACCACGTACGTGACATAAAACAGCTTTAAATGATTTTATAAAAAATTCAAAGAATAATATTTTCTGTAACGGTGCAGAATTTGCACGCATTCCTTGGAATTTTTCGACTGGTAATTTAGTCAGGTATCGACCCATAAAATATTGTGAACTAGGTCAGTTGGACCCTATATAATCCAATTCCAGTCAGTAGGGTAAAAAACCAAGAGTAAATAACCATAATCCCGTATGTAGATATGTTTCAAAAACTTTTGCTTTCCTGATAAAATATTACCCCTTATCGTGTATCAAAACTTGAGCCTCTTTGGTATTATTGCTGTCCAAAATATTCCAAGCCGGCAACACATTTCAAAGGCGTCAATTTTTTTTGCTCTCATCTACGTTGCTCATACTCCGTTGAGACGTATTATATAGGACCTTTTTCAAAATTTAATGCAGCCTTGATTTCGCATGCAATCCTAATTCTTCTCTTAACTTCAACTTCGCATCCACTACTATGTATCAGTTGCACAGAGACTAAGACAAATTATTCACTACCTCCTGCTCCATGCTGCGTACTATGTATAAGGTGTGCTCCAGATTGTGTCAAATTTCGAACGCATGCTTTTTTCTTCAACTTCTTCGCTAAAAAACATTGTATCATCAGCATGTTTAAGATTAGAAGAGTTTTTACCACCTATGGCAACCCAACCATTCCATTCTTCATGTAATTTTTTCGTAATATTATCCGTACAAGTTGGATAGGTCTGAAGAAAGCATCCACGCAACTCATCAGCAAGCAATGACAAAACCCAAAATATTGAGCAAACTTATAACTTTACATGTATTTGTATGAAACATAAAATGAATTTGTATGAAATCTCAATGAAATGAATAAAACTCAGTCAAATCATATTTCTACTTGATTGAAAAAAGCGCAGGGTTGAGAAGGTTGAAAGCGCACCTTGCAGATACCCGGATGTAAAACTGGGCTCTCATCAGCCGCAAAAACACGCCGGTACCGACTCCAACATGTGCTAATACAATGCGCCCGCAGCCATCCGGGAAGCTGGTATATGAGAGCGCCACTTCTCTCGCGGCCACATTCACGAACTCTAGCTTCTCGGTGTAGACTATGCTCAAGCATCAATAAACTTCTGTCAACTGTAAATAGTATTTTTTGTTCAACCCGCTCTGGTCACACACACTCCGCGAACATATTTAAAAGAATATGTGAGGGCTGGGTTGTAATTTATGAGGGCATCTGGCGCTCACACATAAAACCTTCTGATTCACAACATTCAATTATAACCGTACTCACACATAACCCCAAAAAACAAATTGTATGAAGTAATCTCCATATATTAAGAAAGTTCTACACAACATGTAAATGAACCGAGTCAATTTGCTTTTAGCCACACAAAGTGCTAACCACCCGTGAGTTATATATCTCTGAGACGATTCAATCTGTTTGAAGGTGTACGATAAAGGACTGATAAATGATAGCATAAAAGCTTAATGTACGATGTTACAGTGATGTACCAAGTAAGATGAAACAATGAATTCTTGGAACAGATTTATGAATTTTATATATCAAGCAATTTTACAAGTGACGGAAATACGGATAAAAAAAACTGAAGGCTTGAACTCAATACCAAAGAAAAATATTAAAATGAATTACGACTAGCGATACCTGCTTCTTAATTATTTACTGAATTAAAGCAGTCTAAATTCTCTAAAATATACTATTTTAAAAAATCTTGTAATAAAATAATAAGTTAGATAAGGAACTGATTTTTTCCAACTGAACCAATGATCAACAGATCAATGCTCTGCCAACTTCTTATTTTCAGAACTCAGAAAATCAAGAAAATTTCAATGTTCTAATTAATATATGAATACTTACGTAAAATAAAATAAATATAATCGTTTTAAATCCTCTCAGTAAGCTTTTGATACAAATGTCTCAAAAATTTATTTAATGGTTTTGAAACTGTTTTGTTAAAATTAGAAATGGTATTTGAATTTAATATTATTATTGAGTGAATTGAGCATTGAGAGAAAGAGCTGTAAGAATCCCAAATAAAAAAAACAATTATGTCACTTAAGTCTGGCCTAATCGATTCGATTAAAGGATTATATCAAATAAATATCCATAGTTAATTGAAATCATAGTTATCGAGAGAAAACTACAGATAGATCATAATGTTGAAAACTACGATATAGATATTTATTTTAATACAAATTAAATAAATCAACTAGATAGATATACAAAAAATATATATTTCCGAAAAAATATTTCGTTTCCCCGAATGGAAAGAGGTCTAGGTTCGAACCCGATAACATGTAAATATTTTTTCGATAAAAATATTTTTTTCTGTATATTTTTCCAGTTGATTCATTTTATTTATATTAAAATACTTTATTTATTTTATTATTATACTAGTTTTATAATATCTACCATAGTTTTATAGCAGTGAATAGAAACAAGCTTCTTCAAATATTTAGTATTGTCCATCTGGGGATACCTATGGCATTAATAAGTTACTTAAATATCTTATAGAAGACTTATAGAAGAGTTGGCTGCTAATGAGGCAGCTATTACAGGCAGCGTAACATAAAATAAGTCACTAAAACAGTGTTGATTGTTACTGTATAAAAATTATAATATATCACGTGACTCCGTTGAATTAAGGCATGATGGCGACCTAAGCAAGTTATACTTCAAGTTTGACTTATAAGCATTAAAGGAAGTTTACAGGTAAGTATACCTTAAAGGCTCTGCTTCCGGGTAAATTGACCCACAAAGACATGACATCGAAATCCCCAACTAATGAAACTAATTTCCGCCAAAGCCTTTACAAAGGCAGTCTCTAAGCGACTGTGTGTACCCATTATGTATCTGACACAATATCTCAAACTACCTGAAAATTCGGAAATTTATCATCAAAACAGTTTTAAAGACTTAAGAAATAAGGTACACCGAAATGATGTATGAGAAATTTTTATATTACCATGGAGTATTAAATATCAAAGATGTTTTAAAGGGAATGCTAAAAATTTAACGTCATTACGTAAATTTCATTATGTTTTGTCTACCGAAATTATTTTTTCAAGATATGTTGGATGGCTTATATAAAAAAAAAATTGTGAATAAATATATTTAAAATTACAATTTTTCTATTCTTTTAGCAAAAAATATTACGTAGAAGTGTATAAAGTACGACGACGTTGCTCGCGATTTAGATGTAGTTATAAATTAAAATATTTATAAATTAAATTGTATAATTATTTTCATTAGTTCCTATGTACTTACATAAATTTTGAAATTCTCCGCTAGAGTTCGTATTTGTAGATATTTGGTCTTAAGCAATACGTATTGTACTATGAACTGTCAAATTAATTTTGACAATAGATTTGTCACCAAGGAGATATACTAGATGAAATTTAGGTATTGGAGTAGGAAGAATTAGAGAGAAGTCAGCTTCCAAAGTAAGGTATACCATTATGTGTTCGTGATGTGATGACAGATTACTGTCCGTCATCAGAGACTGGCAGAAAAGGTCATTTGAATGAATACTCACTGTATTTACTTGTCATTGTTCCTTATATTGACACCACTGGAATTTATTATTGTTGATATTGGTCATGTTTATGTGTGTGAAGGAACGTGGTAATATTATCAGCGGATCGCAATTGCATTCAGTACATCGTCCGGTAAAGAGCTCTGAATAACCCGAGCGACAGGATTGCGCATTTCGGTCGATCAGAAATCTACCCAGAGAGAAGAAGACCAACAACATCGGACCAGCTACGACGCCAGAGAACCAGCACAGTCAATCAAAGGTTATTGGTAGTGTTCATATTGTTTATAGGAAGTTAAATTACGAAGATTTTATTATACTATATAATTATACATGGTAGAACAGAGTGAATACCGAAAGGTCCAATGCCGAGAACTAGGTAGTGTACCGGTTGGCCCGCGCGCGGGCGCGGAGTCACTGGCTACGTTCAGTGCGTGCGTTGCATGCACTAACCTCTTCTAGTGTAGCTTATTCCTGCACATTCAGTTGCACCGATAATTGCTTGAGACGATTCACCATATCATTTTTTTTTTTCAATAGAAATAACAACATGCATTGCTTTTTAAATGATTAAATATACCTCATTTTATAGATCTCTTCACACTGGATCGTTTGATATGCATAGTCTACATCCTAGTTATGCACGACACGGACAAAGTATTTTTAGGCAAGAGTTTTGTTTATAATTATGGAAAGAGTGAGTAATTCAGTTTCTCTTAATTATTTGTTAAGCCTTTATTGTTTTGTGGACAGATTAATTAACAAAAATATAATATAGATGCACGACAAAAGACTAATAATTGTATCCAAGATTTATATTATATTTTTAAATAAAACGTCATAATTAAAATTTTAAGGCAAGGCAAAAACTAACTTAACTACATGAATTTTATGCTAAAGAAAATCATGTGCTGGTTTAAGATATTTTCTACAAAAATATATATTGCATGCATCAAGACTGACATTTAAGTATTCTGTAGTTACCTATGATCAACTTTAAGTTTCATTTTCGAATTCATATTCAATTCATTTTTTTATTTTTTTTATTTATTTATTATCTTTGTTTTATTAACCACTAAATTGAGTTTAGTTTTGCTTTATTAGCCGTACTCGCCATAATTATACTTTTAAAATTAGCAATATTATCTTTGTGGTTAAAATTCATATTTTAAAAATAAAATAAAATTGCTAATTTTAAAAGTATAATTCATTTTTTATTCATGTAAAATAATTTTATGTCAAAAATGATGTTTTACAAAAACTTTGATGTAAATGAAGGTTTCTAAGTAATGTCTAAACTATACGAAATTTAAAATAAATTTTATAATAGAAGATAACAAAGTCATGTACGCTCAGTATTTGCATGCATAAATAATTCAAAGTTAAAAAAACAAAAATTTACCTAATTTTTTCAAATCCATTTTTAAACCCTTTAATTTAAAAAAAATCTTTTATATGTCAATAATGAAGGACGACAAATTAACGATGGATCTCCATCTCACTTTTGTTTTGGTACATATTTAATTCAGTATTAGAATAGTTAGTCATATTAAGGCTCGTATTAATCTTTTCCTTAATACCCGCCCACACACCACCTTCCCTACGGGTGACAGGTGTCCCACCCCAAAACAGGTCAGACTTACCTTGTGGCTTTAGATAAAAGTACGGTAAGTAGAGTTTTGCTTTTGTTCATATTTCAAATTGGATGATTTTCAAGTAAATCGACTTTTCTAAATTAATGTTTTTGAATATCGAATTTCTTTACGCAATCAAACCCAAAAACTATTTTTAAATATAAAACACCATCGTAACTCAAGTAATTCCTGTGTTATCAAAAAACGTCTTATTACGTACGTAGTTAAACAATGAAAAAATGAATAGCAGTAGAAAAGGTTTCATTAAAAAACCAATCAAAAATTTCACGTGGAACTACAACAGAACCGAATATAATAATAGGAGGATTATTATCTACAAAATATTTTCGTGATATAAATTAGTTTGGAGATTAACCGCTTCAGTACAAATATCGCCGCGGAAGGTAAACGAAAACAAATTTTGCCCTAAAAATATTAAAAATGTAACAAAAATTTATTACGTGGTAAAGACTTAAAATTCAATTCCCCTCCTTTTATTTTAATAATCCCCGCGAAACATTTTTTTAGTTTATTACCATAAACCGATTTCGACCTCCGCTATCTGCCGATGCCGATGGATTTATTCCGAAAAAACGACTTTGTTGAAACTTTCGCATTACTCTTTCGTCACAAGACGAAGCGTGAAAAAATTTACATAAAATAGCACACCCTTGTCAATTCAGATCGCATTATTATTTATAAAAAATTACAATTTTAGACACAATTTTTTACATTTTTCCGGGTTAAAAGTTTTATATTGGCACTCGACCCGATAAGTTCAGTTCTAAGTTTTATGTAATGCTATCTTGAGGAAATTTATGTTCGAATTTTCCTAATGAATCCGCATTTTAAAGGCTTTGTGTAATTTTTTGTTTAGTATAAAATCAACGAGTTTCTTTTATACCTAGAAGATATTAGTTATTAGATAACAGTGAAAGGAGTATATTTCTGATACAATAATTTAAGAGAAGTGCATAATTAAGGAGACAGATTCATCCGTTATATCTGAAGAAAATATTAAACAATTAATCTCGATTAAATTACTTAAAACCCATTAATTACTTAAATAACCAAAAATATTTAATAATTTAAATAACAAAATTGAATCGTCAAAACTATAAAATAATTTTATTAACAAAACTTTTGCCTATATTTGAAACAATACAGAGAAGGGAGTAGAAAAGAAAAGAAAAAGAAAAAATCAGATAATTAAAATTAAAAATATGTTCTGTTCATGTATTTTCATAAATTTTCTTTAAGGTTTCTTTTATCAATGTTCAATATTTTAAGGGTTTTTTAAATAACTACTCGTTATTGTGGAGATCTATCGCCTACACAATCAACACCGTCAACGGCCTCTGAACGCACGTTGCAAACACCTGTGTGTAAAAATAGACTATCACCAACTATTAGAGAAATTTCTTTATCCCAGACACATGCTTGGTTATCTACTTGCTCGCCAACCGGCGCGGCGCACTTCAGTGTTAATGTGATCGGCTTACGGAAAACAACTAAAACTGTTCTATCGATTACGCGCCGGTTCACCTACCTTCCTCGAGATATCTATGGAAAGTGGCCGACGATACCTTTCTTTAATTTGAGTATCTTAAAAGTGACCAACCTGAGAGAGAGGCGGGGCTTCAGTCAGTGAGTGGTTTCTTTAGTACTGTATCATTCTGTCTCTTCCTCCAACATTATTTCATACACTACTGTGACTATCCGTACCGACCCTGACAGACAACAATAATATGCGTCGCAGACGTCAATTCTCTCGCAGCCATCTCAACTGTAAGTAATCTTTCTTATTGCCCTGGCTCTGGCCACACACATACTCCGCATTATTAGTCAAACGAACGTGTGATTGAATGGGTGAAATATATTGAAGCTCTCGTCCACTCTCGCTGTAGTACAATCATTTAATATCTCGACCACATTTTGACATAATACTCACATAAACGTCACAATTATTCCAAATACGCTTAGCGTCCTCTCACTGTTGTAGTTGTTCCTATGGGGAATTTTAATATCAGCTTTAACCATTTACCGCGAATTGTCGGAATCAGAAATAAGTACTTTAGGTTTATCTGCATAGTAATAATTTTATTTAAATTTATATCTAAATTAGTTTTTTATCTAGTTAAGTGAAGGGAATTGTGATACCAGCTGAAGCGGTTGACGAATGAATTGTTCAATTTATATCTTTTATATCTTATAATAAGAAGAAAAATAATATTTCATAAGGTAACATAAGAAATACAAAAATGCACTTAAGACCTTCATTGCATCTGTAGTGGTCTTACACGCGCCCCACTGACATGGCCGTGTATGGACACACCTGACAGCCATATAGGACCAAAACGAACTGACCAATAAGCAAATGCCAATACATCGTGACGGATGAGTCCTAGGAGCTAGCCAACCACTTCTCCGTTGACCGTTATTTCGTCAACATCTCAAACGAGCCACTCCAGTCTTCAACTTCATACGCGTAATTAATATATATACTCACATGCACATTTACATACACTGCGACATGCACCAACATACGTGAGACTAGAAGAGATTAGGGGCTTTAGTCTCACCATGTACAAAACCTTCTAATACGATCACATAATCAAGATCCTCACGAGTTAATAATAGTCTACAATCACAGTCTTTACACACGCAAAAAGATTATCTTCTCTTAATGCTCAAAAATTTCATTTTATTATCGATCCAGTAGCCTGAGAGGTCATATTTTTAAGTATTGCACTTCCTTAGGTTAACAGTTTTTAAGGTTCCCCCACTAGAGAGGTCAAAAATCTTCCAAATTAATGCACTTCCCTTACTTAACGTTTTTCAGGTTCCCCCATTTAATAGGTGATATTTCTCCCCTTCAAAATGTGTTCTATCTAATCCGCCCCGCGCAGCCCCTATTCGCAAATCGAAAGATCTACAAACATAAACAGTATTATTGTTATCACTGCATTTAATCTTTAAATTATTTTAAGTCTTTTGGCGAATCACGTAATATGAAGTGATGTTTTCTAGGTTAGTTTACTTCTGCGTTAGTCCTCCAAAGGATTGACATAATAATACATCTTCAAGATCCACGTAAAAACCTTAGTTGAAGTGTAACATATATATATATATATATATATATATAAGTGTATATTAATAATTATATATTTGTATTGTGATCTGGTTATTTGTGCATATAAATAAAATTAACATATAATACAATACATACAAGTCACAAAAATTAATATGCATATTAAAAGAAGTAAAGAAAATAGAAAAGAAGGTGAAAAATGCATACAAACATAAACAAAATATAAGTAATATATTTCAATTACGGCTATTATTATATTTGTAGCTACTCTGCAGTCGATGCCATTCTCTGGTCAGGGAGATAAACCTTCATAAGAGAGCCGCCTGTACTAAATAGTTGGTGCTGAGCTCCAGCCGCAGCTTTACGCCAGTAACTCAATGTCTCACAAGCGGAAGGAATCCATGCACACGGCCTTCGGTAAATATTGTAGATGAACTACACTAAAGGGCCAACCTGAACAGTTTTCTGTAAATTTCGCTACAGGGTTTCTTTTTCTTGGTGATATTAAAGAATCGTGTAAATATTCAATCTAAAAAATCTTAGTTTAAAAAATTTACTAACTTTGGGGTATCCAGCGGAAAAATTTCAAGATTAAATTGTAATTGCTCCTAAACCAAGTTGCAATGAGTCACTGGTCGAAAGCGCACCCCGCGTTTGCAATTGAGCAATATTTAAAGTGCGTTGATTCATTGGTTCGTGTGCGTCGCGCTTTTTGTACTCACTTTAATATTCGACGCGTAAGTGATGGGCTGAGCACGCAACATATCTGGTGTTAGGTTCAAAAGTTCAGACAAGAAGAGACAGTGGTTAAACAAACTACGACTATCAAAGTCAGCAGTGACGCCAGAACATCTGGCTCAAGTTCGACGTAAAAATACTAGCTGGTTAATATAAACACCAACCCTTATGTGCAGGGACTTGGGATCTCAAGAAGCACTAAATGTAAATGAATTCGTTGATCTGATTGATATGTTAATAATAATATGTATGACATTAAACTTATATAAATTATATCTCATTTGATACGCCCAGTACCAAATAAGTAGTATGTGACGCTAACATCGACCATATTTTATTTACTTCTCAGGGTCTATGTTTCAACTGCATATAGAGCTTTTTACAAAGGGTTGAAAAAAAATTATAATAATATTCACAGTTTCGACTATTTTTTTTGCCCCGGAGTATTTCAAAATAACAATTCGTCAAGCTCCACTTAAAATAATTTGAAAGTCACGATGTGATATTTAAGAACAATTAAACAAGTATGTTCTAAAAATTGAACCTCAAACCCTGCCAGCTAGCACTCTGCGCTAGAGCTTCCGAGTTCCGGATATGACGTAACAAAGGATACCCATAAATAAAACGTTCGCCGTCGTGATTTTAAGTTTATTGTCTCACATAGTTCGCGCGATCGCCGCTCTCGGCACTGGCGCTAATGCAGCTAAGCCATCGATTATGTATTATGAAGCAAGAGCTACTGATTTATGAAAATCGCCGATAATTCCCTGATTAACGCCCTTTGAACGTAACCATATTCACAGAGTTACTAGTTGGCGCAGACGGTTTAAGGGATATTTATATCACGTTCTCGCAAAATTATCAAATCGTTATTTGTGTATTTAGACATTGTGTGTTTTTAAAGAGCGTTTGTATTAAATGCTATGAGATATATATCATTAAATATGTATATTAGCTTTTAAGTAAATATACGCTCTGAGGATATCAATTATGACTATCTCATTAGCCGTCTGAAATTGTTAAAATTATCAGTGAGACGTACGTTAACCGACCTTATTTTTCTGTACAGGATCATTAATGGTATCATAGACTGCTCCCAGATTTTCGGTCTGCTTGACTTTCACGCACCATTGAGGTCATCGAGACACAATGTATTGTTCTATTACAGTGGTAATGTCAGAACATGTGCATTAGCTAACTCCGCAGTCCTCAGATTGCGTTCTTTGGGAATGAATATGCGGAGGTAGTCGACATTTTTTCTGTAAATTTAACTCTTTATAGGACTACATTATTACAATAGTTTGTGTCTCAATTCAATGGTGACGGATAAATTGTTTTTCTTCATATCTTATATTTGCTTTTATTTTTAATTTTAATTATGAAAAAACATGCTGAAATATCTTCTTTTTTTCTTTGTGTATTGCACTTCTGATGAAATTTTATATTATTTTACAAATTATGTTAATGTCTGAATAGGGCGTGTATAATAATAAATAAATAAATATCTTTTATTTACGATTTTTTTTTGGGTGGGGGATGTCTCTGTATATTTTTCACAATTCTTTAACTACTCGCATGCGAACATAAGCAAAGAGAATAGTATTTTGTTAACAGTATTTAAATTTTTACGTCTATGCAGTAGTTATTAGCGTTTATTGTCAATTGCCGCCACAAAAAATTGCTCTTTTGCGGAAGCTTTATTCCACGGCACGTAGAGAACGTCTCAGAACGAGCAGCATGCGCATGCACCGCGCAAGGGACCGCAGCGGACGTAGGGACGGACCAGCGCGCAGCGGTCGACACCATGCTACCTATACATTATAATATGTCTAATGGTCTGAACCTGAGCTACAGCTCGTACGAGTAAATTTGCATCATAACTGAGTAATTAGTGCTTTGATGTTATGCTATATATACCTACCTTGTGTCTAATCACATTGAACCAATAAATCCGAACATATGGCCCATGTGACATATAATAAGAATGCCCTGTTGTGAGGTGAGTTTCAGCTTATTGCTATTAGTTTTTACGTTACATATTGTAAAGATGCTATAATATAAAATATGTTCAGATCTTTTTGATAACTCAATTAATCCATGTTTATTGCCTTACTGTTCTGCAATATATACTATAATGTTACTATAAGGAAATAGATGTTATGTTTTATAAATGAACGCACATATGTAATATAATATTATTTATAATGTATAATTTATAGTTAATAAATAAATAAATTCAATAGAAAATATTCTCGACAAATATTTTAGCCTTACTGGGCTGATTTAGTAAGTTTATTTATTCATTTTAGCATTATGGCTACGACATTTCCCGACTAGAAACCAATTGGTCTGGGATTTGAGCTTCGTTTCGCAAGACCACCCAAATGGTTATATTTTCCATAGTTCATGAAAAGAAAAATGAGAAAAAAGATTAAAAGGCTAGCGGTGCACAATGGAGTCCTGGTACCGACACTGATTCATGGAAGTGAGGCCTGAAGCTGGCAGAAAAGGAACGAAAGTAGACTGAATGCAGTAGAAATGAAATCACTTAGGTGTATATGTGGCAAATCTCTTTATGACAAAGTAATAAATGAAGAAATAAGGAAATAATGTAAGGCTGATGTTAGAATAGTGAGTAAGATTAAGAAAGGATCACATAGGTGGTTTGGTCATATGGAACGGATGAATAAGGAGACAATGGTAAAAAATATATATGACGAAAGTGTTGATGGCACCAGATATAGAGGACGTCCGCGGAAGACTTGGCATGACCAGGGTATGAATGTGGATGAGGCGAGAATTGTGTGTCAGGACAGAGGAGTCTGCCTACCCCCGTGGAGAAACGGCGTAATGGTAAGTAAGTAAAAGAAAAATTAATTTTGGTATTTTTTAAACATAATTAATCACCATTACACATTATTATATATCTCTGCCTATTTATATACAAAACAAAAAACTTTTGTTTACGTGTAACAATCGTTCCATATCCAGAATATTAATAATTATTACCTATTATATTGCCTATTTCTAATCTAAAATCATTTGAGTTTGTTTATAAATATCGCTTTCAGTTTTATACGTTCCCTTCGTGCTGGAAAAACCAGTCGATTTATTTTGTTTTTAAGTTCATTTGTTTAAATCAACACAACAGATTTATTCGTTTATTTTATGAGCCCTTCGTTAGCGGTCCCGCCATATTACTATGCGTTCAATATAACAAGGCGGTTATTTTCACTGATCAACTCAATTATTCCGCGCGCGTAGTTTTCCCCGGGCTATGGAGAGGGTGTTACACAGGCAAGGAGAGAAAGAGAAATCTTTACTCATAACGAAACACGTCCAGGGAGCTAAAAAGAGACAAAAAAATATCGTCAAATATATGCAAGAGAGAGACGGGAAAATGTGGTGTGTCGTGGAGAAGCGTACCCTCCAACGCCTCCCAAATCGCTTAGTAGTGTTCGTCAAGGAAATATATCTCCACTTCTAATATGCTCTCCTGGTAAACGGAATACTGTACGTGGAATAGATTTCAATGCGCGATATTCATTCGACTATATTTATTTATTTGGATCGTATGAGATTAAATAAATTAGCCCGAGGGTGGCACTATAAAAGAAGAAAAAATCTCTAGGTATATCTGGATATGTTTACAAAATCTAAAAATAATTTGTTCCTATCATATTTATATAACTAGTAAAAGTTGGGTGGCATATTTCTGATTTAATTTAGCTTATGGACTATTCCAAGAAGGTGAAATCAAAAGGTAACATTTAAATATGTTTCACTACTTATACCGGGTAATGAAAAAAAAGTAATATCCTTTAAGAGAATTTTGAAGACAGATAAAAATTCAGAAGAACAAAAAGAAGATAGAAAAAATACAGTGAGCTTTGATTTTACAAAAAACATTAATTATATTATTTTTCTTCTTCTTCTTCTTCTTGTGCCCTATCCGTTAACTGTTGACTGTCATGTTGGCTATCATGACTTTATTTACTGTTGCCCGGAAAACCTCTACAGTAGACTGGCCATACCAATGTCTCAAGTTTTTCAGCCATGATGTTCTCCTTCTTCAATAAAATAACATCGAGAACACACAGCATCTGACCATTCTCATTCGTAATCTTAAGTTGAGATCATGACTGCAGAACATCTTTTCATGCAGTTAAAGGTTGTACGAGCTTGCTCAATGCGGCATTTGATTTCAACAGAAGGATCCCATCTTTCATTTATATTACAACCCAGATATATAAAACTTTGTATCTTTTCCAATCATTATTAGTAGAATTAATAATGACATATGATATTTTAAAATAAATAATCCGTTTGTTTTTCTCGTGAAACTGAAATAATAAAAGCTTATGAAGGTTAATATCTATGTATGTACATAACATGACATACACATGGCATCAGTATGTTGATCCTTAGAAATGCGCACAACTCTGTCTATTGTATTTTGTCTATATTTTAGCGTTTTTTGACCAACAGATTGCGCTAAACCATAAACAAACGTGAACAGCAACAGGCAGACGCTGTGTATAACCAATATTGAAATTGATCATTGACCAGATCTCTCAAACAGTGGAAACTCTACATGAAAAAAAATGTTTAGAAATACCAAGTTATTTTACAAAATGCAAATATTCTAATCAAATTATTTTATGAAATTCAAAAATCAACATTCTGCGAAATCCGTCTTTAGCAAATATCAGCATATTTACTAAAAGAATAATAAAAAATCTAATTAAATAGTAGCTTTTTTACCGAAGTTGACACGTAATTATTCTAAATATTAATTAGTCTTGAATTGATCTGAAACTTATGGTTGTCAGGTTTATGGACTCCTTGCTTCATAACGGTGTAATAAAATATAATCTAATATGAAAATATTCATTTTGAACTCGATGGTTTGGTCTTCTAATACAATGGTAAGACGAGAGTAAGTGAGAGTGGTCAAGTTCGAGTCTTGTACCGGGAAATGACCGAGTTATTTCTATTTTTATTACAATACTAATGATTGGCTTAATTAGATAATTGTAAGAATGTTTATGTGACATGTATTCCGTGAGCACATCCCAATTTAAAAGAAAACCAATCTCTGCGGTTGGGTGTTTGTAAAAATATGAATTACGCTACAAATATTCGTTCAATACTGTTTATCTTCTAGCTAATCTTTCATTAAATATTTTCAAAGAATTTGAGATACAAATAAATGTTATCGGACGAGATTCAAGTGAGTTATTAATAAACATGTGAAAAAACGCCCAAAAACTGACCTAAGACAGTCGGATTGAATCTCAACGCTTACGCCGGAACATATATTGTCAACGTTTTGAGCGGGTAGACAAAGGATACCAGGTATGCGTCCATGTATTTGTTTTGACTTATTTTCGTCTGGCGGCCCCTAGACAGTGTCAGTAATATAATTATTTGAGGGGCGTTGCGCCTACCTGTAAGTTTTATAACACTATCTGCTCGGGTTCCTACGAGAAGATCACATGCTCAGTGGATGTTTGTATTTTGGCTGTGTAGGGCGTCTATTGATGTACATTATTCGTAATATTTTTTTTAACTTTTAACATTAATTTTTTAGCAGAAACATTATGGCACATCATGCCATTTAAAATGAAATATCTATAAAAAATCTCCCACAAAACGGTTGAAAAACTGAAAACTTGAGGTGGGTCTAAAATGACCCACCACCGCTGGACGTGTTTTGTTTTGACCCACCGGGCTGTAAGTGTTAATTCTAATGTGTATATAATTATACATGTTTCAAAAAGAGCTTTTACGAGACATTCTCAGTAAAATAAATATATCTACTTATTTTATATTTACTTGATCTTAAGCTGATTGAACTTTCAGTTGCTGTGTGTAGAATTTATTATGTACGGAGTATTATACGTGTCCATTATTATGAAAGTGGTCTAAGTCAAGAAATTGAAAAAATGAGTTTATCAATTATTTCGCGTCACGTTCTTTGAAATTAATATAATGTGATGAAAATTGTGAAAATTTGAAGCGTTTTATATTCAGTATATTCTTACGACGTTCATCGGTATTCCGCTAGTGTTTATTTTAATAATAGAGTTAAGTCATTTCAACCTTAAATGTTGTATTTCCTTATAAGCTACATGCAACATTTATATGTCAAAATAAATTATAAATCTAGTAGACTAAATAAATTTTGAAATACTGTGTTGTGTAGTATAAAAATATTTTTTAATCAATTCAAACGCAAACCTTTAAATATCTCTAAACTAAATAAACATGATCTTAGACCAATTTCATAATAATGGGCACATGTGATCTAAAAATATTATCATTCTTTAAAATCATATTCCACAGACCTTTAAAACATATTTAATTAAACGGATACAGAAACTAAAATAATTTTTAACCTTCCCTCTCCTATGATGTAAGTTGAGTTAACACTGCCTCTAATTATGTGAATATCTCTGTAAATATGCTAAATACAGAGTTCATATTTTAGATATTCCTCCGTCATATATTTATGTATTGGATACAATAATTACAATATATTAGTATTTACCATACGCAACAATAAAAAATGATTTCTCGAATAACCCGACGTGAATTTGTCAATCGTGTATGTGAACGAGCGGGTTCGTGGAGTGCGCAGAGCGCAGGGTGCCGGATGCCGATCGTCACTTAGTGGCAGAGCATGCGCTGGCCGAGTTAGATATGTCTTATGTTGTCGTTCATGATGATCAATGTTTTTTCTCATTTTTAGCACTTTTACACAATAATTTATATAAATGTTTACTAATATTTTGCACATCAACTATTATTTTGATGATTAATATAAGTAATAAGTGTTAAATGTTCATATTTATCCGTCTTAAAAATTGCAAAAGTCTACATGTACACTGAGTTAAGAGCACCGTAACACGCGTTTTTATTTTAGTACCGTAAGGGAAAGGTTAAATGCGTTATTACAATCTTGATGGAATTTATATTTCAAATTATTTCACTTTAAACCTCGCTATCAGTAATAATTTCCCGTTGGGAGTATATCATGACTAAACGTTTATGGACGAAGGTAGTGCTTTTCACAATCTTAACATGACATTATCGTTCTTGAATTAACTTTGATATAGCCATTTGGAAACCATATCTCTAATGCACGTGTGCTTACTGAAAGCTTTGTCAACTTCCCCAGGAAATGCAATTTCCGTCATTTGAGGCTTTCACTGCTCAAAAGCCTCCAATTAAAATCAGACCGATACGAAACTAAAAACTCCCTTCACCGATGTGTAAATACGTGGGGCCGTCACCTCGAAATCCACGGGGTGAGGTTATAAATGTCGACCTTTCCAAAGTTACTTGGTCGGAAAATGTGAAATTTAAAGTAAGGGCTGATAAGTTTTATGCTCATTTACGAAAATGTTTAAAGTTTAAATAACTCGTATAATTTATTAACCGAAATACTTAATATGTATTAAAATATTCCTACATTTAACTACGTCTGTAAACTGCTTTATTTTACACCAAATTTATTCAAGCACGCCTAAAATCTTAATTTATAAAAAAGTTTTAGGTAAAAAAAGTATTTTAACGAAAAAGTTTTGGTCTCGTTGTCAGCTTAATTATATCATTCATAAAATACGTTGAAAACTTTGAATTTTTTTTTAAAAAATGTGCGTATTGATTACCTATGTACATCAATCGATTTTTTTTATTAATTTAATCCAAAATTTGCATTTCCGCATAGCTTAAATACAGTATTACTAATATAATAAAATGTTTTTGTTTTGAATATATTAAGAGTATGAAGAGTCTGTGTATTCTTGACCGATCTAAACTAAATTTTGCAGTTACTCAGAGTTTGAGGTCTGGAGTAAAACACGGCACCACCCTCTCTCCTCCTGACCACCCCCCACCTCCTCCTAAATACATCTACCGGTTTTTTAAAAATAGATTTTATAAAAATAGATTCTGGTAAAGAAACATTAATATATGTTTTAGTTAGTTATGATATCCTGAAAAAGAAAATGTTTATTTTTTCGAAACCGGTAGATGTATTTAAACTCAATTAAGTGGTTAATAAAACAAAGATAATAAATAAAAATATTAATTTTAACCACAAAGTTAATATTGCTAATTTTAAAAGTATATAAATATGTTTTAAATTGCAAGACATTCATTCTAAATTTTGCGTAGCTATTCTTTAGGACCCTGCGCAAAAGATAGGCAGCTTCCATTTTCCCTCAATATAAACATATATTATATTGAATGTCATACTTTTCAAATTTTACAGATTCCCCCTGTTCACCTCTACCACTACTCACCATCTAATCCCCTATTGTAATCAAATCTTAATGCTGAGCTACACCGGGCTCGGCCCGCTGGTACATTATAAAATTGACCCATTTTTTCAAGATTTGAAAAGTATGTTCAATAATATGTTAGGAATTAACTATTTAACAAAACTCTTCAATCTTATGAAAGCATTGTATTTGGTGAGTAACAGAATTATTTAATATTATATTTTAGGACTTGTTCTAGTTTTATGTACCTCCATTTCTCTGTTTATAATTATAGAAGACTAGCGGTACATAATGGAGTCCTGGTACCAACACTGATGTATAGAAGTGAAGTCTGGATCTTCCAGAAGAGGAACGAAAGTTGACTGAATACAGTGGAAATGAGATCACTTAGACGTATATGTGACAGATCCATTTATGTCAGAGTAAAGTATGAAAAAAATGTAAAGCTAATCTTAGTATAGTGAGTGAGATTAAGAAATGATTACTTAGGTGGATTGGTCATATGGAACGGATGAATGAGAAGACAATGGTAAAAAATATATATGACGCAAGTGTTGATGAAACCAGATACAGGAGAATGGTCCTGTTAGAAACATCAATAATTGACGACTTTGTACGAGAAGATGCATGAATGTGTATGAGGCGAGAATTGCATGTCAAGACAGAAGAGTGTGGCGCTCTACCCTCTCTGCCTACCCAGCGAGAAAACGGCATAATGTTAAGGGAGTAAGTAAGCCATTAAATAATAATACAAGATTCAGGTCTAAATCACTGTAAACAATGTAAACATTAGATATTAAATTTTTTAAATCATGTTTAAATTTTATTTTCTTTATTTCAGCGAGAAAAAATAACGTGCGGGATAAGTAAGATTAATATATATGATGTGAATCGGCAAGTACTTTTCCAGCAAGGAGCATTAAGGGAAAAAACACATTTAAGCTTAACGATCTCCTTTTATAATTCACCCTGCAATACATCACGTAATACGCAGTTCTTACCGCCCTATAAATTATTGTTGTAGAGTGAAAAATGGGAATAAAACGATCATGTCCGAATTTCGCTACTCCAGGGCGAAGTCTATTACATCGTGATTCGTAAAGGGCATTAGTCCAAAACCTCCCGAGCGTAGCCTGCAGCTTAAGCTCGTAGTAGATGGCTCGTACAGCCTCGTCTAGAATCTAGCTCAGAATAGTGGGGTCAGAAATCTTTCTAACTACCTGCCTAAAACAAATCTTCACCATTTATTTTTAAACCTTTAGCAAATGTATAGTTGAGTTTGGATATCGTTTTGACTGTATAAGATCGATTATTATTTACCTTAATTATAAATATATTCCAAAAGTTCTCTAATCTGAAGAGATCTGGCAAATTCCTTTGAAGTGCCTTTTTATTCTGAAAGCACACTTTTTAAAATAGTAAGATAACAAAGAAATATATTGACAGATATTTAAATATATTGAAATATTTCAATGCTGTTGTAAGGTAATTTAAAATTTTAGGGGGAGTCCTAGAAAGGAACTATGCAAAATTTGATTTAATATTGGGAGTGGGTTGAACAGGAGAAGGTGAAATGATGTCTATGTTTTGTGCAGGATCCTAAAGAATAATAATGCAATATTTGGTTTAGATTGGTCAAATAATGTAGAATTTTAAAGAGAACATACGAAAAGACAGAAATTGAGTTGAATTAGACATTTTTTATATTATTTAGACTTCAGAGTGGGGACGCCTGCTGGCACTGAAAGCGTTGTTCTGTTTCAGGAAGTATGTACGTACTTACTGCCAGGAATACATAAATTAAACATGATAATTTAAACGAAATAAAACATTTTGTACGGGAAATATTACTACGCAAAGTAATATAAATACGACATCTTGTAAATATGTAGTGTTAAATATTAGTTCAAAAGTTGAATATTAATAGATACTTCTTTTTTCAGAGTAGTTTAAATGGAGTTATGTAAATTTCTGGTACATTTATTAAAAAGCAACTATTATTGTTCAAATTTAAAAAAAAAAGATTAAAATATTGACTCTGTCTGCTATGGATAAGCTGTAAAAGATCTAACAAGACTGAAGCATAAATACGATCATAAAAATGAAACTTTACTATTGTTTCGGGCAGATTATTCATAATAATAAAAGTGTTTCAAATTCAAATTATTGTTTGTCAATCTTTCATTATTATTTAAGTTATTTCTTACATACGTAAATTGTGTTTGTTCGTTTCGGTATTTTTATAAAAAAAAAATTAATTAATGAGCAAATGCACAATCCCGAGACTACAATTATGACTCGGAATTGGATTCACTAGTGGCAATAATTTGTCTACGCCAATCACGAATGGAGAAGAAATAATGTGATAGTAAATATTTGTATTATTTGGAAAACAAACAGTTAATCGACGAAAAGAAAATCATAATAAAAGTGTAACAAAAATTGAATCAATTATATGTTTTCTCTAAATTAACAATATACTAAAAACAGTGAAGCCAATAATTTGAATAAGACTTATTAAATTGAAACAATATATTATTAAGACTTTTGTAAACTTATCGGTTAGACGTTAGACCACATACTAACCGTAATTCTAGTTTTTGCGGTCCTGATATTGCAACATAAACTAAAATTATTAAATAGGCAGCCTTTCTAATTAGATATTGTGGTGTACTGCAGCAAATAATCCCCGCCGTCGCAACATACACCGCTCCGTACAAACATTTATGTTCGTACTACTTGCATGACATCAGCGAAGGTACTATTATTATTATTTTGTTAACTAAGTAGGTACTCAAACCAATTTAGCGACCTCTCTCTTTTCGGCTGGGACCCAACTTACATACATCATATCACTGTACTTTTCTTTTGTACCGCTAGATGGCTGCGAGCCATAAAACTGGTATCATTACGCCATGTGTTCCATCATAAAATTTACTTAAACATACTGAACTTTTAAAAAATTCAGAAAGTAAAAAAAAATATTGACATCTGAATTAAATGGTGTTGGTCTTATATGTGATTTATATTCTTAATGATCTTTTTACTATACTTTGTGGGATATTTATATAAAATAATATTTTTACAATTGTTAGAATTTGAACTCTCTCATGAAAAATGTTCGATGTGTTTTATTTTTAAGTATTATATTTCTCGATGAAACCAAAATACCTAAGTTTAATACATACAAAAATATGAATATATGTTTATGTTTCAGAATAAATCAAAGTTGACATTGAATCAATATGCTTCAAGAAGCCTTTATGTAAAGAGAACATATCGGATTTCATATTCAATTAAATTATTTTATTTTTTGCTAATTATTCAATTTCAAAAAATACATAAACGTCGTTAATACTATTTATAATATAACTAATAATTCTGTGGATATTTTTGATGATCTATCTTTATTATAATCATGTCGTGACAATTAACCAGGCTTTTGCATTGGTAATTTGATGAAAATAATGAGAAAAATCTTGAATTCTCCTCATTGAAACGTATTTTCCATTAAACCACATTTCAAGGGGTGGCATGTCTCAATTACATGCTCCAAAAGACCGACGCCTTTATTTTCACCCCCGCTGAAGGATGCCTTCCGACAATGGGGGCTGGTTTCTGGGGGTGGTTTGCGTCTCCTTCTTTTAAAAACCTTTTGTCAATGATGTCACAAATGAGCTGTGAAAAATCTGACGAACGTTTTAAATCTCGACTGCGAAGATCTTTTTTTAAATTGGCGTTATTTATGATAGAGATTTTAACAGGTGGCGGCTCTTTTTGAAAAAAAAATGTAAATTTGAAATGTCTCCTTGATTTTAAAGTAAAGTTAGTTAGTTACCTATTATATTATTTCGATCTCCAAATCTCAATAAATATAACTTTAGTAAACAAATCGAGAGATTATTTATTGAAATATAGCTCTTTTTATATTTGTAATAAATATAATTATAATCACATAAATATAATTGTGTAAAACAAACACAATCATTCATTTGTAAATAAATGTAGAATTCTACCCGAAATAAATAAAAAATATGGTTACTTATTTTCAATTCTAATTTTCTATTATCTAAACATGCCGACGTTTATCAGGGTACCATGACTAGAAGTAGATACATTGTCTTGTTCTATAGCACGAACACGAAACAACAATGCTGGTGAGTGTACGTATACGCTCATTTAAGGGTATGCGGGAAACTATTATTCGTAGTTTTATTGTAGTAGTATGACTGCATCGCATGTGTTCCTGATACTTTTGCTCTTTGCGAACTTAGCACCAGGCGACGTATAACAAATTCTCCTTGTAATATTAATCTCCTGTCGTCTTCTAATATCCGCGCACTTTTCATTGTATAAAATAAAACTTGTTATTAAGTTAAGTTGGTTGGTTTAATAAATTCTCGCTTTTTTACGAAAATGAGGGTTTTTTATATTAATTTATAATAGATGTTATTATACATTAGATTTGACTTAGATGGACATTTACACTAATATAAAACTAATAAACTGAATATTTGTTGCCATAATTAAAACGATACAAGCATTATAAGAAAGATCGCGACCATTAGATGCATTTTCCGCGTGTTACAAAATTATTTTAATATGGTATGTTATTGTATAAACGACATATATTTTTTATTATCTCTAAGTCAAGGTTTTGGAGACAAATCTCAATTGAGACAAATTAAGAAAATATTAAAAATGAATAGAGTTATAACCATTAAATTTTCCAGGACGTAATATTAATTTTAGACATTTTTAAAATACTTTGTTTTAGTAAAAACGTACTATTTAAATTATACTTCTTCAACTACTATTTAAAACTAAGTTTTATATTAAAAACACAATAATCAGTTTTTAAATAATATTTTTTTAGTCTTATAAAAAACGATAATTTTTATAAATAAATATTCACCCAAATATTTTATCCACTATATGAATTAATATTAACTTATTCACAACATTAGTGGCAAATTTCATATATTAGATGTTTTTTTCACTGATTTTAAAAGAAAACTACATTTTCTTGAACATTTTATGTGCGTTATTATTATGTATATCGCAATTAAATATTTCGTTTATATAAAACACTGTTACAATTTACACACAAGCCGTCTGTTTCATAAATAATTTGTAATTATGAAACAGACATATCACCAAAACAGCAACGGGGCGTTTTAAATAGATAATATTAAACAAAATAATAAATTGAAGCTGTCATATTTAAAAAAAAATTTAGAACATTGATTTAAACGACTATCTAAATATGTCTGATTTCAGAACATATTGATATATATTAATTAGTACTTCAAAAAAATATTTCATTCTCGATTAATTAATTCAAATGACAACACACATTTTTATAAGATTCCATATATCACTACGTTAAAAGGTGTAAAATACTCCCGACACGAGTTATGTTTGCGATAAAATCAACAATTTTATTGTCATCTCTTTTTATTCAAACCTTCCTCTCTCGCATGATATACGTAACAAATAACGTCATTAATTATTTCTCTGGAACTTATAACCTCGTCTTGAAATCATGTCTAATTCGTGTAGAATTTCTCGAATTTCAAACTGGAAAAATGAAAGCTCGACCTTAATAAGATTAATTATATTTCTCAGTATTATTTTTTAACATAATAGATTTTTGTAATTAGATTTTTTTTTTAAATACATAATAACTAGAGTTATACTTAAATTATTCAGATACGTATACTTAATAAACGTCTAATTTATAATTAAATATAAGTATAAATAAGACGTTTATTAAATTCGATGATTGTATATCATATTATGTATCTAGGTTCCTGATTTGCAAGGAGTACATTCTTCAAACCTATAAACGTAATTATAACATTAATTATGGAGTTGACAACTTGGCCGTACTAAAAACGTCCTTTTTTATTATTTTTACATGTGTCGTATTGTATTTATTCACATTCTATGTTTACTGTACTAGGTAAACACTAGTGATGATAAAAAATGCTACTTTTGAGTCACTGGTGTTATTGTGATTGGTATTCGATAATATCAGTGACTAAAAACTGTGAACTACATTAGTAAAATAATTAAGCATAATTTTTAACGTATTTTTTGATATTAATAAAATTTCATTTGCGTAAAAAAGATATTCTAGCATAAATAATTAATGTATGCCTATCTAATTTAATATCATCACAGAAAGAATGAAAACACTTTAAAAAATGTGAGTTTATTTTTCGGATCAAATTCTCAGCGTCACGAATTATAACGTCATTCCTACATGAATATTTTCATCTCAAATGCACATGCGCCGAATCATGGTTCACAACCAAATATAAATAAATGAATCACGATATTCTCAGATATTCAATCACTATTAGAATGTGTGATTCAAAAATATCAGTGATATCAGCTCATCACTAGTAAACACCCGTTCTAAACCAACCTTTACAGCGAATTTAATTTACAGGAATGAATACGTAATCGTACGATTTAAAAAATGTTATAATGTATAAATGTATGTTCGTAACAAACAAATAAATGGTAAATGTTCCTGTTTGAAATTTCTACCTACATCTCATTCTTTTTTCATTTAATGTTATCATCATCATCATCAGTAGCAGCAGTCATTATTTATCTACTTCTGTCACTCCCGCTGCTCCGAAAACTCATCCATACATCGAGACTTTGCGTCCTGTTGGTCGTTTTTAGTGACCAACGGCCGCATTTAAATATAACTCATGACTCATGTCACCCATGGGTGGTATATTGTTAGAGAACAGAATTGTTAACTTTAAAAAAAAATTCTTACTAATTTTATACTGTACATCCGATTAACAATAAGCAAACATATGATATATGAACTGCATTAACCTCTTTAGTTTTGCTGTCTTTCTGGTCCGATGTTGTTCTTTTAGCTGGATTGTCTTTTTAAGATTTCGACCGACCGAAGAGCGCACTGGTGGTTTATTTGGACCACTGGACTGGTCGAAGCACGGGATTTAATAAGAATGACGCCTATCGGCCACCGTTTTCTTAGCTTCCAAAAAGGGAGGCAATACTCTCTCACACATACACACACACACACACACACACATGTACATTATTATAAACCAGGAAACCTAGTGGTGCCAATCGAAGTAACAAGGCACGTAAACAATTGTAGACGATCTCTTTTTAGCACAATATATTTTATATAATATTATATTTCAATGTCTTTCTATGTATCACGTAGAGAAAGTATAAAATAAACTTGATACATTATTGAAGTGTCAGTTTCCTTTGAAATATACGAATTTGGTGGATGTGTGACCATTTTAATCTCAATGTATATTTTCCATATTTCTTATATCATTAATTTGAGAATTGGAATTAGAAAACAGTATTTTTAATATAATGTAAACCAATATCGTATAAGGAGGTAATTATCTTTAACCTTTAAAGAAGTATGAAGTGAAAAATTTTCCTCAAAAGTGTTATGACCTTACGCGGTACGTCGGCGGCTTTTTTTAGCCGTATACAGACATTATACCTCCACCCGAATGACATATTAGATAACTTTTTGAAATAATATAGCCAAACTCTAAAACAACTAAAATATCCAATCTCACTCCTCTGTGCACATTATTCTGCCAAAACCATTTGCTTAGAGGTTAATAGCTATCTACCTACCTACATACATAATTTAACGCTTCTTTTTTAGAATTGTTCCTCGATTTATAACGTTCGATTTTCAAAGTTAAAACGTCAAACTATTTTTCTTAACGTTTCAATACTATGGCTGAAATTAAACTTATTTATATTATCTGTCTGCTGCTTTCCACTGATTCAATATACACTGTTATATTTTGTTCTCGTTCTAATACGGATTGTTCACTATTTATACACTCACTCTAAATCAGTAGTCTATCTGGTTTAGTTAGGTTAGTTTAGTCTCTATATATTTCTTAAACGTGTCATTTTATACACTAATCAGAGTTTTTCGATTGGAATGAAAATTTAAAGGCTGATGATGCATTGATGTAATGTACACAAAGATTTAATTTTTGAACAGTAAATACTTTTACTGTTGCATAAATATGTCATGAACTAACGGATTTATGTTTCCACAAAGAATCCCCCTCGTCGCGCAACTAATGTTCCATACCCCTCTCCTTATATGTACAAATTATTTCATATCTATTCATTTACGGGTTTGTGTATTATATTCACTAATACATAATATATTTACAATGAATTTGATTGTGTAATCAAATTTACGATTAAATTACGAAACCGTCCTGTGGACATCTTTCGTGCCCGTTCTAGGACGGGTTCTAAACACTAGTTTTGTATAACATTCACATTGGGCGTCATAGGAAATATGAACCGAGTCCACTGAGGTGTTAAATGTTCACGCAAAAATTTAATATAACACCACTCACAAATCTAGCACAAGTGCAAAGCATGACTGAGTTTGAGACATTCGATACATAATAATGTCATATAATATGTAATTACGTCGTGAGTTTTAAAAATGTATTAAAATAAATAAAGACTGCATTTCCGTTCATCGATAAGTATCAATGTAATGTGAATTCAACAGTTCGTATCGACGGAATTTCAACGAACACTTACGGTACCTCATGTTCGCTAGCTTAATATTTTTTTGTTCCGGCTGAACGATGGACCTTGAAAGTTTGACTGTGTTTAACAACAGATAATATAATGATTATAAGTATAAATAAATAAATACCTCTAAGTTTGTGGTGTTATAAAAAAAAAATATTTTACACTTGTGTGTGTGGGCAACATTCACTGGTTTGGTTTTACAAATTTCGTTTGAATGAAGGTTGGTTAAGCAAGATTTATTTTACTGGATACACTGCACTTACGCTATTTTATTTATTTTACTCTACTATGAGAAAATATTATTCGAATTTATTACTTTCTAAATATTCATTCACTCCATCTTATATTTTATTTTTCTTTCAGTCGTCCAATTTATTTACAGTATTTGTTACATTTTTCAGTAACTCCGGGTACCAGGCTTGCATACAGACAAGAAGCGAAAACGTCGATCCGCTAGACCTGCGGCGGTACTAACTACATAAAGCTATACGCATCTAGTCTCAACGCTCTTGCAGAAATAATTTATACAAAAATATTAACCTGAGCATTAAAGTGAGGCGTGGTCTTGATTATGTAATTTTATAGCGCACGTCCCGAGCGTGATGGGGACCTTGTGTAGGGGGAGGGGTTATACCGATATCCAGTTGCATATATGTATGTGTACGCGGGGACTGGCCGTATTATCCGTGCGTTTCATGTTCCCCTAATACTTTACGGTCTGTAGCACTGCCGCAGACACCACTCCTCGTCTACCTGATTTGTTGCCTGATTGACTCGAAGTCCACATTGAATAAATAATTGGTCAAAATATAGATTTTTATCAAAATAAAGTGGTATATGAATGTTAGACATAAAAACCCTCAATAGTGTTATTTTTCTAAAAAATAATCATTAATTTGCATTGCTCAAATTTTATTGCGTCCATAGTAGTGATAGTAAACCGTTATGTGAATGTGATTGTGTCGATGATTGGTAACTGAAATTTAACG
Source organism: Eubasilissa splendida (assembly GCA_031772225.1). Classification (NCBI taxonomy): domain Eukaryota; kingdom Metazoa; phylum Arthropoda; class Insecta; order Trichoptera; family Phryganeidae; genus Eubasilissa; species Eubasilissa splendida. Next base: position 10,588,168 of record CM062859.1, read on the forward strand.
ATGATTGGTAACTAAGATTTAACTGTCGGAGGCTTACTTTCTAGTGTACTAGTCATTGCTCGAAGAATTACGTTAATTAGTTATCAATCATCGTTACAATCAGTCACAATAACAGTTAAAATATCGATTTTACTATCACTAGTCCATAGTAAACATTATTTTATGTTAAATAATCATGTGAAAATTAGCGTATTTCAATATTTTGCATCACTTATGTTTAGTTTTGTAATTATTGAATATTTATCTATCTTAAATCACAACCTAACTATTTTGAATGCGGTAGCACAAATATACATATAGCAACCCTTTTGCGTGAACTATATTAGTTATGTTTCTCTGGAGGAGGAAAATTTAAATTGTCTCGAGAGATGCAGAAATCTATCGCCAAAATATCAAGTCAGCCTCAGGAAGAGGCGTAGAACCGATTAGCCATTGATCGAGATCAGTAAATGGGCATTTTTAGTGGTTTGCTTAAAGGTGTACAACTGTTTACCCTCAGTAATAAGAACTAGACGTAATTTGAAAAATATACTGAATCACACCTGTAAAAATAGCCTTAAGTTCGAGAAAGAGAGAAAGAGAAAAAGAGAGAGAGAGAGACATAAGTTGGAAGATGTGGTGCTAGAGAAAAATGTAAAGAATAAACTGGATCAAAATAATTACAAATGAAGATGTGCAAGAAAAGAAGTCCATAATAGATGTAATGAAAATGTAAGAAAATAAGTCCATAATAGAAAATCCAGGAACCAATGGATAGGACTCGTTCTTAGACGTAATGCCTACTTCAGAAATGTAATAACGCGAAAGATTGAGATAATAAAACAAGAGGACAAAATTACATTAATTAAATGACGAGCAAGGCACACCTATGAACGAGCGTTGCACTGACAAGAACATGGATATTGCTCTTGCTACTTATCTGTCTTCACCGCTTTTCACGCACTGAGATTAGTATTTAGAATGAAATATTTAAAAATATGTTCAACTGTGAAGTTGTGATGTCGAACAAAGGAATCAAAAACTCTTTTTTATTAATGAAAAGTAAATTTGAATTAAAGGAAAATTAGTGAAAACAAAATATTATAATATTTTTTTTTTTTTAGATCTGTAAGTCTGATAGCAACAGTCAAATTAAGTATGTACAATATTTAATCTGACTGTAACTAGCTGGAAACGATATTGTACGTATTCTATAAATAACCGATTACGTTAAAAAAGGTTTCTCATTTGTTGCATTCCTGTATAAATTATTAAGAAATAAATAATATAGTTTACTGATGCAATACTACGGTGCAATGTTATTGTTATGAAATGGTTTAAATTTCTCATAGCCATTGTATCCCAAAGGTGTTCCAAAAGACTTTTTCATAATAATTTTTTTTTAATTAAATAATTGATTTCTTAAAAATTATGTATTCTAAATGTGATCCGTTATTTCGCTGGCACTCTTTTAAACTAGAGACAAAATTTCTGAAAACTGCACGGCACGTATTCTTCGTGATCACTGCCATTTTGTTTCTGATATTTTCTTTTATTTGGTCCAAAAAGTAAGTAATGTTACTGTATACATTTTATTTAAGGTAGCCCTATAGGAAAAAGCCCATCAAGTCGGGGCTACGTGGAGGCCAGTTTATGTTACCTCATCGGGATATCAATTTTCCAGGGAAAATTTCACGAACAACTGGTAAGGACCCGTTCCATAGCGACTGAATTTCAAAGGACGCGACTAGCGATCGGCATACCTCCCGCTCGTTGCGTTTGTGCAGCGGATAAACAAAAATGAAAAAGACTTTCGGGACACACTGTATTTCAATATATGTCAGTTCACCTCCGAGAAACGTGATACAGTCGCAGATACAAGATCTTCTGAGGTTTGCGCGTGATTTTTTAATTCTCAACTTGCAATGGTGAGAATATTAGCAATATTATTTTAGAATTAGTTCACTCTCTGCAGAACTTTAGTACAGATGTTTTAAGTCCCACTAAAAGTCAAGTAAAAAATCCACGTTGTTAACGCCTTTGATTTGTTGATAAAGTGATGCATCTAATAATATTATATTTAACTCTCTGTCTTCCGTTAGTCGTGTCGTATAATATTTTAGCAATATTTCAATTCCCTTACAAAAGTAATTTCATCGCATTTGAACCTTTACTTAGAAATCTGGCTGAAATTGGTCACAACGTCACAGTTCTCAGTCATTTTCAGATACAGAACCCTCCTAAAAACTATCACGAAATAAATGTCAAAGAATCGACTGAAACGCGCGAAGATTTCGAAGAATTTCCGCATCTTTACGATCTCGAAACGTTAAACGGTTTTTTTAATTTTTTAAATCTACTACATCTCTACAAAATTAGTGCTAAAAATTGTGAATCGTTCTTAAATCATCCATCCGTCAATCATTTGTATCACAGCCGAGAGAAATACGATCTCATTTTAACGGAACAATTCATCGGCGATTGTAATTTAGTGTTCGTTCACAGATTCAACTGCACCCATATTTCTGTGACATCTCGAGCCATGCTGCCCTGGCAATACAGAAGAATGAAAGCGATCAACAATCCGTCTTTTATTCCAGGGTCATTTTCCAGATTTTCAACTGAGATGAATTTTGTGCAGCGCTTGGAAAATACGATAACTGATTTGGCTCATGAACTTTTGCACAATACGATGGCGCAAATGGGCGAGCAAAAAGTTCTAATAAAGTTATTTGGTTCGAGCACCACTTCAATCAAGGACATTACTAGAAAAACAAGTCTCTTGTTGGTTAATACGTACTTTCCTTTGAATGGAGTTTTTCCTAGGAGCCCCAATGTGATTGAAGTTGGAGGAATTCACATCAAGGAATTTAAATTGCCCAAGGTAAGATTTATTGGAATCGTATGTATAATAATATATTATTGACAAAGCTATGTAAATGTATCAAAATATATCATTTTTATTTAGATTATTGATATTGGAAGGGTAAAAAGATATTCTGACTTTAATAAATATTTTTTTTAAATTCATGAAAGCAGTATTGTTGATAAATATAAAAATATTAATATTTTTCACGTATCCAATACCTACTAAAAAAGTGTCAAATTATCAAATAGTTAATCTAAATAAAAAATATAGAATAACCGCTGAATAATTTATTTTTATCTGTTTGGATCATACACCACAGAAACAGACGCGAAAATAGTGTAAAATTGTTACAGATTGAAGAATAGTAACCGATGGCTTTTGTTTATTAACTGTAAAATAACTTATGTTTTTTTTATTAATATTAATAATAAATAAATTAAAGTTAATGAAAAAATACAAATAAAATAATAAACGGAAATAATTAAAAACATTTAAATCAAAGTTATGGAGACCTTCATATAAAACTATATTTAAAAAAAAAAAAATTTTTAGGTCCAATATTAATGGTGTTGGTTCATAATTTAAAAAAATCTTTTTATTTTTCATATTTTTCTAAGTATTAATAAACATAATTAAGAGATAGATGTTCGGATTATTGAGGTATCCATTATTTTGATTTTTTCTACATACTTTATTTTACATAATGATAATTTAATTTTTCCTTATATTACATTTTCTTATTAACATTTTTCCTTAACACTACACTGATGCAGTCGTCCATAATAAATGTACTAAATATGTAATAAATGTATATATATATATATATATATATATATTGTATGTACCTACCTTCTGCTTAAATAAATATTTAATATAAAGTAGGTATTAAATGAATACTTTATGATAATAATAATATATTTTCAATAAACTTACTAACTTTCCATTCATATTTTTCCTTATATATATAAGATACCTAACACAAATTTTTTAAATTATTTTCCTTCACTTACATATAAGATACTTAACATATAAAACGTTTTTTGGTAATTGCTTATTGCATACCTTAAATTAAATTATTTTAGAAATTGAGATATTTTTTGCGTTGAGAATGATCCGATGCCAATAACCTCTTACACAACTGCTGCTAGAACACTTATTAAAGTTTACCAAATGTAACATTCATTAAGCCGCCACAATAATAACGAAATTATTTATGGTTACGCAACCTCGAGCACACGGCCCGCGTGTCCCGCATTCGTCCGTCAGTCTCCGGTTGATACCGAAACGGTTTGCGTCTCAGCTTAATAACGCGATAAAGTACGTGAGAAACACTATACAGATTATTATCATTGTAATGCAAACACGGACAGTGTGTTGATAGCGTCTAATGTGCAACAACGTAGTCAAAATGATAACGAGGACGGTTACTCTCTCAATCTTGTTCTGTGCCTGTGTAAACTCTTTGAAAATCTTGGCCGTGTTCCCGTATACGGGGAAAAGCCATCACTATGTTATCGATCCCTTGATAACCGCGTTGGCCGACAGAGGCCATGACGTCACGGTAATAAGCCATTTCCCGCCAAAACACCAGCAAAAGACACGAAGAGACATCGTCCTCGCCTCTCGAGCCGGCCATTCGGAAGACATCATCGATCTGAAAGATTTCGAATCGATTCCGAAATATCTCAGTCTGATACAAATAGCCGTGGAAAGCGAGTTTCTGTACCAAGTCGGAAAAGATATCTGCGAAGTGATGCTGACCAATGAAGAAGTTTTGAAGTTGGTTAAAAGTGGTCAAAAATTCGACGTCGCTCTGATTGAGCAGTTCAACTCTGATTGTCTAATGGGTATTGTTCATAAACTTGGCATTCCTTCAATAGGCCTCACGTCTGATATACTGATGCCGTGGCATTTTGAGAGATTGGGAGCCATCACAAATCCATCATATGTTCCATGTCACAATTTGGGTTATGGAACCGAACCCGGCTTCCTCGAATTGATGACTTCCTGGGCTGTTTGCTCTTGTATGAAGCTGGGCTATTACTACAGATCGACACTTCCGACTCAACAGATTATTGCAAAGCATCTGGGAGATGATATTCCGCACTTAGATGTCCTTACGAAAACAATCAGTATGGTGATGATGAATTCTTATTTTCCACTCCACGGAGCATTCCCGCAGTCACCGAATATTAAAGAAGTTGGAGGGCTATATTTAAAAAATAATAGCCAGCTTCCAAATGTAAGTTTTCAATACACAAAAAGCGTGAATATCTTTTTATCTTTGCCGTTCATTTATTTTTCTTATCTTGATTTGCTCTTTTTCTAATGGCGCCGAACTCTTTGTTATTCTCTTTGTCTTCCTTACACATAAATCAGATATTTATTTAACTTTGGTAGGTACTTTAATAGTATGATTAACGCTGATGTATATAATTCATAACATGACATTCCATGGTAAGTTAATCTAAAATTTATTATTTTAATTTGTATTACACAACACTAATACAATTATTATGAGTATTCATTTACAAACTAATGCACGAATTATTGAGAAAGTCTGTTAAATTGGCCACCTTTATTCTATCTAAATACTAAACAGATATGCTTGTGATTTAGTAGTTACGATACTTGCCTAGTGATCTAGTAGACGGGAGTTCGAACCTCGTTCCAGGAGGACATTAAGTTAGCCCTACTAGCCCAATTTTCGTAAAACAGTGGAATAAGTAGTTTCATTCGTTGAATCCCCCATCATCCCGTATCTGCGTGTCCACGAAGAGCGATACCCATCTAGAGCAGCTATTTATCAGCAGCAAGTAATTATAATTTTTTACCTACTAATTCTGTACCTTTTCTGGCAACTGTCTGCCGCTTTTTTGTTATCTCCTCACCACCGTCAACTGACTGTTTACAGAGTTATCTTTTGTTCTCGTTTTAATACGAATGATTCATTGTTTATACACGAACTTAAATTCAGTAATTTTTTTGGTTAGGTTAGGTTATTTTTTTTTTCATACATCTATTACAGAGATCGAATAAAATAATATTTATAATCTAAAGTGTCATTTTATATACCAATCAGTATCCAGAAAATAGTGGTGGATATATTACAAAAATACCTTTCATATACATATAGTTAAATTTTTTAATTCAACCCAAAAAAAATTACAAACACTAGAATACAATCAACTCCTTCGCTTGCAAAGCGAGATTTAATTAAATTTATTTTTTAATATTTTAAATTACAATTAATTTTGTTGAAGAAAACAAAAGTACATACTACCGTCCTTTCAAATTACTTTCAAGGATTTCACAGAATACAATCACGATCCATCACATTATATATAATGTCACTATAATGTCACAGGTCACAATATTATAATACAACGAGCAGAGCATCGCATTGAACTAAATTTTGTCTATATTCCTATTAGACGATTAACCCGTGCCATGCACAATTTCAGAGTTTAAACACGTTATATCAATTAAATATCTCTTGTATATCTGTATTTGTCCTGATGTTCCTTGCTGTGTGCGGTATTTGGTCGATGCAATAATACTTGTATTTACATGTAACAAATAATATTTGATCTTAAACCTCTATACAATTCCGTACAAGTCAATATTGTATATTATGAGTTCAACGGTTCGGAGGCGAGATACCTTTATCTCTTTCACGCGCGTCATCTTGCCAACCTTATGCGCGTCTCGCATTCGTTCCATAGATACATCACAATATCAAATTTAAATATAGATCTACACATTTCTTAGGATTTTGTGCTCAAATGTAAATATATAATATTTTTATTGTGCATGCAATCGTCGTGTGCATTCGTCGTGCATTCTGCAACCTTATATTTTAAAATTCGAACTTCATCCGACATTGAGCACGCAACTTTTTTGAGCTGTTTGGTTCCAGTGTAGATTTTGTATTAGTTTAATATCTTATCCATCTAGTCTACAGACCACCAAATAAATGTGCATGAATTAACGCAAATTATTTTGTCCCAAAATGTTCATTTTGGTGGTTCTGACATGATCACTTTGGTGCCATTCACGTAATCAAAGAGCTCCGCAACTTATTTTTAAAATATGACTCGATTGGAACGAAAATTTAAACGCTGTCAATATAATATGCATTAATGTAGAAAATACGCCTGCACTGAGTCTATTCGAATTTATGTTTCGTTGGATGAATATGTATAGAATGCCTCTCGTCCCGCAAATAATGTTCCAAACCCCTCTTTTATATATACACTTCATATAATGTCTATTCATTTGCTAGTCTGTGATCAAGAAATTATTGTATACATATTAAGTCCACAGCCGTATAAATTTGACAGTCTCGAAGAAGCATTATTTTGTCAGTTTCAATTGATAACGTAGCTTGAGAACCACCCGTTAATTACATTTTACTAATCTTATTACATAAGAGATAAATTCATGTACTTACGTAATAATTAAATATCATATTTTAAAAATTAATGGTATTAAGTAACATTATCTTAAGTCTTACGTATTATACTTTAAGCATACTTGTAATTTTATATCAGTTTTATGGCCATAAATAATTTTATAATAATTATGATTTTTTTCTCATTTAATCTTTAATATGCATATACATACAACAAATTATAAAATGCAGAAATCTTTTTAGCGATTTTTTTTCACAATGCTTATTCACAAAAAAAAACGTATTGGTATCTTGTCTTACAGGGCACCGGGTCCGCTGGACCCCCTTGCCCCTTCATCGTGTTTTTTGCCACAATGGCCTGAATAAAAAACGTATTGTTGTTTTTGTTTATACATACTGACTCAGTGTGGTCCAAATGATTATCGAAGCGTACAACATACTACGTAATATGCTTTGATAATCATACAAATAACTATTCTCGTGAAGTCAACTGACCTTGAAACAGTAATATAATGCAACGAAAAGATATATTATGTATACTTACATCATTTGTTTTTGTTTGTACTTCATTATCTTACATAACTATTTATTACACTTAATTCATTATATACTGATTTTATTTTATAAACATGTTATTACTTTCACTTTAAATAAATATGACGCTCATTTATGACTAATCTCAAATATCGCTTCGTCAATTATTTCGTTTTCAGTTTTAATAGTATTGGAACCGTTTAAATTTTTTTTTAATTTAAATCAAAGGTATACCAACTCAAATATATTTTTGATTGTTTGGATAATAAGTCATACAAGTAATAAATGTAAATAAGAGCAAATAGCGTTCTACTGTGCATCGGAAACAAACTTAAAATCAAAACATACCATGACGCCTTTTGAAGAAAATCTTTCAAACAATATGTACTACGATATTATTGCGATTTTAAACAATGTGAAGACTAATTTGTTCATAAATAAAATTATTGAATAACACATTCAACAATTCTAAAGTCTGACCTTCAACCGGCGTTACTGATGCACCTCAGTTCGCTTCTTCTACCTCGGTCACATTGTGTGATCATCTATTATAACTTCAGTTCCAGGAGTTCAATTTTAAAAATTAAATAGATTTGTATAAATAATTAGGCAAAATACTTTGTTTAAACCACAATTTTTTGATAATTCAACATGTTTCGACACCAATGGTGTCTTCTTCAGGAAACAATGTATACTTAAATTAAAAATACAACCATAGATAAAAACAAAACTTTAAAGTGGTGAATAAGTAAGAACTAATATGAAAATAAATTTAATAGGTGACTATGTGCAAAAAGAATTTGGTTATTTATTTCTAAAATTTCAAATTTATCTAACTGTAAACCCCTAGTATTTGTATGTATAATTTCTAAACTCTTGTTAATATCAAAAGAATGGTTTGTTTCCAAAAGGCGATTAGAAAATTCTGAATAGTTGATATTAACAAGGGTTTAGAAATTATACATACAAATATTAGAGGTTTACAGTTATAGTATAAATAACCAAATCCTCTTTGCAAATAGTCACCTTTTAAATTTGTTTTCATATTAGTTCTTACTTATAATTTGTATCTATGCTTGTATGTTTAATTTTAGTGTATATTGTTTCCTGAAGAAGATACCATAGGTATTGAAACATGTTGAATTATCAATAAATAGTGGTTTAAACAAAATATTTTGTATAATTATTTATATAAAATGAGGCCACAAAGTAATTTTGCAAATATTGAAGAAGTAAAAAGTTTTGATTTTCTTTCGTCTTTTATCATCTATTTGTTACTTAAAATTTTAAATCTTAACCCTTCCATAGTCATGCAGTAACACAGGTCTACCACTCGGTATAGATCGGTATTTTCCGCCGCAGCTGGCGCCCGCATCATCAGATTGCGTATGATGAATGTTCCGTTATATTATCATCCATAATAATATTACTTTTCCCCGTCTATTTCTATGACTTTCTAGACGTCTAGGACGCTGTGTCATTATAGCTGTATATTGCGTGATTAAACGACCATGTCAAAAACGAACGTATTTATATTATCTCTAGGTTAAGGTTATTTCAATATTTTCTCTTTTATATATTCATTAACAGTACGAAAATATATATCCGCGAAATCGTATTTTGGCTGGCAAATATATTAAGCATCTATCATACTGTCTCATCTCATCCGTGTACGTTTCATTGTCATATCGTATCAAAATCTATGGTCACAATTTCTTATCTATGATAGAACTGTCAAATATGACATAATAAATACGCAAAGCACCGTTTGTACAATTTCAGGGACAGTTTTTCGTTACTATTAAAATGATCGATTTGATGACAACCTGAAGTATAAAATCATGTTTTTATTTTTATTAAATACATGAACCTTTCAAATATATAGCAAACTTGTCATAGATAATAAGCTCCTCCTATACAAGGCTGTTCTACGGCCTATACTCCTATACGCAGCCCCCATCTGGGGCCACGCGGCTCCCACAAACATGAAAAAACTGCAAACCTTCCAGAGTAAGTGCATCCGGCTAGCGTTGGATGCACCCGAATGGATGAGGCTTACACAACTACATCAAGAGTCGGGCATTCTCCCCGTAAAAGAGAACATCACACGAATCTCCAAACGTTGTTACGATGGACTCGAGAAGCACCCAAATCCGAAATAACGAATTCGTTAGCAAAACACGACTTGAACGCACCGTCGCGATATAAACGTCCAAAATCCGTTTTCCTAGAGGAATAATTCACTGCGCCAGCTAGTAGTTTCCTGCAACCTGATTATTAATGCAGCTTGTTATTCTACTTTTGTTTTAATTCTAATAATAAAATTTATCAAGCCTCAAAGGCATACTACCGATGGTAGGGCAAGGGGTTCGTCGGACCCGGTACCCTGTAAGACATGAAAACAATGATAATGACTATATTATATATGGCCATGCGTTTAAAGGTCTCCTATTATCTGCAAGAGTTAGGATTTAGAAAGCAATGAAATCATTCCACATAATCAAATACATAACACAACACTACTAGTTCCATACAACATCTGTTTTTGAAACGGTATTGCAAGCCAAGTACCTAGAAACGACACACCCTGGTTTCGACACGGTACTGCAACCCTGTACTTAATCACAATACCAATAGTCACACATCACATCGACCCTGATGGGATCCTAAACGTCGGCCGGAAAGGTCAGATATACACGGCAGATTAGCCAAGAACATTTTCAGCAGGGTGCGCTAATCTCTAAACGGCCATATAATCTCTCAAGGTACCTACCAGTTGGACGTTAATAATATGCTTCGGGGCTACTCGGTCTCACTTTTTTCTCAGCCAACTTCTCGAATACACCTCTAATCTACTAGACTGTATTATTACTTTTACTTGTGTTATGTAAATTGTGCAACCAACTTCTTATTTATCTACCTGTTTCAAACACACACATTCACGCTCCGCTCTGAACAAAAGAACAAGCGAGCGCGAGTATAAAATAAAATGGGGGCACTGTGCTCCCGCCCCATAAAACCTTCTATAAATCCATTTAATTGCAATATCCACGTTAAAATAAAATTACAAAGAAATTTACCCAGATCCTTTTATCAAAAATGTAGGCTTACAAGGTTGAATTTCACAATTATTTCAATTTTCGTATTAACTGTACTCTTTTAATTTTAACAAACGAACTGACGTCCTTTCTAGGTTAGATTACGTGTTTTGTAGATGGTTTCCTTGATTAAGCCTAGGCCGACGATTCGGCATGGTGCCATTGTCAAGGCACAACTGTGGGAGATATACATTTCCTGCGAAAAATTAACGTTGTACCGTAAACGTCGTTCCATATACTAGCTTTTCTAGGTTAGGTCGCGTTTTTTGTAGATGTATATATATAACTTAACGTAATCCACGTATGTACTTAATCACACACGTTAACACATCATTGTTATACGAATCATATCAATTCCTTAGCGCCCCATAAAGATTCTATATTAGTGTTTAAATACATTTGACCAGTTTTTAGCATTTTTCTCAAAATGTTACTTTATTATTTAGTATACATATTTTTGTTCTAACATAGGTGAATAAATTATAACATAATAAACATAATACACAATGAATACTCGTAGTTTATTTTGTGGGATGGAGTAGACTTCACCAGTGATATATAAAGCGTTGTCCTGGCTACTTTGCTAGACTGAAGTCTGTGTTAAAGTAGCCAGTTTTTTTTTCGTGCTGTTGTGGTGTTATTTAAACCAACGATAGAAATTAAAAAAATATGTATAAAAAAATAAAAAATATGTAGTGTGAGTGTTGTAGGACTAGTAAATTATTAGTGTAGATATTGTATAAATTATGTTAGAATGTTGGATAGCCATGCTTCTGATTCATCTCTACCTGATTGGATCATATATTGGGTCCATATTTGTGTAATCTTATTGGAATTAAACGATTTCCAGTTGGTACTGAGTGTGTTGTATAGTTTCGGAGCTAAGAACATGTAGAATCTTTGATAAAATGTCTTTGTTGCTCTCGGAGCTGGTGTGTAGATGTTCGTTGTTTATCTTGTGTTGTGTCCATGATTTTAATTTTTGTAGAAAGTTATTGATTCTGCACCCTTCATGTGGTCCAGTTTTCGTAGGTTACTTTGCTCTGTTATCTGGTGACCTACTGAACTTTTCCGATCATATCATTCCCGCTGGTCGATAACTGTATGAAACATCTTCACATTACCTTTGACATTTTCTTAAAGCGAATATTTTGAACTTTGAAAAGCTTCTCGGTATCGCAAAGGCTCACTTATAGAATGATTTAAGATGTACGGACGTCTTCTATCCAGAAACTGTAACCATATTATGTTTGTACCAGAATTTGATTTATATTCCCGCGGTTCGCTGCTGATATAGTACCTGTTAAATCTATTCATAATAACTAATAAATAAAAATCGTTACATATCTCATACCATTTTTTTTATCATCTTTATGCAATGTGTTTTTTTGGTTCGAAAAAAGGATTCAAGTGTTAAAAAAATAAAATTAAAATATTATTCTCCCTAGATGGGATCCGAACTCTGGTCTCCCGTGTGACCAATGAAGATGCAAGCACCTTATTTGTTTTATTTTGAATAAATAGAGATACTGACTACAATGTCTCATCAATATTTTTATTATTTTCAAACAAAGCTAAACGCTTCTGCTATGAAAATACCCTCCTATGTACTAACATGCTCTCCAAATTTAAATTATTTGTGAAGGAAAAGAAAGGTTTTGAATAAATAAAATAATTAATTAATTAATTAAATGTATCAATTAGAAAGATATTAAAATAAAAATAAATTATCAAAAAAATATGTTTGACTCTATACTCGGACTTAATCCAGGAACCCTTTCTATTCCGGGAAGTGCGCTGACCGATTATACTACGGCACTATAGTAAGATAAGAACAATTTTTCGAGCTTATATACTGCACTGTCATTCTATTATTTGAAAGCTATATACTTTATATGGACGGTATCTCAAACACTTTTGAGTAAAATCCGATAGAAGATACCAGAATTATTTAATTAATTCATTTTTATTAAATTATGAAAACATTAATACAAGTTATACATTTTTAAGGAGAACACATTATTATTGTGAAGTTGTAGTTTTTCAGAACATAATTCTGTGATATTTTTAATACAAATTAAATATTATTTTTATTTGTTTACATTGTTTTATTAACCACTTATTGAGTTTAAATACATCTACTGGTTTCGAAAAATACTATTTTCTTCTTCAGGATGTCAATACTAATCAAAATATGTTGTTTTTTTACCAGAATCTATTTAAAAAAAATAATAATTATTTAAAAAATAAATGTATCCTAATTCAAATTGTTAACTAACATTTCGAATCAAATATCTAAACACCTATCACGAAACAATCGACCGGCATTTTATACAAATAATAATATAGGAAAATTACTCATAAATTCTAAAGACAAAGATGATAAATTTAACAATTCTGTTGTCTATAAACTTAGTTGCAAGGATTGTGCTGCATTTTATATTGATAAAACGGGTAGAAATTTTAATATAAGAGTAAAGGAGCATTTGAGATGTTTGAACAATAGTGTGTTTTCAGAATTTTCTAATCATTTGATAAAAAATGGTCATGGTTTTGATAAAAAAATTGAGATTCTCAATTTTGCATGTAAACGGTATTGGTTACAAATTAAATAATTTGGAATCGTTGGAGATAAATAAAGTGTGTAAAACGAATTAAAAAATTATAAACAACCGATTAAATTTAATTACGAGTTCCACTCTAAAATTTTTTTTAAAAATTATTAGAGTAAATTTGTATTAAGTAACAAATGTGAGTTAGGTACTACATTTATTTTTTAAATAATTATTGTTTTTTAAAAATAGATTCTGGTTAAGAAACAACATATTTTGATTAGTATTGACATCCTGAAGAAGAGAATGGTATTTTTCGAAACCGGTAGATGTATTTAAACTCAATAAGTGGTTAATAAAATAAATTTAACAAATAAAAATAATGAATGTTAACCACAAAGTTAATTTTGCTAATTTCAAAAGTACAAATTAAATATATAAATTAGAAAGATATATAATTAAAATCAATTTATAGAAAAAAAAATTAAATGTACGTTATTCTGCAAAAAATACAACTTCACAATAATAATGTGTTCTTAAAAATAATTAATATAATATACAACTTATTTCTAGGATCTGCAGCAATATATAGACGAATCACGAGACGGAGTCATATACTTCAGTTTTGGCTCCATGATCAAGGCCTCAACTTTCTCCGAACAGAAGCTGAAAGCATTCCAGGATGCCTTTGCACAACTACCTCAAAGAATTCTCTGGAAGTGGGAGAACGATACAATGCCCGGCAAACCAAACAATGTTATGATCCGCAAGTGGTTACCTCAGTTCGATATTTTGAGTAAGTTAACATTTTACAATTGATTGGTTTCAAAGTCAAATATTATTATTATTATATATTACTTTTTGTTGTTTTATAAATAAATAATTGTATAATCACATCAGATCTATGAGAAATTTATTTGAAAAACTCTATACGAAATTTGGCCGAATGCTATTCATTATTCTTTGATCATTTTTAAATAAAATTAATTTCCTTATGTCGGTCCGTCCGTCCATGTCACATAAATACAACACATTATATACTGACAGCTGTCCGTGTCGCATAACAACATGAAACAAACAGCTGTCTTTTCAATCACCTGAAAGAGGGCTTCATACATATATTTGTCTATGGTATTACGGTTAATTGTTTAAACAAAGTAAGGAAATGTACTTTAACATGCTCCAATATAAAGTTGTGAAAATATTAAACTTTAATATCTTCAAAATTTCAAAACTACTTTGTGGCCTCATTTTATATTAATAATTAGACAAAACAATTTGTTTAAAGAACTATTTATTGATTATTCTACATGCTTCGATACCTATGGAATCTTCTTCAGGAAACAATGTATACTGAAACTAAAAAATACAGGCATAGATAAAAACAAAACAAAAGGAAACTAGGAGCAAAGCAAAGATAATTTTCAGTGCCAAAAATTTAATACCAAATTCGTTAAACGAACTTTCTTATTTTGTGCTCCGCGAATATTTAACTAATTGCCACTACACCTTAAGGGGTCTAAAGTGATTAACGACTTCAAACCAAAAATAACAAAGTGGTTACTTGATGTGGGTAGAAAGCAAAATGAATCTAATTTGTTATTTGTGCTAACCTAACTACCTATACATTTTTGTCTCCAACTATTGTATATTACAGACAATAATATTTTTATAACTTTTTTTCAATAATATTTTATAGCTTCACATTATACTTTTTACACATAACTTGTTATAACTTGCTTACCTCTAAACAATTACAACTTTTAAAAACTGTATAGGTAATTGCTTTAGAAGAGACCACGTCTAGTAAAGTAATTACCTTTATTTTTTCATATGCCCTATTTATGCTACAAAAAAAGAAATAAATTTCGTGTAAAAGTAATTAATAATACATTTTACTGATCTCTCAAAACAAATATTATTTCGCTGAATGGTAATAAATCCAACGAACTCCGTAAGTACTGCAATTGAATGCTAACTAAACAAAATAATCTGTTGTCATACGTTTGTAGATTGCATGATGAGAAGAATGACCGGAATGAATATTTTTCAGGTGATATAAATGGAACTCAAAAAAATTAATATTTATCTCGTTAAAGTCTGAAGGAATTCTCTCTTCCGCGTCGGCTCCTCGTGACTGAGGATCGAGATTTTCATGAACTCTGTCCTTTTGGTTATATGAATAGGTACTCCTTCTTCAAAGCTCTTTCCTTTTTTAAAATAATAAATAGAACAATGCAGAAAATATCTTGTTAATTTTTGTAACATATTAATAATTAATTTACTTACTATTTTGTATTACATATAGTATAACAAATTAATTCGTAAAACCTAATTTTAAAGCATTTCTCGTAATCGCGGACATACAACACTTGTTTTTTTATTATTCTTGTTCAACTTACTTGAGACGCGTTTCGCTTTGCAAGGGCACTATCAATCTAACAATTTAACTCAACAAGTTTTATTTATAACTACATATAATGGGAGACAGCTATACAATTGTATTTACATGAGGTAAAAAGAGAATACGTTATTCATTGAAATTTTGAGGATTTCCAATGCTTCAAATTATTCGAAGTAATTAAATTGTTAGATTGATAATGACCTTGCAGGGCGAAACGCATCTCAAGTAAATTAAATGAGTAGAATCAAAAAACAAATGTTTTATTTTCACAAATGTGATTATTGAGTTCTACAAACTTACCTCGAAAACTGTAAATATTTCTCGTGATGTTTTCTAATAAACTTCGTTTTATATTATATTCTGTATTAAAATAGCGCCTGCCAATAATTTATTTATTTCCATTAACGCCCTTGTGGACTTTTACATAAGAATAAAAATATATTTAATTAAATATATCAGTACATTTTTAGTGTAATATTTCAATATAAAATAAAAAAACTAAGTATAATTACAATTACAAATATTTATTCAATTCAGGTATGCTCCCTGCAACGAAAAATGTCAACGAAATTCAACCTGTTACCAAAGCGATGCATCTGTAGTCATGTGACACATTACAATTCATCTGCTCAGCCAATCCTACGGTGGTTTAAAGTGGATCTTCATGAATAAGTTGGTTCAAGAAGTCCTCGTCGAATTCCAGTGGTCGTCCGGAACGCTCCATGTCTTTCAGGTCGAAATTATCGTCTTTGAAACGCGAAAACCACCAACGAACTGCCGTTTAATTCATAGCATCTTCACCGTATACTGCGCAAATATCGCAATATAACAGCTTTGGCGAGTTTGTTCCCTTGATTGAACGCAAACAGAAGGAGGTGTAGAAAGTGTTCACTCTTGTCTACTTGACATTCTATTTTGAAGGCCTATAATTAAATTAAATAATTAATATAACGTAAAAGTAAACACAATATCTTGTAGAGCAAAAAATTTTCTTTCGAATTAAGTATAACCTTTACAAATTTGTTTTACTTTTGCCGCGCATTTTTAAATTTGTAAAGAACGGACACTACTTATGTATCCAATCCGGGTAACATGCATTAACCGATTATGCTATATCACCTCAGTCCATTGACGACATTGACGAAGAGATCCAGGTTCGAATTCCGGTAGCAACAATAATATTTTTAAATATATTAATTAGAAAGATATACATATAAAATCAATTTTATCGAAAAATATTGTTGTTACGCCACCGGGATACGTACCTGGATTTCTTTATTATTATTATCTAATTATTATATACATTATTCAATATTTTTAGCGACAAATTTTCGAACCTATATATTACTTTTTTGATATTAATACATTTAATCGTTCCATTATTTGAAAGAGCCATCTTACCTTATTTGTACAGAATCTCAAATACCATTGAGTAATCTGATAGCATACGCCAGAACTATCAATTTATTTTTATTATATTTTGGACACATTGATACAACTTTATTATTAGAAGAACACATTCTTATTGTGAAGTTGTAATTATTCAGGTTGTGGCGCAACAATAATATTTTTCGATAAAATTGACTTTATATGTTTATCTTTCTAATTAATACATTTAAGTGCAACTTCACAATAATAATGTGTTCTCCCTAATACTTTTGTTAACACTTAATATTTTTATATAATAAAAATACATTTGAAGCCAAATAGAAATATTGATAAGACAAACTCTACCAACTGCAATCATAATATTGGCTCTCGTTATGATTTATCAAGAAACAAGAATCTCTCAATTCCATTAAAAAAAAATTACAAAGATACGAGAATTAAAAAAATAATATTATTTCGATCACAAATCACAACCTACTATTTAATATCCATGGTTGTATATGTATACTCTCATTTAAATGGAGTCTTATCAATTGGGCTACGTATTTAATTTGTTATTAAATTCATATTCCACCGGTTGCTATCCAGATATAATTTTTTTAAGCTTATCTACATGCTTCTTGAGTTTTATTTTACACGTATTTTGCCTCTTCAATTAAAATTAAATAATAAAAACACAATAGGTAGCACTGATTTAACGAATAAATTTAAAATTTTGTTAAAAGTACCTACCGCTTTTTTACAGATCACAAGAATGTTAAGGTTTTTATATCCCACTCCGGAATGCTGAGTACCACTGAGGCTGTGCATTATGGCGTGCCTCTTATCTGCATACCCATGTTCGGAGATCAGTTTGTTAACGCTGCAGCAGCAGACGAGAGCGGACTCGGTACCGTACTGCACTTCAGAGACATCACGAAGGAAACGGTGCTGACTGCTCTAAGAAAGGTTCTTGATACAAAGTAAGTGTGATACAAATATATTTATATATCTTATCGTCTTTCTTTGCACGTACATGGTTCAGTAAGTCCTGAAGAAGTCGCGGAACTATTTGCGTGATACTGCCTACGGTATTAGAACACCGTCAGTCACATCATGATCGCCGAGTTACAATAGTTAAGACTTGCTAAATTAGTTACGTACTCTAATAATTTTACGATACTGTTTATAAATAAAATAGATATTCCATAATTTGATTTAATATATCATTTTTAAAATTTTCCAACGTCTTAACTATGTTTTATTTAATAAAATAATTGTCTTATTTGATAAAATAAGAGAATGTGGATATTTAATTATCAGTACCTACGTAAATACCAATGAAACGTAATCACGTGATTTTCACATCATAATAAATAAGTTTTACAGTTAATATGAATTTTAGACAACAATCTACATGTCTTTAAAATCGTTCATTTTTCAATTTTTTTTTAAATTTTGTTAAATAAATAATAGACATTCATATTAATTTCAACTCATTTGAGTATCTATAAAATTCAAAACATGCTTGAATGCGTGGTTGTAGTTTCATTTTTATTTAAAGATTATCCTCATTGAACACATGTTGCGTTAATATTCTTACAATTTTCCATTGAAAAATGATGTTAAATAAAATATATTTTGTTCTCTACCAGTGCAAATAGCTTAGTCTTAATAATTTATTATGCAATCGATGCTTTCAGAATGCAAGCATCAGCCAAGAGACTGTCTGCAGTGTGGAGAGATAGACCTCTTCCTCCTCTGGAAACGGCGGTGTACTGGGTGGAACATGTGGCCCGCCATGGTGGAGAACATCTGAGACCAGCATCAGCTGATCTGCCCCTCTATCGCTACCTCCTCTTGGATGTTATCTCATTCCTATTCCTGATCTCATTCATCATATCATTTATCTTTTACAACCTCCTTGTTTACTTATTAAGCGTCATTTGTGGTTCAAAGAAAAAATCTAAGAATGATTAATTAGTTCCTGTCTAAATGGTTAAAGTAGATAATATTAAATTTATTTTGAAATCACTTAATCGCATTTATATACCTACATTACATAATGCAAACATATTTTTAGTCTTTTTTATATAAAAATATTTAAAAAGCATAAATAGGTACCAAAATAATGATAAATTTATTTTAATATATGAATCTCACTTCGCAATTCATGTAAGTTAATCAATACTGAAATTGCGCACATATAGAATAGAAAATTGTACGTTAATTCTTTCAATTCAAAATAATAGACAAGGAACAGCACTGAAACGTACTCAACATCTTCTGTCGTGTACATTTATATATTATTTTAAATGGTAATATATATGTGTAGATTGGGCGTAGATCTATTTATTATTTTCTAAAAAAATGATGATTTCCGATGACTTTTTATTTGAGGAGTGTGCTCCAGTCAGTGACTGAAAAAAATTACGTACTTTAAGTTTTTAAAGACAAGATAAACTTTTTGTTACACAAAATATTTCAATATTAAAAGACAGAAATTATGTTCAATATCATAATACCGTACGAACAACGGAGCTCCATTGAAGGTCGGAGGAAGTTGGTCTGAAGAGCGAGCATTTCGAAAACTAGGTTAACTTCTGACCCAGTAGTTTTCAATCGAAATGGGCGAAATACCCATCCATCACGTCCCCTTCTCTCACAGCAGAACACAGATCGCAAAAAGTTTTCTGCATTCTATTCTATAAATTCTGAAATCATATTTAATCGTAATATTAAATACTACCACACATACAGTGTTTACTTTCGATACAATCGGACGGTATATTTATTTATTATTTATTATTTGCCAAACTGCATTACAGTTTTAAAGGATGCAAGATTGAACCTATCGAATATTTCCTACCGCTCCGAATAATGGTATATTGAATATTTACTGTATTATTTAATTGGACTCAACGAATCAACGCCGACGATTTGCACCCGAAATAAAACGGTTTTCAGAATTTTTTATTTTTTGGTGGTTGTATGTAAGAAAATAATAAGTTTAAATTTAAAACTAACGTCAAAATAATAATTCTATCCTTTTCTTAACTTCTTTTTAATGTGCTGCCATCTATTGAATATTTTCAACCGTGTTTCTATATTTTTGATATGTGATTTTAGTTTCGACATTCGAACTAATAACACTTGTATTTTCTTTGAACCGATAAATACTGTTTTTTAAATATTTGCTTGAATTATTAAGATCAATTTAACATTTATTTATTTAGACATATTTAACATATATAACAGCTGTAAAAAAAACCGTTTGTAACATATATTTTATAAACATTTTAAATGCTTTGCCCAACTAATTAGGCATGATCAGAGCAAATTGGCAAACAAATACATTTCACATAACAAAAACTTATTAATAAGAACGAATATATAAGTAGACGTGAAAATATTTAAAAATATATGAGAGAAAAGAAAAAAAAATATCAATGTGCAATACAATATGTAATGTAAGCACATATAAGGTAAATGAAAATATGCAAAACCAAAACACACAAAAGTAGTTATAAGAATTATTTAATTATTTAAAAATGTATACTCTCTTAATTACGACAACCAACTTGAAACATCCCTTTTATAAGCCTTAATGTCAGTTAAAGTTCTAATTTTATTTCAAATCTGATTGTACATTCTGGGAGCTTGAAAGGTGAACAATCTTTGATCAAAAGTAGTTTTCATTCTTGGAACCATTTTAAGCTTATTTGCTCTTGCGGGATAATATCTTTCAGTCCTCACAGATGGAGCGCTCACTTTCATATGAAAGCTAGTTAGTATATTCAGCACATATTACTGTCTTACATTTAAAACCTGAAATTCCGTAAAAAGTGGCTCTGAAGGATAATAAGTTTCCGAGATAAGTTTGTAGAGCTCCATAATCACACGTATGATGTACTTGTTTTTTAAATTTATAATACCCCTTACAAGCGGCGTCTCATCTCAAGTAAATTAAACGAGTAGAATCAAAAAATAAGTGTTTTATTTTCACATATGTGATAAAGATTGGTATTCAAATATCGGTTATCGGATTTTAAGGTCAGGGTTTAATTTTGGCACCCCTAAATAAACGCTTATAAATTAATATTATTATTAATCCCAAAAGTTTCGAGACCGTATGTACTTATCCCAAGATTCATAAATACTGTCGGGATCCTGGAATTGATTTCTCTGGACTGGCATAAATGGCAACATAAAAATTTCCAACCGAGTTGCTTGAACATTTTGTCTAGTGTTGTGTCTTCAAAGTTAAGGTTATAGAACTTCAAACATTGTTTAAAATTACGGACGCAGCAGGTGAAAAAAATAAATTATTATGAAGTCTTCTTCTTCTTCTTCAGTGTGCTATGCTGAGGATCGTGATTTCCCTGACATGCGCAGTTGTAGCTCTATACCAAACCAAATCTATAAAACTCTTTTAACTTTCAGAGTTACGTTAAAATGGTAAACTGTTATTACGTACGTTATAAGTTGTAAGCCTGTTGCATGCATGCTCTGTGCAAAATTTGTATAATTTCACTTTTTTTACGTTATATTAACATAAATATGAAAGTATTTCATATTAATGAATATATGATAATATTATTACTTGGAAATGAAAATATTTTGAAATCGTCACTGACGTTGAGTATTACAATTCTGAACACGATTTTTGATGACCTGATTTCTTCCGCGAATTTTATATTTCAATCAAAATAATCTGTGTATTGAATCTTTAAATAATTAATCGACGATATCAAAAGTTGTTTTTTTTTTGTTTACTTTTACTTTTGTATTGCAACAGCAAAAGTACAAACGTTATTTCTAATTCAATTGGTTTTAAATAATAAAACTTAAATGGTTATAAATAAACTTATTTTTATATTCGTTATTAAAATGTGTAACCGCAAAACTAATGCTACTAATACTTTAGAAAAATGCTATTTTTACGTTTTCCAATCTAATTTTACCTTACGTCGGTCTTATCTAATATTGACCTACACCACATTATCTTATCTACATAAAGGGCCTCCTTACACTATCACACTTGAAGGCGTTTTATTTACCAATAATATTGGCGGGGCTGAAACTCACAGGCGGCTCAATATTATTGTTCAATATTTTAGTATTGACTCTGCTTTGGTGAATATAGTGCCGAGAAGGAAACCCTTGACCATGTCTTTTTTGCCTGTCCATTGCGGATCGCAGGTTTTTTTTACAATAATCTTGTCAATGGTAATTTTCAACTCCCGGTTAACTTGTGTCATCTTCTTTCCCTCAACTCGCCACATTTAAGCTATATAATAGCAAATTTCTTGAATGTCAATAGTATTAACTTGTAACGCAATATTCCCTATTCTATAATATTGTTGTACTGCTTTCTATGAAATAATGTTTAAACTTTTTTAATGGCACAAATCACTCTTGAAGGGTGGATTGCCTATTTGAAAGAAGAAGAAGAAGAAGACTCTGCTTTGAGGGGAGGATATTTTCTAACTGCGTAGTTCTGTACTCTGCCATAGTGGCAAACACCTTGTCAGCCGCCGGTGATGCAGAATTCGCTGGTATACTGGTTGCATTATGTGCAGATTTCAAGAATATTGATGACTCGTCAATAAATTTTATAGCAAATCAATTTTTATTAAACGTCCCATTTATTGACAATATTTATCCTCACACGGTCAATATTATTGATCAATAATATTGATAGTATACGGGGGGCCTTAAGGCGTGTCTTATAAATAATAAGTATATTAATTAATTACAAATAACACATTTGTATTGTCACGTTGCATTTTCAGAACATAGTGGTATCTTAATACAATTTAAATTAATCAACTAGGAAGATATACAGAATAATATTTAATTAACGAAAAATATTTAGCTGCTGCCGGGATTCAAATTTAATAAAATTGATTTATTAATTTAATTCTGCCGTCTCCTATCGGGTTTAACTAAAAGGTATTTGAAATTCACCGTAATGTAAAATTGATTGCTTTTAAAAATGGAATAGTAGACGTATCAATTGGAAATATTACAGAATATAAGTTCAAAATTTATCAAAAGTATATTCGATTGCTATGGTGAAAATGGAGAATGCGATTCCCTGGAAATGAAAAGGTTCAGGTTCAAATCCCGGAAGCATCTAAATATTTTTTCTGTAATACTTTCTAGTTGATACATTTAATTTGTATTAATTCATTGACTAATGTTTTGCAGTAACGTATATATTTTGTAAATATGAATTAAATATATTAATTAGATAGATATACATATACAATCAATTTTATCGAAAAATATTGTTGTTGCGCCACCGGGATTCGAACCTGGATCTCTTTCCTAACCGGGAAAGGTGCATTATTCAACTATGCTACAGCGACAATATTTTTAGCGACACATTTTCGAACCTATATGTTACCTTTTTGATATTAATACATTTAATCGTTCCATCATTTGAAAGAGCCATCTACCTTATTTTTACAGAAATATTTAAAATATCACAAACCTATGTTCTGAATAATTACAACTTCACAATAAGAATGTGTTCTAACATATATTTTGTACATATCTTCGTAATAATGTTTTTAAATAACATACGGAAGACATTATTATTTTTCCTTATACAAGAGAACAAAGAAATATATCTAAACTTTCTATGAATACATTTCAATTTCTGGCCAAATCTGTAACATTGATCAGTGATCAGATAATAGACTAAAGCAGTGTCGTCCGCATTTCGTTTGAACGGCTCTGAGGCAAATTAAAATCCTAATATGTAGACAGTTTCAGAGGGAAAGAGTTAAAAACGTACAGCATTTTAAATATCTATGAGTTGTGACTCTTGAAAGAGTCCTCACTTACAAAAGCCGTATAGAAAATATCTGTAATAACAAAAAAATCGTATAGAGAATATCTGTAATAACATAAAAATCGTATAGAGAATATCTGTATTAACATAAAAACCGTATAGAGAATATCTGTAATAACATAAAAACCGTATAGAGAATATCTGTATTAACATAAAAACCGTATAGAGAATATCTGTAATAACATAAAAACCGTATAGAGAATATCTGTAATAACATAAAAACCAGAATTATAATCGTCAACACGCTGTCAAAGACTATACAGGGCTGCGGTACGACGCGTCGTGACGCCAAGACACCATTTAAGCAGGTCTACACTATAGCTGAATAATGCGCACAAGCTTAAGCTAACAACTCACATGCAAGAAAAATACCTTCTAAATGCTGTATATAATTCGATTACACCAGAAAAACAGACATTCGCTCCTTCATCAACACTCGCTCGTATTAAAGCGCAGATTACGGTTCCAATCACGCCCTTGTCGTTTCGTGTGTACGCTTAGAGCCCACTGTGACAAGTACGCAGGTGTTCGGTGTATAGTGTATAAACTGTCGGTTTGACCGATTAGATATGCTCGGAATTGCTATAAAATACGCGTAATTGTAACTGAAAACGACTACGTACCAAACTGCGGTGAATCGTTTCGGAACTGCAATTTCCTCAAATACGATTGCGTGTGCGACCTGTGTTTCAGGACTTTTTTCCACCAGAGAATACACAATAAACAAGTAGCGTTTATTATATATATAATATATCATACTCTGTGAAAGTTTTTGAAAAGAGCAAAGGCGGTAGCGCAGCGAACCTGTTTTATTTGTTTATATTTATGTCGTTTTTATTGAAAATGCGTACATAGTACATCTCTATTAAAAAATTATAGACTGCATAATTAATTATGAAATATCATGAATTCTCTCGACGAGAGCGAGACGAACAATTCATATTGCGGAAATAAAAAACTTTAATGGAGTAGCAGGAGTAACATCAAAATACCGTGTGAGAAATACAGCAATTTAGGAAACCCTCGGCAACCCCTACTTCTACATATAGGACGATCTCAATCGAAGTGACTCAGAGGAACGACTACCAAGGTGTATGTTCTTGGTAACCGCGGAGGGAAGTTGGCTGATGTATCTCCCTAGAACAAGTTGCGATAAACACTAATAAAAATGTTCTAAGCTTTTCACAGCGGTTCAGAATCTTCTATGTACAGTTTTTTGCTTAATCATTTTATCTCATGTATTATAATATCTAATGTAATAATGGAATAATGGAAATAAAAATTAATTATTTTATATTGTTAACTTTGTTTTATTAACCACTTAATAAATTTAAATACATCATCTAAATTTATTTTTTAAATAATTATTGTTTTTTAAAAATAGATTCCGTTATGAAACAATATAACATATGTTTTTGATTAGTTAATGACATCCTAAAGAAGAAAATGATATTTTTCGAAACCGGTAGATGTATTTTTAATTCATTGTGTGGTTAATAAAACAAAATAAACAATTTTAAATAATGGCATTACTTTCATCATTACGTTTTAAGGGCTCGTTCCATC
This sequence comes from Eubasilissa splendida, assembly GCA_031772225.1. Classification (NCBI taxonomy): domain Eukaryota; kingdom Metazoa; phylum Arthropoda; class Insecta; order Trichoptera; family Phryganeidae; genus Eubasilissa; species Eubasilissa splendida. Next base: position 10,613,814 of record CM062859.1, read on the forward strand.
ATTCTACGCTGACGTGTACTTTGCAATGACTTTGTAGAATTAAATAATATAATAAAAGCAGTTCATGAACAGGTAAGGATGCGGATGTCTATCGCCTCTATTCTTATCATTACCGCCTGGTGATACTGAACGCACCCTACGATACCGGTGCGCGAAATTAAACTCCCAACAGCCGTAAACACACCCAGCAACCGTCTGAAGGCCGTTTCTCGAACGCCACTCTTCTCACAAGAAACGCCTTAAAAAAAGCCGACGTTTAGAATCCCATTGCAGGGTTTATCATTAGGGCATACACAGAATAGCAACAAAGACATACTGGATTTTGATTGGCCATTAATACTGAAACATCGTAAGACTGAGCCCCCGATTTTCGTATAATAAGGGGATAAAAATAATGATATGAATATTTATATTATATGAAATACTTATTATAACATTATCTCTTCCGGATTATTCTGCAATGGATCGGTTTTTCTATCCGCATTTTAATGGTTTTTATCCGCATTTTAATGTTTTTTACTGATGGGTGGCCTAACGACGGACTGACATCAATCATGGTACTTAATGCTGATAAAAGCCGAACTGATATTAGACTATTTGTTGAAGGCCGTGACATTCTATTTGTGTACCGCTTATAATATAACGGGTGTTTGAATCAGATTCCATTTCCTCTGTGGATATTTCTCACAGCTGATATTTCTTCGCGCGAATTTCGGAAAGGCGTGTGACGAGGAAAAGGGAGCGCCGGCAAGCAAAGGATCTTCAATATATCATCAAAGCTACGAAAGAGACGGATCCATACAATCCACCCATTTTTGTCGCTCGTCAGCTGAAGAGATCATCTCTCAACATATAGATACAGCGAGAAGATATTTCCACCCTAGTGAGAGACGTGGCCGCCCTCACGACAGAGGTATCAATGATGAGAGCCCAGCTAACTGCGTAGGTATCTTCATTGATATCGACAACTTCTTTCCAGGATCAGGCCTTGAGAGAAAATATTGAATATTTGTGCACACAGATTTAGGCCGTTCGCGCTGAAAATGCTTCGAAACCGGTTGAGATGACTTCTCCGGGCACGTCAAAGGAGCAATCCGGTACACTGGATTATTCTAAAGCGATGATACAAAAATAAACAAACAAAAGTTGTCGTTAACAATATTAGCGTTACAAATAGTAACGAGGTCATTGACGCGTCATCAGCCAGCGCCTCCTCGCACTGCGGAACTGCAGCGCCCTCAGCAGGGCCGGCGCTTCGTCCGACTCCGGAGTCTCCGAAAAGAGCCGAACGTGAGGATGGCCAAAATATCCAGGGACCACCGACTCGCGAACCGTCGAATTTCGTGATTCCTGAAAGCGAGTTTCGATATATCGTCTCCCAAAAACTATAGGCCGATATCGCTAGCCACTATAACGGCAAGACATTTTGAAAGAATCATTATAGACCAGATTTCTATAAACATGAACACTAGAGACAACCAAATGTTATTTAAAAAGAATCTGTATACTGACAAAGCGAACTTTGTCGTAAAGCAAATTGTGGACTATTTTAAAAGTCGAAGAACCACGATATACGCGTGCTTTGTAGATTTGAGCAAAGCCCTTGACCGTGTTAGATACGACAAATTATGGACGAAACTACGCGAGCGACACATTTCCAAACCAGTTGTAGATATACTTAATAAATGGCACCGGCAGCAAGAGACCAGTTCGGTGGGAAGGCGCTGACTCCGAGCTATTTTACCTGCGCACTGGGGTGAGGCAGGGCGGGTGCATGTCGCCAGTTCTCTTCAATATGTACATGGACGAATTGAGCGAGCGACTATCCGATGCAAAAATTGGCTGCCACATGGGCGGGACAAATGTACGTATAGTAGTATTCCGATGATAAGGATTATAATAGCGCCATCTATAAAAGGGATAAGAAACTTGCAGATAGGTAAACGATCCATGAACATAATATTTTATACAATGCCAGCAAACGATCATAATGACGTTCAAATGTGGAAAAGGGCCAGATAATATCCCTCCCGCGTGACTAGTCGGGACGAAATTGAGCGTTCAAAATAAGGTTATATTTATACATGTGCTATATACTCAATGAAGATGACCAAGAACGATAAGACATAGAAGAGGATGGGAAAGAAAACAGAGGAGAACAGTTGAGCGTTCGTGCCAAAAACTGTCACGCGTTTTCTACGATCAGTAAGAGGTGAAGGGACACTGTTAAATCGTTCTTCATCCGCATGTATACCTGCGAGCTCTGGTTGAAATACAAGCAAGTGACTTACAACCGTCTACGAATCCAGTACAACAACTCGTACAGAATACTGTTCGGATTGGCGCGTTATTGCAGCGCACCTACAATGTTTACCGAAGGCCGTATACATGGATTCGTTCCACTTCTGAGACATCGAGTTGCGGGGGTAAAGTTGCGGCTAAAACTCTCTGGTGCAAGCGACGCTCTCATGGAAAGCTGGTTCCCTGACTAGAGAATGACAAAGCCTATAGAATAGCTACAGATACAATAATGAGTATTTACCACATATGTAGTATTTATATATTGTTTATATTTATATATATGTGTGAACTTTTTATTTTTTTTGGCTTTTCATAACATAAATAATATTTCGTAACATTAATGTATTATCTTTATGGCGAATCGGGTCTTAATAAAAAACCCGATCACGCTTGAATACACGCACTATTATTGGCATTTTATCTATAGTACACGGTAATAATGGTTCACGCTGTCAATGGTATATATTGTATCATGACATGATAGCAAACTTGTTATGATGAATTAGACGCTATCAATCAAGAAGAGATGCGGTAACAGCAAGACTACGCAACCTGTCACACAGCGAGTAACGCTTTCGGAGCAAGTCATCTCTTGTTTTGGTAACGAAAATTACTCTGCAAGATCGTACGGTTCACGTATTATGCCATTGGACTTCTTTCTCTAGAGTATCGTGAAGGGAAAAACATAAGTCAATAATACACAATTTATCATACATTCAAATTCAAAGAAAACTAACTGCCCCGTTAATAAAAACCTAATTTGCTCACAGACATGCATGTTTTATAGGACCGCGAATATACAATAAGCTACCGCAAGAGATGGCAAATGTATCGCATCCTAAATTCTGCGTACTTATAAAGGAATAGCTTTTCAAAATTGGAAGAAGTCAGCTAGAAAAGGTTCTTAAATGATCAAAACTACTCGTTCTATGAAATTCTTTTCTATCCTTACATTCTACCTCTTTACTATTGTTTTTACTCTACTCTAATCTTTCTACCATATCTTTATTATGATTTTTTTTACTTACTTCTCATGTCAACTTATTTTAACCTGTTATTATTTTTTTACTCCGTTTCTTTAATATGCTCTCACTTTAATGTTCCTTATACTCTGTTCCTTACCTCTTAGATAACATTATTCTGTATCTAAATTTTAACTTATACTTATTTTTTACTTATCCCCATTTAAATTTTTCTGCTTTTTACTATTTAATTTGTTTAAATTAGTCATACCTTACCTTCTACTTATGCACATATCAGTTTTCAGAAATATTAAAAACAATAATAAATAGCTAATAGAACCTAATAGCTACCTATTTCAAAACAGGTACTTTATATATACTTAGCGAGGTAAGAAGCAGCCAACAGGCTTGCATATAAATATTTAATACTTATTGTAATAGCTAGTGTATTAATTACTTAAGAAATTTTGATATAGATACAAGCTTCAAAAGAAAGTTATTTTTCAAATAAACGCTGATTTATCGGTACTGAAATCAATCAAAAATTTAACAACTAAGAACGAAATTCGACAATTAAAAAATGGGATCATATTAGATGTTTACCAAAGCCCGTACTCCAAAAAAAATAATGTCATAAATAGTAGGATTACCATAGGATATGACTGATTGACTGAATGGCACATGCAATCGTCCAAAGTATCTCAGAGGTTGTAAACATTTAGATGATAGATACATAGGTTAGGTTAGAAACAAAGGCAAAATATTGTTGTGTATGTAAATATCTAGTTTATTAGTTGAGGTCACACTTTCATTAAATTTTATAAGCAGTTAAACACAAGCCACGACAAATTATCGTCATGAAAAATTCATAGAAAGGGTAAAAACGTGCAAAAAAAGTCAAGGCAAATATTTTCCAGATATTTGCCTTGACGTTTTATAACAATGCTTATACCTCATGTTTGAATAAAAATATTGGCATTTTTTGAAGAAATATTGTAGTTTATTTAATTATTAAAATGCCTCCTCTTTTTTCTTTTTAAATAGAGATGCGTGGATGGAATACACGAGACATCTGTATTCTTACTATTTTAAAACTTATCTGATCGCTTGCACCATGCAAATAGGACTAACTTGCTGGTATCCTGGAACGAGGCGCGAATCCTTCGACCACTAAATCACTAGGTCAGCGTCTTAACCACTACACCAATAAGCTACTCATTGATACACCTTTATTTAATATAAACGCGAACAAAAAACATATATATACCTAGAACTAAATATTTTAAGTTACTTCAGATAATTTACCAACATCACAGACATCATAGATAATCAAATAGTAACAATTTTAAGTTAATCAAATAAAAAGATAAAATATTCGACTGCTACCAGGATTCGAACCTGGACTATTTCATATCCGGGGAAACGCGTTACATAATTTTAAATATTTTCGATACATAGATTTATTCTGCATACTTTATATTTGATTCATTTAATTTGTATTAAAAAATACCACAGAACTACTATGTTCTTACATTGCAACGTTACAACAAAAATGTACTTTCATTAAAATTTTTAATTATACTATTAAACATCTAAATGTATTTTTGCACGAAATTTCAAATACGCCAAACGATTTGATAAATTGGCAACCCTGGCAGATGCTGACGAGCACCAAATGATCTGTGGGCAGAAAAAACTTATGATCAGATATCTTTGTTCCGTTTGCGTGTATCATCGCGTGGGTTTAGTGTTGATTTTTTTATATATAATACATTACATTTCATTTTCAAATATTAATATAATATATTATACACATTATTTACAAAAGTGCGCATGTTCATTTATCAGATTATTTCGAGTTATGTAATATTTAAAATATTTTGTAACTCACATCCTAACGGTTAAATAAAGTGTACAGTTTAATTTCCAACTTAGTCAGTTTACTAAATTAAATCAGAGATCGGTAGTATTTCAGCATTTTGGCTACAGATATTACGCAAATATTCAATATAATAATTGTGAAATAAATCAATTAGACTAATAACATAATTTTTTTTTTTTTTTTAAATAATAACGATATTTTGAAGCTAACTAAATAATTTTAAACATTGTGAAATACGTGTTTTAAGTTAAATAAAATGAACGCAAGTACCTTAATTCTTACCGTTATTTTGTTGTGCTGTTGTAGCGCGGACGGCTACAGAATACTTGGAATTTTTCCTCACATAGCAAAAAGTCACGACTATGTATTCTATCCTCTCTTGCGTGGTTTGGCAGAAAAGGGGCACGATGTAACAGTGATCTCACATTTTCCGTATTATGATCATCCGAATACATACAAGCACATTAATCTTCGAGGATCTGTACCCACCTTAGATGAAGCTTTTACATTTGATACTTTCCGACCATCTCCTTTACCATTTGGAGTTGAAAAAGTTTTGGTGATCGTTAAAACACTGATGGTATTGGCCGATAACGCAAATTCTAGCTGCCATGCCTTGTTAGCAAATGAAGAAGTGCAGAAGTTGAAAGAAGGACAATTTGATTTAGCAATTATTGAAACATTCAACAGTGATTGTGGACTTGGAGTTATAGACCAATTGAAATTACCTTTCGTCGGTTTCTCGTCACATACCTTGATGCCTTGGACAAAGGAAAGTTTAGGACTGTCTGAAAATCCTTCTTATTTACCTACGCAATTTTCAGGATACGGTTCACGCCCAACCTTTTTCCAAACAATCAAATCATTTTTTGTGAGAATGATTTCAAAAACTGTATACTGCCACCTCATCAAAAATCAACGCGATATTTTGGAAAAACATTATGGCAGAGACTTTGGAGATATTCAAGACAGATTTAAACATATGAGTATTAATTTCGTAAGCACGTACTTTTCGTTACACGGTACTTTCGAATACCCACCGAATGTTGTTGAAATTGGTGGTATACACATAAACAACCATAAACCACTACCTAAGGTATAAACATGAGGTTTTACTTCATTATTAAGACTTACCTTTCAATAATAATTCAAATTTTCGCGTTATGTTTTACGAAAATGTGTGTTTTTATTATTCATTTATATCAGCAGTAATACACTGGATTAGACTTTTAGATAGGACCTTTACACGAATGTAAAACTAATACACTTAATGTTATTTTCCATAATTAATAAAATATATATATTACAAGAATGACCACGACCATTAAACTCATTTTCCGCGTGCCACAAAATTGTCTTAATACTGAAAATTCTCGCATATACGAAATTTATTTTCTTATAACCTTAAAGCCAAGATTACGGAGACAAATCTGCAGTAAAACAATTTAACAAAATATTAAAAATTAATATAATAATATCCATTTTTGATGTTTTTAAAACACATTTTAAATTTAACTGTAAATGTGTTTTAAATATTTACTTACATGCTTTGAGGCTTCAGCTACTATTTAAAATCAAGTTCTATATTAAAAACATTATAATTTCTTACTAAATAATATTTATATCGATCCAATTAATGTGTATTTTTTATTGTTTTTTAATCAGCGATATGAAATGAAAAATACAACATTCAGTTTATTAGCTTTACATTAGTGTAAAGGCCATGAGTTATTATTGCAAGTGACTCCTTAATATTAATTTTAAATTATATTTTTCATTTATTATTTAATCTTAAAAGGGCATAATTAATACCTTTAATATATTTTTATTTACGTGTGATTGTAGGACTAAAATGTTAAAATTTCCAGGACCTGCAGCAATATATGGATGAGTCAAAAGACGGTGTTATTGTATTTAGCATGGGATCCATACTTAGGGCTACTTCATGGCCCTCTGAGAAACTGAAAGCCTTTCAAGAAGCCTTTTCGATCCTTCCACAAAATATTTTGTGGAAATGGGAGAACGATACCATGGCAGAGGCATCCGAAAACGTAAAAACTATGAAATGGCTTCCGCAATTTGATATTTTAAGTAAGAAATTATTTTCTTGATTACCTTGTATTGATGTCACGGTAAAACAACACGAAGATTATAATTAGTAAACTATTTTGGTATAAATGAAGACTTTTTGACTAGGTGCGCGATTATTGTCCGCTTGATAGATTTTATAGGCGGACGACTGTAGTTAGAAAACGATTAGTAGTTTCCTGTCTCTGTCATTATGTAAAATTAAATAGAAAAAAAATAAAAATCGTTCTACCAGACTCCATTAAAGACATTTTATTAAATAAATATTCATGTTGTATTATTAATAATGGCTCAGGCTCAATTTAAAAGCGAAATTATGTTATACACCGTTCGAACGTGTAACACGTGCTTACCATACAGCCAAATCGCACTATTCGAACTCCAAAATGTCGCGTCACATGATTCGACATCTGTAATATCTTGTTTAATTTGTAACAATGTTTCTGTAACATGTAAATGTTTTTATATTGCATTTTAATGTCATTGAAGAACTTTAAATGTGTTTATCAATAAAAAATAAAATAAAAAATCTTTTTAGATCATCCAAATACCAAAGCCTTCATTACCCACGCTGGAGGCCTCAGTCTAACAGAAGCTGCGCATTGTGGAGTACCAGTCTTGGCAATACCAATTCTCGGGGATCAGTTCAATAATGCAGCAGCGGCCAAGGACAGCATGTTAGGAGAAGTCCTTGAATACGACGAAATCACTACAAAAAATTTATTAGAAAATCTCAAAAAAGTTCTTGATCCGAAGTAAGTTTAATTTAATTTTGTGTCCCTACATGTGTGTTAAGAATGCTTTAGATTTCATTTCAGAGCTGCTATCTGCCTAATTTTTTTCCTGGTGTGGTATAATAATAAGCATTCATATAATATACATTAATGAACATAATATGTTCATTCAGTTGGTTAGGAGGTAAAATTAATAAATACTGGTGTTACCTTCCTTAAAAATGATTTTTTCAGTCTTCTAATCATTTGACGAGTGACTAACCTTGTTTATTACATACTTTACTGCTTTACTCATCACAGCTTTAATTTTATGTTAATGTGCTCGATATTTGTGTAAAGTCCTTTCGTAAACCTTGATAACCTTCATTAGATGTCGACCAGTATCGACACCGCTGTATCTTCGACAAAGTAAACAAATCCTTTACAATAAATAAAGTTGATATTGAACTGTGGCTTAGTACAATCGCTGTAGAAGGTATTTTTAAAGACGTTGAATTCGGGAAAATATTAAATTCGAGACTATTTGTTATGTTTAAATGGTTATTACTTAAATACAAATTAAATGTATTATTTAGAAAGATATACATATAAAATCAATTTTATCAAAAAATATTGTTGTTGCTACCGGGATTAGAACCTGGATCTCTTCCAATCTTAAATATTATTCTATTCTAATTTTGAAACTACGAGCCGTTTTAATGATACAAAATTCAGTTTATTATGAACGCCACCATTATTTCATCTTCATCTTTTGAGTTTATTATAAATTTATTCTAATTATTATTAGTATGTAGGTAATAAAAGAGAGATCTTCAAGAATTTTTTTAATTCTTAGTTATAATTGCTTTAGAAGGGTGATTTTTATATAAAATTATACAGAACTTTTCATAATTATTATTAATTCAAATTTAATGTATCAACCAGAAAGACATACAGATGAAATCAATTTATTGAAAAAATATTTTTGTTGCTACCGGTATTCAATCCTGGATCTCTTCCTATCCGGGGATGTGCGTTACCATTTACACCACATCAACCTAGTAAGTTGACAACAAATTTTCGAACTTATATGCTGCAGCTCTTTTAAATTAAATATATATATTACTAATTTATACATCTATTATGGATACTATACTGTACTCGAACGAGTGTGACCCACGAAGGGGAAGCAGAACGCCCGTCAATCTCTACCGCGGATGACAAGATTCAGCAAGCCCGAGAGTGGTTCTAGCGAATAGGCGAGTTACCATCGGTGAGATAGCGTTTGTAGAAACGAAAAATGAAGATATTTTTTGACTTGCCCTCGTATATTACATATATACATCCATCCCCACTTTCTAGGTGACCTTTTTTTAGAAGCTTCACCAGCTCGCTCACTGAAATAGAAAATGACGCTTCTATACATCAGTGATGGAAAACAGTTATTTAAACCGTTAATATGAATGCGATTTGCTTTTTGATTTAAAATTTAACTGTTGGAGATTAACATTCTAGTGTGGCAGGGACAACTAGAAGAATTGAGTATAAACATTTATCAATCATTGCTACAATTGAAGACAATCACAGTCGGAATAGCGGTTTAAACATAACTACCAAATATATATATATATACATGAACTAACGGGAATTCCTTGTTTCAATATTTTCATTTTGGTCTCACTCGCGTGATCACTTTGGTACCACTTTCACAATCAAATAGCTCCGCTACTTTTTTTAAATATATGACTCGATTGGAATGAAAATTTAAACGCTGACAATATAATATGCATTAATATAAAAAATACGTCTTGTTTACACAAAGATTTAATTTTCAAAGCAAATACTTTTACTGTTGCATAAATGTCTCGAACTAATGTGTGTAGAATCCCTCGTCCCGCAACTAATGTTCCGAACCCCTCTCCTATACGCACACTTTATTTCATGTTTATTCATTTACTGGTCTGTGGGTTTAAATAACGATTTAACCGTCACTACTATACATTCATATTTCCACAGTTTAATTTTAAACTATCAATAAACGGTCATTGCTAACAGCACAAAAACATTTAACCGATAGAGCGCCACACTCCTCTGCCCTGACACACAATTCTCGCCTCATCCACATTCACACATATTCTCATACAAGCTTTGCCGATTGTTGGGGCTTCTTACAGAATCACCCTCCATTACCTAATTTACCTGGTCGTGCAAAGTCTTCCGCGAACGTCCTCTATTTCTGGTGCCATCAACACTTGCGTCATATATCTTTCTTACCGTTCTCTTCTCATTCATCCGTTCCATATGACCAAACCATCTAAATGATCCTTTCTTAATCTTACTCACCATACTAACATCAGCTTTACATTATTTCCTTATTTCTTCATTCTTTACTCTGTCATAAATAGATTTGCTACATATACGCCTAAGTGATCTCATTTCCACTGCATTCTGCCTACATTCGTTCCTCTTCTGCCAGCTCCAGGCCTCACTTCTACACATCAGTGTCGGTACCAGGACCGGACTATGTAGTTCTTGTTTATTATTCGCCATTAGTATTGCATCATCGGCGTACAATAAACAGCATACATCAAATCACCCATTTGTGCTCCTACATTCATACATTCTAGTTCTTTCACACAATTATCTATATTCAAGTTGAACAGCCATGGAGACATTTACTGTTATTTTATTTATTTATTTACGTTCATTTACTGTCAACAGAAAACGCCACGCATTTTTCTTTTCTTTCACATACTCCTTCATGCCATCGTCCCACTATGCATCACCTTCCTTCCATTCCATTCCTTCCTTGGGTAGCTATGTCACAGGTTTCTTTCGCTGATTCGCATAAAGTAACCTTAATTTATTTCCATGCATTGTCCATATTCACTCTCGCTCCTTTCTCACTCAGTTTTTCACACATTTTCTTTTCAAATTTTTCTCTGACATCCGTTTTCAAATTCTCAATTTTGACTCTAGATGGAGTGGATACTATTTTTTCATGTTCTGCCATCCTTGGAATAAAAGTATTCTTGAGACGACGGGGAAATGTTCAGTTTCCATCTCGGCACCCCGAAGCACTCGACTATCAACAGTAGCTGATTTCAGTCTAGAGTCAACCACCACAAAATCAATCCTCGACCTTTCATTTCATCTCTCCCATGTATACTGATGGATTCCTTTGTGATCAAAAAAGATATTTGAAACAAAAAGGTTGCATTCCAAGTATACCTCAAGTAGACTTTCTCAATTCACATTCATCTTTTTGTCCCCGTACACACCAATAGCTGACTCTAAGCCATCTCTCCGAGTACCCCACCCATCCATTCAAATTGCCTGCGAAAATTATTGTTTCATTATTCCGTTTTACATTCATTACATCCCTTACATTCGTCCAAAATTCATCTTTCACGTCATCATTTTCTTAGTTTACGAGAGCATAACCTACGACTACAAATCACTTGTAATTCCAATTTTAAAACAGATCCACATAAATCATGTTATAACGTCAGAATCAAAATAATTAACTTTTCAGGATACAAAAAAATGCTAAAAGACTCTCCGCCATCTGGAGAGACAGACAGAACAGTCCTTTGGAGACAGGTATCTACTGGGTGGAACATGTGATCAGGCATGGAGGACAACATCTTAGGCCAGTTTCTGCAGATCTTCCTCTGTATCGATATCTACTTCTTGATGTCCTGGCATTCTTCACACTGCTGGGAATAATTATCGTATTTATAATTTCTAGATTGTGTTGCAAAAGTAACACTTTGTCACTAAACGACAAATTGAAAAAAAACTAAGAATATGTGAAAATCTTACTCTGATATTATTTTAAGTTAAGTTTAAGTTAATATTAACTTTATCGTTTTATTTATTGCATTGTTCTTGTTTAACTTAATTGTGCCTACTTTGTGATAATAATTAAAAACTATATATATATTTTTTTTAATTAATCTTTTATACATATGAATAAAATATTATAGTTAATAGTCGTACCTGTGTATAGTATGAAAATGTACTCTATATGGATCTCAATGAGGTAATCAAAAGATTTTTTTTTCTTTCTAAAATATGTTGTATAAACAATGTCATATTTTAAACACAAATCAAAAGTATTTATCATTAAATTATATTTATTTATCAGCATATTAATAAATCGTATATTTAATAAAAATGTATAAATGAGTCGATTAGGATCAAAATTGTTCAAATGCAAAATAACTTTATTATTCTTTATTAAAATGTTTCCAACATGTTACTTTAAAAATCATTCAAATAAAATTGAAACCCATAGAAAGATATCTAAAAAAAAAATATCAGTATCAATTAGTTAAATTCACATTACGTGGGTATGAAAATTATTCAAATCATAGTGACAAATCTCATTTCAAACGCACATCTGAGGAAAGTTTTTGAACAATAACATATTTAATATCATTGGTTGATATGGCAGTTACATTTTGATTAAAAATAAATACATCATTTTTATATTGACTTTATACTACACACACACAATTTTCTACCCACATTAGACCCGCATTTTACACTAATAATAATATTGGAAAAAAAATTCCAAATTTTAAAATAAAAATAGATATTTTAGAAGAAAACGGGATTTATCAAATAACTTGGAGAGATTGTAAAAAAAATTCATTAACAAACCGCGAGAAATTTAAATACGGGAACATCGGAAAAATATTTTTTTTTCGAATTCGCTAACCATATTACTCCATTCGGTACCATACAGGGGAATAATAATGAATAATCTTGAAATAATAGAATTTCAGAAAAATTTGGATTCGGAAAAAACATTAATGATCAATTTAATATTTTCAAATACTTTATCGCTATTATCGATGTTTTCAAGAAACAATAAAACCACCCTCCACCCTTTCAGCCCCCATAGCCTATCGTATTTAATTTAGTTTACAACTGTAGATAGGAATTTAATTTAGTTTACAACTGTAGATGGGAATAACTGCTCTTCCCGAAACTAGTACAAAGTAAAAGTAAAAGTAGTACAAAGTCAATATAAAATTATATATATTTTTAATTAATAACACATTTTTTTAATTTCAGACTTAAAAATACTAGTATATACGACAAAAATCCCTATTATCACTTGCCCATGAAGAATAAAACTAATTGCATGCCTTTTATGGTTTTTGAATTATTTAAAGTTGGCTAAAAATAAAACAATTAACACTTTTTTTTAATCTGTTAAAATTTGTATCAAATAAATGATTCTAAGACAAATACTCTTGATGTCTTTTACAAGCGTGGTTAAGCAAGATGATTCATATTAAGTTCATATTACAAGTACATATTAAGTTCATATTACAAGTACATATTAAGTTCATATCACAAGTACATATTGTATACTATATGTAGTTAAACATATGATGTTATCGTTTCATTTGATGATAATATCGTTATCGAAAACCATCCTCATGTCAGGTTTACAGCCAATTAATATTATTAATCGATCGATATTACTGGTGTGAAACAACCTCTATTGCTGGTTGTTGCAACTAGACTGCAGATAGATATGTATTGCTGTCTTTTAAATACTACACAAAATGCAATAAAGTAATTAAAAGATCATAATTAAACAACGTTAGAATATTTTATAATGAAGAAATGTTTCCGTCAATTTAAATCAGAGGTCCGAAAAATACAGATTACATTAAAAAATGTAATGGGTCCCTGAGAATAATATTTCTTTATTTTGTTTATTAATATTTCATTTCATTATTAATAATTACCTTCGGCACAACTTAATTATGTATTTTGTTATCATTAATTGACATGGCAGTTACTTTGTGGTGTAACATGGTTATTTTATTATTCATAATAAAACTTTGTATTTTTACTTCTAGTTTCAAGAGGTGCAGTCTCTCTCATTATCCCTCAACGTGTGTGTAGTACAAAGTTTTGTTGTGAATATTGAAATAATCATGTTTTTTATTATTAGACAGTGTAGAGAAATTGTTGTCGTAAGTGAAGTTTTTATCAAACAAAATATTCAAAAGTATCCGAATAATTTACATTAATTCTATTATTTTAGATCGCTTAGTCAATCAGGTATCATCATGATTTGTAAACACTTATGCTTAATGTTATACAGATAACAAAAAAAAAATCAACAAACGGTCAGCTATGATGCGTTTCATTAATAACTACTTACATTATATAATATTATTATTCGTTGACCAATCTGTTCACTTAATACGCAATACATACTCTGATAGATATATTATACAAGATATCAATCATGTTTTATGGCTGTACACACACACACATGACTACACACACATTCACATAGGCTCTTCAATTATTTACGATTGAATTTATATCCGAATACAGCTGGGGCAGTACTATTCAAATTTCTCAAGGTGTGTGTTCTGCGGTGTGTGGTGCGTGATCTCGTTAATAATATGTGATTCTTTCTAAACAGATGACAGTAGTTTTTAATTGTACTATTATTAAGTGCATAATATAATTTATGATAGCGAAATCGTGAGTAAAAGTGATAAAATGAATACCGCTCACACTTTGCTGTTTGTGGCTATAATATATTGTTATAGCGCGGACGGCTACAGAATACTCGGAATTCTACCGCACACAGCGAAAAGTCACGATTACGTATTCTATCCGCTCTTTCGGGGCTTGGCCCAAAAGGGCCACGACGTCACGGTGATCTCACATTTTCCATACAAAGACCATCCTAAGACCTACAGACACATCAATCTCCGAGGATCCGTTCCGGTCTTGGATGATGCGTTTTCTTTTGATACTTTACGGATGTCTCCTCTCCCATTTGGAGTTGAAAAACTGTTGATACATATTAAATCGATCATGTTGCTGGCTGATTTGGCAAACTCTACCTGTCACGCCTTGTTGGCCAATGAAGAAGTGCAGAAGTTGAAAGAAGGACAATTCGATTTAGCTATTATTGAAACATTTAACAGTGATTGTGGGCTTGGAATTATAGACCAATTAAAATTACCTTTCATTGGATATTCGTCACATGTTTTAATGCCTTGGACAAAGGGAAGTTTAGGACTATCTGAGAATCCTTCGTATATACCGACTCACTTTACAGGATATGGAATACATCCAACTTTTTTCCAAACGATTAAATCGCTTTTTGTAACGAGGCTCTTTAAAATGTTATACTACCAACTGATAACTAAAAATGCACTGAATACATTAGAGAAATATTATGGTAAAGAGTTTCCAAATTTTCATAACAGATTTAAGAATATGAGTCTTAATTTAGTAAGCACATATTTTCCATTGCATGGTACTTTCGAATATCCACCGAGTGTTGTTGAAATAGGCGGAATTCACATAAATAACGCAAACGCACTGCCTGAGGTTTGTATATTTTAAACTAAATTACCTACTTAAATATTTTTTATTTAAAGCATTACCAGAAAACAATATTAATTAGTCAATTTTTTGTTGAAATATTTGTCTTAAAAATGGTTAAAATGGCGAAATTGGTAACACAATTCATCAGTAAAAAAAAATTCCGGGTTCGTATCCTGTTGATAACCAAATTTTTTTTTTCATATATCTATCTAACTAATTCCTCTATTTGTTTCCATATTATTGAAAAATTTGAATTTTTAAACTCTATTTCAGAATTTTCTATTCATTTGATAGAAAATGGTCATGGCTTTGATAAAAATTTGGGATTGTCTATTTTGTATGTAAACGGTGTTGGTCATAAATTAAATAATTTTGAATCGTTGGAGATAAATAAAGCGTGTGAAACTAATCAAAAAATGATAAACAACCAATTAAATTTATCCACATCCCAAGTCCCATTCTAAATTTTTTTCCTAAAAATTATTCTAGTAAATTTTGTATCAAGTAACAATTTAAGATAGGTACTAAATATATTTTTTAAAAATAAATTCTGTTAAAGAAACAATAACATATGTTTTTGATTAGTTATTGACATCCTGAAGAAGAAAATAAAAATTTTGTAAACTGGTAGACGTATTTTAATTCATTAAGTGGTTAATAAAACAAAATTAACAATTTAATATTATATTTAATTTTATTTCATTATTACGGAACGATATGTTCTGAAGGATGAATTTGTGAATTTTAAGGTGGTTTTTATTTAATAATCTTTTTTTAAATCACTGCAAAACATAACCTAAAAAATCCAATCACTTGACAACATTTTGTAGAAGTATCATAATATCAAACATAATAATTGCTATGTTTATCTATCAACGTTATTTAAATGATCTTTGAACTTAATTAATTAATTAAAATATGTTAATAATCACGATTTTATCAATTGGAAGTGGGAGTTATAAATAAAAAATATAATATTTGGTTTATTATAAAAATAAAATGTTTTATGAATGTTAACCAAAATTTAAAACATGTGAATTTTAAATAACCAATTACGGCAATAACAAAAGAGATTATTATGTTGAAAATTTGTAACTTTCAAGATTTATAAAAATACGTATAAAGAAAAAAAAATTAATCCAACAATTGGAAATGAAATTTAATTATTAAACAAAAATTTGATTTTTTGATTTTTGTCCTCAAATTGATGTTGTAATAAATGATTTTAAAAAATTACATAGAAGTGCCGAAAATATATTTGTTAATTGTGTGATTAAAAGATAAATCAAAATTAATACAAATTAAATGTATAAATTACAGAGATATATATACAGATAAAATCAATTTATATCCCAATCAATATATCGGTAGCAACAAAAAATTTTTTTTGATAAATTGATTTTATCTGTGTATCTTTGTAATTTGTATTCAATAATATTTAATTTGTATTCAATAATAACCGTTACAAAATGTGTAAATTGCAGGATATGCAGAAGTATATAGATAAGTCGAAACATGGTATTATAATATTTAGTATGGGATCGCTACTGAGAGCTACTACATGGCCAACTGAGAAGTTGAAAGCATTTCATGAAGCCTTTTCGAAACTTCCTCAAAATATTTTGTGGAAGTGGGAAGATGATACCATGCCCGGGGCACCAGCTAATGTCAAGATTGTGAAGTGGCTTCCACAACGTGATATTCTAAGTAAGAGTTCGTTCTGGTTTATAATTATTTAAAACGTCTTTTTTGATTGTGCTGAGGAAAAATATTTTTCTTTATAAGCCCACGTTTATCAACGTATAAACAACTTTTTTTTTCTTCTTCTTTTTCTTTATCCCTTTTATCGTAATCAGGTCGACACTACTCTTCCACCACTCTCTGTCCTGCGCCTTGTCGATTACTTGGGACCACTGATAGATCCATCTTTCTTCACTGAGTATTTCTATTTACCTTTTCCATGTTCTACTAAGTCATCCTACAGGTCTTCTTCCTTCTGGCACTGATGCGACAATCTTTTTAGGCAGTCTTTCGTTTTCCATACGGAGAATATGTCCAAGCCAACATTGTTGAGATTTTTCTATTTGGAGCAGCGACAGATTCATTCGAAGTTCCTCTCGGATGATATCGTTCCTTTTATCTATGATCTGGATGTATTATTGGATCCATACATGTAAGTGTCATTGCCAGTAAGATAAATGAAGTGAAGTAAACATTGTTTTTATTCGAGTAAGAAAAATTATACATTAGCGACATAGTACGAATTTTTACGACTGTCAAGTATAAGCATCTGTTTTATATATGGTCGCATTTTCAAAATCGACGCGATACAAATGACAAATAAATGTTTACGTTAGTTCAATAATCATTTGTGTAAACATGATATCAGTGTTTTCAAGAATGTCTTTAAGTGGGCATATATATTTAAAAGTTGATACGTAAGAACACCATTTGTACAATTCCTGGGAGGGCAATACAAATTGCACTAGAAGAACAATAGCAACAATAGCCATCTGCAGGTCCTATGCGACCCGTGATGACTGCTGCACGGCCAGGGCTTCCGTAAAATCTATATTTCATCTAAAGCAATATAATAAGAATGCACAATGCACTATTGTTAATACAATATAATAAAGGATTTTCGTATTGAAATATTGATTCAATGGAAGCCCTAGCTGTGCAGCGGTCACCACTGGCCGCATAGCGGCCACTGTCGGCCGCAAAGCGGTCATAATAGATACTCGCAGGGCCTAGCTACCACCAATTTCTAGTTCCTAGTTCAAAGTTAAAGGCCATTGGTCAAGGTGGAGGTGGAGGAAACATGAAAATCGCCAGTTTTGTCTTATTATTGAGCTCTGCTTTCCTTAATACTAAGCTATACAGTACTGCTGAATACTATTAGCCGAGCTCATCCTTTTATCAATTTTTTTGTCCTTAACTTTATTATATATTTTTTTAATTCTTCTAAAAATAGTAGAAACAATATTGTCCAAAATTTACATTTGAGATTGGCCCTCACGAAATAAAAGCAAATGATTTCATTTCATGCACAGAGCGTCTAAATAACATATTTTAATAAACGTTTTCTTTGTTAAAAGAATATCTATAAAAACTATCAAAATTATATTTTCTAGATCATCCAAATGTCAAAGTCTTCATTACTCACGCTGGAGGTCTCAGCCTAGCAGAGGCAGCACATTGCGGAGTACCAGTCTTGGCTATACCAATACTTGGAGACCAGCCCAATAATGCTGCATCAGTCAAAGATAGTTTGCTAGGAGAAGTTCTTGATTACGATGACATAACCACAAAAAATGTTTTGGACAACCTTAAAAAACTTCTCGGTCCAGAGTAAGATATTATATTTTAATTCCAGTATTGATAATATTATGTTATTTGATCATTTATTTACTTTATTTTATAGACATACATTTATTGTAGTTTCTATTTTTTTCGAATTTCTTTAGCTTAGTTCATATTTATATATATGCTACATATGCAGTATGTAAGTGAATAGTGTCCTTTTTATATCGCTCTGTACATACCTACGAGCTCTGGTCGAACTGCAACCAATTAATGTATACGAGTTAAATACAATAACTGAACGTAGTTATATAGAAAACAGTCGGTCCACAATTTTTAAAAATTTTATATTTTTATCGAACGCAGAAAGGTTAATTCAACGTTCTGTAAAAAACACAGCCAGACCATTTTCATATTTTACAAAGATTCATAATAACCGTCTTCTGAATATTTTGTTGATTTGAAAAAACCGAAAAATTTAAAATCTAAAAATAATAAAATCTCTAAAATATATCCTTAAATCCTCCTAAAAGTCATAAAATTTTGTACCTATAATAATAGTAATAGTGATTCAAAGTGTAATTGTTGTCACAGGCCAGGTCCATAAATGATTTTTTCATCTAAGATTATACTTCTATTGCTGATGTTAAGTTACAGATAGAATGCAGGAACAACCCTTTGTTATAGGCTGCGTTCTCATTGAGATCTGGATTCCTGACCAGAGAATAAGTTTGATTGCAGAATAACTATATATAATACAAATTAAATTAATCAACTACAAAGGTATACAGAAAAATTCTATTTATTGACAAAATGTTTTATTTTTTACTGGAATTCGAACCTGGATCTTTTTATATTCCGCTATATCAACCAAATTTTTTTTAGATAAATAGATTTTTTCTGTATATCTTTCTAGTTTATTTATTTAATTTGTATTAAAAATACCACAACTATAATATATTCTGAGATTCTGAAAATGAAATTTCACAATAAAAATGCGTTCTCCTTAAAAATATCAAAGTTTATCAAAATATAATAAAATAGATTAATTTAATTCGGGTATCTCCCAGCGTATATTATTCAAAGATATTTGCAATTCAACACAATATAAAGTTGATTGTTTTAAAAAATACATATATAGAATAACAGGTGTATCAATTTTTAAGAACTACAAAATATAAGTTCAAAATTTAGTCAAAATTGGTTAACGTATTTCCCTGGATTGGAAAAGGTCAAGATTCGAATCCCGGTAGCAACTAAAATATTTAAATAATTAGAAAAATAACTACTTATTGATAAATCGACATGTTTCAATACCTATGTATTATATACAACTATTCTGCCATTCATCTTTAGAAAATAAACCATTATTTTGACACCAAGTTAAATATTATAAATTACCACATCATTCTTGCAAATAGTCACCTTTTAAATTTGCTTTCACAGTAGTTTCTTATTAGTTACCCACCTTTAATACTTTTATAGTTTTGATTTTATCTATGTTTTCATTTTTCATTTTAGTATACCTACATTGTTTTTTGAAGAAGATACCATAGGTATCGAATCATGTTAATTTATCAATAAATAGTGGGTAAAATAACATTTTTTTTTTTATTATGTATATAATATATGTAGCAACAAAGTAATTTAGCTAATATTGAAGAACTAAAATATTTCTTAGATAATTAGATTTTGTCTGAACATCTTTCTAGTTGATTCATTTAATTTGTATTAAAAATTATATATTTATCAACTTCTTATTTTTTATTTGTTACTTAAATCATGTACATTTATGTACCTTTTTTTCTTACTCAATTTTTTATAGAATACAGTATTATATTTCCAGTGCTTCAATCGTTCTATATTGTGAATAATGCGTTGAAATATTTCAGAATGCAAAAAAATGCTAAAAAGATCTCGGCCATCTGGAGAGACAGACAAAATAGTCCTCTAGAGACTGGAATCTACTGGGTGGAGCATGTAATCAAGTATGGTGGGCAACATCTCAGACCAGCGTCTGCGGATCTTCCGCTACATCAGTATCTACTTCTGGATGTGTTGGCGTTCTTCACTCTGCTGGGACTGCTGGTCTCATTGTTCATTTCCAAATTGTGTTGTAAAAGCAAGACTTCTTCTGTGGCGAAGAAATTAAAGAAAAAGTAGTCTTATATAAAATACTACATTAATGTTTTAAACTTCAATCTATTCAATCATCTTTTTGTGAATTTGTCCATCATACCACCAATACATATAAGAATAAAAAGTCATGATTTGTACGAAATACAATCTTAGGACGTTGCTCAAACTCTAAAGAGATTTAAATCATCATTTATATCTTTTTAACAACCTGTAACAGTTTAGTTTTAGAAAATTCAGTACTTGATAGTCCGAGCTACTTAATTTAAAATGGGAATACATACACGTAAGTAATATATTTTATAATGTTTGTTACAAAATAATTAATACAAAATTATATTACAGTAATAGTATCACTTACATGGTAGCATTTTAGAGGAATAAATAACATGTCTCATCAGTTTGATGTTTGATTACTTGAATAAAAAAATATATAATGTGTATTATAACACATTAAGAGGACATGTGAGGATTAGAAAATCACGTAATTACAGAATACTATACAACCGTAAGAAAGGGTTATATTTTTAAAAGCAAAGCAAATAGGATATTGATTTTTTCGCCTAGGCGATCGATATTTGTCACTTTGGTGGTGACATTTTTCGTATTATGTGTAATAATGTATATTAATCAACGAGATCATCATCATCATAAAATAGTGGGATATTTAATAATTAATTGTCGTATACTGAACTTTCAATGTATAAGTGTGTCATGTGACTTTTGGAACAGCTGTGAAAAGTCCGCCATATTTAACTATCGATTCTCGTTTTTACTATCGGATATCGCAGAGTAAAATGAGTTTACTACGGGATGTAAATATTTTTTTACTAACGATCAAACAACCCGTTTGGCAAAATTTTTAACTTAAGTAACTTTTTTAACTGTAGTAAAAAGTTACTAAAAATCACACAACCGGTCCTAAGAAATTCAATGAACGAATCAATCTTTCAAAAAAATTACAGCTGCTGCCGGGACATAGGACTTAGGGGAGCGGAAGCTATTACCGTACTTAGCTTTTTCATCGAAACTTTAATCTTGGCTCTCAATTCCCTAAATGTTTAATCACAAAAGTATTCATGATTTATAATTTATTTTATATTTCCATAATTTTTGGATTTAACGAGACAGGCATAGTCGGATAATTACTGTACACCACAATGCACGGTATTAACCGACGTTGTACGATATTAGACTTTGTGTGGTAAGCCTATTTTAAGTTTTATTATTATATATTTTCACAGAGGCGCGTACGTGGTATTCAATTTTTGAAAACCTAAAACCCAATATGTGAAGAATTTGTAAAAAAAAAAAAAGAATCATGAATCGATGCACTATATGTGCAGCTTGGGCCCATGCACTTTATAGTGGTGAAGACAATCCTAAATTACAACTCAGGTAAAGGCATCCTCACGGAGAAACGCAAAACATTACATAATATATTAAATAGAACATGTAATCGAGTAGAGTATAAATAGAGAGTCCATCTCGGGCAAATCTTTCTTCGAATCAATATTTACTATTTGATACGTTTGCATTTTCACTTCGCTAATATTCCATTATAATTATTTTTACATTGTATTTGTAAACACCAAAATCAAAATATTATCGCAATTTTGGCACCGATGACATGACGAAAAATTGCAGATTGATAAACTTAGACAATACAGGATAACTTTTAAATTAGTATAAATATTGTATATTAACACTTCAAACAATCATTGGTATTACATTATTTTCAATCATTTTGACATCATAATAGATTTTTAATATTTTTATTAATTTCAATAATTATTTATTTTTCGCTTAAAATATATATGCATTATACTTTTAAAATTAGAAATATTATCTTTGTGGTTAAAATTCATATTTTTATTTATTATCTTTGTTTTATTAACCATAAATTTAACAATTCTGGTGTCTACAAACTTAGTTGCAAGGATTGTGCTGCATTTTATATTGGTAAAACGGGTAGAAATTTTAATATAAAAGTAAGGGAGCATTTGAGATGTTTGAACAATAGTGGGTTTTCAGAATTTGCTAATCATTTGATAGAAAATGGTCATGGTTTTGATAAAAAATTGGGATTGTCAATTTTGCATATAAACGGTGTTGGTCACAAATTAAATAATTTGGAATCGTTGGAGATAAATAAAGCGTGTAAAACTAATCAAAAAATTATAAACAACCAACTAAATTTAACTACGAGTCCCATTCTAAAATTTTTTCCTAAAAATTATTCGAGTAAATTTGTATTAAGTAATGATTTGAGTTAGGTACTAAACATTTTTTTTTTTTAAAAATAGATTCTGGCAAAGAAACAATAATATATGTTTTAGTTAGTTATGACATCCTGAAGAAGAAAATTGTATTTTTCGAAACCGGTAGATGTATTTAAACTCAATTTAGTGGTTAATAAAACAAAGATTATAAATAAAAATATATGCATTATGTATTATTTAGAAAGATATACATATAAAATCTTTATATATATATATATAATGTCGCTGTAGCATAGTTGGATAATGAACCTTCCCCGGTTTGGAAAGAGATCCAGGTTCGAATCCCGGTGGCGCAACAACAATATTTTTCGAGAAAATTGATTTTATATGTATATCATTCTAATTAATACATTTGATTGTATTGTTATTCAACGACCAATCCATTCATTTTGTGCGTTATAGGTACATACTCTGAACGTTATAATAAATAATATTCATGATAGCAATCATATTTGATGGCTTTACACACATACACGTAAATACATACATTCAAATAGTCTAATTATTTAACAGCGTAAATATTTATGCCCAAATATCGCTGTGGCAGTACGATTCAAATTTCTCGAGGTGTGTGTTCTGTATTGTATATGATTCGTTCTAAACAGATGACAGTAGTTAATAATCGTACTATTATTGAGTTCATAAATTAGATTTAACGTTTGCGAAATCGTGAGTTAAAGTGATAAAATGAATTCCGTTCACACTATGCTGTTTGTGGCTATAGTATATTGTTACAACGCGGACGGCTACAGAATACTCGGAATTCTACCGCACACAGCGAAAAGTCACGATTATGTTTTCTATCCGCTCTTTCGGGGCTTGGCCCAAAAGGGCCATGACGTCACGGTGATCTCACATTTTTCATACAAAGACCATCCTGAGACCTACAGACACATCAATCTCCGAGGATCCGTTCCGGTCTTGGATGATGCGTTTTCTTTCGATACGTTACGGATGTCTCCTCTCCCTTTTGGAGTTGAAAAACTGTTGATACATATTAAATCGATCATGTTGCTGGCTGATTTGGCAAACTCTACCTGTCACGCCTTGTTGGCCAATGAAGAAGTGCAAACATTGAAAGAAGGACAATTCGATTTAGCTATTATTGAAACATTCAACAGTGAATGTGGACTTGGAATTATCGACCAATTAAAATTACCTTTCATTGGCTACTCGTCACACATCTTGATGCCTTGGACAAAGGAAAGTTTAGGTCTAACTGAGAATCCTTCATATTTACCTACTCATTTTTCAGGATACGGAATACATCCAACATTTATGCAAACGATTAAATCGCTTTTTGTAACGAGGATTTGTAAAATTTTCTACTACCAACTAATTACTAAAAGTGTTTTGAATACATTGGAGAAACATTATGGTAAAGTGTTTCCAGATTTTCAAGACAGATTTAAAAATATGAGTCTTAATTTAGTAAACACATATTTTCCATTGCATGGTACTTTCGAATATCCACCAAGTGTTGTTGAAATAGGAGGAATTCACATAAATAACCCAAACGCACTGCCTGAGGTTAGTATATTTTTTGAAGAAAATATTTTTATCATGAATGTTATTATTATTACCATTACCAAATCACTATATTTCAAAGACTTAAATTTTTTGAAATCTTAAATGGTTAACATTATAGCGTTATTATCCAAATATTCGTAATTTTTCGATGCGTGCACAAATTTTTTCTGTACTTATATATTTTTAATAATAATAATAATAATAATGGATAATTTGTATAGCGCCATTTTCGTAAAAACTTTCACCTCAAGGGCGCTTTACAAATAATATGTTTTTTTAAATTAAAAAATCGTTTTTTCACTTATGGAAATGATTTTTTAAAAAAGTGCGTTTTTAGTTTCTTCTTAAATAAAGTCTCTGATGCATTGTTTCTAATAACGGAGGGCAAAGAGTTCCACGCTTTTGGGCCTACCACTGCGAATGCCCGTTCACTAAATTTAGACATCTGGCAACGGCTGATCGGTTCTACAACCCTTCCTGCAGCTGAAGTAGAGGCTGACCTTTTAACTGACTCCTATAATTAGTTTTCTCGTGTAAATATATAACTGAAAAATTCAAAGGATACAAGTTTCGATGGCAACTAATTATTTCAAAATAAAAATTTGTTATATGCATTTTTAAGTGGCATATTTTATTTTATTTATTATTCAAGGAAGTGTATGAAGGGTCGTAATTTCATCGTCACTTGGTTATCATTTAAAATCATTTTTTAAATTTCTGCTAAACACGACCAGCTAGACCGCACTTTAGAGAAGTAATAACGAACATAATTGCTATGTTTATACATCAACATTATTTAAATTTAAATTTCTTTAGACAGAAAAATAAAAATTAATACTATTATTGTTTTATAATTTTAATAATCACGATTTGACCCATTGAAACAGGAGCCGAGAATTAAAATTATAATTTTTGCTTTATAACATAATATATTTTATGAATATACTAACATTACATTTAATTATTAATTATGAGATACAGAAAATACATCGTCAATATTGTGAGATTAAAATAGTCAAATACGGTAATAATAAAAAAGTTAATTATGTTTAAAATATGTCGTTTTCAAGATTAACAGAAATATATGGAAAAAAATAGTTAATGAAATAATTGAAAATAAAGTTAAGGATAATTTTTTTTAAATATTAGTTGTAATAAAAAATTATAAAATATTTTTAAAAATTAACGAAAATATATTTGTTCGTTAATTGTGTAATTAGAAAATTAATCAATGATTTTATGTAATGCTATTACTCGGAATCAACAATAACCGTAACAAAATAATTAAAATGTGGAAACTACAGGATTTGCAGAAGTATATGGACGAATCAAAGTATGGTATTATAATATTCAGTATGGGATCAATTCTGAGAGCTACTACATGGCCAACTGAGAAGTTGAAAGCATTTCATGAAGCCTTTTCGGAACTTCCTCAAAATATTTTGTGGAAGTGGGAAGATGATACCATGCCCGGGGCACCAGCTAATGTCAAGATTGTGAAATGGCTTCCACAACGTGATATTCTAAGTAAGACTTCTTTGTATTTTTGGTTTAGAATCATTTAAAACGTTTTGTAAACAGCTAAATTAGACCTAAGTTTAGTCAAATTATTATTTAAATTAATTCTGCCTTTTTTTGCACTATAGAGGATTGATTATGCAGGGGGAAAATATTTTTCTTCATCAGCCCGTATAAACGACGTAATTATATGTTTTTTAAATTATTCTAAAAATTAAAGGAACAACCAGGGCAATTGATTACATGAGCATTTAACATTTTATTTGTCATCGTATTCTTTGTTTTAACAATATGTAATCAAACTCACCAAAATTCTATTTTTTAGATCATCCAAATGTCAAAGTGTTTATTACCCACGCTGGAGGTGTCAGCCTAACAGAGGTAGCACATTGTGGAGTACCAGTCCTTGCGATACCAATATTTGGAGATCAGCCCAATAATGCTGCATCAGCTAAGGATAGTTTGCTAGGAGAAGTTCTTGATTACGATGACATAACCACAAAAAGTGTTTTGGACAACCTTAAAAAACTTCTCGGTCCAGAGTAAGATATTATATTTCAAATATGAAATAAATATATTAATTAGAAACACATATTAGGAGAACACATTCTTATTGTGAAGTTGTAATTATTCAGAACATAGGTCTGTGATATTTTAAATATGAATTAAATATATTAATTAGAAATATATACATATAAAATCATAGGTTCGAAAATTGTCGCTAAAAATATTGTCGCTGTAGCATAGTTGGATAATGCACCTTCCCCGGTTAGGAAAGAGATCCAGGTTCGAATCCCGGTGGTGCAACAACAATATTTTTCGATAAAATTGATTTTATATGTATATCTTTCTAATTAATATATTTAATTCATATTTAGAAACATATACATTTAAAATCAATTTTATCGTAAAATATTGTCGTTGCGCCACCGGGATTCGAATCTGGATCTCTTTCCAAACCGGGGAAGGTGCAGCATTATCCAACTATGCTACAGCGACGAAATTTTAAGCGACACATTTTCGAAACTATATGTTACCTTCTTGATATTAATACATTAAATCGTTCCATTATTTGAAAGAGCCATCTACCTTATTTTTACGGAATCTCAAATACCTTTTAGTAATCTGGTAGCAGACACCAGAATTATCACATTATTATTATTATGACCAGAGGATGGCAACACCTACAAAATAGCTACATATACAACAATGGCCGTGACTGAATTAGTTATATATGTTATATTTATATTTTGTGTGGATATATGCGTGAACTTTTTATTTATTAATATTTTCCTTGGTTTTCTTTTTCTTTTTTTTTTCACAGCATTATATTTATTTCGTAACTTTAATGTTTAACATAATATGTATTATCTTTATGGCGAATCGGGTTAAAAAAAAAACTTGATCACGCTGGTATAAACACATTATTATTATTATTATTATTATTATTTACTTTATTTTATTACCTACATTTCTTGCAAATTCTGACGTTTAGAAGTTCTTTAGCTTAGTTCGTATTTAGATATACATATATTTCACACATGCAGTATGTAGATGAAGAACATCATTTTTACAATATATCACTCTTTACCAGTTCACACATATAAGAGCTCCGGTCGAACTGTAATCAATCGATGCGTTCGAGTTCTATAATTTTAGTATTTATAATAAAAGTAATACTGGTTCAAAGCTCAATGGTTGCCATAGCTCAGGTCCATGAATTGTATTGCTGATGTTAAGTTGTGGCTTGAATACAATAGCAACCCTTAATTACATGCTGCGTTCTCTGGAGGCAGAATAGTTATATATAATTTAATTGTATTACTGTGTATCTTACCTGAATCTTTGTTATATATTTATTATTTTAATATTTTTTATTTATTATTGAAATCATACGTACATTTTTGTGGGTAGTTTTTCATCTTTTGTTTTTAAAAAATACAATATTTTTTTCTCTTTGCTTCGATCATGTGTCGTTATCAATATTGTACTAAAATATTTCAGAATGCAAAAAAATGCTAAAAAACTCTCGGCCATCTGGAGAGACAGACAAAATAGTCCTCTGGAGACTGGGATCTACTGGGTGGAGCATGTAATCAAGCATGGTGGGCAACATCTCAGACCAGCGTCTGCGGATCTTCCGCTGTATCAGTATCTACTTTTGGATGTGTTGGCGTTCTTCGTTTTGCTTATACTGCTGGTCTCATTGCTCATCTTCAAGTTGTGCTGCAAAAGCAAGACTTCTTCAGTGGTGAAGAAATTAAAGAAAACGTAGCTCAATTTAAAATACTAGAGTAATCTTTAAAACTTTAGTTAGAACAGATTATTAATAATTTATCATTTTTTGTAAATTTGTTATCACCAATCTCCTTAATATAAAAATATATAAGTAAAAATTTTAATTTAAAATTCATGAATTATGATTGGCAGCTTCGTTTTTATCATTTTCACTTTGGTTTAATTACCAAAGAGCTATGTACTATGTTTTAAACATTCGCAACTTCAACAAATACGTGGATGTATCAATTATTTTAATTTGATATATTTTTAGTTGAGAATCTCTGGATCTAATAAATTCTATCCTATCTAATGTTTACTTTGTGTAATGGAAAATTGTGTATTTTTATTTTATCAACTAATATTAAAATATATGTAGATTAAACTATTTACATTATTATTAAATAATATGACACGTACTTGTATAACAAAAAATCTGATATACAATGATACTATTGACTGCGTACTTAAACTTGACATTTTTGGTGGTGCAAGTTAAATTTATAATTTGTTATATATTGTGACTCAAACTTCTTCTACTTCATGACTGAGAATCGTGATCATCGTGGACTAACGCCCTTTTAACTAAAGTCCTCTACTTTTCCGAGGGTTGCCATCAGAGAAAAGTGCCTGTTGCTTTTTCCACTCGGTCGGTCCAACAGGCTGGGGATCTTCCCCTTCCTTTCCGTCCTTCGACGTAACCCACCACAACAAGCATCCCCAAGCTATCATCTCTTCTCGCAAGATATCCAAAAAATTGAAGGATTCGACTTAGTCAAATGATTGAAAGTCTATCGTTGACGCAGAATGGAGACATTGTCGCGTTTCGCTGTCGACATAGCATTTTCCGTTCAAACAATAACTCGCCCCTAGTAATAAATCATGGTCACAACACTAGACAACGAATAAACATCTACACAGCAGTTTCAAGAACAACAACGACATTCTTTCAACGTTTCTACATGTATTTAGCTCCAAAACTGTACAACACACTTAACACTAACTGGAAATCGTTCACTTACAAAAAATTACGCAAATATTCACACAATACATGATTCAATTGGGTAGAGATCAGTTAGAAGCATCATTGGCCAACATTCCAACTTAATCACAAAACAATGCACAAATAATTCACCTTAAATTTACAACACACTCACTATACTTTATTATTGCCTCTATTTTCTTTTTAATTTTTATTAAATAACACCGCAACAACACGAAAAAAACTGGCTACTTTAACACAGACGATAGTCTAGCAAAGTAACCAGGACAATGCTTTATATATCAGAAGTGGATACCCACTGTATCCCACACAGTCAACTAATAAGTGTGTTATATTATTAAATACAAATTTAATGTATTAATTATAAATATATACATATAAAATAAATTTTGTCGAAAAATATTGTTTTTGCGCTACCGGGATTCGAACTTGGATCTCTATTTCCAATCCGAGGAAGTACACTACCAATTGTGTTATAGCGCCAGTATTTTTCGTTACAAATTTTCGAACCTATATGTTACACTTTTTCAAATTAATATATCTGTCGTTCCATTATTTGAAAGCCATCTACATTGTTTTTAGGGAATCTCAAATACTTTTGAGTAAACCGACTGCGGACGCCAGAATTATTAATTCATTTTTATAAAATTTTGGACACATTGATACAACTTATATTATTAAGGAGAACACATTCTTATTGTGAAGTTATTGATTTTATATGTATATATTTATAATTAATACATTAAATTAGTATTTAAAAACATCACAGACCGTCTGTTCTGAATAATTACAACTTCACAATAAGAATGTGTTATATTATTGTTTGTTCACTTCTGATGTACAAAATTTTTTTGTCAAATAACAAATAGATAAATTTAAAAAATGTCTCCAA
Source organism: Eubasilissa splendida (assembly GCA_031772225.1). NCBI lineage: Eukaryota > Metazoa > Arthropoda > Insecta > Trichoptera > Phryganeidae > Eubasilissa > Eubasilissa splendida. The sequence continues at coordinate 10,644,084 of CM062859.1, forward strand.
CACCATATCTCAAAGATATAGAAATAATGAATGCATCAAAGACTACACAAGTCTGATCTTATTTGTTTTAGATAAACAGCGATCTGTCCATATCTTGTGTTATCTGAATATAAAACATTTCGCCACATGTATGCACATCTTTCTTTGGTTTTTGATTCGCTGGCGCTAAGCTAACGTAATCAGTAATTATAAATCCGGGATAACTAAACTCCTTGATAATTTCTAGGTTTCAAAAGATACCTTTTCTGGGATTATGTCAATTAGCGTTGTTTTTTCTTTGCCCATCTCAAGACAACTGCAACAACCTATTTAAACAGAATTAAGACTAGGCCAGCATTATTACACTTATGTCTTCTTACTCTAATGAATCGCAAAACCTAGAGTTTGCCGCTCGATAGATTTCTTCTTCCATTTTCATAATTATTGTTGGAATACATACTTTTTAATGTAAATTATGTGTAACTTTGGTTTTATTACCACTTTTATGATTTTTAATTCTAATACACCAACTTGTTTCGGAAAATGCCATTTCCTTACTAAGTTACGCACTAGATTTATTTTTTAAATATATATATTTTTTAATTTAATTTAAAACATTAGAATTTTTCTTGTAGTTTTAGTCAGTTTATTTGACATCTTGATGAAGATAATAATATTTTCAGAAAGCGATCGATGTATTCAATTTAACGCATAAAAAATGTTAAAAACGTAGTTATAAATAATTTATATTAAAACGAATAATAATAAACTGGCAATAACTTTGCAATAACTAGAACTAAAACTAGGCAATAACTAGAACTAAATACTTAAAAAATCACTAGATGCATTACAAATAAGAGTACAGCACGATAGGGTCAAAAGTTCAGTCTTCTGGAAACGAGAAGTAATGTGACAAACCACTTTAGTTTTTAAGATCACTTAATGTGTGAAGAGATCTGGAAGCTCTCCATGTTCCAGTCTCTGAGTGAAGCGGGATACCCGAGGATGAAGGCAAGATTGATATTTATCTGCATCATACTCATTCAATGTTCTTTCGTCTTTAAAAAAAAAACTTTTTCTAAACAAGGACAAAATATTTTATATTAGTTAGATCCTGAAAAAAACTCGTAAGTATATTACAGTATGAATAATAATTAATTTAATATCCTGATTAAATTAAATAAACCCAGTTCATACCTTGATTAAACAAACACACGAGAAGTAATGCTGATAATTTATCATTTATCGCAAATATTTGAACACGACTGCACCATGAGCGCATCCACAATGCAACGGATATTCTACTGTGCAATCAAATTATTTGGACAGTGCAACAAACAATTATATTGATTATTTGGGAAATACCACACTTTTGATTTCATCTATAATATAAGCACATATATTATAACATAAGTCAATTACATAATGAATTAGTCATTTTAAAGTGTGAATTTAATACTAATTACATATATAAATTGATATTTCGGAAAATGTATTTTTATATCTGTCTCGTTTAAGGAACAATGTTAGACCAAACTTTTATATACATACGTAATATTTTTTGTTCAGAATTTTTAGTTATACCCGTTATTCAAAGTTAAGCATATTTTATATATAACACTATATATTTATTTGTATATATATATACGAGTATATCTAATTATTATTTGTGTGAAATTTTTTTTTATCGGGAATGTTATCGCAATTATTTCGCCTAAACTTATTTGATGTACTGGCGCACTTAGTCCATTAGTTAGTAAATACCTAATATTAACAGTTCTGTTTATTACTCGAAAGGTATTTATTTTTAAAATAATAATTTATTTATGAAAAATAGCATCATAACTCTACTCTAACTCTAACTCTATTACGCTCTACGCAGTGGAGGAGTGCAGTCGTCCAGTGCAACAAACCGTAATAAAAGGAAATAAAATAAAAAATACGAAAAAACATTAAATTGACAAAATTAAAAATTAGAATCACAGGACTAAAAAGAATTGGAGAAATTAAAGTAATAATTGTTCAAAAAAAGAAGATTCTAAAAATTTAACAGAGAAAATAAACAAAACATTAGGAACAGAAATTAAAGCGGAAGAAATTAAAAAGAAACAACCATTTCTAATCATAAAGAGACTAGAACGAGGAATACCACAAGAAATTATAAACGATACTAAAATCCAAAACGAAGATCTAGAACAAGAAATAGACCATAAAAATAACATAAAATTGATAAAACAACTAAAAAACATAGACAAGGAAGGCAAAGAAAGAGAAACCACAAACTACATCATACAAACGACAGGAAAATTAAGAAAAATCCTAATTGAAAATGTAAAATTAAACATATAATTCCAAAGAGTATCCATCGAAGACTGCAATCCGTTAACACAGTGCTACCATTGCCAGAAGTTCGGGCATACAGCACAAAGAAGTCTTAATAGAACACAACCGCCGACTTGCCGACACTGTTCTGAAGATCACACGGAAACCAGCTGCTCAAATACACAAAAAAAAACCCATCTGCAGCAACTTGAGCAAGCAAAATCATAACTTCAATATGAAATATCAAACTGAACATAGAGCAGATAACCAAGATTGCGATTACAGGAAAAAAATGCTACAGATTGCTATGGACAGAATTGAATATGAGTGAGTGTTCCAACTTAAAAACACATAATCTTTATTTATCAAAAATACATTAAAATCAATCAAAACAAACACCTACACAATTATATTATCGACATATCATACTTTCAAAATTTCATACATTTCAAATTTAACTATCTCTCTTCATACATTCAAATGAGAACGATTATATAATCACTCTTTTGTCAAACTTTGGAAAAATCCTAGAAAAAATTGTTACAAAATGATTGCCTCAATTTATTAAAATAAACAAAGTAATTGATGATAACCAGTTTGGGTTCATAAAAAACAAAAGTACACAAGACGCAATAGGTAGACTATCTAATATCATCCAAGAATCTCTAGAAAAATCTCTTAAATACATTGGAATTTTTGTGGACTTGAGAAAAACCTTCGACAGTACCTCCCACAACAAACTAATATTAAAATTAAAATCCGTCGATATAGACGATAAAGCACTAAGCTGGATTCAAAGCTATCTTCATGAAAGACCGCAAAACGTAAAAATTAACGAAACTCCAAGCCAACCCCTAATCAGTGAATTTGGTATACCACAAGGGACAGTTTTGGGCCCACTTCTTTTTATTATTTATGTCAATGACATTTTCAAACTAAAATTGATCGGAAAAATTATATCATACGCCGACGACACTGCTATCATTGTTGACGGACAAGACTGAAACACTATAAACGAACATGCAAATAACGTCATGAACACACTCAAATCCTGGTTCGATAGTAATTTACTTTCTTTAAACTTCGAAAAAACCTATTACATTATTTTTTCAATCAAAAGTCTTAAAATACCGCCCCATATAAAAATTACTATCCATAACGACAACTATAACAAAATTACATATAACGACTCATGTACAAATTTAAGCTCAAAAAAAGAAATCAAATATCTCTGTGTAATTATTGATCAACATTTAAAATGGCACAATCACATTAGCGAACTAGTGAAAATAATAAGGAAATGTATTTATATATTCATAAAATTAAGAAACATTTTAAGCATAGATAATTTTAAATAGGTATATTTTGCTATTTTTCACTCACTACTCCAGTATGGAATAATTGGGTGAAGAGGAGCATACAATAATATAATGAACTCTGTAAAAATAATACAGAGAACAATCATCAAAGTATCAACACAAACACTTTTTGCAAAATTCCCAGTTCCCAAAATAGAAAACATTTACAAAAAAATCTCAATAATCAATTAATTAAAGAAAATAACACTGTAAAATTTGAAACAAGCACATCATTAAGGTTTAAAAATAACTTTAAAATCCCTAAATGTAACACCAAACACTATCAGCAAAATTTTATATACTTAAGGATAAAAAATTTCAGTAGCCTCCCTACACAAATTAAAGAAATAAAAAACATAGAAGAGTTTAGAAAGAAATTAAGTGAACACTTCAGAAGCACACAAATAGACAAAAAATAATTATAGACTAGAAATGTATAACTCTCTATATAAAATTATTATAGTGTAACTCTTTCTCCAAGCACAAGACATAGTCTCTTTTTTGGAGAGGTGAGCGAAAAAAAACTTGTAATTTTAATAATGTAAAATACTTTATTCATGTTATAAAAAAAATGTAAAAATGTGAAATAAATATAAAAAATATACTTTGAAAACATTTTATATACATCACTAACGTTATCAAAATCTACAGGGAATCTTAAAATTCTGAAAATAATGATGTGTTATCACAAATGAAATTAATCAACTAGAAAGATATACAGAAAAAAAAAAAAAAATATTGCTAAAAAAAAATTGTTTATGTTTCTGTGCAGTTTTCTATTTTTATTTTTATTAAACATTTACATGTGGAATATGTATTTTTTTAGCATAAACATTTCTGCATTCATAGTTAGTTTATTTCAATAGGTTCCTTCAAAAACGATAGATTTCGCTGTATATATATAATATTTCTTTTTTTACAAATCCGCTAATACTGTGAATATTTACTTACACGGCTAAAAGACGAGTATGTGACATATCCAATTTGGTGAATTAAATGAAATGACAAGACAAATTAAAAAGTCGGTAACAAAATCTGTTATCATTAAATATTGATTTTAATGCTCAACCAACTACTTCAAGTATACTTAATTGTTCAACAATCTTCCATTAAACATGTCTCAAAATCAAAAACACAGAGCGTCGATTATTTATTTCAAAATTATTTCTTTTGGATAAATAAGAATTTTCTTTCAAAATTATACATTTAAAACGGACATTATGAATTACAAAGATAAATATTTATTTTTATAATGTAAATGAAAAATTATAAAATGGATGATAATATGTCAAAATGCAAATTATAGACATTATAATTTGCCGGTGTGAAATAAAATATATATATTATCTCTACCCTTATTATCTTTGGCTAAATTGTCGATGGGAAATATTGTTATGCCATTATTATTTCCTTCTTTAATTAGGTATTATAATATTTTTTAAATTCATTTGATGACAATAAACACACGCAAATAATAATAAATTATATAATATTGTCAACCACGACATTAAGATAAAATATTTATTAATGCATGATAAAAGGAAAAACTAAATGAAGAATTATGTTTGCAATATTAGTTATGAATTTATTTATTTTTTATACTAGTTGAATAAATAAGTCAGGAAAAAACAAACTATAAAAAATACATCATTATTCTTTCTTAGAATTTGACTTAGATTTTGAAGGGCTACATAGATTTCTAATAAAAGCATATAAGTTGTAGTTAATATATGCTAGAAGAATTCCAACCAATGAGAGGAATGCCAAAACATCCAGTAAGAGATATCTGTAGAAGGGAAGATCAGCGGATACTGGTCTTAAGTGACTTCCTCCATGACGAGCCACATGTTCCACCCAGTATACAGCAGTTTCTAGCGGAGTTTGAGGCCTGTCCTTCCATATCGCTGATAACTTCTTCGCCTTTTCTTGGACCCTATAACGATAACAAGAATTCATTTTATAGTAAAATTACAATCACTTTGTGTGAAACCACGAAACTTATTGATGTCGACCGGTTTCGCTTAACACAAGCTACATCAGGACTAATCATAGATACAGGAAGAGTGTACTTATATATATATATATATATATGTGTGTGTGTATGTATAGGACGGTGTCAGCCCTGTGTGCCCACACACAGCCCGAACCACGCTTGAAATTTTGAGGTATGAAAGAACATCGGCCTGGAACATAGTATTCTCCCTGTACATTGCTAGACAATGGATTTGTTATTTTTTGTCAACTGAATTTGAACTCTAGTTGTTCTAAGAAACTTCGCACGTCACACAGGTCGTAATATATCATTATCAGCCACTTTCTACCTAGTGCTTGATGAAGGTCTCACCAATTATCTCCCCTTTTCCTCGTCTATTGTTATTTTCTGTTACGCATTTCCACAGAGTTCAATGATAGGATGGTCTGTCGGCATCTTAATTTCCCTAACTGGATAACTACGTTCGTCCAACGATTGTTTCCGTTCTCCGAGCCAGGCGCGTGCAGTCAGTATATTGAAATAACCTATACGCAACTATATATTTTGAGTAATAAAGTGAGATTAAATATTTATCTGACAGAATATTACAATATATTAAAATCTGAATAATATGATAAATAATAATTGTGATAGGAATATTAAGAGATACATATTTAATTTCGCAGAAATTTTAATTAAGTGCGTATGGCTTATTTCAATGTACTGACTGCGCACCGCTGCTTTGAGCGTATATACTCGTAATTCATTATTAATACTCTTAATTCATAATAAATAATCATGCCTATTTTCAAATACCGCAACACTGAACGTTTCGACAACTGTAATGTACTCAGAAATTATAGTGAGACCGATCTGGCTACCATATAACGAATGGAAATATAAACATTTAACACATAATTTAAATTGTTTTATATTTATTATTCCCCTATATTTATTTTTACATCAGCATTTTTTAGAGAGACAATACTGAAATGTATTTTTTTTTCTGTATATATCGTTCTGGCAGCCATACTGGATTTTAAATCATGTAATCATCAATAATCGTTGTGATTGGATGACTTCATTTTAGGGGGAATATTAACTTTACACTCTGTCTGCTTTGGGGTATTTTTGAAATATCCCTTATTTTGAACATGCGACATCAATGGATCTAAGTGATTTTTGCGATAAATAATGTGTTCTGCGTGTATCTGATAAAAAATATACAAAACTGCATAATTATCCGAAATCCTTAGAGGGTTGGGAATTAGGCACTACATATGTTTATATTCAGTAACATGGATTGAAGTTTCGTCAATATTTATTTTTCATTATATTTTATTTTATTTGCGAATATCCACAGTCCTAAGAACATGTAATATAATATAATTAATAATTGTATACAAGGCCATACCGCGGCGTAGTTGATAATAATATTTTCAGTAATATGTAATTATTTCGATAATTCACAAACTTAGTTAGAATTCTGATAACGTAAAATTCAAGAATAATCAACAACTAGAATTCCGTTCCGATGAATCCGTATACGTAAGCAAACACAGCTGTTTTATGTATCTAAAAATGCATCTGTTATAATGAATCGCATATATCGTTTAATACAGTTTTGAGTTTTAAAAGTATGAAATCGTTTATTAATTTTTTTTAAATTATTTTCCCATGCTTCAAAAAATACAATAGTTGTTTATGTAAACACCTTGAATAGCTTGTTTCCAGGTTTCCGATTTACAATAAACACACATATGATACATGAACTGCACTAAAGTTTTTAATTTTACTGTCTTTCTGGTCCGATGTTATTGTTCTTTTAGCTGGGTTGTCTTCTTTAAATTTCAACCGACCAAAGCGCGCACTGGTGGTTTATTTGGACCGCTGTACTGGTCGAAGTACGCGATATAATAAGAACGACGCCTATCGGTTACCGTCTTCTTAGCTTCTAAAAAAAGGGCGGCAATACTCACATACACACGCATGTACATTATTATAAACCAGAAAACCCAGTGGTGCCAATCGAAGTAACAAGGCGCATAAACAGTATTTATTGTGCATTTTCGCGCTTCGCGGCACCCTTTTGTTTTAAATTTGTTTCGTTTATCAATTTCTATATTTATATTCTGTATATGTAGATCTAGGTGAGGACACAAAGTCACCAAGAATGCAGCAGATCGGGATATATGTCATCAAATACTTACGGGAATGGTGTCACCATTATTGTAGTAATCACAACTGGTATACCGCAATAGCATTAACAAAGCAGAACAATATTTTGTTATTTTCTAAAAGAAATTAACTTTAATACTAATTAATTTTATTCATTCAAAAAGAACGCATTCCTACAAATCACAAAGACCATTTCAATTCAACAATTTCCACAAAAATAAGTAACCGACCAAGATCGCGTGGCAACTTAGAAATCCCCAAATTTAAAACTAGGGCTACTCATATCAAGGAATAAAAAATTTTAATGCTTTCCCATATAAAATCAAAACAGAAAAATTATAAAACCTTAAAATCTCAAATCGAACAAATATTAGAAAACTCCGATAGCCATTACAAGTTCTAATTGATTATGTATATGTATATAATATTTTAATTCAATATTTATATCTTACTTCTATACCTACCTTTACATTATTTTAAAACTTAAATGCACTCCAATTCAAACTCGAGAATTGATTTCTCAATTGAGTTGGGTAATTTTGTGTAAAATAAAATAAGTGTTAGATAATTTTTTTTAAATAAATAAAAATAAATTAGAAAGAAATTTTTGTTGCTACCGGGATTCGAACGTGGATCTCTTCCAATCCGGGGAAATGCGTTACTTAAATGCATGCTACACTAATATGATATGTACACTGATGTGTTGCACTTTCAAATTGAGACATCTGTCGTTCACAAATATCACCGACCTATGTTCTGAAAAATTGCAAATTCACAATAAGAATGTGTTCTTAAAAAAATAAACTAACTTATTTAGAAACGTAGTACCATTTCGGAAATTTTAGACGTGTTTACTGTTTACCACCAATTGAAAATATTATCATTACAACTCATGGACTTATAAATATCCCAGTAGCGACAACAATATTTTTAGATTCTTTCTAATTAATACATTTAATTTGTATTTAAAAAATCCCATATTTTAATGCATTATTTATTAATTATAGTAGGGTGGTAAAGTATCGATTAGAGTAGGGAGAGAGGGAAAGCTATTTTCCTTATTGTTGTACCTTGGTTCCAAAACAGCTTTTAAAGCCTGAAGAATGGATTCCTTGGTGAGGTGCCGATACTCCAGGTATGCGCCTATCTCACTGTCCCTCGCGGCTGCTGCATTTCCGAACTGATCTCCATATATTGGGATGGATACCACAGGAACTCCACAGTGGACAGCTTCAGTCAGCCCCAGCATCCCGGCGTGAGTTATAAAGGCCTTCACGTTTTTATGATCTAGTCAAAAATGAGTCAAATGCATAAATTAAAGGGGTATTTATTTGATTTTTTTAAATTTACATTGTAATTTATTAACTTTGTTCTGAACACTTTTTTTAAATACCCGATTTCTAAATTTTAATAAATTCAGTAATTTTCATAAATAGACTAAAATATTATTTATTGTCATGAAACATAACTAAAACGTGCTTGTTGGCAAAATAAAATTGACAAAATATCCACATTGGCATAAAACTCGCATCATTTAATAGGATTGTTGACATTATTATGGCGCATGTTAAGATTTTTTTGCTAAAATTATTTAGGTAGGTAAATAGATTTTATATTAAATAATAAATACATAATGATGTTAAATACTTTAGTGCAGAGGTATTTAATAAAATTGAAATTTTTGGATTATGTTATTTTTTGTTTAACGAGATTCAATTATCAATATATTTTTATAAGTAATGAAAGGATATGAAAATATTACTACATGTGCATACAAAAAAACTTCTTACTTAAAACGTCAAATTGTGGAACCCACTTCTTCAGTTTGACGTTTGCTGGCTTTCCCTCCATGGTGTCGTTCTCCCACTTCCACAGAACATCCTGTTTGAGTTCAGCAAATGCTTCTTGGAAGGCCCTCAGCTTGTTCTCGGGCCAGGATATAGCCCTTAGCATGGAACCCATGCTGAAGAGAATCACGCCATGCTTTGATTCGTTGAGATACTTTTCTAGTTCCTAGAATAATTATTTAAAAAATATATAATTATATATATATAGGGATGTATCACGTCTCTGTTACACTAGCCGCAATACAAATTTCACCATATCGCTGCATCGAATCCATCGTTTTGGAAACTATCATGAACATATTTTGATCTACAAGTGTTTACTTGGAGACCACCTTTATAAACTTCATATGCTAGATTCAGAAAAGCATTATTGCATATTTTGCATGACTTATGGAAGATGGTGCCACCAATTTACCATTATATTTCGGCATCCCTGATTATTTTATTATTATAAAGACAATGTTAAACAAGAGACATGATTGTGCATCACCTTGGCGGAAGTCACTGTAGAGTATGACCAATGTAAGAATGCGGCTGAAATTATTTGCGCAGAAACGCATTTGAAAGAGTATTTCAATCAACTTCACGTCATTTTTTTAGTGCCTGTCTTGTTTCCCGTTAGGGAGTGTTTTGTGTATTCCCATAGTTGCTGCCCCTCTGTCCCCCAGTGCCTGTGTGTTATTACTGTATTTTTGTTAATATTATTATTATTCTATTTATTTATTAGATGAAATACATTTTTTTTTAACAGAGGTGAATATATTATAACATAATAAACATAAGACACAATTAATACTCGTAGTTTATTGTGTGGGATAGAGTAGACTTCACCTCTGATACATACAGCGTTGTCCTGGCTACTTTGCTAGACTGAAGTCTGTGTTAAAGTGGCCAGTTTTTTTTTTCGTGCTGTTGTGGTGTTGTAAATCATCGACAAGAATAAAAAGAGAAATAAAATAAAAATGTAGTGGGAGTGTTGTAGGACTAGTGAATTATTAGTGTAGGTATTGTATAAATTATGTTAGAATGTTGGATAGCCATGCTTTTGATTCATCTCTACCTGATTGGATTATATATTGGGTCCATATTTGTGTAATCTTATTGGAATGCACTATAATGATTTACATATGGGGTCATTGATGTGATGAGGGATGTTTTGGTTGGCGACCGTGCGTCTTTGCTTGGACGCTTATGCGCTGAGCTGCATTGTACGGTCGCCTGATTAGCGTAAAAAAATACCAGCCTGGCGATGAATGAATAGGACCGATATAGAAGCTTTTGCTCATAAAACAGTCCCGGGTTAGCGGTGGGTCCCCCCATCAGTCCAATATAACGCATTCATTTAAATTATTCACCGCTTGGCTTTGAAGCGAGTCTGACTATTTTGTTGTATCGCTTTTTAATATATTTAACCTAATCATCCGGATACGTGAGGCAGAAATCGCAGCCGCATTCTAACAGTGGCCATAATCTACGTGTTGAAAAATTCCGCCATGTCGTACTGTATTTTATCCCTGCATAATGTATACATTGTTACGATTAGTTGTCTATTGAAACATCGTAACAAACGGTGCACTTTACTCAGTTTTCATGTACAATCCAGAGATTTAAAACTGAGACATATACATATATATCAATATATTTACTTAAGAAATGTTTTTATATGTTGGCATATTTTTCAAACTTGATAACTGAAAAACTGGGATTCTTTTAAGAATTAGCGTTCGAGGTATTGAAATACTTAAGAAACAACCTTTTTTGGAGAACGTATTCTATGTTCAATGGAACTGACTTCAGTAGCTGTAAGTAGTGTACCTTTAAAAGATTCAAATATTCAGGTGATTCGTCAAATTCATGGACAGATAATAAATTAAACCGAAAAATTACTTTGAAAAATAATAATTTTTTAAACAAATTAATTAAATTTTGGGTAATTAGAGGGCCTTCGACCTGTCTTTGGCTGGCTTAAGTAATCACTTTATACAAATATAACATTCACCATTCTCACCCATTAATCAATCTCCATATATATCAAATTTTTGAAGTTGTATATATACTTCCATACCTTTCCATTAAATATAATAAAAATAGCTTCGTCTCTATAAGACATCTATTATCTGTTTAATAACAGTACCTTTGTAGGTAAAAATTCAGTAATTATGTGTTCTTTGACATTTTCAAATATTGCTAATCACTTTTTATGTTAATATTAGATTGTTATTTATTAAGGAAAATTAAATACGCTTGATTTTTCCTTTTACTGATTTTACGTATTTTCTTGCGAACAAATATGTATCGGAACGTGTTTCACAGAATTAACTTTAATTTGTATTATATTCCAAGTATGGAGACCATTACATTAATCTTGGAACTCGCGGGGAATCATGGAAACTGGAACATGACACATCGCAATTCATTTCGTCAGGCATTTATTACTAGTAAAAAAAGCTGTCCAAGTGCATGTCGGTATTATATTGCTATTACCAGGGGGTGAATCTTGACCTAAGCTGACTAGGGGCATTAATTTTTTGGTGCATATTAAACGGTTTTTTTCATTATTTTATTAAAAATAAACTTAATACATTTTCAAAAAAATATAAGAGTATTTATTATTATTTGAAATTGCACATTTTTCATTTATATTCATTAGTGTTCATTTATATAATTAAATAAAAATATATTTTTGAATTAATGTAGGTATTATTTTTTTGATAGAACCCGCAATGATAACCCAGAACTCTGATTTTCTGCCACTGGCTTTTACTGTTTGATAAAATAATATTTTAAATTAATAATTCTTTTAGATAATGGCGTTACTTATAACTATAAAAAATCAGTAAATAGATCACTTTATTATACGCAACGTATTTTCACTATTTTTAATGAATACATTTTATACAAAGATTTTTCCTTGATTTACTTAATTTTCCTTATAAATATTTGTACAATGCGTTAAATAAATTGACATCATAAAATACCAGCAGGCAATAAGAATTTAGTATCTGGAAGCCATTTACCTTATAGGTAAAATCGTAAAAATAATGCTTTTAAAAAAATGGTCAATTACAATTATTGCTATAGACGCCAGTGCCACTGTAGAAAAATAAAAATAAAATATAATTAAATGAGCCACTCAGTATCCGCTTGCACTATAAGAGTCCCAGGTTCGAGAAACTTTGTTTAATTTTAAACCATTTGAAACATTTGAAAGATATAATTTTCTCAAGCCAATCAAAAGTTCTATAGAGTAAAAAATCAAAAGAAGACTTCTAGAAATTCTATACCAACCTTCATTGGTATTACACCAATTAGGAAATGTATATCTCATAATATGCAACCAAAGTAGAATTATTGCCAAAAAACTAATTTAATCAATAAATTATACATTTTTATTTTCTAGCAATAGCTAAAGATATTGGCAAAGTTTAAGAGTAAATGCATACATTTATTTTTGAGTTTTAAAAAAAAATATGAATAGTACTTACTGGTTCCAAGTCCTTCTTTTTCTGCAAATGTATTCCCCCAATTTCCACTGCATTAGGGGCCGTAGGAACAGCACCCATCAGCGGGAAATATGTATTGGTCATGATAAGACTCATATTCCTCGCAATATCTTCCAGCGCCGGAAGATCTTCTCCATAATACTCGACCATCATTCTTCTCTCCGGTATTTGAGAGAAAATGTAATACACAACCTTGTACCAAATACCCAGAAGTAGAGATTCTGTTGTTTCTAATACATTTGGTGTTTTTCCGTATTCTAAATAATGACTTGGTACAAAAGATGGATTATCTATTATTCCTAATCGTCCTGTAGTCCAGGCCATCATTACGTGTGAAGTCACTCCTATGAATGGTATTTTCAATTTGTTTATAATTCCGAGTCCACAGTCGCTGTTAAATTGTTCTATTATAGCTACGTCGTAATCTCCCTCTTTAATTGACTGCACTTGCTGATTGTCGAGCATAGCTTTGCATGTTATACTTCCGATCAAAAATAGGTTCTTGGCTGAATACACATGTTTCATAAATCTTTCCGTTCCGTGTGTATACGAAAAATATTCCAGATCAAATGCGGAAATCCATATTGGCAATGATCCCTTTAGGCTTATGTCCTTGTAGGTCTTCGGAGGGTTCTCCATGGGGAAATGACTGATCACTGTCACATCGTGTCCTTTCTCTGCTAATCCTCTCATCAAAGGTTCGAAGGCGTAACTATGACTTTTTCCAATATGTGGAAAGATACCTAGAATTCTGTAGCCGCACACTTGCTGATATGTCAACATAAGTATTGCACTAAACAAAAATATTTTTAAGGCTGTCATTGTTAGTTTATTTGCTAAACTCCTCACAGTTCACAGTTTAATACTTTTGTTATTGACGCTTGTATTTAATCCATGACGATATTCTGTAAAGAAAATGTTGAAAAATATATACATTTATGTTTATTTTTTAAACCGGATAAAGCAGTTATTAATTTTTTAACTATCGCCAATTTGAAACAAGAATCAGGCTGGTTAACGAACTCAGCCTGAAAATAACTACAGGAATTGTCGTGTCCGCAAGTTAGCCATTTAATCACAAATATATCCATATACAATAAACAAATTAACTTTTTAACGTATGGTGGTTTTGAGGTCTCCTGGTCATGATAAAAAAAGTGCATTGAAAATTTTTGGAGGTTGCGTTATAAGAGCCTCTACGTATCGCAGTATTTAATTCAAAATTTACTTAATAATCAGAATGTGAATATGTTTTTAAAGTAGCCACGGTTAGGTTTTACTCATTTCTGTAATTACATATTTTACCTGTACGTAAAGTTAATTAAAACACATTGAAAAGTACTTACAAATTAGGTGCCGGGATAAAATTTGATAAACTCATGAAATAACTCTTCAAGACCGGAAACCTTTCGAGAACTAATTTTATTTATTTTAAAAATCAATTAAAATACAATAGCAAAATAATTAACTGTTTTGACGCTTTAACTGCACGTTTTCATGTAACAATGGACGGAAATAAGTAGATTATTATAACAGTAATTATTTATAGTATGAAGATATAGCTCTTGAACTAAATTTTGTATCATATAAAGTAGTTGACACGCACACTTTAGAATGAATTCCGTACATAGAATTATTATCAAAATAATACATGATTGCAATGTAACCTCATAACCTTAACGATATGTTATATAATAATAAAAAATATGTTTTTAATAAGGTACTTATTTGAATTGATAAATTATTTCAATTTAAAATTTCAATTTTTTTTTAAATACGCGTAATACGTGTCCCATCAATATTCATATTATTTTCAAACTAAGCTAAACGCTCGTGCTGTGAAAATAGAACTAACTTGATGGCCCCCTGGAACAACGCTCGAACCCCCGGCCACTAGATCATTAGGCGAGTATCGTAACCGCTAGACCACAAGCACGTCATAAATACAGCTTCTGTATATCTGTATGTGTGATAACTCAAGAAAGGTCTAATTGATTTTGATGTAATTTCTCTAAAAAGATTTTAAACTATACCTATATTAAATGGTACAATAACAGGAGACTGAGCAGTGATGAAATTGGGGGGAAAATTGTGCATGCGACTCGTTGAATTCGATGCAATGGCTAAACAAAAGATACCTATAAAACAAAGGAATTTATCGCAGTAAATATATGAATACATATTCACAATTTAATCTTAGTCGTATGTCTACAGCCATGCAAAGCCAGGCTTTCTGCTAGTGCTAAGTAATATTATAGAAGGGACATGAACATTATTAATATATACCAAAATATTATTGTTGAAAAAATAATTGTCTCAGGACCGTGTCTCATTTGATTGAGGCTACTTACTATGTGAATGAAAAAAGAATAAGAATTATCATTTAATGATATTTTTTAAATGCCAGATGTCCCGCAAAGTTTAAGTTACTTTAATACAGTTAATTGAAAAAACCTAGTTTCAAACATCTATTTGGTAATCTACACTAATAAAGTTTACTCGGATACCATGTCAATATTGCGAAAAGCCAATACGAAAAAATTTAATAAAAACATTTCTGCACATTAGATTATGATTGCAGATTATTTTTAAAGATTATGATAATAGGCAGATACGTGAAAAATGTAAACCTATAAAACTGTTTATATGTTAAGAAATTAATTGTTTAATATTAAACTGGGCTTTTAATAAAACAATAATAACTCTCTCAGTGTGTCAATCGTGGGGGCGTTGCTTTAATAGTATACGACTGTACAACATGCATTTAGCGTAGTATTATTTAATTATCAACCGATGATCCAATATTTGTTATTGCTATGGAAATAGAATTTAATTAATCTTTAATTCTGGTAATATTTTTGCAATATTATGTGTGTATTTAAAAATAGTTTATTGTGTCATTATAGTTTGTTTTTTTACAACGTCTAACTATGATAAAATCATAAACATTATTTTATACGTATCTAATATGTACATGGATTGTTAGTATTTTGCTGGCAGTGTCCTTATTTTCATTGCCCTTGACTAATTCGTTATTAATAACGTGTAAAAAGTTAATAATATATTCTACAAACCTCGCTCAGTTATACAAATTCTGCACTCATATACAAAATTTTCCAGAGACAGTAGTTTAAACGAAGGCTAAAGTTAGTGAAGACCTCTAGTAGCCTAATGAGCATAAAATATGATAAAGTTCGAATATCTTATCTATTGTATTTCAGATAACCCTATCTGATAGTCAATGGGTCGCTAGTAATGATCGTAATCCATTATGTGACTGATATTGTGATGATGATTGGTTACTAAGATTTAACTGTTGGAGGTTTACTTTCATAATTAACCTAATCATAATAATAATATTGATTTAAATAACGATATAACCATTCGTTGCTAGTGATGTTTCCTAACCATAGATTCAATTTGGACTATTGTCTCTGGAACATTCTGTATAATAATAATACTCTGCACATCAATTTTGTAATATTCTTAAAAATCGAATAATTTTAAAAAAATACTAACTTTCACATTTTACAAAGTTAACTGAATACACTTCTGCAGTAAACCTGACCTGATATTTATTTTTGAATCAACCAGTAACGTGCCAAGTACTTTAATATTTTCCCAAATTGAAAAATTCTTGTGTTAAAGACAATTATTAACACAGCAAAATCGTAGAGCAATATATTTATAAAGACCGATTTCACAACTGTTTCTGTAGTACGTTAGAAAAGCTTCAAATAATCGAGGAATTTACAAAAATGTTTCCAAACACAAAGAAAATATTTTGAATTGTAATTTCAAAGGGGTTCAAACTGAGAAAAAAATGTAGGTACTAAAAAAGAAACATTTTACTCTTACTGGAATTCACAGTTAAAATATTGAGTTGACCTTAAACCCTTGAGCCGATATATCGTTCTCGACACGATATATTCGTACGCCAAAAATACTGATATTTCGATTTTTCAAAAACCTAACCTAAACTAACCAAACATTGCTAAATGTTTATTATCTTATTGCATAAATAATTATTTTAATGGAACAAAGTATTAGTATTGGAGAATGGACATTAGTGTTTTTTTTCTGTTTTATCGAATTCGAAAATATTGGTCATAGCCGCCATAACAGCAAGCAATAATTAGTTATTCAAATAAATATGTAATTACAGTTAAATTATTAATTGTATGTCGTTCACACTTTCATGATTTGTATACGAAAATTATGAAAATAATCTAATAATTATAAAGATATACATATAAAATCAATTTTATTTTATTTATTTGAGATTCTGTAAAAATAAGGTAGATGGCTCTGTCAAATGATGGAACGATTAAATGTATTAATATCAAAAAGGTAACATATAGAGTCGAAAATTGTCGCTAAAAATATTGTCGCTGTAGCTTAGTTGGATAAAGCACCTTCCCCGGTTAGGAAAGAGATCCAGGTTCGAATCTCGGTGGCGCAACAACAATATTTTTCGATAAAATTGATTTTATATGTATATCTTTATAATTAATATATTTAATTCATATTTATTTTAGTTTTTTCTGAAGTTTCGAAATGCTAGTTAGTTGGTGGAATTTACTTCTTATAATGGATGATAAACAGATATATTATAGACACTTCCGTCCAAACACACAACGGTAGGAATTCTGATCAAAATAATAAAAATATATGTATGAAGGATGGTGAAAGATATTCACCGAATATGTAACATGACGGAATTTTAATCACTTCACTTCCCAGCAATACCGTGCACGCGAAGATCCACCAACTCACTTTTTACAAAAAATAAAACCACGCGCAAAGATCAGTTAAAACAAAGACACTTTGGTTTTCATTCATCACATAATTTCACCATGATTGACTTGAGAACTGTTAATATTTTCTCTCACTGTATTTGGTGATGATATATATATTAAATGTAATATTTCCATCAGACGTGGCGCCACACACAACCGGCTCATATAATCTCATTACACCACTGACAACTGACACTGACCTAATGCGAGTGCAGCGTCTCAGTCTACTGATTTTTGACTGTGTCGGTAATACTGACTGTGACTGACTGCCTACGAACAACGATAACAATGTGAATCATTGAAAAAGAGCTCCGCACTTGACTGCGTCAAGCATGTATGTGCGTATAGCTATACATTTGGTTGAATTCTCACACGTAGATCGGCTGTCAGGGTCGGGCTATTTAAGTAAAACGAGCCATCCCATTTCACCAATTCTTCAGTAATCGCAAATTTGTAAAAGCCGAACGAAAGTAGATTACGCTCACGCGTGATAGAGTGAAGAATGAATAAATTATGAGTGAAAGTACATAGATCTGAATGTTGCATAAGCTAAGATATAGCTAAGATGATTCGAGCGTGTGTAACGTTCGAGCGAAGGGAGAATATTAAAGCAAATACCGTATTGGTCCGAATATAACGCGGTCTCGAACATAACGCGACCGTTGAAATTTTAGCCCATTATTTTAAGAAAAGTTGTATCAATGTATCCAAAATTTAATAAAAATGAAAAATACTGGCGCTATAACACAATTGGTGGTGTACTTCCCCGGATTGAAAATAGAGATCCAGGTTCGAATCCCGGTAGCGCAAAAACAATATTTTTCGACAAAATTGATTTTATATGTATATATTTATAATTAATACATTACATTAGTATTTAAATTTTAATTTGTTTAATTTTAATATTTTAACATACATATATGTATTATATACAATACTTATACTATACTAAGAGAAAAGTACTTGTGCCAATACCGCAATAACAAAATGTTTCTTCGTAGAGGTTAAGTCTTGAATATAACGCGAACGTCATTTTTATTAAATTATTTGTTATATTCAGGCCAATACGGTATATAAAGCGAGTGTTGAAAGGAAACAAAAATATAGGGCATCCCCGAAAGACCTGGCATGATCAATTTAACCGAATATTAGGGGGCGGCTGTTCGAGGCTTGAACAATTGACGAACGTGCGTTAGGAGATGTATGAAAGTGAACGAGGCAATAGATGTACGCCAGAATAGAATAGTTTGGCTTTCTATCTCTGCGTCTACCCTTGCAACGGTACGGTGTGATGGTAAAGAAGTAAATAAGATTTTCACCACCTGAATCCTGGATATTCTGATTGAAATTCTTTACATCTATTTACAACTCAATATTTTACAATAACAGGACATCAACTATATGCATAACAAATTATTATCTGAAATCTTCGTATTTTTTAAATGAGCAATCCACCATTCAATGATTGTTGTATGTGCCATTAAAACTTTATTTTATAGAAAAAAGTACAATAATATTATAGAATAGGAAATATTATATTACAAGTCAATACCATTGTCGTTCAAAAAATTTTCTATTATTTAGATTAAATGTGGCGAGTTAAGGGAAAGAAGATGGCACAAGTTAACCGAGAGTTTAAAATTACCATGGACCAAATTACTATATAAAAAACCTGTGTTCCGCAATGGACAGGCAAAAAAGATATGGTCAAGGTTTCTTCCTCGGCACCGCATTCACACATTAGGGAATCTATTAAGTTCAATCTGAATAAATGTGAGGCTACCTGGCAATGCCCAATTCTCCTTCTAGATATATTTAATGTTGTTATTTTGGAGAACCAGGGGGTGCGGGGAACAGATCTTAAAATTATTTTAAGCCGATTTCCCTTATGATTATTTGGATCTATCCATTGTGCAGTCCACATAGAATTCGTACGTTTTCTTACGATATTAAGTCTGTCATACATCGGGATATCGAATTGATGAGGAAAACTCCGGAAAGAGTGGCCTCTTTGGCTAATTTATCAGCACATTCGTTTCCATGAATTCTCTTACGTGCAAGAATTCAAACGAATGACACCAGTTTATTATTGCTGTCCGAATAAAATAGACATCTTCTGATTAACAGATTATCTCATTGTCTAACCAAACTTTCATATTAGCAGAGTGGAATTCAAGAGCTGCTTGTGAGTCGGAGAATTTAACAGCTTTATCGACGTTCCGGAGTACGCAAATGTTCAAGTCCTCTTTAATTGCCCAACATTCTGCTGAAAAAACCCGATGAATCCGAAGGAAATCGTAGATTCTAATTTATTTATAATTGAGGCATGGAGACTACAGTACCGCAATAGATTATCTGAAATCATGTACGTATACTTAGTTTACTTTCACTTAACTCCGTCATAATTACCTATTTAACTCGGCTGTGGTAATTACAGTAAACCGGTTTGAAGACAGATGTTCAAGACCAACTCAATACAAAATTGAAACGCTTTCTTACGACTGAAAATTGCTTCAACGAATGTATATAAACATTTTTAACACGTGTCGAGATCTTTTCAGATTTTTTAGTAGTATCTACATAGTCAGACCAACGCACTTTCCACGTGTGAGACAATATTACAATCCTCCTGCTATAAATATAGATAATCTACCCCTCCCACGTAAAGTATCGTAATTAGCAAATCGGTCATTTTTAGGTGTTTTAATATATCGCATAGATTTAATACTTTTTTTTTTATATAGCAGTATTATTTGTATTAAACATATTACTTGAAAAAAAATAATTACTGATACATAAAAATATATAAATACTTGTTGGTAAAATAATCGAGAAATTCTCGTCAAAAGTCACAGAATGTTCTGAGATAATCTTTCTTGCTTCCCTAATAATCTGGTACTTGAATTAAGCTTTATTCTGGAGATCGGCGTGCTATCGTCCAGATTATTAACAATTAATTAATTGCTATGGTATTGAGATAGAATAGTTCTAATCTG
Source organism: Eubasilissa splendida (assembly GCA_031772225.1). Taxonomy (NCBI): domain Eukaryota; kingdom Metazoa; phylum Arthropoda; class Insecta; order Trichoptera; family Phryganeidae; genus Eubasilissa; species Eubasilissa splendida. Next base: position 10,665,038 of record CM062859.1, read on the forward strand.
TGTCGCTTTTTTTAAGTATAAATCTGTAATTTGGGCAAAATTTTCTTTTGAGTCTTTTTGTTTTTACATAAATCCAATAAGTTAGTATTATTGATATCGTATATAATTAAATATATTAGAAAATACATTCAGCCCTAGCCATTCACCAATTAATATTCAAGTCGGTACAGATAATAGACAAACAATATATAATAGTTTTCAACACCCTGATAATCTTGTTAAAACAATACGATTGAGACTGACAGGCAAACATCAAATGTAAATTGATCTTTATTGGCTAAGTTGACCTCGCAATCGCGCTTGACCTTAGCGATTAGATAAGTATCGGCGTCGAAATATTACGTATTATCATATTTCGTAGTGTTGAAGCCATTAAACTACCGAAATAAGTAACTGTGTATTACTAAAATTTGTTCTAGAAACACTGAAGAAAGGCTTCTTTTTATTATTTTTTTTACATAAAACACGTTCATTTATGTTGTGAAGTTGCAATTTCAGAACGCGTTTCCCGAATAGCAAAAGTTTCAAGTTCGTATCGTGGTAGCAACCAAATATTTCATCGATAGTTAAATTTTTTCTGTATATCTTTTTAATTGATTAATTTAATCGGTATTACTTTTATTTTTTAAGACTGAACATGTACATTACTTTTACTCTGGGATTACCTCCAAAGTCCACAGTCACCGCTGAGTCACCGCAATAAACATTGTTAATTCCATTTTGATTATGGCATGTGTCCATGAACCATCCGATAAAATATGATTACGACACACGATGAGATGTATCTCAGAGATTTTGTTAAGATAAATCTCAGAATTATATACACGTATCGAGGTAAACTCGAGATCAGCTTGAGATTGGTATAGAGAGACAAAAACTCAAGCCCGAGTTTACGATGACTAAATTCATTAATACCTACAACTATTTATTTATTCTGAAAGTTAGACAAGCAGAACGCATTCATTTATTACGTTTTAACTGCAACTGGGGAGATTCAAATTTACTCAATTGAATAACGAACATTAATGATCATTGGACTGACATTTAACGTACAACAAGCCTAGAGAGGCGCGAGAGAGCGAATCTCTGAGACATGGTGTGTGCACGGGAACTGCGAAAGTAGAGTAAATCGAAAATCTCCTTAAAAAAATTTCTGTGGACACGACCTAATAAACAAACCAAAATGTATCCATTTTAACAATCATTTTGGAAACAAAAAATGCAAATAAAGTGTGTTTTTTTAGAGGTTTGTTTTACAAATTGGTAACACTTTTTCCAGCGACAGCCAATTTGACAGCTGACAACTGATTTATGCTCAGTTTATTTTGCCATTTCACCATGAATAGACTTATGCCAGAGCAACGCTTGTCCCCCAGTAGTCGCCCCCAAGGCCACACTATGCGATGTCCAATTTCTTCACTCCGAAGCTAGCAACTTTTCACCCAAACCTAACCGTTTTGAACGGGACCATTCCGTTTTTAGGTAACCTATCCCGTTTGTCCCCAAGCACAGCTTCAGAACGCCGAAATATTCAGTTTTCAGAAAAAGAGCAACCCACGGCAACAATTTCAAAAAAAGGCGCAAAATATCAAAAAATCCAACGGTAGGGCCTAGTAGCGCGGCGATGACGGCATGCGAAATGCGTCTCACATTATATATAAGTCAGTCAGAAGTCTACTAGCTTACTCGCTCCTCGGTTGCGAGTACGTAGACAGCTCGCGCATCTTTCTTGACGATTTTTTAATGTTTTTTTATCGACGTGTGTTATTGTAGTCAACGGATTTATTAATTGTAATTAAAATACATAAGTATTTAATAAGTATTCACATATTTCTAACTATTGTACATTACACCTTGTACACTGGGAATGTTTCAACCGAAAGTCGTTAAGTAGAATTCTTTAAAACACTTTCACACCAATAATTTGAATCATACGAACTTTCGTATAATTATTGAATATATTTTATGTCTGCCCTGTCTGTACTGTCTTATGAATAAGTTGTGGACGAGCGAAAAACACAATTGTAAGTTAAGTTGCGAAAATTAGTAGATGTCCCGTATATATATTGTATTAAAAAATTTAATGTATTAATGTAAATGACGTTCGATGCAGTGCACTATAACACCGTAGATGAATCGATTCACGATGTGAACGATATCACTGTTTTCCGAGTCACACCTCAATTTTTATCTAAGATAAGACCAAGTACACAATTCATACTGCGTTCGAACACAATTCATACTGCGAACGAGCACAATTCATACTGCGGTCGAGCACAATTCATAATGTGGTCGAGCACAATTCATACTGCGGTCGAGCACAATTCATACTGCGGTCGAGCACAATTCATACTGCGGTCGAGCACAATTCATACTGCGGTCGAGCACAATTCATACTGCTGTCGATCACAATTCATACTGCGGTCGAGCACAATTCATACTGCGGTCGAGCACAATTCATACTGCGGTCGAGCACAATTCATAATGCGATCGAGCACAATTCATACTGCGGTCGAGCACAATTCATAATGCGGTCGAGCACAATTCATACTACGGTCGAGCAAAATTCATACTGCTGTCGATCATAATTCATAATGCGAGTCGAGCACAATTCATACTGCGGTCGAGCACAATTCATAATGCGATCGAGCACAATTCATAATGCGGTCGAGCACAATTCATACTGCTGTCGATCATAATTTATAATGCGAGTCGAGCACAATTCATACTGCGGTCGAGCACAATTCATAATGCGGTAGAGCACAATTCATACTGCGGTCGATCATAATTCATAATGCGAGTCGAGCACAATTCATATTGCGGTTGAGCACAATTCATATTGCGGTCGAACACAATTCATAATGCGGTCGAGCACAATTCATAATGCGATCGAGCACAATTCATACTGCGGTCGAGCACAATTCATACTGCGGTCGAGCACAATTCATACTGCGGTCGATCACAATTCATAATGCGGTCGAGCACAATTCATAATGCGATCGAGCACAATTCATACTGCGGTCGAGCACAATTCATACTGCGGTCGAGCATAATTCATAATGCGGTCGAGCACAATTCATACTGCTGTCGATCATAATTCATAATGCGAGTCGAGCACAATTCATACTGCGTTCGAACACAATTCATACTGCGAACGAGCACAATTCATACTGCGGTCGAGCACAATTCATAATGCGGTCGAGCACAATTCATACTGCTGTCGATCATAATTCATAATGCGGGTCGAGCACAATTCATACTGCGGTCGAGCACAATTCATACTGCGGTCGAGCACAATTCATACTGCGGTCGAGCACAATTCATACTGCGGTCGAGCACAATTCATAATGTGGTCGAGCACAATTCATACTGCGGTCGAGCACAATTCATACTGCGGTCGAGCACAATTCATAATGCGGTCGAGCACAATTCATACTGCGGTCGAGCATAATTCATAATGCGGTCGAGCACAATTCATACTGCTGTCGATCATAATTCATAATGCGAGTCGAGCACAATTCATATTGCGGTTGAGCACAATTCATATTGCGGTCGAACACAATTCATAATGCGGTCGAGCACAATTCATAATGCGATCGAGCACAATTCATACTGCGGTCGAGCACAATTCATACTGCGGTCGAGCACAATTCATAATGCGATCGAGCACAATTCATACTGCGGTCGAGCACAATTCATAATGTGGTCGAGCACAATTCATACTGCGGTCGAGCACAATTCATACTGCGGTCGAGCACAATTCATAATGCGGTCGAGCACAATTCATACTGCGGTCGAGCACAATTCATAATGCGGTCGAGCACAATTCATACTGCTGTCGATCATAATTCATAATGCGAGTCGAGCACAATTCATATTGCGGTCGAGCACAATTCATAATGCGGTCGAGCACAATTCATACTGCTGTCGATCATAATTTATAATGCGAGTCGAGCACAATTCATACTGCGGTCGAGCACAATTCATACCGCGGTCGAGGACATTTCATACAGCTGACATGTAACAACTTAATTTCGCGGAGACACCAACCCGCGCCAAAAGTGTGTTATACGATAACTTTACACCTACACGACCGATATGATTGTTTTGAATGATTTCAAAAGAACATTGATTGGTGATTGTGCCTATTCATGATTATCATCAATTACATCAGTTAATTAGTTCCAGATAAAATGTGTTGTTGCAGTAGACGGACTACGTACATGAATACTCCTCTCCTGCCTTCAGCAATTTTACTGCGTATATAATATTAGATAAGAGATCATTCAAATTATATATGCATGCAATACATTAAACTCTAAAAATACCTTGGTACTTAATTGGAAATGTTCACTAACAGAAAATATAGAAAAACATGGAAATAAATTGTGATTCAAATGGGCACACACCAATCAGAAATATCTCCGTTTTTTATGTTCAACGTTCAATGTTTATATACAACGTTAATTATATTGAATATAGTTTTAATATTTATGTATTATTTAATGCTTTACACTTTTTGACTTAATAAAAGTATTTCGTGATAAAACAGTTGTTCCTCTAAAACGTACAAGTGTATCATATAAATTACCCAAACCATCGCCATGGCCCGTGTCCACGTGAAATTGGTAGAGAGAGACAAAAACTTTAACCCGTGTACATGACGTTCGATTTAACAGTGACACTCGGCGAAGCGTGTACACAAACGTCACGTAGAACCATAGATATCTACAACTATTTATTCTGGAAAGTTAAACAAACCCAAGGTTCATTCATTCCATTTTAACTGCTGCTGGGGACATTCAAACTCAACCAACTGACGAATGGCACATCAATGATCAATACGACGTTTGACGTACAACAGTCTAGAAATGAGGCGCAAGACGGCGAATCTCTGAGATTCAGTATATACATGGTGAACTATAAAAGCCAAGAGTTGTGTTCGAAGAATCTCACAAGAGCATAATCCATGTCTCGGAAATAGATTGTCTCGGGTAGAAAATGTCATAAAAATCCTATTCATGGACACAGTCTATTAAATTAACCAAAATGTAGTAAAATACACTAATGAAAATATAACAGCCATCATAATATTTAGCTATTTAAATTAATCAAATTGTTTCCAGTAAATTACATATCATTATAATATACGTCTTAACAATAATTTAAGATTTAATTTAAATATGGATTTGTCCAAAAAATATGTCCATTTAAAAATCATTAATTATATAATAATCAGTTTTAAAATAAGAACATTATGTAACATTTATTACAAAAAATGATTTATTCGAAATATTACAGATTTTTTTTATATCAAAAAATGAATAAAAAAATCCCCCTTTAAGAAGTTAATTTCACACAATATGTCTTGTCAAGTTATATATAATAAAACAACAAATAATTAATTCTAAGTATCGAGACCAAACGTGGAACCTAATGTAGTCCTCAAAACATGGCTACCCTTAAAATAATGATAATCAATGAAGTAATTACATAATTTTTGTTGAATCCATCTTAATTAAATAACATATATTGATAAGGAGAACACATTCTTATTGTGAAGTTGTAATTATTCAGAACAGACGGTCTGTGATGTTTTAAATACTAATTTAATGTATTAATTATAAATATATACATATAAAATCAATTTTGTCGAAAAATATTGTTTTTGCTCTACCGAGATTCGCGAACCTGGATCTCTATTTCCAATCCGGGGAAGCAATTGTGTTATAGCGCCAGTATTTTTCATGACAAATTTTCAAACCTATATGTTACACTTTTTTCAAATTAACACATCTGTCGTTCCATTATTTTTGAAAGCCATCTACATTGTTTTTACGGAATCTAAAATTGTAATTGGAAAAAAAATACATAGTGTCAGCATGTTTTTACATAATTAAAAAAAGATAATAAATATAAAATGTGAAATAGTAATTTATCAGTCATACAAAAAGTTGACATAAAAAAAATGTAATAGCGTAGTCGTATAAAGAATTCAATTAACAGCAAAAATGTCGAATTCCTCCGCATATTCATTCCCAGAAGAATGCAGTCTGGGGACTGCGGAGTTAGCTAGTGCATGAGTTCTGACATTACCACTGTAATAAAACAATGAATTGTGTCTCGATGACTTCAATGGTGCGTGAAAGTCAAGCAGACCAACAATCTGGGGGCAGTTGATGATCCTGTATAGAAATATAAAGTCGGTCATAGATAACAATTTCAGACGGCTAAGGAGATAATCATAATTGATATCCTTAGAGCGTATATTTAATATAAAATGAATCAATTATATTATCATTCGTAATGTATTGACTTACTGATGACTCATATGGGCACTAACGTCATTAAAGAAGAAGAATGTCCTAACGACACGGTGCTAATAAATTCCTTTACGCTATAATGTGTAGAACCTGGCATCCTCATTGATTAACTGATCTTTAGAAATTAAATTATATTGATTATTATTACAAAAAAAAAAAAAACGATTTATTTGTGAAAAAAATATTTGTGTACCACCGGGATACGGACCCGTAACTTTTCCTTCCCGGCACTAATTTTGGTATGTTAACCAAATCCAACATTGTTTATCGTTATTCGTCAATAATGTGAGACATACTGAAGAGTAATCATTAATTAGTTCTCAGGATAATATTGACGTAGTTATGGAAGAATCCAGAAAGCATTCTCAGAATACTGATTATAAATTTTACCACTTGTCAAGTCATTTAAATCTATATGCCGCTCTGCCAATAGTCGTGTACATAAAAACATAGAACGCGTCTCAGAATTATACATTTATACAAAAAAAAATTTCCTCATTTTACTGTACACCTAATGAATTATAATATTTAACATAAAGTTATAAACAAAGATGATTACATTCTTTAAAAATGACTAGATGTGAAAAACAAACAGAGCGTAAGCACTAAACAAACAACTACTAACAACATGCAATGAACTACGGGATAAATATTACATGACAGCCTTAATCTTATAATTATAATAGATAATGGAATATAAATTAATATACAATAAACCGCTCGCTTTCGTCCCCCATCTATTCAGAGATTAAGTTTCTATGCAGACTATTGTAGTAGTTAATGCTGAAAAAATATTTTAAAAATACAGACAAATTCGGACAAAACATTCAACAGAATCGATCTGCGAGCCAGGATGCAGAATCGCGCTCACTGTGAAGGCCCGCAGAATAATAACATGAAACTTAATTACTTTTCGATTTGTTTCCTTTACGCGGCGCTGCGCACTGCAACCAGAGTAATCTCCGCGGCAAAGGTAATAGGAAAAAACTAATTTCCTGCAGTGGCCCGGGACAGAAAGGAGCCTCGGGCAACCTAATCGACTATCCCATTGATTCTGCATTTTTGCAGACCGCATCGCGTTATGCCACAACTTCTTATTAACCTAGAATCATTGGTGAATCGATAGTTAAATAGCTCACATTCGGATAGAAATAAATGTTAATGAATTCTTCTAAAACGTTTACAATTTAATATACAATTTATATATTTATTTTATTTTTAATCTGGCTCAGCTGGAGTCCTATTTAATATTATGTACTCGTGCAAAAGAATTGATAGGCAATGTTAACAAATGCTTAAACCATTACATACCAGAAAGTGTTCTTAATTATTTTGCACTTCAAACGCGGGTAATCCCCGCTACGACGTTTGTACATTAACAAATATCGTATTTCTTGCTGCGGCTGAGTGGCCAAACTTGGATGGCTTTCTGTCTTAGGACACAGGATCGAATCTCTGGCAGGCTCAACTTGTATTTTCACTTTTTATATTTAGCAAAGACGCATGTTTTAATATTACGTTAAATTTTGATAAAAGTTATAATAATTTCTTAATTTCGATATGTTGGGCCAGAATCTACAGATAAGCAGGATTTTTATGTTACCGTGGGTTGTCATGTATTGCGGTATAAGAATTGAATATTAAGTATATAATATATATTGCGGTGGCGCGAACACATTGTACACTATACCGAAACAATACACAATCTAATATAAATTATATTTTAATCACTGACACATGCCAATGTTATATACATACTCACACTCGTATTATACACATACAAAAATATAATATATATCTACATTATTGAAGTCTCTACAAAGTCCTGTGCATAGACCGGAAAAGACTGTAAAGTAACAGAGTCTCGGACCACCCTTACCATTGGTCCAAGCCCTCCATTATTCCAAGAGTGTGTGGGTGGTTCTGTACAATATCAACTACACCTTAAACAATTCACACACAGGCCTCTGCCATGGGCAACCCAATAAGCCGAGCGGCAATGTACTCAGCAGGATCGCTCCTGTGCGGTCACAAAAATGATGGAGGAAGATCTATCGCTCAGAACCGCCCTGCCCAGCGGATGCACGTGCACTACAAGTGGAGGGGTATGCGGTTCGAGAATACGACTCATCAGCCACACTCGGACTCACAATTATGAACCATGGCAGACGTCATCCTCGTAACGCGGGACCGCCAAGGAAGAGAAAACACCTACATTATATATGCACAATGCACATAAATTATAAACACATAAAGGATGTTTTTTTAGAGATTTGTTTTTCGAATTGGTAACACTTATTCCAGCGACACCCAATTTGATAGCTGACAGTTGATTTGTGCTCAGTTTGGTTTGCCATTTCACCATGAATAGACGCCAGAACAATGCTTGTAAATTACGCAAATTTATTTTGTTAATCGTGGTTAAGCGTGGTTCAGTTCGCGAAACTTACCGCGCGCTACGACGTCCATTGTACGGTCGACATAATCGTCCATCCGAGCAAGTTATTCGAATAACCATAGATCGTTTTCGAACCACGCATACTCTTATTGATAATACGTATCCGCAGAGATGTCGTACAGTGCGCACCGAAGAAGCTGTTGTTTCTTCAAAATAATGCCAGCGAGAACGTCAATGAAGAGCGCTATAGATCCATGATACTGACATGTTCGTTCCATAATTGAATTAAATTATTGTGAAAAAGCTGTGGTTTTAACAAGATGGTGCAACTTACCACACAGCGTGCGCTACAGTCAATTTATTGAAGATTCGATCTGTTAATTGACCTCCAAAATCATGTGATTTAACACCTTTGGATTATTTTCTGTGGAGATATGTGAAGTGGCTAGTTTACACCGTGTAAACCAGAGATAATAGACAACTTGGAAGCCAACATTCGTCGCGTTATTGCCGATATACGACCCCAGCTGGTCCACAAAGTGGCCAAAAATCGGACTTCCAGATTACGCTTTATTCGAGCCAGCCACGGCGCCCATATGCGCAAAATCATATTCAAACACTAATGGCATAAAATTATCTTTCCATTATAGACAATATGGCTATTACCACGATTTTTATGTGTTTTATTTCATTTTAATATTAAGAAAAACATCCTTTATATCTCATCATCAGTGTGGTATCTGGCATCGTTAACTCTACTATTTTTCTTCACACGATATCATCATGGTCGTTCAAAATGCATGCGTTGTGCGTGACCATTTTCTCGAGCTATTTTAATAACTGAGCTAACACAAATATTCACACATGTACCTACGTATATTTTCCTAAAGGACTATAAAAATATCATTAAGGAGAACACATTATTATTGTGAAGTTGTAATTATTCAGAACATACGTCTGATATTTTTAATACAAATTAAATGTATTAATTAGGAAGATATACATATAAAATCAAATATTGTTGTTGTTATCGGGATTCGAACCTGGATCTCTTCCAATCCGGGGAACGTCAATTACAAATGCATGGCTTTCAAATAATGGAACGATAGATGTATTCATTTAAAATGTGTAACATATAGGTTCGAAAATTTGTTGTCAATGCACTGCGGTGCTATAGCATAATCGGTCAATGCACGTTCCCCGTAAGAGATCCAGATTCGAATCCCAGTAGCAACAACAATATATTTCGATGAAATCCAGAGTCCCGGTTTGCCTGGATAATTGGGCATCGTCTGGTGCTCAATCAACTACAAGCCTGAACTCCGTCACCCTACGCTGGCACCATAAGGAGCTGACCGCACTTCACGTCCAGGATCCAGGACCATCCATTCTTTACGTGAAGGACCTGCATAATCTACATCAGATAAGCTTCAATATAGACAATTTGGTAGAGATATTTTTGTTGGCTTGATGAACACAAATATTTAATGTTAATTTAATTGTAATAACTAATATTAATAATTAATATTAAAGTAAAATGCTCATTTTCCACTTTTAACACATGCAAGTATCATAAAATATAGATAATAAACTTCCTTATAAGAAAAATATTCTTTCATTTCATAACCATTTGACTTGTCAATATTAAAAAAAAGAACCAGTTAGGCTAGAGATGCCTCCCCCCTGAACATGAAGCCGAGGCAGAAAGAAAAAAAACCTAACAGTGTGTATGGAAGAAATAAAGAATAATGCATTTGGAACCCATTTCACGCAATAACTCAAATTAGCCCAAAATGTTAGTTGGAACCTTGTTATTCTAAGGGGTCGTTATGCTATTTAAAAATACATTAGTGTTATTACTGTTTACCAGTGTCATTGTTATTCATGATAAGATAGGCTGTCGTCCTGAGAAGATATAACCCCCGATATCTTTACTGCTATACAATTATTGTGTATAAATAAAACTAAGTAACTTAATAATAAATTAACGAAATAATACATGTATTTAATTCTCGAAACTCCTAATGCCAATATCTATATAAATATTTAAATTTGTTTGATTTGTTATTCAACCTTTTGTTTAAATACTCCAACATATTTAGTACCAACTATAGTATGTAACAAAAGTGTTAACTTAAATACAAATTAAATGTACTAATTAGAAAGATATACATATAAAATCAATTTTATCGATAAATATTGTTGTTGCTACTAGGATCTCTTTCAATCCGGGGAACGTGCATTATCCGTTTATAGTAAACCAACACAGTGGATTGACGATAAATTTCGAACCTGTATGTGGCATTTTTCAAATCAATACATCTATCGTTCCATTATTTGAAAGCCATCTACTTTTTTTTACTGAATCTCAAATACCCTTAAGTAAACCTATGTTCTGAATAATTACAACTTCACAATAAGAATGTGTTCTCCTTAATAAAAGTGATAACATTGAAAATATGCAGAATATTTCCGTTTCCATATTCCATTAAATTTCATGTTTTTTTCAACAAACTATTCGAAAATATTTCATATGAAACATTTTACGAGTGGGTGCAGTTTTCAAAATATTTATGTATTTATTTAAAAATTATTCTGTTGTGCTCCTAGTTTCAGCTATTTGTAGGCGACATCGACACGTCACACTTACCAAGGCCCAAGATCGCCAAGACAAGGAGGCAAGCAGTTCGTGCTGTGGAAGCAAAATGGAGGATCACGATGCTCAGTTATGAGAAATTTTATTTAATCTCTAAATATCTTTATTATTTTATGTAATTTTATTCCACTAATATTTGTACAAGGTGAATATTATGTTCCAGGACTATTTTATTTAGCCGCCATTTTGGTTTGGCAAATATATATGAGTTCGCATTTGGTGGTCGTTGAGAGTAGTTGATTACAATTTATTATGGAGCATCTAACGCTTCAACAGTGTATTAAAGTCAATAAAACATTTTATCTAAATAATAATGGCAATGCTGTGACCATTAATGGTGATCGCTATCGTCACATGTTAGAAAACTTATTGGTGGCGGAATTGGGTCGATTGGGCCTGCAACACGTGTGGCTTCATCAGGAAGGTGCCACCTCACAGCCCAAAACGCTTGAAATTTTGCGAGAAATTAATCCCGGCCGCATAATATCACAAAGTAGTGTTATCGACTGGCCTTCACGATTATCTGACTCTCTTCTGTGGAGATACACAAGAGCACGCATTTGTGCTGCTGCCGGAGGCGGCTACTTGACCAATGTTATATTTTTTTCATAATTGTAATAAATCATATAATTGATAAATAAAAATAAAATTAAAAATCGTGTTTCATTTCTTAGTTATTTAAAAACAATATCAACCTGGAACTTAATATTCATCCTATAGAAAAAGTACTGATAATTTTTGTATGTATTCCACATACTAATTCTTATCTATACTTAGCAGCCGTACCACTTTTGTATTCCTCTAAAAAACGGCTATAGTAGATGATCATTGACAATGTGCTCGATGGTTCCATGCTCGTGCGGGGAAGAATCAATCAGTTCTCATTTGTATTGGAAATCCACCCCTCAAACTATTCAAGCGCATGACCCTATTCCGTATAATAAAAAACACCATACTCTTTCCCATCAGAGGTAGTATAGTAAACAATGCCTGCGTTTTGTTTGGTCAACCACCACACATGTAGGCGGGTTTAAATTATGTTCTAAATGCAGAGTAAGGGTGGATTTACACGATACGTAACAACACATCAGTCAGCGCCATGGTTCATTTATCTTCAAAATACATTGAGGCACCTATTTGTTACAAGGTTGTATGGCATCTACGTTTTATATATATATATATATATATATATCCATCATCAACGACATGATACTACAATCGCTCGTTTTAAAAATATTTTTCTTACATCCTGTGAATTCAAAATGTAGATTTTAAATTTTCACACTGTCACAGCAACTTCTTGAGTATCTGAGAGATAATATAAATAAATAAATAAATATAATATGATGCGAAATCGACAGGCCCTAAATTATCTAATAAAAAATCATCCGGCCGCTCTAGTTGGATGACCTTTTATTTTTTATATTCAATAAAATATTACAATTAATTGAATAATAAGTATTTTTAAATGCTTATATTTCTGACATGGTTGAGGCCAAGCACATGTCGCTTGAGCATATTCGACTCACACATTTAATGTATATCTACCCTTAAAATACTGTGCACTAGGTGTGTTGCACCTAGTATAATAATATAGTGACCGGCATTAATTAATAGACAGTACTGTTACTCCAGCAATTCAATACAATAAAACAGTTTGCAGTAAAACTATTAAAAGTTTTAAGAATTTATTGGTTTATTTACGTAGCCGTATTTACATACACTTATTGTTGATATAATACTACAGTTATTTGTAAATATCCATAAAGACCGATGTAGTAAAAAACGTCAAGATATAGGTATACTGGAAACCAGCTGGCCAATACTTAGTTGACACTCAGTAGCTCAGTTTCACTTCAGTGGGAAAACAGATAACACGTTTAATGTATATATATACATACATATTTTTAATATTAATCCCTGATATATTAGACATTTTTAAGCTGTTGCACTTGTAATAAGATTATACAATTACATATTAAGTAAGAGTAACTTTAAATACTAAAAGAATACTATGTGAAAAGAAAAAAAAAAATTAATTGCTACTACAATTGCTAACCACTGTTTTAATCTATCATTCTATTCAAGCCATAGAATTGCTACCTACTGAATTGAAAATTCTATTCGGCAGAGTCAGAAATGAATCGGCCGATCCAGGTTGTACGGAGTCCTTTCTTTGCTTTTGAACTTAGCTTAGCGCTGATAGAGGCATCTATTTATTTATTTACTAATGTATCTGGATGACTGAGATAGTGGAAGGTATAAGATCGCGGCGCGCTTGCACGCAAGCTCTCGTGCACCGGAATCGTAAATCTGAACACATCTAATATATTTGTACTAGTAAGCTCTGTAATAAACTGTAGTGTTGTTACATCGAGTTATCTTGGCTACCTGAATCCTCGCACACAATAAGAATCACCAGTGAGCAGTTCAAGAAGACATCATTCTATTGCAGCCGTAACAAACCCGTACAAGGACATTGCACTTAAAAAACGTATTGTTTTCATGGTTGTTCTTTGCGTTTGAGTATAATGCATTTTTATTATGATGGATTAATTTTGCTAAAAGACGTCGGTTAAAGGAAAGTTCATAAACCTATGTTCAATGTAGCATACAGTATATTATATGGTATTATATAATATCATAACAACAGCATAACCTAAGTCTATACCTACTACACGCCACTGGTAAACAGTTAAAGTTTACCTAGATATGAACTCTGATATAGTGAGGTGGGCAGGGATCGGGTGAAATACACAAGTAATAATGAATAATATTAAAAAATATAAAAACTTGGACTATGCCTGCCCTACTCAAAAAATCTATTGAGACAGACAATTTACAAGTAGGAAACGCTCCGCCCGAAACGTTCTAAACATCGCCCGAACTTAAGCTGCAAAATTTCGAAAATCAGACGTGGGATACGTCTGATTTATAATATAATGATTAATGTGTTTAATAATAATTTTAATGCTCACCTTTGTAAATTAAATTAGATTTGCCCTCTAATCTTCTTCTTTTCTTATTAAGCAATCCACCATTCAATGATTGTGATTTGTGCTATTATTCAAGTTAAAACTTTATTTTATAGAAAAAAATTCAATAATTTTATAGAATAAGAAATATTATATTACAAGTAAATACCATTGTCGTTCAAAAAATTTGCTATTAATATAGATTAAATGTGGCGAGTTAAGGGAAAGAAGATGACACGAGTTAACCGGGAGTTGAAAATTACCATTGACGAGATTAATGTAAAAAAAACCTGTGATCCGCAATGGACAGGCAAAAAAGATATGGTCAAGGTTACCTCCTCGGCACCACACTCACACATTGGGGAATCTATTAAGTTCAATCTGAATAAATGTGGCATGCACCATCTAATCATTTCACAATAAAATTAAATTATTTATTTGTGTCTGCTTACGTCTTAATGCATGCAGTTTTGAGTAAATAATATTTCACAGTTTTGACATTCCGGCATTTTTAGAGTTTTGAGAATCCGTATATATATTTTATATAAAAAAATTGTTTTAATATTTTCCTCGTGTACCACTTTATAATACAACTGTTGTAAAAAGTTCTAAAAAATCTAAACTGCGTGCATGGCACGATTTTACCGTCTAGTATTTAATAATATAATGATATTATTATAACACAAATTAAATTGATAAACATATAGGTTCGAAAATTTGTCGCTAAAAATATTGTCGCTGTAGCATAGTTGGATAATGCATCTTCCCCGGTTAGGAAAGAGATCCAAGTTCAAATCCCGGTGGCGCAACAACAATATTTTTCGATAAAATTGATTTTATATGTATATCTTTCTAATTAATATGTTTAATTCATATTTTAAACTAAATATTATTTTGATAGATAGGTTTTTCAGCGTATCTTTCAAATTGATTAATTTAATTTGTGTTAGAACACAAATATGCACAGAACTATGTTTTAATATACTAATAATAATTAATTATGTAAATATTATTATGCTTTATAAAATAATATAAACGATTGCAATTTGCTTATTACCTTTATTGCTAGATTTATTATATCTTTGGCTTTTACTTACATTAATGATTATTAAATTCACTATTATCGCTGTAACATACTAACTTAATCGGATTTTATTTTGGAAAACTTTTTCCCAAATACATAATAATACAATTTGAACCCTAATATTTTGAAAAAGAACACACTCGTCATTATAACCAAAAATATGAATGCCATGACGTCCAACAGCAGATAGCGGTAGACCGGAAGATCAGCGGAAACTGGCCTCAGGTGTCGTCCACCGTGGCGCGCCACATGCTCCACCCAGTACACCGCCGTCTCCAACGGTGGAGATGGTCTGTCTCTCCAAATTGAAGATATCCTCTTTGCACTCTCCTGCATTCTGAAAACCACAATTAATTTTATTATACATTATTACTTTTTAAAATTTATTTTATTTTTTAAATTTCACAATGCGGTACCTAATTGTGTTAAATTTATTTGATTTGTTTTAAGTAATAATGTAATATAATGTATAGAACATGGTTAATTAATCTTTTCACGCCTTGTCAGTTTACTAGTCTAGTGATAAGGCATTCTAGTGAGTAGAATGTACGATGTATGCAAGGAAAGCGACCTCATGATGAATGTTACCAAGTCGAATGTGATGGTATTCGAGAAGGAGGAAAGCAAGACACCGTGCTCAATACTTGTAGATAATGAATGGTTGGAACAAGTAGAAGAGTTTGTGTATTTGGGAAGTATGATTGACAGAAACGAAAAGGCTGAGAATGATATCGAAAGGAGGGTGACTGCAGGAAATAAAGTGATCGGCGCATTGAATGGAATTATATCTAACGGAAATTTGTCAACCGAGACAAGGCTAGCGGTGCACAATGAAGTCCTGGTACCGACACTGATGTATGGAAATGAGATCTAGAGCTGGCAGAAGAGAAACGAAAGTAGACTGAATGCAGTGGAAATGAGATCACTTAGGCGTATTTGTGGCAAATCTATTTATGACAGAGTAAAGAATGAAGAAATAAGAAAAGAATGTAAAGCTGATGTTAGTATAGTTAGTAAGATTAAGAAAGGATCATTTATATGATTCGAATGAGGAGAGAATGATAAGAAAGATATGTGACTCAAGTGTTGATGACACCAGAAATAGAGGACATCCGCGGAAGACATGGCACGACCAAGTAAACCAAATAATGGAGGATGGTTCTGTTAAAGCCACAATAATCGGCGAGCTTCTATGAGAAGATGTATGAATGTGGATGAGGCGAGAATTGAGTGTCAGGGCAGAAGAGTGTGTGCGCTCTATCCTCTGCCTACCCCCGCGGAGAAACGGCATGATGATAAGTAAGTAAGTAATAAGGCATGATCTAGAGAACATAATTTGGTCAACGTAATATAATTTCTTTAATATGTTTCATTTTGGATTAATAATTTTAAGGGTTATGTGAGGGAATCATATCACATCCACCTAAAAAGTTAAACATCATTAAACAGTTACAACAGATGGCTGAGCTATGGCAATGTCAAACGACCAACGCAAAGATACAAAGGACATAAGTATGCTTAGCTGCGTAGTCTATGTAAACTTGGAGCATTTAAAAATTTTGATTCTGGAGCTGACGCTTTGTATTGACAACAGTCATAGAATTTCGATTCCTATGTTAAAGTGTAATAAATGTATAATAAAATTAAAAAAATTATAAATTAAAAGTTTTAATTTAAAAATTTACTTGCATGTATATAATATACACTGTAACATTTAAATTTGAGCGGCAGCACTGAGCGCTCTACTATACCGACCCGAGTAGATACGGTGTCCGATTGGCGAGAAGGCTGGACGAATGGGACGAGGTGTGGGTTCGTTGACAAGACACAACTTCCGTGTGAGAGCGCGGCGTAGGTGGAATGCCAGACGGCGTTTCGCCGAGCAGGGTAGCGAAACAGATATTGCAAACCTAGGATTGAAATAGGCACGATGGATCAAGAAAGTGGATGGATCTTGGTTCACCCGCGCGTGAGAAGAGTCTCTTCAGTGTCAGTGGAACAGACGCCTGAGCATATTTTGTTTAATTGTGCACCTGAACGTATGATTGACGGTTTGACTGGATGTAGACCTAATTAGTAATGGGACGAATCTTGTTTTATATATGGAATTTATTCGGGTATGTGTGACTCGTTGGAGCTCCTTAGGTGGGTAGTTAGGCCGACCTTCGTGGGTGGGACTCCACCTATGGGCCTACCTCTCACTCCCTATGCCTCGTATTTTGCAACTCCGTTAGTCTTCTGTCCGTGTAAATCCATTTTATGTCTCGTCCACTGTCCCTCTTTTGGAAGTGTTTTTTGATAAATAGATCTCTGAATTTTTTCCATCTGTATGTAAAAAATCTATGTTCTATGGATTTGTGTTATATGAATAAAGACAGGTCTTAAGGGACGCTGGAGGGTCTAAATTTTAAAATCTTTGCGATGATTGCTAATAACTACATTGAATTTCTTCTCTTTTTTCCATTTGCGTATACTTAAATATTAGACTGAGCCTAGCCGGGGCCTGATCGCAACGCAACAATACATACAAGTATACAACATATTGCGAAATAAGTAGAAATGTAATGCGTGTAATTATTGTACATAGAAATTACAGTCGAATATTCTTAAATATTTTTCTAAAAAAGCCGCTCCGGAGATTACAATTTTTTGTGGTTTATTTCTCAAAAATATCGATTAATACCCAAGAGTCTATATGTTATATAACGCTATTTCTGAGGCAAAAAATGGATTTAATCACAGACCACCAATGGTCTGTGGATTTAACCCATTTGAAATCTTTTTTGTAAATTAATTTACACGAGAAAATATTTATTTTTTGTGCCAGCGAATAATTCAAAATTTCAATTAAATTTCATGAAATTAATTTTTACCTATCATAATCATTTATTAAATTTTTATTTGCAATCGTCAGTGTGCACACTTTCATATATTTCCATAGCCTCTCGCCATTACAAAAGAACTGTCGTACAACAGAAAGTCGAAGGTGTGCCCTAGCCGTTGGGTAAATTTAGAATTTCGGAGTCTGTGTAATTTCGTGTTTTACAAGGTATAGCTTTATCTTGAGCAGTTGGAAGGCGCTAACTAATGCTGTATCAGAACTGCTCACAAAAAGTCAGTCAGGGACATTCTAAGTTGTGCGCCTTATTTTATTATAAACAGTATAAAGTTAAATCATGACCTACTTTGGATCCAACAAGTCCTTTAACACAGCCAGAACTGACTCTTTTGTGATGTCCTCGTAGGGAAGCACGCGTCCAAGACCACTTTCTTCAGCTGCTGCTCCGTTGACAAACTGATCTCCAAAGAATGGTATAACCAGTACGGGAACTCCCCTATTCACCGCTTCAGTTAACCCCAAAAGGCCTCCGTGACAAATGAAGGCTTTAACCTTACTGTGACCTATAAAATAATAATTTATACAAAATTTAATTATTTTTATTTGTTAACTTTGTTTTATTAACCACTTGTTAAGTTAAAATACATCTACTAATTTCGAAAAATATCATTTTCTTCTTCAGGATTTCAGTAACTAATCGTAAACAAATGTTATTGTTTCTTTAACAGAATCAATTAAAAAAAAAAAAACGATTTATAAATAATTTTAGTGCCTAATTCAAATTGATACTTGATACAAAATTACTAGAATAATTTTTAGGAAAAAAATTTTAGAGTTAAATTTAATTTGTTGTTTATAATTTTTTGATTAGTTTTACGCGCTTTATTTATCTCCAACCCAACGATTCCAAATTATTTCATTTATGACCACCACCGTTTACATGCAAAATTTACAATCCCAATTTTTGCCAAATCCATGACCACTTTCCATCAAATGATTAGGAAATTCTGAAAACCCACTATTTTTCAAACATCTCAAATGCTCCTTTACTCTTATATTAAAATTTCAATCCATTATACCAATATAATTTTTTTTTAAATAGATTCTGTTAAAGAAATAATAACATATGTTTTTGATTAGTTATTAACAGCCTGAAGAAGAAAATGATATTTTTCGAAACCGGTAGATGTATTTTAACTCAATAAATGGTTAACAAATAAAAACAATTAATTTTAACCACAAAGTTAATTTTGCTAATTATAAAAGCAAAATTTAATTACCATTAAGAATAACAGGTGTCGGAATATATATAATTGGTGACAGTAAAAACCTTCCAAGTATTTTTTTTTTTAAATATTTCTTGCCTTTTATCTTTGTGATTTACTCTTTAACCTACGCATTTCCGATCTCATCAACCACTCTTTTATTATAACTTCATAAAAATAAAACGCCTCTCCTACAAACATAAATTAAATATCAACCTGATAAGAAATCTAACTCTCTAAGAGAAATTTGCTAGTTAACTGGTAAGAATTAATTTTTTCTGTTCCATATCCTAATTTTATTTGGAGATGGAACTCAAAACAATATTTATTTTATCAGATATATGTCACCTTATATATTAATATAATATATTATTTATGAAAACTGTCTTGTACATCAGATTATTTACAATTGTATAAAATATCTTCCAGTGGTGTTCCAACAATTTCACGCAAGATTATTATATATACCTATTACGCGCCGACAATAGCGCGCAATACAAAAGTAAATGAAGAAGTTAATAGTCAACAATGGAACACATTAAAGAAAAAACAGGTGGAAAAATGGCGAATTTGATCAAAAGAAAGGAAGTTATTTTTTTCCATATCAATATCCACCCTCATTTTGCAAAAATGACAGATTCGAGTATTAAAGAGATGAAATTATGATGTTATTTTATGTCTGTTATATTCACAAAGCATTATAGTTATAGATTATTAACTTTTAAGATTTGTGAAACAATCGTTAACAAAAAGTTTAATGTAGGAGTGAAGAAATATTTTCTTGCATATTTTAGTTTTTTATTTATGAAACTTATAAAATCGATTTTAAAAATTTATAAAAAAAAACTTTCTTTCCGAACGATCTTTTTTTATGATTTTTTTCATGTAATGAGTATGTTTTACTTTTAAAAAACTTTTTAAATTTAAATACATGGGAATAAATGTTCTCATTTACTTTTTTATTGCACGCTATGGTCGGGGTTCTACTGCGCGCTTTTGGCTTGCGCGCATTTGTCTTGCGCGCAGTTGTCTTGCGCGCAATTGTCGAGGTGCCCTTCCAGTTCACCAAGTACGTATTAATGATATTTTTTATCAAAACATCGAATTAAACAGAATTTAACATCATTATTATTATCATAAAAATAAATTTAATTTATAAATAATTTTTTTCTGTATTCATTTAATTTGCATTAAATACCACAAAACTACATTTTGAAAATGCAACTTCACAACAAAAATGATTAAAAAATTATTAAATATTACCATTAAAAAAGCCGTAATGTGAAAAACTAAACTCGTTAGCAAATAAAACAAGGATGACAAAAAAAGTCTTTATAGCTGGAACGAAATTGGAGAAGATACAAAATATTGTATCCCTGGGTTGCAATGTAAATTAAAGATACCTACTGTTGAAATCAAATGCCGCATTGAGCAAATTCGTGCAAATTTTACCTGTTCATGAAATTTAATATCAATAATTTGGCGTGTATTAGCAACTATTATAAATAAGTAATCTTCAATCCAATACATTCAGAGAGGTGTAAAATATTGCATCTTACAATGCAGGGAAAGATTGCTGGAAGTGAAAGCAAGGCCTTGGAAGAAGGAGAACACCATGGCTGAAAAACCTCAAGCAATAGTTTGGCCAGTCTACTGTGTGATAGCCATCATGATAGTCAATTTCTGTTGAACAGATACGGCACGAAAAGATGTAAGAAGTACCGTATATGCAGGGGTGTGCAATTATTCTATAATATGGACATGAACGGATACATTGTTGACCAATTTATTACAATTAGCGCCATATGTGTGCCAGTAGAAACTTTAATTGCTTAGTTCTAAAAACTACCACGACAACCAACCGCTGCAGCCGCATTTTAGACGTGCTCACAGTACGTATCGTAGACAGCGCTATTTTAGACGTGCTACAATGCGTCGATTGTAGCTATTCACATTACTCTCTTCTACTTTACAGCTAGTGAATCACTCAAGTCGTACAATTGGCTATTTACTGAATTGAAAATTCCTTTCGGTTGATCCGTTTTTTATGGAGTCGTTACTTATGCTGTTTTTTAACAGAATAACATTATAAAGGGTTACAACTGCGTGCAAATCATTGAAGTCTACTTCCTCTAATTTGCGAATTTTACTATCTTACTGTTTTTAACGTGCTGATTTCATGGTCGTTCTTTGCGTTCGAGGTGCATTTGGTGCATGAATATGTTTTTGATTTGAGAAAAACAAAAAGTAATCGGCAGAACTATTTCCTACGTTAACCTTTAATAAAAATAATTATTTCGTTCAGTTATTACGTGAAGGATATTCAAACAATAAAATAATCATAAAAAGAAGTCATTAAAAGTGTTCTTAAAAACGTACATATTTTTTTTATATGTATAAGAAATAATTATTTCACGATATAACTTAAACTTTTAAAACATTATTAATAGTACTATAAAATTACAAATAAATACATGGTAGGGTAGTATAAACAATAGATTCATTTTGTCTAAAGACGTTGGTTAAACGAAAGTTCATAATCCTATGTACAACATATATTATGTATGACTGTATAATATCATTATTAACAGCATAATCGAAATCTATACCTAATGCACGCCACTGCGTATATGTATATATTCTACTTTTCCCAAATTAAATTAAATATGAATTAAATATATTAAGTATAAAGATATACATATAAAATCAATTTTATCGAAAAATATTGTTGTTGCGCCACCGGGATTCGAACCTGGATCTCTTTCCTAACCGGGGAAGGTGCTTTATCCAACTAAGCTACAGCGACATTATTTTTAGCGATAATTTTTGACCATATATGTTACCTTTTTGATATTAATACATTTAATCGTTCCATCATTTGACAGAGCCATCTACCTTATTTTTACAGAATCTCAAATACCTTTGAGTAAACTGATAGCAGACGCTATAATTATCTCTCTAATCTATCGCCAGTGTTCTCCTAAATAATAAAGTTGTATCAATGTGTCCAAAATTTAATAAAAATGAATTGATCAGTTTACTCAAAGGTATTTGAGATTCTGTAAAAATAAGGTAGATGGCTCTGTCAAATGATGGAACGTTTAAATGTATTAATATCAAAAAGGTAACATATATGGTCGAAAATTGTCGCTAAAAATAATGTCGCTGTAGCTTAGTTGGATAAAGCACCTTCCCCGGTTAGGAAAGAGATCCAGGTTCGAATCCCGGTGGCGCAACAACAATATTTTTCGATAAAATTGATTTTATATGTATATCTTTCTAATTAATATATTTAATTCATATTTAAAATATCACATACCTATGTTCTGAATAATTACAACTTCACAATAAGAATGTGTTCTCCTAAACAAATTAAATTAAATTACCATTTTCACAAATTACATCTCTCTTCACTCTCTTTTCACTCTCTTTTTGACAAGTCATTAAGTCTACAGTTTTTAACTGAGATAACAGTATTCTTTATCAAAGTCAAATTTGATGTAAAACATTCCGAATTAGGTCAAACAAACACTTCATACTTGTCAAACAATGATAACTCACTGATTATTTCGTACTGAGGCATCCACGGTCTAATCAAAATGTTCTCCGTCTTTCCGGGCATTGTATCGTTTTCCCATTTCCAGAGCACCCTGTAGGGAAGTTGACTGAAGGCTTCCTGGAAGGCTGTGAGCTTGTCGAGGGGTAGAGATTTACCCCTGATCATGGAGCCCATACTGAAGTAAACGACTCCGTTCTCAGATTCATTCAAGAACTTCTCGATATCCTGCAAATTTAAAGATAAATAAATAAAAAGACAAAATACTTTATTTAAACCGCTATTTATTGATAAATTAACATGTTTCCGATACCTATGGGATCTTTTTCAGGAAACAAAGTACACTAAAATTAAAAATACAAACATATATAAAAAATGTATCGATAAATAGTGGTTAAAACAAAGTGTTTTTGTCTTATTATTTATATAACATGTGGCCACAAAGTAATTTTTCTAATATTGAAGAAGTTTTTATAGATACATTTGTATATCAAATTGACCCCTCCTACGTCAAATATTGTAAGTAAAATTGACTTTTTTAATATTAGATACATTTTTAAATGACTATTATTTTTTTATATTGTTTTTATTAGTACTTACATTATAGAATATAATATATATATATTTTTTGAATCTGTCACGTAAACAAATATCAAATGCATGCGAAATACTAGAATGATTAAGAATGACATTTTTTACTTACGATAATTTACGTAGGAGGAGTCAAATGTTACGTAAGTGCCGTCAATTAATGCTATTTTATTATGATTGTGAATCATAACCACCGAAGCGTTAACGTTTATTTATGGAAATTTACAAAATTCTCTCTTGTTTAAATATTTCAAAATAATTTGTATTTAAATATAAGTTTAATAAGAAGTCTTTGGACGCACGTATTTTTGCGACGTAAAATAAATACGTAGCATGTTTTAACCCTTCCCACACCGTGCAGTAACACAGGTCTACCATCATAATTAAACTTGTAATATTTCGGTAAATACATGCAATGTAAAATTCATATTTTAGATAATCCTAAAGAAAATGTTAGCGTTTAGGAATGACTAGTGAAAAACCAATTATGAAAAAGGAATTGTACAAAATCCATTATTTTTTCCATACACTCCGTTGGTAAAAATATTATTTGTGATATGAAAGACAGAGGTCACATATTATTTTCACAGTGAAAAGAACAACAAACATACAAATATAATTATCTCTTTCTCACTAATTAAATGAAGAGAGATACGAAGGAAGGGCACGTTGTATAGGACTTAATGAATGCTCTAAATTATATTATTAATCATTTTTTCAAATTTGAATGCTCAGTATTTAAAGTAAATTCGTAGCATCAAAGACATTTAAGCTAATGCAAACATTTTTTCTAACTGTTATTTACGGTAACACGAATTGACAGCATGGCTGCGTTCGGGTATTTTATATCACGGTATGGTAAAGGTTAAAATAACCGTTGATTAATTTATTGATTGATAAGAATAATCAATCGGTATTACACAACTTAAATTGACATTTCATTGAAACATGAAGAAAAACATTACAAAATGTACAATTTATTCATTAATAATATATTTTTAAATCGTATTGTTTTTTCATAATAAAATGACGAGTCGCTACCGAATTATTTTTCTTCGTACAATGTGCGTATCATTCGTATTTTAATGGCATAAATTATTATGCTTTATAATTTGTTCTTAAATAAAATCAGTTATTCATATATTATTTCTGAATGAACGAGCACTTGAAAACCGCAAACAGTAAATTGCTCTACCGATTGGCAAACCGCAAAATGTAATAACTTTGAAGCTCTACAACTAGCAGAAATTTTGTTATCTTTAAAGCAATCATACTTACCGGGTCTAAAGCATTCAAGTGTTTTGGTAAATGAACACCACCAATATCAAGCACGTTAGGACCCTGAGGGAGGGCTCCGTGCAACGGAAAATATGTTGTCACAAACAGCATACTCATGTTCTTAGCAATTCTGTCCAAGTCTCCCCTCGAGTCTAAAAATCCTCGACTCAAAAATCTGTACTCAAAAACATGCGTATTTATATAATAAGCTATTTTGTAGTAAGTATTCACAATCAATGATTCGACGCATTCGAAAAATGTCGGAGTCCTGAGGTATTTCAGAAAATGGTTCGGAACGTACGAAGGATTATCTGGTATGCCGAATCTGTCTCTTGTCCACGGCATCGGAACGTGCGTCGCTATTCCTATGACGGGAGCGTCGAATCTTTTTATTAAACCAAAAGAACAATCACTATTAAACTGCTCTGTTATTATGACGTCAAACGTGATGTTTGAACCGACCAGATCTTTGACGTTTTGATGACCAGTGATGGCATTGCAATTCAGATTTCCCAAATCGAAGAGATCGTACGTGGCCATGATGTGACGAATGATGGTTCCCACTCCATTGAGAAACAAGAAGTCATCAAAATCGCAGACGTGGACGTTCAAGCGCATGGTGCCGGCGACGCTGATGTCTTTGTATGTTGCGGGAGGGTCTTTCATAGGGTAGTGGCTGACTACGCTCAGTTCGTGCCCCTTTTCAGCTAAAGTCCGGAGTAAGGGTTCGAACACTATGTGGTGACTTTTTCCCGTGTGGGGAAATATGCCTAGGATCTTGTAACCGCTGGTACTTTGGAGCAGGTGCAGCACCAGAAAACAGGCACAAAACTGAATCATTTTCATGTTTTATATATACACTATTTCACTTTATATTATTTGATCAAATTTAATTATTTTTAAATCAATGTTGATATAATATAAATGACGTAAAATGCACTGCAAACTATTATTCTTCAAGCAGAATTTAAAAAAGAAGTCAAACACTAATTTTAACAATTTCTTTGATTAGTAAACATAGCCTCACTTTATTTTTTTTTACTAATATTAAATGAGTGCACTTATTTCAATTGCGTCGTCAATTTTACATTCAGACGACATTGTCTCCCACTAGAATGTTTCACAATATGTATCAAAGAAACGCAATCATCTTAGAAACGATTCATTACAAAACCCTACGACGCAACAGCTTACGATCCGTGTGCACCGATCTACTGCCGAGATGTCATTTGAGTCTCAAAATTTATACAAATTAAGATAAAACGCGTTTGGTGAAAAACATTCCCTTGAAAATAATATGTGACCAGCAGTTTTCAAACATTCTCTCTAACCTGTGACAATAAAAAAATTCTAATTGTTTGTGAAATTTGTTTAGTTGTGTGACATGCGCTACACGTGCTAACACGGATATTGAATATATTATGTTATTTATTGCACAGATATGCATTGAGATGTAATGTTGTAGTAAAATATCACATTAGTGTCAGTAACAGAAAAATCGAAACAATAATGTTGTCGTAAAAAATAAAATTTCATTATTTATTGTGAGTAAGCGGTAAGTAAAATAAAAATAGTCTTAATTGCAGTTTTCTAACTATTTTTTTGTATTTTGATTTTTTATATGATAATTTGAATCCATATTATCGTATTAAGGAAAACACATTTTTGTTGTGAAGTTGCATTTTCAAAACATAGTTTTGTGGTATTTAATACAAACAAAATTAATCAACTAAAAAGATATATAGAAGAATTCTATCTATAAAAAAAATTTAGTCGTTACCGAGATAACTAAATATTTTTTCGATGGATTGTTTTTTTTTATTATTGATGTATTCTTACTTACTTACTTATCATCACGCCGTTTCACCGCGGGGGTAGGCAGAGAGGATAGAGCGCCACACTCTTCTGTCCTGACACACAATTCTCGCTTCATCCACATTCATACATCTTCTCATACAAGCTCGCCGATTGTTGAGGCTTCTAACAGAACCATTCTCCATTATCTGGTTTGCCTGGTCGTGCCAAGTCTTTCGTGGACGTCCTCTATTTCTGGTTCCATCAACACTTGCGTCATATATCTTTATTACCATTCTCTCCTCATTCATCCGTTCCATATGACCAAACCACCTAAGTGATCCTTTCTTAATCTTACTAACTATACTAACATCAGCTTTACATTCTTTCCTTATTTCTTTATTCTTTACTCTGTCATAAATAGATTTACCACAAATACGCCTAAGTGATCGCATTTCTACTGCATTCAGTCTACTTTCGTTCCTTTTCTGCCAGCTCCAGACCTCACTTCCATACATCAGTGTCGGTACCAGGATTCCATTGTGCACCGCTAGTCTTGCCTCGGAAGACAAATTCCCGTTAGATATAATTCCATTCAAAGCGCCGTTCACTTTATTTCCTGCAGTCACCCTCCTTTCGATATCATTCACAGCCTTTCCGTTTCTATCAAACATACTTCCCAAATATACAATGTATTAATAATGCACATAAACAAATTTAGTCACTATTATTATGCTATATGATCAATGCGTCATTTCGGGGCCCACATACGCACTTATATTGATCTAAATTATTATATACTTATTTTTTTGCTTCTTATTTGTACAACGTTTTTATATTAGGTAAACACATTCTTATTGTGAAGTTGTAATTATTCAGATCATACGGTCTGCGATATTTTAAATACGTATTAAATATATTAATTAGAAAGATATACATATAAAAAGGTAACATATAGGTTCGAAAATTTGTCGCTAAAAATATTGTCGCTGTAGCATAGTCGGATAATGCACCTTCTCCGGTTAGGAAAGAGATCCAGGTTCGAATACCGATGGCGCAACGACAATATTTTTCGATGTAATTGATTTTATATGTATATCTTTCTAATTAATATATTTAAAATATTTTTATAGTTTAGTTCATTACGCGTTAGGTTATATTGCACACTCTTTCGCTAATAAATCGCATATATGTTAGAACAATATTCATTCAGAACTGTTTCAGAACATTCAGTAGTCAAAACGAATATAAACATTTTTAGAAATAATTTAAAAACTAATGATGTTTCGTAGATATTTTACATCGTATTTTTTTTTAAATGTACTTTTTCAAACATGACAAAATACATACACATATTATCGAAGTGTACTCTACACTGGTTTGCTTAAATGGCTAAAATAATTGCACGAAAATGGGCTTAACTTCTAATTTTTTATATTTAAATATAAAATGTCTATGTGTTTTTTTCCACCTCTTTTTATTTATAACATCTCTGTTATACTGTCGCAGCTGACAATTCTTATGAGAAAACCACATTTATTTTTATTATTATTTGGCTATTGCATTTTTGTCACTGCCTTCTGCTTTGTATCATACTTGCCATCAATTCTTTTTTTTAAATTTATTATTATTTAATTTAGAATGCAATTTAACATAATTGTGTACATACAGATATGTATATTTATTAAATATATTTTTTTTATAATACGCGCTACCCCTTTATATGAAATAAAATCTTGTGCTTAGAGATAAAGATTGTATACAAATTTGAAATATATATTGTAAAAAACTATTTTTAAAATAGAGGAACAATAGAACCTTTCATAGAAAAAAAATTTACAAAAAACCGAGAAAAAAATTCAAAATAGAGTAGAGTAAACAAGAGTATCAGTAAATATTGAATATAATAGGTAAAGGTTTTAACTGTACATGAAAAATATTATTTTTTTCTATATCACATAATTGTCTTAATTTTTAATAAAATATAATGTAATTTAAATATTACAATCATTCTAATTTTTTATTTTTTTAAGTACTAGCATCTGAAACGAGGGAGGAACCTTTATATCAATCGTCACTCAGCACCAAAGTCAACCAAACTAAGATTAGCTCCGCAAGTACGGTTAGGCCACACACACAATGCTTGGAAATCAGAGTAACTCTCACATTTGTCTATGAGACATCGACTAGAAATATTTTTGTTCATCACAAAGCAGTGTTTTAGGTCGCATATTTTCTGACTAAATATTTTATTACCTTTGATACCTGAATACCTTTACTGTAAGTAATACAGTTGGCGTCGGTTATTGTGTTCAGCGGATATTAGATTCAGCCGTGTATTTTGCTCAATTATCAATGGACAGAATCAAACTTCAATCATGCAATGTTCGTCAGATTTTAATCTCAGGTCGTTGTTCATTTCAATCATGATTGCATTCATAAATAAATACAGCTATTTTCGCGATATTTTCTCATTACCTATTCTATTTCTGTTTTTTCGATAATATAGATTATTATATTTTTTCTGTTATTCTTTCCATCTTTTATTTATCTTCAACTTTTTTCTATCATCAGTACACTTTCTAAATGCTTCCAGGCTATTTAGTTCTGGTTTATCTTCCATATAGTGCAATGCTCCAGGTGGAATGATTTAACGAACAATTTTTCAACATACTCTTATGTTAGACCTCATACATGTATCTAATTATTTTTAAATTGTATGTATACATCTATCATACAAACAGAGAAAATCTTATAAAATCTAAACCATTCACGTTATCATGAAGCTTTATTTATGAAATCGGTGTAGTGCTGACATTCCGTCCGGTGAAAAATAACTCAACTACCACAATTGCGGTGCCGCTGGTTCTTTCGAAAGGTAAAATAGATATCTGTAGAAAAAAGATTTTTTTAATTTTGTGTTATTATTGATATAAAACGGGTTTGTTTTCAATGTCATTATGTTTTCAGCTATATTGACACATAACATAGGTGTACTTGCATAGAAAACATCGTACCTATCTAATATTTTGTAATAGTGCATTATAAATATTCATGTTTACGTTTTTGTAATATTTCTCCTAAAGACCTATATCTGTTCAATGCTACAGAGCTCCATTAAATTGTAGATAAAAATAACTTATTTACTTTATTAACGCACGTACGCACATATAACCCGGTATGTTATTTAACCGGTTTTCCATTAACTAGTATATGTTATTTTTTAAATTATACCGTTTAGTTTTGTACTTATTTGTAATGTTTGGACTCTTGAATATTTTGAGAAATAATTTTTGAAATATTTAATTGAATTATAGTTAGACTGTTTGACAACCACTTTTCCATCTCACATGATAAGAAGATTTCTTCACAATTTGTTATCATTTCTCTGTTAACAAGATAAAAATCATATACTGCCAGTAATACACTAGATCGTGTATAATTTGAACAAAATACGAGTATACTCGTACATATATTCTCACACATCTAACATTACCCATTTTAACAAGAGCATATATTTTTTTCTTTTATCGGTATTAAATTCAGAACAAAAAATAAATAAAATCTGTATTTCACAATCTCATACTATGCTCTTGAAATACCTGAGGGAAGAAGTCAAAACATTTCATTTAAATTTTTAACAAATAAATATATGTGTTACAGAAAAAACGCAAAGAACAATTCATTTTTTCGAAAAAAAAATTATTTGTTTTTATTAATTATTACATATTCATTTCACCTCTTCAATCACCTCATAGATCAGAATCCGTATGGAGGTAGGCAGTTTTTTTTTCTTAAATCATTAATATGTTATTTTTATTGTAGTGGTGGAATGTGCACCCAGCTGAGCCATATCATCAACCTTAATAATCTTTTCAGATGCAGATTGCGTCATCTATTAACACCGAGATACATTTTATTTGTTTTATTCATTGCATATTATTCACAATTTATTTTCCGGATTCTGTTATACCCAATTGGATTATGATCTTCTTCTTCGTGGAATGCTCAATACTGAAGCACCTGAAACTAGGTGCATAATACATATCCATTGATCGCATTGATTGTACCCTATTTACTCCATTATTTGGTATATCCAACTTGCAGAAGACCATCCTCTTTCTCGCTTTTCCTCAGCTATGCCTGTAATCATGAGCTCATTAATTATTTTTTATTTCTTTTTCTACATGCATTTCTTCTCCTGCATATTGTCGAAAGTATTTATGTAATCCTTAAGTTAGTGGTTTTCAACATATAACTTTAAACTTAATACGTCTGATATTTCAGGTCGAGTCGTGAATAACTTCCGGTGCAGATAGGTAGAATCTATTGTTTGTATTTACCCACTGTACAAACGAGTTTTTTGTCTTCTGAGTTTAGTCTTTTGACAACTGTTCTGTATGGTGCACGTTACATCAAAGTGTTGTTCTTAATCTTTAAAATGAACAGTCAAAAAGTGCATATTCGTCAAGTGATGTTTTGGGAATTCAAACAAGGCAGTAGTTCTACGACGACAGATGTACAAATATGGTGAAGGGTGAAATATATATTATTGTATATATGGTGAGATCGTTAAGGTATAATCGATCACTAGTTATTGAATTCAAATTTAACGATTACTGTATATACAGCTGCAAAGAGTTTAAGAAAAACTCCATGAAAAGCGTCCCGCACTCGCAATCTGCATCGCATAAACATGATTATTTTACACAACAATGCGAGACCACATACAGAAAGGGTGACTCAAGAAAAATTCATGAGCTTGGATGATCTATTTTACCGCACCCACCTTACTTCCCGGACTTTGCCCCGACCGACTATCACTTTTTGAATGGAAAAACCTTCAATACAGAAGAGCAAGTGAATCATACTATCGAAAATTTCTTCCAGTCCAAACCCATCAAATATTATGAGGAAGGAATTGATAAGCTGCAAGTTAGATAGGAGAAGGTCATTCACACATATTATATAATTTTATGACTCGATCTAAGTATATTATGTATTATACATATGTACATAAAAACTTTTTTTTTGTTTTTGAACATGTCGCTTTTTACCTATTGCCACTCAATAATGGTTCTGTTATAGAAACGTCGATTTGAAAGTTTTACTTTGCTGTCTGGATAATGTTTTATTTTTCAACAAAATGTTAACTTAATTCTAAGATCTGATGCCTTTGAAGTGATATTTCCGTAATCATTAACTCAAACAAAATTCTCAAAGGCCGGATATTGATTTTCGTCTGCCTTTGCGCCCTTTATCTACCCTTTAGAAAATAACCAGAATTTATGATTTGTTCTCGTAAAAAAGGAAACGCTAATAATTTAAACCCAGATTTTTTTTTATCACAACACTATGTCAACCGAAGATAAAAAATGGTTGACTACGGGACATTTACCAAAGTAAAAATAATGTTTCTTGCTTATGTTGCCGGGCTAATAAATGTCACACGGTAGCTATTAAGCCCGGCGGCTAAACACGTAATCTACTTGTATATAAAATAGCAATAACTTTTTTCTAAATAGAAATATTTTTTTTTTCCTGTTCCTAAATTGGAATTAAACGTTGTAGTTTTCAAACTAACGAGGATTTAGGTCATAATACATTTTTTTTATACCACAGTGCTTTAAACTTTTTTGAAAAATATTAGATAGTCCGAAATCACATTTTTAAACATTTTTCATGACAAAATTGTTTCTGCTTTTAAAAAACAGTGAAACATATTTCATATAAAAACTTATCAGAAGTAATAATCAATAAACAGAAAGTGATATTTTTTTAAGTTTTGGAAACTACATTAAAAAAATTAACAAAGGGGGTACCAATTATTCAAAAATTCATAAAAGTTCAAATATCTCAGCTATCGATGGTTTTCGTTCAGATCACTATTTACAGGACATCCTGTATAGTAAAAAAATTCACCTTACCCTTGCTGCTACACATTTCAAAACGTCTATTCCTAGGGATTATACGTCATTATGGGATATTTAATATGATCTACCAGCTACCTATCCTACAGATATAGATTAAAAACAAGTTTGTTAATATTCAGTAGGATTGCTAAAAAAATTATTCGACTTTATTTAATTAAATAGTTTGAAACTAGCTAAATTGATTCGTTTTGAATTAATGTAATTTTCTAGGAATCCTTTTGAACGTTTACAAGATTTGTGCGCGCACTCGCACACTTTAGAGCAAAAAATTATCTTTACATTACATTATATTAAATTCCTAATAATAATAACAGATTGTGTGTATTTTTCGATACCCGTCATTCGTATCCTCGGATGAAATTTGTCTTGGAGACTTTCTCTCGAAAGCGGGTAAAGGACAGTACACAGTAGAACACTCACCTTTACCTGAGACAAGAGATCAAAGTATCATTTGTACACACTCCATTAGACTCATATAGTCCTGATCATTCCAATTTGTATGATTTCTGTTCGATTGTTCTTCAAAAATATGCTGTGAACATGAACTAACAATGAAATTGGTGTCACGCACGTGATCATTTTGGTACCACTTACGCAATCAAATAGTTCGGCGACTTTTTTTAAATATATGACATGATTAGAACGAAAATTTAAACGCTGACAATATAATATGCATTAATGTAAAAAATATGCTTTGTTTACACAAAAATTTAATTTTCAAAGAGTTTTCAAAGAGTTTATTTTAATGTTGCATAAATGTGTCATAAAATATCGGATTTATGTTTCCACAAATAATGTGTGTAGAATACCCATCGGCCCGCAACTAATGTTCCAAACTCCTCTCCTATATGTACATTTTATTTCATGTATATTCATTTACTAGACTTTTAAAAGAAAAAATAATATATATATTTGGTTTCGACGCGATAACTGCACACTTTAATGTAACGAAATTGACAGTGATTTTGGTTTATTTTATGTTCTCATACGACTTAATTTGACGAGTTACGAGTTAGTAGAAAATGATTAATCAATTGCATGAGTATATGTATGAATGTGGATAAGGTGAATAAGTTTTATTTATTATTACTTTATTTCATGTCTATTAATTTATTGGTCTGTATCTGTGAAACATTTGAATTATAGTTTTGATAAGAGTAGATCATAAAACTTATTTTCTTTTTGTCATTCATTTGTCGTTTTCCCGTAACCAATGAACTAATACTACAATAATATTCGTGTAAAGCCTCACATTAAAATAATGTTAGAAACACAGACATATAAAAAAGGCATTGCCTAATACTCTTTATATCCTATATATATATATATTGCACAAACTAATATTTCTTCACGAGACTAAAGTGTCTCAACAGAGATACACGGAGATAGGTACAAGGGTTATAAATCTTAATTTAAAAAATGAAATGTAAAAAAATATACTAAAATGAAAGCATTTAAATTCAGGTTCAATATTTCAAAAAACAGTTTCATATTACAAACAGAAAAATAATAATAGATATTGTTGTGATTCGTACCTCTGTATTTGGTTGAACCACCCTTTAGAATAACAAGGTTCCATCTGACACTGACACGGTTTTGAGATAATGAGCACAAAAGTTTTGATTGAATTTCAACATATATTCATGTATATTTTATTTTGAGTATGCAAATATTATCAGTTTTAACATCTTAACTTATTTTCAGTAATGACCCACTGTAAGATGAGGGAAATAAAAAATAAATGAAAACATTATAAATTAACTATAATGATCCATAAATTTAAATGAATAACTGATGCAATTTGAACTTTCAGCTATTTCTTTTAATATCCGCTAAATAGAGTCGGTGTGTATGAAAGAAATAAAGAACAATGCAATTGGAACCCATTTCACGCAATAACTCAAATTAGCCCAAAATAATAGTTGAAACCTTGATGATGTATTTTGAGAAGAATTCGCAATTACCAATTTTTGAAAAAACTAAATTGTTACAATTTTCTGAAAATGCTATTTATTATCTACAATTTTATTTCATTTTGTTTTATTCAACAAAAAATATATGTCTTAAAATCATCATCATCTTCATTATCAGCCGTTTTTTATTTACTGCTGGATAAAAACCTTTCCTCTTTCATCTGCCACTTTTTTGCAAATTTCTGCATTTTTCGATGATTTTATCAGTCCACCGACTTGTAGGATGCTCTTCCTTTTCGGCTATCATTGAATGACTGCGCTTATCCAACAAATGTCAACTTTGTTCTGTAACTACATATATATAACAATTTAAAGAGGAATGGTAATACGTATGTTGGGAATCACGGCGTAGGATTGATTTGTAATTCTAATATATATGGGCTTAATAAAATACGTTAAAAATAGATTAATCAAATAAATATCTCTTCATAATTCTTGATTAATTTAAAATTATATTTCAAACGCCTCTAACATATGAAATTGTAAAATTCTGAAACAATGACAAATATTCAAATAGAAAAATAGTCGTTTATTTTTTGTTAAATAAAAACAAATTAAATGTAATCAATCATAAAACATAATGCTTTAAATCAGTGTATTTACTTACAATACTGAACAAGGGGTTGATATACAATTCCGATCTGCGTCCAATTTACTCCAGACAAAGGACGCAATATATTACACAGCATCCCTAATTGTGTGGAATTAATCATTGAGAAATGTCATTTCAGACCATCAACAAGGGACACTTCATCTTACTGGCGAGGACTCTTGAGCATTACTCCAGATTGCCTGGTGCCTGGTGACTCAAGGCTGATGCGGATTTGTGCAGCTCGGATTTCTGCGGTATTTTGTGTGAGATCACACAGATGTTATCTACGGCCAATAATTGATATTATTCTACTTTTGTAAGTATAACAAATTGAATTTTTTTATTTTTTTTATTTATTTAATTAATTAAGAGATTTTAACTGCATAAAGTCTCATAATACATTAACATAACATATAGCGTATTATAAAATCTATAAATGTATTTAAGCACATTGATATTAAAGTAACATAACAACCACATTGATATTAAAGTAACATAACAACCACATTGATATTAAAGTAACATAACAAGCATATTGATATTAAAGTAACATGATATTAAGTAGGCCATAATATTATCAAACAAAAGCGCATTAATTTTAAATTTATAGACATATAAGTAATAAAAGAATATCAAAACTGGGGAGAGATGGTGATGGAAAGTTGAAATTAGGGTTGAGGTATTATGTGTATTATATATTAGTGTAATTGCTCTTCTTTGTGAACATGTCACGAGGAAAATCAAATATAAAAATTTAAAGAAAATATTAAGCCGGATAAAATATCTCGGATAATCTCCACCAAAGAAAATCGACAAAAAAAATTAAACCGCACACGTAGACAACTGCACACATAAACACCTGCACACATAGATCACTGCACACTAACACACAAAATAAAAGTATAAAAGGTAGATTCACATACCTCACGATAGCTTACATTGCTTTAATTGACGTTCTTTATTTTATTGTTTTTTCAATATATTTCTACCTAAACCAGTTAAAACCTCCTCAGAATAACCACTTTAATTGGATATGTTGTTTACAATAATTTTAAACACAAGTGGTTAATTTAAATAAATGACAATTTATGAATGTGGATAAGGTGAGAGTTGTGTGTTAAGACAGAAGTGTATGGCTTTCCATCCTATGTGCCTACCCTAGCGGTGAAACGGCGTAATGGTAAGAAAGCATGCTAAGTATTTTCATGTTACGATTCCATGACAACTACAAACAAGACAAATGCACTCATATATAATTGCACATAGCATGTTACTCTTCTGCTGTGATTTTGTATTAAATAACCTAATCTAACACAGCTTAATATAACTTATGTTAAAGCGATGTAAGCTATTGTGAGGTATATTAATCTACCTTTTGTTCTTTTATTTTGTGTGTCTGTGCGCAGTTGTCTACGTGTGCGGTTTAATTTTTTTCTAGGCGCCTATTGTATTTTGCTTGTTTTGTTTATATATCAGGCGATGTTCTTTGTGATCGATTCGCTATTTCAAACCAAAGTCTTATAAATTTATTCTGAAGTTTATAAGACTGGTGATATTAATCGGAGAAAATCAGATGTCTGTAAATCAATTTTCTTTATTATAATGATGTGCGTATAAAACTCAACGACGCTTTTGTCATTCAAAATATTCAAATATTTTCTTGAAAAATAAATTTTAAGGCATCTTTAACATTATTATGAGATTTTCTTAAGATGTTTCAAATACAATTCATTTTTGGCTGAAAAATATAATTTTCTACAGGCTTTTTGTATAAAAATGAAAAGCGAACACAACGTGTAACAAATTTATTCTACAATATTTAATGTTTGGTCTGTAATATTTAGATTACAACCATTTTAGTACATAATGTGTCCAACTTGGGACAATGTTCAAGCGTAATAATGCCTGTCAGGGCATAATGAGCGAATACGGTACATTAATATATTTTCCTACAGAATTGAGTGATCTGATTTTAAAAATGAAAGATTGTTAAACGCGCCCATTTTATAGATAATGTATGTCAAATGTCATAAGTTATTATAGTAAAAAATTCAAAACTAAGGAATATCAACTAAAGTAAAAAATTCGAAACTAATTTAAATTTTTGCGACCGAATCAATTTTTTTTTTCATTTTTGGAATCAATGTGCTCAGCTATATCGTAATATATGCTTTTTCCAAAAATCTGAGCATATATTGTATTCGCCAGATAAGGGATCTTCGGCTCAATGCAGAATTTGTGATTAGGTATACAATCTATTTACAATTGTCATGAGATATCTATTTACAGTAAATGACAGTGAAACCGTTCAACCGTTAACTGCCGGGTACGTCTGACTGGTCCGGAAGCGAGCGAAGGTATGATCTCGGAACACAGGTAGCGCAATCCGGTTCAAATTCCCCCCTCCACGCGGTTGGCCATGGTACACTGTTTAACAGCGCATGCACTATTCGGCTCTCCACCAATCTTCGCTATGTCATTCCCATTGCTTCAATAATTTATTCTATCCAAGGATACATTAGAAATAAACTACATGCTTTATTTATTTGCTTATTTTTTAAATTTTATTTATTTGGTGACGTCATAGCTGGCAAGTGTCGTATTTAAAACTAGCTCAGGTTAAATTTAAACAAACGACGCGTTGTTCACATACTACATACGTTTGAAGCGAACAAATGGCATTTGCCACAAAAATATACTACATCTAGCAAGACTCGGGTAAATGTCGTGTGTATGTGGTTTTTACTTTTTTCTCTATTTCCAATATTAATGATGTTACAAATTGTTAAGGTATTTTGAAACAAGATAACAGATCTGACAGGTTAACGAATTTAGGAATCAGATTAATTTTTCAAAAAGTTTTATCGAAAGCTGATAAGTCCAGTAATTTCTGTCTCTACAAAATTCGTGTGTATTATATATATACGTTTTTAACCACCCGTGATTTCAAATTCTCTATTCATTTTAATATTATGTTACAAGTTAGTTGAAATTTATTAATCTGTACTGAGGTTTAACTAAAAAAAATTTGACCCCAATATTATGTACAAGTATGAACGTATAAGAATATTATTAAATATATTAAATTATAAGAACAAAATTAGTATTTTATCTCTTATATATCCTATGTATCGTCAGCGCATACAAAATAGTTCACTAATATAATATAAATAGTTTATTAATTACGATGTAAATATATACAAGCCCTGTAACTATAGCAGTGTTAATATTATACAAATCTAAACATATTGACTGCAGTTCAGGCGCAGATTGAACGTAGGGATGTGCACTATGCGTGCACATGTGCATTATACATGATATGGTTTGCACTTACCATAATGGACGAGACAAAATTAACATATGTACGGTGAGTCTTGACTTCACAGTCAGTCAACATTGATCCTCTGTCAACTGAAATTATAAGGATATGAGAATTAACAGGATTTTGTGGCTCAGAGAAACCTATTTATTAATAACAATATTAATCTAAATCTACACAAAAGAAAAACGTTAAATTATTTCATACATAGTTACTTTTTGAAAGGAATTAATATATGGATTTGAGAACCTGTAGATATTTTATTATTTCCATTAAATTATTTATTGAAGAATAGATAATATAATTAATAAATTAATATATGCCAATATAGTTGAAAAACAATAAACCAAAATTACATTTATCCATAATAATATTACGCTTCTCTATCTATATCGGTGGTATCATTTGTGGTTGTAAAGTGCTTGTTTAAACAGTAAGGTCTGTGAGACGCGAGCAGGTCAAAAATGAACGTGTTTTTGATATCTCTGGGTTAATGTTTTCTCGTTTATATTTATATTTATTTACACAGTACGTAAATATAAACTCAATTTGGAATGAAGT
The DNA here is from genome assembly GCA_031772225.1 of Eubasilissa splendida. Lineage (NCBI taxonomy): Eukaryota > Metazoa > Arthropoda > Insecta > Trichoptera > Phryganeidae > Eubasilissa > Eubasilissa splendida. The sequence continues at coordinate 10,704,175 of CM062859.1, forward strand.
GCACATACTCTTTACATACATGATATCTGTCATCTTTTCTTATCTATACTGTCTATAGTATACCATTTTTGATTTTATTTTTTCGACCTCTAATTTGAGAGAAAACCATTCATTCGATTCTAAATAAAGGTGAAATAATTTTAATTGCATCGGGTTCTTTACATGTGGTTTGTTTTGGGGAAAGCTCTTATTATTGAAATATAGATTCTATTGAGATCCTGACGGCCACTATTGGCCACTAAGCAGCCACAATAGCCGGCATTAGGGCCTAGCAGCAAGCAAGCAATCTGTGATAGCTGATGAGACCTTGACACAATTGTCGCCCAAAGGGCCTAGCAGCAAGCTATCGTCGACAGCCAATGTGACCCTGACCACGCAATGGTCACCAATGGCCGCGTAGCCGCCATTATTGACCGGGAAGCGGCCACAATAGCTGTCCGCAGGGCTAATATTGCTGTTAAGATTACTTATCTTCTAGGAACATTTATTGCATACTTTACATCGTCGTTATACATTTTAATATAGATTCTATTTAACTTTATTTTTAACCACTTTTATGAGTTAAGCTTACCATACCAATACCATTTCCTTCATCGGGATGTTAAATAAACTAACCAAAACCCCCTAAATCGACTTTATGCGTTTTTGAGTTATGGATGAAAACGTATATTTTAAAAGAAAATGTTCAAAATGTTTGTTTTTACATTAGCATTTTTTAAAGAGACAATTCTGTAATGTAATTTTTAGTTTATATATATCGTTCTGGCAGTCATATTGGATTATAAATCACGTGATCATCAATAAGCGTTGCGATTGGCTGATTTCATTTTAAGGGGAATAGCAGCCTATTTCCTATTCTGTCTGCTTTGGGGTATTTTGAAAGGAACCCTGATTTTGAATATATAATATCAATGGATTTAAGTGTTTTTTTCGAGAAACAATGTGTTCTGCATATAGCTGACAAAAAAATTTACAAAACTGCATATTTAACTCAAATTATCTGAAATTCATGTTAGAGCGTTTCGGAATTAGGCGCCACATTGTCCTAATGTTTAAAATTCGAATTTAAAAATAATTCAATAAAAAAATAAAAAGTAAAAGAATGTTAAAACAATTTATATTAAAACGAATAAAAATCACAGTGTAAAGTTTTTTTTTTAATATTAGATTTTATGTCATTTTAACATTGCGTAATCTTTTTATCCCTTTTAAATTAATTCCTATTAATCCCTTTTAAAAAGTAACGCGTTAAAAGTTTTTGTTATTTGTATTACTGTTGTGAAGGGAGCAAAGCCTTGCGGTTGATACAAAACTTCACCCCACACATCCTTCTGTTTAATCTTCAATTAGAGTAATAGCAAGGAACATGCCGACCATCGGGACTACGCCCCATACAAAAGTTACCCTCCATTCTGCTGCAGAACAGCCATACAACTTTTATGAGAAAATGTTGTACCGAGTTTATTCAATGCTCCTGAGAAAAATCTTGAGACTGCTTTCCAAAGTGATTGCGGGTCTTGAATTCCGCTAATAGTTTTCCGCTTAAGAACCCGCGCAGAAAATATTTTGAAGGAGTTTTACAAGAACGGATTTACGATCCGAGTTCCGGCGCAGCGATTGCAAAGAAACCATACAAAATTACTTATGAACGTTGATGAGATAAACTGTGATTGTATTTGTGTTGTGACTATGATTGTATGAGTGGTGTGTGATTAAATCAGAGGCGTAATTAAAAAATATTAGGTCAAGAGGCAGGGGCATGTCTCTCTAAGTATGAGACCCTATCTGCAACAATACTGTTTATCGGTTTTGATAGATAGATGGAGCGACAGCCATCTTGTATGATATACAGTCTTGTCGCAGGGAAGCTCATTTATAAATTGTGTATAATAATATTTATATTTATTTTATACAACGTAACATTCGATACCCAATAAGATATATAACGTTATGGCATTCATAACTCAGATCTGCCCAAAACCGATTCACAGTTTTGTTGCAGAGGTAGCCTCATATTTTGAGGATCTCTTGTTCAAATAATGCAGCATCCATAATGATAATATAATCGTGTTAACAAGCAACCTAGCACAATCGGATCTGTTAGTATTATAGTTTTGGAGCTATAACAGTATTTTTAGGCCTTATTATTTAATTTCGCTTTCTCTGTCCCTCCTGGTTTAACTCTTTTCTTTATGATCCAGGGGCCCTCCCAATTATTGTGACTTGCGCAACTCTGAATATGCATTTAATATAAGATTTTTATTAATATGCGGTTCATTCATTAAAATGAATAACAAATATGAGTAACTTGTTTCCTAAAATATCTACACTATCAGGACAAAAAGACAAAGGTGTGTTTTTAGGCATGTATTGGAACACGCAAGTGAAAAAAATGCTTAGCTTTACGGGGATTTTCGCTTTGTGGCGATGGTGTGGTCCTCAACCCAACGTACTCACGAAGTATTACTGTATACATCAATGTTTTCACGTAATACACCTGAGAAATATATTTCTTGAATCTTTGCGTCTTTTGGGCCTCTGAATTGCGTGGGTCCTAATGCACCGCATTGGCGTTACGCCACTGATTGTAATTATTCATAATTCAGCAAGCAATCACTGGTACACTAGAACCTAAATCCTTAATATATTAATTTGAAAAATATTTTTTCTTTGTAACAGCAATCTGAATAATTGGAAATATCAACTTATACGATGTTGTGAATGTCCGGTGGCTTAGTTATGTAAAATAATATATCTATGTACTTATATATTTTAAAAAAAAACATTTCAAATAGGTACTAGTTGAATCGTTAAATAAGAACGTTCTTTGCAAGGATGTGAAGTATGGTAGCTTTAGAAGGATTTTCATTGTGTATTATCATCCAAAAGGCTTTGATGTTGTAGGGTCGGTGTATGGTATTAGATTTCAGTAGGAGTTGTCACTGCGTGATCAGTAATAGGATATTGGATATTTGATTTTGTTATCTCAAAAAAAATGCGTGCATTTTTGAACTATTATTTTGGAGACTTTTCGGATCCATTAAGTCGAACTATATATATATAAAATGATTTATTCATTTTTCGATATGAACACATACTATCATATTACTCGTCACAGATACACGTATCATGCAACTAATTCAAAAAATATGTTTTTCTGATAGTAGATAAAATTTTAATTTAAATCTACCTGGTAGAGAATCGAACCCCGATCTCACACATGACTGGTAGAAGTTTAACCAATACGCTGTCGAATCAACTAATCAGATGTTAAAATAATAATTTATGAATATTTGAAGCTTCTTATTAATACTAGTTTTTTACAAAATTCAACCGGTTAACTTTTGTTAAATATAATTATATTACATTTTAATAAAGCGTATCAATGCATTAAATTCTAGTACGAAAATTGTGCATGTATAGGGTGTAACCACAATATTTTATGGGTAGATGCTTGATTAAATTACGAGTTGAAAATGCGCAATGAATATGTGCAAATACTGCACAGTTACGAACAAATATTATTATTTGAAATTTTTACAAAATCATGTTAAGCTTTAGGTACAAGTACTTCGTAATAAATATCTGCGAAATTTATTCATTATGTCTATATTTTTAGTTCAGGTCCTAAATCATCTAACAAAAAATAGTCTGGCCACTCGAAAATCGATGACCTTAATCTTTTTGTATTCATATTGAATATTATATTAATATACATTATAATATGAAATCAATAAAATATTTAAATTAATCAAAATAATCGCATAATTATAATTTTTTTGAAATGCTTATTACTCTGACATGGTTGAAATCAAGCACATATTCCTAGAACATTTTCGACTCGTAATTTAGTCAAGTATTCACCCATGAAACTTTTTGGACTAGATCTGTTACATCCTATATACTCATATATTAATTTAACGCCACAGTTTATTATGGGATTAGCAAGCAAGTAAGAAGTACCGGGATCGATATTCTGTTCCTTCAATTTTTTTTTGATTTCCTGAGATGCCTGTATCTGATTTATCTGATCACGTCAAGTCTTCCGCAAACGTCCTCTATTTCTGGGGCTATCTACACTTTCGTCAAGTACATTTATTACTATTCATTTGTCATTAATGTGTTTTACAAAACCAAATCACCTAAGCGATCTTTCTTTAATACTATTTTTAAACATAAACATTTGATACAATATAAAACTAGTATTATAATAATACAACTCCAAAAAATAATAGCTAACGCTAATAATACAATTTGTTTAATTTCATTTTTGAGCAATATTGCTACTGAGAAAGAAACTTCCACAATTCAATTAATTCAACCGCGCAATAATCGTTGATGTGAGCTATACCTAGATATTAAATAATGTTATTTAATTATAACATGGTTGCGATGGTTTGATGCACATCGAAATACAGGTGGTTAATTAAGTATATAATATAATAAATTATCAAATAATCATGACATCTACAATACATCACGTGGTTAGTTCAAACCCATTCATTCATATGTAGTCGAAATGTGATCAATAATAATTTATATGTGAAGTTGACAAATTATTAAATTGGTAACGCGATATACCAACGATAAAAACCGATCGATTATTTTATTTTTAGAAAATATAATAAATTTAGAATAAACAATAGGATGTATATATATTTCTTTTAACATTTATTTCTTCTCTACGAGAGTATGACTCATGTATAGAGGAGTATACACGAGTCTTTATATTTCTGTTAGTCGTCTGTGTACATATTTTTATTACTTCAGATACAAATTTACTGGAGTCCGCAATTTTTCTAATTGTGATGGGGAGATTGTTAAAAACTTGAATGACTTGATAAATATAACGATTTTGTTTAGGAGAACACATTCTTATTGTGAAGTTGTAATTATACAGAACATAGGTCTGTGATATTTTAAATATTAATTAAATATATTAATTAGAAAGATATACATATAAAATCAATTTTATCGAAAAATATTGTTGTTGCGCCACCGGGATACGAACCTGGATCTCTTTCCTAACCGTAGATGGCTCTGTCAAATGATGGAACGATTAAATGTATTAATATCAAAAAGGTAACATATAGGGTCAAAAATTGTCGCTAAAAATAATGTCGCTGTAGCTTAGTTGGATAAAGCACCTTGCCCGGTTAGGAAAGAGATCCAGGTTCGAATCCCGGTGGCGCAACAACAATATTTTTCGATAAAATTTATTTTATATGTATATCTTTATAATTAATATATTTAATTCATATTTAAAATAACGATTTTGGGTTGCGGTATATTTTAATTTTGGAATATCAATTTGGTCTCTAAATCTTATAGATTGGAATTCGCTTCTAAAATTGAAATGATTTTTAATTTTGAAAATTTGAATTATTTATTTATTTATTTTTATATATCTATTATTTTAGGTACTTTGAAATCTGTGAAGAGTTGTATACATGGATAGTTTTTTTTTTTAAGAATAATTTTTATTATCATTTGATAGATTTTTTCTGTGTATCTTTTTTCTTGTAGATTTAATAATTTGTTTTAAATTAATATTAAATATACATAAATATAATTAAAGTTTCATAAAAAGTCATAACATTATTTTTTTTAAATAAAATCTCATCAGTTGGTACAGATATTAATTAAATAACACGAGGTTGATTTTTTGCCAGATGATCTGTGCCACTGGTAACACTGATTTCAGAAAATTACATATGTCTAAGATAAAATTGTATGATGTGTATGCATGCCTTAATTTTAAAATATGCAGCAGTGTTAGTAATTAAGATAAATATTACTTCGTGCTGCCATCTCCAGCGACTGATTATTCGTGACGGATGCAGATCTGGACTTTAATTGAATTAGTGATCAAACTCACATATTAACATAATAATCGCTCGTCATCCGGCATATATTATACAACCCCCGGGGCGAGTTGTCTGCCATTTCGATCCACGTGGTCCTCACGGGTGTAGCTCGAGGGGGATGTTTGAACTGCAGCACCGCGGTCAATAGGGAGGGGGGAGTGGGAAAGGCGGTAGGATGATAATGTTGTGCATGAAAATCATCGCTGAAAACTACAATTACTGTAAGAGATAAAATTTACAATAAGGACTATTTAGTGTAGTAGAATTAATTTTAATGCACGTATTATGTCATCTACCGAGAAAAATGGTCACGCACGTTACATTAAAAGTGGATTTATTTCATAATTTTGTTTAATTTTGTATTAATCCAGCATCTAAAAAATTACAAATTTTGTATCTTTACAGGTTGAATCTTATAATCAATTAATAATTGAGAGTATGCTTGTAAATTGATTCTTTTAATCAATTAATGATTAATATAATGTTTTCAAATTAACTTTTGTCATTAATAATTAATGTGTTAAATTAATTACGATTATTTAATGAGTCTACTTCATTTGAAAAAATTATCCTGGAGAAGGGATGCGAGCGATATAGTATATCTATATAAAATGATCAATAGCGTGTTGGACAGCCCTGAGTTGATACAAATGATTTCGTATAAAATACAATCTCAAACGAGACAATATGATGTGTTATTTGTAGTATATAAATAATTATGCTGTTAAGTCGCCAATATCGCAGATGCATCGGCTTGGTAACACGTTGAATTTCGTTGACATTTTTCGTTGCAGGAGCATACTTGAGCTGAAGAAATATTTGTACGTAAATTATATTAAGTTTTTATTTATTTTATATTGAAATGTGAATAAAAAATGTACTGTTATATTTAAATTAAATAAAAAAATATTCTTATGTAAAAGCCTACAAGGCGTTGATGAAAAAAAAGTATATATTTGAATGCTACATTTCCAAAATGATAAATATATCAAAAATAATATTTTCATGTATGTTTTTCATTTATTTAGCCATTTTTACATAAATTCTATTTTTTAAATTAAAAAAACTGTAAAATGTATTCCACAGCAAAGGAAAATTCCATTGACGCTGGCAATTTATGCATAGTAACGGTAATGAAATAAACAAAATAAAATTCACAACGCACGAGGCAGTATGACAACATGAGACTAATCATGGAACAAATCTAACATGTATTATAAATTCTAAGAAAGGCCATAAAACATGTGACGTAATATGTATTCTATAATCTTAGACCGGTAATAAAATATGTGACGTAATAAATATTAGAACAAAAAATTCAGCCGGCAGGTTTTTTTAGTCGCAAGGTCTACGCACATCCCCTATGCGAACTTTATGGCTGTTAAACCAAGAGTGAGAAATAAATGAGGTGGATGTAATGTACTATTGTTGATTCTACGTATCAGCCCCTCAAAAGGAATCTTCTCAAACAGAGGCTTTCTATAAATACGCGCTGCGGAAATGTCCATCAATTTAAAAATTATAAAAATTTATATATTGGATATTATTGTTTAACTCTATAGAAAATCGTAACGATTTATTTATATATTTTTTATGAAAAACTTCGGTTAAAAATAATTTTACAATTCGCTTTTTTTTATCAATTTTTTTTATTAAAACTACAATACTTAGCCAATTTTTAGCCAAGAAAACAACCTATTTTATGGCGGTCGATTTTTGCCACAGAGTAGTCGAGGTTTTTAAATAAATATAGTGTGATATTATTAATTAACATGGCGGTTACTTTTGGTGTAATATGATTATTTTAATTTACTCAACAAAACTTTGTATTATTATGTACTGTACTGGACCATTTTCTTATAAAGTTAGTAATAATTTTCCTTTGCATATAAAACCCGTGTTTTACACCAACAACAACATGAGCAAAATTCTACTCAATTTAAAAACAATAATTAATATATTAGAAAAAAGCTGAATGTATTAAATAATTTGTGTAGGTTGCGATAAAAACTATATAGGTCACACCGCGAGAAATCTAAATTCGTGAAGAAAGAAATATCGCCGCTGCCTAAAAAATAACAACTTCTCGAAATTTTCTAACCACATAATTGAAACAAACCATTTTTTCGATAATAATAGACTAAAACTTCTCCACTCGGTACTTTATAAAGGATTAATAATAAACAATTTATAAACCGTTGAAATGCAAAAGAATTTAAATGCGTAAAAAATACTAATTAACAATATGAGATTCCCTAACACTTCGCCTTTACTGTCCATATTCGCGTTAACGATCTTTCTTAAGTCCCGCCTCATTGCCAGAATAGACTACAATACTGTATATAATACTGTACTGTATATGTACAACACCTGATAATGGGAGGGACTGCACCTCTCGAAACTAGTACTCGCAAATATTTAATACCTACACTTACTTAAAAAAATTAAAGTGAAAAGTTAAAATGAAAAAACTTAAATAAGTGAAAAGTATTTAGAAGAGACTTTTGATTAAATAATCAATCCGAGTACGATTTTCTTTTGTTTTACAAGCATTACTCACCAGTGGTCTAAGAGGAAAGGCGTGCGAAGCCTTCCTTTTGTAGTAAAACCTGTGAGAAAACTTGAGAATTGATTAAGTTAATGTCTCGGAAAACGGCCGAACGGACGTGTAAGGAAGTTCCAAATGAAAATGGACGGATGGGGGGCGGTGACTTTCTCGGGGGGTGGTCAACCCTCAAGTATCCGCGCCACTTTTATTATCTTTTGTTTGATGATTTTTCATTCAGAGATTTTTTGATAAATAGAAGAATATGTTTATATATAAACTGAATTGCTTCGAGATTGACGGACAGAAGCTGATTTTCAGTATTTTATTTGAAGGTGTGATATTTTATATTCTATATATTAAGAAATAATAATCAATGTATTATTTGTAATACAAAATAATATTAGCTTAATAACATCATAAATTTTCTTTTCCTTAACTCACCACATTTAAGCTATATAATAGCAAATTTCTTGAATGTCAATGGTATTAACTTGTAACGCAATATTCCCTATTCTATAATATTGTTGTACTGCTTTCTATGAAATAATGTTTAAACTTTTTTAATGGCACAAATCACTCTTGAAGGGTGGATTGCCTGTTTGAAAGAAGAAGAAAAAGAAGAAGAACATCATAAATTAGGAGAATGCGAAAATGTAGCAATAGCAAAAAATATGTTCCTACATATAATGTTAAATATCCATAATAATATTACGTTTTCCTATCTATATCTTTGACTTTCTCGATGTGACGGCTTCAGTAATATTATTATCGGTAGTGTCATTATGACGCGAGCATGGCAAAAACAAACATGTTTTTGATATCACTAGATTAAAATTACTTAAATATTTTCTCTTTTGTATATTCAATAACAGTACGTTAATATATATTCAATTTGAAATGAAGTGAACATTGCCTTTATAACGAGTAAGAAATCATATATTGACATCTGTCATCTTTTCTTCTGTCTGTGGTAAGGAAAAAATTTTACTTACCATAGAAATTATCTATCCACGATTCTTATATGACACTTAGATGTCATTTTTGTTAGTTTTGACAGCTAACTTACAAAGATGGAATACTTTTAATTACATCAACATTTTATGTATTTTAGAAAATTAATTAAATTCCACAATCAACTACGTGAACGAAACAACTATGTGAAAAAACAAGTACATATTATATATAAAATTCGATCAATGTGGGTATATAATACGGGATAGTTTTCATTGCTGTCCGAAAATAATATAATTTCTTCTATATATCTAGATTATTATTTCTGTTTTTCTTCTGTTCTAACATTTCGTCGTCCATCTTTCAAAGAGGCGTATCTCGAATTTGTTGATTTTGCAGCAGGTGAAATCTAATATTAACAAATTGTATGAAATTTTTCACTGTTGAAAAATGATTTAAAAAATCTTACCGATTTCTACGGATATTTTTTGATTTAAAGACAAGGTGAGGTGTATTTATTCCATAAATATTGCACATTACTGTCACTTATAAGAATGACATCGAAATAAGAGTGGTTAAGTCAAAATATTTTTGTAATAATAAATAATAATAATAAATAAAATAAAATTCAGATATGCTTGAATGAATGAATTGGTGGCGTGTGTTTGGGCATTGTTACGTCTATCGTAACTCAATTTTAACAAAAATTGGGATACGTCTTTTTGAAAGACGGACTATGATTTCAGTAGCCATTATCACAGCCAAAAATAAGTTAAATAGTCGTTTTTTTTATATTATTTTTTTATTTACGAGAAACAAACGGTACAAATATATAATAGCTTATAACATAATATAAAAATAAGACCAGTGAAGTTTCTCCTTAGTTGGATAAAGTAAGAATATCATACAAATTAGTCAATTAAAAAGATAAACAAAAATGTGTTTTTACATTGTTTAAAGATGACAGGATGGGGAGGAAATGGAAATGGAAAAAGGATGCAATAAAAATATTATTTTTTTTTATTAATAGATACAATATAATACATTTTATATAATATCAGTAATTATATGTATATTTATTTTTACATTTTTTTCTTCTTTGAGAGTCGGAAACTCGTGTATAGAGGAGTACATAAGAGAGTATATAATTTATGTGTCTGTTAGTTTGTATACACATTTTTTGGTTTTAGATATAAATTTATAATAGTCTGTAATTTTTCTAATTGAAAGGGGGATTTTTCTAATTAGCTTGTTGCATTAAAATGTATAGTATATACTTATACATATTTCTATATTTATATATACATATATACGCATATATAATATATACAATTTATGTAAACAGTTATTAAAAAGTTGACATAGTTTAATTTTAAAGAGAAGCGATTCAAAAGCGGGTTATAAAACAATTTTCTAAGTAATTAATTCTACCAATATTTGGATAAAATAGATTATATGAACGTGTTGGTTATGCGGAATAATTTTAAGTTATTAGTTCTAATAAATAAAGCGAGTCAAGTTGTTTAAATTTTTATAGAGGTAACATAAATCTTGTGCCTTTCTTCTATTTAAAAGGGGAGGGGGGGTAGATTTTATGGGTTTTATAGTATAGTATAGTTTTACAGTCTCGCTATACAGAAATATTTAAAAAATTTACGGCCTTCCAAAAAACTCGCATCGTAACTATAATACTTAATTAGACTCCAATTAACAAAGAGCCTCCGAGGGGTTCTTCCGGCGTGACAAATCATTCGTCCTTGTAGACTCCCAACCCCGCTGTTCACACGTCTGGAGGTACCAAGTTTCAAGGAAAACAATGGGGTGTCGTACTACCCTAACCTATCTGTATCGCTGACTTTATTAGTAAAGTGAGGCGGAGCGAGAAGGGATACCAGACCACTTCAACTATGAGATTCACACCTACTCCCACACTAACGGGGTGAAAATATTTTTCTTACCATCTGTACCACAGATTGTTAATTAGAGGTCCTTTACGTATTTTGATTTAATTAGTTTAAGTAGACTACATGCTACTGTGTTTTATTTATATTTATAGTGTTTTTTTAAAATGAATAGCTCAATTTGTTTAAATATTTCATTCTTACACGATTACTGAATAATGTTTGCAAAAGACAAAACTAAAGAAAAATGTTAAATTAACATGATTGTTTTTTTTTTATAATATAATTGCAAATGCTCTATAGGTCGATTTTTTGGTTATGGCACTTGAAGAATGTGTTGTGTACCGATTATTATTGTTAAGATGTGATTAATATTATTTCATTCCCTATTCATTAAATAATTAAACATTAAACAAATCATTATTGATTGTGAATGATGTACGTGAGATCATGATTGCGGGATAAGAAGAAATATGCCATTGGATCCCCCGAAACGATAATCTACTAAGAAATAAAAGGAACCTCGAACGTTTCCGGGATTTATTAGGGTGTGAGTCTCACGTTGGGAGCTAGAGATACCTAACTGAGCATTCTGCTGGCTCTCCCTCGCATCTCTTGCGACCGAGACAGGGTGAATTTTTGCCAAACTGTGACCGAGTTCTGCGACTGCAACACATAAATGTGACATCTACTTTTGGGGGTGCATGATTTCTATAGCTTCTCTCTGGCTGCCCTCTGAATTTAATATGATGACGAGTCTCGCGTCAAATTGTACAGGTATGGCTCTGGTATGATGATACCGGAGCCAACCAACAATGGTATTAAGTTGTTAATAACTGAATGTAATAAAAAATATATGTAATTGTGACGAATCGAAACGAGAGTAAACAACTCTCAAAACGATTCGGGATAGGGTATAAATAAATAAATAAACAAATCTTATGGATAATGATCATCGGTACACAACACATTTTTAAGTGGCATGACCAAAAAGTCCACCTGTAGTCCCGTGTAAAAGTGGTTCCGTCAATCAGACCTTTCGAAGATTGTTGTATGAGAAAAGAGAAGAAATCATTTTACAAGGAAATAGTTAATCCGAATCTCAAAAGACTTGGATTGTAAAAATAAATAAATTGATTATTGAGTTGATTAATCATAAATTGTCACGCAAACTATCGGATTCATAGTCTTTTTTCACCCTTTATTCTATTACTAGAAAATTCCATGTCATAAAGTGTACTTTTCAATATTTTTCAATCATTATGATCGCTTGTTTTTCATGCGCATGTTCTCGAACTTTCACACAACAGGGCACTTTCGCAGTTCACTTTCTAAAATCAGACAAATCCTGGCATATTCGAGACAGATATTAATATTTACAAGTAATTGGATCAATAAATGAAGTATCTTGAAAATACGTCAATTTTTTTTTAGTTTAAAATTAATCAGAATATTTTTAGCGTGATTACTCATTCCTTAAAGCTACATTATCTGAACTAAAGAAGAATTAAAAGAACACTAGATCTAAGCCACGAACACTAAGATAATAAAAGCAAATACGCATTAGATTGTGGTGCTGGCTGTGTATGCTAGTAATCCCATGGACAATTTATTATTACAATAAATATACATATAATATACATACATACAAATATACATATAATATACATACATACAAATATACATATAAAATCAAATAATCTAAAAAATATTTTTTTACTGGGATTCAAACCCGGATCACTTTCTATCCGGGGAAATGCATTAACCGATTATGCTACACCAACATAGTAAGTTGACGACAAATTTTCGAACTTGTATGTTGCATTTTCAAATTGATACATCTGTCGTTCATTTATTTGAAAGCCATCTTCTTTATATTTACGGAATCTCAAAACACCTTTGAGCAAAATGAGAAGAAGACCGTTAAAAAGTATTTCAAGAAAGATTTATGATACCTATAATGAATTTTATATAATATATAATAATATTTTATCTTCAAAAAATTTGACGAAATTTAAAATCATAATTATTACGAACAGAATAAAGACTATGTTTCATCGTTTTCGTACTTTATTCAGGTGCTGTTTTTTTTTTTTCAATCTTCTCGATATATATTGATTTGTAGAGAGATGCATGAAGGTTATGTATTTATAAAAACTCCGATAATAAAACTCAAATTATTTCAAGTCAGATTTATTCTAGAGGTTATAAAATATCTACCGCTGTCTTATATAAGCAGGATTCTTCCCTACGTGCTATTTACTAGTATATGACGGACGTGATATATATGCCCTTATAGTTTACGTGTTTTACATACGAAATAACGTGGGAATTAGTCGCATGTATGGCTGGCAGGTGTTCTTATTTTCCGTTAAATGCGGCACCCTCAAAATGTCGTACATGGAGCTTTACGAATTTGATAGTTTGTAGGTAGATGGATTCTCGGTTAACCACGTACACAACGGCGATGTTTCAAAAAAATAAAGTGAATATTAATGCTGAATTGTCTCTTCATCCATTTGAACTTTGCCATAAGTTTTCTCGAAAATAAATATTAAAAATGTACTCAACTTTTGATGTGCCTGGTAATCCGTGCGATTTATTATATTTGTCATCGCGGTCTGTCGAATCGTAATTTCTTTTTCACTCTGTGACTGGCTGATGCAGCAATATGCTTATGCATAAAATTAAATCATGACTGCCGGCTGAAACCCGATATCTGTCACCGACAGCCGTGGTGGTAGACAAACTTAAGGTGACTGGCCATTCTACCCTAGTTCTTGGAACAGTTTAAATAAATAAATATTTATATATGTTTGTGTAAACATATATTAAAAAGATATTATATTCTGTGGAAATATGCACCATTGATGAATTTAATATAGAAAATATTTTTCTCCGGTAAAATGTGTGTTAAAAAAAGTGCGTAGCATTTTATAAGAAGTTCGCGGATGTTAGAATCTTTGTCTATTTTTTTCCGATACAAATATACCAAACAAAATATTAACTTATAACGATGACAAATTTTTTGATTGACTATTTATCGCATGATAAATTTATCGAAAATAAATTATTTATATTTAATTGCGGATATGATCAGTCAGATATGCTAAAACGAAGCCTTAGTAATTGTTGACATAATTATTTACACTACATCTCAATACTTATTATTATTTATTTTTCATTAAATTTTTACTGGATGGTTGAATGGTTAAATGTATCATTTTATTTCAATTCACAGTCAATACATGTTAGGTTATGTCAAATAACATTTACCATTTATTTTTTCACTAGTTTATAACAAATTTAAATAAAACTTTCTAATTTAAGTAATAATAAAATGCGTAATGTACCAAAATTAGTGCGTACAGAAATAATTTCTGTAAAATAATGGTTAAATTATATTGATTTTGTCGTAAGTACCGTCGTATTTTTACATAGACAATGTTTTTTTTTTTTTTTCTAAATTAACTTTGTTAACATCTGTGTTAAATTTTTCTTTTATATTATATAAAGAAAGGTTTCTTCTCACAAATTCTTCAGTTGATAGTCAGTGGTTGGACTAAACGGAGGTCTTGGGAATTTTTAAAATGTCAGGAAAAAGTGCGCATATTCGACACTGTTTACTTTTTGAATTTAATAAAGTGCATAATGCAACAGTAGCAACCAAAAATATTTGTGATATGTTACGATAGGAGCGCTATCGATGTTCGAACCAGTCAACAGTTCAGATCTGGTAATTTATCAGTAGCTGATGAGCAGGGGCGTGCAGTGCATACAAGCAAAAAAGCTGTGCATAACTAAAAATTCTGGGAAACAAAGATAAATTAAAAAATTGGAGTATCATTAACGAAAACATTATTTTGCAAGTACCAGGAGAGACTTCAATTGCTTAGTTCTAAAAACTCACCGCAACTCACCGCTGCACTCATGGCGCACTTTTTTGTATTCGCCGCATCGTGCTATTTACATTACTCAGTTCTGTTTTTAAGCTAGTGAATTACTCAAGTCATATAAATGGCTATTTACTGAATAAAAAATTCCTTTCGGTTGATTCATTTTATATGGAGTCGTTACCTATGCTGTTTATTAACAAAATAACATTATAAAGGGTTACAAATCGTGCAACTCGTTGAACTGCGTGCAAATCATTGAACTATCTACTTCGTCTTTTACTAATTAGCGAATTTTACTATCTTACTGTTTTTAACGTGTTGATTTCATGATTGTTTTTTAAATTTGGTGCATGGATTGGTTTTTGATTTGAGAAAAACAAAATCAATTGGCATAACTATTTCCTACGTTAACCTTTAATAAAAATAATTATTTCGTTTAATTATTACGTGAATAATTTACAAACAACAAATACGTCCATACATTTTTTATATGGGTGAGAAAATATTATTTTACGTTAAAGCTTAGGGTCGTATAAACGACGGATTTATTTTGTCCAAAAACGACAGTTAAACGAAAGTACATAATATATATTGTATTACATATATTATATATGTTTGTATAATATCTTTGGTAACAGCATAACCTATATCTATACCTACTGCTCGCCACTGCTGATGAGGAACGGGCGGGGCGCCCTTTAACCACCCACGATGATATGCTAACCGCTATAATACAAGCTGATACTCGTCAAAATACCAGGGACATCACATTGAAGATGGGTATCAGTCAAACGACCATGATGAGACATCTGCATCGCATTGGCCTGGTTCCCAAGTACGACGTGTGGGTGCCGCACGGGTGTTGTCATTCACCACGACAATGCGCGACATCATTCTACAATTATGGCGCAGCACAAATTAAAGGAGCTCAACTGGGTTATTTTAAAACACCCACCCTCCATGACTCATGACCATGCTCCATCAGATTTTCACCTTTTTTTATCTCTACGAAATTATTTGGATGAAAAAACTTAAAACTACACAGGAGGTGAAAACGCACTTAGTCATGTCATTTGAGTCAAAACCGGTGAATTTTTTCTCTGATGGGATAAAGAAATTAATTGACAGTCATTAGCAATAATGTAAATTATGTAATATAATTATTTAATAAAATTTGTTAAAAAAAATTTGCTTTCATTAAAAAATACGACAGTTTTTATTACTCAACCTAAATACATATTACGAGTTAGGAGAATATGTAAAGAACTAGAGCATCAGTAGGTGTGCCAATATATATAATACATCAAAAATTCTAAAACAGAAATAACCTTTTTGACATGCTACCGAATATGGGTTAACTATTTTTAACCATAATAAGTATGTGATTTTCTTCTTGTGTAAGAATTTTCTTGTATGTTGGTATATCCGCATATCTGTAGTGGTGCTGATCCGTGTAGTATTTCCCTTAGGATTTTTTTACAACCCATATGTACTCGGATGATAAATAATTGCAATTCTATCTTCTTTATTTATTTTACCATCAGTACAATAAAAACTCGTAAAAATTCTCAAGTTGGGACATTTCTATGTTAACTCCTTATTATCTTTAGTAATTTTTACTCAGAATTACTTTAAATAGAAGTAGATGGGTCCTAAATACCCCGCCATATATGACAATGCCATACTGCAATATGGATTGAGTTGGACAATAATTATATTACATTTTGGTTCCAATGTTTCAGAAATCACAGTCACCCCACTCCTGCAAGTTATCCGCCACGCTTTAGCAGTTCTGCAGTCACGGCGCGTTCCTTATTAGCATCACAATGAATATTATTAGATATTCAATAATGCCAATGCGGATAGGGTAACCACAGGCTCGGGGGACACGGTGGGATTTGCATCCCATCACAAATACCGAGGCCTTATGTGACGCAGCGTCATCACCAGGGCGGGAAGTCAATCAGAGTGGTCCATTACGTATGTAAATATTTCTGTTTGTACTTATTTTTAGTTACGGTATGTTTTTGAAATTGTTTTATATCTTAATTTTAACACTTTTCAATTTTAACGCAAAAAAATTCTTCTGAAAACAAAATAATCTATTAATAATTTTCTGTTATTTTTTTAATATTTTTATTCATGAAGTACTATATTATGTAAAGACGCAATCTATTTCAAACGTTATTTAAATTTCAGTACTATATACTTAAGATCATCAAGCAACGTGTGCCACAAAAGATAAATATTTTTGAAGTGACGTCTGCCACTTGCTCCGCAATAAAGTGGTACCAGGCGGTGACTAATAAGTGTTGTCGCAACCAACTTGGTTACGGGGGGAGGCAGTGACATCACTTCAGGCAATCGATTTTGGGATACATATGTTGTGAGTTCACTACTATATTACCATATTTAGAATAAATAATTTGACCTAACACTAATCACCCTCTCGAGACATAAGATTTTTCTCTTATAGAAAATTAATTTACAGTATTTCAGTTAAATTCTATGTTCAATTTAATATTTGCGTATCTCATTTATAAAATAAATAATATAAAATAAAAAATTTCCTTATTTTTATGACTATTACAAAACATTAAAAATCATTGTTTTAGTTTCGATAACTCAACTAGAGTACGTTATCAATAAATGATTATTCTCTTCGTACATAAAATATTAGGTTTTTCAAAAATAAACCTTTCCAATGACGTTTTAAGACTTCAAAAATAGTACATTATATTTTTAACTACGTACTACAGAATGTTTTAATTCTGTTTTCAATTTATCTGTGTATCTCTCTAACAATCTACGTTGAGTCTTGCAAATTTGCCTATTTGTTATAGATAACTATTTTATGATGTAAAATAATAACAATGTTAAAATAAATGTTATATTGTAAGGTTCAGTTTGATATTCATGTTTAAAAATCAAATCCGTATTCTGTCGTCTAATTCAATTCCAAAGTACCGATTATGTAAGCCACTGATGGTGGCCGCATCGCTGTTGACTGCACAAAATCACCGCACCATCGCGAGAGTTTGTATGAACGTCAACATTATGCAGAAGTGTGATTAGTTTATACGTGAAATTAACGTGAATCTCTCAGGATTACCATAAATTCGGAATTGAATACAAAACGTTACAAGTTCCAAACGTTCCACTGACAATCTAATATTCCCGCGTGTGATTTTGGGAAAGAAAAGATTATTTATTTAAATTAAACTAATATTCTACTTTTAAAATTTGCAATATTAATTTTGTGGTTAAAATTCCTATGTCAACATCCAATTTTAATATTGAATTGAATACAATTTTAAAAAAATAGCAGTTAATAACGGGTATAATACAGGTTTGATAGACACTATTTTAAAAAATAAATTAAAATAATATACTAATCAATTTTTATATAAATCACAGATAAAACATAATGATAATAATGATTATTAGAACATTATACGTAAATAACTTTTCGAATCAAATATCTAAACACCTACCATGAAACATTAGACCGGCATTTTATATAAATAATAGTATGGGAAATTTACTCATAAATTCTAAAAACAATGATGATAAATTTAACAATTCTGGTGTCTATAAACTTAGTTGTAAGGATTATGCTGCATTTTATATTGGTAAAACGGATAGAAATTTTAATATAAGAGTAAGGGAGCATTTGAGATGTTTGAACAATAGTGGGTTTTCAGAATTTTCTAATCATTTGATAGAAAATGGTCATGGTTTTGATAAAAAATTGGGATTGTCAATTTTGCATATAAACGGTGTTGGTCACAAATTAAATAATTTGGAATCGTTGGAGATAAATAAAGCGTGTAAAACTAATCAAAAAATTATAAACAACCAATTAAATTTAACTACGAGTCCCATTCTAAAATTTTTTTCTAAAAATTATTCGAGTAAATTTGTATTAAGTAACGATTAACGAGTTAAAAATACTGGTACTAAATTTTTTTTTTTTTAAAATAAATTCTAGTAAAGAAAAAATAATATATGTTAGTTATGACATCCTGAAGAAGAAAATGGTATTTTTCGAAACCGGTAGATGTATTTAAACTCAATTAAGTGGTTAATAAAACAAAGATAATAAATAAAAATTAATATTCAATGAAAAGTTAATGATCGTATAAGTCACACTTGTAATACATGGAAAGGTCATATTTTAATATATTTTTTTGTAATTGATAATTTTTATTAAATAACTAGATGAACAGATAACAAGAAGGTTAAGCAAGGAACGTGTTGGGAAATTATATGAACCAATGATGGTACTTATTAAGTATAGATACTTTATTCAAATTCATTACAGTGTGCAATGTGAACATTGCAGTGTACAATGTGAACATTACAATATGCAATATGAACATTGCAGTGTACAATTTGAATATTGCAATGTGCAATGTGAACATTACCAGAAGCTCAAAGCAAAGTTACTCGTAACATTAAATCATATTCTAAAATTACGTCGTGAAATGGGCGCTCGGTGTTAACTAGTGAAATATGACAATGCTGTTCGTTGTCTCGTTGGATAGTGCGTAAGAATGTGTAATAATGTCAAGACCTATTGTAAACCTATTTAGAGCTACCACAGTTGCATTCCCTTCAATATGATGATTTTAAGTACCTACACCTAAGCAGCAGGCTATTATGCTTGCTTTAGATATAATATAGATTCTATGGAAGCCATAGCCACACAGCGATCAGTACTGTATAATAAACGGCTGATTGCTTTTCTGCTAATGCATTTTGTATTACCCTCTCTGGAATTGTACAAACGGTATTCTTATGTATCAACATTGAAATATATATATATATCTAATTAATTATTCTTCGTTATTCTACTTAAAGACGTTCTTGAAAAATACTGAGATTATGTTTACAATGAATAATTATAGAACACACTTAAACTTTACGAACATATTTGATAGAAAATTGACTACGCGAGATGACAGACTTTCCAGTGGAAAAATTCATACGATTTCACTAATATATGTTTTTTTTTACTCTTATATTGTCAACGTTTAAATTTTCGTTCTAATCGAGTCATATTTTTTTTAAAAGTCGCGGGGCTATTTGATTACATAAGTGGTACCAAACTGATCACGTGGTTGATACCAAAATGAAAATATTGGGACTAGAAATTTGCGTTAGTTTATGTCTATTTATTTGGTGGTCTATGGTAAATACATATTTTATTCAGTATCCCAAACCCCAATCTTACGTTTTGACATTTTTTAGATTTTTAATTTACTTCATTTAATATATTTATGTACTGTTATTGAATATAAAAAGAGAAAATATTTAAGTAATCTTAACCTAGAGATATTAAAAACACGCCGATGTAGCGAATTTGTCGATTTTTTTCTTACTGGCAACGACACTTGCATATCCAAATATAGATTTGTTCCCCAGATTGGAAGACATCCAGGTTCGAATCCCGGTAGCAACAACAGTATTTTTCGATAAAATTCTAATTAATACATTTACTTTGTGTTTAAAATATCACAGACCCATGTTCTGAACAATTACAACTTCCCGTAATAACATACTATTTAAAAATATTCTCTATTCGAGTACGAGGAATTCATATCTATTAAGAAAAACGTTTTGTTTTATTAATATTTTTTACCAACTTTGTAGTAAAATTTAAAATCCAAAAAAAACTAAATAAATCTTTTATAGATTTAAATATTTCGCTATGGCTAGGACAAAGATTACGATAAATGAGATCTTGATGAGGTGAATTTTTTTACAAAAATTGCGCTATAAAAATTATCCAATGTTATTATTATTAATGAGATAACTGAACAGAAACGTTTAAATATAAAGTAGATATTTAAATACTATTTAGGTTGTAGGCAAAATATTTTTTGTAAACGTTCATTTTACTTACAGGTCAAAATAATACAAAAATAATGAAAGCAAATAAATTATTTTAAATATATTAATTAGAAAGATATACATATAAATTCAATTTAATCGAAAAATATTGTTGTTGCACCACTGGGATTCGAACTTGGATCTCTTTCCTAACCTATACTACAGCGACAATATTTTAGCGACAAATTTTCGAACCTATATGTTACCTTTTTGATATTAATACATTTAATCGTTCCATTATTTGAAAGAGCCATCTACCTTATTTTTACAGAATCTCAAATACCTTTGAGTAATCTGATATTAGAATTATCAATTCATTTTTATTAAATTTAAATTATTATCACAGACCGTCTGTTCTGAATAATGACAACTTCACAATAAGAATGTGTTCTCCTAATAAATTATTTTCATTGAAATACACATCCACAATACCTGCCGTCTCTAGAGAAAAGGCAGCTTTTAAATATCCCAACACCTACCGGGAAATAAAACACTAGACACGACCGGAGTTGCCGTTGTTTTGAAACTATTTTGTGTCTCCTCAAATCCCTGCTGACATCACATCCCGGTTGACAGTTCTAATGCACATCCAGTGAACACTCCGGTTGCGGTTGAAACTTTCTCACGACATGTTTTGCCGCGTGATATACGCGCACTTCGCCGGCAATAACGCGAGCTGGCACAAAAACAAACGAGAAGTTTTAATTAAAATGTTACGTTCTCTCGCAGTCACGTGACGTGAACCGTGAGATTATAATTTTGGAAAAAAATGTCTTAAACAAGCTCGGTTTGCTTTTTTCTTTGCTTTGACTTGTGTCGGTGGTACAAGAGCCAATATGGTAATCCAAGTTTTTGTGTCCAAGTTAATTAGTCAGATGGCTAATAGGGGTGGGTCGAGAGAGTTCGGAGGTACTCTTGACCCATATTATGGGGTGACTGGTGGATAAGTTCTTACACCACGTATCAGCATATCTTTTGTTAATAATGTATCGATGAATTTACTCTGCTTTTATTTCTATTTTTCGTAAATTTATTTACCTTATCTATATCCATATCGCTCGAAGCACTGTAACCACACAATTGCAAATCATACAAAAGAATAAATTTAAAGGACAGAGAAAACAGTGATCATCTCGATATAGACGTGTGATGGAGTTTATAATAAATAAAATAAAATAATTTTCGTAGTCTTCTTCGGCGATCCCTCATTACGAGGATGACGTCTTCCATGGTTTCATGGATAAGCCATAACAGAGGCTTGTGCATGTGATTGTTTAAGGTGTAGATGGTATTGCACAGTACCATAAACACGCACTCTTGAAATAATGGAGAGGTTGGTACAGTGGCAAGGGTAGTCCGAGACGACTGGAGCTCTTCGTTATTTTGCAGCCTTATTCGTCTATGTACAGGGCATTGTATCGACTACAGTATAGTAAGGTCCCAGGTGCGACCTCAGGGCAGCACCGACGCCAATAGCATTGTTTCGCGGCCCATTGAAAGCTTGGCCTGATGTTCAACTGGGCGCCAGGCGTCTCTATCCTGGGCCAACCCACTCCACTTAGAGACTGGAACGTAGAGTGGCACCAGCAGTCCCCTTACATGTGAATATTAAATATTGTGCAGTTTTTAATAATTAGAACAAAATTGGTTCCATCTCTTCTAGAAGTTTACATGAAACGAAAAAACTAAAGTGTGATTTTAGGTATTATGTGCACTTGCAACTAAAAAAAATTCCTCGCTTATCGGCGATTGGTCTGGTCCCTAATTAATATATATTATTTGCAATATATTACAATACACATCGATAATATTTAGACGTTTGTTCGTAATACACATAAGAAATGATTTCCAAAAATTTATTACCATTTTTAAAAGCAGTGGTTTTAAAAAAGTATATCTCCATACTACGCCAGGGAAAATATCGATACACGCAAAAGTATCGATACCAAAAGTAATGTGGGCCCCAACGCACCGCATTGGCCTTGTACGCCACTGTATGTAATGTTGTGTTTTGTCTATTTTTTATTTTTTTATTTATTTATTTGACATTTTTTATAACATGAATTAAGTATTTTACATTTTTAAATTTACATGGTTTTTCTTTCGCTTACCTCTCCAAAAAAGAGACCAGCTCTTGTGCTTGGAGAGGGAGTTACACTACAATAATTGTATATAATAATACCTTACATATTTTATTCATTGTCCATTTGTGTGCTTCTGAAGTGTTCTGTAATATTGTTTATTTTTCAATTATGTGTTTTTGAAGTGTTCATTTAGTTTATTTTTAAACTCTTTTATATCCTTTATTTCTTTGATTTGTGTAGGGAGGCTATTGAAATTTTTTATCCCTAAATATATAAAATTTTGCTGATAGTGTTTGGTGTTACATTTAGGAATTTTAATGCTATTTTTAAACCTTAATTATGTGTTTATTTCAAATTTTACAGTGTTATTTTCTTTAATTAATTGATTATAATTATTTTTACTATATAGTGTTTATCTGAAATAGAAATACTAACAACATATATTTTTGTGTTTTTGCTAGTATTTATTTATTAAATTAATTTTACATAATTTAATGGCGCAACATAAGAATTTATGCAATTTATCAAAAAATATGTGTTCATCAAACGTCTTACAAATATTCTCCACATGCACGAATATTATTTGATAACTCACCAATGGGTATAAATTGAATATTATTTAGGTAGAAGGTACCTACTTACCATAATATCGAGATCCACCTTGCCATCTTCTGGGAATCAAACTTTACTAAAAAAAACAGTAAAACGTGAAAGGTGATATTTCATAATAAAAGAGAGTCCGCAAATTTTACGTTAATTAAATTTTATTACAAAAATTAAAAAGAACTGAAAACTAGTATAATTTATTTTTTTTATAAATAAAAATACAATTTAATATCGGAGCTACATAACAGGCTACGACGATAATAATAATTTTACAAATAATACGTCGACTTGGGGCGATTCATCTTACTCCTGCAGTAAAAATTTACATCTTCTTGCATCCGTCCCTCTTGGTGTCCTTGGAACAGCATCCACCGCCGTTTCCGAATGTCTGGCAATTGATCAGAACACTCCTTCAACCGGCGGCTCACGCACGAATCTTCTTCTCCCAGGTGGACCACGATAGACATAAAAGAAGGAAATTGAAGAATGAATTAAAGAAAGAATAAAAAAGAATAAGAAAGAAGGGAAATTTCATTTCTTCCTGCAATAATATTTTTTTTTATAATACAATAGCAATCAGTACTAGGCGTTTCGAACTGCGCGTGAAATTAACTAACCAGGGTGATCGTTATTTTAATTAGGTATACTATCGTTACATTTTTTCTAATACTAAAAATTCGTAACATTACAATGTAGAAAAATAAAATGTTAAATTAAAATTTTGATTAAATTAAAATACGAAATTAAATTATAAATTGTCGCAGATATAATAATATTTATAAACAAAACAAACATCATTTTTAAATATTACGCATTGGTGGTGAGATATCAGTAGCTGAGTAGTTATGAAACGATATTTGACCAAATTTATAACAAAAGTGAAAAATAGCAAAGTTATCGATGCGACATGTTCGTCTCTGTTTAACAAATAACACTCACATATTGTGATGAGCTATTGGGTTATATATTATGCCCGTGTTTCTGAATCTTTTTCGTGTCAGCCTATTTGGGGGGGAATTAAACATTTGGGGGAGGATTATAAAACTATCAATACGCTAAAGGGGTAAAGTATTAAAGGATTAGTTAAAGCTCAATTTACACCCGTCCATTATTCAGCAACGAGAGGG
The DNA here is from genome assembly GCA_031772225.1 of Eubasilissa splendida. Taxonomy (NCBI): domain Eukaryota; kingdom Metazoa; phylum Arthropoda; class Insecta; order Trichoptera; family Phryganeidae; genus Eubasilissa; species Eubasilissa splendida. Next base: position 10,729,050 of record CM062859.1, read on the forward strand.
TAGATTGTGATGTTTCCAAGTGGTCCAGATCCAACAGATACCAACAAGCTTATCCCCCGCTTACTACGTAGAGAGTATTATTACTCCTCTGATAAAATAATTATAAAATGTATCTATATGACTGTTCTCGTATTTGTTTCATACTATCATCGATGTATACTCCTTTAAAATTAATATTTATTTAACCGTCATAAAGGAGTATTTTTTACGCATTATTGAACTAGATTCATAAATGTAAAATTCATAAATTTCATTGAAAAGAGTTTAAAAAATTGGTTTTATACGACTTTTTTTATCTGAAATCATATTTTTTCAAATTTAAATCAAAAATAATCATTTATATTATCAAAAAATTATAAAATTAGAATTAAGACAGTAAAATTTTTAAAAACAATATTTTGTAGGCATATAATTATTATTTAATACCTTATCTTTTATATTCTCAAATAATAAATCAACCCATATTTCTCAACGTTTCAATACGTTAGTTATCAAGAAATGTTTGTACTGTTTACGTTATTGTGTAATTAATATGGACGAAGATCGAATTTAGAAAAGGCGACATCTTAAGATGAGTAGTAAAATGAATTATAATATTTTAATACTAATAATAATAATAATAGAATTCATTTACCTATTTTCAATTATTAAAGTATTTTGAATTTTGATGGCCGTGTGGCACGTCATACCTCGATCCATTAGATTGACAAAGTTATAACAAACAAATCTTTTATAATATTTGCTTGCATACGCCAATTGAAGGTTACTGATGGCGTATAACTTATGTTAAGTGATTCGATGTTAGTAACAATAATTATTTTTTAATTGATCTTTATACATCATAATATAGATGTTAATAAGTAAATAACAGCAGTGCTGAGAATTTTGACAGTAAAGAAAACATTAAATAACTTATTTTTATAAGATTTAATAATTATTAAGGAGAACACATTCTTATAGTGAAGTTGAATTGATAATTCTGTCGTCTGCAGTTGGTTTACTCAAATTTATTTGAGATTCCGTAAAAACAATGTAGATGGCTTTCAAATAATGGAGCGACAGATGTATTAATTTGAAAAAAGTGTAACATATAGGTTCGAAAATTTGTCATAAAAAATACTGGTGCTATAACACAATTGGTGGTGTACTTCCCCGGATTGTAAATAGAGATCCAGGTTCGAATCCCGGTAGCGCAAAAACAATATTTTTCGACAAAATTGATTCTATATGTATATATTTATAATTAATACATTAAATTAGTATTTAATATTTAATACATGAATGTAGGTATGGCGAAAAGTTAAATGTCCAGACTTAACAAAATGTGAAATTGCCGCATGTACAGTCACTGGGTGCATTCTATATTTTTATATGTTGTGGTATCATGAATTTTTAAAACAAGGAAGAAAAGATGAGACTTTTGAGATGCGGTTCTGGAGACACATTTTGCCCATACCATGAACGGCGAGACGCACAAATGCCTGCACTCTGCAGGAACTGAATATCAAGGATAAACTCTCAACTATTTGCCTGAGACAAATGACAAATCCGTTAATTTTTTGGGCATCTTACAAGAATGTAAGATAGCTTGGAGAAGCTTCATGCGGAAGGACGAAGATGAAGATCCCCCCCCCCCCACTTCTCTGGTGACAGCCCAAAAATTTTGAAGGAGCATAGTTAAGAGGGTGAGACCGACGTGGATGACCTATTAGACACTTTCTTACGTAAATATAATTGCGATAATAAAAACCTGATATCTTAAATCATTAAAATATATTTAAACTGAAAATAAAGCTTCATTTTTGATCTAAATCTTTTCGTAAAATTGTACGTCTTTATTATTTATTTAGTGTGGCTGCAATATTAAAATTTAACGAGTGTACCTCGAATACAAAAGCGAGAGAACCGATTCCGTTGAAAGTTAAATAATAATTAACTAACTAATACCACACTTGATGCTGACATACTACAAACACCTCCATTCCTCTTCCTGTTTCCGTTCCAGAGAACAATTTCTTCAACACTCTTGCAAGTAATTAATCTCCAGCCCAATGAATGAGGACGAACGTGTTCCACACCAACCCCGAGTTCACGATTTAAGATGTGCATTTTTCGTGAAGAGTAAATTTATTTCACGTTTCATTTTTAATTTAATTCATTTAAAATTATTGTGACACTGTGACATAATTTTATATTTTATTCAGTGAGAATGTATCGCACTAGGATAAGACATTGAATCAAAAGTATTATGTATGTGAAATGATACCATTGTATTTGTTCCGTATTCGTACTGAATTAAATTAATTACTATTTTGTAGGTAAACACATATACTTTCATACTTATTCATTCAGTCATAATATTGTTACATGTAGTATATTGACACCAGTTTTAATTTATTCATACCCCCATAGCCTATTCTCCCTGGTACATATTGTTCCTTTGGCTCGACTGGTTGTCCTTTTGGAGGTCGAGGAGAGAAAGCGTATTGCGTGATTATTCGTGTTGAATTCACACACACCACTGTAAACGGTGTTATTATGAACGGGACACTCATCAGAGTGTTTTGTAAATTGTACAATTATTACATTTGGTGAACTTCCGGACGTGCAACCTGATGGCGTCACCAACTAGGTGAGTCGAGCTGTCCTTTGGTTCCGTGAGTCCATCCTGGTCCGCTATCGAAGGTATCCCTCTTCCCATCATCCTCTCCCTCATCCGATTCCCTACTTGTTATCTAACCCATCCTTCCGATTCCATCCCTCCATCCACCATCCATTTTTTGGTGACCGACGACTTGCGTCGGTCACAGTATTATTTCGTAGTAATCTTGGTTTATTTGATAGGATGAAGAAGTTGTTCAGAGAGTAGTGCGAGCAATTGAAACAGCTAAGTACTAAGATTATTGAATTACGGTTACAATGATTACGCGGGTGATAATTGTGCGGTGAAATGCTATTGCAGAGGTTGGAGCGCAATGATTTTGACCGGTTCACAAGGGTTCTAATTTTTTAACATCTCACAGTAGATTTTTATTTTATTTTGAATATAATATATGTTCAAAACAACGAGGTCGTATAAATACATTCTAAGAAATTTGACTCTTCTCTTCAATTAAATTTTCATACATTCAAATTTCCTATTTATTTCATTTGTGGCTAACAGGTATTACAGTACTTTAGGATTTTATTTATAAAATAAAATCCCAAACTGCGGGATATGTAAACCATACAATTTTCAGATGTACTTAGTATACATCACTATTTTTACTAATTTTCTATCTAAATTGAATCCTTATGCCGAAATTAGTCTAGAGTCTAAAATCAAATGGTTGGATGGTCTAGACTCTAGACCATCCAACCATTTGATCACTAGACGATCCTCACATTAGCTATAAATTTGATCAACAGCGTTAATTGCAAATAAAATAAAGAAGTGCTGTCCAATAGTCTTGTGATTTAACCATTTCATGGACTTAAATAATATTTATTATTACTGTACTTTCAAATAAAAAATTACGACTTATCTCTAATTATAACCGCTAGTATAGAAAATGTTTCACAATTGTCAATAAAAAATAATAAAATCATGAAATAACTGAATGCATATTTTTTTTTATTAATAATGAATTCTAAGTGATATTCACATCGGCCATTGGCTAGAACAACACAAATTATTGTATGCAGGAGTAGTTTGATGATATATATATATATTTCTAAGAAAACATATAATCTTTGCAGAAGTGGTATGATAATACACGTATCTAAGATATGTAAAACGATTTTAATGTTGACATCCATTTATCGTATTATATTTTTAAATGGTTTAGATTAGACACTAAAAATGTGTTAAAAACATAAACTTTAATATTTTCCTCAAGCGTTGGGACTGGTGAATATATTATCAGAATTCGCCTTATTGAAGGCACAACTACCCGAACCTTTTAATATATGCCAACAATCCTCCCCTAAACAACACTTATTAGCATTCTGGAGTAGAGTAGGGTAGGTGGAGCCTCCGTCTCGTGTTGTTCACACGGGGTAACTTTTTAATTATCCTAAAATGCAAATTTAAAGCTTTACTTTCGCTAGGCCGGGAAAGAGTGAGAACCCTGCTAATGTATACCGAGCTTTCGGCCAGTCATCTAATTGAAATTTTTAGAAGTGCTGAGTGAAACTGCGTATGAAGTTTGATTAATGCCTTGTAAACACTTCATTAATAATTCATCGCGGTTTCAGGCAGCTTAAATTGTTTGGTTGTTCAGTGAAATTTCAGAAATGTTTCATTTCAAGTATTGACTCATCGTTGTATATGTATACCACTTCATTTATCATGAATAGACATCGTGGAGGTCTACTCTTGTTCTCAGTATTCAAATATCAATAAGGCAACAAATATCATTTGTAAAGTAACAAAGCGACGCCTGGTGTGAAACAAATGGCAAATTCAATTTCAAGATTTTCAGTAAAAATGTACATTTTTTAATTAATGTTGCCGCTTAGTGAAGTTCACTCATTGGCCGAGGTGTGAAGAAATCATATGTGCCCATTTTTATGAAATTAATCATATTTCTTCCGTTTCGAGATATTTAAATGTTTGCGTTTGAATTGATTAAAAAATATTTTTACATTACACGATACAATGTTTCAAAACTTATTTAGTCTACTAAATTTATAATTTATTTCGATATATAAATTTTGCGCGTAGCTTATGAGGAAGTAAAAAAAATTAAGGTTAAAATGATAATAAAATAAACACTAGTGGAAAACCGTTGAACATCGCAACAATACACTGAATATAACGCTTCAAATTTTTCATAATTGTTACAATATGCATCATATTATATTAATTTAAAATAATGTGATGCAAAATAATTGAAAAACTTTTTTTTTTCAATTTCTTGACATATACCACTTTCATAATAATAGGCAAATATCAAAAATGTAGCTATAAATATAAACCGTATAAACTTGTAATAGAAACGAGTAAAAAATTATTTTATGTAATATTGAAAAAAATAACATATATTTGCACATAACTAGTGCTTTCTATGTCCGTAAATTTTACATCGGAGAAGTTTCGATTTCCTTTGAAATACAAATTAGATGGACGTGTGACCTTTTTGTTCTAAAACTACATTTTTCAAAAAGAAAACAAACGTGTATATTTCTACTGTCAGAAATTTTAAAATAATTTTTTACCACTGTGAACTAAAAATTATTTTTTTTAAAGAGGTACTGTACCAAATATGTCTGAAATGCCGAAAGATTTTTTTAGAAACAAAATATTTTTTTGGTAATATCTTCTAATAATTCTAATCGTCCCAAAATTATTTATTTTTCAAAATCGTTTCATTATTTAAAGTGGAAATCTTTCACCCGCCCTGGGTTAGGTTAATTCTGATTTTAAGCTACAAAAATTTTGTAATTATGCATTTAAATGATTCTTAATACCTTTCATTTTTTAAATTTTCTTTTTCTGCAAATCTGCGACAATATTCGAGAACCCAGGCCTCGAGGGGAAGCTGGAATCACTGAACAAGTTCAATAATCACGACAAATACAGCATAGGTTTAAATTCGAATTTATAAATGATTGAGTAGATATATCTTAAATTTAAACATTTAAAAATTTCCCGGTTCCATCAACGAGTATTTGAACGTTTTAGCTATTTGTACATTAAACTATTATATTAACTATATATAATATATGTACCTAAGAGAATTTTATTATACTATTATGTATATTACAATGAAAAATAACAAAAATCGCAGGACGGCTAATTTTTATTTATAACTATATGATTTATTCATGAAACTCTTATGGTACTATACTTATCTCGATAGAAAAATATATGTATTGAGAGTACAGACAAGTAGTTACCCACGGGAACCCACAGGTCAGTAATCCGCTCTGAACCTCGCTGAACTGATGAAATCATCGAAGTCTACCGAAATTCGTGGCAACGAATAACAATGGTCAAACACTTGGGGAGGCCTTCATACAATATTGGATAGAAAACAGCTAATGATTTTGATAACCTAGTAGGTAAAAAAAATTCCATGAAAATATGAATAGACATGTGAAAATAATTTTCTTGTTTTTCTTAATTTTTAATTTAAAAAGGAAGTAAATCGCAGTGTGTTTTTTAGGGGGAATAGGGTGATATACGTCTTCCTGGCAGTCCGATAAATTATTACTACATACCACATACATAGGTACATACTTCAATTGCGTCTGAAATAAAAAATTTTAACTTTACGTGTAAGGAGAACAAAAAAACACCGTTGAAGAGACAAAAGTCCTTTCAGGCCGCATGTTTTCTCGAAAGCACTAAAGCGACGATATTCTGAAAAGACCAAAAAACCACAAAGACGCAGAGCGCACAGAGACAATGAAGTACCTACCTTCTTTTCGGGAGTCATTAGGCGCGTGGATTCTCTAGTGGCCCATGTCTTCAGACTAATTGACGCGTTGTCTATGGTAGGGTTTGCAAATAAGATTTGAAAATAGAATTGTATTACTCGACAATACTCGTATCGTGATATCGATGGAATTCTGCACAGAGGCGCGCGAGAGATTTGAAAATAGAATTGTAACTTACTTATCAGTCAACAAAATGGCAGATGGAATTTTGTATGGCGTGCACTTTCTATTTTTATCTGTGGATGCGCGTTGTTTACATTTTTTTATCATCGTGAATACGGTAAAATTCATATTTCCCACCTCTTTGAAATGCTTGCAAAAAGCTGATATAGGATATAAACAAAAAAAAAATTAAGTTAAAAAAAATTGACACTGTAATCTTTGTGTTTTTAATGCAGGTATGTATTTACCGCAAGAAAAGCTTTAACCCCTAAAGTTTGCGAAATGGTTGCCCTGCAATACAGGGCGCCAGCCCCCGGACAAGCCCAAGCCCTCCCGTCCTTCACCCTGGAGGATTTCTAGAATGTCTAATTATTTTCTTTTCGGATTTTCTGCTCACTTTGAAAACATTCACCTGAATTCTGGCAGGGTGTACCTGGTGTTTCAAATCTACTAAAATATCAGGACACAGAAGCGAAATTATGACGTCTATTTACGTATTTTAATTATTCTTCTCCAGAAACAGCCATGTTTCAGTATAAGATACCATTTTTTAAAGTTATTGAGTTTATGCCTAATTTATAGCATGTAAAACAGTAATCTTTCAATGTAATGAAACAAAAAAATTATGACATTTACAACACCTAATTCAGCGGACACTCCAGTAAAAATTTTCACAAATCTTCGTCCATCTTTCAAAAATGCGTATCTTGTTTTTTTGTTAAAATGGAGTTAGGACTGGAGTAATATTGCCCAAACATATGCCCATAATCAGGGCCGGCCCGATGGTTTCGAGAAAGCCAGGGCGCTGAGTAAGCCGGGGCAACCGAGTTGCTCTGGAGAATGGCAGCTAATTCTCCAGCATCACAATAATTACAACTTATGGGGTGCCGTTAAAAAAGACTAACCATAAGACTCACCTAGGCTCTAATCTTAATAATAACTGGAAAATGAGCTATGAAATCAATGAAGATTCGGATTATTTTGCCCATGTGCAGCAAAACTTGAGAGATATATGTAATACAACACTATCCACCATATCATTTCGTGATTGAATCACGAAAAAAAGGGTCTGGTCGCAGGAAGGCATTATATCTGCGGAATGAATGGTTCAATAGATGTACCTTTTTTTAAAAAATCAGGGATGGGGGGCGTCCACAATAATTTCACTCGAGAGCGCCACAGAGGCTAGGGCCGGCACTGCCCATAATCCATTCAAACAGGCATATCTGATTTTTATTTCAATACTGCATAAAGTCATTTTATCACAGAGCTAAGTTATATTTATGGAATAAATACACCTCACACTGCATCTAAATCAAAAACTATCGGAAAGATTTTTTTTTTATCATTTTTCAACAGTGAAAAATGCTGAAAAATCAACAAATTCAACTCTTTACTAACATGTTATAGGTACTGTCACTTTATTTTGTGTTTTATTTTTACCTTTACTGGTACCGGAATCGATACCAGGCGCCTAAAAAATTTTTTTTAAATCAAAAAGTATTTAATATCCGAGTATCGATCTCGCTGAGTGAGCGCTATATCTTACTATTCACTTCTTCGACTGTGGTGTCAAATTGTCATGTAAATATACAATGCTGATTTCATATATTAAAATTTAATAAAAACAGTTACTCTTGCCGAACTTTGTGTAAAGCTTAAATATTAAAACGTTTAAAATGTTTGTAATTGTCTATGTTCACGTGATTAGTATGCCCGCTTATCACGCGGTGGACCAAGGTTCGGTTCTCCGCAGAAGAGATTTCTATTTTCTTTATTAAACCAAATTTATGAATACTTTATATTAATCATCATAGAATATATCTAGCGTTATTACTACACTTTAAAACAATTAATGTCATATTTCAGTAATTATTATGAAATCTTACAAACCACAAACTGACAGTACCGTGTCGTCAGTACGCAAATGTATTACCCTATCATTCCATCATTAATTTTCGTCAGTCTTAATGACGACCACTTATGCGTGACCCTAAACATTGTCTACGAACATTGACCCATGGTGGAATGACCATGTAAACCCAACAGTCACCACTCATGGCGTTGATTTTTAATAAAACGTAAAACAAAATGTAATGTACTGCAGCTGGTCATTAACGGACGGCGAGTTGTCTGGTGGTTATTGAATTAAACTCCTTCGTCAGGTGACAATTAACACGAATTTATTCTAGCATGTTTACAATAGTATATGCATCGTATAGCACACTAATAGATAGTACTAGATCGCGTCGGAGTCAATCGGTCCTTCATATTCACCGCTATGTTATACCGCAATGCCGTATAGCATACAATACACATACAAGAGGCACTGAGTAGTACAGCAAACGGCGGCTCCTAAGTCTCTCGTATACCCTTTAATGGAAAAAAGAAGACAACACACATTTTTGAGCAAGAAGGAGAAGGGCGGATGACCCTCACCATATTTCCAAACACCTGACTATCTCAACTCAAAATCTCCCAGCAAGACACCCACACATCACAAACTCCTGGAAATATCCATCCGGAAATATTCGTTCCTCATCAGGTTATCGTTCCGAGCCGGACGAAAACCTGCCACATCCAATTTCGCGAGCATATCCTCCCTGGCGTCCCTCATAATCTCACACACCCAGAATATGTGCTCCGGCGTCTGTCTCGCACGGTTACAGACGTACCACGGGTCCAGAAGAAAGAGACCCGCCCTATAAGCTATTTCCCATACCTACACACACACACACACATCCCACTCGTTATTTTGGCAACGCGACCGCGGTACACACACACACATATAGACACAAAAAATATGAATATATATGAGATTGATGTTAAAAAAAAGTGCTGTAATATTACATCATTAGTGTTATAAGATACTTCAAATATTATACAAGCATTTAAAGTTATCCCAAAATGAATTTAAAATTTACGTACCTACCTATATATTATAATGAAGTTAAAAAGGTTTTTTCTGGCACGAGTTTTGAGTTTGGAATTCACAATATCTATTTGTTTCAAAGCTTCCTAATACTTAGATGACATCTGGCGGGGTCCCACGGTTGCTAAGTGGCAAATCTGGTAATTTCATTGGTACACATTATTGATTAAACTCAGGACGGAAGCTGTGATAGGCAGATTATAATATAATTTAGAACTGTGTATTTTAGCAACGTGTATACAATCATTTTAATGTCGCGGGCACAACGTCACTGTTCGCCTTGTGTCAATTCGATATTTCAGTCATTAATCGATATCATGATTTGTTTTTTTGCGACTGCCGATAAAACACCGCATTATATATTACTAATACTAAAATTAATTATTAAAAATTATTTGATAATTTATTCTTAAATCTTCACACGTCTATATGAGTATAGTGATATGTTCCTACCTAATTAGCTATTCATTTTATTAAATGTGTTATTTAACAAGCGTATTCTTCTAATCCTTACATAGGGTAGTGAAATCTGGATTCTTAAAATTAAGTTAGCGCTGACAATACAGTTTAGTATTGTCGGCATTAACTTAGATGAAAAATCTGAGTATATATTTTTTAAATTCTCACTCGGCAGAATTTATAAGAAAAATTGATGCAAATCAACATGAGTACGAACATCATACAAGAGGAAAAGATAGACTGACACTGCCGTTTATAAAATAGACTAAATCTCAGTAATCGATGAGATTTTTAATGAAATGTCAGGAGATATAAGAAAGAAGGTGAAACTACATAGATTCGAAATGAAACTCAAACATTGGTGACCGACGCAAGTCGCCGATCACCAATAAAAAAGTGGTGGTAGTGGAGGGATGGAATCGGAAGGATGGGTTAGATAGGAAGTAGGAAATCGGATGAGGGAGAGAATGATGAGAGGATGGGTATCTTCGATAGCGGACCAGGATGGACTCACGGAACCAAGGACAGCTCGACTCACCTGGTTGGTGACGCCATCACGTTGCACTTCCGGAAGTTCACCCAATGCAGTAAACGACACAGCACAAAAAAAACTCTGATGAATGTCACGTTCACCATAACAAAATTCACGGCGGTATGTGCGAGTAGTGATTCAACATGAATAGTCGCGCAATACACTTTGACAACCAGTTGAGCAAAAATAATAATATGTACTAGGGAGAATAGGCTATGGGAGCATGAATAAACTAAAACTGGTGACAATATACTACAAGTAACAATGTTACGACTGAATGAATAAGTATGAAAGTATATGTGTTCACCTACAAAATAATAATTAATTCAATTCATTACGAATACGGAACAAGAATAAATAAATATATAAAAATAGTATAGATAAATGTACACTGAGAATTTTTATAAAAAACAAAAATGAAACATGTTAGTTAGAGCGCAGACCAGTGTTTTTGCTGGCCATTGGCAATGGACGCGCCATTTTTCAAGACACAGAGATAGTTGATAAACGAAATTATCGAAACGAGTAACGATAAATGTGATCAAGTAGAATATATTTAAAAGTGTAGGCTAATGTCAGAAGCCAAACCCTTAAAAACGACAAGCACATACGCTCATAAATGTCTATAGAATGATTAGGAAATATATATAATTTCACACCATAGAGCATTTATAGGTTATAAAAAAAAAAATATTTCGTAATACATCGTTTGATCTAAATATTATATATCATTTACCTAAGTGGCAATACCGGCTATCTCAATTTTTTGCGATATTGAGGTGTGTGTTTTTATTGAGTTTTTTTTTATTTCAAATCGTCAATTAAAAAACACGTATTAATAGGATCGACATAAATATTATTAAGTAAGAAATTATTATGTTTTTGGTATAAAACTTGATTTTAAATTATAGCTGAAGCCTCAAAGCATGTAAGTATATATAATAAATTATTTAAAATAATTTGTATTCACTAACACAAACTGTTTTAAACGCGTCGAAAATTGATCATATGTACTGCAAATTGAATGGTTTATAACTTTATTGATCTTTAACACATGCAGACTTGTCTCCGTAATCTTGGCTTCAAGATTATATAAATATATATTTCGTATATGCAAGAATTTTCTATATTAAGGCAATTTTGTGGCACGCTAAAAATTATGGCAAATAACATTCAGTTTATTAATTTTATATTGTTAAGATTTTATCAGAGTAATATTTGTTTGTAAAGTTAAATCTAGTGTATAACTTCTGATATAAATTAATAATTAAAAACCACATTTTCGTAAAAAACGCGGAAATATAAACTATTTTAGAAATTGAAACCTTAATATAATATGTTACCTGGCAAACGGCATTCGAATTGACACAATGTTTGGATGTCCCAATAACAGGTCGACCCATCTCTCTGATCCAAATTTTAATCCTACTTTATAGATTCTTCGGATACATAAATGAGACCGACGCAAATCGCCGATAACAATGGTGGTGATGATGGGTAGTTGGAAGGAGTAAGAATGGAAAAGGGAATAGAGAATGATGAGAGAATCCTTAGATAGCGGACCAGGATGACTTACGGGATAAGGAGGACAGCTAGACTCACCTGATGATGACGCCGTCACCGTCTCATTCTGAAGTACAACAACAAACAGGTATTATGTATATATATTGCTAAACGAATTAATTTATTATATATTAAAATATTTAATACAGGTAATTCTATGCATGCCTAAATCTTTCAAAAAATAAAACGAAATTTTATGCAAAAAATTTATTGCTCAAAAGTATCAAAACAGAAATAATTAATGTACGACGATAATAATCAATTTATCGCAAGTACTAATTAAATTGTATTATTTAATTTACTTTCTTTCTGCTATCACTAATTCTTTTTTTTTAATTTTTATTAATTCATATCATTCTCTTCTGTTTAAAAAATATTGCGTTATTAATATTTGTTTAATTTTTAAACTATGTAAACCTTAATTTTAGAACAATACAATATTTTTAGATATTTTTTAGCAAAATTTTCTACAAATCGAGAATAAAAAGTTAGAACATGTCGATTATTATAGAACTAATGCTGATTGGAATCGAGATTTCTGCTTTGAAGCAAGGCGAAAGAAATGAATATTGTGCATCAAACATCATAGCAACACGTATTATCATAACAGCACGGATTATAATAGCAGTATTCGGGACACACGCAACATGGATCGACTGCGGGAGTACACTCGTCTTCTTCAGATTTATGTTTCTTCAACATTCCTCCGCCGTCCGCCCCGGCGCCACCGCCGGCGCCGCCCGCACCGCCCGCGCCACCTGCACCGCCGGCACCTCCCGCACCCCGTCCACCACGTCCACCCCGTCCAGCGCCTGCACCTCTTCCGCCCCGTCCGCCGTCTGCTCCTCTTCCGCCCCGTCCGCCACCTGCACCTCTTCCGCCCGATCCACCGCCTGCACCACTTCCACCTGCACCACTTCCGCCTGCACCTTTTCCGCCTGCACCTTTTCCGCCTGCACCTTTTCCGCCTGCACCATTTCCGCCCCTTCCACCTCCTGCACCTCGTCCGCCACGTGCACCACCAGAATTCCCCACACCCCCCTTCTTCTTTTTACCTTTACCACCGTGCTCTTCATCACCATCAGATAACGCTACGTCACCTATATTTTCATGCATTTCATCATCCGAACCAACAAATGAATGGAGTTTCTTCCTCTTTGCGTGATCATCTTCCTCCTCCGTCGGTGCCCTTATTTCAAACTGTGTAGCCTTGCTGAATCGACTATTTTTCATCTTCCTATTAGGGTCGTACCTGGCGATGGGCGGCGTGAATTCGATTATCCATTCTGCTTCCTCACATGAAGATTCCTCTGCCGAGCACAGATCATGAGGAACGTCATGAGCGACGAAGTTATTTAGCAGTTCTGATCGTATGGCTTTACAAATACACGTATCTTTCTCTAAGGCCATTTTGCACAATTCTTGTTTATCCATACTATCGTACACTTCATGACATATGTTATCAAATGCTTGATTAAACAATAAGTGCTCTGCGTACTTTCGACTGCGCTCCTTGCTTCGTTCGAATCTTTTCATTTCCTCCGGTGATTTATTAAGGATTTGGAAATCGTAAGGAGGATCGTCTGTATATGGAAAATCATTAACTTTACGAGTCTTAATGTCTTTAATCTGCTGCAGAGCGACAATATAATTACCATCCACTTTTTTTATTACAAACGTCGGCTTTAGCCCCTCTTCGAAATCTTCTATTTTCAAGCCAGTTTTGGAAGGATTTATTTTGGAAAGTTGTTTTTTTTTCATCTTCGATACATCAGGTCCAGTGTCGAATATCCCTTTTGTGTATCGTTGTATCTGTCTCACAACATTTCTTCTTACTGCACCGGGCCGCCAATCTGGTCTAAACTAAAAAATATTATACATTATCAATTGATATTTAGACTTACATGCGTACCGAGACATTTAACAATGTATTCTTCAGAATTATCTTTAAAAAAACCGAACTTGTTACACTACAATTTAGTAAAACTTTTACTATCTATGTTTTTGGGTAATAAATTTAAATGGTTTTATTCCGTTTAAATATCTGATCATATTTTATCCAGAGTGACTTTTTAAATTCTACATTAAAAAGATGGAATGTCCAATGTGAACGAAATATTATTACACATTACACAATTTCGATTTTAATTAAATAACACTAAATTAAATCGTTTCCTCTACAATTCAATGTTCCATAGATTTAATTTAACTTTAGTCCTACCGTATTATATAGTGGTAGCAGAAAATTTGGTAGTCCTCGCGGAAAGCTTTCCCTTTCGATCGCTATGCGACCATCGTAGCAAATTATTAAGAACCGCCTCTTTCTATTTATTCTTTCCTCGAAGAATTTTTTGGAGGTTTTGGTGAGAAAAAAGTATTTACAAATTCATGAGCTTTTGCACTATTTCAGAAATTCGTTTTTCCTATTCAATCCGCTCTACAGTGACTTGAGTAGATAGAAATCTATCGAGTCAAGGTTCAGAGAATATGGAGGGTGTAGTAAAACCGATCATAAAAGTCTAGAAATTTCATGAATGGGTTACATGGCGAAGATGCATTTTTTAATCATCGGTTTTGGGTTTGAATTTAATACTTTTGTATAACGATGTTTATAAAACAAGTGTTGTTCCGTAATTGAGAGTAATAATAAGTAGATACCATAAAGAGAACCGGTTTTTTCAGAAGAAATGGTGCATGTGACACAATTATGAATCAGCCCAAACGAAATTATGAAATAATTTAAAATATGTAGAAAACAGAAAAAAATATTTTTTTTATATTATGTTTACAATATTTAATATTAATAATGATAATAATGTTAAATATTAATCATTATTTTTAAAATTCAAAAAAATTCAACGAGTATAAAATATTATCCTTTTAGTAAGTATTTATTGGTACCATGATTTGTTATGATTTACTTACTTACTTACTTACCACCACGCCGTTTCTCCGCGGGGGTAGGCAGAGAGGATAGAGCGCCACACTCCTCTGTCCTGACACACAATTCTCGCCTCATCCACATTCATACATCTTCTCATACAAGCTCGCCGATTGTTGAGGCTTCTAACATAACCATTATCTGGTTTACCTGGTTATTGCAAGTCTTCCGCGGACGTCTTTTTTCTGATGCCATCAATACTTGGGTCAATATATCGTTCTTACCATTCTCTCCTCATTCATCCGCTCCATATGATCAAACCATCTGAGTGATCCTTTCTTAATCTTACTCACTATACTCACATCAGCTTTACATTATTTCCTTATTTCTTCATTATTTACTCTGTATACAGAAAAAACCATTATAAATGTATATATGAATCACAGGATCAGTAAATCAGTCGTTGAACTAATGAACAGGAAGTCAATTTTCCACTATTTTTATTTATTAAAACCATTTTGTTTAAATTAATTCGATCCTGGTTTTAAAATATACCTTTAAATCCGGTAAATCCCTTGAAGTCCACAGCCACCCCATCTCTCGTGGTACTCGAGAAAATCCTCCCTTTGGCACGCAGTGTCGATGACCAAGGGTCACGTCTGAAAGTATATAAAATATGAATTAAATATATAAAATCATAAAATCAATTTTATCGAAAAATATTGTTGTTGCGCCACCGGGATAATCACTAAAATATCACAGACCGTCTGGTCTGAATAATTACAACTTCACAATAAGAATGTGTTCTAATAATGAAAGTAAATATGCATATATATATTTAATTAGATAGAACACGTTTCTACGTCATCAGTTTTTAATAACAACAGCCTGTAGTGAACGACAGCCGCCTCAAATAATCAAATCCCTTTGCCAATCATCGACTCCGAAAACTTCCCAAGTTTCCCCAAATCCCGTCGCGGTCTGCCAATGCTCCGTCTTCCCTTAATTTATGGAATATCAGTTACACACATGATGAGGACTCTCCCTTCCGAGACATATTTTCAGCCCATCATCGCCGGACCTTGATAAACTTGGCTGCGCCATGCTCACCATACAGCTCCTAAACTTCGAAGTTTTAGCGACGATGCCAAATATTATCATCGCAAATCGAACCAAAGGTCAATTTCTACAATTTTCTACAATCACAGTCAATTGAGCCCAGTTTTCTGCTCGGTATATCAACACTGGTCTAGTACCCATACAATATCGATAACCAAAACCAAAATAATTTAATTGTGTCCCCAATTTGTCCATTTTTAATCGGGTGGTAATTAAATAGATTTCAATTTTGACAAAAATCACGTAGACAAAAATGGTTTTCACGTTTGGTAAATATATTGCGCATAAATTAAATTACCTCACATTCAAAGTGATTATTCAAATAACCAATAAAATATTTATTCGTTGATCAATTAAATCGCACACTCAATAATTAATTTGCACATAAAATTGCACACAATGCACATTGAAACAATTTTTGTCAATTTTACATTCTCGATATTAATAAAACATTCAAATGAGTACTTTGTTTTATTTATATTATCATAATTTTCAAACTTGAACCCACTGAATATACAGACAGGCCCAAAAAAAAATGAAAACATCTCGTAACGCACGAGTTATTTCAAAACATAATATAATTAATTATAATTCTTAACATTATTTTTTATGCACAATATTTAGCTAATCATAAATCATCAAAATACCCCCATATTGCATAATATAGTGGGCTTAAATCTGGGCTGTTCGGTGGCCACATGCCTGGCTCGATGAAATTAACATTCTCACGACGAAGAAAGTTGATTGTATTTCTGGCTGTGTGAGATGAAGCTTCATCCTACTGTATATCCAGTTATACTCCAGGCTTTATTTTGAAACTCTTTGATCATTTTCCTAGCACCCCAACGTTTTATAATTCGTAAATTTTTGATCAGAATTCTGTCTTCTGCAGTGATTTCTGTCATTCTGGGCAACAATTTGAAAAAACCAAATATAAACAATGGGAAAATTAATAATCAACGATGGCGACCGGAAATTGTCAAAATAAAACGAAATAAAGGTAAATAGATAAGTAAGTAAATTAGTAAACTATTTAAGCTATTGTCAATATAGTTAAACTAATTTTGATTTATGTAATTATATCACATTTAACGAAATGTTCTCATTTTATTGGGCCACCCTGTATGTGATTCCCGCCATTTGTGTGAAAATCATTCCGTATTTGTTCCGTGGTGAAAATATCATGTACGTTGGAATAATCTTTTTTTATTTTGAATACTATCCACATATAAAATGTTTTCAATGTTAGTATACCTATTTTAAATATGCAAAAATTATTTCCCCTTGTACTGAGGATAATTTAAGTAATATCCACATTACCTACTCCCTTGGCACCGTACGTTAATGGTCTCTTTTTAGGTTTTTTTTTCTTAGTTTTCTCCCCCATTATCGATGCTCTCCTTATTCAAAGTACACGGATCGGTATTGTCCACTCCTGAACCACTCCATTATCCTTTTCTACCCCTAATTATTTCCCGTGCATCAGAATCAAACTATGTTTTCTGTTTTCGCGTACACCGTATTTCACTGACGTCTGACGACAAGATTAAAAACAATTGAATGTTTTGAGAACTGATTCAAATAGTCCGGCAGGTGCGTATAATAATTTTTTATTTTTTAATGAATGGGTGTCAACTATATACGGAATACTAGTATCTCAAACTTAAAATTACAACTCAAAATATATATTTTTTTTTTTTAGTAATTTTGACAGTGTAAACATATTATAACAAACATAATAACTAATCAACATTAGATACATAGGTATGTTTAGATGCAGAAAATAAATGAAAAGAGAAAAAGAGGTAGAAAAGGTGGGGAGGTTGTGACTATTGTTGCGGTAAAGGGAGAGCAAGATGTGTTTATAGGTAGAATGATTGGCCAAAATTGAGATTGTGGTGGTTCATAAGAAGAATCCTTTGAACGTAATAAGGCTAATATTTAAAAAGTCAATTTCTCATTATGGTATTTGCATGACCGGTGAATGAATGAATTTTGTATGTAAGATGTTCTACTTCTGGGAATGTGGAAGAGTGCGGATTGCCGGGTCGATTTAGATGGTACGTGGAGAGTTACTAATTCTAATTGACTGGGACAGTCAATATGGCCTTACGTGTTCTTCGATGTTTTAGGATATTTATATTGTGGAAGTTTTCTGCAGCTAAATAGGAGTCGAATGATAGATTAGATCTAACATTAAGATATCAAATAAACCTATTTTGTATTCGTTCTAATACTAATAATAAAAATAAATTTATGTAAATCCTCAGATTTCCAATGAACAATGTTGTCCCTTTTCATCTCATGCATATAAAACTTTATAGCTGTGCTCCACCGTAGATATAAATACAAGTTATTGGGTTAAATTATTAGATTGATAATGCTCTAATGGAAGTGTGAATGGAAAAGAGGACTTTTGAGCGTAATCCCAAAAGGTAATGGTAAACCTCGATCGGACCCAAGCGGGTATAAACCCATTACGCTCCTCCCAATCTTCGGTAAGGTGTTTGAAAAATTAATACAAAATAGGCTGAATGCTTGCCTAACGTCAGGCTGTTCGCGTCAGTTTGGCTTTGTAAAGGGTAAATCAACGGTACACGCTATTAAATTTGTATGAGAATGGGTTCAATCACGGAAGGAAAAATGTGTAATAGGTGTTTTTCTCGACAATTCTTTCTGGGCGATTATTCTGATCCAGCTTAAAAATCGCCAGTGCCCCACCCTACTTGTTCAAGATTACTTAAGTAAGCGAACTGTCACTCTTGCGTATGGTGAGATGTCGATTACTCACAATACAAATATGGGCTACCCCCGAGGTTCAGTTCTGGGTCCTTCGCTTTGGAACATCATTTTTGATAACCTTATTTTGCTTCCACTTCCCGACGGTTGCGAAATAGTCGCATATGCCGATAACGCTTTGCTACTGGTTTCAGGAAATAGTCATAAGAGTACCCAACCTAGTACATGACTGGACCATAAGAAATAAATTGGCTCTGGCTCCGCACAAGACAGTAGTCATGTTCCTCAAAGGTAGGGATGGTCGAGCGAATTTACACCTTAAGTTAGGCGGCTCTAGAGTCAAATTCAAGAATCACGTTAAGTACCTTGGATACAGCTGGTTCATTTCTCACACACACCAAGCTGGTGACCGAAAAGGTAGTTGGCTTATTCGGGCGTGGAATGGGGTATCAAATCCTTAGTCGTTAGACTGATTTATAAAACAGTCTTTGTCGCTCAAATTACGCGTGCGGCGCACCAAATAAGAATAGGTGTGATTGTTGCAGCTGCGAATAAAGGACAACGAATTCCTCTCATCAATCATAGACGAGTCGCACTCTTTTCAGACCTTCGGACACTACCTTCAACGAGCAGGCTAAGAGAATGAAGGTATTAACATTATAGATACCTACAAATATTTACTTTGAGTTAGACAAACAAAACATAAATTATAAACATTTATTCCGTTTTCAGAAATATTCTAATCCATTTAACAAACGATCAGAATATCAAACGTTAGTGAGGCGCTAAACCGCGAATCTCTGAGACTTGGTGTGACAGTGGTACCTTTTTTTGTTACATGTTTTTAAAATATAATAAAAATGTACAAATATTGTTTAAAAACACACTGTACTTCAATAAACACACAACCACACCATCAGCAGCTTTTTCATATTTTCGTGGATAGATGTCCGCTGTTTAGAAACTATTTTAACGCTTTAAACTTTATCGACTCTTGCTTCATTATGGTGCAGATCTAAGATCTGCATACCTTGGTCATGTTTTTCAATAGTTTATTTGTTAAATTCAATGCACATGATCCACTTCTTCTTCTCAGCAACACTGCTTAAAGTGGACGAGTGAGACACGAGATGCTGGGCGGATGCTGCGGCGTTTACTACGGCGTTCGCTGCGCCAACTGCAGGTAGATTTTTTACTCATGGCACTGTACAGTCGGTCACTGACGAATCTGTTGCTAGTATATGTACATAGATGCGATCAAAAATATAGTACATAGATTTTCTTAATGTTTAATTATTTTATGGATAGATAATGAATTTATATTAATCTGTATTATAAGTACGAGTATATTGTCGGTACACAACACATTCTTAAAGTGCCATGACCAAAAAGTTGACCTATAGCGGTGGGGTATCTGAAGCTAGCTCGTAACCTGAATTTTAGCTCTCAACTCAAAGCAAAAAATCGGCCGAGAGACGGCTCGTATCTCGAAAAATTCGTTAGTTAGGACACTCGTAAGTCAAGGTACCACTGTATACACAATAGACTGTAAAAACCGAGAGTTGTTTTCAAAGAATCCCATGGCATAATCTCTACCTGGTAGATTGTCTCGAGTTGAAAATCTCATACGTGGATACCATTAAATCCTAAAAACCCACGTGCATTGTTTCTGTATATTTTAGCCACACGCACGATTTTTTTCCACCTTGCTCAACATGTTTCTATACTGCTAAGCCCCCTATTGTCATACCGTATGATATCTTAAAATCTGTCAAGAAACATTTCCATTATTAGTTTTAAAATGAAAGATAGATGATACCTTATATATGCGAGGGCTGTCTGAAAATTTTCCGACCTCAACATGAAGATGGCAACACTCGTCAACAAAAGTTGGGGAACATATTTGCACATGCTTTGATAAGTACTCACCAAAATTTTATGAAGTTTGAGTTAATTGATGTGAATGTTTTTGTGAAAATGGAAAAAATCGAGTATCGAGCTATCATTAAGTATTTCTTTTTGAAAGACAATACGCCTACACAAATGAACGACGAGTTGGATGCTGTATACGGGGACTCTGCACCATCATTTACCAGCTTGGCTGACGAGTAACGTTTGAGTGACGATAACATCGCTCAAGTTCACCAAATGGTGAACAGAGAGCAGAGGCTGTGAACATATCCAAAAAACGTGTTTGTCACATATTGAATCAAGATTTAGGCGTGAGAAAGATGGCCGCACGTTGGGTGCCGCGTTTGCTCACTCCGGACCAAAAACGTGTTCGAATGAACATTTCCAACGCTCTGTTTGCGCAGTTTAGGCGCAATAAATCAGAGTTTTGGCGCCGATTAATTACTGTAGATAAAACTTGAATACACCATTTTACTCTAAAAATAAAAACACAGTCAAAACAGTGGACTGCGAAGGGAGAATTGGCTCCAAAAACGGCAAAGGCTATTTCTTCGGCTGGAAAAGTGATAGCGTGTGTTCTGTGGGATAGCCGTGGAGGTGTCTTAATCGATTAAAGAAAAAACTATTACAGGAGCATACTATGCATCATTACTTGACAGGCTGAAGGCAGAAATTGCATAAAAACGGTCATTTGCAGAAAAAAAAAAAAAATTTCACCAAGATAATGCGCTGTCTCATCTCAGTGGTTGCCCAAGCGAAAATCTACGAATTACGGTTTGAACTACTTGACCACCCTCCTTACTCACCAGATCTAGCTCCAAGCGTCTTTTTTTGTTCCCTAAGCTAAAAATTGCACTCAGATAACAGAAATTTTCATCAAATAAAGAGGTCATCACCTTCGTAAATAACTATTTTGCAGAGAAAGACTCCAAGTATCATTTCGATGAATTAAAGGGATGGGAGTGTCGCTGGGAGAAGTGTATAGACTTGCAATGAGACTATGTAGAAAAATAAAAATAAATTTGAAGAAAAAATGTCTTGTTTCATTGTTAGGTCGGAAACTTTTCAAATAACCCTCGTATATACATTATTTTAGCCACCTGTTATATATGTTAATGTACTGAAAACCTTTTTTAAAAACTCTGTAAAAATAATTAAAAGAAATGTAAATTGAAATATTTATTCAATAAACCATTAGAAATACTAATAATAAATATAAAAATCTACAAAAACTATGTGTAAAGAATATAAATTGAATATTATGGTTTTTTTCTTTTATTTATTTATTGTCGCCTCACTGCCGTCGTTCTGTTTAAAAACAACGAACAATATATGGCGTAAAGTTATAAAAAATTGTTATAAAAATATATAAAATATTGTTATAAAAAACAAATACACAAATCTATAAATTATAATAAAAAATTATATCACATAAAAATAACAATATATCTAAACTCATTATTGGCGAGTAACTCAACACTAAACTGTTATTCGATTGTGGGATTTATTTTCAAAACAACTAAATCTTTTTTTTTTTCATTGATAAGAAATACTGGAATATCAACTTCAGCTATTTGGCGTCCAATCTAGTAATATCATGTATAATATAATATATATATATAGACAGTCGTCGAAAAAAATAATTTAAAACAATCTAGATATGTGAGATATTGTCAGTGGGTAGGTATACTATTTTCCATTTAGAAAGGACGATTGTATTAGTGTGAGTGATCCCATACGTAATATGCACATTTAAGTGTATTGATGCCGCCTAGCGCTTTTAATTGGCCAGCGGGCGGGGCTGCCATTTGAAATTAGTTATAAACAAGATATCCACAAAAATATTTACAAAATGTTAAAATTTTGCAAATTAGGCAAATTAATATTTTTGTTTATATCTGTTAATTTTTTTTAAATATATTATATACTGTTTTTTGTCTTAGTCGAATGCATCTGTTGACTTTTCCACTGTGATAAATGTGTAACTACTCACTTACACCATAAAAGCCATGTGTGAAAAAAAAATATTATATGTTCCACTAAACCATTTTTTCCTCTGTATATACTTAACCCTACTTCTAACACATATACACGGTGACAAAAAACATAAAAATATATATTCGCAAAAAAAAAAACACGAAAATTTGACCTCTGCGTGCGTTGTGTATTCATTTCCTACGAGTTTTCCGGCACCAAATTTTTTTTTAAAAAAGTATTATATATTTTTGAAACGGGCTGTTACACACACTAATACAATTATTTATTCCATTGGAAAAGTACTTTGCGTGATAGCGTACTAAATGTATATTTTTATTACAAAACAATATACATACCTATATAAAACTATTATATTTTCTAAATAAAACGACAAATTCATTCATAAAAATAATAGCCGTAACAGCACGGATTATTATGGACGTAACATGCTGGACAGACACAGCAGGTATCGTCAATAGGTATGCACTCTTCGAATTTACCCTTGTCTGAAATGAAATTCGCCACTCCTGTAACTTCCTTCTTAATCACTTTTGATGGCTTTTTACGTCCTTTAACTATCCGTTTCTTCTTTGGGGTTTTATCTAAACCATCATCGCCAATCCCCTCGGTATCTTGTGTATCTTGTTTATCCTGTGTATCTTGTGTATCTTGGTTCTCCAGTGAATTTCGATGGTCCAATGAACTTTCCCTCTTCCATTTGTTGCCATTCTCGTCGTCGTCGTCGGGCACGGTCCTCACTTCAAACTGGGTAGCTTTGTTGAACCTTTCCCTCGTCTTCCTGTTCGGGTCGAACCTCGCGACGGGCGGCGTGAATTCGATAGTCCATTCCTCTTCTCCGCACGGCGATTGTTTCTCTGTCGACGAGCACACCTCAGGAGCGTCGCACAGGGAACCAGTGAAGCTATTTAATATTTCTGCTTGTAGAGCTTGACAAACGCAAGTATTTCTCTGTGAAGCATAGTTGCACAGCTCATCTCTGTCTATATTGTTAAAAATCTCTTTACATATGTTATCAAATACCTCTTGAAACAATATTTTTTCAGCGTACTTCCTAGACTGCACCCGGTTCCTTTCAATCTTTTCCATTTCGTCCGGTGTGCTATTGAGTACTCTGAATTTATACGGAGGACCGTCGGTGTATGGATAATCGGTCACTTTACGAGTCTTGATATCTTTGAGCTCTTGCAAAGTAACAAAATAATCCCCATCGACATTCTTTATCACAAACGTTGGCGCAATTCTCTCATCGCGGACATTTTTGCCAAGTGCGGCCTTAGCGAGAGCCGTTTTACTGGCGAGCCTTTTTTTAAACTTTGCCGCCAAATCGGGTCCAGAGTCGAAAGCGTTTCTACCGTAGCGTTTTATCATTCTGGCAACACTTCTCCTCACTGCGCCGGGTCGCCAGTCTGGTCGAAACTAAAAAAATGCTTCAATGTAATTAATCATTTTAAAAATCGATAAAAAAAAAACACAGCCTGACATGTGCATGCATTGTACAGCTAAATATATATATATTCTATACGTATAACGAATTATTTTTTGGGGGAACTTGGAATCGTTCCGTATATATAAAGAAGCAATAGAAATTTTCAAACATAAAAATAACATAAATAGTTGAAACGACTTCATAAGAATTCCATGCACCTAGACAATTATCTTCGTCCACAAAGATAGATCCATTCATAAAATCATAAATATTAAAATATACAGTCGAACTTGGTTATAACGAGCATGAGGAAACGGACTAAATTTGCTCATTATAGCAATTTCTCATTATATCCAACCAAGTGTTGCTACACGTAAAATCATTTTTCCTGAATTGTCTTACCAATTTTTCCGCTTGTGCCTTCAAAATTGGCCCGTTAATTGCAAATCTGGTACATTTTGGGTGCTAAATAAACCATTTTATATTTTTATTTTCAAATGCCGACAAGTGTAAACATTCTTATTTTTCAATTATGTTGAAACAGTTGAAGAAGGCAACGAAAAATTTTACACACTTAAACATGTTCTAATTCACAAATAATTTTGATTTTCTCACGAATCGGGACACTTTCTTTTGTTAGAAGACATGCTTGTAAATCAAGGGCGACTTTTTAACTGAAAATCAACGTCAAATTGTTAATACAACATTGCCGACGCATATAAACATTTTAGACGATTTCATAATAAATTTGAATTCAGAGAAAACACACAAATGTAAAGATGCAAACGATTGTAAAATGGCATTTTCGAAAGTCTCTTGTTTATTTTACACTTTTGTTTGATGCTCATTTTTTTTCGATAAAATTGATCTTATATTTATATCTTTCTAATTAATACATTTAATTAGTATTCAAAATGTATAATAGTTTTAATATCTTAAGTTTTTTCGACACCTCGAACATTTTCGACTCTCAATTTAGTCAGGTATCCACCTATAAAATATTGTGGACTAGGTCTGTTACACCCTGTATATGTTTTTTTTTTAATAATTTTATATCATAGTTTAAAACAAACTTTTAATCCTGGCACATCCCTAGATGTCCAAAGCCATCCCATTTCTCGCGGAACACGATAGAATCTTCCCCCGGGCACGCAGTGTTGGTGGCCAAGGGTTACATCTGAAAATCAACGTTTAAAGTCTTTACATCAATCACACTTAACCTTTTAACTGCCAACTCTATTTGAAATGGAATACACCACATACGGTAAAACCAGAGTTTAATGGTCTTGACTTATCTATCAAAATCTGGGACCTGTCGTTCACAGATGGCAAAATATAAACATATGACTTTAATCCCTGCAAGTTTTCAAGATACAAGAGTGCGTATTAACACGCTTATAGCTTGGCGTGACATACAAACTTTGGCGTGTTAACGCGCTCATGGCATTTAAAGGGTTGATAAAGCACGTAAAATAAACGATAAAGCAAATAAAATTAATTTATAAACGACTAACAATGTCACTTGACTGGATACGAAAAAATATTGCTCCTGGACGTTCCATTTTTCAAATCAATCCACTGAACCTTGCCTACTACCCATGTGTTCAATAATAATTAATTTCGACATTAGAACGAATGTATATAGGTACTTACCAATTATTCTGTGTAAATTAAAATATTTTTTTTTTTTGTCATGTTAACAGGAAAGCCACTACATATATCATATTTTATGGTGGCGAAATCTATGGTACGCGTGCCCAACGTGGCATGCGGGAAAATTTCATTGGTGTGCAATTTTTAAATAAAAATATATTTTTACAAAAAAATATGTTTAAAAAAATCTATTTTAATACCTTTTCTCCCCGCATATGTATGTATATTTTTAATATATGATATGAAAATGAATCAATATCGTTATAGTATGACAAATCATAAACAGTTCAATATATTTTTTTATGCGACGTGCTAACTCTCTGTCGATGAAAAAAATTATTTTTATATAGGGAAATCATTTACATTATGAATATAATTTTATTAAAAAAAACAGTAAAATAATCATAAATCATTTAAGAGCAAAATTTTAAATCAGAAAAACGATAAAAACATTTTCATAAAATAAAAAGTATTACGTAGTTAGTAATATATTTCATACGCCATGAACATCTTCCGTAATGAACATTATTAAATCAAACAAGCGAGGTCAATTATAGATGAATGTAGTGAAGCTTATATTATGTTAAAAACGACAACTAATATAAAAACTGGGATAAAAAAATTGCCATCTATCTGGTGAATAAATCAAAAATCTTGTATACCTATATCCTATCATAGGCAGAATTAATAGATATGTGTTTATTGATTTTTTTTTTTAAATAAAATATCAAACTCTTCCATAAATTTATTTCATAATAAACAGAATAGTTTCGACGGTTCTAAATCTCTTTTGTCGTATTACGTTAGCGACATTTTTAACCAATGCCAGCTAAACGCCGAAAACCAAACTAGCACTATGTTGTACTTTCTTGTGGGTTATTCTGCCTTGCGTCGGTTTACGTCGAAGCTAACATTTCGAGCCACACGCACGAACAATTACGCCGCGTATCTTAGTTAATAATAGAAATATTATATTCGCCGTTTGCTTTCAGCTAATTTAAGAGACTAGGTAAAAAATACCGTTAAACTATCGTTATCTATAAATTTTAAATGTGGATTTTTTAATATGGTTCACAATCGGGAAGCGTCCATCATTTATCTCAGTCAAATCTGAAGAATTTTGATCTGAAGAATTGCATGACATTTCAAACATTAATACAAAATACAAAATGTGAATTATTCATTACTGATCATGCAAAATATCCGACTACGCAACAGGTGATCAGGGTAAAAAAAAATATAGTAATATACAGGATGGCCCAACAAAAGTGAGAACATTTCGTAAAATGTGATATAATTACATCAAAATTAGTTTAACTATATCAACAATACCTTAATAGTCAA
Organism: Eubasilissa splendida; assembly: GCA_031772225.1. Lineage (NCBI taxonomy): Eukaryota > Metazoa > Arthropoda > Insecta > Trichoptera > Phryganeidae > Eubasilissa > Eubasilissa splendida. The sequence continues at coordinate 10,756,192 of CM062859.1, forward strand.
TTCGACAATTTCCGGTCGCCATCTTTGATTATTAATTTTCTCATTGTATATATTGGTTTTTTCAAATTGTTGCCCAGAATGACAAAAATCACTGCAGAAGACCGTATTCTAATCAAAAATTTGCAAATTGAAAAATGTTGGGGTGCTAGGAAAATTATCAAAGAGTTTCAAAACAACGCCTGAAGTATAACTGGACATTACAGCAGGATGAAGCTCCATCTCACACAGTCAGAAATACAATCAACTTTCTTCGTCGTGAGAATGTTAATTACCACCAGTGTCCACCGAATAGCCCAGATTTAAACCCACTAAATTATGCAATATGGGTGGTCTTGATGATTTCTGATTAGCTAAATATTGTGCAAAAAAAAATACATTAAGAATTATAATTAATTATATTATGTTTAGAAATAACTCATGTGTTACGAGATGTTCTCACTTTTTTTGTGCCACCGTGTATATTATAAAATCAAAAGACACTGTACTTTACCTACTCCCTTAGCACCGTAAGTTAACGGTCTCTTTTGGGGTTTATTTTTTTTTTTAGATTTCTCTCCCATTTTTGTAATCCCTTCTTCGAATTACACAATTTATGTTCAATAATTCAATAATGTAAAGATCAGTCAGAAGTATCGCTGTCCATCATTCCAACTTAATCACAATACAATACACTAATTTCACACTAAATTTGCAACACATTCACTATATGTTTTTATTGTCTTTATTTTTTTTTTGATATGTCTGTCGAATCTTACTCTTTTTTTTTAATTTTAATTAAATAACACCACAACAGTCTACTTTAACACAGACGGTAATCTAGCAAAGTAGCCTGGACAGTTCTTTATATATCAGAGGTGGATTTCTACTGCATCCCAAACAGTAAGCCAATAAATTGATTCTTTTATTCTATCTTCACTTTCGATATAAAAAAATGTATGTCATTAAAGGTTTAAAAAAAGACAATTGAATTCTTTTACGTGCCCACTCGTATCCTCCACTATATCACTATCAGCCGTTCATCAGTATCAACTATAAGCACATTAATTTTAAATACGTCTTGCTGAGACTTATTTATAAATCTTATAAATAAATCTTTCTGTGCTTTGGCTCAAGTTTATAAAGCTTTATATTTTGTGCTTCCAATTGATTGATGCCTTCGTTATTATTTAAAACATTTGACTTTTTCACTGTCGAATAGAATTATGAATTCTTTCAAATTTAAAAATGCTCAGTACCTGAAGGTACTTTACCTTAAAATTTGTTTTCATAATTTTGTATCAAATTTAGGCGACTTGGTATTAAGATATATTATTACTGAGGATAACATTTTAACACCCGATTCATAGTCAAAGATGGCGTCTTAAATTGTATATTCCCTCATTCCACTAACAAAAAATTTGTAAATTAACCCTTCAAATTAAATTAATTATGTAAGAAAATATAATCAAATGGAGGAATATTTTATTTCTATAACGCGTGTATTTGTTTTTAAAGTAAATCAATACTATTTATATTTCTGATTCACAATGCAAGCAAATTTGTAAAATGATTATCTCCAAAATTATATACATTTCAACTTATTGACAGTTTTTACATAATTCCTCAGTATAGTTAAAGCATTTATATTTTTAGTGTGCTACTTTATCTAAATATATATCCTTACAAACAAAATTGAAGCATAATTTAGAAGAGAATGCTTTGTCCTGTCTAATCCTGTTAATAATCCAAAAATTCATTATCAAGGCAATATGTTATAACATCAACAAACAATTGATGCAATACATGCTTGTCTAGCATTTACAATTACATGAAAAAGCTTCTGGCCAAATATATTTGAATAAAAATGAAAATATTAATATTTTTGGCGAAATGAAAATAATTTGATTTGTAACATTTTAAATTATTACTAAAGAAATGCATATATTTTTTTAATTTTTCCCAATAATATTAAAATATTGTCTTATTGTGCTAATTGGTATTAAACAAGACCTTCAAATATTTATTAATATTATACATAATATTATGTTCCAAATTTATTATGAACAAGTAAGTACCCATTAATGACTGGTCAGAACATTTGTCTCTGGCATATTCTCCTTGCTTATGGGTGATTTTGCTGTCTATGCCCTAGTGTGTTGTTTACGGGCGTCGCTGCTGGTTTTTCGGCGGTGCTGTCGAATATTTCTTTAATAAAATGCTTGAAAATGAGGACGAAGCAACGGCAATTTGTGATTCAGCGGTATTATTTAATGTTTTTTTAAACAGTGTACATCAATTGTTCGTGATATATTTGAATTAAACATAGTGTCAACCTAACCTACACTTTGTTTTCATTGTTCCAGTCTTCCCTCGTAGAAGGCTGCCGTTTGCCGGTTCGGATGCAAGGAGGACATGACTGGCCATTAGCGGAAATAATCAGTATCAAAGAAATTAGGGGACAAAGAGTATATTATGTCCACTATGTTGACTGTATGTCCGCTTTATTTATTTTGTTTCAATACTAATATGTGATACCGGCGAGGGTATGAGTTTGATTTCGCGCCAAGAGCGACTCAGAATTATTTCAATATTTCACAACCAATATGAATTAATAATGTGTCAATATTTTTAAATTTGACGCTAAAAATCTACAGAAGCTCAGATCTAACATAGTACAATTTCTTTTCCGAAGAGATACAAAATACTCATAATATTTAGATCTCACATGTCAAACTTTTTCATGTATTATTTTTCTGTTTACACAACAGTAGCGAGATGATTACTATTTTCATGAAGATTAACATCGTGTCTAATGAAAATATTAATATATTAAGAATGATATCCTACAAAAGAAGAGTTCTTATAAATTTAAACATGTTTATTAACATCATACTGTAACTGTTATTATTTTTCAAAATAGTACGCTCATATTTCACAATTTGCGGAAGGTTCACATTTTTTTTTTTTAATAATTCACCTATATCAATGGCCGTCATTCAATATTATATCAGAGATAATATTATACAAGGTAAATTAAGTATGATGTATAAAAATACTAGCAAAGTGAATAAATGGTATCCACAATTGCTTAAATATATAGACAAGGTGTTGTTTATAATACAAAATCTAAATGACTTAAATCCACGGTCCTTAAGATTTGGTAATTGTTAAAGTATTTTTTAATCAACATTGCATTGATTTTGCTGTTACTATTTTATGACTGAAAGAATGTGACGTTCACTATCCTCATTGTCGAATTTTATCAGCAAACTTATCCCAGTTTTGGTGAGATGAAGTATGCCATTGGTCATACATTCACATCATGAATGACGTCTTGAAATGTTGATTGACTTGCGTCACAGTGTTATTTGGTAGTTACAGAAAATTAGTCCACATATCTTCATAATTTACATTTATATATGGCTAAATAAATTATTGTGATCTGAATACATTAGTGAACCCTGACTGGCATATTTTAAATCCATCCAAAATATAGGATATGCAAAATGGTCTCAATATAATCAGAAGAATTCTCCCAGCTATCCAAGAAGTGTTTGACACCTTGGAATCAATCTCCTGCAATAGAAGTTGGGTTTATTATAATTGGGTTTATTGGGTTTATTGTCAAAATAAAATAATTATGCAAAGCAGATAGACAAGACACAATAGGTCCAAGCATAAGCTATGAAGACCACTATAAGTTCCAGGTGATTAAAGACTATCTTAGGTCAAATTTGACTACGGACAATAAAAAAATGACAGTAAAGTCAAAGAAATTTGTGTTATTAGCAATATTAAAATTACAGAACGTCCACAGGTAAACTAAAAAACTACCATCCATATATACACGTGTGAAGTATGAACAATTCCCGTCGAATTGGGAGAAATATTGGTAAAGTTTGGGGGGAAAAATTCAATAGAGAATTATAAAACATTTCTCAGAATCCTAGACTCCAATCACAAACAACAACGACTCAGATGAGCGGGTCGCATCTAGATAATGCAGAAAGCGTGGGTTCCAAAAAAGAATTCTTAATGGACACCCAGAAGAAGAAGGGTGGGAAGACTGACTTCAAAAAAAGGATGCAGAAGAGTTGCTTCGGATTCCAAATTAGATGATAGTCATCTAGAAACGTAGCACGTGCAGAAGAAAGATTCATGAGGTCATGCCTCAATACGGGCTGCGCTACCATTAAAAAAGATCACTATAGTTTGTCTCAAACTAAATATATATACATTTTTTGGGTAAATTCTTTTAAAATTCCATTCTTGAAAAACATACGATGTTTGGTTTTACTGCTGGCTTTGTATAGCTGAATCTAATGGGGGAATGTGAGTACTTGAGTAATGATTCTTGATTATTTTTAATCAAAACCATGTATAATTAAAACCAATCCCAGCCGCACTTATAAGTAATGTAATGTGACAGAAATTCTTCTGAATCTACTTGCCAAATAATTGTCGTAATTTTCATTTTTAACATATTCACAGTGATAGAATTCTAAAACATTGATGTCATTGAGATTAAATAATAAGAATGAATGAAGTTAATGGTTTTAAAAATACGGATGAAGTTATCATGAACCTTAATATTTTGAGGAATGCAGTCATGTTTCACGTTTACTTTAATAATTTTAATTAACCTCAAAATAAATATTAGCCACCGTGGGATTGGTAATATTACTTTTATGGTTAAACTGATACTTCAATAGGAAATGTATTCACACCACCCTGTGATAAATAGTTAGCAATTTGCTGTCACATATTCTCCCCAAGGTCTCACGATAGGCAGCGAGTTTTCGTAATTTTTTTACATTGTGGAAAATTGACTTCCTGTTTATTAGTTCAACGACCGATCTAGGCTTGTAGATAGGCATCGATTTACTGATTCTGTGATTCATATATACATTTATAATGGTTTTTTCTGTATACAGCGTAAATAATGAAGAAATAAGGAAATAATGTAAAGCTGATCATAGTATAGTGAGTAAGATTAAGAAACGACCACTTAAGTGGTTTGGTCATATGGAACTGATGAATGAGGAGAGAATGTTAAGAAAGATATATGACGCAAGTGTTGGTGGCACCAGAAGTAAAGGATGTTCGCAGAAAACTTGACACGAGCAGGTAAACCAGATACAGTAGGATGATCTTGTTAGAAGTCTCAATAATCGGCGAGCTTGTGTGAGAAGATGTATGAATGTGAATGAGGCGAGAATTGTGTCAGGACAGAACAGGGTGGCGCTCTATCCTCTCTGCCTATGTGAAACGGTGTGATGGTAAGTAAGTAAGTAACTAAAGAATATAAGAACATGATTCATGTCTATGGTAAATGTATGGTCAGATATGAAATGTATTAATAAATACTAGAAAAATAGTTTCTGTAGCAGCTTATAAAATCTTGTAAATTAGAAATGGTTTCTCCTTATGGATCCGATTTGACTTTGTATTTTCTGGTTGACAGTCAACAAGCGGCTGGACGAATGGGTGGTGGAGTCCTGGCTGGACACTCGCAAGGTGCAGTTCCCTCGCCCTCCGGGAGCGGGAGGTGGGGCCATTACAGGAGGCGCGGCTACAGGCACCTGCACCCCCAAAAAGGCACTCATTGGAACAGGGGCTGTGGTCGCAGCCTTGGCCCCGATTTGTAGTGTTCCTGTTATAGGTATAAATCACAAAAATGTGTATATTAAAATCTCTTTAGATGAATAACAACTAAGCGGTAAAAAAAACTTGATTGGTAGTTATATTTTAATTTGTTTATAATATTATTACAATAATGTTTCACCTCATAGTTTTCATTACGATATATTTATTTTTTACATTACATGCTATTTATGTATAAGAGAAAAATCATCATCATGTAAACATTGAGATCGTTTACAATTGATTATATCTTTCTAATTGATACATTTAATTTGTATTAAAGAATAAAACATTAAAATTGAAACAAAAATTAATAAAGTGCCAAAATCAGTGTGTACAAGGATAGTTTATCTATATGTACAGTGGAAAATTTTCAAGTTTAATATTAAATAAAATTAAAAAACTAATATTATTCTCATATTTTATTTGTACAAAATGGAGTTAATTAAACATTTTATAAACAATATCGTCTAAATGGTGTCCATATCTCTCAAGTCACTCTTGCAATCGGACTTTTAAATTAGCGAACACCTAAGAGCAAAGCGTTGGTTCAATGGCAGCAACTTCACGGCGAATATTTTCGTGTAGGCCCTGAATTGTTCGAGGATTGTTGCTGTAAACTCTCAACTTAAGGCACGACTTGCAATAATAATTCAAATTTTCGCGTTTTTTACGAAAATTTGGGTTTTTATTATTCATTTATATCAGAAGTTATTTAATAGATTAGATTTTTTTTTCAACTATTACTTAGATTGGACCTTTACATTAATATAAAACTAATAAACTGTATATTATTTGCCATAATTAAGACGATACAAAGATTATAAGAAAGACCGTGACCATTAGATCCATTTACCGCATGCTCCGAAATTGAGTTAATACGCTAAATTAATGCATAAACGAAATATATTTTCTTATAATCTTACGGAGACAAATATGTAAGAAACCAAATTATCAAAATGATAAAAATGAATAGTTATAATCCATTCAATTTGCAGTATATTTGATCAATTTTTGATATTTTTAAAATACTTTGCTTTAGTAAAAACATATGTTTTTAAATAATATATTATATTTAGTCACATGCTTTGAGGCTTCAACTACTATTTAAAACTAAGTTTAATATCAGAAACACAATATAATATAATTACATTTAATTAATACAATTAATATTTCCAGTCTTATAAAATACAATATTATTAATTATCTCTCACAGTGTTAGTATGCCGTTCAACACGGCCATGGCGGTCGTGAAATCTGCGCTGCGATAGATTTTAATTAAATTTGCCTATAAAACACATTGTAATACAAATGTTTACTACAGTATGAATGAATATTATACTTATTCTTGATACCAATTACTTATTTTTGTAAATTGTATGGTTTTGAGCTGATTTTATACGAAAACGGATTATAATTTTGACATTTAAATATTAAACATATGTGAAACTTCATGTCACCATTCGTAACGTTTTAGAAACTGACAGCACATGCGCTGTCATGTTATAAAATGACAATGTTGTATTTATGCAATGTTGCCGTGGTTTTTTTTTTGTTGAATTTGGTTCTCATTCAAAGTCAATAATATATTATACACATTATTGTTCTGAAATTACTGCCTCCTGTGACTCAAGATGCCTAAGGACAAAAAGTATCCATTGACACGCTCTAGGAAATGTTCCAACAAAATTTTAAATGGTTATAAACTTCTTGGAAAAAAAAATCGCAACGTAAGTTGATAATTTTTACCATTCCTAAACAATTAGCTATTTGATTTAACAATATAAATTACATAGTTCAATATACATATATTATGTAGTGCAGATAAATTATTTTCTATTGGAAATACATATCCTTAAAGGTAAATAATTTTATCAAAAGAATAATACATGACAGACCTGTCTGATTGATACAAATGTATTTGTTATAGTCATATAAATGAATAAACACGTATTTTAATATTTTAGATATAAAAATACTGATAACTAAATACTAATAACAATAATATTATAATTTATTTTCAGGATGTTCCCAAACTGAGCATTGAATGTGTGGACTCGTGTGAACTTCTTAAATTGGATAGCAAAAGAGTGGTCGACGTACACCAATTCTTTTCTCAAATTAATCAAATTTACTCCCACAAATCGATGTTTGGGTGCACAGGAACGAATATTGAATATGTGAAAGAACGTAAGGTTTTATTTCTAAATTCAGTTTAAAGTGTAATATGTGTGGATCAAATTTTGTTTTGAATACGTGTAAAGAAAAAAACAATGAAATTCTAAAGAACGATAATATGCTCGATGAACAACTAATTATTTAACAGTGAATAATAATACTTTTGTCATATTTCATTTATATTTTAATATTAAATATATATGTAATTTATTAAAACAATAAATAAATATTTTAAAAAAAAACATTTTTTTTATTACAATCGGAGTATGAATATTATATAATATAATATTAGCATAAACAGTTTTCTCTTCACAAATACAGCTGCTTCAAAAGTTATCAATATTATTTATCAGTATGAATTTACATCAATTTTTTCCTTATAAATCGGGGCAAAATTGTAATATTTTATAATCATATGTATCGACACAAACAATGGTTTTTATTTCTAGCAATATTTACGTAAAAAATAACGCACTTTTATGTTTACTTGATATTGTAAAAGAATTAACTATTAGTCTCATCTTGAAAGGGTATGCAAAATGCAAAAATATCTCAAAATTCAAACTGGAAAAATGAAAGTTGCCCCTTAAGGTATTCCCACAAAAATGTTGCACGGTGTAAAGTCCGGTGACCGAGGTGCCCAGGGTATGTCTCCATACTTGCTAATTAATTTATTGGGAAAAATTCCCCTCAGCTTCTCCATTGAAACTCTAGCTGTGTGTGGAGGGGCCCCATCTTACTGAAATTGTGTTCTGTTGTTGAACCCGGGAAACAGCTGCAGTTGCGGTACCAAAAACTCGTTGATCATTCGGCAATACACGTCAGCAGTGACTGTCTCGGTTGTTAAAAAAAAGGGCCAATTATCCTTCGGGCAGAAATTACACACCACACCGTCATTTTTGGAAAATGCTAACATTCTCATGTTCTGTTTATTAACATAGCCATCGATATGAAAATGTGTTTTGTCAGTAAACAATATACTTTGAAGCGTTAGTGCTGTTCCAAAACGTTCCAGCATCGTTCTCATTAAGGTTTCACGTAAAGAATAGTCATTTTCGTTGAGAAACTGCACGATTTGCGGTTTGTATGGGTGAAACTGTAGTTTATTTTTCAAAATAACGTGTACTGTTGATTTTTTTATTTATCTGCATATATATATAACTGTTATGGAAAGCGTGTATGTGTATAGGATGGCAGAAGATATGTACTTAAACTTACAGAAGCCCATTTCTTTATAACTTAAAAATTCTCACTGAGATTTTGTGAGTTGACTTCCAGCAAGTAGACTTGTTAACCTGTTAGCTGCCCAGAAAAATACCACCATATTGGCGCCAAAATACTTAAAATTCACAGGCTAGCTTTTTTGAATTTTATTTTTACGAAAAAATCATGAAAACGTTGGTATAACAAAAAAAAAAAAGTGGGTGCTATTATTTCACCATAAGCGTCCATCGACTGCGATTTCATTCGGTTTTGAGATGAAATAAAGAAAAAAATAAAAGTTAAGCGTTGTCAGGCTATAACACTTAGAAAATTATTATTTATTTTATGTTTGTTTTTTGGAAGGACGACATCAGATGTTATTAATATTATTGTGTTTAATGTGATGCTTAAAACAAAAATATATTAGCACTTCACAACTACGTACACATAACATATCGCACTTATATAGCACTAACAACATGCATTCACTTGAATTACTTAGCAACAAAATGAGAAATATCGCGAATGTACATCAAAATCTAACTGACAATTTACTCAAATTGGAATGTTCCAGATACTTTCCAACTTATTGCGTCCTTCTCATCATCGGACTCTGCGGTAGTAACAAGCATATCGGGAGTGTCTGAAAAGTCGGCAGTCTCCACTAATGAAATAAATAAATGTCGATATGAGAGTATGTGTGTTAAATTTTCAAATTTAATGCGATCTGGCAACGCAAGTCAGTGCCAACTGTCAATTTTGTATGGAGGAAAAATGACAATTTTTACACTCAATTTCAGACGTAATTCGTTGTGTTCTTGAGTTGAAACAGATTTCTATGGGGCGCCGTACGATGTCACTACTGGAAATAATAATTTGGTTAAAGATCCGATCCGCGGCACCAGTGATATCATGCGTTATTTGATTGTTATTTGCCGCGGACTGTCACGTGGGTGTCCGCAATACTCACGATAGCCAACTTAAATTGTGGTAGTTCTCATGCCATCTCTTTCTCTGTCGGAAACTTGCGACGTGGGCAGCCAAGAAGTTAATGATTATTCTTATCCTGACAATTATATAAAAAAATATTTTCTCTACAGGTAGCGTTCCTTTGGGCACACCAGCGGAAACTGAAAAGACTGCTGAACCATCTCGCCCCGCCAGTCCGCTTGCCGCAGCTGAGCTTGTTAATGGGGGAGCTGTGCTCGCAGCAGCTCTTCACAAGAAGATGAACCGAAAACGCAAAGCTACCGTGCTGGAGAGCGAGGTATATTTTTTAATAATATAAATTTACCACTAAAACTTAAAAAGCAAAATAACTAGAGTTATATAAAGAATATGTGTTAAACACGTAATAACAAAGTCTAAACTATATAGGTGTGTTCCAAAAGCAATCTGATCCCACTAAACTAGCATAGCTACCTATGAAGAAAATAATTTTTCCATAATTCTAGTGTCTGCTTATCCCATTTGAATTCATTTCTTTCCATCATAATCACACTTTAATATGACTGCACTTCATCGCTATCTCTATTGGATCTGTATTTAGATATGCAAGTGTCATTGCCAGTAAGAAAAAATACCAAAGTAGCAAATATGTCGAATGTGTTTTTAATATCTCTAGGTTATTTCAAACTGGAAAATTAAAAGCACGCCCTTAAAATCAAATATAAAAATATCTTTCGTATTTTTTAGGACTCCATGGATGGCGGTGAAGCCCCCGTGCGGCCGAGACAGTCCGGCAGTATGACCGCACACGGTCACGACGATGTAGTCACTCGGATGAAGAATGTTGAAATGATTGAATTAGGAAAGCATAGAATAAAGCCGTGGTATTTCGCACCTTATCCTCAGGTAAACTATATTGTTGCGTCAAGCAAACATTCATAGTATGTAGTCGATTTGACATTTCTGAATTATGGTTCAAATAGCGCTCAAAAAATAAATATACATTTAAATATTTATTATTGTTTAAAGCTTATCTTTAAGATTTTTTCAAACCAGCTTACTTTTATCCTGCAAATGAATTGAGAATTGAGATTCAACAGATTATTTAAGGAATATAATGTCTAATAGTTAACTTCACGAGTATCCTTAACCTATATATAACCTTGTGACTCAGAATCATTTGAATTTGAATATTGTCATTTTAATTATGGGGTCTTATTAGCAGGGACGTGTAATGCATACAAGCTAAAAAATCTGTGCATTACTGAAAATTCTGGGAAACAAATATAAATTAAATAATTCATAATATGGATTAATATATTGTTATTTACAAACAATTTATTACAATTACACTAGCGCCATATGAGTATCAGTAGAAACTTTATTTGTTTGGTTCTAAAAATTACCACGACTACCCGCCGCTGTTGCCTTAGCACTCTTGTCGACCAATGTGGAATTTTGTCCTATTCCAATTGTTATCTTCTCTTTTTAAGCTAGCGTTCTTCTCAAGTCATACAATTGGCTACCTACTGAATTGAAAATTCCTTTCGGTTGATTCGTTTTGTACGGAGTCATTACTTATGCTGGTTTTTTAAGAGAATAACATTTGAAAGGTTTTCAGCTTGGCGCGCACATCATTAAAGTGTCTACTTTCTCTTTTACTAATTTGCAAATTTTACTATCTTACTGTTGTTTTCATGATCGTTCTTTGCGTTTGAGGTGCATTTGGTGCATGGATTTGTTTTTGATTTGAGAATAACAAAAAGCGATTTGGCAGAACTATTTCCTAACATTTAATAAATAAAAGTAATAATTTGCTTTTGTTATTACGTGAAGGATTTTCATACAGTAAAAGAATCATGTTAAATCATAAAAGTGTTCTTAAAAACGTCCTTACATTTTTTATATTGATTTTTATATGGGTAAGAAGGTATTATTTTACGTTAAAATTTAAACTTTAAAAACACTATATATTGTACTCAAAAATTACAAATAAATAAATGGTAAGGTCTTGTAAACGACGGATCCATTTTGCCTATATGTTGGTTAAACGAAAGTTCATATTCCTATGTACAACATATATCGTAGTGCATATATTATATATGATTGTATAATATCATCAGTAACAGCATAACGTAAATCTATACCTACTGCACGCCACTGCTTATTAGATAGTATTATGTTAATTAATTATATATGGCAGTGCTCAATTACATGTTTTCTTTTTGCTTTCAGGAAATGGTACACTTAGCATGCATTTATATATGTGAATTCTGCTTAAAATATAGAAAAAGTAGAAAGTGCTTAGAAAGACATCTGGTAAGTAAAAATAATATTTATCATCCACTTATCTGAATGTAATATTAGTTGGTTAACTGAGATTTCTGGCTAATGAAATAAATTTTAAATAAAGTTAAGTTTAACACGTATACCTCATACCTATCAAAATGATGAAAACTTAAAAATATTATCTAATAATCCCTTTTTGTAGACTTGTTGCAAGCTATTGAAAATTGCCAGGCAATTTTAATAAACACGTATTGAATTGTCAACTGTCAAAACAATAGAGGGTAAAGAGCAGCAGTTGGTAACTTGTTTCTTTTAACTTTAAAAATTGGTATCTTGAAAGTTAAATTAAACTGAAAAAATGTGTAATTTTTTTCAGGATCGAAAAATATCATATTTTGCAGTAAAACATTTTAAATGCAACACCAGGTTTCATGTACACATTTTCAATCTATGCCAAAAATCCTCTTTTTTAACTTCAAACAGGCCTAAAAACAATTAGCAAAAATTAGCCCAGCATTTAAAAAAAATTCAGAACTACCTAAATATGAAACAAAATATTAGATATGATATAGAAATATAATTATTCATATTTTCCTCATAATTGATGGATTTTTCAAGTATTCTTCCAGGAAATATGAGCATTTTTCAGATTTGTGAAAATCTTTCCCGATCGCTAATAATGTTGCAATAAATTCACATTCATCAAATTAATTCAAAATTCAGTGTGTATTTGTATTAGTAAAATCTTCAGTAGGAGTCGTCATACAAATGCAAAAATAAAAAGGATATCTGAGGTAAATAAAAAATTATGTCATGCTGAAATATTACATCACCAGCTTTGGCGGAAAGTTGTCTGACACTGAAATTTTTCAGCCTTTGCTGATCGCAGCGGGGTTAAGAAATTGAATTTGAATGGCCGGTGATGAGATTGAACCTTCCACCTCTCGACCGTACAAGCCAGACTTACATAAATATTTGTTGTAACTGTTTGCTGATCCAAGTACTCTGAAAATCAAAATATGTATTTAATTGTCAATTTTTTTTTTATGAAGCTTTCATCCAACAAATACTTTGTTGATCTAATCTGCGGATTATATGGAGTTCTGGAAGGTTGTGACCAGAGAGGGGGTTACATTAACTATCTTTATAGACCCTAGTACGTATTTAATAAAAAAAATCTGACAGCACAGCTATTAATCATATTCTATAATTTTTTCCAGGTGAAATGTAATCTAAGACACCCGCCCGGAAATGAAATATATCGCAAGGGTAGCATATCATTTTTCGAAATTGACGGAAGAAAAAATAAAAGCTACGCACAGAATCTATGTTTATTAGCAAAATTATTCCTAGACCACAAAACGCTTTATTATGATACGGACCCTTTCCTATTCTACGTCATGACTGAATTTGATCCGAGAGGTTTCCATATCGTCGGCTATTTCTCCAAGGAAAAGGAAAGCACAGAGGACTACAATGTAGCTTGTATATTAACCCTACCTCCATACCAACGTAAAGGATATGGAAAATTATTAATTGAATTTAGTGAGTATTCTTTTTATACTTTGAAAATATATCCTCACTTTTCTTTTTTCCTCTTTTGTATTTAGCAAAATTAATGGTCAAATGTTATTCATGCTGTGGCATGCTCATTTATAAATATGTGTTTCTTAAAGACACTAATTAAATGAAATGTCGCACTTGATTTGATCACTGTGTAACACGGTCCGACACATTTGTGTTGTTCCCTCTAAGTTTGGATCACAGTGCGTGCATAAAAAAATCTTTTGTACAATTTTAAGGACCGATGCTATTTATGTGCTGAGGGAGAAAATTATAAAAATATTACCATACCAGTATAAGTAACCACATTACTAAGATGTATTAAAGGCCGGTTGTGTGATCAGTAGTAACTTTTACTAACGCCTGTAGTAAAAATTCTTTGCGGGTTGTTGATGCATCTAATTTACTACTTTTAAAGCATAGATGAAGATGTCTACAGGCACGACAAATAATCATGAAATATGCTTTATTTTATCCATTATCTACGGATTTTTTTTCACCTAGGCGTTCGATATCTGTCACATTGGTGGTGAAATTTTTTCATATTATCTGTAATGTATATTAAACAACGAGATCATCATCGGACAAACTCTCATCACTGAAATAGCGGGATGTTGAATGAATAATTTTCGTATACTGCAACATTCAAAGTATCAATGTGTCAGATGACTTTTGGAACAGCTGTGAAAAGTCCGCAGAGTAAAATAAGTTTACTACGGGATGTACTTTCAAGGAGTAAATATTTTTTTACTAACGATCAAACTACCCGTTTTCTCAATATTTTTTACTATAGTAAAAAGTTGCTACTGATCGCACAACCGACCCTAAGACGCATAAATAAATCAAGAGAATATTAGATTAACTGTATACTTCGAATACATTCTCCGCAATGAGAAATATGATATTTTACAACTCATGTAGGGGAAGATTAAATGCAGCAGAGACTTAGGTAGAAAGAGATTATCTTGGCTATGTACCCTCAAAAAGTGGTTCAACGTCAAAAATGTTGGTGACCTTAAACAGGATAAATCAACCCACTACAACATGGGTGCCAACATTCTATAGAAGGCAACACATAAATATTGTTCAAAATTGTGTGTATACTATGATGCCAAATTGTGTGCACTCGCACACCTTCACATGATTTGTGGGCGTGACAGTTATAACCGTTAGTTAAACACATTTCCATGGTCAGTCAAATACATAAAGCAACCTTGAAATGCATTCAAATGTATAGCAAGTTAAGATTATGTATCCTTACGTTCAGTGAAACCTCGATTTTGCATTCCTCGTTTTCACATTTCCCGCTATTTATGCTGAAAAATCATATTCCCATTTCATCTTCATACATTTCCTCGGTTTAGCGCTGAAACATTTCGAAAATTCTACATGACAGCTCTGCACTCACTGATGTTTACATGCAAAATTTTGAATTTGACTTTTTCTTTGAAAAACTAAACGCGCAACTCTATACAAATTTCGAATTTTCATCATACCAGCTTTACGATTCCTATATATGTACATTCATCCTTGTTATGTTCCAAGTGAGTACATATGCTAGTAATGAATTATCGTAAAAAGGGTCACACTAACTACTCAATGTAAATATTTTTAACATTTGATGATCCTTTTTTGTACGAAAATTACACCTTTTAACCGTCAGTCATCCGTCCTCTACACTGACGCCGCGACATTAAAATTTATTTTTATTATGGTAACATTTTTAGAGGTTGTGGAATGGTATTTTTGCCGAACGACGGAACAACCACCATTACAATTTTCGCTTCGCTGTTGTGCACTACCACGATCTTCACCTTGACAATTGACGTTGATTTTTTTTAACATGTTATGCATTGTTTTTTAAAGTTTTTTTAATATTCTTTCATCAGTTTTGATTGATAAATCGCGTTTTGTTTTGTTGAATTTTTTGGTTAAATCGTTTGAGATTAAATATTATTTACGTCGTTTTTATTACGTTAGCCTTTTATAATTGTTACATACTACCCTTCGTAATTTGCTCTTAAAATATCGCAACAAATAAATACAATCAAGTTGAAGATGATTAATTAGAAGAAAAATCTTAAACAAGTCGATTTGTACATTGCCTCGGCAAAGGAGCTTAACATCGTGTGTTTGACTTTATACAATCATGACGAAATGGAAATGGTATTGCCAGAATGGTTTCTGTCACACCAAATCTTCTAGGATATGATCCAAAAAACATGTTCAATACAGATGAAACAGGGTTTTTTTATGCATTTTGCCAGCAAAAATATATTTAAAGCGGCATACTGCCATGGTGGAAAATTAAATAAGATGTAACTGACCACCAAGAATTATATTATATTAGATAAGTTGAAAAACTTTTTTCATGATTGAGGCCACGATACAAAAAGACAAAGATGAGGCGCATATAAAAATTTTTTTTGAAAAGAGACTACACCTTTGCATTTTAAAATATTTTACCTACACATATGTACATACATAAAATAATGTGTGTTGAGTTACAACATGTTCCAAAGGGGAATGGGTAGAACATAGTCTCTGTAGTCTGCATATTCATATATTTAATGTATATGTAATATATATCGACCCTCCTACATAAAGTATCCTAATTAAAAAATGTAATTTTTAATATTTGATACATTTTTAAATGCCTGTAATTTTTTAAATATTATGTTTATTAGTACCTACATCATAGAAAAATGAATATATTTTTTTAATCTGCCATGTAAATAAATATCAAATACATGCGAATTATTAGAATAATTAAAAATGACATTTTTTTACTTACGATACTTAACGCAGGAGGGGTCGATATATATTATCAAATTATTAAAACTTATTTAAGTAAGTAAGTAAGAAAATTAAGTCAATTTTTCCATACATTTTTTATTTCCTCACTTTTACATTTTCCTCAGTTTCACACAGTTTTTTTGCTGTTCCCTTGAAAAGTGTAGAATCGTGGTTTTACTATAATTATATCTGAACTGTAAATGTCAAAACATGCACAAACCTTTTGTTTAAATATTTGTATTTTAATAAAGGCAATCAATATCAATTTTACGTATCATTTTCATGTTGCTCCTATTTTTCCTTGAATTAATTAAAAAATACCTTTAAGTATCCTATTGGGAAAACTAAAAAAATTTGAAGTACCTGTGACTGTCTTAAAGCATCCTACAAATAATTAGACTGATGTGTGTTGTAATTATTTTTAGGTTATGAATTATCAAAATTTGAAGGCAAAACTGGATCTCCTGAGAAACCTCTGTCAGATCTCGGTCTTCTCTCATATAGAAGTTATTGGGCTCAAACCATTTTAGACATATTGACGACGATCAAACCTGTTGGGGAAAATGAAAAACCGCTTATTACTATAAAGTAAGATCCCTTTAACCTTATAAATGCGTAATTGTATTTTGGTTGCTGAAGCAATTAGCATTTTAAACAGTCAACAATTATATTTTCATGTTATGTATTATCAAATTAATTCATGGAACAGAAATTTGTTTTTTTTTACAATGTTACCCATTTTTTTATTTATTAATTTGAAATTGTTATTTCTAGTGAAATCTGTGAAATGACCAGTATTAAAAAAGAAGATGTAATATCGACACTGCAAAATCTTAATCTAATTAATTACTACAAAGGACAATACATTATTTCAGTAAATAAAGTGAGTACATTCAAATTATAATTAAGTATAGATAAGGCTGTTAAATAAATCAATATTACAGACTATTAACCGTATTCCCGCCCTCAATAAAATATAACTGCGTATTTATATGTTGGAAATCGTTTAACACGATAATGATTAAGATAAAAAATTGATTAACACAAAATAATATTCTTTTCCTGACAAAATACTATATTATTTCATACATTTGTTTTCTTTCAACACAAAAGATTTCACATCTCAGAAGAACAACAAATTATACTTGCGGTTGCTAAAATGTTTTTATTTTATTTATTTTACATTTTTTAAATTACATGTTTTTTTTCGCTTACCTCTCCAAAAAAGAGACTAGCTTGGAGAGGGAGTTATACTATAATAATTTCATATAATATTTTATATATTTTCTTCTGTGTGCTTCTGAAGTGTTATATAATGTCATTTATTTTCTAATTATGTGCTTCTGAAGTGTTCATTTAATTTCTTTCTAAATTCTTTTATTTCTTTAATTTGTGTGGGAGGCTATTGAAATTTTTTTATCCTTAAATATATAAAATTTGGCTGATAGTGTTTGGTGTTACATTTAGGGATTTTGAAGTTATTTTTAAACCTTAATGATGTGCTTGTTTTAAATTTTACAGTGTTATTTTCTTTAATTAATTGATTAATTGAGATGTTTTTGTAAATGTTTTCTATTTTGGGAACTGGGAATTTTGCAAAAAGTGTTTGTGTTGAAAAAGTTGATCTTTTTTTAAATATTACTTTGATGATTGTTTTCTGTATTATTTTTACCGAGTTCATTATATTATTGTATGCTCCTCCCCACCCAATTATTTCATACTGGAGTAGTGAGTGAACAATAGCAAAATATACCTTTTTAAAATTATTTATACTTAAAATATTTATTAATCTTATGAATATATAAATACATTTTCTTATTCTTTTCACTAATTAGCTAATGTGACTGCTATTTTAAATTTTGATCGTTAATTACACTGAGATATTTGATTTCTTAAATTTGTACATGAGTCGTTACAAATTTTGTTACAGTTGTCGTTATGGATAGTAATTTTTATATGGGGCGGTGTTTTAAGACTTTTGATTGAAAAGGGAATGTAATAGGTTTTTTCGGAGTTTAAAGAAAGTAAATTACTATCGAACCAGGATTTGAGTGTGTTCATGACATTATTTGCATGTTCGTTTGTAGTGTTCCAGTCTTGTCCGTCAACAATGATAGCAGTGTTGTCGGCGTATGATATAATTTTTCTGTGTCAATTTTAGTTTGAAAATGTCATTGATATAAATTATAAAAATTTTATGACTATTTCTTTTGATTAGGCCAACCAGCAGAATAAACAATGGGTACGGTTACCGCTCGCTTCATATCGCATTTAGTAGGTACCTGTATCATAAACAAATGGCATTACCAATTCTCAGAAAAATCTTTTCTATCTGTGGGCAGTCAAAACATTTCAGCTCAGTTGTGTGCGTGTCTAGAGTGGTGAACTTCGTGTTTAGTGAAAAAATCTTAAATTTATAAATTTGTATTCCTTATCGGCAAAAGAATCTGGGCTTTAAACAATGCACTATTTCGCTTAAAGTGAAATTGGAGCTGCTTAAGGCAGTAGATGAAAAGGGGAAATCGAAAACAGATATCTGTAAAGAGTTTGGAATCGCTAACTCTACGTTGTCAACGATTATAAAGAACAGAGACCAACTTACAGCAATGTTAAGCACAACCAGATAGGAAACGAATGGAAATAGACACAAATATTTGTTGGCTGCATTGCTTGTTCGGTTCGGACAAGCTAGATATCAGAATGCTTCCATATCAGAACTCCTATTATTGGAAAAAAGCTGACATGTTTGCAACACAAACGGGGAATTGAATTTACTGTGAATCCAAGCTGGTTGGAACGCTTCAAGAAAAGAAGCGGCATGGCTTTTAAATATGTTTGCGATGAAGCTTATTAAGTTTCACCAAATATGACATTGGATTGGCTGCAGTCTACATTGCCTTCAGTGCTTAAAGAATATGACGCGAGAGATATCTTTAACGCCAATGAAACTGGGCTTATTCTATCACTGCTTAAGGGATAACGGTGTTCAGAAGACAAAAAGTCTAAAGAGAGGATAACAGTGATGGTAGCATGCAATTCGGATGGATAAAAGTATAAAACCGCGATGTTTTAAAAATGAATTGAATTTCAAAATGTCTAACATGTAAATATTAGAGAAATACAAATAATTGTCCTTACATAATATATTGATTAACAGGATGCAAGAAGATTTGAGAAACGCCAACCACGTATTCTTAAAAATGCCTTAAAACAATAAAGTTAAATAGAAAGAGATATGTATGTATTAAAATGAATACAAATTAAATAATTTATAAAACACGGAAAATTCTTAGAAACTCAACTGCTTACTAGCGTTTGTACATCAAAATATACAAACTATATGTAAACAAAAATAATTATGGTAATAATACGGAGCAGAAATTGGCAAGCACTGACATTCACAGACCAGCAACTGGGAAAATTACATTACCTATAAGGGCACAAAGATAACATTTGCTATCTTTTTCTAATGTAAAGAAAACGACCACGAAATAAACATGCGAGCTAAGTTAATGCGTCGCGGTAAGGAAGATAAAAATTTAAAAATTGATGACGCGCAAGATATATTTGTCATCTTTTTTTAGTATACTAAAAATGAGTGCGAAAACAAACAATGCGAACTTTATGCGTCGTGAATCGGTATAGGGGCGGGTACTAGTCATTTGGATGGACTTTGACAGGCACATCGCGTAGCGCACGTATACGTACTTTCGTCAGTTAGCCAACCTTTTCTTGTTAATGTGTAATGTGTATTTGCAGATTACGGACATTTGACAAAAAAAATTGAATTTGATGAAAAATAGATCAACAAATTCATCTGACAGGGTCTAAAAATAGCTTTGAATAATGATACTCGATTTACAAGTAGAATTTAGTATGAAAACTTTCCAGAGGGACTACATTCTGCTCCAAAACTTCGAGTCTCAAATAATGGGATTTTACAGATTATATATTTAATTAATCAACTAGGAAGATATACAGAAAAAACTATTTATGGAAAAAATATTCAAACCTGGATCTCTATCCTAATAAAATTGATTTTATATGTATATCTTTCTAATTAATATATTTAATTCATATTTAAAATATCACAGACCGTCTGTTCTGAATAATTACAACTTCACAATAAGAATCTGTTCTCCTAATAGAACATTATTATTTGTTATTTGAAAGGACAACATCAGATTCTATTAATATTATTGTGTTTAATGTGATGTTTAAAACAAAAATATATTAACACTTCACATCACAACTACGTACACATTATATATAGCACTAACAACACGCAAAAAATTATGCCGCCGGCCGCGGTATTGGCCAATGCTGCCTAACGGTACACTCGCTATATTTATAATAAAACGCTTGTATATTCATTTTAATTAATAACTAAAAAATAATATCTTATTCACTTGAATTACTCGTCAATAAAAATGAGAAATATTGTGAACGTACGTGAAATCTAGCTGATAATTTACTCAAATTGGAACATTCCAGATACTTTCCAACTTATTGCGTCCTTCTCATCATCGGATTCTGCAGTAGTAACAAGCATATTGGTAATGTCTAAAAAGTCGGCAGTCGCCACTAACGAAATAAATCACCCTCCGCCATTTTGTAATGTAAAAATAAGATCAAAAAAGTTTTAAAAAATTCGACAACTGTAAAAATATTAGCACTTTGACGTCGACATGGGAGTATGTATGTTAAATCTTCAAATTTAATTAAATTGCAACTGGCAACGCAAAAATAACTGCCAACTGTCAATTTTGTGTGGAGGAAAAATGACAATTTTTACACTCAATTTCAGACGTAATTGTGTCATTGTGTTCTTGAGTTGAAACAGATTTCTATGGGGCGCCGTACGATATCACTAATGCAATTAATAATTTGGTTAAAGATCCGATCTGCGGCGCCGGTGATATCATGCGTTATTTGATGCTAATTTTCTGTCAAAATTAGACGCCGCGAAATGTCTTGTAGGTATCCACCATACTCACAATAGCCAACATAAATTCTGACGGTTCTCATGGCATCCCTTTCTCTGTCAGAAACTTGCGACGTGGGCGGCCAAGGAGTTAATATGGAAAAAATTTGCATATACAAAATATATTTTCTTATAATCTTGAAGCTAAAATTACAGAGACAAATCTGAGCTGAGACAAATTAAAAAAATGTTAAAAATTAATAGAGTTATAAACCGTTAAATTTGCATATTATCAATTTTTGTCATTTTTCAAATACTTTGTTTTAGTGAAAACATATGTTTTTAAATAATATATTATATTTACTTGCATGCTTTGAGGCTTCAGCTACTATTTAAAACTAAGTTTTTATTTGCATCATTCCCATGTCATTCCGCCGCTCCATCTGGCTACAGTGGACATGTAATCTGTCGCTTCCTTAATTTTTGGTTAAATATGTCGATAAGACAGCTTAGACAGTTTTACACTGATTTTAAGGGAAAACAACGTTTTCTTGAACAAAGTAAACATTTTACAAATATGTACATTATTTTGTACATAAGTCGCAATTGAATATTCTGTTTATGTGTAACCTTCACACTTTAAACAGCTCACAAAATGGCAACGTGGTGTTTTATATCAATAACATTAAACAAAACCACAAAATGCATTTGACATAATAATATTAAATTTAGAATATTGATATATGCATCAGTCTAAATATATATAGGTTATTTTGACTAATTTCATGTAAATCAATTAGGTACTTTAATAAATTATTTAATTTTTGGTGGATTAATTCAAATGGCAACACATTATTTTATTCCATAATATTAATATGAAAAATCATGGAAAAGATTCTAGATACGAGTTATTTTTAACGCTTGTCTTGAATGCGAGAAAATCAACAATTTTATTGTTGTCTCTTTCTATTCAAACCTTCCTCTCTTGCAAGATTTTTGTAACAAATAACATAATTTACCATTTAGGTGACATTTATTATAAGTTTGTCTATTAGCCCCATCTTAAAAGTCAAATTTCAAACTGGTAAAAATAAAGTGCATCCTTAAATACAGCAAAAATACAAATACAACTGTACTGGCCGCTTTCTGTAGTCTGGTGTTGCTTCTGTTTTGCAGGAGACTGTAGATTCGCACGAAAAGGCCATGGAGAAAAGGGTGGTCAGAATTGATCCCAAGTGTCTTCACTGGACGCCCAAAGATTGGTCCAAAAGGGCTAAATGGTGAGTGTTTTTACTGTACTACAGAAACACCTTTAAAATATAAAGTGATTTTAATAATCTTAATCATTTTGACTGTTCATTTTTATTATTTATCAGATTTTTTTTAAATACGAACCTAACCATTTATAAAATACCTAAGCAATAATAAAATATATATAATTATTTTATATTTAATTATGTGTAATAATTTTGTAATAAAATTTATGAATTGTTTCTCTCAAAACTCCATTAAAAATTTCTATAAAATATTTGTTACTGTTATTGATTAATTAATGCAAAATTTTGTATATTTTCTCATTTGAATTATATCATTTTAATATTTACCAAACTGACTTTCACTGGGTTTTGGACTTAGGTTTTTATAGCCAAGTTTTTGTATTACCTTGTTTGTTTATTTTTGACAAAAAAAAACACTTGTTGCCCGGGACAGCTTTGCATATAGAGACTTCCAGAAAAAACCCATTCATTCAAAATTCAAGGGACCAAAACAATAAATTGTGAGTTTCAAAGAAAAATATTGCAAAACACATGAAAAGATGCGCTAATTCTAAGAAAACGCCAAAAACCTTGTTAATTTTTTAAAACTTTTTATTTAAATTTTATAATTTAATTACTTTCATTTAAATTTATTTATGGTGCGCTGGCCTAAAAATTATTTCACAGTACAAATTTCAGAGGTTTTCGGATTAAAGGGGTTAATCATCTATGAAATTGACAATTTGTGTCTGGAAGTGTTACGATGTGGTAGTATTTCTCATATTCTGTCATAAGTATTACAATTTATTACATACAGATAAATAGTACTATATAAAATGTTTCAAACACATACGTAAATTAAATTGTAACTACAGATTTGATTGATCTGCACCAACTTCTTGATTCTAATATATAAAATATACAAAATATATTGTATACATAGATATTATGTATTTTATCTAGTATGTTCGTATATAAAAGTTGTTTTATTTACTTATTTTTTATTTTTATATTTTGAAATTCAATTCTATAATTTTTTATTTATGGTTTATGGATATGAATATGGTTTATGGATCATAATGGATATGGTGTTATATTTGTTAGTTTTCTAATTTTTTCCTTAGAATTAAACGCGTACATATTATGACAAAAACTTACTCAATCTATTTCTTATATGTAATACATTTTCACATATTATTACAATATGGATATTCTTACACAATACAAACACTTATATCCTTGATTCAACACAAAATGACATTTGAATTTAACTGGAAATGAATATGCATCAGTTTTTTATTGATTTTCTATAGCGTTCAAACCACACTGTAGAATTAGAACATAAAGAGATAACTTCAAGTACCTGGCTTTTTTTCTATTCACGTTTCGCTTTAGAATGGGTGTAGCAATACTATTATTTGTTTTTTTTTTTTTGACACTTTTCACACAATTTAATAATTTGTAATGTATAATATATTAATTTGGCAAATTTGGAATAAAACAAAATTGTTCTATGGATCATATGTACAACTGCATAGATTTTTTATAACTATAACCATAATTATAATAAATTTACAAAAAAATGCTACTTTTCTAATAACTTTTAGAATATTCTGATCTCCGCCATCTTGTATTTAACATTTTCATTCACTCTATTATGATTTCTTTGATTATTTATTTCATGTAGATTACACAGATTATTTAGTACATTAATAATATCTGTATAATTTATTGTATTTAAGAAATTATTTCGTTTTTTTTTTCTTCATATTAACACATTTGCAAAAACCTGTAATTTGTAATGTAATGGACATTTATCATAAACTTTTGTCCTTTTTAAATTTGGAAACATGTAGGGCAATTTAGACAAAGTCATATTATTATAGAGACACATAATTTCGACTTACTATATTATGTTTGCATACATTTTACGATTGCTATAGCTGTCTATTCACTACAAAACTTTATCTGACCGACAGCTGTAATAATTTTCAGAGGAAACAAATATTAATGTCATGTCCACAAATGTACTAAAAGCTTCCAAAATTTGTTATTACTTTTTATAATTCTTTCTGTATATGAGTAAAATTTCAAAAGTGTTATTATTGAAACTTGGATTGTTTAAATGTTATGGATATCACATACATTATTTATTATTTTGGATAAACAATTATTTATTGCGGGAGTCCACCCCTGCAACAACACTATATCATTTTTAGGCAGATCTGAATTATGAATATATTCTTAGGCATCGAATAGTATATTAAACAACCATATAAAATTAATAACACTGCATGTCATCCAAGGTGGCCTACGCTCTATCTATCAACTTTTGTAAAAACTGATATACAGTGTTGTTGCAGAGGGGTCTCATGTATTTAGTAGTATTTGGAATGTGTCTTATATTTTTTTCTTTTGTCTCCAGTGCCTAAAAGGATCGTCCAATGATCGACAACTCATTTTAAAAATCAAAACAAATCTCCATTCATATTAAAATGCTTTGACACTGTTTGTCCGTATATATATAAACTAATAGTAATGTGACTGTCCAAATGGCTTATAGTAATAATAATGAATATAACTTCTCTGATGTGCCTATAGAAATCATTTTCTTCTCGATTGTCAACAATTGAATAAAAAAAAACCTTCAAACTTCCAATATACATATAATAATAATAATAATTACTAATATTTGATTGTAAATTTTAAATGTTTTATGAAATGTGATTAATATGCCCGTTTGCAAAATGTTTGAATCCACGAATTTTGAAAGCTCTTCATATTGTGAAACTTTTAGCTTGATTGTGTGTTTTGTGAGATAAAACTCAAAACTAAGTAATTAAACGGCATCCGTTTTATGTCAATAATGCATACAAATAATTTGTATTAACAATAGTGTGTACCGATTTAATATTGATCTAGTTCATGTTGAACTCTTGTTTTGTACCATCTGTCGTGTCCACAAAACCATCGACGGGGTGGAGAGGAGAAGTAATGTACCCTGAATATTTACAATAATGAAGAATCATTCAACTTGTAGTAAATATTCATTTGTATTGTAAATACATTATACAAAAGTAAATATTTGTTTTATTTCATATACATATTATAAGTTTATCAGATTTTCAGCACCAGGCAAACACTGAACGAGGTCTATTTATTTCAACAATCAAAATCCTATAAGGCTCCATGTCCACAAAAGGAGACAATCTCGGAGATTTGGTTGAGATATATCTAACTATAAACACTTGATGAGATTTTGTTCTGGAAATAAATTTAAAAATCAGCTTAACATTTATAGAAAGAGATAAAAATGCGCCTTTGTGCGCAGCGAGATTTGATATGTGCATATGACGTCACCTAAACTACCATAGATCCCTACTATTCTAAAAATTAGTATAAGTCGTTAAACATTAACAAATTACAAATAT
This sequence comes from Eubasilissa splendida, assembly GCA_031772225.1. NCBI lineage: Eukaryota > Metazoa > Arthropoda > Insecta > Trichoptera > Phryganeidae > Eubasilissa > Eubasilissa splendida. Next base: position 10,782,402 of record CM062859.1, read on the forward strand.
TTGCTACTGAAAAGATTCAAAATCACCCAAATGACATTTAATATACGAGCGTGAAGTAAAATGTGAGACGGCGAATCTCTGAAACGGTGAATATGAAAGCCGAAAGTTGTCTCCAAAGCATCTCATGGGAGCAAAATCTATATCTCAGAGATTGTCTCAAGTCATAAATCTCTTCCATAACACGGGCCATAAAGGTTAATAAGACCCAGCTGTCGGAACAAGTATTTTCAAAAATGCATTAAAGAACAGAGTTTTTTTTATGAAAACACATTTTTGTAGTGATGTTGCAATTTCAGAACGTCATTTTGTGGTATTTTGAATACAAATTAGATTAATCAATTTTTAAAAAAAGATATACAGAATAAATCTATTTATCGAAAAAATATTTGTTTGCTTTTGGGATAGAATGGAATAATAGATGTATCAATTATGTATAAAGAACTATATAGAATATAATACAAATTAAATTAACCAACTAGAAAGAATCAGTTTATCGAAAAATTATTTTAGTTGCTACCGGCATATAAAATAAATATAGAATATAAATCAAAAAATTTGTCAAAAATATAATTGGTTAATTTAGTACAAATTAAGATTTAATGCATTTCCTTGTAGGAATAGGTCCGGTAGCAATGAAATAATAATAATAATAAATTGATTTATGTTGATGACGTCGGAAATAGAGGAAGTCTGCGGATACTTGGTAGAACCAGATACTGGAAGATGGTCCTATTTGAGGCCTCAATACGAGCTTGTATAAATGTGGATGAGGCGAGAATTGCGTCAAGACAGAAGAGTGGCGCTCTATCCTCTGCCTACCCCTGTGGGAAACGGTGTGGTGCATCTTAATATATCTTTATTAGTAATGTTCTAGGTCAGTGATGGCGAACCTTTTGGGCTCGGTGTGTCAAAAAATGCCTTTTTTACATATTTATATATAAAAAAAAAAACAATTTACATACTCAGTTATATATTTTTAATTTAAATTTAACTGGAAAAAAATATGGAACCCATAGTATTTGATTTGATATCAATTAATTCATTGTTTTTTTCACAAAGTGATACATATGTAGTATGTACATAGTGATTAATTCGAACGTTTTCGGATAGACGCCCGGTAGCGGGACACGTGTTCTTAGATAACTCTGATATTAGTGAACGTGAACGCTGGCGTGTCACCGAAAACAATGTGGCGTATCACCTTTGACATGCATGTCGTAGTTTTGCCATCAGTGTCCTAGGTCCTACAGTAGCCTAATACTATTGCATATGTTTTTTTTTTCTTTCCCAGCGCATAAATTCTCATTGCATTGGTTCTCAAAATTGGATGAAAGATTTTTTATGCGTTCAAAATTAGAGGTAACATTAATCACAGCTGGAACTGGTTGGGTTTTGTTTGACGTAAGCGTTGTTTATAAGATGGCTAAGAAACTGATATGGGAATGAGCAGTCTCTTTGAAAAACTGCTGATTGTTAGACAAAATTTGTGGTAGACACGGAGCACATCAGAATTCTTTTACTAACAGGTAAAAGTATATATACAAAGAGTATTTAGGAAAATGTCTAAAATTAAGATTTAATTATCGGAAGTTTACTTTCTAGTATACCATTGCTTGAAGAAATATGTTAATCAGTTATCAATCATTGCTGCAATCGAACCCAATAACAGTTAAAATAACGATTTTACCATCAATTCTTGACACTAACCTTGTATAGAAAGAGAAATGTATGTGTTAAAATAAATACAAATAAAATATTTATAAAACACGAAAAAGTCATAGAATTCAACTGCGTATTAGCGTTTGTATAACAAAATATACAAACGCTACGTAAATAAAAATAATTGTGGTAATAATATGGAACAGAAGATTGGCAAGCACTGACATTCACAGCCCAGCAACTGAGAGAATTACCTTACCTATAAGTGTGCAAAGATGATATTTGCTATCTTTTTCTAATGTAAATAAAACATGCGAGTTAAGTTAATGCATCGCGGTAAGGAAGATAAAGATGTAAAAATCGAGGTAGGGTCCAAAAATAACTTCAAATAACAATATTCGATATATAAGTACAATTTAGTATGAAAACTTTCTAGAGGGACCACATTCTGCTCCAAAACTTTGACTTAATTTAGCTGCGGAAGCATACGTAAAATATGTAGATCTTTTGGATAACATGCAGTTTAGTGAATGCGCTGCCCGGTATTGGTTTAAAAAGGTTTATTCCGGTGATGATACACTCACAAGACGTACCACGATCAGGAAGTTACATCTTTCTGTTAATACGAAATATTTAATATAAGCAATGAAACTATTCGTTTACATTTACATCAACTTTGAAAGACATGGAAGCTGAACAAAGGGTTTTTCCACATGAATTATAGCTGAAAATAAACTTCAAAGATTATCCATTTTTCACTTTTATTACGTCATCCAAACAAATTGAACCGTTTATTTGATCACTTATACTGCAATGCCAAGCGATTCTATCATTGGTTATCCACAAATCTGTAATCGCTACATCCAGAAGACTTTTTAGTATAGTGAAAAGCTGATGGTATTGTCCACCATCCAGTTTCTCTCTACAATAAATCGCAACTGAAGTCTATCGCTTACTTTCAATGAATAAAACTTTTTCTGCAAATTTCTGCTATTTCATTCGGATTACAATAAACACAATCTTTTTTAAACAAATAATAGATATCTCATAGAGACCAAGTTATTTTATAAATTTAATGGAAAATATATGGAGGTATGTGTAATTACAGGGCTTACGACCTGTCTTCGGCTAGCTTAAGTGATCACTTTATATAAATATAACGTTCGCCATTCTCACCCATCTATCAAATTTTAAAAAATTGTATATATGTTAATATGTGGACTCGCTTCGAGTACCATTATACCAATATTGACAATCTTTTTTGGTTACCTAATACTTGCAGTTAATTGTTTGATGACCAATTCTACTATACTCACTACTCGGATGTTAAGTCTACACATACATAATTAATAATGTGTAGAACTTTTCTTTCTCCTTCAATTTTATAGTTATCAACGATACATTGTGTGAACCTACCAAATTCTCATCCAATCTGATGAACAAAAAAGTGATCTGTAAGTAAATGTCACCTTACAGCGTCTTAAAATGTTTAATTCATAAATTTTTCAAAGTAGCATCGCTCTTGACATGATGTTGGTATTGTGTCGCAACAAAAGCTCCACAGACTTTTGGCCCAATGATTATTTGTCCACGACAAAAGATCTAACTAATTAAAGCTCCAGCTGACATTACATTGATCCACATTTAGGTTAGTTCAGGTTAGGTCGTAATGATATGATTGGGTGTAACTGATGGTTCGATCGTATCTAGTAGACTGCCAGAGATGAAATGACTCCAGTTTTAGGTGCATTTACAAAACATTAAATTACAAGAATTGGGGATTTCATTAATTTGTAGTATTTCAACATTCTAATACAAAATGTTATTTTAAATATTCGACGTATAGAAAAAATGACCCCAACCATTGTGTTGCATTTCTACATATTGAATTTTCTATTTTGATAATTTTGTTTGGCCATTATGTCATTGGATCTAATGCCGCGTGGATCAATGGTCGGCTGGATCTTTTGTTCTGGATGTATAATTGTTGGGCTAAAAGTCTGTGGAGATTTTGTCGTAGAACCTGTCAGTATTGTGGCGCAAAGCATGTGACTTAATTTCATGGAGGCATATGATGTGCGCATCGACCTTGCATAATTGTTCAGCATCTTTATAATATCCCATGCCACATACAAAATTTACGCACCTATATTCAAAGTTTAGCATTCATTTTTTCTATATGTCTAGGGAACTTAACAAATTATAGTGTAAACATGTTTCTATGCTTGTATGTACCCTGGCAAGTGAGAAGTGGCTGTGATTGGCCACGGATAGCTGTAACCCGCTACATTTGTCTGTTAATATGTTTATTATTCATACCAGAAAATAAAACAAATGTATTCATCCTGTTATCGTTTTTGTTTTTGTAGTTTCCTTATTCAGTAGTTTCAAGAAAAACAAATATTATTGTTTGGACGATTTATTCTCCCAATATATTTATTATTTTTCGGTGATACATTTCTTTACAGGTACACTTTATAGCAATTTGAAAATGAAGCCAAAATATTTTTTATTTTTGTGCCCAGCAAAAATAAAGCCGATTCGGTAACTAACTACATTTAATATGAAGGCATTTAAGAGTTTCATTTTCTTGTCTGCTTTTTAAATCTTTACCGTTTTATTCACAAGTGTATTGGTAATATAACAACATATAAAAATATTTAACAAAATATGTAAAATCTTGTACAACTGCAAAGACATTAATCGGGTTTTAACAACGTTTAAAAATAATTTACCAATTTTATAAACATAGAAATAGTGGGGACTAAATTCTCAATTAGGAATTTATTATTTCTTTTTACATTGTATACAAAACTGATGCTGGAAAAAACCAATTATTCATACAACTTTTGATGGTATTACAAAAGCAAAATTGCCACAGTTCGGAATCTTCAATCTGCATAATTGAATAAACAAAAAGTATATATTAGATTAAAACGTGAATTTTATCATAATTTCTAATATAAACAATCAGAATTCTTTTTACAAAACTATGCAAATATGAAATGTAACACATTTACAAAGTGGCAACATTGCTTTTATACTTACCTTCTTTCATGAAGTGCGAGACACAACATATCATGAAAGTTGAATAAATATTACATTATATAAAGAAATAAATGACACCTCTTGATCACATTTCAAACGATAATTGTACATAATATTTTTGCCTTTTGGTGCTGTTAAGATAATGCAATCTAAGAATTTTAAAAAATGTTTATAAAGTTGGAGTATGGTTGAAATTGGTTACCTCAATAATAAATATACCAATTTGTCCGTAATGCATTTAAATAATTATGCTAACCAGATTGTTTCGAAACCAAGAACTGAGAAAAAATATTTTTATAATATGACTTACAAAATCTAATAAAAAAACATCAGTTTTACTGTAAATATTTTTTTAACTGATAATGGTAAGTGACTAGTTCAGCAAAGTATGTAGTTGTTTTAATGTATTTTCTGAAAATATTTTCTTTCATTTTATAAATCATTGGGTCCATACCAATGCGCCTGCAAGCACACAGAAGCTTCTATAAACATTTGTAGAACAGAAGTTATTAAATATAATTTACCTGTAGAATGTGAATATTAGCCGTTTCATGGTTCGGAGTGTTTAAAAGTATGATCTGCCAATCATGAGGTATACACAAGTCACTAATTTTTATCTCCCAACACTCAAATAGCCATAATTAAATATTGTGATGTCAAACTGACCTCTAAGATATATGTAAATGCTTTTTTCTCACTGGTAAACAATTTGTCAATCGACTAGAAATATTTATTATGACTCTGTCACTATTTAATTCATTACTAGAAGTTTTACAAAAGATGGCCAGAATTCAAATATTTTTTGCCATGTGCACTGCAGAATCTAACTAATTTCAAATGTTACTCAATAATCTTAAACAGTGTTTTGAAATATTCTAGATATTCACAACATTAATTTCAACATTATTACATATATCGTAGCGAAAAGTTATACAATAATAAACATCAAGAAGCTATTATTATTAATCAAAATCTGGCCATCTTCTGTTTAAGCACATCATTGTTTTTCTCACTGGTACATATATATATAACATTATAAAAATATTACATATTTTTTAATGTTTTAGATTTTGTTTGTGGTTTAAATATTAAGTTTCTCTAAAATGTTCAAGGCGTCAAAGGTAAAAGTATTAAATCTAAGTATGATCACAAATTGCGTTATATTATCGAGTGTATCTATTTTCTTATGTAATAACTAATGTATGCATGTTTTAAAATTGACAATTTTAGTACCAACATCTTTTGTATTTGGTATGTAGTAGACTAATATAAAACACACACCATTATATTGAAATGTATAACTTAATACGAATAACAGTCCCGACATTTATTTCTGTTCAAATATATGTAAGTAGTTCATATAAATATGCTTGTTATAATACGCACATATTAAATATTAAAGCAGTTCAATAATCGGTATGATGTAAATAAATATATGATATATATTATACTATGGTTCTTTTGTAAAGGTACCTATTAGTAGTTTAGTGAGAGTTTGTATGAGTATAGAGAGAAAGGTACGTGAACCCGGGATGACACTGATTTGATTAGAGAGTCTACGTTTATTTTTGTGACTAGACAAAAATAAAATAATCTCTCTCATTAAATACCAATGAAGAACTCATGCTATCTATGTACAGCATCAAAACTATGTTAATTTTTCATATAAAATCTAGTTATTTATAAGAAAAATAAACTTACATTTAGCACCATGCATTGTAAAAGATGTAAAGAATAAATTGACAGCAAAAGTCTTACAACATGATATCCACAAAGTATTTAAATAAGATTTTTTCGGCAAATTGTATATGGCACTTTTGCTATATTGGTTTGCGTCATCTAACATGTACCTATATATTATGCCTATATTTAATTGTTATTTACACGTGCATCCTTATCGAGAAATTTCTTAGAGAAAGTTATCAACGAAGCATAAATACAAATACATAATTACTTGAGAACAATATAGTTTTAAAAATTTACATTACATAAACAAAGAATTAAAAATCACAACACAAAATGTAGGTAGGTAGAATCACATGTGTATAATTCTCTGCAGTATTATTCATATTTGAAAAGGATTACATACATTTGTTATCATGAGACAAATGGTAACATTTAATGTGTCATTAAAAAATATATTAATATTTCATAATTGTAACAATTTGATAAATCTGGAATATTGTAAACCTTTGCAAAGACACATTAGTTATAATAATCATCTTAATATATATATATATATGTATTTATTACATGTATGAATGAAATATCAAATTTTATGTATCAATGATGAATCTCCAATGCCTATATTAAACAAAAATATACAATTCAATTGGCCCCACGTTGTCGCCTCTACAGAAATAACTATTTATGTATTATTTTTAAAATAGGTATTCTATGAAATTCAACCCTCTTATGTCTTATGAAGTAGTTCTCGTTATACATTAATAAATATCTCGATATATTTAACATTGATAACTATTATTTGAAATGTATTAAATAATTCATTAGTGGACTGTTATGTGGAGAAATAAATCTTTTCCAGAATCAAAAATTATACACGATTGTAATCAACTGTTAATAAATATATATTGTATGTATGTATATATATCTTGAATATACTTATCTTACTCGTGTCATGGTAATTGTTTTCTGAAATGATCCCATCGACTACGCCATGCAACCATTATCCATTCCAGAATTTCTAAATTTTTGTCTTGTTCCACCCGTGTTCATATTGTGACATTGCTGGCTGTTGGGAGGATGGTTATTGTATTGATGGTTGTTGAGCTCTTGATTGCCAAAAGGTATCTGTAAGTATTCATTATCTGGCGAGTCGACCGGAAGAAGGTTAGACCCTTTCGCATAATTATCATCACCGTTGATGTAGTTCTGATTGTCCTGTCTCATATAATTGCCGTCTGAAGTTGGAATGGAATAATTAGATTGCATATCCAGTGGGTCTACCGGCTGATGGTAGTTGGAAGGGGGAGGATTCTCGAGATCGCACGTGTAACTGGATGCTAGGATATTGGCCGACTCTGGACGGATGTATGGAGAGTTGGGCTCGAAGGGTGTCGCGCTGACGGGGTAGCTGGTCGGTGAGTCGTAAGGGGGCTGAATGGGGTTGTAATGAGAGTTTGGTGAGGAGATGTTGTGCTTGACGCAAGACGGAGTGTGAAGAGAAAGCATGTTCGCCAGTTGCTCCTTCTGTACCTTAAGTTCCTGAAAAAAGAAAATTATTTAAAAATATGACAAAAATTTAGATTTTTGAAAATACCTTATTTCTTTGGAACACATATATTATACCAAAACAGAAAGAATTACATACTACACCATAACAAAACATCTTAAAAACATCTATTTAAAAGTTACAAACTTGCAGATTTAGGTACACATAAATATTGACTATTTTTTATTCCAGCAATTGACATAAATAGAATGAACTCGGGTGACCACTAAGAAGATAGAGCATTTGATGCCCACGGCGGATGTCTTAGCTATTTAACCAGCTCAACCCTATTTAATATTACAAAAGTACCTACTGGTATTGGAAAAAAAACATATTTTCTTGGAAAAATTTATGCACACCTATGCAATGTCAGATAAAAATTGATTTAGTTTTGCACCTAAATAACATCACATAACCCGTTTCCTAAAAACACCCACTCTATCATTGGCGTTACTAAAAAGATACAGAATGGTAAAAAGGTATTGAACCTTAACACAAGTTGGAATGGTTCCCTGAGCGTGTATCCTTTATAAGATGTAAGATTACTAAACAGTTTATTCACTAAATAGGAAGAACAAAATTGGCATCTTGTCTCTTATAATATTACTGCTTATGAAAAATGGTCAACAAATATTCCTTCTCTATACACGAGTCTTACTCTCATAGAGAAGAAATATAGAATAGAGCAGAATGGAGGAAAAGGTACCAGAATTACAAATCAAAATAATCTACAATTGTTAGAAATAAAACTCCATAAATATTTCATAATTGTTGTTTATTGATTACCAACTATCTGAACTAAATAGATTTTACACCATATTTACTAACTACATAGTTGATTTTGAGAAAAACATATTGGAAGCCTCCTAATAAAATATTTCCTATATACTTATGATAAAAATGTGTTCCATTTTTGCAAAATTAGTGACATCTATTGATAATTATTACAATAAACTTTTAATTTAATAAATGTTTTAATTTTTTCTGTAATAAAAATGACGTTTTCGCAGACGGCTTCGATATCTTTGACTTGTAACATACTCGTATCACACGACATACTCCCTGATGTGCAGAGATAATATCTAAATTTTAAATGGTTCGAGTCACAGAATAGAGACATTATTCACGAAGCTAGAAATTGCATATGTTATTATTACCTAGATTGGCTTCACATGCTTTTTGTCAAATAATGAGAGTTACGCAATTTGCTAAAGTAATGAGTAATTATAAAATGTAATTAAATAATGTAATATGAGTTTTCTTAGCTTTTACGCCTTCACAGTAATCCGACACCAGCTGCAATAAAGTCGGTGTTTAAAAATAAAAAAAGCGATATTAAATAAAATGTGTATTTGAAGTATCTACCTTAGAGCGCTAGGTTATTTATTGATGATATACAGATATCAAATTCTTTAAAACGATATATTTGTATGCCATAATTTTTAATATAAGATTAAAACATTGATTGTAATATTATGCAGGATACGCCCAACGGCCATCTTTAAACCTGCCGCGACCAATAAATATAGGATTGCAATATTGTCTATGGTGCTTAAAAGCTTTTGAGCGTTTTTGGCATCCATCGATGACAGACCTAGTAGATCCCTGTCGGAAAATGACGTCTTCAGTGATCTCTCTTATTAAATCTAAAAACCATTATATACATGTGTTCAAGATAAAAGAGTTTATATCGAAATAGCCACGCTTTATAACATACATAAGTGATTGAACGGAATATATAAATATTTACATATTCTTTTTTTTTTTTAGGAGAACACATGTAATTAAATGTATTGATATCAAAAAGGTAACATATAAGGTCGAAAAATTGTCGCTAAAAATAATGTCGCTGTAGCTTAGTTGGATAAAGCACCTCCCCCGGTTAGGGAAGAGATCCAGGTTCGAATCCCGGTGGCGCAACAACAATATTTTTCGATAAAATTGATTTTATATGTATATCTTTATAATTAATATATTTAATTCATATTTACATATTCATTTTACGTTTTTGACATATCATCAGTGGCGTAGCTACGCCAATGCAGTCAATGTGGTGCAAGGGGGTTCAAAAGGTCCGCATCCTACAGTATCTAATTATTGCTATTCCTAGCGCAAAAATGGGCTAATCATTTTTTTAAATCCACCTCAATAAAAATGAAATTACGAAAATATTATCGATGTATACAATAATTATTTCGCTAATGTGGATGTTAAAGACCGGAGCATCGCCGTAAAAAAAATCACTTGCACTTGTATAAAAATATGATAATCTAAAAACGCTATTTTGTTTTTTTCATGATAGGTAGTATGAATATTATAAAAGACAGAAGACAAATTTTGTTCGTAATATTTATTGAGTAAACCTAATGGTCTTACATCTTTATTATATACATTTTATACAGGGGGGGCAATTTTTATAGTTACTCCACTGCATATCAACGTCCGATTTACCTTCCCGGGACTAGATAGTCGATTGCAAATAAAAATAAACAATATTTTGTATTTAATGCCGGCGTTCCATTATTATTGGCCGACCCCCGGGCAGTGCAGCGCGACTGTGAATACATAGCGAACAGCCACAGGTCATTAATTATTCTCTTCTAAAGAAATCGTGCAGATTGCAACATTGAAAGTCGAGGGCGTGTCCAGAGGTTTGCATTGACCCCACAAAGCTCCATCAACAATGATTCCTAATTCGATAATAGTCACATATATTATACTGTTTGATTAATTTATATCTACACAAAACTGGCGAGTAAGCCCAGTATACTTCTGCCACAAACTGAAGTTGATTTACAAACAATTTAATGGTTTTCAAAAACATTATAACTTTGCATTGGAGTTTATAAATGATATAACAGTTTTCATCATAATTAGGCGTGAGAACTGTCACTTTTGTATGTGTGTGTGTCAGATGAGTGGTGGGGGTCATGGGATATAAAAGACCGTCAATGGGGGAACGGGTCTCTTTACCATCGTCCCTTCGCAATAGTAGTAATCAATATCTGAGTTATACAATTGTACATTTTGTCAATAAGTTGCTGTAATAAACTATCATTGTTACGCGTGTTTTTGAGGTTTCACTTGCAAGGACTCAGCCAAGCAACTCGAGAGTACACATAGAGGATAGAACCCCAAAGGGAATCTGGTGGTATTTCGTAATACAAGGAAAGTTTGCTAGAAATCGGCCCCGGAAGAAAGAGAACATCATGGCTAAAGAACCTAAAGTAATGGTTTGGCCAGCCTACTGTAGAGCTTTTCCTTTAGATAGCTTTAGAGATAAGGCACACGAGAAGGGGAATAATTTAAATTAAAATTAAATTTTAAAAACTTATTTTTTTAAATGTATACTTCTTTAGAGGAGCGATATTCTTTATATTTTATACTCAAAATCATTTACCACTTCCTAAAAATCTAATTATTTTAATATGTCAATCCATTGACAATAGAGCAAACGAACTTAACCGCTTTAGAACGTATTGTGTATAATAAATAATTTTAAAATTCATGACAAATATACAAAGTGGCCCAAAAATGATATATTAATTAAATTATATCAACAATAGCTTAAATAGTTTACTAATTTATTTACTTACCTATTTACCTATATTACGTTTTATTTCGACAATTTATGATCGCCATCTTTGATTATTAATGTTCCCATTGTTTATATTTGGTTTTTTCAAATTGACCGTATTCTGATCAAAAATTTGCGAATTGAAAAACGTTGGGGTGCTAGGGAAATGATCAAAGAGTTTAAAAACAAAGCCTGGAGTAAAGCTAGACATTACAGCAGGACGGAGCTCCATCTCACACAGCCAGAAATACAATCAACTTTCTTCGTCGTGAGAATGTTAATTTCATCGACCCAGGCCACCGAACAGCCCAGATTTAAATTTAGATTATGCATGTTTTCTGATTAGCTAAATATTGTGAATAAGAATTATAATGAATTATATAATGTTGTGAAATAACATTTTTTGGGCCATTCTGTATATCAATGGAAAGGGTATTTTTCTTAGCAATTAGTAGATAAATAGGCTATAGTTCTGTGGTAAATACAGATCTGACTAAAAATAACACAATACATGAATACACCCAGATCAATATTCTTCATTATCATCTGACTGGCATGACAACCTGCAAAATTTTATATACGTATTATAGAATTTTTCATATTCAAGAACATCCGGTTTTTTAACAGTAGTTTGGCAATCGCCGCATAATGGAATAACGTGATTATGCAGATCTGTAGATGTATGCAGCTATATTAATGTACCTACGCCTACTCAACGTTTTTCTACAGCCGTGTATGCGTATTGTTGCCCGATAAGAACTTCGTGACGGTTCAATTTGCATTCTGCACAATATTACTTAACGTCTGTCTATCTTTTTAAATCAGATGTTTTTGTTTATCAATTTAAAGCGTAAATGTATTTTTGATTTTTATACGTGTAGCGGCATTTGAGCGTAGATGCCGAAAGAATGTCAGGACAAGGAGGAGTTTGGCACTCATTCCGCTGACATCTCCAAAGATGTGGACTGTATATTTTAACTGACTATTTCGTCAAAGGTTCTGGACACAGTATAGACGTGAAGTCTCGAAATTAGTATAATATTGTAAGTGATACCGTACACGTATGACCGCACCAGTTCAAGGTCACCAATCGTCTGGTCGGCAGCAAGGCCGGGAGGGTAAGGAAAAGGGGAAAGGCAGAGTGCATTATTTTTGATTAACAAACAATATGCACATTTTCGCTTTGCACTGATGGTCTGGTTCCTTACTCGACGTACTAGCGAGGTACTACTCTATCGGTCGATAATGTTTTCAAGCATGTTCGTAATACGTATGCGAAATAATTTTCTTAATTTTATAACTCTGTTTAAATAGATCTATCGAAAAAAACTTTTTTTTTTTTGTTATCTATTATCTTTATTATTACTTTTTTTAAATATATTTTTTGACATGCATGAAGATCTAGCTTATCATTACAGAAGCGGGATACTCTTTTGTCATGTTATGAATCGTGATTAAATACGATGTTTTAAACAAAAAAAAAATCGTTAAATCCCTTTGCCATACATATTACACTACCGTCGAAATATTTTCATAGATGCCACTATTTCACAGATGGCTCTATTCAAGTTTACAATATTTTCAGACAAGAATTTCAAAGCACGATAATTTCAAATACTCAATCACTGTTAGTGATTGTAACTTACCTACAGATATCAGTGATTGACTCACAATTCGTGAATTTGAGCTCATCTCTAATAGGTACTTGTATAGTCACTGGCAAGTGAGTAAATTCCTACCCTCTTTCATAAATTGTATTTATTTATCTGAAACGACATTCCCCCGACGTATTGCCCACTTTCAGTAATGGCAGTATACATTGAGTCGACTTTGATCATTAAATGCCACATGAATTTTGTTCAGCGCATTTAATAGAAGTACTAACTGTAAATTAAACAACAAAGCGACACAGCTAACAAAGGCAGATTTGCATTGTAAACAAACACGTATTGAAACGCAAATCAGAAATTTCCGCTATGGACTAGACCCAAAACGATATGTTTACATCGCTTTCAGAACTTAATGGGTATGATTCTCGAAGATAAAAAAAACAGTTTTCTTTGATCGCTTTTAAAAAAAAAATTGTTTGAGAAAACTTAAGAAAACAACGAGGAAATCTATTATTAAATTGTTCACTATTAATCAAATAATCAATTAATAAAAGAATTCTTTTGAAATTAGCAAAATTAACTTTGTGGTTAAAATTCTTTTTTCTTTTTGTCAATACTAGCTAATTCAATACTAGTCAATACTGACTAAAATATACATTATTGTTTCTTTACCAGAATCTATTTTAAAAAAAACAATTATTTAAAAAATTAATTTAGTACCTAACTCAAATTGTTACTTAGTTAGTTGTTTATAATTTCTTGATTAGTTTTACACGCTTTATTTATCTCCAACAATTCAAAATTATTTAATTTGTGACCAACACCGTTTACATGCAAAATTTATTTAAATAAAACAAAGTTTAAAGAGTTCTTAAAAAATTTAATCTTGTATAATTTATTTTACGTTATTTTAACTATAATATTATATTTAAATCAAGTAAAATTTCCATAATACATTTTTTTTGTTTACAATTGTATTTTATTTACATATAAATGAATAATTTCCCGTTTCCGTTCGTTCGTTTGTACCAATATGCATATATAGCTGCCCGTTTCGGATGGTAATATAATATACTGTCAATTCTATTACGTAAAAACTATCGCGTCAAACAAAGTAAATTATTTTGCTTTCATTGATTTTTTAATGGTTTTATAAGGATGAAAAAATCATTCAATTTTCGTACCAGAAATAATGTGGGAAATAAGATATAATTACGTGTAACTCGGATAATGCAAAAAAAAAAGAGTTTGTGTAAAAAATCCAATACATATTTATTAAATTTTTTTAACATAGGCGATTTGTAGAATTAGATTATGACGCGATAAATTTGAAAATTCTTTTTTTTTTAAGTTTGAAGGAGAAACTGAAATAAATGTATGGCAATCGATGTTGGCGAATCCTTTTTTTAGAATTGTAAAAAAAACTACAAACGAATGTAAAATAAAGTTATAGTGATGGTATGAAGATTACATGACTAGATAAATATTATTTTTATTATTTCCTGTATTTATTTAACCCTTCCCAAACCATGCATTAACACTGGTCTACCATCATAATTAAACCTGTAATATTTCGGCAAATACGTGCAACAAAAAATTAATATTTTAAATAATTATAAAGACAATATTAGCGCTTAGGAATGACTAGTAAAAAAACAATTATGAAAAGGGAATCGTACAAAAACAATTATTTTTTCCATTCAATCCGTTGTAAAATTAATACGTTGGTAAAAAATACCATTAGTGATATGAAAGACAGAGATCATACACTATTTTCACAGTGAAAAGAACAACAAACATACAAATGTAATTGTCTCTTTCTCACTAATTAAATGAAAAGAGATAAGAAGGAAGGACACATAGTGCAGGACTTAACGAATGCTCTAAGTTATGTTATTAATCATTTTTTCAAAATTGAATGCTCAATATTTATAGTAAATTCGTGCCATTAAAGCCATTTAAGTTAATAAAAACATTTTTTCTAATAGTTATTTACAGTAACACGAGTTGGCAGCATGGCTGCGTTCGGGTGTTTTATATCATGGTATGGTAAAGGTTAATAGGTATGTCTATTGTTTTCCGAATTTTTATTTCATACTTTTGTTCGTTAGTATACAAAATTAAAAATACAATTTTCCAATACATACATGGAACTATTGGTGTATTTTATTTAAAACCTGTTGGCAGAATACGATAGGCCGCCATTTTGTTTGGTAACTAGTGGCAAAGTTGTCACTGGTTTTATTTTTATCGAAACGAACCGCATTCGCGCGATCTCTACTTTTGCGTATAGACTACAAAATATATTACCTGTATTTGTGATTTAAGGTTGATATTCTGCGACTCTAGGACCTCCGACTCGGTGACCAGGTTGACGGTCCTCTCGCGCTTCTTCAGGCGGCACTTGGTGGCCGCGATCTTGTTCCTCTCGCGTCTTCTGCGCCTCCTTTCCTCATCCTCGGGGGTCAGCTGGAAAGCATGATACAACTCAACACGTCGTGGAATCCCCCTTCTCGTCAGGACATACATTTATACGATGCAGGTACTATAATGACACAACGGAAAAAAAATCATCTACTTTCAGTACTTTCAAATTGTAACTGCTGAAGATATTTTATGATGAAAAAATAAACTAGGAAAAATGTAATCTTAAATCGGCCCATTTAAAAAGCCTCTTTCTATATACAGGCATTCCTCAGTTAACGACCATCTCATTACACTACACCCTCTGTACTAAAACCATCAAATATCTGCGACATATTTGATGTTATAAAATGTGCTGTACCGTCTACGTCTAGCGCCAAGTGAGCTTTTAACTATGTCGATGACGGCGGGGAGCGCCCTCACCCCTTTCTTAATTTACGTATCGATCGATCACACGCCGTAATCAAAGTATAAAACATGTTTCATGTAAATAAAATTTTGAGGTGTTTGTATACCGACCAATTCGTGAAGACTGGCTGTAATTTGAAATCAATTCTATCTACTTATGAATAAAAAAATTGGATCGCTTTGATAAGTACTTGGTTGATATTAATTTTTTAACTGTTTGATAAAATAACTGCAGTAATTTTTGACGAGTGAATATTTCTGCATTAGACGGAATAAAATGCAAATAAAATTGAAAATTATTTTAACCTAACTTACTGACAACGTTTTATTCATTTATTCGTATAAAGGACATTAATAATTAGGAGAACCTTATTAAAATGTGTTGTATATTGCCTTAAAACTAAAAAAAAAAAAATCTTAACAAAAATAAGAACAAGATAAAATTAAACTAATTAGTCTGAAGAAAATGACGCAAAATATTATTTCAGATCATGCAAAAATAATTATTTTTAAATATATAAGTATGCGTGAAAAAGATCGAATCAAAATACTAAAATTAAAATATAAATATTATTAGCAATATTTGAATATGTCCAAGAACACACAATTACTGTATTTTTACCTACAAAGGCATTGTTATTTAACAAATATCAGATATCTCATATAGACAAAGATAATTTTTTATTATTATTAATGAAAAATATACAGAAGTATAGGGTAATTACAGGGCTTACGACCTGTCTTCGGCTGGCTTAAGTGATTACCTTTATATTTTATTATATATATATATATATATAACGTTCACCAATTATCACCCCTCAAACTCCACATTTATTAAAATTTTGAACGTTGTATATATGTTAGTATGCAGACTCGCTTTGAGTACCACTACACCATCGCCATCTATGGACCAAATTTGATATTTGAATTTCTTCTCTTTTTTTTTTACCCCATACTTCCATATATTTTCCATTAAATATAATATAAAATAGCTTTGTCTCTATGAGATATCTGATATTTGTTTACATAAATATTACTCTAAATTACATCTTTAAAAAATATTAGGAGCATAAATTTTCACCTACCCCTTCGCTTCTGTTGCCCATGTAAGAATCGTCGTACTCATCATCGCTGATGTACGGTTCCTCCTTCTTCAGCTTCTTGGTGCAGGGGAGGCCGTCCATGGAGTCGCTGCCGGACATCTTCCGCTTGGACTCGATGGAGAGCTTCAAGCCGGCCTTTATCAGCTGAGAACACGTCTAAAAAAAATATTACTTTTAAATAGATAATATCATAATATACTACATTCTAAAAAAACTCACAAGCTCCTATTATGCGTATTTTAAACATTCGTTATATTCTTGTAGCTTTAAATGTCATGTCAATTTCATCCATCCATGTCGGTCCATCACGACTGAGGATCGCGCTCTTAACTATGCTCCTCCGCTTTTCTCAGCATTCTGCAGATCTTATGCCAGCAGTCCATTCTCGCCGAAGTGCCTTGGGTGAGGCATTTGCCGAAGTGCCGAGACCCGAGCGGTACAAAGTACACCCCGCCAAGGCTCCGCGCTCCGAAGAAGCGAGGCGGAGCGAGAGAAACCGAGGGCTGGCTGTACGAGACGATCCGAGTCGACATGAGAATAGCCGACGCAAGCCGAGAGCCGCAGTACATTCTCGCGCTCGCCTACTCTCGCCATGCCTCAGCGAGAGTAGACTGCTGACATTGTCATCAGAGAAGTGCCTGTTGCATTTTCTTCTTCCATCCTCTTCGTCTTTCGATGTGACCCACCACAACAAGCTTCTCCAAACCATCTATCTTCCATTCTCGCAGGATGCCCAAAAAATTGAAGGATTCGCCTCAGGCAAATGGTTGAGAGTCTGTCTTTGATGTTGGATTACTGCAGAATGGAGACATTCGTGCGTCTCGCCGTCCATGATGGTGTCTCCAGCACCACATCTCAATGGCGTCTTCTTTCATGATCCATGATGTCAATTTATTTGTTTGTATAATGCTAATATTAAATCTTGATTCGACTAATTATTAGAGCGATCTCTGTCTATTAGAGAGGTCCATGATAGAGGACAATGGCGTTAAAAATTACACTGCGCCGGGGAAACAAGCGAACCGAAGAGTACTGGCGCAATAACCGAGAAAAGGAGAAAGATGAAAGAAAATGAGGAATACATAGGAAGGTTTGTTATGCATAAAACGTTTTTCTTCTATTGCATATAAATGTAAGAAGGTCGCTTTAACGTGCGATATTTTGACAATATTTTCGTGAAACGCAAAGCTCTGATTTCGTTTAGTCTAACAATAGCTCTCAAAACAACAGATCGCATTGTTCTGGCCGACGCAACGAAATAAATTTAAGAAAATAAAATCAATCTTGAAATAGCATTATCCCTATTATTACATTCTGGTGTTTTCGCCTGAACGTTTATTTTTAATTTATTTCATGACATCTAAGCGTTTCAAAACGTAATGCGTGAAGATGTAATACAAACAGACGAAAGAAACTCAGTGTACAATTTTGAATGGCTATTCTAAATCTTAATGGAAAATAATAACATAGTTATATATTATAAAGATCTTCGAAATATATATTTTAATGATAATAATAATAATAATAATAATGTTTTTATTCCAGAGTGATCGGGGTTTTTTTTTTGAATACCGATAAAAATAATACATATAATAATATATAATATATTAAAGTTACAAAATATTATTTATTTAATGAAAACCAAGGAAAATATAAATAAATAAAAAGATCACACGTATATAAAAATATAAATACTTCAGTCACGGCCATGATTGTATCTGTAGCTATTCTGTAGTTAAGAAAACCAGCTTTCCATGAGGGCGCCGCTTGCACCAGAGAGTTGGTGCTGAGCTCGAGCCGCAGCTTTACGCCTGCAACTCGATGTTTCAGAAGCGGAACGAATCCATGCATACGGCCTTCGGCAAACATTGTAGATGCGCTGCAATAACGCGCCAATCCGAACAGTATTCTATATGAGTTGTTGTACTGAATTCGGAGACGGTTGTACGTCACTTGCTTGTAAATATTTCGACCAGAGCTCGCAGATGCTGGTGAAGAATGATTTAAACAGGATCCTCTTCATCTCCTTACTGCATCGGTAGAATCGCCGCGACAGCATATTTGCACGAACGCTTAACTGTCTCCTCTGCCGTTCTATATCATCATAGTCTTGTCTATCTTCATTAAATATATGGCCAAGGTATTTGACCTTATTTTGAACGCTCAATTTCGTCCCATCCAGCCACACGGGAGGGATACTATCTGGCCCTTATCCAATGTTCTCACGTTTTCACGGCCATTCTTACCGATCTTCTGTGTAAAGTCTTTTGGGTTATTATACCGTTTGTCTACGATCTCTTCCAACTGACATTTCAGATCCCATTGCAAGGTTCACTAAGGTCACACCCTGCTTCCGACACGGTATTTGTCGAAGACGCACAACAGACTGGCCCAGATAACTCTACACAAAAGAAATTTCTTTTTTTTAAATATATATTTGTTCACGCATACAAAACATGTTCATTCTCTTCGCCGTAATTAAATGGATACATAACATACCTCTTGAGAGATACATTTCATCACAATACGGTCTGTCGCTATATTTTCTTAGTCGGATCGTATCAATTTTAGCAAGTTGGATATGCCATTGAATTTCCTCCCCAGGCACCGATGTTTGTGTGTATATATATATATATATATTATTTTTTTTAAGTAAAAATAATAAATTTGTATCAATGTGTCCAAAATTTAATAAAAATGAATTGATAATTCTGGCGTCTGCTATCAGTTTACTCAAAGGTATTTGATATTCTGTAAAAATAAGGTAGATGGCTCTTTCAAATAATGGAACGATTAAATGTATTAATATCAAAAAAATAACATATAGGTTCGAAAATTGTCGCTGTAGCATAGTTGGATAATGCACCTTCCCCGGTTAGGAAAGAGATCCAGGTTCGAATCCCAGTGGCGCAACAACAATATTTTTCGATAACATTGATTTTATATGTATATCTTTCAAATTAATATATTTAATCATATTTGTATATATATATATTTATATATATTTAAGGTTTCCGCGAGCACTAGTGTAGCTCTCACGGGTTATCGCGTTCATTGTTCCACAGTAACACGTGCCATTATCAAAGTCAGTTATTTTACGCAACGCCTTGACAATGGCACGTCGACCTAGGTTTTCCCAGGGAGACCATAAACAGAAGAGACACCAGTTACACACACATATATATATATACAAATATGACTATATTAGTTTGGCTAGAATAATAATCAGTTCTTACTGAATATAAAATATAACATTAATTTTGTCGGGGGCGGTTTTACAAAGGTATTCTAATTAAAAAATCAAAATTTTGATCACGATTATACTTCGTACGGTATTTCATTCAGACATTCATCTTGAATATATTCATCCTGATAGCTACACAGATGTCATCAATAAATGTAGTCTAACTATACAATACATCAACTGACACGCCACACAAATTTCTGCCAAGAAATACTTTCTAATTCGTATTGTAAGCGACAATTTTTTTTATAAATCGGACCTCTATCCAGTTTTCGTCATTCTCCAGATAGGTAGGTCACTCAAACGAGCGAGTGTCACTCGAATTATTAATTAATTTAATTGAAAATGTATTCTAATCATTTTATAGTTATTTTACTTTACAAGGCCTTTTTTCCCATTTGAACAGGCGGCTAACCGGACTCCGCACGAAGTATTAAACCAAAATAGTATGCACCATTGTAATGCATTATAAAATAAATAAAAATATTCTACGACATTGAATTTGCATTGCGAATAAGGTATTACAACTATCCAATCGGCCTGACGTGAAATAAATACATATTATATCGGAGGAATAAGTTCCGAGTGTATTTAACACGATATCGACCGATCTTATTATATAAAAAGCTACTTTATTTACTAATAATTACCTTCTGTATACTTTGTGTCGATCCGTTGGCGGGAGATCCGAGGGGCGAGCCGCTTGAATTCGAATTGGAGTCATTTCCGCTTCCGCCCTGCGAAATTCAAATCATGTTTAGTGTTGCCATTTTGGGTGAAACGTTTTCGTAAATGATTTATGGCGGATTACTAATCAGCCAACAAGTAATACCTACCCAACAAATAATTAAAGTTAATTCATTTTTTGTATCCTTTCAGAAAATTGACATCCAGTATGTTGAAAATAGAATTAAATAGATTCTTAAGTAATTCGTATTAATATATTCTACATAAATATAAGAAATATATTTTTTTCCAATTTCCACAAAGAAAGATAACAGATACATAAAAGTCATTGATGCAACATAAAGTAATGAAAATTTACAATAAAATATCGAAATATTTGACAAAAGAGGAATTAATTGAAAATATTTAAAAGCTAAACGTACCAATAATATCAAAATTTGATTCAAGATTATAAGCAATATTAAAGTGATTAATTATTTAAATTTATACTAGAAATAATTATGCTGTAATAAAGAATAAATATATTAATTAGAAAGATATACATATAAAATCAATTTTATCGAAAAATATTGTTGTTGCGCCACCGGGATTCGAACCTGGATCTCTTTCTTTTAATAAAATAAGGTAGATGGCTCTTTCAAATAATGGAACGATTAAATGGATTAATATCAAAAAGGTAACATATAGATTCTAAAATTGTCACTAAAAATAAAAATAAAAATAGCATAGTTGGATAATGCACCTTCCTCGGTTAGAAAAGAGATCCAGGTTCGAATCCCGGTGACGCAACAACAATATTTTTCGATAAAATTGATTTTATATGTATATCTTTCTAATTAATATATTTAATTCATATTTAAAATATCACAGACCTGTGTTCTGAATAATTACAACTTCACAATAAGAATGTATTCTCCTAAATATATTTTACAATCTTAATTATTATGTTGGTGGATAATTATTGAGATTTTTTTTGCGACATGTTTTTTCTTATAAAATTACAGTTTTTCATAAAAATAATCTCCTCTTTTCAGATAGTGAAAATGCGTGTCATATCCATATTTGCCATATGATGGCCTACCACTTCGAGAAAGGTAGACTATCATATGTCATTTGACACATGAGAAAGGTAGACCATCGTAGTCGGCACAGTCATTTCGCGATCTCGACGAACTTTTTGGCAAAGGAACAATTAGCGGTTCAAGAAGTTTAGATCGGGCGATACAAACCTGGCAGATGAAAAAGGAAGAGATCGACCATCAAATTTCGAAGACCAGATACTTTTAGCAGCCGTGGAAGAGGACGAAAGCTTGACAATGAGAATGTTGGCCAAAGACTTCAACGTGGACCATTTGACCATCGTTCGTCGTCACAAAAAGCTCGGAAAAGTATGGAAATTGGCTGGATGGGTCCCCGCGAACTCTCCGACAACAACAAAGCCGAACGTGTTCGAATTTTTACCGCTTTGCAGCAGCGAAACGAGCAAACTCCGTTCCTGAAGAATCTCGTCACTGGGGATGAATCGTGGCTATCGCCAATAAGGACTGAGAACTACTTTCTTATCCACCATATTCTCCCACAGAAGCGCCTACGGACTATCACCTCAATCGATCTCTGAAAAATAGTTCACGCGGATTTGGATGACTTGGTGGCCGACACGTCAAAGAGTGGATTATCTCTAAGAACAGCAATTTCTTCGCCTGTGGGATCGACCGGCTATCAAGCTAATGGGAAGCAGTAATTGAAGTAGATAGTCAATATGCTCCGAAATAATCATTTAAAGATGTTTTTGTTAAATGTTGTTATTTTTTTTTTGAAGAAATGCACCAACCTAATAATACCAAAAATCAACGAAAATACAGTTTAATTATTTATTGTTTTATTTGACGCCTACTTTCATGATAAATAATTGACAGTATATTTTGTTTTATGCTGCCGTGCGATACGGATGAACAGACGGTTGTAAGAAAGTTATATTAAAATTATTATATAACATATATTGGTACGTATGGTCATCTTAATTAAATAAAAATAAAAATTACAAATCATAATGAATGAAACTTACGTATGGTTATAAGAATTTTAATCAGGTATCAGAAAATTTACTAAAAATACAAAAAAATTGCAATATCTAAATAATTAAATTCTCCCCCTCTCCCCCTTTCAAATGTTGGCTCAAAAAAAGTATTCTGGTACAAATGGGAAAATCATTTTGAATTTGAATTGAAGTTTGGTGACAGTTAGACCAATACTCACTCTCAATCCGCCAGTAGCACACTTTTCGCTTGCGTTGTAGTTGTAGTCGTCCAGCGGGTTCGTCATGGCGATCAGCGAGTTGAGGATCTCGGGCGTCCTCGGCGTGGTGCAGGCCGACTCCACGGCCAGGAGGTTGGTCAGCGCCGAGTTGGCGGCGCTGACGTTCACGTTCACGTTCAAGTTGTACATTTTCGGCGTTTTCCCGCTCAGACTCGGCGTGGTCGCGCAGCCGGAGTCGCTCGACAGCACGATGGCGGGGGCGGCGGACGCCATTGCCAGGGCGACCGTCGACGTGGAATTCATGTTTGTAAATTATAAAATCGAATAATAAAAAAATAATACGTAAATATCTCTCACTTTTTGTCTTTCTTTAATGGAATTGTTTTTATTTTATAAAAATAAAAATAAATTTTTCAAATTGTTCAACAATATGTTTTACACTTTAACAATCGAAACGAATGTATTATATCGCTATTTCTATTATATTATATTATATTATATTATACAATATAAAGTTATTTGTAATAATTAATAATATTATTATAAATCTTTTACGAGCACCCAAGATGGTGGCGCTGAACGTGTCCGCTTTTCAAACGCGCTATTTTGAATATCAAATTTCGAACCCTCCTGTTGAAGTATACGTTTTTGTGTTTCAGTGTTGTAAACGTACAAAAAATGAACGCGCGCTCTGAATTCAAATGAGTCCTTGTTTAATTTGTGCCTCGTGCTTTTTATTGTGCTTTTATGGCGGTTGTAATTTCTAAGAACTGTGTGCTCTTTGTCGAAGAACCGGTACCTATATGGGTTTTTGCGAACCAGCTGGACTATATTTCTCGCGAGTATATCTAGAGCGCAGATCGTATCACCGGTCGGTTGCGAGACGTCGTCGCCGCTTCGCGTGGACCACTCGGCCGTGTTGACGAGTAAAATTATTAATTTATGGCACTGGTGGAAGATCTCGTCGGCGATTCGCTGGCGATGCGGCTGAGATCTGCAAAAAGGAAAAATAAACATGAGTGTAAATATACAAATTGATGCATCAACGTATCAAAACAAAACGCTGATTATTTTGTCTACAAGCTGAGCACTGAAATGTCAAGTCAATAAATAAGGGTAAAACCTGTATGTGCAGCATAAAATTATATCATTTCGGTAGTGATTTCTCAGTCTCCATTTGATATGAAACTGGATTTGAGTGGGGCATCAATTTAAATTCAGTTAAAATGTATAAATGCTTAAGGACTCGAATTCTATTTTTTAATTTTACACAAGAATGACACGGACACGGCAAATTGTCTCAAAATAACCGTTTATATAATTTACATTGCTCTAGTGAATGGTAACGTTGCACTAAATCTCTTTGGGTCGCATCTTGGCAATAGTGCGAGCCCTATGTGATTACAGGAATTGCGATCATCATTTAATATAATAAACACCTAGATCTAATTGATTCCAGAATTGAAAAAAAATACATACGTAATTGCAAAATCTCAAAAAGCTAAAAATAGATGTCGCATTAATAATGCATTACTGTCGATTATAATTTAGATGGCTCTGATTTCTAACACTGGCCATATCATTTTTGCCTGTCCATTGCGGATCACAAATTTTTTTACAGTAATCTCGTCAATGGTAATTTTCAATTCCCGGATAACTTGTGTCATCTTCTTTCCCTTAACTCACCACATTTAATCTATATAATAGCAAATTTTTTGAACGACAATGATATTGTCTTGTAATATAATATTTCTTATTCTATTATATTATTGTATCGGTAAAATAAAGTTTTAACTTGATTAATGGCACAAATCACCCTTGAAGGGTGGATTACCTATTTAAAAAAAGAAGAAGAAGATGATTTCTAACAACAATATATGACGCGTTAATTTCACATTTGTAAATAAAATGAGGCGCACGCTGTAATAATTTATTTTTTATAAAATTAAAAACTTTTATTTTTATCTATTTACCTGAATAAAAAAATTGTCGCAGTAGTTGTGTATGGCACGGTTTAATGGTCTACCTTCATTATACTACCTTATGATACGATACATACCGCACAACATTCGCTGTGCTATACATGTGCAGAAGCAGGCAAGAACAAGTATACATCTGAGATTTTTTTAAATCTTTCTAAAGACACAAATTTGACGAGTTATTTAAAACTATACATACGCATAATTTTCATACCTCCGTCCATACAACAACACGAACACATCATTTTGCAATAATACAACTCGTAAAGACGTATAAACTCTCGCAAAGAGAATTTATTTTCTACTTCTATAGCTCTTTGACTGTATGCGGGTCCATAAAAATGATTAATTCTAGAAAGCAATGCCGCAATAAACCGCGGCTGTTCTCTGCCAAAATTACCGTTCCCACACATTACAGTGTCTAATCTGGATTGATGGAAACACAAGATATATGTCCGCACAATATTTCTATCACTTTGTCGACATTTAAGCTGTTGAGCGAAATCTTCATTTACGAAATTTAATAAACATTCAGGGCAGCATTCGGAATCTCAGTTATTGCACTCGTGAAGTTTGCATTCACTCAGGTCAGCATTCGGAATCTCAGTTATTGCACTCGTGAAGTTTGCATTCACTCAGGTCAATAGACAGAATGATCTGATTGTGTCTACTCTAAATTTTGGTCGTCCATACGCACACAGATACATATTAACCTCCCAATAGCCAACTAATAACTTACTTGAAATTTACGCACGTATTAGTTCAAACCAATATGAATATTGACATGTACTTGCTTACATCATTCCAAGAATTAAATTAACACACCTTGTATATATTTAAGAATGTCTGTGTAACTACATAAAGTATCGTAACCAACAGACAGATCATTTTTAGTTGTTCTTGCAATTTGCATGTATTTTATACATTTATGTATAGTAACAAAATACAATATTCATATATTTCATTTTGGTAATCACTGTGGTGCCACTCGCGCAATCAAAGAGCTCCGCGGCTTTTTTTTAAAATATGACTCAATTGGAGCGAAAATTTAAACGCTGACAACATAATATGCATTAATGTAAAAAATACTTTTTCTGTTGCATAAATGTGTCAAAATATATCGGATTTATGTTTATGCCCCGCAAATACTGTTCCAAACCACTTTCCACTGCATTCAAACAAATAAAAAACACATGGAATAAAACAATAATAATAATAATAACTTGTTACATGTCTCACACACATGCATCATACCACTTCTGCACAGAATATGTTTTTCTAATTGGAAAAAAATCATAAATTCAGAAAAATAAAAATAAATTCATCCCTTTTAATTAGTGTATATTTTCAACAGGCAGTAAACTTTTTTTTAAAGTATATTTGTTGACATTAAATCTTAATGTTGTAATATTTCTAAATATAATTAAAAATAAACTTTTGCATGAGTATGTTCATAAAAATATTAACATAAGATTAATGATTTATTCTCCAGAGTATTGTGCATCAATATATATATAATCAAAAACAAACGTACTTTGTTATAAATTGGTCGAAAACAAACGTACCTTGTTATAAATTGATCAAAAACAAACGTACCTTGATATAAATTGATCGAAAACAAACGTACCTTGTTATAAATTGATCGAAAACAAACGTACCTTGTTATAAATTGATCGAAAACAAACGTACCTTGTTATAAATTGATCGAAAGCAAGCGTACTTTGTTATAAATTGAATAATAACCGCTATATGTATAGGTATACCTTTTAGTTTTCACCAGAGTGAAAATGTTTTTTTTTTGCATTTTAATATTTATATCTCATGTTTACTTTTGCATTCAGGCACACTCCTCGCAAACAGCGTGTTTGGTTAGCAATAATTAAAAACACAAATATCCTCAGTCATATGCAAATAACGTAAGAGCGTATCAAAATTTGTATCTACTTTAGTTTAGTCAATTCTGATTCTTTATTTTCCTAATTCGTACCGTCGTCTCTGCGTGCTTTCTTTTCTCCTACACTCGGAAATTAAATATATCGCGTGTTAAAATTACAATCTAATAATGCAACACACTATCCTAACACTCAGTGGGCAAAAAATCATGACCAACACTTAATTACATTGCAAAATTAGACTTCAGATCAAAATGATGGACGGTTCAAATTGATAAGACAGTTATAACCCACCTACATCTCATCGCATCATTTCCAAATATCTACTATAATATGTATAAAAGTGACGTCATCATTTTTAAAATCTTTTCAATGATTATTAACGTCATTCGATCCTGATAGTAATCGGTGATAAATTTACTACATACGTCACAAATCAGCAAATTCAGTCACCATAATACTGTAAAAGTTTTAATGAAAACGTCACAAGATTATTACGAGTTTCATCTTAATTGGCCGTACGTATCTTACTTAATATTTTAGGCACTTACTAGTGGTTATAAGCCATCCTTGGATGGATGCGAACGACGTACGTAGGACGATTCTATTAAAAAATGAAATTATTCTAATAATTACCTAATTACAGTACAGCAGCGAATGTGTTCCAATTTATAAATTTCTTACTAGTTTGTTTTCTATTTGAAAAATGTACATTAAAAAAAAGACCGTATATTCAACTAATTCGTGTTTTTAAAGGGAAATTTCCCTTTGGGAGACATACAGAAAGATATTAGGATATTACACCTATATATAACGATTAACGCGTGTTTGTTAATCAACAGATTAACCCCCGCGCATTGTTTCAAAGTTTAAATACATTTAAAATAAATATTTCAATTTTTTAATCGTATTAATTACAACGATACCGCCCTCACAAATCAACAGAAATCGAAATGTCAGAATTATAAAAATTTTACTCGAGATAATTATTTATACATATTACAATATTATGATTAAATTATTACAATGCGCGCCTTATTTTATTTACAAAAATGATGCGACATCTATTATTTAATAAATTACTATTATCGACAATAATCTGCTATTGGGGCGACATCTGTTTTTAGATTTTCTAAATTTTGATTATTGTATTAATTACAAAGTGCGGTATAGCCGACTGGGATCTAGCGAATAGTTTCCTCGCTGACAAGTTTCCGCGTTTTTACTCCAAACAATAAACGTTTATACCCCATAAACCGACGGCGTCGACCATGTCGCCTCCACTGAGCAGGATGCGCGCGCAATAAAACTTTACGACCGCCATTTTTCAAGATGGCGATCGAAATTGGCGGCAAGCGGGCGTCCTACGCCCGGCAACGTTGCATCGGAGACATTTTGAAAATTTACGGGACACTTTCCAATATTGATGATTAAGAATGAAGCGAGATGAGTGCATACATAACGGTAATAGTAATAATGGTCTTCGAAAGCGTACACGGAGGTACTTAAATATAATCATCTAATTTTTATATATGCATAAGAAATATACCTATCTTCAATGTTAAATTTAGTGTCTAGTCAAGTGTTCCAAAGAGCTTAAATTTTAGCTCTAAAATGCGATATTTAAGCGATACTTCGTTCAAAATAAAAAACTGTGGCATTCTATGCTTTCAGCCCACTCCTGTGACAATACATGATAGCCAGTATGCAACGTATAATGACGTAATAAATAGGCATACAAGAAGGCAAAATTTACGTAATCCGATCACGTGACGATCGCATTGTCATTTTTTAAGGCGGCAAGTTCGTAACGTAAGGCCGGTTTAAAGTTGCATTATGAAAATTGTAATGTTAATACAAGTAATTAAATCAATAAATCAACAAGCATTACGGCTATTAATTACGTTGCAAGGAGAGGTGCGGTTCGTGGTCCCTCTCGAGCTATCTCGTGCGCATAATAATGGATATTATGGGAGAATGCGATATGACCTTAGCCCTCGGACGGGCGCATATTTTCACGGCTTCGTGAATTTCAACAGATTGATAAATTGTCTATATGAATTTCGAATTTTAATATTATCTATTTATACAGGCATATTTTTGATTTATCATAATGAAAAATAGTATTTATATAATCTTATTTTGAAGAATTGCTTTCGCCGATAGCATCACAAGGGAGAGGCGTGGTTTCTGATTTGGATTCGGATATATTCTACCAAAATTAAGTTGTTTTTGAAGATCCAGTGACGCAAGTTAGATACTTAGGTCTCGATCTATTTAGCTAGATCTTCAAAACGAGGGAAGTAAGTTAATAAATATGTTGTCATATCAGGTTTCCTGCGAGATGTAAAATTTTGTAAAGACAATTTCGAATGCAATTATCGATAATAAGAGTTTGTCATACGAAGCAAGACTCACGGTGCTAACACTGATGTATAAAATGAATGCCTGGGATTAGTCAAAAAAGAACGAAAGTAGACTTAACGTGGTGGAAATTCGATCGCTTAGGCGCATATGAAGTGAAGAATGAACAAATTAAGAGCAAATTTAGTTCTGTTTGTAACATAGTTGATAAAATATAGAAAGATTAGGTCACGTAGAATGTATAGGCGAGGAAAAAATAGTAAAGAAAATATATGAGGCGAATGTTGAAGGCAACAGAAACAGAAAGCGTCCGCGAAAGACCTGGCATAATCAAATAAACCAAGTATTGAACAGTCATTGAGCGTGAAGAGCGTACTTTAAAGTATGTTCTAGGATAAAAATGTGTGATGTTCTATCTTCTCTGCCTGCCTGAGGGGAAACGACGCGATGATAAGTAAGTATGTAGAAATATCTCAGACATTGAAGAGTATAATTAAGAATACCCAGGTCAGTGAGATATGTGTAACAGAAGACGTTGTCAATTGGAGAAGACAACGGAGAAAATCATGGAAAACCTAACGTCCTAAGAACCTGAAAAGGGAATTATTATTCTAAAAGAATACCATTATATTTTTCCGATTTAGCATTTTTAAGTAAATACGCGATATAATTTTTCTAAGTGTATAATTTAGGTATTCATCGGATATTATTTTTAAAGAGTCTAATGGTCCAGAGATGTGAAACAAATCTGCATTCTAAGACTTGTTGAATATTTCCATACACATAGTAATACTCACCCAGTAATAAATCACAGTCACAATGCTAGTGAACAACTACACATCAGTATCGAAAGCAATAACGACATTTGATCAACGTATCTACATGTTCCGAAACTATACAATACACTTCATTCTAATTGAAAATCGTTCAACAAATAATTTAAATATCGACCCAATGATCCAATGGGATCGATCACAAGTAGCTCTGTCCAATATTCCTAGTTAAATTGAATACACATACTGCAACACATAAATAATCCATTTTATATTTGTAAATTTATTTATTTTAATAAAACAAGGACAAGGCTGAATCTATCAGATGTGTTACCTACAAACGTCCTACTTAAATAATAATAAATTAGTAAACTTAATAGCAATTTATTTGTAAATAAATGATTACACTATTTGATTTTTGTATGTTCATCTCTGATATAAAAAATGTATAAAACTTATCTTATCTTATCTAAAAGAATTGTAATTCCAGCACAATAATAAAGAACTTTTTTTTATCTGTACACAATACTTCGTCACTGATAACAATCATTTATCATTGAGTTAATTAATACGTTTAGTGAAAGTGACATATTTCAATGTGTTTTTTTTTTGGGCATTGTTCATTTTATTTACAAAAGTAAAAACAATGCAACATGTGTCATCACATTATAAAATCTGAACTATCTAAATTATTATCGACAATAATGAGTTACATGGGCGACATCTTTCTAAATTTTCCGGATTTTGCAATATTTGTTTTCATTTTGTACGATGTTCAGAATATTCCGGACAGATCTGGGTGTTTATTGTAATAATATAAATTACACCCAACTCAGGACATAATGATTACAAAACATTTATTACACCGTAGGCTGGATTTTGTTAACCTTTTGCAACCGAGAGTTAATTCTAATTATCACAAATATCTTGATTAGTTTTTTGTTTTTTTCTATTTTTAGAGCATTTAATAAAATTAATGCATTATTCCTATCAATCCAGAAAAACCGTTATATTTTAACGGAAAATGATTTACTACGAGTACATTTCATTATTTGGCATTCAGTTATGAGTATAAATTATTCCATTTAACAAGTGTATTTTAACATTTATTTTTAGTAATGCGCGCCCTCCTATAAATCTGTCATATTATTTTTATAATTGTTAGCACATTTACGGTAAACAGTTTAATAGTTTTGAATGGAGTCTACCAATATGTATGTTCGTATGCTCAGCTTAATTGTGAAAATTTTCTTTACAATTACGACATTTGTATGCCTTGCAGTGATCTCCATTCAGTCACGTTGACCGACATCGGCAAACATCTGTTTTAATCATCGCTCCAGGATATATATAATTATGCACATAGGCAATGGCTCCATCGCGTCGGATCTCAGATCTGTTATGTAAATCTCAATCCAAGCCATTGTTGCGGTGAGCGACCATTGTGACGTGGACAGCATGCAATTTGCGAGCGCACATCGTTGCAAAAATGAACAACAACCGAAGTGTTCAGTTTATCTATTTGATTACATTAAATAAATCAATATAATTACAACCATTACAAGAGCAACCCTCTTTTCACAATGCAAACATTTGCCAGAAAAACAACACGATTGACGTTAAACAGAATAATTCTTTCTAACCTGATTTAACTTTTACCACACCATGCTAAAAATATCATACGCAGCCATGCTGTTAACTAGTGTTACTGCAAGAAATTAGAGTTTTTTTAACACTTTAAACGGGAATAAAATGCTTTTACAAGCTTGAACGACTTTAAAATAGTTAATGTCACAGTTAATATAAATATAATAAGAAATAATAAATATAATAATTAAATACGTTAATTTTATTCTCAAACATTATTTTTGTAACGCCTTCGTCAAAAGATCCATCTAACATGATCTTCATCTATATCTCTAATGATTAAAATTAATGTCTGATATTTTTCATGTAGTAAAAGTGGTATTTTTAACGCAGATAGCGTGCAACGTATCAATTGTATATAGCATTGAATTAAAAAATGATTATTTTTATTATGATTCGCTTTACATAATTGGTTTTTCACTACTCATTTCTAAGTGCAAATGATTTATTTAGGACTAGGTAAAATGTAAGTTTTACATTGTGCATATTTATAGAAATACGATTTAATTAGGCTCGGTAGACTAATGTTACTGCATGGCTAGGGAAGGGTTAAGGAATCCGTACATTTACATAATTCAATTTTGAAATAATTATTTGTTAGATTTTTGACTTCTTTATAATGACGTGCGCAATAAGATGAAAAACACATTACATTAACAGGTTAGTTCTGTCTTAAAAAACCCGTTAACGAATACATTAAAAATAATATTCCTATATTTTTCTGGGTTGTTCCATTATTTTCTATAATTGAAAACCTACGAGTACATTAGTAAAAATATTAATTATATGTCAGCACGCTTATGTTACTTCTAATATTTTATCTGCATTTTACAATATTTATTGATCCTAATTTAACAACTCCTAATATATAAATATTAAACTGACTAATATGTTTTAAAAAACATCTGTATGTAACCAAATAATTAATTTTTCACTTCATCTTATATTATTGAGCAATCTAGAGATGATTAATACTGATTAAAATTATTCTTTCGCAATTAAATTATTTGGTATTATTGTATTATGACACATACACGTGTATGTTTTTTAAATATAATTCTTTAGTATTATATACTACCTATGTCATAATCATAATTAATAGGTCTATTAAAAAATTATATCAATATGTTGTGCATATTTGTTTATATTCAAAAGCGGCGATTGGTTTGAATTTATATAATTAATTAGTAAAAAAAAAAACCCGGCCCGTAGACAAATAATGTATATTAATCGTGAACTATCATCTATCGATCTAGAATATATGCCCTAGCAGAGTTTCTCATGGAATTTTTCGATACATTATTTATAGTTTAGACACAGAGTTTAATTTAATGTGCTGAGTTGCGCAATATACGAGTACCTTTTCGCCGCTCAACTTGCTAATATCGTATTATGATGATATATACCTTCCCGAAGAAATTTGTAAAGCTGTATCATATTGATTCAGTAGTTCTCGAGTTTTAAAATAACAAACAAATAGACAGACCTTAATGACCATTTATAGATACTATTAGGTATAAAAACGTACGATGGAAAGCCGAATTTACATTGATAATGTCAATATCAAATTATCAGATACGATTTGAATCTATTAGTACTTGTAGTAATAGTAAAACGAATCTGAATATTTTAGTTTGTCTTCGTATTAAAGAATCGAAAATATGCAGGAATGAGACGGTCCTTGTTTATTAAATTCAATAATTTGCATCATTTTAGCAAATTTCAACAAGTACTTTTTATTGTACTAAAATTTTGTTTATGTTAGTTTCAAGAACATTTCTATTAAAGCAAATATTTATTTAAATAATTGCATTATAAACAATTGTGCGGCAAACAAAAACGCTGATAATGCGTAATAATATACGTGGAGAAAAAATTATTTGCAAATACGTACTTTCTTGTAATAATAATAATAAAAAGATTTTAGATATTTTTTTTTTTGACATTGTATTTTATAGGTACATCTGTAAAGATTTGAAAATGTTCACTCCTTTGGAGCTCGATTTATTAGTTCGCTAAAAAATATTTTTCAACCAAAAATTTAATAATTTTCTGACATTCCGTTTTATTGTATTGGGCAATAAAACAACATAATTAATAAATCGACAATTCATCCCATCCGTCTACTGTTATATTTCAATAGCTAATTAACTTATGTTATCATAAATGAAAAAAACTTTTATTGATGTGTATATACAGGTGCGCTGACGGTCGGAAGGTGTTTTATTTTCAATCAATATGCTAAGTTAATTGCCAAAAATAATGTTTCGCTTTTATTGCATACGCGTCTTATAGTTTTACAGCATGTGATATTAAAAAAAAAAAAACTGTTTAAGTATTGACTTTTGTAATTTATTAATTCCAGTCCCGACGATAAATTAGCATTTCAAAAAAATTTTAACTTACCAGTACCCACATATTAAATGATTTTTTTTATCACTTTAAGGTGATAATTTA
Source organism: Eubasilissa splendida (assembly GCA_031772225.1). NCBI lineage: Eukaryota > Metazoa > Arthropoda > Insecta > Trichoptera > Phryganeidae > Eubasilissa > Eubasilissa splendida. The sequence goes on from CM062859.1 coordinate 10,816,762, forward strand.
GATAAACCACATTTTTTCTCAGCCATTGTAATACTCGCAAACTGTATGGCAAGAACGAAACCCAACTTTAGAGTGAAATTGTCATGTTTAATTTTTAATGCTACCACGATTGATGTGTTCGGATTTTTGTTTTATTTTGGATATTTTTAAAAATCTTTTGTTACAATATAAATCAACAATTTTTGTATGTGAAGTGCTGTTATTATAACACTTTAATGAATTTGTTATTATGTTCTACTGCATGAATTGTAATGGAGTTAAAAAGGGTTCAAAACCTTTCGCATCACACGAAGATCAGGAACCCGTAAAGAATGTGACCAAGCTAGGGCGTAGAGGAGTGCATAGACCGAAGCTGAGATATAGTAACGAACTGTCGAGCTCTATAGGTGATAAGGTGGAAGAAAGATGCCACGGAAGTTAGTTAATTTAATATGGTAGAATACATAATTAGTTGACGTGTGATATGTGTCGAATATTATACTAAACTATAATTAATTCATTAATAAAGCGTGTACAGACCTGACTAAAATACGAGTCGAAAACGTTCAATGAGTAGGTACAAATTATGTATCGTTATGGAAAATAATATTTTATGAGATTTTTATAATACCATATCAAGCTTTAATTATGTGTACTTCAAAATAAATATTTGAGAAATTGCTCCATTATTATTATAAATCATCTGACAAAAAACAGTCTGGCCCACAGACCACAAAATATATAGACACAAACTGCCGGAAAATTCTTGTTCCAATATTTTCATATTTTCACGTGATCACTTACGCAATAATCGCATAATTACGACTTCTTACATTTCTGACATGGTTGAGATTAGGCACATGCAACTTGAACATTTTCGACACATCTTTTTAATATGTATATACCCCTACAATATTGAGCACTAGGTGTGTTACTTCCAGTATGTATAAATAATACATGCATGATGTCCATTCGATTTCGTAAAATGAAAGCGGATTAAGCAACTTTGAAAAATATCGTGCCTTAAAGTACAAAAAACATAAAGACAATATATCTGTCTGGACATCTGAACGATATACAGTACGTGATAAAATCATTTTCATATATCCAGTTACTTCTGAGAATTCGCGTACAGTTCTCGTAGTTTTAAGGAGCCTACCGTGGAGACGCTTTTGTTGAGAGACGAAAACAGCTGGTCACACCGTCGATAAATTTTACGGTGCATATGAAATGGAATATTACGTATTATTATATATATCTTGAGACAAAAGTTTGTTCGTGGTCGGGGATCCTTTGCACTCTGTACATCCATAAAAGCACCGGTTTTCATTGGACCACTCGAAAAATAAAACTCATAGTGGGAAGATTTTACTCGTATAACAAATAAAATTTGCACAAGAATCAAAATGTGTATAAAAAATTGATTTATGTCGCAATTTTATCACTCTTTTTCAATACAGTTTTATCTTTATGACACTAACTATATATTTTATAGTTGCCCTCGGTGGTTCATGCAGCGTAGACACGCGCTTTAACTTAAATACGAATATTATTGTAATTTTATGTCGGAGATACATAGGTTAGTTAAGATAATCCGATAAAATAAATAAATAAAAAATAAAAAAAAGATTTAATAGTAATTAATGTAATGTTTAGTTTTAAAGGACGTGCGGGGGTCATTACGTTTTATTCAAAATGTATACATTATTAACATACGAATTAAGTATGTACCTATTGTATCGTAAATAATACCAAATCAAAATATTTATTAATTGTCGATAAATTCTGTTTTAAAATTAGTACAAAGTTTTGATTTTTTATTCGAGTTGCATGTAGCAGATTACCTACCGACATAGAATCGATAAAAATGTTTGTGGCCAATTTTATATTTAGAATCTACCGAGGCAGACCCTTTTTAAAGTGGATTCCTTGCGGTTCCTAAAAATACAACAATTAAAAATAGTTTTAAAAAAGTGCAGCCGAAAGCTCCCCAGACCTTCTTAGAAAACCTCTGACGGAAATTTATTATGATAACACCCAAAAATAAATTACTCATTTTATAGATTGGAGCATTTCTCAAAACTCAAACTGTTTATTTATTGTACAAATTAATACGAGTGTTAAATTCAATACATATTTATTTACTGTATATATATAAAAAAAATATTATGAAATTATATAATATTTATTATCTTTGTAATGTATTTTATAGTTTAAGCTTTATTTATTATGTTTGTTTCCTACATTTACTTCCATAAAGAATGAAGTCAATTACATATATATTTTTTATAGGTATAAAGTTATACTGATATACTTGTTTCAATAGATATTCTCCTAATTTTTATGTTTACTTTTGATATATATAATGTATATTATATTTTATTTCAATGTTTATTACTTGCGTTAACTTTTTTCTCGGTATGTCTTTTGTTTTTATAAAATGCTTGATTCTTGTTCTTCTGTTTTAAAGAGATTTTTAACAATTTAACACGGATTGACGAATATACATATCTATATATTAGAGCACTCTGACATTCCTAAATAAATAAATAATTTTAAAAGATGAAACAATTATTATTTAGGTAAGTACGACATACAAATAAACACAGTATAGGTATTCGCTTACTATCTACATAATTTATTCAAAAATCTCCAACAGGTACTTATAAGTAATCAATACTTTTGAATATCGATTAATTTATAATCACTCCAGTAATGGTTTAATAAAAAAATAAATTAGCACTATAAAAAATACACAATTCTCAATTTAAAAATTTGTAGTATATAACTCTATACAGAAGCGAATAATAATATTTATGCTAATGTTTACAAACGTAAGTATGATTACACATAATTGTGAAATGATTTAAAAGTCTAACAAAACACAATAGTCATTCTACGGATGAATTAAATATGATTAGATTATTGTCGAGAATATAATACATGCATAGGTTCAGACTAGATTAATAAATATATTTATACATGAATCTGACAGCAAAACTCATATCAAATCTACTTAAATATTTCCTAGTTTTAGATCAAATAATGTATAAATCTCAATAAAATTATTAATTAGCATTCACTATATAAAACATAGATTTAAAAAAAATTAAAACTAAATTTTGGTAGTCATCACAATTAGTTACACGAACCGCACGCATTATATTTACTATTTTATAATTTACTATCAAGCAATAATTTAAAAATTGAACAAGTATTTCAAATCACCAAAAAGTTAAATATTCTGACTAATTCTAAAATACAAAATCTTACTATAATTAGAATGCAAAACAATAATTATTGTATTGTAATTTGTAACAAAAAAAAATATAACTCATAATGCAATAATATACAAATTTGTAAACCTTGACTCACCGATATTAATTTTGCGTTGTTATTTTTTAAAAATTTAAAACTCCATTTGACTAGATGATTTACCTTATGGAACTGACCGTCAAATACAAGCGGCCGTAATTTTGCCAAGAAAACAAGTTGCAAAGGTTCCGAACAATGGGCTCGAAAAAATGAACGAAACAATCCGTTATCGCGGGTCTAGAATAAAAAAATAAAAACACGACTTTTCAAGGTGAAACGTGTGGGAATCCTAAACACGGCCGCCATTAGGCACTTCCCAAATTAATGACTTTGGCCTTGAGTTCCCCAAACACCGAAAGGCGGAATTCATTACTCTTGTTACACCTGCCGGCGAAATGATAATGAAATTACCCCAAAAGCGTGTTTACTAGATCGTTTGTATTGTTTATTATTCTATAAATATAAATGTACAATACATTCATCTCGGGCTTAATCGAATGCGGTAAAAAAAAATGTAATCACAAGAAACAAAAGAGCACATGTTGTCAACGAAACAAGAAGGTTGCGGCGTAAGCTTTGGATTAAAGGAGTTCAAAGATGCATTATGTAACAGATTTTTCAACAAATCCAATAATAGTACATTTTTTACTGCACTCACTCGGGTACTAATTAGTATCCCGACAGACCAAACAAATATTGGGTTAGGTTTTAATTATTTCTATAAAAAATGGCTATACACGTCAATAGCCGATTCGCCCGTAATAGCTGAACCTTGATCGGACATACATACATAACATATAGATATGAATAACTTACTTACTATTCGTAGACATAGGATAGAGCGCCACACTTTTCTGTCCTGACATACAATTCTCACCTCGTTCACATTCATACATCCTCTCGTACATGCTTAAGGCTTCTAACAGGACTATCTACCAGTATCTGGTTTACCTGGTCGTGCCAAGTCTTCCGCGCGGATGTCCTCTATTTCTGGTATCATCAACACTTGCATCATATACATTTCTTACCATTCATTCATTTAACCGTTCCATATGACCAAACTACCTGAGTGATCCTTTCTTAATCTTACTCACTATGAATTAATAAAACATGTAAAAAAAATATAATTCATACTAAATAATAAATTCTCTGTTTTGGTTTTGGAAAATTATCAATTTGGTGCCGTCTCCATTGACTGTGTGGCAAATGAATTGTCTTATCGATTACCCACTAAAAAAAAATAGCACTTAAAAAGACTACGCATAAATTTAATTTCTATATTTTTGGTATAATTTATTTCAGCTCATATGCCAAGTATTTCTTTATACAAGTATATGGTAGGTACTTGAGAAAAAACAATAAATAAATTTACCATTAATAAGAATAATCAAATAGCACCCATATATTTAAAAATATATTAGCCATGTTGTTTTCTATTTGTATTAATTTATTTAATCCATCTTTTGTATATAAAAATGATTTTATCGTGTCCGTTCAGACATAGGCAATGTAGTAATATACCTTCCAACCAGGAGTGTTAAGTGGCCATACAAACATCTTCAATTATCATTTCAACGAGATGTTATTACTTCTCTAGCATCAGTGCAAGATACGCGTTAGAATTTAAAAAACAATATGCTGTTAATCTCGTAATAAAATTCTCTGAAGGTTATTTGAGGTTTGGTTATTTGCTGAATTACCACTTGGGTACATAAACTTAATCTTTATCATCTCGACGATTGGATAATATATCAAATAATGCTATATTATTATTTAAATTTAATTTATCGAACGTTACAATCAACAGGAAAATTGTAAAAAACAAAAAAAGTGAAAAAATTCTATAAATATTTATACAAGTACAAAATTATAATTCATCACAATTTGCAGTCTAAAATATGAATAGCATAGAGATATTTATCAAAGAACTAACTACAAAAAAAAACCTAGAAGCATATGTTGGTTAAAATATATATTAAGTCTCAAAATGACAAAAAGATCTACGAAAAAAATAACTTATTTTTTATTCCTAAGTTCAAACTTAATCATTTTCTTGATAATTGATCAATAGATTATTATTTTAAATATTAATTAAATGTATTTGAATGATATAAGTGCATTGTCCAACTATGTTACAGCGACATTATTTTTGACGACAAATTTTCGAACCTATATGTTACTTTTTTTAAATTAATACATTCATCGTTCCATTATTTGAAAAAGCCATCTACTTTGTTTTTACGGAATCTCAAATACCTTTGAGTAATACATTTAATTAGTATTTTAAATTTCACAGACCTATGTTCTGAATAATTACAACTTCACAATCAGAATGTGTTCTCATAATAAGAATATTAATGATTATTTTTTATGTAAATGTTTAAACCATTCCCGTTTGCTAGTAGGTGCACAAAAATAATGTAGTTTAAAAAATTTCATAATACTTGTATTTTATATGTTTACTTTATATTATATTGAATACAATCCATATAATATTTGAATTGAACGCAGTCCATATAATTTAATAATATTAGTCAATAATAATATACATGTGCACTTTTCGTATCGCCGGGTGCGTATATAAAGACGACTTAAACTGTCATTAACATTTTTCATTCTGCATTATAAATTATAATGTAAGGTATTTATTTTTATATGGTTAGCTTACCGCAATTGTCGCTTTTATTAGATAGTGGTTACCTATGTAATAAATAATTTATAAAACACGTATTTTCCTATCTAAAGAAAGATTTTAAGACACATGTAGTCGGGAAACCGCACGCATCCATTTATTTTAACTTTGATTTAATTTTTCGGGTTGTCATTAAAAATGTCACAATATTTGTTTTTGATTTGAAAGTACCATACAAAAAAGATACGTCACACGAAACGTCTGTCGTTATGTCTGACGTGAAACTTGTAAAAATACTAATTTATTGCTTAGTATTTTATGTAATTTTATTTTAAACATAAACTAAGAAACGAACCGGTTTTTGTAATAATATTTTACAGTTATAATATAGAAAAAGTCATAAAATCATGTGATGGCTCTATCCAAGGTTAATTATTTTAACCCTTCCCAAACCATGCAGTAACACAGGTCTACCATCATAATTAAACCTGTAATATTTCGGTAAATACATGCAACATAAAATTCATATTTTAAATAATCCTAAAGAAAATATTAGCGCTCAGGAATGACTAGTGAAAAACCAATTATGAAAAGAGAATCGTACAAAAACAATTATTTTTTCCATTCAATCCGTTGTAAAATTAATACGTTGGTAAAAATACAATTTGTGATATGAAAGACAGCGATCACACACTATTTTCACAGTGAAAAAAATAACAAACATACAAATATAATTATTTCTTTCTTACTAATTAAATGAAGAGAGATAAGAAGGAAGGACACATTGTATAGGATTTAATGAATACTCTAAATTATGTTATTAATATTTTTTTCAATATTGAATGCTCAATATTTAGAGTAAATTCGTGCCATTAAACCCATTTATGCTAATAAAAGCAATTTTTCTAACTGTTATTAACGGTAACACGAGTTGACAGCATGGCTGCTTTCGACTATTTTATATCATGGTATGGTAAAGGTTAAGCTCACAGATGATCAATATTATGCTTCGTGTACCTTTATACCATCTTTTTACGTGTAATAAATATTAAAGATACGAGCTAAGTACGTAGGTAACTAATTTTTAATTAAAATAATTCATTGATCGATAAAAAAATAATAGGGCAAGTTATTACATTCAACAAAGTTCTGAATGATATTTGTTTTTTCATAAATTACTGAATTTTATTCGAAATCAGTTAATTACGTCAAAATAACGATAATATACAACGCATCAGATCATAAATATCGCATCTGTATTTCTCATGCGAATAAAGCTCTATTTCCTTTGATAATAGAAATATTGATTTTTGTTAAAGGCGTTAGTTTTATACTAAAATGCGTTGAAAAAATTCAAACAAAATGAATTTAATATTAAAAAATATAGTTATTTTTGAGCCTAGTGGTATACAAATATACTTATTCAATATATAATACTTTAAAATATTTAAAAACATTTGTTTGTTTAAAAATCGTAATTAAATAAATTAACGAACCATTAAATATGTGTATTTAACTTGATATTATATATTTAACTTTATATGTAATAATTAATATATCGGCGTTGCACAAGTATATGTTTAATAATATCTATCGAACTATCTGAAAACTTCACGAAGATTCTAGAAACTTCTAGAACAATCTATTTACAATAACCCCATATCTTACTACACACACATCCCCGCACACCCAGTACCTGTGCACATCTACCCTCTGAAAGGTTTATGAGCCCATAACTGTGCCCATAGAACCATCAATCACACTAGACATTACGTGCATTACATAGACAGACATACGAATATTCTAATATCGACAGATGAGCCGTAAGTTGATAATTAAATACTTTTTTTAAATATATTAATTAGAAAGATATACGTATAAAATCAATATGATCGAAAAATATCATTATTGCGCCACCGGGATTCGAACCTGGATCTCTTTCCAAACCGGGGAATGTGCATTATCAAACTATGCTACAGCGACGATATTTTTAGCGACAAATTTTCGAACCTATATGTTACCTTTTTTGATATTAATACATTCATTCGTCCCATTATTTTTACAGAATCTCAACCTTTTACATAATATTCTACATAGCATGGAATTTTTTTTTATCTATGCGTACATATTCAAATAATTTCTTATAAATGACCTCCATTTTGAACTTTACAAATTATGACGTATATTTAAAATATCACGTAAAAGATAAATAAAAATATAAAACCTTATTTCATTTTTAAATAGTTAAATGAGTTCTAAAAGAACCAAATAATTCGCAATAATGTGAGCAGTCCACCAGCGGTCGGGCATCTTTTTTTATTTTTAAACACGTCACGAGACCGGCAATTAGACGAGTATTAAAATAATTACCAGGTTCGCTTCTTGTACCGGTAATTTTGAATGAGCATTATTATATTACATTAAAACCTTATTTGGATCGCGATCATTAAACTGTATTGTAAATCCGTTTCATTTATGTGATACGATTACCGTAATAGCGCAACTTTTTAATTTCGCGGGATGTTAATTTCCGTTTTGCCTCGGAGCTAAATCAAAAGATACAACTGTGAACACTGAAAGCGTGCAACTGTAAAAAAATATCCTTTATAAATATGTGCGAGCCACAATTAATGATTCAGTGGCGTGTTTCAACGTTAGGTGGTAAATTTTTGTTGAAAGTGTGGTTAGTTATTGTGATCTGTTAACTTATTTCTAATTTTTGGCTAATAAAGCGGTACACAATGGAGTTATCGATGTATAGACGTGAACCTTGAAGTTGGCGGATTCTGTATTCTCGACTTTCCCGGGAATCGAGACCATAAAATAAAATAATTATTAGTTCTTTTTTCAAAATTAAATAAAACTTGCATTTATAAATTGATTACAAAAAACAAATACGTTTACAAAAATTACAGAGCAAACATTTTTTTTTAAATATGCAAAAAAAAACAGTTGATAAATAAACACATCGGAAGACAAAAACGTATATATTTGGTCAAAATCAATGATCAATCAATTTTGTTTCGTCAAAAGATGACACGATTTTATCTTAAATATTTACACCACATAATACCCTGTTTGAACAAACCGACGAAACTATTCCTTTCAGAATCTTTATAACTGACCATGTCATGAATCTTCAAAATTTGATATACGTGCACCGCTCGCCGCTATCGCAATGGTCAGAAACTAAAATATTTTTTTGATAAATATTTTTTTTCTATATATATTTCTAGTTGACACTTTTAATTTATATAACTTAACTTGTTTAAAATGGATAATATCAAGAAAAATCAGAGTCTCGGGACTCGAGACAGCAAAAAAGCATGAGATTCCCAGGTATTCCCGGGTTGTCTCGATACAGAATCCCTAGTAGGCGTATATGAAATAAATCAATTTATAATTGATTTAAGAATGAACAAGTTAGGAAAGAATGTAAAGCTGCTCTTAGGACAGTAAATAGAATTTAAAAAGGGTCGTTTGGGTGGATCGGTCATATTGAACGAATGAATGAGGAGAAAATGTTAAAAAAGACGCGAGCGATGGCGGCACCAGAAATATAGAACTTCCATGGAAGAGCTTAGATAGTTGGATAACTAATTTAACATTTGTATATGTATGTTAAATTCCCCGAATCAGTTTGCACACCTAAGATAAAACTAGTGTAAGATTTGTTTTAAATAAAAACGATTTTTTTTAAAGCGTTAAAATGTTTAATTTATTTTGTATTGAATCGTAATAAAGAATGACAAAAGAAAGTGTTGCATCAACTTCACTGTGGAGTATTGGAATTCACTTTCACACACGAAGGTGTCTCCCAGATACTACGAAATATTTTTAAATGATGAATAGTACAGTTAAAGAAATTTCCAAATACTTGATTAACCACATTATCATATCCAATCTCATTGCGTTACGTTTTAAAAAACGCGTTACATGTCTGTATCATACCATTCTTGCATAATATTAAAATTAAAAAGTCCAGATCTCCAGACGAATACACTCAAGACGTGAAAATAGCAGTTTAAAAATATTTTAATCTATTTAATAATGCTGACTTGTTACAAAGTTCATAAATAAATTTAAAAATATATAACTAATAAAATACATCAAATAATCTACGTTATATTCATTAGTGATAATTTCACACCACAGTCTACTAGGAGAGTATTTAAAATGATAGAGTGCTCGCTTATAATTTGAGAGGTACCATGATTACTACGGGATCAAAAAAATGATGTTTTGGAGATGGACAGAAAATAAAGTATACGGTAAAGGTAACACTATATATAAATGCTACGAAATTTTCTAAGACGTTTTTTTATTTTTTTAAATACCTACAGATTATCAACAGATCATTAATACCTTCATATATAGTCCTCGTACGACTTTATGGTACAAAAAAATATATATTTTAAGACGATCAGTACAATAACATGTTCCTTGTTACAAATTGACAAATCATGAGAATAAACAATTTATCGAAAATGCGTAAGTACAAAAATGTGCTGGTTCCAAGATCAACGATCAAGTCTAACTGCGTGACATTAATCATTATTAAAAATGCACAATAAAATGTATTATTTAAGTCGACTCAGTGTTATTCAGAAAATATTCATTAATAATGATAAGAAAACGAATTATAGTTTTGATTATCGTTGTCCAAAAAGTGATATTATTTTGAGAATCATTTCATCTTAGCTGATAATATATCTACCTATAGTCAGACAATGTTTAATTTATGCGGAGATACCCCGCTGTTAATGAAAAGGAAGAGTTATATATCTCTAGGAAGAATTGCATACGTAGTTTTAATTCACTTTGAATACAATTTACATAAAATTAAATAGCATATCCCTATCTGTACAATTTATCATTCCGTAATGCTTCTCTAAATCTTATTGTCCAAAGTTATTAATGGTGCATCCAGGATTATAAATATTTGTTTTAGAAGTAACCAACGCTCGTATGGTTGGGATGTTTTTCAATTGAACACGTGAATGATAGTAAATTTTATCTGTCATGTATTGATAAAAAAATAATAAAATTATTGTTTCTATATTTCATTCAGAATATAGACACTTATTACGAAGGTAGCACTTGAGTGTGATATTAAAGATAAGACAAAAATCGCTTATGGATAAAATAGTAAAGAAGGGGAATTTTACAAAACTTTATGCTACATATTATACAGTCAACCTATATGTTCTCCATACATTACACAATATACAACAAACTCTCAATAGATAGTCAGCACTAAATCTGTACCTACTGTCCTTCAAGCGTATTTCGAGTAGTGAATTTTATGTGTGGACATACACTTGTGTAACACATAATCATATGTTGTTCTAGAGAATATTCAGAAGTGGGTAACGTTCACTTTATTATCTTAAAGTAATGTTTTACATTTAAATACAATTTAATTTTATAATAATTTAATTAAAATATTCAAATAATTTGAACATGATTATAATATCCGTGATATAAATCAAAATTAACTAATAATCCGACAATATTGCTAACGCAATTATCATCAGATAAATATTTAATTTTGATTAATTTACGTTAATTACTTGAATGTATGAATTTCATGCGCCTGTTAAATTTGAATATACATTAGGAGAGATATTCGACGAGGAAGAAGAGTCCTGGATTAAAGTCCGTAAACAGGTCAAAGAAATGTCAGGAGGTCCCAACGAGACCTCATAAAACCGGTGACCATATAACTGCACTCAAAAGTAATAGAATATTAGGTATATTCGTATAATATCATAAATTTTATATATTTAGGGATAAAAAATTTCAATAGCCTCCCTCCACAAATTAAAGAAATAAAGGATAAATAATAAATATATAAAATTATTGTACTCCCTCTCCAAGCACAAGAGCTGGTCTCTTTTTTGGAGAGGTAAACGAAAGAAAAACTATGTAATTTTAAAAATGTAAAATACTTTATTCATGCTATAAAAAATTGTAAAAATATCAAATAAACATAAAAAAAAAAAAATTAAAAAATCTTACGTTCCTTCAAAATGGGTTACATTAAGTTAAATCAGGTTAGGCTATTTAATACAAATCTATGGCAGCAGAGTATACGAATGTGTGCAGTTGTCAGTGTGTGCTTACGAAAAGCCTCTGCACCGCAGTTACCTCCTAAAGCCTGATGAAATATATAAAGAAGAGATCTTCGCTTCGCAGCATTTAAAAATACACAATTTAATTTCACACACTCATTAATAACCCACATGTTCTTCGTGTTACGAAATCTCCATAATTCAATTAATTTATGTCCTACTAAGTTTGATTAATAAACGGTCTTCACGTCTATAAACGAAGTACCTATTTAGGATGGGCAGAACATGTTTCAATTAGCGACAATTTATAGGTTCGGCGTCGTTCTGCCACGTGGGACGGAAGATAGCACGCATACATAATACACGACGTTCTTAGGATGCTAGTTTAGTCAATATGTTATAATATACATCGCGAAAATGTTCCTTTCGACCACGTCTCGATCCCACTCCAATGTAACAGAAAATATTGTGGATTCTGCCCAAGCTACTTTCCTTCGGAAGTCCACGAGGCAACACACGCAAAAATAGGGAAGAGCAAACAGCCCGCAACCGCCGTCATCCCATGCACAGGTGCCCCAGAACTTGTGGATCCAGGATTGGACTCTTCGGCCACCTGAGGAAGGAGGAAAGAGTGTCCTCCTTGAACAGCCACTGAGTGACAAGGCAATCCCAGAACTTTACCAGCATGCCATTAATTTATTTGTAATATAAATAATGCAATTGTACAGTTTTGTGAGATTTTGAATTTATAACAAATACATTCACATATTCTATTTTTATAAAACATATGTTTACAATAATTGAATGGCGAAAGCAAAAATTTATATTATTATAAAGTATTTGAGTGATGTCTGGATCTAACTCTTTTTTACGACAGGGCATCAACACTTGTTCATGTCTTGACAATTTTTGTAATTAACTAATTTATTATTACCCCGTTTCCTCGCGGGACAGGTAAAAAGGATTGAACGCCACACTCTTATGTACTGGCACACCACTCTTGCCACGTCCACGTTCATACTTCTTCTCATACTCGGTCATTAAATGTCGATGATCTTCTTTACTATATTCTCCTTACATTCGACACGATCGACTTTGCTACAAACAGCTCTACATTAGATTCTAATTTTGTCATTCTTCACTCTTTGTAAATAGATTTTTTACCACCATATTTTTGTATCTATTTATTACAAATAATATCCGATTTAATGATGGAATTTTACGCATATTTCATGTTTATTTCTTCATTATATTATTTTAACGATATCAATTAATTTAAATCAGCCAATAATCTTTTTTATGGGAACGTATTAAATATAATTTTTGTTATGTAATAACAAATCAAATTATTGTAAATTACTGAGATTTTAGAATTGTAAACATTCTTGGACATATTCAAATATTGCTAATATAATATACTGGTCAAAATATGAAAATATATAAAAAAATGAAAAATATTTATTTTTTCAGGCGTATTCTAGTAAAATATGTTTAAAACATTTTACAGATAAAGAATATTGCTTTAAAATAATTTAAAAAAAAAACAGATTCTAATAATGATGACATATATGCTATTTAAAAAAGGGAAAAATTAATGATCAAATTTGTTCCATAGATTGCGATTGTGTAGTGGTACTCGAAGCGAGTCCACATTTTCAAAAAAATTATAAATGTGAAGATTGAGGCGTGAGAATTAGTGAACGTTATATGTATACATATATAAAGTGATCACTTAAGCCAGCCAAAGACAGGTCGTAAGCCCTGTAATTACCCCATACTTCCATATATTTACCATTAAACATTTATAAAAATTTTGCTTTGTCTCTATGAGATATCTGATATTTGTTTAATAACAGAACCTTTGTTGGTAAAAATCCAATAATTGTGTGTTCTTGGACATATTCAAATATTGCTAATTTATTTTGTGCACATGCCTTAAACGAGTTTGTAATACCTACAAATATGCAATTGTTCACGTTCAGTCATCAACATTTTCTAATGTTAATAAATAAAATCAACTATTTAAACATAATACATATCTCGATATTTTTTTATGGGGTATGTTTTCATTTTGACCATTGCCTACTTACGAAAGCATGCCTTTTGTCGCAGCTATTCAAGTGAGAGGATCCAGGAATTTCAGGGAAGCGGGTCAAATTAATTATCTGGATGCTGCCGACATTACGTACGAACATATCGCGAAGTATTTTCCAAAACACTACGGAGAGACGAGTGGCTAACGATCATAACTTGTACATTAATCAGGCCTATTCTCAAAATTGCAATATTGAAATGAAGGTGATTGTTGCACCAACCCTCAAAAATAAACAGTATGTAAATTAACGTCCGTGTTATATTTGAATGAGAGAGAGGGAGAGAGAGTGAGGGAGATAAACGTACCATAATCTGTCAAAACATAAAAATGGCAACAGGATTGGCCGTGATTCTTCACTACGACGCTGCGGATGAGGAAATCAATAGGTAATTTATGAACAAACCTTTTTCTGTGAACTTTGAATACTGTATTAGTACTTATTTTAACCAAAAACTTATATTTTTAGTCGAAACTCGAGAATGGAAAAACGTCGTTTGCGTGATTTGTGCAACCCGATGGAAATTCCAAATGGGCAATTTTTACAACTATACCGCCTTGATATCAAGGCGGTATAGTTGTACCTTATCAAGGCGGTATAGTATAACACGGACGTTAATTTACATACTGTCTATTTTTGAGGGTTGGTGTAACAATCACCTTCATTTCAATATTGCAATTTTGAGAATAGGCCTCAATATCACGTGATTTCTCAAATATTTTGAAATGCAATAATATTCGAATAATGTTAAGCCAATACTAGACTTCATTAAGAGGCTATGAAAAGTTGAGGGTAACCGTAAAATAAAGCAGCAAAATATATCTTGAATGAGATGTGAAATTTCTATATTCTAATTAAACAAGGAGGGTGTATGGAGGTGGATAAAGTAAATTATGTATGATATGTTAGAAATTTACGGTGTTCTATTATTTATGCTATGTTCGAGATGGTTTCATGATTATTATGATTATTTATAGATTTCATAAATTTGTATTTTTTTTCATCGTCATTTCTTTCGTTTCCTTATCGTAGAAGGGTCCAAAATATCGACAAAGCGCTTCCATTTCCCCCTGTCGTGCGCCGCTTCGGTAGGTATTTGCTAACCAATCAAGGCCCTATCTGTCTTCATATAATCGTTATTGCTGTTGTTTCTGTCATTTTTTTCAATGCAAGCAAATTATAAATCTGATTTATAATGTGTTAGGCAGGAGCGTAATTTAACATTAGGCGCCTGGGGCAGACTTTGTTTTTACATTCTCCCTCCTACACAAAACAGTGGTATTCACTTCACGGTGAATTAGTACGTAAAATTTTTGCTGCCAATATAATTACGAGTTCCTACCAGTGGCGTTAACAGGGCGTGTACATTATATTATCTAAATGCGTGGTGAATATAAAATTTTACATTTTACAGACGTGTAAAAGTTTATCGGAAAAATTTGAAAACTGATCTCCGATGAATCCAATTCCAAATACTGCCGGTCTGTGAGTGGTTAAATCATTAATCATTAATAAGTACAAACTTGTAAAGATTTGTGTTGCCTGCACGTAAATACCACATTTTGTAAACACATGTCAAATCGTAATAAATAAATATAGAAAAAACACGATAAGCCGAATGTTGCAATTTATCCCAACTGTTCCTGTACAATTACGCCACTGATGTGACGCTCAAAATAATAATTAGTTTTAAAAATATTTTTAAAATAAACGCTAATAGTGTGTTTACCATTATGATAATAAAAAAAATTCGTTAATATATTATTTATCATTTTGAATAAATTAGTGATAAAATATTCCCGTACCTTGACCTTTGCTCGATGCAGTTAAAATATAAATTATCGACATTTAAATAATAAATTTAAAAAAAACATAATTATATGAAGGCTTTTAAAATTGCACAAAATTATTAAATGACGTCGACTAAACGTAAAAATAAATTTTTAAAAATTAAAATTTAGATTTTTCCGGGTAAAAATAAAATATTACAGCTTTGAGTTTTTTTAGAATAGGATTAAATACAATACATCTGTGTAATCTACACACATAGAGATAATAATATATACATGTACGCTTATATATGCACATATAATACATATTGAATTAGTAGCATCTCTACCTGCTTGCAGAAGCCTACATATATTTTACAGAGGTCACGCTAATGGTCCGAACTCAAACGTGCTGACGAGATACATTCACCTTACCGTGAAATACACCGCCTACCAGATTCAATGAAATAACATTGCGATCTATATATTGTGAGGGAATATGAAGAAAACAATTCAAAATGTTGTGTTTAAAACGTTAATTTGATTCAAACGCTTTAAAAAAAGCTAAGCGTCTGCGTATAATCTGATGATGACTAAACTGGAAGAAAAATAGGTGAAGGAATTTTTTAATATGTTACCAGTCTCTTCTGAAATAGCATGTACTACCTATTACAATTTAATAATAATAATAATAATTTTCTGTATATTTTTCTAATAAATAATGACAATATTGGATAATTTGTATAGCGTAATTTTCGTAAAAGCTTTCACCTCAAGGGCGCTTTCCACATAAACTGTTTATAATTACATTATCTTTGTTTTTAAAATTAAAAATTATTATTTTAACTTATGGAAATGATTTTTTGATAAGGTGCGTTTTTAGTATCTTCATAAATAAAGTCTCTGATGCACTGTTTCTAATGACGGAGGACAAAGAGTTCCACACTTTTGGGCCTGCCACCGCAAATGCCCGTTCACTAAATTTAGATTTTTGGCAACGGTTGGTCGGTTCTACAACCCTTCCTGCGGCTGAAGTGTAGAAGTTGATCTGAGAGTTTGACGTCCACCGTTCAAATTGTCTGAGATACAGAGGCGCCATGTTATGTGTAATAGAACTTCACCACAACAATATGATATCCTTAATATTATAATTGAATGTAATAAGGTATACTTTAAAATAAAATTTCTGCGAAATAAATCAAAATGCCCCGTAATATTCCTATTACAAGTATCCATATTTCGTATTATTTTCGAAATACATCTATGGCTTATTTCAATATACTGACTGCACGCGCCAGGTATATAAAATATATATGTGTGTAATTTAAGGTTTTGGCGAGCACTAGTGTATGGTACTGACGTCTCTTCTAGGTTAGATCGTGTTTTTTTTATAAATGGTTTCCATGAAGAAACCAAGGCCGACGTTTCAGCACGATTGAATGATCACCAAATTTTGCATATTCTGTCATCAAAAAACGTCAATAAGAAAATTTATAATCTGTTAAAAGTGTAAATCATAACTAGCGTAAACAACTAGAAAATGCCAGCCGTTACGCCCTGGGCTGTGCGGACAACTATGCTCGACCTAGGATCCGACCCTGTCGCGAATGCTGCAGAGGAGTAATTTAAAAACGGTAACAGACATGTCCGCACCATTCTGACCCACGCCATTGTCAGCTGATAACTGCATCGGTTCTGGGACTGCTCTGCCCACTCGGCAGCTGACGTCGAGACAGCGATACCCGAGCATGGGCGGCGACCAAAATTGAAATAATATGATATTCATTTTATCAAGCGGATAATGAAATAGTCATTTTCTTGTTTGATATTTATTTGAATTATTTGCGACCAATTTGATGGCACTTTCAAATTTCAATTTCAAATCACTTTTGAATTTCTTTCATGATATATTAATTTTACAGTTATCAATATTTATAGTTTATTTAACGAGGATTCTTGGATGGCTTTTAAATGCTACCCATTACACAATTTCTGGAATTTTTCAATGCACTTACATCGATCATGACTAAGAGACCCCGAAACCATTCTACGCTAAAATAATTATGTACGTATATAAGATATAACAGATTTTGTTGACACGATAATACTATTTAATTACAATTTTAATTAATCAATTACATAGATTTTTTCTGTATACATGTATTTTAAATTGATTAATTTAATTTGTATTAAAATACCACAGAACTATGTTCTGAAAATGCAACATCACAACAAAAATGTGTTCTTAAAAAAACGAATTAATGAACTATTCCTGTAATTCTTATTCAGATTTCGGTCGTACTTTTCTGAAAAATTGACCTAGTAAATAGTCAACCTCGGCAATGATCATTAGCCAGCCTGATACGCCATTTTGTTTAAAAATGGCGGCCGTTCAAATATTCCAAAAATCGTAATCCTGTTATTATTAATCCTATCTCAATGTAAAAAAGCAGTAGAGTACCATAAAACGGGAAATATCCTTTGCTTTCGGGTACAGACGAAATCTATTTGATTCTTGCAGTCAGTGTAGAAGGAACATTTTACATATAATTCCTAATATAAAGACAGACATTATATCTTCTTATTTTATTCTACTCTTCAACTGTTAGCCAAACATTTTCATTCATGCGTACTTCGTTTTCATCAATTCTGGTCTCATTTTTTTTATTGTATGCTTATGTTGTTAAAAAAAAAATCATTAATTTGTCGAAAGAAATCAGACGGATTGTGAAAACAAAATAACATTACATAAAATTATTTATTTATTTGAAAGTTACGTTATTGTACAACTTTTCCGAAATGCATTTTTTGCAGTATATTTCGTATAATTTTGAGTATTATTGTTTTTTTCGTTGTACTACCCTCATCTAGTTGCCTTCGTAACTATCGTTCAATGAGTAAAATAAATTACATTTTAACCTATAATAATGGCAGAATAGTGTCGTGAATGCAATAGAGGTATTTATTGATAAATGGAATCCATACGAAAATACATATATTGTAGTGACTTGACATATAGATATTCAAACTGCATTTACAGTACCCTCATAAAGGTATAAATGAACTGAACCACACTATTATGTACACGCTACGAGCGATATGAAAATGGAATGTGTTTCAACACATAAAAATTACTGCAATTCTTAAACAATCCAAACACATTTCATTTTGCTGATAAGTGATTTGATACAATCGATATTATTCAATTAAATCGTTCACAACGGCGCTTTATCAAGATTTATTCAAAATAGTAAAGTTCATTCAATGATTCGCTGCTTTCAACCGAATGCACGTTCCTCAAAAATACACAACCCAGATCAGACAAAATGTATCCAGGAAGTTGGTTATCATGGCTTCATGGCCTTTGACTGATGGCCGTAAAGCCAATATGTCCTAAATACACACGGAAACAGGAACATGGAGCACCTCTAGATGTATCCTCTCCTCATCGGTTCATCTTAATCTCGGTATGGCAAGAGATCGTCATCCATCTGGGATACCTCGACGAATACGGCTCACAGCATGTTTTGTATTCGCTGTCAGCCGTATGATAGTCAACGTTCATTGAACGGATAAGGCACGAAAAGAAGAAGAAGAACCATTTCTCTACATCGATCACATAGTATCCACTAGATCAATATAATTAGCGTCGATAATAATAGCGATTGAATAATCCGTTTTTTTTACGGTTTGGGTAAATGTGACCCGATCTATATGCAGCATACATTAAACAAACAAATAACTGCACAACTCCTTAGTTAGTGAAAATGTTGATACACTTGAATGTTAAAATCGGTTACTACTAATGTAATAAAAGCCTATGTAATAAACCACGCCTACGTACATATGTACATATATTTACATGTACATGTATTTAACTATTTTATTTCTAGTATATAATATTTATTTTTAATTACAGTATATGTACGTATGCACCGTAAATATAATTGATGTCGGTCCATGTCACATATATTGAATCGCATGGTAACGCAATATTAATAATCAGATAACAAGATCCGCTGTCGCTTGTTATCGCGTTAAACAAAGTAAATTATTTTACTACCGTATTTTCGTAGATTTTTTAAATAAATTGAACTTAACTAAAATTAATGATTTATATTAAAACCCTTTCAAACTTTTTTTCCACTATTTATAATTGAATGATCATTACCGGTTTCAGCCTGTCACGGCCATCTTCAGACTGGTACATTTTTCTCTTAAGCTAGAATATTTATACATTTCAATACAGGAGTGTTTTTCAGTGAGTCTATATAATTTGAAAGTTGGTGCTAATTTGACTCTAATGTTGGGTTTTTCCCTTAAATGTTAAGTACTATTACAGGAATTTTTACAGGTTTAGTATTTACTGAGCTATTAGCGTAAATTTCAATTTATTGGTTGAGTGCTTTTATTAACTTTATGATTACACTTTTAATTTTAACTTTAAGTAGTTTAAGAGTTAAGGAGCATTTGAGATGTTTGAATAAAAATTGTTTTTCAGAATTTTCTAATCATTTGTTAGAAAATGATCATACTTTTGATAAAAATTTGAGATTGTCTATTTTACATACAATATTTACATATGTCGGTCTTAAATTAAATAATTTTGAATCGTTGGAAATAAATACAGTAAGTAAAACTAACTAAACTATTATAAACAACCAACTAAATTTAACCACAAGTCCCATTCTAAACTTTTTTCAAAAATTATTCAAATAATTTTGTATCAAGTAACATTTTAAATTAGGTACTAAATATATTTTTAAATTATTATTGTTTTTTAAAAATAGATTCTGTTAAAGAAACAATATAACATATGTTTTTGATTTGTTAATGACATCCTGAAGAAGAAAATGATATTTTTCGAAACCGGTTTGTTTTATTAATTAATTCATTAACAATCTAAAATAATTGTAAATATCGTCTACGTTTTCATGTATTATTGTGATACGCGTCATACGTGTATGGTTCAAACGTTGTATTTTCATTTCTTTAGTAAATTTTAAAATATTTGTCCATTTTAGGGATAGGAAAAGAACCTATGTATTAGGGCGCTATCTTTTTCGGCCACTATCTAACGTGACCTCCAATGCACCGCATTGGCGTAGACACGCCAATGAGCAGTTGTATGGAAACTCGAATATTAAACAATTAGTGACGTTTTTATTTTTTAAATTGGTATTTACTGCTAGAATAAAAATGTCAACTTACACTTGCATATAATAATCGTGTTATATTAGACGAGTCATTAAACAATAATACAATTGAATAATCAGTTAACATAAACAGGTTTCGAGGTAAATTCAGTTTCCACATATGCTCGACGATAGTGTGTTTATTTCTAACAAATGTGTTCTAAATGACAACAAATATATCACTCCCACGAGGTTTCGCCGGATGGAGGCGATTTTTTTTTTGTTGGTGGAAGATCGTGGAAAAAAACCGGTTTTTGCGACATCCTGACTGCCCACAACCGCCGCATACAGAAATTCTAATACTTTACGACAAACATGTTAGATATATTGTGGCTCGGTGCAAACTTCATTGACTGGAAAAAATCGGCGACATCATGGGCGACTAGGGCGACATCATGGGCGACTAGGGCGACATCATGAGCGACTAGGACGTGAAATCTATCGACATCAAAAATCTAAAGAATCTTCACACCTAGACACAAGGTTAGTAAGGCCTCACTGAGATGCAATACTTATCAAAGACACCAATTAAGGTGGTGTCAAGTTACCACCATCATCAGCCTCTGTCGATCCACTGCTGGATGAAGGCCTTCCCGTGACTGCCTTTCTATTCTGATCGCCAATCTTTATCACTCACACTGCTCCGATTACTTCGTCTATCATTCTGACGTGTTATTTTATGTATCTTGGATAACGTTCAAGTAAAGTGCAGAATTTATTACGACAAAGTAAAAATTGTGAGAATTTATAAAAAATTAATATAATACATTATTTTATTTACATGATGAGTCTATTATTTCGTGTCATATTGGCATGTTTATTAATGGTGTATTTTAATTTTTTACTAAATAATAAAAATAACCTTATATATCATATTTTTTACGTGTGTTACGCGTATGGAAATTTAAAAGAAAACTGATTCATCACATCAGAATGAAGTGTCAATTTCCTATAAAATATACGAATTACACAGATACATATGCGAACTTTTTGTGCATTTTTCAAAAAATAAATTCTATTGTCAAAAATTTAAAAACTGGAAAATTATGATGCTGTGTTGCTGTAGGTACTCATTCGGGTCTTCCTCAATACTGTGCTCCACTACAGCAACAGCTTCTTCAGTGCGCACTGTACGACATCTCTGCGGATGCGTATTATCAATTAGAGTGTGCGTGGTGCGAAAACGATCCATGGTTATTCGAATTACTTGCGCTGATGGACGATTGCGTCGACCGTAAAATGGACGTAGCGCACACCACGATTTTGCAAGAGCGTTGTTCTGGCATAAGTCTATTTATGGTGAAATGACAAACCAAACTAAGCACAAATCAGCTGTCAAATTGGGTGCCGCTGGAAAAAGTGTTGCCAATTCGAAAAACAAATATCTAAAAAAAAAACACCTTTACAACTTTCGCGCCTGTCCTATGTCAGATTTTAAACACTAGCGTTGGAATATTCTACATGCATATTTCATTTCACGAGGAGAAAGGTTTTACTGGAAAATATTTTTTAATTATTATATAAACGTCATAAAGAAACAGTTGCCATGCATGACAGAAGCAGGCATCTGCGCTAAAATAAATGTATTTAATTACAATGTGACATTTAAATGTTTTTCCATACTTAATACAGCTATGTGGGAACGGCCTTCGCCCGCCTGTCGG
Organism: Eubasilissa splendida; assembly: GCA_031772225.1. Lineage (NCBI taxonomy): Eukaryota > Metazoa > Arthropoda > Insecta > Trichoptera > Phryganeidae > Eubasilissa > Eubasilissa splendida. The sequence goes on from CM062859.1 coordinate 10,839,483, forward strand.
CTGAACAAGGTGCGTTGACTTGTTTTTCGCGATAAACCTATGATTATTGGTTTTAATTTATGGACGGTTTGTACGGAGGCACGATGAAACTTTCTATTCACTGTCAATCTAAAATGTAATCAATCAGTTCGTCGAGCCTTAAAAATCGTGAATATCTTAGTGAACGTATTACGTTGCCGGCGTGTGCTTTAATTGTAAAAAATCAATTATACGACCATGCGAAACTTTTCAAATTTACATATTTATAACAGCCGAACGCTGCTAACCGGGCTGACAATCGTCGGCGCGTACAATTTCTTGCCGTACGTATGCCGCGTGACTTTGTAAACTGTCTTAGAGCCGTTTGTTTGATCAGTGGTAACTATGGTGAAAATCGTTGGTAAAAAAAAAATTCATCGAAAATACATTTAATAGTAATAAACAAACTAATTGTATACTCCAGTTAGTTAAAAACCAAAATCAGCCGCTTCAAATGTCACTTTGAAAGTTACAGTATACGATAATGAATCATTAATCAGTATCCCGCTATTTTGTCGAGAGTTCGTCCGTTGATGATGTCGCTGTTGAATTTATATTAGCACGTAGATTGAAGATTTTTCGCCACCAAAGTGACAGATTTCAAACGCAGGGGTGAATAAACCATAACAATGTATATATTGCCAATTTTGACGATATTCTCAGATATTTGATGATTATTCACTTTGTCACACTGTTGGGCGGGATTAACAATAGTAAACTTGCCGTTCGAACAATCCGCATGAAAAGTTACCATCAAATAACTAGCCCTTAGCCTTCAATTAATCTTTTAACTGCCAACTTTATTTGAAATGGAAGACACCACATAGGGTGAAACCAGGTGTTAAGGGTCTTGACTTATCTATCAAAAGCTGGGACCTGTCGTTCACAGATAGCAAAATGATTTAAAAATATGACTTTAATCCCTGCAAGTTTGCAAGGTCCAAAAGTTCGTGTTGAAACGTTGACGTGACATAGAAAGTTTGGCGTGTCAACGCACTCACGGCAAATAAAAGGTTAATCTTTAGATCCTCTAGTAAGCACATTTTTTGCAGCCATCAGATTGAAACGAACATCTCATCTGCCTTTCGCTGGACCACTCATATTCTTTACTCGATAATTGATTTTTCAAATTTAATGACCTGATCTTAACGGCTTTTTTTTCTAATTTGTATACTGCTTTTCATCTACATAATATCTTAGCAAATGTGTTTTTTTTTATTATAAATTTTTTATTGTGCCAATATAATTCTAATTGTATCCATAAGTATGTAAATAGATACGAAAGGAGTGGATTAGGGATGGACTTAGGTTATATTATTGCCACTAGAAGTTATATTCTTCTGAACTGGAGGCGTTTTTTCTACAAATAAGCACATTCTTTCAAAAGCATTCTATTGTACAAAACATATCAGTGAGAATTATTTTATATTCTTTAAAATTAAAAAAATATTGCTATTTTTCTAACGAAATTAAGTGAAGTTTCAAAAATATTATTTTTGATACATATTGTAAGACTTCAGCACAAGTGAAGATTTTATATTCACAACACCAGAGGTAACAATTGTATTTAGTTCGTGTGTAGATTTTGCAAAAGTTGCGTGCAAAGTTTTATTTTGTAATTTTTAAAGTCTTCCTCTAAATCGTTCTAGTTAGCATAATAATATGCAATCTTTGAAACACTTGCGCGTAAAGTTAATCGTATATATTTCAAATATAATGTATCAAATAAATATGTAATTTTGATTTATTTTTGTTTCGGGTGTACGCCCCTGGTAGATGCCGTATTCAGCGTATCTGTATGCATATGTGCACATAAATATAGAATTTATACAAATCTGCACGATATTGTATGTAACGCTGTAATAAAATAAAAAGTTTTGTCGTGACATAAATGGCGTGATCTTTTGCTACACATTTCCTCTGTCAACCCTCCTCTCATTCTTCCGTAACACCAACTCCTGGATGATATAGATTCCATCCTAAAATAGGGCTGGTCTCTTGAATAGATAAACATTGAAACAGTATATTATGCTTGTCTACGGAAATTTATCTGTTTTATATACTCCGAGGGCTTAGTTTTGTTATATTGCTGTGACATATAAAGTAACAACATTACTTTATGCATGCGATAGAATTCTTTCTGCATAATTACTATAAAATAAAGAAAAAATAGCGTACCAATATATTACATTCAATTTTATGAAAATATCGGTAAGTGACACAATTCAACGAACACCTGAGCTTATAAATTTTCAAAATAGATCCGAACACGGTTGCAATCTAAACCACGTAAAAAGAAATAAAATTACTATCATTGTTAAATAGACTTACAATAAGTGCGCATTAAGCCATGGTTTTATTACCCTGGTCTATTTCTTTCGCAGACAAATGACATATTGTGATAAATTAAGCCGCACGCAATATCAAGACCATCCATTCGGTCGTCCGTTCATGTGCTCAAATTACAATCCTAAAGTATCACAAAAGCCAAATTACTCAAAGCTTTGAACTACAACGTTAAATAATATGCGACAGCGTCGTTCGCTGTATTTGACATTCAGAATATTATGTGTGCGGAACAAATAAGTGCAAAAGAAATATATTCGCTCTCCAGAAACGCCATATCTACACATACATAAACGAACGAACAAAGCAACACATATTGTACGTAATATTAATGGCAAACATATTGCATGTTCATTTGACAGTCTAGATTTAGACTTAAAACTTTTTTGGATTAAGTTTTCCGGAGTTATGAACGGTACTTGACTCCTTTTAAATATTTCAATTAATCACTTAAATACAATTGTCTATCTGTTTTCTTCCCTCAATTACATTTTTAAGGTATATATTATGTCTAGGAATGCGTCATTGGCTCCATTAATTTTCAATGATATCTATTATAGACCACTTCTCTTTGCACTCTCTCATAACCTCCTCATTTATAATTCTCTAGATTCTACTTATTCTTTCCATCTTTATTCAAGACCATATATCGCTTAATTGTAACCTATTCTCCTCACTCTCAATCTCTTTAAAAAATTGTCCAGGTTTTTAGAATTACTTTTATGTATTTCTGTTTATTTGTGATTTGTTTGTCTTTTATGTTAAATATTATTAATAATACGTACATAATAAATAATTGTACATATATGTGCGCTTATCAGATGTTGTGAGCTGACAGTTTGCTTTATGCATTATTACGCGCATAGTTTTATCTTGATGTATCACGATATAAATATGTTATTATGATTACCATTTAATTACTGCATACAGAATTCTAAATACTATTTACGCGATTTTCACAAAATATATATTTTATAATAAAAAATTAATCAGATCTCGAAAAAAAGTGCTTTTATCTGATAAATAAATCTGTCAGTTCGAAGCTTACAGCAATGACTTATATAATAATAAAAAGTTCATAGTTGAAGCGATGATATGTGTTTTGTTTTATACCGTGTGAATCAATGTGTTATAAGAGATTACAACTTGATTGAATGCTTCAGTGAAAGAGATGGGTTTTGTTAAGAAATAATAATCACTGTCAAGTGAACATACAATGATTGCGCACTGAGCCGCGGATATTATTCCTTGCCGGTAAAATCTATCTGTGTGGAATGAATACCAAACCATCATGAAATCGATATTCGTTGCGGTTTTTTGAACCATAAACAAATCGTGAAAATTGTTAAGATTATGAATGGTTGTAATGGAGTGATTAGAGTTAGATACAGTTCGCACTTAAAATACATTTTAATGATTTTTGCGATATTGTTGAAGGTTAAAAAGCAACGTAAATCATTTAAAGTAATGGTGAATTATAAGTATATATATTCTGAAGATGATAAAATCTTTTTACTAGCATTTTTAACTAATAGTTTTCTCTTTTTAATCCTTGTTATAAACTTCAAATTCTATATTAACAGAAATAATTTAAGAGTTTAAAAAACCGAATGCGATAAACGAACCACTTCGGGGGTTCGGCCACAAAATGATTATGGTTTCCAAAAATATTTGTAGTTTGTAATGAAAATACATTTTTATTGTGAAATTGCAATTTCAGAACATAGTTAAAATGTGATATTTTTAAAACAATATTAAATTTATTTATTTTTTTCCCGGTGGCGCAACAACAATATTTTTCGATAAAATTGATTTTATATGTATATCTTTATAATTAATATATTTAATTCATATTTAAAATATCACAGACCTATGTTCTGAATAATTACAACTTCACAATAAGAATGTGTTCTCCTAAAATAATAAAGTTGTATCAATGTGTCCAAAATTTAATAAAAATGAATTGATAATTCTGGCGTCTGCTATCAGTTTACTCAAAGGTATTTGAGATTCTGTAAAAATAAGGTAGATGGCTCTGTCAAATGATGGAACGATTAAATGTATTAATATCAAAAAGGTAACATATAGGGTCGAAAATTGTCGCTAAAAATAATGTCGCTGTAGCTTTGTTGGATAAAGCACCTTCCCCGGTTAGGAAAGAGATCCAGGTTCGAATCCCGGTGGCGCAACAACAATATTTTTCGATAAAATTGATTTTATATGTATATCTTTATAATTAATATATTTAATTCATATTTACAATATTAAATTAATCATTGGGAAAGATGTAGAGAAAAAATATTATTCAGCATATTTTATAATTTATTCATTATTTTTTTATGTATTATATTTATTAAAAGAGGAAAAAATGTCGACCGCATTTTTCATGGACAGTGAGACTATTGTCATTCAACAAAAAATTGGCTCATTTAAAAAAAGCACGTTTCGCAGCCTTCTGCGTGAAGAGGTGTCAAATGAAAAAAAATTCCCCACTCGCACTCGAGATGGCGAGAGGCGAGAGGCGAGAGACAACAGATATTGCGTTACCCACGTATAAATATATAGATGTGTGCGTAGATGTATAAGGTTTGTTGTGTTATCATAACAATGGCTAAAGCAAACTCTACATGGAGTGCCGACGGTAAATATCTGATTACCATATTACGGACTATGGATTTTGAAGCACTCCTTTTCACATTTTTTGGGTTGTATAGCAAGTTTTTTTACACAAGTCATATCATGAATTAATTAAAAATATTTTATTGTATTTGCGGAGCCTAAAATTGCATTATTTTTATGGAATTTCATACGTTTCACAGCCGTTTAGAATCTTCTGTGCAGAGTTGTCTAGGTTATTCTCCCGTGTGTTTCCGAGAAGTCCCGATTTTTTTTCAAATCAGAATCCAGGAAAACCGATACTGCATTGGTAGGACGATTGGTTAGTTTGTTAATGCCAGACCTCATATTCGAGGAGACCTTCGCCATTCCCACTTAGTTATAGATTCTACGTCTTCGCCTCTCGTGCGCCTTTCGGTGGGAGGACAGTCCAATTCGAGAGGCAGGACAATGATAAACATGAGAGAAATTAACTGGCCATCAACTTTTGAGACCGATGGAGAAGAATTTTACTAGTAGCCATGATACATCCCGGGTTGATGAGCTTACGATAATGAAATCGAAATCCTATATTAATTAAAATACCGAATACACAAAGTGAACGAATTAACACAGTCGCGGTACTGGTCAGACAGATATATGATATGATGTAGAAGCAAATATTGATTTTGAGAAAAATGCCTATAACAAAGAAAAAATTTACGGCAGAATCAAATCCTAAAAAGGCATTTCTAAGCATTACAGGTTTTTAAAAATGTCAAATAGAGGGGATCTATTGGTTTATTATTGTTTTATTGTCTACTTCATGTATGGTAATCTTTAGCTGTTCAAGTAAACAGTATTACATAAAACTGTATAGTTATCCTCTTCCATATATTACCATTCATTAAAATATCATTAGTTTTTGGACAGAATTATTTCTTAGAGTCGTGCCAAAAAATAAAAACCCGAAAATTCCCATTAATACTTTAAGTACATTAAATTATACGGCTGCCCCATTTCAATAGATTTCATATAAATACAAATTGTTGAATTTAAAATGATTAGGTTGATAATGCCCTAATAAGGCGAAGCGCGTGTCACGGAAATTAAACGAGTAGAACTATAAAAAAAAGTGTTTTTATTCTCATATAGAAATAAGTTATATAAAGTTATAATTGGGAAGAATTCAAAATATCCAAGGAACAACTTCTTTAGCAATTACAAGGAAGATTCGATTCCCTTGACTAGCGATGACGTATATCCTTTCCTCAAATATCCAAAGAATACCAAGATCGATCGTTTGTGTCCAGAGGCGTATCTAGGGTATTTAGTGCCCGAGGACGAACTAACGAGAATAATATTTAGTACCAATTAAATATCTCGTTTTAGCCGGGTGCATATGCCCACACGACATGATCGATGTCGCAGACACTTTAATGATGAGCATATCTACCGAAGCAATGTTCACTTATATATTCACACTCAATTCGTAAACCACACTCACAATACAGCGCGCCATAGCACCGAAGATCAATTGGTTGACAGGTATTACTGATGTCCGGGTCAAATTCCACAGTTCAACTCACAAGTCGAGAACTAGAAAAAATAACGAGGAGGGAGTGGGAGAGTGGAACGAACGTGTAATAATAAAGCATATATACGCCGATAACTACTATACACTAAAAGTGTATTTATGATGCACGATAACTGAACACACTGGATTGATAATGGCTAATGAAGATGGTGATGATAACTTGTATTTTACTTTCCTCCTTCATCATTTCGTTGTTGTGTATAAATCATAATACCGTACTATTATACAAGCCAGATGGCTAACCAAAATTTAAGAAATAAGCTCGCAATTTAGAAAGTTAAAAAATAACCTGCGAAGTATTATTATAATTCGGTTATTTGGTCGCCTCACTACATTGTTCACTCGATGGTGGTAGAAAGAATCCAGAATTTTTTTTTAAGATTTATTAATTTTCAATTAAATATACGCTCCGAGGATATCAATTATTATTATCTCCTTAGCCATCTGAAATTGTTAAAACTATCAGTGGGACGTACGATGACCGATCTTATATTTCTTTATAGGATCGTCAATGGTATGATAGACTACCCCCAGATTGTTGGTCTGCTTGACTTTCACGCACCATTGAGATCATCGAGACACAATTCATTGTTCTACTACAGGGATAATGTCAGAGCACATGCATTAGCTAACTCCGCAGTCCCTATATTACATTCTTTGGGGAATGAATATGCGGAGGTAGTCGACATTTTTTCTGTAAATTTAACTCTTTACAGGACGACATTATTACAATGGTTTGTGTCTCAACTCAATGGTGACGGATAAATTGCTTTACTTCACATTATATATTTATTTTTAATTTTGATTACGAAAAAACATACTTATATTAAAACAATTTTTTTTTGTGTATTACAATTCTGATGTAATTTTCTATTATTTAAAACAAAATTTAATGCCTGAATAAGGCGTGTATAATAATAATAAATAAATAAATAATATTCTTTCATTTTCTTATCCCCAATAATCCGGTTAATAATAAATAAATCCTTCAGTACTGAACCAAAATTTCAAATGTACTGTACCAGAATTTCAAATGTACTGTAAAAATTAATTAATATAATCTTACACATAAGCGTAATTATAAAATTTTAGACATTCCATGACAAAATTAACACCTGAATAAAAATAATAAAATAATCTTTTGATTTGTTTACAAGATTGTTAACAAATCTAGTACAACAAATTCCATGAAAATGATTGTACAAAGTCATTGCATTCATAGATCGATAAGATTATGATTGTAAACATTTTTGAGATAGCATTATATACTCTACTATATGTAACATATCTAATGCACGATATTTTAAAGATAGATACTCGTACATATAAATATGAGTCGTAGATGTTCAAGCTGCATATAACGCCTAATCTCGACCATGTTAGAGATATTAGAATTAGCAAGTCGACCTATTTCGATTAATCGAATATTTTATTAATTTCGAATTATATATTTAAAACAAAAAATAAAAGGTCATTAGACTATTTTTTGTTAGATGATTTAGGGCACGAAGCAACGATATAGAGTAATATTGGGTCAATTTCACGTATATTTATTTTGAAGCACTTACGTAGCTTACCGTGATTTTGTAAAAATCATACAATAATATTTTTCAGTACAGAATTTGTACATACTCACAAAATATATTAGATCTTAGGGGAACACATTCTTATTTTAAAGTTGTAATTATTCAGAACATAGGCCTGTGATGTTTTAAATACTAATTGAATGTATTAATTAGAAAAATAAAATCAATTTTATTGAAAAATATTGTTGTTGCTACCGGGATTCGAACTTGGATCTCTTTCCAATACGGGGAAGGTGCATTAACGATAGATGTATTAATTGAAAAAGTGTTTGTCGTTAAAAGTGCTCTGCTGTAGCATAGTTGGTTAATGTACCTTCCCTTGATTAGAAAGAGATCCAGGTTCGAATCCCGGTAGCCACAACAATATTAGTTGATAAAATTGATTTTATATGTATATCTTTCTAATTAATACATTTAATTAGTATTTATATTATATCTGTCGCACTCTGTATAAAACATATTGAATGATGAAATTTTTTAGATTAATAATATAAATAGGTGAATTATTTTTACATGAATGTGTTTTTAAAGATTTATTTTACTATAGAATCGTAGTAAAAATAATATTATATTTTAGTGTGTACTATCAAAGATCCACAAAAATGTCAACCGAGCAGATTAATGTCGTATAATATTTTAATATTCTAATAAGAATGAATCATTCGTTGACACGGTTCTCCGCATAACTCTCGACCATCTGCCTGGATCGCTTTTGATATCTTAAACACATGTGGCTGCAAAAATAAACATATTATCTTCGAGGCGTGTGAAATTACACGAGAAGCTATATGAAATCTGTACAGAGATGCGATTGAGATATATTTAAAACGGGTGCGTCTACAATTTTAAGCACATTTCGTCGATGGGTGTGACATCTGTAAAATTATCCGGAATTAATTATGTAAACATCTCATCGTGATGACAAATGTGTGATCGCTATTATAACAAGTCCGTAGCAATATCGTATAGCGGAGTGAAACAATAATACGACTTACGTTAGATATTTTATACTACTTGAAAATGTATCAAATACCTACATGCAAAATGCTAGAAAAACCAAAAATTTTATATTTGTTAGTTACGACACTTCACGTGGGAAGGGGTGATCAGATAGCAGAAGCGAGATCAAATATTAAAAAATGGCTAGTCTAAAGATGTCCTTCGTGTAAAATATTACCGGCAGTTTAGTGGTTAAAAAAGCTTTTGAAGATAATCGACGCCTTGAAATATACAAGAGAATGAATACTGACTGAGAGGAATCATCTAATAGGTACATTAAATATGCATGAATCAACAATTATGACAGATAATAAAATTGCATGAACAATGCCATGCCTAGAAATTTAACGCTCGTTGTTGGACAATCGGTTCTCTGAGTGAATTAACTAACTTAATACAATTTTCAATTCTATGGTTCATTTTAATGACAATAACACAACTTCCATGAAATGGGTTATAAATCTTAAGGCTTCCATGAAAGACGAGAGATGCTCAATTTATGATCTCAATTCTACAGGGTGAATATTATGTTCCAGGCCAATTTTGTTTGGCTGTCATTTTGATTTGACAAGTATTTGTCATTTTGATTTGACAAGTATTTGTCAGTTTGCATTTAGTAGTCGTAGAGATTAATTGATTACAATTTATTGTGGAGCATCTAACGCCTCAACAACGTGTTGAAGTCATTAAAACATTTGATCAAAATAATAATGGCAATGCTGTGACCATTAATGGTGATTGCTACAGTACGGTGCCACATCAAATACAGCCCAAGGTACGCTTAAAATTTTGCGAGAATTTTTTCCCGGTCACATAATGTCAAAAAGTGGTGATATCGACTGGCCTCCTCGATCACCTGATTTGACGGCTCCCGAGTATTTTTTTGTAAGGGTACTAGAAAAAAAAGTCTACGATAATAAAGCAATAACAATTCCGATGCTATAAGACAATATTCGAAAATAAATTGCTGAAATAACACGCGAAGTATGTGAGGATGTTATGAAAAATAGGGTTGAAAATAGCACGCATTTGTGCCGTTGCTAGAAGCGGTTAATCAGTCGATATCATATTTCATATATCAATAAATAAAAACCTAATTATAAAATTATATATTATTTTAGTGATTTAAAAACAACTTCGGCATGGCTCATAATATTAACCCTGTATTATATATTTTATTATATATATATATATATATATATTACATATTAGTAGCTCAAGGGCTTCATGTGTCCTTACATGTACGTAAAATTATATTAAAATAATATTTTCTAATAAAATTGACATTGTACTTACCCTCCAGTAAGGAATTAATCTATTTCATAATTTGGAAAAAAAAATCATCGTCATCTAGAAAAAAAAATTAAACACTATAAAAGAATAAATGGAACGATTAAACGTATTAATATCAAAAAAGGTAACATACAGGTTCGAAAATTTGTCGCTAAAAATATTGTCACTGTAGCATAGTTGGATATTATCCAATTTATATATATATATCTTTCTAATTAATATATTTAATTCATATTTACTATAAAAGAGATGTGCATTACAAATCATAAATGTACTTTTTTTTTCAGTGTTAATACAATGAACGTACATATAGATAGTACAATAGATAGCACAAGTGACGTCACAATAGTATTTTAGATGCGTGATTGCTTCAAATCGAACATGTAGAAGCAACGACTCATCTTGACTGACTTATTTCAACGACTCTTAATTTTTTATAATATTACATTGCGTTGGACTATCCTCATCCTTGGCTACATTCATGTAAAAATACATTATGAATTAAGTTGAGATATTAAATGGGAAAAAACGCGATAGAAAAAGAACACAGTGTGAGGTAAAAAATCTAATCGTAATAATTAATTATTTTATATTACTTTTTTTAATAGATTCTTTAACAGTGCGTTCGTGCAATGAATAATTAATACTATTAAAAATAAAATAATAATTAATACAATTAAATGATTATTCACAACATTCTACAATACATTCAAGATTAAATGGTGCAGATTATAAATATATACATCAGTAAATACTTCCATTTACAAACCGCTCTCGTATCTTGTGCCGCGAGAACTTTCAGAAGCACAACCATGTACAGATGCCCAAAGACAGTAGTCCAAAAACTTTTGTAATTTTATCATAGCTCACGTGTGCCAATTTCATGGCGATAGGTTAGGTGATTTTTGTTGTTGCTACCGGGATTCGACCCTGGATCTCTTTCCAATACGGGGAAGGTGCATTAACCGACTATGCTACAGCAGACAGTACTTTTGACGACAAATTTTTGAACCTTTATGTTACACTTTTCAAACTAATACATCTATCGTTCCATTATTATTGATTTTATATGTATATCTTTCTAATTAATACATTTAATTAGTATTTAAAATATCACAGACCTATGTTCTGAATAATTACAACTTCACAATAAGAATGTGTTCTCCTTAATAACTTGAATTTCGGATAACTCTATTTGTCGCTCAAAGAGTTTCTAGTGATGTCCCTTAACCGAAGGCTCTATTTTGACTATAGTCTCTCGGACACCCTAAACACAGTTGTAGGGAAAAAATGAGCGAGACATTTGTAAAAAAAAATATAATAACGTGAAATGCGTGAAATTTTTCGAGTTTTTTTTTGCCAACTGAACAATTAAAAATTTTAATGTATTTAAAAATAATCAATAATCAAACATATGAGATGGTTTTAACGAAGTACTGTCATGTTTATAACATTTTCATTTGTACATGTTTCGACACAAGACACATTATCGCTTGCAACCTGCAGCCGACATCTGACAATATACACATTATATATTATGAAGTCTGCTTTTATAATATCGACAGGACGGCGTTACACAACACGGCGCGGCGTCGATTTTAAAGCAACGTCGATCAAATTTAATTATCTATCATATATTTTGATGTTGTATCACGCCTTGAACACGCGCGCTTAAAATTAATGTTTTTCGTATGCAATGTATTTTCTATAATAATCAAAACCCACTTTTTATATTGTGTAGCCTGGAGAGCGTTACGCAACTTGCAATAAATAAAAATTAACATTACAAAACGCATAAAATATCTACATAGTACAACAAAGTATTAATAGTGTACAGTACATTCTGTAGCGAGCATGATGTTATCTATCATACCTTGCATAATTCACTATAATTATTCGAGAGCAATATGTCAAAATAAATTAAACAAAATTTGTCTATTATTTATTATTTAATTTGTTATGTTTGACTGCTGTGCTGTAGCCACCCACGAAGGCACTGAAACTTCACATCAATGAGACGATATTCTGTACTTTTATTTCAAGCACTACTCTCAAATATTAAGCAATTCGCTGTCCAGATCTTCTCCAGCCCTGATTTAAAGCACCATTGATGACATCGAAACACTGCTTAATTATGTTATGTCTGGTTAATAAAACATGAATACCCACGATACATCCGTTTTAAATTATCCAGCATCCTTCCATTTCCGTTTATCTTCCTCAAAAAAAAATATAATCGCTTTTTGATAAGAGATAATGACATCTGCCATATATGCTGGTGGGATATACTTTTATTTTTATTAAAAAAGGATCAAATTTTTATTTAACTAATTATTTATTTTGTAATTGAGCCTATCGTGGTTTCTGACGGACTAGCCAGATAGACGCCTGTATTTCCAATACTTCCATATTATACACTTTTACATATTATTAAGGAGAACACATACTTATTATGTAGTTGTAATTATTCAGATTTCAGGTCTGTGATGTTTTTAATACCTAAATTAAGACTTATGTTCTGAATAATTACAACTTCACAATAAGAATGTGCTCTCCTTAATAATATATAAGTTGTATCAATGTGTCCAAAATTTAATAAAAATGAATTGTTAATTCTGGCGTCTCCTATCGGATTACTCAAAGGTATTTGAGATTTCGTAAAAATAAAGAAGAGTGGTTTCAAATAACGGAATGATAGATGTATTCATTTGAAAAAGTGTAACATATAGGCACGAAAAATTGTCGTCAATGCACTGTAGTGCTATAGCATAATCAGTTAATGCACGTTCCCCGGATTGGAAGAGATCCAGGTTCTGATCTCGGTAACAACAACAATATTTTTCGATAAAATTGATTTTACATGTATATCTTTCTAATTAATACATTTAATTTGTATTATAAACTTTTACATATATAAGAATATTGTATAATACACGATATCGAAGATAATAGAAATTTATTAAACAATTTATTATAAATAAAATAAAATGTAATGAATTTTGAAAAAGAAGATTTTTTTAAAAATAACATTTATTTATGATCATATTTTTTATCCTTATATAACATAATCAAAGAAGCAGGTAAATAGACAAAATATAAATAAAAATCATATAAAATGAAATTATTGAAAAATATTTTTTTTGTGATATCATAATTATTAAGCTTTAGCAATTTTATGTACACTTTGGACATAATATATTTTTTCATCACAATAATAAGTTTTTATTGCTTTATCGTTTGAAAGGAACACATATATACCTGTGCAGTCAGTTGATGTTGAATATAATGGTGATGTTGACCTTTTCTCATTTAATCTGTCACCTTTTAAGCTCTTCGTTAATTGCTCTCACAAAAATACTGTTTATCAAACTATAAGCCGTGATATTAAATGTGAGATTTGCGTCATTTTCATATTTCTGTCACATTATTTTTTTGCACTTCACTTTAAATTTAAACAACATATAATAATAATATATAATTTGAATAGGTTTTATTTTTAAATTATAATAACGTATGTACATAATGTGTAAATGACAGGTAAGCTTGATGTTTTTTTTCGTGTGTGTCCTTAGCATTTGCTCGTTTTTGAAATATGTAATTAAATTAAAATATTTATTTAGTTTTGAATTTTTTATAATACTTGATTGCTGTATCAATCTCATAATCCTAAGCAAATATTTTTTACTTGTCGAAAAACGCACATGACCCAAATAAGCGATGTAATAAATGACAGGTCATTGACTTGGACGAGCAAAAAATATATTAAATCATTTCGTACCACCCGCGGTATGAGTTAGCATTTATTATCAATCATAAAATGGTCTAATTTTTCTCTTATGCCAACTCCTTCCCGATTTAATTGAAGTTAATTGTATTTATTTATCTTAATATAACACTTTAGGCTGATAGAAATCTCCGAAAGTCTTGAAATGCTATTGAACTAAGGTAAAATATAAATTATCATTATAATCTTGGTAAACAAAATGGTAATTCGGCGGCCATTACGTTTTTTGTGCAACTGTCCGAGGTAAATTATCCGTGAAGACATTAACTCCGTTGATGAGCGCGGAAACATTAATTTATTTAAATCTCCAATTGTTGTAGCTTGATCCTTCAAATTCCAAGGATGTTTTCAATTTTGTTTATGTGCTATTTATTATTTCACGGGCTGTCAAATGAAAAAATGTCGACAATTTATATTTACAGCGCTTATATGTCAAAATATGTATACAATTCGAGATGTATGCGTCTCAACTGTTTCTTCCTGCGGATAACTCTGATTTAATATGAACTCGAATTAAAATTTATTCTAAAAAATACCATACCTACTCAGTTAGTTGTGATTGAGGTATCATTTTACTTCGTATACAATTAAAAAATGAGATACATAGGTACATAGAGCATAAGTCATATCTTTCTCACCATTTTGAAACTAAACTAAGATCTGATCATCGGGACAAGTCTCAAAAGCTTGATTCTATCGTACAAAATATTTAGAATACGTATATGTACCAACATTTATATATTATAGTCGCGTTCAATAAGTAGAAGAGTTTTATGACAATTATTCAATAAAAAATTTAATATTATTGATAGAATCGGCGTTAACTTTGTAGAGTTTCCTCATCAAAATGATATAAATAAAATAATGTTAAAGATCTACTTGTTTTAATACTTCACCTGTCGAAATAACTTAAGTAGAGTTATAACATTGTTTTATTTATATCCATCCAAAAAATTTCATGTTCAGTGTTAGCTATTCTGAGATTTAGGAAAAGAAAAACAAGAACTATGCTTAATAATAATAAGCTTTCTTCATATACAAATTTTTGATATTATAATATTTGAAAAATGCATTCATTATTATCTTTTTAGTGAAAATAGCACATCAGAATCGATATAAAAGTAGTGCCAATTTATATTTCAATTTTCACAATTTATTTATTACACGTAGTACCATCGATAATATTTGTATCAAGTATTAATTAAAGACCTTCGCAGTAAAGGATCCTAGCAAACTTTGGTTATGATGGCACAAAAAATTACCAAAGTCTCAAAATAAACTCATAATCTCATTGAAGGAAAGCAAGATGACGGTCTACCGTAAAATGGATAGACCAAATAAAGGAGTCAATGGGATTCTCTTTAAGCACCGCATTCAACGTAACATAAAACCGAGTGGAATGAAGATATATTGTGCAGCAAGTTCCAGATGGATCAGAGAACCCCGATGCTCAGCATTGAGCATACGATGAAGAAGAATGAATAGAAACTATTTTCGAATCGTTTTCCATCCTAGTAAATTCACATGACCCAGGTATAACCGAGAATCTATTTTACTTGAATACAAGAGGCGAGGGAGTGTAAAATGTACGCCACTGACAGATACAAGTATTGTGTAATTGTGTAGTGATAAATTTAAAGTGATTGCAGTGAATAAATGTTATGCTCAAGTAGTACACAAGTGTGATGGGTACGGTGTGATTACGCCCATTTGTATGGTTGACAAATTACAGAATCCAATAAATGGAAAGGTTTTATTTTAAAGGGTAGAATTTTGTTAATAAAAAAGTGTAAATTCAGTACGATAATATTTATTACAGTAAGAAATGACACCGCAATAAAGTAGCACTGCAGATAAAAAAAAATTAATACCTATGAAAAAAAAATCGATTCATCTTCAGACACGGTTGTTTTTGGCCTTTCAAATAATTACATTAACTCATAAGCTATAAAATAGTTAGTAAAAATGTGTTAAAGTGGATACCGTTGCTTTACGATTTTTGGTACAGCCCCCCCATAAGAATTTATGATAGGTATATTTAATATTTCATCGATGCACTCAAAATTTATGTAGCTACGTTTCATATAAGTGAATAGGAAAGCAGTTTGAAAATTTTTGTTGCATTTTAATGGTCTCAAAAGTTCTGTACGTTTTGATGATTTCACCTTTTTAAATAATATTTATTGTAACATAAGTACTATTAAATCAAGTAGGTAATGATAAGTGAAGAATGAATATGAATGGTATATATTAAATAAAATAACAATCACATTGTATGAAACCACGAAATTTATTATTTAGTTTGAGATAAGCGAAACCGGTTGACGTATAATAAATTTCGTGATTTCATACAAAGTGATTGTTATTTTATTTAACATAATATGTCAAAATATATATTTAAACAAATCTAAAAAGATGCACCCACATAAAAATAAAAATTGATAAAGTATAATAAAAATCGACAATTACATTTGAACATTTTTATGTTTTATTTTTAAAATGATCGGTAGCGTGTCGGTCGTGAAATGTATTAATTTTTCTCGAGTCGAGGTAAGTGGTCACTCGGAGCGCGGGTTAATTCGGACTTCCGTGTGGTCGGTGTTTCGAGATGAAAGTGGGCACCTACCCACCTCGGGGACACGTTCACACTTAAATGGCTTCATTGTACTCCGGCGACACGCGGGCTTCTGTCCAGTATTGTTTCTGGGGTTCGTGCATAATGCGACAGGGGCTGTTAGCCGCAGTAATGCTGAGGCACATCCGCATCGGGTATTGAGAAAATGCTTTATACGGATGTGCTATACGATTCTGTTGCAACTTTGCTCATTTGGTTTGTTAGATACTTAACTACAGTTCCAAAGGTCACACATATTTTAAATATATACTACTAAGTATGTACATACATATATAAGTCTGGTATCGCCTTACATATAGCTATATTTGACAACAGGCTTCACATATTGCTTTTGGCCCCTTCGCGATGAGCGTTGGCCATTACGCAGCCATGGCGCGTGATTTCGTAAATCTTACTTTTCAACGTTAATAATGTAATTTAAGTACCATTTAAATTAATTAAATAGCTTAAACAAATACAGAATCACAGAAATTGTTCCGGTAACATGCACGTACACATCCCCACCTGGCGACGGATTATATTTTCTCTCAGCCCTGGCGGTGATTTTTTAAAAGTCTGCTTTTAATTTACAATATTTAAAAAAAAGTATGTTATAATAGTGGGTCACTATGTAATATGTAGTAAACAAATATATCTAAATATGAATTTCTTGAGAGAGAAAAACGGTTTGTGTCTTAGCTAAATTAAAAATTTCAGGATCCGATTTTGATTTCTGAATCCGACGTCTTAGACCACTCTGCTATGAACGGTAATACGAAGTGTAAGTATAATAATACGTACTGTACACCATGGTTAAACGCGTTTTTTTTATAAAATCAAGTATCTTGACAATAATCAACCTAATCCGCGACAGTAAAAAGATAATGTTTTTATAAACTAAAATCACGGGAACATTTTAATATAAACTAGAAAGATATATGTATCTAATGATAATGAATAGACAAAACCATCCAAAAATATCCAGACAAAACAAAAATTATTTTTATTAGCCAATAATCTGCTACTAAAATAGTTTACTTTGTTCGGGGACAGGTGTTGGCAACGTATGGCAGATTATTTATTCTTGTCTTGTCCATATACCGGCGCGCCTGCGCACTACACAATTTCGTTTTTGACACACCTTCGTTCGGCCGGACCATCCGCCGCCGGATCTCATCTTTGCCACACGATCGCACACCTGTTTAATTTTAATAATTAAACTACGCGAAATTAGCATCGGAAATATGAATGATTACAATATTGTGTTGCTGGCATACGGAATGCAGATATGGGGAGGTGTTTTTCTATAATATAATTTTATTATGAAATGAAATTCTGATAAATAATTTATTTTCTTATTTATTCTGAACTTATTGAATATAATATGTTTCTACTCCTTTATAACGGCACAATCAAAACAGGAAATAAAATAATTTATTTTTAAATTACGGTAATTTAGCGGTAAAGTTACACAAGCCTAGTGATCAAGAGATCAAGAGGTCAAGAATTCGAACCTCGTTCAGGGAGACGTATTTTTGTGACATGTATTCCGTGTGCGTATCTTGTATATCTATTTTTTAATTATATACAAAACCGGGAACTCTTCAAAAACTGATTGATCAAAATAAGATGAACAGGAAACAGAATATTCAAGGATCTATCCATTATTGGAGTCAGCAATTAGAGGAAAGTAGTCCTGGTGAAGATGCCAGCACCTATATCATGTTGTAGAGCCAGGAATCATGATAATACTGATAACTCAATACGGTAATATTGATAATACGGTATTATTGGATGGGGAGATGCATATAAAACTTCAATGTCACAATTAGAAATCACTCAAAAAATGATAATAAAAATTATTCAAAAAAAAAAAAAAAAACTATCCAAGTATACAACTTTTCACAGATTTTAAAGTACCAAAAATAGTAGACATATACAAAAAAAAATCATATTTTCAAAATTAAAAATCAATTAAATTTTAGAAGCGAATTCCGATCTACAAGATATAGAGATCAAATTGATATCCCAAAACTAAAATATACCGCAACTCAAAATCAATATATTTATCAAGGTATCAAATTTTTTAACAATCTTCCCATCACAATTAGATAAATTACGGACTATCATAAATTTGTAACTGAAGTTAAAAAAATATGTACACAGACTAACTGAAACATAAATTAACTCGAATATATTCCTTCTCTATACACGAGTCTTACTCTCATAGAGAAGAAACAAATGTTAAAATATATCCACTGATTATTGAAATTGTATTATATTTTTAATATTAATAAAAAAAAATTATCTATATGGCTTTCCAAATACAAGAGTTTCCTAGTGCGAGAAACAAATAAAAACCAAAGAATGTAAAACTCGAGTTTATTATATTTTTAATAATATATAATTACTTACACTTATTGGAACAATTACATTATTGCTTGTAGTCATTCAATTATTTTCGTGGTCAATAATTCATTGAAAACTTTTATCGCAATAATAAGTTTGACATGAAGTTAAGTGGATAACAATCCGGCCATTAAAAAGATAAAAGGAGCAACGTCCTTACTCATTGGTTGATTTTTAATGGACCCATTTTATTGGGCAATTTTTACGTAGTGTTGTTGGAGCATTAATTGTATTGTGTTTGTGTGTACCTTCTGTCTCATTACTTTACATCGTGTTCTCTTTCGCTCGGCAGTTTTGAGGTCACGTTTGTTCGAGCGTATTTGTTTCCATACCCATCCATCGCCAGTGCGACGGTTGATCAAATAAATTGATAACATCGCGATCGTTATAGAAATATTAATTATTGGGTGATGATACCACTCGACTTCGAGTGCTGCGCGAAAGAACGCGGAATTCAATAATAACAATTTGTTATTCAAAGCGGTGGCGGCTCGTCTAACGGTGCGCTCGTGCACCGAACCCACTATAATGTTTGAGAAATAATCGTATTTAAAAAATAATTCATATCGATAAAAATCGTGCTTAAAAAATTAATGCAACGCAGATTATATGTTTAATATTGTCCACATTCCCGGGCGCTAATAATTAATGAAGATAATATTTGATTGATTTGCTTCAGTTATTATATAACGGTTTTCAATTAGTTAAAGAATCACGTTTAATGATGAACATGATTCTTAATAACATTCATAAAAACTATACATTGAATTTGATACAAATATAGAGATATCGTTGTAGTTAAGACTTTAACTTTTAAAATACTATAAATATTACACAAATTGTAGGCTCTGTTAAACGAAAGCTCATTATCTTATATACAGTATATAGTATAATTATCATAAATAACAGCATAACCTAAGTCTGCACCTTCTGCACGCCACTGGTCTACAAGCCCACTCGCTCGCCAACCGCTTTCGTATCTGGTGTTCCCGTGATGTATCAAGAAGCTCTCCGATGCATATATTAAAAAACTGTAAAGTTTTGGAGCGAATGAATATGCAATACATCTATTTTTTGTCTTGCTATAGTTCTTTTGTATTCTTAACTCTACATTGACGCACGGTACGATTTGTTTTGAGGCAAATCCTCCAATTTTTCGAGCACATCGCCCACAGAGAAGATGATAGAGCTGATGGTGGAAGACTAAAGAGAAAAATGACCATTTTCAACTCGATGGACTATCCTATTGCAATGGCTATCTGAACTACGGACTACGGGGGAAGGTGAAGGAGAAACATCAATGACATTAGCAGATCACAATCTGAAGGTCAAAATCTTCAAAAATACAGAAATCGACTATAAAATAAGAAGAACTCAGGTAATATATTTTTGTTATAATAATAATGTATTTATTGTAGATATAGATATACCATATTCTAATTTTTGTAAAACGTTTAAATTTTGTCCCGCATCGTATTAGGGCACTACCATAATAATTTATAAACACGAGTCGCCACTGTTTTACAATAGATACATGATGAATTAAACGAATAAAATATTACCTGGCATCACAAACCAACAGTAAGATAATCAATCAAGCAAGTCAAGCACAACTTGCGCGAGTAAAAATATGTAATATGATACAAAAAAAAATATCATTCGTATTCTTACAGGCGCCGATCGAATGCTTTAAATTATATTGTATGCCTAATCAAATATTTCCCAAACACGAGATAAAAATTAAAAACGAATGAAAAACTAAATAAATCTCCAGTCAATATTGTGTCCTATCTTGAGTTCGCCACATTGTTATATAGATGTACTAATTATGCATGAATTAGTTCAGAGAACTTAAAACATCTATCGAACAAAAGATAGCTAGCTGTATACCTACTTCAGACACATTATTCACAATGAGAAATATGATATGTTATAACTCATTGTGCAGAAGAAGGCAGCAGATGCGTAGGTAGAGAGAGATTATCTTGAATGTGGCTCAATGTCCAAAATGTCGGTGATCTTATCAACTTACATACATCTTGCACAAAATAAAACAGCGTCGTTCTGTAATTTAGTCGCCATCATGGCATAAAGAATAGGAATTTTAATATAGCATAAAAAAAAATTAATATAGCATAATAACCTCCCTCCTTTCACCAATCAGCATCCCTTCCCTCATATCTCTCCGATAGATTCATATCTCATTTCAAACGATCGATTATGTTAGTTTTTCCACCAAAGTGAATGGGCCCCAGGGTCAAACCGTCAGACCAATATTTTTGTTCCCTATCTTTGTCTGCGACCATGAATAGAAGACACACACATTTACAGTATTACCTGGGAATATTCAACCCCCGAAGAAAATTGCCAAACTTTGAACACCAATGCAATGAAAACGTGATTGAATATTTTTTTTGGAGAATTGCTTCATAGAATTATACTACATGCCATGAAATAATGTCATACAGTCTGCCTACCTATGTACAAATTAAGCTAGTGAGACAGGCATTACTAGTATAATCAATCATTATAAAAATATACTATGAAAAAATCTGCGTCTTCGCAGAATTCTATCGCGTAAATGCGTGGTGTAAAACAAAGTAAATTATTTTGCTACTGCATTTTTGATTTGTTAAATTAATTAAGATTATAATAATTATTAAGATTTCTCATCATTTTTGACGTAGTGCGACAAAAACTATAATATATTTGTCTAAATGCGAAATAAATATATAAAAACGGTCAACGAAAAGGTACTTAAACGTAGTATGATTAAATTTAGTGCGATTTTAATTACAATGATGACTTCCAGTAGACCAGTGATTGGTCACCGAAATACACATAATTACAGTTACCAATCATTGTTACAATTGAACACCAATCACATCACTGTTATAGTGATTTAAAAAATACGTAGAATGAGCTTGATTTTCACTTTGCTTGCAGGTAAACATATCTTTTGATGGTGGAGACTCTCTGACATTGACGCTCGACACGGATGTTTGGCTATCGCACATATTGGCCCGGCTCTATTCAAATGAAGAATGTATCTACATATCTTATAAATCCGTGATAAATTATATTAAAGTTCCAATATGACGAAATGCCATCAGTTGAACAAACACTGGTGGTGTACCTTTAGTAACGGCTTCTCCCAAGATCAAAGTAAATGAAGAAGTTGGAGTGTTGAATGATTATTATGATTACTGCCTTATCGTGTGAACAATTTAGATAACGCATATTTCACATTTCACGCAGGCTAGGTCAACAAATTGTATTATATTAAAATAATTGATTGCTAGCTCAACAACACCGTGCCTTATATTATTTTCAAGAAATACATATATTTTTAATTGAATTATTTAAATGCATAAAATAATATGTTTATTCCACTCCCGAATCAGGCGTTCAAGTTTTTTGCAATATTTCGTTAAAATAAAATTGAAAAAAACTTATTTGTAACCTTAATTGTCTTCCCAAAAATGTGTACTTCGAATACATTAGTAAAAGAGTAAAGAAATCACTTATTATATAATTAAATGGATGAAGATAGATTAAAACATTAGTAAAAAAAGGTTATACCTACATATAAAACTATAAAATTTTTGATTAAATTTGTTTTACATAAAATGTTTCTGAACTAAGAAATTTGTTTGTAACGTTAGAATTAAAAACAGAAATATGTATATATTATATGTACAAGTGTTTAAAAGGGATGGGCGTGATAGTAATGATGAGATAAATCGTGATTGTGATTGGTGCTTGATTGTAATGATGATCGTAACAGCAATTATTTTTAATTCGAAGAGCAATCTCTAGTACATTACAAGACAAACCTCCAATGGTAAAATCACACGTATCAATTATTACTACGATCGAACACCAATCATCATTACAACATATTAATATAGGACGGTTTTGTAAAATAAAATGTAACAAACTGTCTACACAATTATGTTCTTGATGGGTACTTAAATTTTGTGGACTTTTACGTAGTAAGATGGGCAGGGAACAGAATAAATGAACATATTTGTAAAAAAGAAAAAGAAACTAGATATTTTAAAAAACTTGTAACAAAAATCTCATCAATATTCAAACACCTTCTATTACAAACCCTCTCCTGCGCTTGTTGATCACGCCCCTACCCCACCCGACTCTAATCCCCCCCCCCCCTTCCACCACCACCACTCCAAAACCCTTAGTAACACATAGTCGTTTAGTCTTAAGTTTAGTATTAGTAACATTACTGAAGATGATGCGTCAGCATTAAAAACGTTATAATAAATAACAAATTAGTGAATGTAAAGAATGTTTTTATATTAAATATAATTTAAATATATCAATTTCCTTTCAAATACTCTTACACGGGACATTTCTAGGATTTTATGCAGATATATTTTATGACGAATTCAGAAATAAAATCTCCAGTAACCAATTGATGAAATTGAGATACACATATTATATGGAACGATATTTTAGCCAGAGGGTAGATTTAAAAATTGATATGCTTGAAATTAATAAAATAATTCTAAAACTTACGAACAGGTTATCAACTGTCAAACTGCCACAATTGTCAGATGATGATAATAATAATAATTCAAACACGTCTCATCCTCTATTTTTTGTCAATTGCATAGTGGCGGTTTTGTTTCTAAATCCCTCGTATGACGTTGAGGACATTATAAAAATATGTGACTGTGTGAGATATGTTACTTAAGAGTTCTGAAAGATTACGAGGATCCGTAAGTATATATCAAATCACTATCAGGGTTATGGAATCTAGTCCGGTCGGCGGCCACTGTGCCCGGGAAATATTCTCAAACGTAGGATAAAGGTTAAGCGAGGAAATTAGAACAAGTACGCATTTTTCATCCCACGCCATTTCACGATAATAACGGCAAATTGCACCCACGGAGACTTGACCTCAGTTGGCAATAAATAATTCCGCAAACCGGGCCGACTGTCCTTGGGATAAGTACACGGTGGCTATAACAGCTGTCAGCATATAGTAAAAGTAACATAAAATATAATTTAATAATATTTTTCTGATGGTGTAGTTTTTTTAATAAATTTTATAAATGATATTATTATTTTGGGAACATTTTTTTAAATAATATTCTAGCAATACCACAAACGTAGTTTATACATATATATTTTAAATAAGATGTTTTAAAATGAGTAAATTCAATATTTTTAGTACATCAAAAACATCATAATTGAGTAGGTACTTTTTTTTTTACAATTTAAGTGTTCTTCTGTGAATTCTAAAAAAGATACCTAAGATAATTAATAATAAATACTTTAATGCATCGGAGACATGTATTATATACACAGAATTTGTTTAATGGCTGACTCTTTAGCCTTGTCTCAATTTAAATTAATTCTATATGTGACGTATCGTTTCGGCTGTCTAGACCATTATCGACTGATATGTATATATATAGAATCAAATTATTTGGAAAAACTAAATATATTAAAATATACAAAAAAAAAATCGTGTTTGATTTATTGTGTTGATTAACAATGGAGTTATATAAAACGAATATATGTATTCAAAAAATAAAAGAATGACTCAAGTGCATAACAGATTTCCTTTCACGCATATAATATGCCAGCCATTAAACATATTCTATGTTAAAATTAAATTAACGCATTTAAATACATCGATAATATGAAAAAATGCGTTAGCATGGACAAACCCATTTGGATGAACATTAAAAGATATTATATATAGACACTTTAAAATAATTTTTAAATTATAATTAATTTACTATTAAATTGATTCACTAATTTTTAATAAATTTAAAAAAGTGTTCATAAGAGAATTTTTTTTTTTTTATTTCCTAAGAGAAGAACGTCATATTTAAGAATTTAATTTTATCACAGTATTAGAATAGTGTTAGTTGGTATTTTTATTAATTAATATATTTTTGAATAT
Source organism: Eubasilissa splendida (assembly GCA_031772225.1). Classification (NCBI taxonomy): domain Eukaryota; kingdom Metazoa; phylum Arthropoda; class Insecta; order Trichoptera; family Phryganeidae; genus Eubasilissa; species Eubasilissa splendida. The sequence continues at coordinate 10,864,662 of CM062859.1, forward strand.
TTCAATCTCTCATTTCTAGCAATGTACGTATTTTAAAAATACACCAGATTCGCTTGTGCTAAATACTTTAGAACAGCCTGTACATAAAGTTATATTATTTTGCGATATTCCTTGTTTTTATCGAATTTGACTTATTATTCAAACTGCTAATTTATACGGCCATAAACTTTTCTTCGGTTTGAATCTAATTGACGTTAAACGGCACCAGCATCTGTTCGCAAATATCGTTTTCCGACACATTTCTACAACGTTCTAGAATTAACACAGAGGTCAGCGCAAAAAGGGCGGGTTAATGTTATTACACAATGTTCCTACGTACAATACATCAGACTGCTCTGCCCCTTATCGTTACTTTTAACAACGAAGCACACGTATAAAAGCAGTTTTAATTTGCAAATGGCAGCCGGCCATGAGATGTCAGTTAAAAAGGCGGGAATCGCGTTCTAATTTCGAACTGGCGGACTCCAGCTGTGCAAACAGAAGTGATTTTCTTTCTACAGATATTTCCTACCCGAAAAATGATTTTTGTATTATTCCAATGCGATCGGAAAATCATTCATTGCCAAGATATAGATTAAATGTTTGGTGTTATTAATAAACCGGCCACAGTTTTTATTTATTTTTAAAACAAATTAGCATACAACAATATATGTTGATTATTGATTTCACCTTCAGAATAAATAAGTCAAGAGTAATGACTAATGACAATCAAATGAAGAATAGCTTCGTGTGTACTTCGGATACATTCTTCGCAATGAGAAAGATGATTTCTTACAGCCTCGTGCGGAAGAAGATAAAAGCAATACAAGCGTAGGTAGCAGACCTTATCTTGGCTGCATAACTTGCAAATGCCGGCTATCTTGTATATGCGCGATGCACATGCAAATATGTTATTTCATACTTTTGGAAATGGGCCAGTACCACTGATACATGAACGTTAATTATAACTTCTTATTATTTCATACATTGTATCAATACTCTGTATATATCGTGTTAATTGTAAATAAATAAGACAGCATTTAAAGGGAACTGGAAAGTTAGTAAATTTTGACCGTGATTTTGCTAAAATTTATTTTACACCACACGTCTAGGTGTGCAATCTGAAGTCGCGTTTTCAATTCAAGCATTGTTGAGTGGAATCGATAGAGGGGGTTTTAACTTCTATAACGGTTCTGGGAAGAGGTGGATCCCTTCCGTACATGAAAATAAGACACATACAACAATGCACGGCACTACGGCAATACTCGAAACATTTTGATAATATCAATTTCTTCGTACCGGATATATACCTAATACAGCAGCTACACAGATTATTTAATCTTTCAGTATTAACCTGCATGTAGTTATGTTAATAATTGTGATTGTGTCGACGATTGGTAACTAAGATTTAACCGTGGGAAACTTACTATCTAGTGTACTAGTTTCACAAATCACTCATGAAGGGTGGATTGCCTATTTAAAAGATGAAAAAAGAAATAGAAGTGTACTGGTCATTGCTCGAAGAATTGCGTTAATTAGTTATCAATCATTACAATCGAACACAATCAGTCACAATAACGGTTCAAAGAACGCGTTTAGCATCACTAGTATGCCTACTATAAGAGCAATATCATTATTTAAAAGCATCGCAACTAGTGATGGTAAACCGTTATGCCACTGATTAAGACGATGATTTGATGATTTGTGACTATTGGAGGTTTACTTTCTAGTGTGCCAATGATTGCTGGAAAAATTATTAATAATCAGTCACCAACCATCACTAATGAGGACATATTCAACAGGAACAAAAATCAGTTGATGGTTAAACATACATTTATAACCTTTCTGAGTGCGCCTCGTTTTATTTACAAAAACGAAAATAATGTATAATGTAAATATATTTTGATATTAGAAATCAGAAGTATCTATATTATTATCGATAATATTGCGCTATTGGGGCGACATCTGTTTTTAGATTTTCAACATTTTGCAATGTTTGTTTTCAGTTCGGACGAAGTTCAGAGCATTAGGGACAGATTTGGAAATTTATTAAATTGATAATAATATTTGAATTTACTTGGCTGTGCGTATTGCCATTAAAAACGAGTAATATTTGAATTCCGCATGTCAACAATATATCAAATAAGCGAATTAATTTATTAAATGACGTATCGAAAACTACATTACAAAAATTTAAAAAAATTTAATATAGTTGAATAATTCGTACAAAATAATCTAATGATTGATAATCAACTGATGTTCTAGAAAGTTCCAACGTATTAGTGACCTTGGCGATGCCTCAATGACTTTCGGATAGGTCAATGTTTGAAGGTTGTGGAAAACCAGTAAATCTGATCAATTTGCAGATTGTGTTAAAATCAAGTCGGCCGGTTCACCAATTTGGTAAATGCTCAGTATACACGGGCAAATGAAAAACGATATTGATTTTTTACGCGTATCAAAGCCAGTAATTAGACACTAAATAATACATTATTATTAGGAGAACACATTCTTGTTGTGAAGTTGTAATTATTCAGATCATAGGTCTGTGATATTTTTAAATATGAATTAAATATATTAATCAGAAAGATATACATATAAAATCAATTTTATCGAAAAATATTGTTGTTGCGCCGCCGGGATTCGAACCAGGATCTCTATCCGAACCGGGGAAAGTGCATTATCTAACTATGCTACAGCGACACTATTTTTGACGACAAATTTTCTAACCTATATGTTACACTTTTTCAAATTAATACATGTATCGTTCCATATTTGAAAGCCATCTACTTTGTTTTTACGGAATCTCAAATACGTTTGAGTAAACCGATAGCAAACACCAGAATTAACAATTCATATTTTATTAAATTTTTAAAATAAATAAGCTGAAAATATCGTCGGTTAGATAATGCACTTTCCCCGGTTTGGAAAGAGATCCAGGTTCAAATCCCGGTGGCGCAACAACAATATTTTTCGATAAAATTGATTTTATATGGATATCTTTCTAATTATTATATTTAATTCATATTTAATACATTATACTTAAGATACATCATATTAATACTTTGTAATAATACCTATGAATTATTTCGTATTAATCCATAATCAACTGACAACACCAACATTAAAATGATTCTCACCATGTGTACGTCGGTCACACCTTTAATAAGCCGTGTGCATGCGTGTTTCGAATGAAATAATTATGTAATCGTCGGGCACTTTGTCATTGAATATTTAAAAATACTTCTCTCCGGACGTTTCACTTTTTTAAATGAATCAACCGAGCTTTTCGTATCCAGCCCGGGTGTCGGAGGCGCCTATGTACTTCCATGTGATCGATAATAATTTAATTCGACATCAGAAAGTTGGTAGGTATCCGCCAACTGCTCTGTGTATAAGAACGAATAGAAAATACGTAAAATATAACACTGGTTTCATTTTTTGTGATATACGGTTGACTACTGATAATACGTAAATGAGGAAAGTACCTATCTATAACTAATTACGTGTAATATTTTTTCAATAAATATTTAAGAGAATAAAACTGCATTGATTCGATGACAAGCTTCGGTGACAAGCTTCGGTGAAAACGAACATCGTCTTTTCACACCTCCAGCCTCCACCACTTAATGTGTTGACGTCCCTGCTGACGATCGAAGGACCTTCAGACTTCACGGGCTTGGTAAACAGTGACAACATCAGTTCATGCTATAATTGTGTCATACATAATTTCGAATCACTTGGAAATAGGCTCGTTTGGGCAAAGCGACACAAAAACTATTGAGCATTTTATCGTTTGGACAAAGCGACACAAAAACGATCGAGCATTTTATTGTTTGGGCAAAGTGACACAAAAACGATTGAGCATTTTATCGTTTGGACAAAGCGACACAAAAACGATCGAGCATTTTATCGTTTGGGCAAAGCGACACAAAAACGATCGAGCATTTTATTGTTTGGGCAAGGCGACACAAAAACTTTTAAGCATTTTAGAACAACTGAATCAGTCGTAAGTTTGATGTTTGAAGTTATTATGAAAGGAAACTGAAAAATACATTTTAATGTATTAAAAATATGTAAGAATTACAGAGTTAAAATTTCACAATTTGGCAGGTAAAATTATCTTTTAAAATGTAGTAATCCACATTTTTAACATTCATTACTATAGAAACAGATTGATAATAACGGGAATTTGTCAACCGAGGCAAGACTAGCGGTGCACAATGGAGTTCTGGTACCGACACTGACATATGGAATTGAGGCCTGTAGCTGGAAAAAGAGGAACAAAAGTAGACTAAATGGAGTGGAAATGAGATCACTTAGACGTATATGTGGCAAATCTATAATATGTATGACAGAGTAAAGAATGAAGAAATAAGGAAAAATGTAAAGCTGATGTTACTATAGTGAGAAAGATTAAGAAAGGATCACATAGGTGGTTTGGTCATATGGAACGGATGAATGAGAAGACAATGGTAAGAAAGATATATGACACAAGTGTTGATGGCACCAGAAATAGAGGACGTCCATAGAAGACTTGGCACGACCAGATAAACCAGATAATGGAGGATGGTTCTGTTAGAAGCCTCAACAATCGGCGAGCTTGTATGAGAAGATGTATGAATGTGGATGATACGAGAATTGTGTGTCAGGACAGAGAAGCGTGGCGCTCTATCCTCTCTGCCTACCTCCGCGGGAAACGGCGTGATGGTATGTAAGTAAGCAGATTGATAATTTAATTTAAATGGCATGAGTAAGTTTGCAGCGACATGGCTGACATTTAAAAGTCTTTTTTGTGTTTCGTTTCTCAAGTTTATTTTTTAACGTATTACATGGGTGGCAGCTAATTTCTTTGGACGTAAACAATTTTATCATCATAGGATATAACTTATAATTATGCGTACAAAGGCTGACAATTAAATTCGTAGAAAATAAAAACATAGTTAATCGTTATCTGATAAAAAAAAAAAGTATATTCCAATCTACCATGATAATGAATAAGTGTGTAATTGTAATAATTTTTTTAAGAACATAATTGTCAATTTTATTAAACACAAATGTAAAATATTTTCTAAATCTTTTTTTTGAACTCTGTCAAAAATAGCCAAATGCGAGTCACAAATATCCCCGTGCACTAAGTATCAGTTGTATGTTTTTATTAATAGTACATTTTTTGGGAAATTTTCATTGTTACATTTTTATGATGAATTATGACACATTCATTGTTGGTAGTGGAAGATCCAATATTTGTTCTCTCCGTACCACGTTCGTGTGTCACAATGTAAATCTCTACAAAAGGTGAATAGTCGGCCGTCATCTGCTGTAGACGCAGAAGTCGTAGAAGCATTTTATCAACTACTTCGTATTAACCAGGATAGGCAGGGCCCGCAGCGGAAAACTTAACAAACCGAAACGTTTTATCCGAAATATTACACTTATTTGTAATAAAAAAAAAACATACCTATCGTCAAGGGCGTGCACTCCATACAATCAAAAAAGTTGTGCATAATTATCATCTTTGCAAAATAAATGTAAATTAAACGTACGCAAAAATAATTCAGTTCTCATGTTAATGTATTAACTAAAACCGTATAGCTAGCAGACGAATTTAAAATTGTCAAATAAAGCTGCGCGTGTATACAGATATATACAAACTAAACGCAAGTCTCGCGGTTTTCTTAATACACGTCTTCGCTTTAACAGACGTGTTGCAAAACGCCGCAAGTGTGTATTTGAAGCGGACTTGACTGTATGCATTCCAATACACTTTAAACGTGGTATTATTTTATACTATAAAATATTTTAGCTTCTTTAGTTAATAACAAGAAAAAGTAGTAATAATACACACACCCGGGTATACTGACACAAAAACATGCTCCTAAAACAGCGAATGATGAATTCAACCTCTAATGATAATACACATCGCTTTTACACCATCGATATTAGCAGCATAACCTATGTCCATGCCTAGTGCACGCCACTGCCTATCGTATATACGGTTGTTTGGCCGATTAACATATATTTGTCTTTCTAGATGGATTGATTTATGACTCGAATTATAGCAAAAATTAACATTAACTAAAAATATATTATGGACAGACTCTCAACCTAAGACGAATCTTCAATTTTTTGGGCATCTTGCGAAAAAATAAAATAGCTTAGAGAAGCTTCTTGCGGTGGGCCACTTGGAAGGACGAAGAGGAAGAGGAAGATAACAGGCACTTCTCTGGTGACAACCCTAAGATCTGCACCTAAATAAGGAGAAAGCTAGAAGTCATGTAGGAAGAGTAGATGAGAATCGTAATGTGCACAGTGCCCTCGTACATAAGCCAACAAAATCATTAATCGAGACGAAGACGGTAGACCTACAAGAGGTAGGGAGGTGAGTGCCCAGCAGACTGAGCCACAATGACGATATCAAGGATTGAATGATGCTCTGTGATGAGTGCGGTTATGGACTTAACTTGACCGTTAAAGAAGAAGAAGAGATATGAAATTCTTACACCAGTAATATTCTAAATTAATTATAATCAATATTCTACATCATTAATAATTTTTCTGTCAATCATGTGCGCTGTCAGTAATGACCAAGTCATTTATATTTAAGTGTAATTATTTTTTAAGTCTAAAAGCAGGAATAAATTCGCTGTCATTTCAACCGTTTATGTAAAATTTGTATCATTTATAATTTACGAATTTTTATTTACATAATTTGTATATTTTTATTTGCATATATACGGCGCGGAGACGTAAATACTGAGAAAAAAATAATGAAATATCCTGGATGCTGGTACCACATGGTGCGTGTATATCATAGACAACCAGACGTACAAACTTGTGCATTCACCAGAAGCCCATGATCAAATACAGACGGTCCACCTTATTCAGAAGGCGTATACTGAAGTACTTCGGATATACAGCACGATGAGGTGAAGATAGTAGAAACCGATGATACTCGGTAACATTAAAGGCGAGAGAGCGAGAGGGTGATCCTCTACAAGTTGAGCAGATCAAGTTAAAGGTCGAAATGACAGAAACATCACTTTACATAGCCATGTATTTAGCAAAATATCGGGTGTAATGCAGAAGGATTGCCAAGGCATACACCTGGGTAAACCACTATAAATTACAGAGAGATATGTCTAACACAACAGTGTAAAAATTAAATCACAGTTGCAATATAACACTTTTGTCATTCACTAATTTTCTTCACTTGCTGCCACTTCCTACCAAGTCTTGCCTCTTCATTTTCCTGGTCAAATTATGTCAACGTGGGCGTCTAACAAGTCTCCTCTATGCAGCCTTGCATTCAGCAAAGGCTGGGAAAAATGAATAATGATTTTCAAGGCAGTCACTGGAATGGGATGGCATCCAGGACAATTACACCCAGTAATAGACAATAGACTACAGAGAAAGAAAAGTACTCATATAACTTTTTGTTTATGGTGCATGAATGAGCTACCACAATTCTTCAACAGATTTCTTCTTCTCTAGTTACTAACATAATTCCTCGATGGATTTCTTCGGCGGAATTCTTATGGTTTGTAAATTATGAAACAGCCTTATTGTATAGACAGAATATAGTATAATTACTTGGAGGCTGGAAAGGAGTACGATTTAAATGAGGCCATCGCGCGACGCCTCCCATTCTCAACATAATACTGCAGCCCTTGACCTCGTTTTCTATCCACTTACCTCCATTCCCCACCCACCACACTCTAATCAATCCTCGCGCTACTTCGCATATATTTTTTAAATTAATCTTTTTTATTAATATAGAAAACTGTTTATATTAAATATGCCTCATTACTAGAGATTCCAACCAGAATATTCGAATATATTCGGTCTTTTTCTATTATTCGATTCTCGAATATTTGTGCAACTATTCGAATAGTATTCCTACTCATTTCTAAGGGTGGAATATTAAACAATTCTCGGGATTCTGATTCGAACCCACACCATTTTATCCATCCTAAAAACTACAAATGTTTGTTAAAATAATCTAAAAAAATATTTTAAATATTTTGACAATTTCAAAAAAGGACAGAAACGTTAGACTTATTATTTAAAACACTTTTAATCAACCGCTACTGAGCGAATATTTTCAACTGCAGTGAAGATAAAAACAAAATTAAGTTAAAACATATTTTAAATACAAAACGTTCAATGCGTTGTTATTTTTAAAACTACAATAAATAAACAGTTTATGGATGTACATCGTATAATACGATTTATTTGAAATAATTAAAATTAATTTCATACTGTTGCCATACTTTAGAAACTATTCGAATATTTTTAGTTTTACTATTCGATATTCGAATAGTAAAACTAAAAATAAATCTCTACTCATTACTACTCCCCATATTAAAAATACGATTAATTACGAATGTCTTGAAACTTTCGCCATTATTTACGACAATAAGTCCAAAATATGCAAATTCTCACGCATGCTGTTGAAAGTGTTTCGGTAATCATCAATTCTGCCGAATTAATAGAATTTCGGTCCACAAAAATTTTACAATAAAAACAATAATTCGTGTTATTTATTAATATAATAACCCCGTCTGGCAATGTTTAGACCAGCGGAATTATACACTATTAGTCGCTCGTGACCGGTTGTATATTTGGAACGGGACACCCTGTAGCGATACGTGTGGCACAGGTGACTTATGACATTGTAAATGTGTCTCCAATAACATAACATGTGTGTCAAAATGTCGCTTACAATCACGAATGTGTGATGTTATCTAAAAAAAAAAATACTGTCGTAGTCCGTCTCGCGTTCTACTGAATCGTTCGTCAAATTAGCCAGTATTTAAAAGTAAAATAAACACATCAATTTATTTAAATAATATTCATATATCAACTTTGGAACTAATTAGTCTATGATGGGCAATTTAAACCAGAGACACATAACTCGCAGGCAGCGTAGTATATAGTCACATATCATGTTCAACATTCGTACAGCATAGATTTTTAAAAATCTTAAGAATCTATATATCTTAAATATAAACTAATCTTGTTGCAACATCGAGTAGTTTTAATGAAGTGTTACTGTCCAACCAGATGAACCCATTATGAGACGTCCAGCAGTAGCGACAGCTGTTTCTTATTTACGTTAACTCGTGTAAAGGAATGTACGTAATAGTAAAAATATGAAAATTAAGCAAACATATGAAAATATTAACTATTAATTATTTTCAAATTTAAAAACCGATTGGAGTGATGGGCTTAATCAGGACCCGCGCTCTAAGGGGACCAGGGCGTGAATAAAATAAATACTTAATTTTAATTAAAGATTTTATAATATTTTGAGTATGTCCAAATCTTTGTAGGAACTAATTACTGGGTTTTATCCCCTGGGGGATTGTCATCAAGATTAAGATGTCTCACAGAGACGAAGCTATTATTTTTATATGAGAAGTATGAAAGTCTTGGGCATTACAGGGCTTACGACCTGTCATCGGCTGGCTTAAGTGATCACTTTACACAATGTAATTAAATAGGTGAACGTTACATTGTTACAAACACCTCTCATATAAAAATAATAGTTTCATCTCCGTGAGACATCTTAATCTCAAAGATTTTAATGTGAAATATTTTAATCGCGGGGCCCTGTGCAGCAAGGGAGGCGACGACGACAACCACCCTGGGTCTCGAAAACCATTTTTGTTTTGCAGTAATTGAAGAATGTTATATTATTTCTAATTTATGGATTATTTTTATCTCAGGAGTGTACGTCCGTGCACGGTACAGCCGCGCTTGTTGTTCATGATTCATATCAATTATATCATAAAATGTGTGTAGCACTACGTTCTGCAACCGGGCCCCCACATTTTCTAGAGCCAGCCCTGTGGGCACGTGTTATTGCGTATGCATTGCTGCGCCTTAAACTATTAGAGGTGATATCGGTAACGTAAATGTTATGAGAGCATGAGAATCGTTAATCAATTAATAGTGGAAAACTAATTAAACTATTTATTTATTCATTTCTTTAAATATAGCAAAGTACCGAAAAATATTATATGTATTTTTGATAAATCGTTAATCATATTTTTTCTCAAATGTATCCTCACACAGTCCATTTATGGAAATACGCAAATAATAAACAACAACAAAAAAATGACCGGAAGGTCAACATTAAAAAGCAACGCCCGTTTACTCTGTTCAAAAATTTCAAATTATCATCCCAGACAATTTCGAAAACAAAGGCCATTATCTCCTGATCAATATACTACTCGACCCACGCCTTCGCATTAAATGGAGGAGTCCATTATCCCAGTGCTTCGTGTAGGTACTTCGCATTAAGTACACGCAGTACCTACGTAGATATATCAAATAAAAGAATCGGTATCATTAGTTTCGGTAATAAAATAAAAATACTGATTTATGTCCCGTGACCGCAGCGGTGCCACATCCCGACGCGGCAAATTTTTAGTTGCGCCACTGAATAAAAAGTACCGTATTAAGCCCGACTATAAGGCGAGGTTTTTATTTAACCTTTCCCTTACGGTGCTAAAATAAAAACGCGCGTTCCGGTGCTGTAAACTCAGCGTACATGTAAACTTTTGCGATATTTAAGTCGGATAAATATGAACATTTTACATCTATTACTTATATTAATCATTAAAGAAATAGTTGACATATGTATTTTTTTATTTATACATTCGACAATAATATAAGTGAATATAAATATATTTAATTGTGTAAAAGTGCTAAAATCTTGGAAAAACATTGATCATCACGGACGACAGCATACAGACGTATACGACACGTCTAACTCGGCCAGCGCACGCTCTACTACTAAAGTGACAATCCGAATCCGGCACCCCGTGACCCAAGCACTGCGACGTCCGCACCACTTTACACGTCAGATACTTCGAGAAAATATTTTTTATTGTTACGTATGGTATATATTGTAATTATTTTATCCAATTCATAAATATATTCTGGAGGAATACCTAAAATATGAACTCTGTGTTTAGTATATTTACAGAGATATTCACATAAATAGAGGCAATGTCAACTCAGTTTACATCATCGGTGAGGAAAAGTTAAAAAGGTGACACGTAAATAGCGAGGTCGCTTTATATTCGAGTCACGAACATAGTGGGTAACAATAAATTCCCTACTCGCGATTAGCGAAATTATTAATAGCGTTCAAAAGGCGGCATTGTTTACACATAGCTAACATATTAAAAATGTTGCACATCCAATAAAATGGACGGTACTGATGATATATTGTGAGAAAATATGATTGAGGATTCCGAAGATGAAGATGAGACTAATGCTGAGGATACTATAGCCATATGTGAATCTGTCTGATCTGATTAGCTTTATATGTACTTTACTATGATCTGGGTACTTTGTTTTAATACATATTTATCGTTTATCATTTTATTTTTCATAGCCGGCCCAATACAGTATAACTTCTCAGCGCAATTCTTTAATTTTTTTTTTGCACAAACGTATTGTATTACAGTTAGTAATTGTATTTTACAAGTCTACTTCAAATATAATGCATTTACAAAGTGATGTATATAAAGAATGTTGCCACACTTGAAAAGTCTTCGATGTGTAACAACCTAGAGTTGTAGAATTATTAATTTTTAATCGTCTATAATGTTCCAACCAGGGTTAACGCATTTTAAATAAATCCCTTAACCGTCTAGATATCATCTGACAGTTGAATAGAGAAGCTAACGCAAACATTTCGCGTCTTGGATGCAAAGCTCAGCAGAATCTACTCAAATAGAGTGAATGGGTAGAAGATACAAATTTATAAAATATATTTCGTCTCTTTTTACATAACATCTTTTTTTATTTATGAATCTGATCGTAAGGTGTCGAGTTCGCACTTAATGTTATACTAATATGATTTATTATTTTGTTATCGACTTCTCCCAAGGCACTTACGCTACTGCCGACATAGTGCGCACTTTCCAACCCCTGCGGACACTCCCAACTACTGCTAACAATGACTTATCTAGCCGTACTTGCATATAGTCGTGTCATGAAAAATAATACATACCTACTTATACGTTCATTTGTTTCTTTTTTTGATGTTCATTTGTTTTCGGATAATACAAGTTTTTTTTTTAAACACATTTTTCTTGTAAGTTACAATTTCAGAACATACTTAGTTGAAATTGTTTAAACAAATGAAATGAATCAATTAGAAGAATTAAAAAATTTATCAACAAAATATTTGGTTGTCACCGGGATACGGTCCCGGAACTTTTCCCCTGATAGGATTATTCGATAGATAGAATTTTTCTATGTATATTTATAACTAATTCATTTCATTTGCTTTATGCTTATTATGCTTGTTAGAATCAAAAATGTACTTGGATCATGTTAGAGAAATTGTTTTCCTAATATCTATATAGATCCTTTTCAACCTTCCGACACATACTTGGTTCTACCTACTTACATCACCAGATACTTTGCAAAGTGGCCGACGGTACCTTCTACAGCAACTACGAGCGTCCCAGCATCCGTCGAGGGATCCTTCAATTGCTGAGCGTGGAGAGAGAAACCGAAACACAAAATATCAGTGGTAGTTTTCAAGTATTGTGTCATCCTGTTTCTTCTTCCATATTTTCTTTCATACAGTCCACTGTGATAATCCCTAATCGATCGTTTTATATCAATTGGCGCCCAGGTACGATGTTCTTTACGTATACTTAAATAAGTACATACATATCTATAGTACGTGGATATATATACTTTTGAAAACTGCGTTATGTATGTACCTACACTCCGAAGCCACATCCCTATCGTTTAGTTTATCAAACTTAACCTTTCTTGATTAATGGTTTTGTCTAATTTTATTATTTATGCTTTCTGTAAGCGGATGTGTATTGAGACGATTATTTCATATCATCTAATTTATTACTTTGTTTACTCGAAACAGAACCCGGATTTAAATTATCTTCTATATTATTTAATAGGAGAAATATCTCCTGAATTATCTTTATAAAATATAACACAACCCTTCAAAGATCAGATCGTATCTAAAATCCAAACGAGAAAGAACTGAAAGTCTATTCGTTTTAAAACTCAATAAACGTAATTACTTCAAATCGCCAAGTCTTCATATTAAAAATCATCCTTGATGATACATAACAACTGTCCTTCATCGGCAATGTTTCCATACAAGTTGTCATTGTGCGAAACATGCAAAATGAATTATAAATTTCAATCTCAATTTGCATACAGTATCTATATGTATCTATGTACATGCACGCTGTTATCCTCGTACGGACGATGTGTCTCGGATTTTATTATTCAAATGCTGGTCCATTCGCTATGTGTTTTGGGTCACAATAGAGATTTGTGTCAGATTAGAACCTATTGTTAGGCAGACACAAAAACCCGGCCAATTTGCCGGCCGACACATAAATATAACGGTTAATTCGCGCTCTGCCCATTGATTAATAAATAATCCATGGGGATATTCAAAATAATTAGTTTATAGGTTAAGACAAAACAGAAGGTGAATTAGAAGATGCACAGATGTGAAAGAAATTAATTCATTTAATTAATACATAATACAAAATAATAAAGTTGTATCAATGTGTCCAAAATTTACTAAAAATGAATTGATAATTCTGGCGTCTGCTATCAGTTTACTCAAAGGTATTTGAGATTCTGTAAAAATAAGGTAGATGGCTCTTTCAAATAATGTAACGATTAAATGTATTAATATCAAAAAGGTAACATATAGGTTGGAAAATTGTCGCTAAAAGTGTTGTCGCTGTAGCATAGTTGGATAATGCACCTTCCCCGGTTAGGAAAGAGATCCAGGTTCGAATCCCAGTGGCGCAACAACAATATTTTTCGATAAAATTGATTTTATATGTATATCTTTCTAATTAATATATTCAATTCATATTTAAAATCATTCTGTTTACATACATATGTATAGTCGAAATTGGTTATAACTTATAATGACACCGTGGCTGTAATGAGTAAAAAGCACAAATGATTTAGTTTTACGCGTCTTCACCGATAAAACGAACTAGCTGAAGTACCCAGCGTTGCTCGGTCCTTACGCAAAATGACGAGACTCCATTTAGGCGGGTAGAAAAAGTTTTTTTTTTTCTAAAATCAAATGTAAACAATAATTTTCCTCTTATTTTAAACGTCAAGTGTGAAAAATTTCATCAAGAAATACCAAAATTCTGCTTTAAAAGGTGGGAAAAGAGATTGAGGTAGATTTTTCGAAATCTCATGTTGACAATGACCTTCCTCTTGTTTTGAAGGTCAAGTGTGCAAAATTTCATCAAGCTCGAAATAAAACTATAAATTTATATAAAAAACAAACACACCCACAGGCACTCTTAGATAGATATATGTAGATATGCTTCACGATAACCGAACAACAATTGATGCCCAGTGGAACACTGCAAACTTTCTTAAAATTTTATTAACGGCCGCTAAATTGATTGCCTTATATTCGCCAAACCTTGAATTTATTTCGGGATTTCTCACCATTCTTGAAACCATAACTTTAGTAGTTATTAAATAAGTGTCAGTTGGAAACAAATCCTTACGTCGGAAACAAGTCTACTAAAAGTTGTAATAAACGTAAGTGTGAAAAAACATTTCTTTGATCTCTTCAATAATGACGACATTGTAGAAAATTAAAAAAGTCTACATTACGTAAATATCTACATATATAATCGTGGATATATAGCGAGTAACGGTTATAACGAGGATTTTTTTTTTTTTTGTTCTTGTACCCGTTATATTCGAGTTGGACTGTATTACATTTAAATATTTATATAAATTAATATCCTAGTAGCATATTATAACATAATTAGTGTAAATTATTGAGCGACCGAGTGTATGGTGCATGTGTATGTGTATACAATAGATTTAGATGTCGTTTTCATGAAATCAGACAAATAACACTATTTTAGAGACAAAGAACAAAGGCCAATAAAAACCGTACTACTATTTCACTCCATACGTACTGGTTCAGTTTGCACGCGTTCATTCTAATAGAAACTGCATTTTTCGCTTTGCTGAAACTCTGTGACCAATGAGTGTAATAGTGCTAGTCCCTGTAGTCTCTTTCATAATAAATATACGTAAAAACGTATAAAACACAACATTGGATATTACGCTCAGACATCTCGCGTTAACGATCTCCTACGCTAGTGTGAAATCCGGTTCAATATGCTGTAGGTCTTTCTAGAGATGGTGTCTGTATATTGATAACATATTTCATTATTATAGATTGTCAAGTTAAAACTCCATTTTATAGAAAAAAGCACAATAATATTATAGTATAGGAAATATTACATTACAAGTCAATACCATTGTCGTTCAAAAAATTTGCTATTATATAGATTAAATGTGGCGAGTTGAGGGAAAGAAGATGACACGAGTTAACCGGGAGTTGAAAATTACCATTGACGAGATTACTGTTAAAAAAACCTGTGATCCGCAATGGACAGGCAAAAAAGATGTGGTCAAGGGTTTCCTCCTCGGCACCACACTCACACATTGGGGAGTCTATTAAGTTCAATCTGAACAAATGTGAGGCTACCTGGCAATGCCCAATTCTCATTCTAGAGATATTAGATATTCAGGCCTATTCTCAAAATTGCAATATTGAAATGAAGGTGATTGTTACACCAACCCTCAAAAATAGTGTTATATTTAAATGAGAGAGAGGGAGAGAGAGTGAGGGAGTGAGGGAGATAAACGTACCATAATCTGTCAAAACTATCTGTCTATTTTTGAGGGTTGGTGTAACAATCACCTTCATTTCAATATTGCAATTTTGAGAATAGGCCTGATTGTTATTTTGGATTCTTTCCTTTTGGAGAACTAGGGGGTGCGGGAAACAGATCTTTGAATTATTTTAAGCCGATTGCCCTTATGATTATTTGGATCCATCCATTTAACAGTACAGATAGAATTCGTACGTTTTTTTACCATATTTAGTATGTCCATAGATCAGGATATGGAATTGATGAGGGAAAACTCCGAAAAGAGTGGCCATCTTAGCCAGTTTATCAGCACATTCATTTCCATGAATTCCCTGAATGTGCAGGAATCCAAACGAATTACAACTGTTTATTATTGCTGTCCAAATTAAATAGGCACCTTCTGATGGAACAGATTATTTCATTGTCTAACCAAACTTTCATATTAGCACAGAAGGATTCAAGAGGTTCTTGCGAGTCGAAGAACAACCTTATCGACGTTCCGGAATACGCAGATGTCCAAGGTCTCTATAATTATTTTAGATTGTTAACTTTGTTTTATTAAACACTCAATAAATTAAATACATCTACTGTTTTAGAAAAATATCATTTTCTTCTTCAAGATGTTATTAACCAATCAAAAACATATGTTATATTGTTTATTTGACCCTTCCCTAGCCACGCAGTAACATAGATCAACCGAGCCAATAAAATCGTATTTCTATAAATATGCACAAAGTACAACTTACATTTTAACTAGTCATAAAAAAATCATTTGCGCTTAGGAATGACTAGTGGAAAACAAATAATGTAAAGCGAATCATAATAAAAAGAATATTTTTTTAATTCAATGCTATATAAAATTGATACGTTGTATGCCAACTGCATTAAAAAAAATGCACGTGAAAAACATCATACATTAATTTAAATGAAGAGAGATAAATATGAAGATCATGTTAGATGGGTCTTTTCACGAATGCGTTATAAGAATAACGTTTGAGTATAAAATTAACGTAGAAAATTATTATATTTAGCATTTATTATATTATATTTATAGTAACTATGACATTAACTATTTTAAAGTCATTAAAGCTTATAAAAGCATTTTTTTCCTATTTAAAGTACTTAAAAAACTCAAATTTCTTGTCGTAACACCAGTTGACAGCATGGCTGCGTAGGGTATTTTAGCATGGTATAGTAAAGGTTAACAGAATCTATTAAAAAAAAAGTTTAGTACCTAACTTAAATTGTTACTTGATAATACAAAATTATTAGAATAATTTTTAGGAAAAAAAATTAGAATGAAACTTAATTCTGTGATAACATGTTTTTAATTAGTCAATGACATCCTGAAGAAGAAAATGATATATTTCGAAACCGATACATGTATTTAATTTATTAAGTGGTTAACAAAACAAAGTTAACAATTTAAAATATTGAATTTTAACCACAAAGTTGATTTTGCTAATCTTAAAAATATAACATATTTCAACTGTCAAGCTAATGTTTTGACTGGAGGAGAATTATTTATATGTGGGTACTGATTTTTGTTGTAGGCATGAAGATTTATTATGACATTTCAAAACAATATATGAGATTTTTCGAATCATAACACACCCAAAATTTATGAGACAATTTTTATAAAATAATATTTTATTATCTCATACATATGTGAGCCAACGAGCACCAGTTTTCGCCGATTTATCGGTGGCGTCGGACGTCTATATTTGTTTTTCACGTTAAACAAACCTCCAAACGTGGAGGGACTCAATAGGTATAGAAAAAATATAAAATATTGTAAATAAAATGAAGTCAAAGGAGTTAAAAAATATACGTAGATATTACAATTAATACAAATAGTTTAATTTATTCTCTGCAGAGACCTATTATTACGTGTCAACTTTCGGACTATAAGATACACCCCAATTTCAAGTCGGCATTACTAAGTAAATAAATTATTTCAAAAATACGGTACAATACAAATTATTTATTTTCTGTAATCAGAATGGAAATTTTGTATATAAGAAATATCCTTTTATAATTAATCTTTTACGATAAAATTAATAACAAATGTCTTCCGCCTCCAAGATTTTTAATTAATATGAATAATCTTGAATAGGAAAGCGGGAATTAGTATTTAAACAGAAAATTGATTATGAAATTAAAAATAATTAAAATATTGTAAATAAAACATTAATATTAAGAGAACATATTCTTATTGTGAAGTTGTAATTATTCAGAACATAAAATATTCAACATTTAAAATATCACAGACCTATGTTCTGAATAATTACAACTTCATAATAAGAATGTGTTTCCTAATAAGAAAAATATTATTGTTGCGTGTCGCTAAAAATATCGTCGCTGTAGCATAGTTGGATAATGCACCTTCCCCGGTTTGGAAAGAGATCCAGGTTTGAATCCCGATGGTTCAACAATATTTTTCGATAAAATTGTTTTTATAAGTATATCTTTCTAATTAATATATTTAATTCATATTTAAAACATTAATATATTCTATGAATAATAAATACAACGGTATTTAGGTCGAAAACAAACATGAGTTTACTTAAAATATACTAAAATGCCTGAAACGGAATTTGTTCACGTGACATAATTGTTTTTTTATATATTACAAAAACATCGCATAAGAATTCTAGAAGAATTGTAAGAATTAATACTCGACCAGGATTGCATAACAGTGTGTAAGATCGAGTAACATCCCACTGCAGCTGTTGTAATACAAATGTTGGATCTCGGCCAAAACACCTCACGTGCCATCCTTTTAAACTATGATTGATGCTGTATTACACGCAACAGTGGCAACACAAACAAATATCGGATAAAGGAATCATTTTAAAATTACCAACGACACAAAAAAAAAAAAATTGTACGTTACGTAGCATGTAGCTTTGCGGATATAAAAGGTTGATTTATTGATGTTAAGGTATTTAATATTATACGTCATATGCTTGAAATAGTGTTTTTTTTCTTTTTAAATAATACCAGATTGTGTTTATAGTGAGTTTAACACAGTCGTGAACGCACCGCTGAAGCGAAGCAGTATCAACCAGCCGCAACGCGTAGTACTGAACGCAACCGACGCCGACGGCGGAGGCGGCGGTCAAGTCGATCAACAGCGTTTTCCCAGACCTCTGTATTTGCATTCCACCCACAATACCAAATATATAGACATGAACAAATGCAAATTTCTTGTTTCAATATTTGCATTTTGGTGGCACTCGCGTGATCACTTTGATACAATTTACGCAATCAAATAGCTCCGCGACTTTTTTTAAATATATGACTCGATTGGAACGGAAATTTAAACGCTTACATTGTAATATGCATTAATGTAAAAAAATACGTCTCATTTATACAAAGATTTAATTTTCGAGGAGTAAATACTTTTACTGTTTCAAAAATGTGTCATAAACTATCGGATTTCCACAAAGAATATGTATAGAATGCTTCTCATCCCGCAACTAATGTTCAAAACCCCTCTCCTATATATATACACTTTATTTCATTATTACTGAAAATTCTACAATATTAAAAATATTGAAGAATTTATGAATTTGTAAAACGCAATGTAGTAAGCTCAGTGTAAGTTACAATGTTACAATTCCTCAACCGCTGTCTAAACATCTTCCCATTCTACTCAGCAATCCAAGGTGAACCAACATCCATATACGATCACGAATGACAAGTCGACTTGGGGGCGAATTATTATTCACACGACTGATGCTTCTACTCACATATATTATACATAAAATATTCAATAAAATGTTATGTCATCCTTTATGCTCTATGGGAGTCGAAGTCTAGACGTTAAGAGAAGCCACCATTATAAAGTTGGAGGCATTTGTGATGCGGTTGACTGTATCGTAGATCCTCTGGTTTGACCACATTATCAAAGAAGAGATAAACACTAAAGACATGAATAAGTCAAAAGATAATTAAATAATTAATAACAATTATCAAACAAAGAAAATCTGCATACTACGAGCTCATTCTCTGCATGAGAAATGTGATCTCTTACAACTCATTATTCAAGGGAAGATAAAAGGCAGTAGATAAAGGTGCAGAAAGAGATTATCTTGGCAACCTCAGAAAATGTAAATCATGTACATATTTTACAAAATAAATTAGCATAATGCATCTTGGTCTCCAGTCTTCATTAGAAGACGTTATATAAAGAAGAAGAAGAGTGCTATGAAAATAGAACTAATTTAGATGTACGCAGATGACAAGCTATTCCACTCTTTCGCAGTATTAATAATTAAAATCTGATCTGCATATCCATGTAATAATATAACTTTTTTGTGGATATATACCTATTACAATTCTAGTTCTAAAGAATAATATATTTAATAACGAAAATATTTGCGACGAGCCCTAAATTTTGCAACAGCAAATTTAGAAAAGTTAAAAAATATTTCGTTGCGCTAACAAATAAAGTTTACGACGCTTCGTTACTGAAGTATTTATATTTATATTTGTGTGAACTTTTTATTTATTTATATTTTTCTTAGTTTTCTTTTTCATAACATTATATTTATTTCGTAATTTTAATGTATAATAAAATATGTATAATCTTTATGGCGAATCGGGTTAAAAAAAAAACCTTATCACCCTGGAATAAACACATTATTTTTATTATTATTAGCCCCGATGGAGAAATGATGACCTCTGAAACAAAATTAATTTAAAATGTTTGCCTAAAAACAAAGATACCCGAAATAATTTTATTATATTAACATTTGCGATATGAATTCAACTTGTCGGATCGTGGATAGAATATAATACTAACATTGAAGGGAATAAATAGCCATTCACAAAAAACAAAATACAAAAGGTTCTTTGATAAGGTTATTGAAAGGCAACATTGATCCGATGGGACCTGCGTAGGTCGTAAAAAATGTTAGCAATAAAATTTATCTGCAAACAGCCTATTAAAATATTTTATGATTGAAGATAAATAGCTCTTTCACATCCAAGGAATCCTGGCGCTACTGTCCAGGGGAGTATTGCTCGGTGCTATATAAATTATCCAATGATATTATAATAATAAAGTTCGATAAATTATATAGTACCATTTTCGTAAAAATTTCAGCTCAAGGGCAGTTTACGCGTAAACTCTATTGTCCAACATAAGTATTTTAAATGAAAAATTGTCACGCAAACTTATGGATGTGATTTCCATAAAAGGTGTGTTTTTAAAACTTTATTTTAAATAAAACCTCGGATACACTGTTCCATATCACGAAAGAAACAGAGTTCCGCGCTTTTACAAACCGAACTGAACTCGGCTTATTGGTACTACAATCATTTCTATGGCTGAAGGCTTACCTGAAAATTTGACGTCTACAATTCAAGTTGTTTGGGATGCAGAACTCATAAAGATACCGAGGCGCCATGCTATGTGTTACCTTGTACATACTTTATTATATAATTTAAGAAATTATTTGCTAAGCTAATAATCAAAATTGAGTTTTAAATAAAAATCTTATAAATATTATACATAATTTTCCAGTAAAACCTTTAAATATGTTTTATAGTTGTTATTTTTAGATTGCTAATATACTATTTTTTTTATTAAAATATATATAGATGAAGGAAAAAACGAACGAATTCAATTTAAGAATACTTTAAAATTAATTTTAACGCAACATCTATATATAATAATATATTATTTTAGAACAATATCGAACAAATTATTGACGTGTAAATGCTTTTTAAATGCATTTAAATAAAATAGTAAATAGATGTACGTAGGTACATGAAGCGACTTAAAAAAAAATCAAAATGTTAATTATAATTATATATCATATTTTCGTGTCATCACTGCCGCTGCCAATGGACAAAATGGCGTTTTTCTCAAGCAAAGGAGTCTTCCGGCCGTGACATTTTCAATGGAGATAAATTAACGCGGACTAAGTTGTATCGTAATATTATATTATTACAGCGTCGCGATATCCTACGTTCCGTGCTCCGTTTGCTCTCCCACACCACAGACACCTTCAATGTGGAACAAGTCATATGGCTAGCATATGGAGGATGAAATCGTCTCCAATAAATATGCCATCAAAATTTTTTAAAGCCGTGTAATATTTATATTCACCTTGGTAACACAAAAATACCGTAGACCTAACATTCTGCATATAAATACATATTGCGTGTGCTGATTTATGAAATTAACTTTGATTTGAGACATCCAGAAAAATATTAGATATTGCTTCTCAGCATTCAAGGCAAAATTGCCAGCAGAAAAGTTCCTGAAAGATGGAGAACATCCTGGCTGGATTGCGATGCTGGCGATGATTCGGGAACTCCACAAACTTTTTCGAGCAGCTGCAAATAAATTACTAATCGTCAGCACGGATGCTAAAGTTTACCAAACTAAGTCGTATCGTTTCTCGCCAGTAGTCAGCTTCAAACTATCCAAATGTTTATAAAATTTAGGCGCTCATAACAGGTGATAGTCGAAATCGGAGAACACATTCTTATTGCAAATTTTCAATTTTACAAAACATAGGTCTATGAAAGTTTTAATACAAATTAAATGTATTAATTAAGCATATGTACATGTAAAATCAAATTATCGAAAAAATATTTTTGTTGCTAACGAGATTCAAACCTGGATCTCTTCCTATCCGAGGAAATGCATTAACCGAAAATAAATTTAATATAAAGAAGATGGCTTTCAAATAATGTAACGACAGATGTATCAATTTGAAAGTGCAACATATAAGATCGAAAATTTGTGTAGCATAATCGGTTAATACATTTCTCCGAATAGGAAGAGATTCAGGTTCAAATCCCAGCAGCGGCAATAACATTTTTTCAATAAATTGATTTTATATGTATATCTTTCTAATTGATACATTTAATTTGTATTAAAAAAAAATTAATAGTTCATTACTTTGATTAACGTCAACCAATCAAGTATCCAGTATGTTGTCTATTCCAATACGGTGAACAAATCACGGCAAGTTTGACTATGTAATTCATCCTCTCTGTCTTGTCCAACTATATTAATCTATTTATATAATCAAATGATATTGCAAATACATTTTTTTCTTTCGATTCATTCACATCTTTGCGAATATACATATATACACTGATTTATAGGGGTTTAAATTCAGTTCAATTCATATCATTTTATCCTATGGATTAAAAACTCGTAAAAAATGCAACAAAGTTGTGTTGCATTTTTCATAACAGAAGCGATTCGGTTACTTTTGAAAACTATTGATATATTTTTGTGTATTGTGAATTGATTATAATGTATTTATAAAATATGTTGCGAATTGAACTTTGTGATTTATATTCCAACCATTTATTAGAAAATGATCATACTTTTGATAAAATTTTTGGATTGTCTGTTTTACATATAAAAATGTTGTTTGGTATAAACAATTGAATAATTTAGAATCATTAAAAATAAATAACCAATTTATCTAATAATTTTGTACCATTCAATCAATTTACACATCTTTCACAATCGTAACAATTTAAGTTGTGTACATATGTTGTTGCGCTACCGGGATTCGAACTTGGATCTCTTTCCAAACCGGGGAAGGTGCATTATCCGACTATGCTACAGCGACATTATTTATGACAACAAATTTTCGAACCTATATGTTACACTTTTTCAAATTAATACATCTATCGTTCCATTATTTGAAAGCCATCTACTTTGATTAATTAATTAATTAAATTAGTATTTAAAATATCACAGATTTATGTTCTGAATAATTACAACTTGACAACAAGAATGTGTTCTCTTGATAACATATTAGATTTATTTTTAAATAATTATAATTTTAATAACTATACAAAATACTTTGTTTAAATCATTATTTATTAATTATTCTACGTGTTTCGATACCTATGGTATCATCTTCAGGAAACATTATTATCGAAACATGTAGAATAATTAATAAATAATAGTTTAAACAAAGTATTTTGTATAATTATTAATATAAAATGAGGCCACGTAGTAATTTTGCATATATTGAAGAAATTATTATTTTAACTTGACACGTGTGGTTTTTAATTAGTTAATTTGACATCCCGATGAAGGAAATGGTTGGTGTATTAAAATAACTCATTAAATGGTGAAAAACAAAGTTAAATAATCTATATTAATATTATTTAACATCATAATAACAAAGTACTCACTACATTTATCATTATTATTTTATACCGCGATATTTCAACCACTCCTAGTCAAGGATCGTGTGCTTTAATTAAACTTAGATTCACATCGTGTGAATTGAAACATCGTCGACTCTTCACTCCTCGCCCCTCGCCTGCGGGCAAGGCGAGACACAGTTTCCCCGATGGTGCGAGCAACAAGAAGATCGTGCATTTCATTACGAAAATATAATAATTCATACTCGGCCTTCAACAAAACTGTGAACAAAGCCAGCATTGAGAATTGCAAAATGATTCTGAAAAAGCTGTTCAAAATTTATAAATGAAGCTCTTTGGGCATAACTAAATCCATGGTATGCATTATATATGTATACAGTGGCGTGCGAAATAATATAAACACACCAAAAAACTGTAAAAAAAAGTATTCCATATTGAATGATATCATGAAATATTCTAATTTAAATAGTGTTACCTTTTTTCAAGTACGTACAATTTATTAAAATTATTCGAACATGGAATCTACTTATAGTACAGGGTAGGCCATAGGTTTTTCCACTTTTTAAATTGCTTCTGCGTGGGAACCGCGTAAAGGAGGCGCACGCGGGCGACAGCGCGCGGGAGTTTGGTCCTTGGAAATCTAGTTGCAATGGATCGCTTCGCGGGGATTCTGCGTAACACAGTTTATCAAAAACAACGATTATTATGTGATTAAAATCAACTTACTTGTGTTGAATCTTGACTTAGGCAGATGAACACTCACCGAAATTCAAATATTTTACCTACAAAAAAAATACGACATGACAATAATCTAAGCAGTAACCTCTGGCGATACGCGATGGATTCACTCCTAGTTTTTAACTAACAACTTTTCTAAGACTTAATTTCTAATTTGTAATTCCTCAAAACTTTTGATGACGTATTTCAAGTAATGTATTTTAAAAATAGTAAAAAAAATGGAATTTTTTGTTCACCTTATTGCCTTTTTTGTTCACATTAATTCGCGTACAAACGAATAGATAATATTAACAACATTTCAGTATGTCCAAGAACAGCGAAGTTGTAGTAAAATACTTGAAATGTTTCTACATGGTAACATATATATAACTTCCAAAAATTTGATAGATGTGGAGGTTGATTGTGGGTAGAATTGGTGAACGTTACATTGTGTAAAGTGATCACTTAAGCCAGCCGAAGACAGGTTTTAAGCCCTGTAATACACATACTTACCATATAATATAATATAAATAGCTTGATCTCTATGAGATATCTAATATACAATTTGTCTGAATAGATAATATTTTTGAACACACGATCTCTAATATGGTTCTGTAGTTCAATCTGGAGAATCATTTGAGGCTTAGGTCGTGACAACGCGCTTTACTTTTCCATTCAATCACTCGTCGTGAGGAACAAACGGTCATTAGTTAACAATA
Organism: Eubasilissa splendida; assembly: GCA_031772225.1. NCBI lineage: Eukaryota > Metazoa > Arthropoda > Insecta > Trichoptera > Phryganeidae > Eubasilissa > Eubasilissa splendida. Next base: position 10,889,959 of record CM062859.1, read on the forward strand.
CTCGCGCGACAGGCCTTAGCGCGGGCCTTGTGGAAAATATCGATTCGGTCTAATGGGAAAAATATTGGACGGCTTCAAGTGGAATGAAATAATAGCCATAAGGAAAAATAAATAAGTTTATAAAATAATGGTAATTCGTATTAATGTGACCATTACCGTAATAGAAGAATAATGGAAAAACTTTAAATGTATAATATGTCTAAGTATTTGTATATGATTTACCTATTTTTGTATGTATTATATTCCAGTACACACGGTTATTAATTATATAATATTAATAAGCTAATACGAGTGAAACGCAATAAGTTACCCCTTTTTGCTATATTTCGATACATTTTATTATGAGTTGGATGTAAAGAACCCCATAACGCACTATATCTTACGAAATGAACGAAATTTGTCAAATCCCAGTATGTAATTTGTGGTACTTTAGAATGTTTCTGCAGATCCTTGCAGTCCACTTTTCACGATCCTGAGGCCTGTGTCAGCCATAAATATTTGCATTTAGAAGAAATAAATTCAAAGATATTTACTATTAAAAAAAAATCTGAAGTTAATTGTTTTGTCGGTTTGTTCAAACAAGGGATTATGTTTCATTATAAAATGTGATCTTATCTTTAAAATAAATTCATTTTATTTTGTTCAAACAAAATTACTACGAAATACTTTATTAGAGGACTTCAGTTGACTTAGGCCAACTATGTGCACACGCTATTGTCTTCTAATATGAAAAACTACTACCACATTATGAAAAAAATAATATTTCATCAAACATTTTTTATTAGTTTATAAAATTAATATTAAGGTATGTTTTTGTACACAGATAATATCCTTAATAGTTACTGTACATCAATTCTATGACTATTTATTAAAATTGACATTTCTTGAGACGACATCTCAGGTAGATGAAATCACTGAACTCTTCGTAGCCATCGGGAACATTAGTTCTCGGCATTTGGTGTAAGCGATGTATTTTTGTCTTGCACATATTTATTTCAATACTAGTGTTTATTTAGTAAATAACCGTCGATATCCGCACGTATGTCGGATCACTGACGAGAGTAAAATATTTTTCGTAAATGTTATGTGAAATATTTCCATGGTTGTATTTAAATAATTGAGAATATTGTTGTCGACATATCTACGTATTTGTCGTAATAAAAATGCACACGTTAGGTATTAATTAAATATATGTAAAAATTCACGATTGCAGCATACTCGCAGTACATGCCCGGCCGATGAAGAAATGTTCAACTCTTTATAACTGCTTTTATTATCGTGAAATTCGTTTATTTAATTTTTCGAAATCATAATTAATAATATGTGGGAGATCACTGTTATATTTACACGTTATATAATTAAAATTAAAGCTTTACATATTACATAATAGTAGATAGACAACGGTTTGTTTCTTACATGCTTATTGAAATGTACACAGAATTACAATAAAAATTTAATTAAACAGAATCGTATAATTTATGCTGGTAAATGTACGAATGTGCATGTACAGTTTTTTTTCTACATTAATATAAAGATATTTTGTATAATACTTGGATATTATATCTTTAACCAAATAAGCACGTTGCATTTCTCGAGATAAAAAAATCTAAAAATGTTATCACACATCGTCGCCATCGTAAACCCATAATGACTATCCTTCGCCTCCGAGTCAAGTTATTTCAACTTCTTTTGAAGTCGTCAACGAACAAGGATACAACCCGCTATAGCTTCCAGTACAGAGCCTCAATATAGCCGCTTTATTTCCAAAGAGCTGTAAATTTTTTAAACTGGATATATATAAATAAAACTCTACTCGAATTTATATGCACTACTCGAGTTTCGAGAGGAAAATTAACTCTCATCGACATGTGAAGTATTAAACAATTATCTATACCGTGAAGAATGCCGAGTACTTGGATAACTTTGAAATAAAGATATAAGGGGCGTATCTCTGAATGATGAAAGAGTATGGAGAATACTTTACCGTCCAAAAGTTCAAACTTTGAACGCACATAAAAATATTCTAAATTATTTTCCAAATTAACTGCAACAGAATCATGATTTAAGAATCCCAAAAAGCATACTCAATGAAATCCATAGAGACAGGCATAGTACTGAAAAATACCAAAATACTTACAAATTATACCAACCTATTCAAAAAAATATATTCAGCGTTTGAATACGGATGCGAAGGTTAGCGATGCTCTTCTTCTGATGCATGTTTGCTCGCCCTTCGAAACAATTGCATTATGGACTATTCAAACTACTGCCTCAAATTCTTGAGCCAGGATGTTTGCTGTCTTTCAAAGCCTCTCTCCTATTAATTTTAAATGATGACGCTTTGATTGTTTTCTGGATATCAATAAACTGCTTATTTTTACCAGTCGTGTATAAGATGTTCATCACAAATGCTTCGAGTCGGACGCATCCACGATTCCATTTTATACAAGATGTTCCAACTTCTCGATTCAATGACATTATTTAATAATATAATATAATAAATAAATAAACAGCGTGTTCTGTAGAATGCAATCACGCAAAGTAATGTCGACATTGTGTCAGCTGACGGAGCATTTGATTTTTTTTAACGTGTGATTTATGGATAAGTGAGTCACTTTTTTGCAATGGCATTTCAACTCAAGCTTAATGCTAAACCACTCACGTTTTTCCACATTATATTGAAAACACAACGTGCAGTTCCGCGCATGTATATACAAGCAAGTAATAATTGTATAATTTACGAGCAAAAACCCAAGCGATTAGGTATAGTTTTGCTCGTAAGTGGTCACATATTAGTTTAGAAACCTACATATTTAAAAGTGTTGCCTATAACTGTTATTTATGATCCATTGAATGGAATTACTGCGTGCGGTTGAATGCGTTTCTACTCATTAAATGGTTTGGTATAATTTTCTAAATCAAGATAAGCAAATTAATTTTATTTATTTATATATACTGCGTGTGACACACCTAGTGCGCAATATTTTACGGATAGATACATATTAAAAATACGAGTCCAAAATGTTCAAGTTGCATTCGTTTGATCTAAAGCATGTCAGTTAAGCTCGTGAATATTTTTTTTATTTCAAATTATATATTGAATACAAAAAATAAAAGCACATCGATCTTCGAACGCCCACAGTATTTTTTGTTGTAATATAGATTATTTAAAACTTTGTTTTTAACCACTTAATGAGTTATATTTAATACACCAACCGGTTTCGGAAAATACAATTTCTTTCATCAGGATGATAAATAATGTTTTTAAAAATCTATTTAAAAATAAATCTAGTACTTAACTATTAGAAAATGATTAGATACATTTTTAGGTTAATTTTACACTTATTTTTAATGATTCTAAATTATACAATTTAAGACGAACATTGTTTTATGTAAAACAGGCAATCTTAAATTTTTATCAAATTTTGAAAAACCATTACTATTGAAACATCTTAAATACTCTATGATTCTTATATTAAAATTTTGACCTGTTATTCCAATATAGAAAGCAGTACAATCTTTTCAGCTAAGTTTATAAACATCGGAATTATTACATTTATCATCTTTGTCTTTGAAATGTATGAGTAATTTTCCTATACTTGTACAAATTGATGGTCTAATGTATTTTTTATGTTCATTAAGTAGTTAAAAACAAAGTTTTAAATAATCTATATTAAAATGAATAAAAAACCGCAATAAATATTATTTTTTGTTAGATTTTTTTACGGCCTGAAGCAATGATATAAAACAATTTCACAAATATTCATTTCGTAGTAGGTAGATTTTGTAAAAATCTCATACAATTAGCATTTTACGTACTCCATGAAGATGTTCTACTCGTTATTTAGACAGGTATCCACTCATAAAATATTGAGACCACGTCGGTTACACGAGTATAAAAAGAAGAAGAAGAGAATGGGTCGAGGAAAATATTCAAGCTGTTGCATTCAGCATTCACGTTGCTGAAGTGGAGCAGAAGCTACCGAGAAGTAAGTACCTACCTACCTGGCGCAGAATAAGGATCATTGAACAGAACTATAGCAACAAGGGAACATCCCATAAGAAGGATAAGAACTAACTTCAAATATATTTTCGTAGAAAGCAATCACTTTGTGGTTTGACATATTAAATTAAATTAAATACAATCGCTTTGTATGAAACCACGAAATTTATTATACGTTAACCGGTTTCGCTTATCTCAAGTTTCATCAGGACGTATTTAGAACTAATCATAAATACAAAAATAGTGCACTTATATATATATACACATATATGTACATAAAGAGGGAGATAGAAGATAGAATATAAAATTACATGTGAAAGAGATAGAGACAGAATACATATACAGTTAAATAGAACTCATTTTGTATTTATGATTAGTTCTAAATACGTCCTGATGAAGCTTGAGATAAGCGAAACCGGTTAACGTATAATAAATTTCGTTGTTTCGTGCAAAGTGATTGTATTTTATTTAAACTAACTTCAAATATTATTTTAAAAAAACTAATTGACTAAATGAATCCATCACTTTCTATACTAATATTCGTATGTAGCGAAAGGTGCTAGCAAAAGATAAAAAGAAGTGTAAATTCAAATTATTAATACGTCTGAAGAAGTCTACTGGATAAAGTGTTCAATGAAGACTTTTTTGCCGAATCGTGTTTAAATAGAAGGTTCATTAAATTATATTTAATGGCGCAAGAAGTCATGAGGCTAAAAAAAACTTGGCAGACACAAATTATCGACATTTTGAAATATTTCATGATTTTCACCGTCGATACGTTCGTGTGATGTACCCGGGCTCGTATTGGCTAATATTTTGTTAACAAAATGAAAATATATTTTTGATTGCGTTTCGTCATTCTGGCTCGTTTCATTTCGGGGTTTATAGTTATACAGCTATGCCAATGTTTTCATCGCTGTGATATGAATCGGCGTCTTTTGAGTGCAACGTGTGTGTGTGGGAGGGGGGGGGAATGAGGAGAGACACGTCAGGAATATCAAACCACGGTAAAGTGTACATACACTGTTGCAGTGTTTCTTGGAAATGAATTAGAGTCAAGGTGCCATATAACACTCAATTGATAGGTTTTTGCGCTGACATAAACTTTATTATATCAATTAAAGTCTTTATTTATATAAATTAGATCTTAGAATCAAATATACGTACGCGCCGTTATTAAATTAGATTATATCAGATAGAACATTTCGTTTAAATGTTAAAATTTTTATAATATATTCTTCGATGTTCCTCAGGGACTTGAAATGTGGACACTGTAATACTAAATAATAGTTTTCTCAGAAGAAAAATAAACAAAACAACTGATTTCAGAATTCCGACAAATTTCTGCTAATCGATAGTTAAGCTTACCACAAAATTGTGTCATAATTTAAATTTAGAATATTGTCATAAAATGTATGCCCGTGTGACATATACCATCACATCGCGATATTTGTTCGATTAACTGTAAAAAAATATCAAAAAGACTACCACACAAAGAATACCAGTGAAATTTAATTGGGCCACCGCATTCTCGGGAACAATAAAAAGGGGACAGAACCTCATTCGCTAATCTACTCAAAAGCCTTATTCTCATTCTACGTTACGTTCTCGTAATTGTGAAGATAATTATAAGATGTCAGCAATAAATTAGAACCATTCAGCCAATACCTACTCATGTATTTTTCTGGATATTTTTTAATGAAAATAAAACGTGAAATGTCATGGCTGTTTGATAACAGCTTTGGTAATAGATCACCAGGAAAGCGAGCCAATGGATTATTTATTCAATTATCATTTGGAATCTTTAAAAGCTCTCCTTCAAGGATTTTTCCTTGAACAAAACGATGATCGTATGCAACAGACGGTATCATTTGAGAAAATGTATACGAATTTTTTTATTTTTTATAATTTAGTAAATGAATCACGTAGCAAAACAGGAATTCAATTTTTATATTTCACATAAAATATATATTACTTAATGAATCTATGTAATTATTACTATTATTTTTGTCTAAAATTGACCATTATAATTTAATGAGAATATTTGGTATTTATCTGTGATATTTAACCATGACCAAAATATCAACGGAAATCGGACATAGAAAAGAGAAAAAATCTAAATTATCAAAATATATTATATGTCTAGGCAACATAATTTTATTTATTCTTCACATATATTTCATCGCCAGAATATTTCTGTACCTACCGAGAAAGATATCAGATACCTATGATATCGTCTAATTATGTTATCAAATTATTTTTATAATATAAAGTTAAATTTCCTTCATTAAAATAATATGTCAGAAAATATTATTAATTAGAGTGGATTGACTGAACTGACGAACTAGGAAAAATCTATTAATTTTTCTATAATTTATATACAACAGATTATATAAATTAATTAATTAATTAACCAGTTGTCCGCATGGTACGAAATTTTTTAATCCATCCCGAGACCAAGGTTTTTTGAAAAAAACCAAAAATAAGATCCCAAAACATTTTTTTAATCATTTAAATAATTAAGCGAGCTTAGGAAAATATATTTTTTAAACATATGCTAACGTCCTTGGACAGCCAATCGAATTAGAAAAATAAATGAATTGAAACAAATATGTAAAACAAGAAATAATCTGTATAGGCACCGAGAGAGAATATAAATAATTATTTATATTACATAATAAAGTATTAAAAAAAAAAATTTGAAGGCATAAGTTACGGTATCTATGTACACGTTTAAAAATTAAAATATTAAATATATTTATTTATTTACTTAATCGTGTACCCATAACACGAATCACATAATATCCTTGTTTGCCATATCATTGTATATAAACACGCGAATAGTAAAGTAATAAAATAGGCCACCACGCGAAGAATGTGTATATGGGTGTTTGATTATTATTATCTACATGAAAACGTATATATATATATATATATATATATATATATATAGTGACATTATAGTAGGTATGAAATAAATATGTGAAAAAAATGTGTTAATAATTACTTATTAGTATTATTTCTACTTTTATTAACATTATAAAACAGTGCAATGCGGCACCATTATTTGTTTAACTAAATTCTCTAAAATACGAGATTAGTATTACATATTTTGAAGGGTGCCCACATCACAGTAGATACCTATGCATTATTGTCGGCTCATAGTCCTGTCGGGCGGTCTGTACTGCTTTAAATTTAACATATACACTCCCGCCCAGGTCCGTCCGTCCAAATCTAATGTCCCGCCCGAATATATTCTGCGATCCAAATCTATCTCCTACCCAAATTCGTGCCTGATGGAATCCCCCTTCTCCCTAGACATCAACCTCCGCCTAAATCGATTCTCCAAATCTCACCCGTTAAGAAAACAAAATGTTAAAACCGGTGAATCGTCGCTTTCGACAATAAAAATTTATAAATTACAATTAGCTAGCGATGAGCGCTGCACTACACACAATGAGGGCGGACCCACCGCTTACCCAGGACCGATGCAATAAGCTCAAGGCTCCTATCTCAATCCTACTTATTCGCCGCCTGAATGGCATTTTTAAGGCAGCTGTTCAATAGCACCCCGCATATATAATATTTACAATACATAACATAACATAAAGATAATATAAAATAATACAATTACTGGGCCGGGGAGCAGAGGGTAAGTGAAGGGGCACTCCCTTCCGGGAAACGAGACGGCACAAAAGAAAAACATGCAAGAGATTCACTCTCCACGCACCACTGCCGACAGATTTAACCCACAAGAACAGTACATCGCAGATCATATTTGGGCAGAAGGTAGAAAAAAAAGTTTATAATGATGAAGCTACTCAGCAGTCCTCCGGAGGATCTCCCATCTGGAGACACCCACACTTGAACAAAGGCCCTAAACACAATATAGACGCAAATAACCCAACAGCTTTCAGATGTAATTTCGACAATACGTTTTCAATAAAAGCATTACAGCGATCCATAACAGCACGATTTGCTAGTTTATTATTTATTTTAGCGAAAATACAATGGCAAAATAAATTCAATTTTTAAATACATATGGTTACATACATACATGGTTTTTCTTTCGCTTACCTCTCCATAAAAGAGACCAGCTCTTGTGCTTGGAGAGGGAGTTACACTACAATAATTTTATATAATACCTTACATATTCTATTCATTGTCCATTTGTGTGCTTCTGAAGTATTCTGTAATATTATTTATTTTCCAATTATGTGTTCTTTAAGTATTCATTTAGTTTCTTTTTAAACTCTTTTATATCCTTTATTTCTTTAATTTGTGTAGGGAGGCTATTGAAATTTTTTATCTCTAAATATATAGAATTTTGCTGATAATGTTGATAGTCAGAGGCCGTAACTTTCTTACATTACCAACTAAACAGACACAACAAAAAAAAAGCAGGTGGCCATCTTTTTTTATCGCGATCAAGTTTATATTTCGCACCGTAAAACCTTTGAATCCTCATGAACCTGTACCAACATTTCAAGCTCGTTTTGCCTCCAATTGCCACACACAAACACGAACACCCACTTGTATTACTTTAACGAGATATATGTACTTACGTACGTACATAATAAGTGTGTAATTGCGCATCCGGATCTTGTCGCCCTGTGACCTTATTCACGGAAAACTTTTCAACGAGACAATCGAGCCAAGATCGAATGTATTTTGACAACTGCGAGTGCATTGTTCCCAATTCACGTTGGTTGGAAAGTTAGTAGTGAATTATGGCGCCGACCCACCTCCATACGTACTTGCACAGAAGTCATATTATAATATCATATCAACTATATAATATGGAAGAAATCATGTTATAATTCAAATGTATCGATATATGTAATTGAATACACCGAGAGAATAAAATTACTGATTAAATTATAAAACTATGACAGCGAACAACAATACACAAGAGAAGACCTTCATCCAGTAGTGGATGGATAGAAAACAGCTAATAATGTTGATTATAATATCAAATATAGTTGAAATATAAATTAAATGTATTAATTAAAAAGATATACTTGTAAAATCAATTTCATAGAAAAATATTGTTGTTGCACTACCGGGATATGAACCTGGACATATTTTCCAATCCAAGGAAGGTGTTTTACCGACTATGCTACAGCGACAGTATTTTTGACGACAAATTTTCGAACCAACATGTTACATTTTTTCAAATTAAAATTTATCGTCAAAAATACTGTCGCTGTAGCGTAGTTGGTAAAACACCTTCACCGGATTGGAAAAGAGATCCCGGTAGCGCAACAACAATATTTTTCGATAAAATTGATTTTACATGTATATCTTTCTAATTAATACATTTAATTAGTATTTAAAATATCACAGACCGTCTGTTCTGAATAATTACAACTTCACAATGTGAATGTGTTCTCCTTGATAATCAAATATAGTTACTTACAAGAAGTGGAAAAGTTTTGATACAATTTTTGCAAGGGGAGTTTCTGCCCGTTGACCACAGTGTCACTGTTCTAAAGTGATTATTCTTAACCCTTCCAAAATCATGCAGTAACATAGGTCTACAGCCCCAATTAAATCTGTAATATTTCAGTTAATATACACAACATAAAATTCATATTTTAGTTGATTCTAAGAAAAATGTGTATGCTCAAAACTGACTAGTAAAAAACTAGTTGTGTAAAGCGAATCCTACAAAAATAAATATTTTTTAATTCAGTCATTTGTAAAATTAATATGCGATAACAAACACATCAATATAATTATAATCTCTCTTTCTCACTAATTTAATGAAAAGAGATAAGAAATAAGGTAGTATTGTATAGGGCTCGATGAATGCTTCGAATTATATTAGGATATTGATACCATTTTCGTAATTAATACTCAAATGTTTAGAGTAAGTTTATAAGATTAATAATTTTAATTATAAAGTCATTTGAACTAATAAAAGCTTTCTTCACAATTAGAATGTTAAAAATTTCTTACGGTAACACGAGTTGACAGCATGACTGCATATGGGTATTTTATATCACGGTATGGGAAAGGTTAAAACCTATTTTTTGAATATTACAACAATTGGAGTAATATTATATTGTTATGACACGCGTGTTTTACAATAATAATGAAACATTAAGCTTGCTCAAAAAGTACACACCGAAATATGGATCTATGATGAATTTGAGAGAAGCCAAAGTGTCCGTTACCCTGATGAAGATGTTTATATCTGTATAATATTTTTTTGAAATTAATTTTGTATCTCCTTCTGACAAAATGAAACAGACACAATATAAATTACATTATCCTCCTACACGACCAAGATCTGAATAATTTAAGATTTAATTTATAACGAGTCCTTTTGAGATTAAATAAGATTTAAATTACAATGATACCGGGTAGTTATTTAAACATGATAGGGGATGAACTGGGATATTGCCCATCTGAAAGTCTATCGTGCCAGATTTAAAGTCAGTTATAGGGGTCAATGATCCGGGCTGTTGAAGTGTGGATTCGAGGAGTGAAATTTACAACAGTATATAGACTCGCAGACTTTTTTTAATATACATTTTATTTCAACTCTTACAGAATAACTCTTGAAATGAAAACATTCTTTCTAGATATCATAGTGCTGCACAACTGACAATAAATTGTTTTTTTTTTTTTCACTTGTAAACTGGACAGTATTATACATCTTATTGTCAGTGGCGTGCAGTAGGCACACAGGTAGGTTATGCTGTTACCGACGATGCTAAGTACACAATAGGTAGGTATACTAGGTATCAAAAAAAGTTGTTTTTTTTTAATTTTTAGATTAATTCTATCAATTTTAATTTAGAGTACAATTGTAAACTACGATTTCTCCTTCGGACAACGGATTTAAAATGTTTCATTAACAGTATTAAAAAACATTTATTTAAATAACTAGCTTTACAATTTAGCATAGCCGAAAATCATAACAGAGATAATTGTATTATGATATAACTTAATACTATCCTGAAAAATGCAAATTCGCTCGCTTGGCAGATTATAAATTATAAGTTACAAATTGTATCTACGCAAGCACCGAAATATGAAATCATAGGTTGGAATACACTAAGAACACAAAACGTTTAGTCTGTCAAACAAATACGTAGAAATGTCATTCTATGCAGTTTTCAGTAAGGATTATTCATTTTCGAAAACAGCAGCCTTAAACACAAATTGTTTGAAAAATGCAATAAATTCGCAGACGTCAAGTAAGATGCTGACATAGATTAAGTAAAAACATATTTAATTCAGTTCAATTATTATAAGGCTTGAAAAAACAAGTTAGTTTCAATCAAGACCTAAATGCTAGCCCATTGTGGATCAGAATGCGCATGAATTTGTTGAGTTACGTCATAGACAAGGTTACGCTAATTCATGTGATAACGGCTAGAATTTTATAGGGCTTTTTCATAATATAAATATTATTTTATTTCCCAGAATTTTTAGTAATCTACAATTTTTTTGCTTGTACGCAGCGCACGCCCCTGCTTGTTGTAATACGTGTCATGAAAAATTGTACATACAAAATGACCAGTAGATAGATCTACCAATCCCGATTGTGTTTATAAATAATAAAAATTGTTCCTAATATATTATTTGAAATCATGTTCTTATCATCTAAAAAAGTTACTTCAGTCAATAGGGAATGTTAATATTCATTAAAAATAACAATTATGCATATATATAATAATTATCATATTTAAATAGCCGAGTTGACACAGATCAGAGGTTCGACCCCGTCAGCGGACATCAAGATAATATGAATAATGTGCATAATCGTTCTTGAATCCTATTTTTACCTGAGCAATTTATGTGTAAAGAGGAAAATATCTATATTCCACGTTCGCAACTAGTTTGCAATTCTCACCTTTATTTGTATTAAGTAAAACTCTACAAGCAAACGAATCTTGTTGTATTTAAATAACACAAACTCATTTAATCATAAATCTGTAACAATAAATAATAAATATGCCACGACTATGCGTGTACATTTGGATATATTTATATGTAATACGTTTTCTTTACAGAAGAAACATATTACATCAACGCACGATTTATGACACCTGTTAACATGCCGTGTAAGAAATGAAACGATATAAAAATCCGGCTACAAAGCCAATCAATGTCGCGTTTGGATGCTGAGTGTTGTAAAGGACCTACTCAGGCTGGATAGCGTCTTATTACATATTACATCCCAAGTTATCGACCGACAGGGCGGTATTATAGAAGGGTTGCGGTCAATATTCGAGATAGACAACGAGACACGATCTCTCGATAGATGTAAATGTTAGATGACAAGCAGATTAACTGTTAAAACTGTATCGATATATCCGATAACTGTGTGGGATAAGACGAGATAAAATAATATTTTAAATCGTCTACATACTCTAGGTACATATTAATTGTTTTGTTTACGCCGGCGGTTCTCAAACTGTTTTCATTTTAAATGAAATGTTTCGCCTTTGGGTTGACCTCTAATGTCAGCCGGTGTTAAATATGGAAGATTTGACGGTTTAAAATTATGTTCCACAGTCGTACTTTTCAACAGTACCGCCTAGCGTCTCTATCGGAGGAATTTAATAATGTTTTTTTTTCTTTTTAAGAAGTGCCTACCGACACAAACTGAGTAAAAAATTAGTGTGTTTATTCTCCTTACCTGAATTTTTTCAACCGCGGGCTAAAGCACAGCAGTCGCAACCAAAGAAATCCGTCCACCGAACAATCAGATATCACAAATGACCACGCACAAACCGACTTTCGGTAAACCCACTGAATTTATCACACACTTTTTTTTTTTTAAATTAAAATGTTTTTCGTTCGAAGTTCGAAATTGAATAGCTCAAAAGTTTGTTCGAAAAAGTTAGCTATCGTTTTGTTTACGTTGTATCGTCTCGGGCGAATCGCGCCTCGCCCACACGGCAACGCGTACAGAATTGAAAAAGCAAAAAAAAGCGTCGCTACGTCGTTGCCAACACACTCGGACTGCGGCGGGGCGCCGATTCACGGTCGGAAAATGAACCACCCGCTTTATCTGTCGCGGAAAACCTGGAGCAAGGGGTGTCTGGAATGCCCGAAACGCCGCCACCGGATTGGACTCGGCAGATTGTCTGGGGGGTGTCGGCGGGCGGGGAGCTCGTCACGTCCGTGTCGCCGCGGGAAAGCGGGAGAGATTTTCCCTCACATCCGGGAGTAGGCGCAGCGACGGCGACGGTGGCCAGCTTCCGACACGGCTGTGTCGGCTCTCGCGCGCAGCACTCTATGGCGAGACTGAGCAATTTTATGAAGAGTTCCTTCTTGTTGGCCCAACTCCGCGGCGAGTCGAAGAGTCCGCGATCTTTTCCCGCTATTTCCACATTAGGGGCTATATTTTTACGAATCATATGCATTTCATACGTGTACATAGCAATCTATTGCTCGCGATCGCTGTCGGCTTCTGGCATTAATCTCCCGGTGTGTCCGTACTCGGCGTGCAGATAAAACGCGCCGTATTACATACAGAAGATAAACAATAAGCCTGGCTATTGACACGGAGGACGCCTCACGTTCGCGGCGGACACACCAGCGACACGCCGTATTCTAAATGGACTAACAGCTCACATGGAGACCGAACGCGCTGCGAACGCGCGCAGTCCCGCCAATCGTTCGTACGCGCGCCCAAAATAGCCATGAGCTCACTTTCACGCGCGGCGATTGGCGCAAAGTGAGGTCACCGCTTCACGCCATTGGTCGGAATTAACGTGGCACGTTTCTAACGCACAGTCGCGTACGGCACGAATATTTTTTTTATTTTCGTTATTAATAAACAATTATTTTAATTCAATAAGCAGATGTTTTCGAGATGCTAACAAAAGAAATACACCGTTATAAAAATGTCTAAATACTACACTTGTAATATTTTAATTTCAAATATTAATATTGTAAATAATTTCTGAAATTTGTGCGATTTTTCTTTTTAAATTGTCATTTTCATTAATATTCGTACTCAAAAAAATAAGAATATATTTTTTATACTTATTTACCGATCATTTTCATTTCCGAAATACGTGCATGTAAATAAAACCATTATATTCATATCTTTCATTCAAATACACATTCGAGAAACTCATTCTAACGCTTTTTAAGTGCCAATAAAAATATGTTAAAATTAATTATAAAACACGTTGGTGCCAAACGACTTTCATGCCAGCGGTCGCTCCAAACAAGTCACGAACAAAGGTTTTCCACCGCACGCAGAACAGCCGAGATGTGCCGTTTGCGTGTCAGCGAATATCAGGCGCCAGTAGCTCGGAGCGCTCTCGACGAACAATCTACGAATTACCGTCTTGCCTAGCAATATATGCATATTATTTATTCGGCATATCCGCGATATAAATTTCGATCAATTTAGATTGGGTAGGGTCAGTTTTTATACAGATAACGTTTAGCCGCGGCTGGCATCTACATTGCAAACCGTTCTTTTTATGATAGCTTTTACGATAACTCGTTTGGGTACTTACGCTATTTTTTATGGTCAGTACTTTTATCTTTTTAATAAATCATTTTGCAATTTATTGAGTTGACGTGCAGTAGATTAATTATATTTTCGCGTAGATTTATACTTTCTCCATCATCGAAATGCTCATTAAAAAAATATTTTTTGTTTGCATTGTAGAATTATTATATCTACATAGTAATTTGCACCGCGTTACTTTTCGTGCAATAATTTGTATTCATAATAATAAATGATATAATTTGTATAAAAACACGTTCAATTAAATGATTAAAATTACTGACAAAAAATTATTTATTACGTTTCAGATAAAGTTCATTTTGAAAACATATGTTCTCTCACATGTCTCTGATATCGCGGTATAAATAAAGACATCACAAGAAAATAATAAATGATTTATATTTCGAGCTAATAATATCTTTTCATACGCTTCACTTGCAGATTTTCGCTTTATTACATACATAAAATATGTAATGTATATAAATATGTATCTAAAAGTAAATAAACAAAAAGATAACTGTGCAAGATCAGAGAATTTATAGTTCCATATCGAAGGTCAATATATAATAGATTTGCCGTGTTCAAATATATTTTTATAGCCATACGTATAATATCCCATTTTAATCTCCATGTCTACTTTACAGTACACACGAGTATGGTGTGGTTCATGTTAATAATAGGGCAAATAGGACATTATTTATAGAGAATTCGGGCAGTGTGATAAAAATGTGCATAATGCAGGGCATAATAAAGTGATAAATATTTGTTATGTATGCATTACGCAAGGCATTATAATAATAGTTTTTTTTTTAAGATAACCCGATCCGCCATACATTAAAGTTACGAAATATTATTTATGTTATGAAAAGAAAATCAAGGAAAATATAAATAAATAAAAAGTTCATACATAATATAAACAAAATATAAATACTTCTGTCACGGCCATTATTGTATCTGTAGCTATTCTGTAGTCGTTGGCATTCTCTGGTCAGGGAACCAGCTTTCCATGAGTGCGCCGCTTGCACCAGAGAGTTGGTGCTCTTTACGCCTGCAACTCGATGTCTTGGAAGCGGAGCGAATCCATGTATACGACCTTCGGCAAACATTGTAGATGCGCTACAATAATGCGCCAATCCGAACAGTATTCTGTATGATCTCGCAGGTGTACGTGCTGGTGAAGAACGACTTAAACAGGATCCTCTTCACCTCCTTACTGCATCGGTAGAAACGCCGTGACAGCTCAACTGTCTCCTCTGCCGTTCTATATCATCATCGTCTTGTCCATCTTCATTGAATATATGGCCAAGGTATTTGACCTTATTTTGAACGCTCAATTTCGTAATACTAATAGTAATTAACTGCATCTGTGCCCATCGAAGCTTAAAATCTTTATAAATTAGACTCTCACCAAGACAAATTAAATCAAACATGTTCAAAAAACTAATACACCAACTAAAAAGAAAATTTAATTACTGCTGAAAATATTTCTAATATATACATTTCGTTAAGACAATGTACAAGAATGTCATTTTGTGCAATATTTGGCGGCTAAAGTGAGGTTAGGTTAGGATAAATATTATGAAATAATCCAGTTTTTTTTATTGAAAAATTACACTGCCCGGAGATTTTGTAGCATTATGCACGATGGCTGGTCAAAGTGATAAATTAATACATATTCATCTCTTTGCCCGACATTTCTGAGCATTATTAACAGTGTTCACGCTATTTTTAACTTGCTCCATAATGTATATGCCTTGTGAGAAAAAATCTTCTGGGACTGGACGTTTAGCTCGGCGAATGATTTTATTTTCATAGAACAACACACTAAAACATAGTAATAAAATATTATATATAAAAACATTTATCAAATATTTTGCCGGCTTGTATTTCTTCCAGTGCTTGTCCACTTAACTAACGTTAGCAACGATATTTGCAGGGGCGTGCACCGCATACAAGCAAAAATTATGGGAAACAAATATAAATTAATCAATCCATATATTATAATTACGCTAGCGCCCACCGTGTATCTGTAGAATCATTAGTTGCGTAGTTCTGGATGCTACCGCGCGACGCCACTGGATCGCTGTAGTCCTCTACTGCGTTATTCTTCACTTATTGCTACTACAATTGCTAGCCAGTTTTAATCTATCGTTCTATTCAAGCCATACAATTGCTGCCTACTGAATTGAAAATTCCAGTCGGCAAAGTCAAAAATGGATCAGTTGATCCACGTTCCTAACAAAATGACATTTGAAAGGTTTTGAACTTGGCTGAGAGCTGATCGAAGCATATATTTCATTATTTTCATGATTGATCTTTGCGTTCGAAGATAATGCATTTTTATTATGATGGATTAATTTTGCTTAAAAACGTCGGTTAAACGAAAGTTCATAAACCTACATGTACAATGTAGCATATAGTATATTATAAAGTATTATTTAATATCACGGTAACAGCATAACCTAAGTCAATACCTACTGCATGTTGGCTTATTACTTTATTAGAAGCAGCTCGAAATAATTGCACTGTGAACTTCCTGAAGCATTGCCACAGATGCTTCAGCCAGGATGTTCTCCATTTTCCAGGGCCTCTTCTGCTAACAGCATTACCTTCAATAATGAAATGCAAGATCCGATATTGTCAAATGTGTTTCTAATGTTTTGAAGTTTTTTCTTTCATTCGCATCTGAATCAAACATTATCAACTGTCACCATACCAGCCCACTATGTATTATAATTAATTTTAATGTTTTTTAAAAAAATAGCATTATTTGATCCACTTTCCTCTTGACAGATAAATCGGATCGAATCGTGATACAGGGTGGCTCCAGTGCAAGAATAATAAAAAAAAACTACGCCTGTTAATTAATTATGTTTTTATTAATGAACTTAATTAATAGCAAGTGCCGAAACTGTAACCAGAAGATGTGATATTTTGACGCAACTAAAGTACTTAAATGTAAATAATGATTGATAATATCAATCTTACTGCATTTAAAAGCCGCTATTTATTAAATTATTTTTTTATCAAAAAATTATAGATCTTATTTTTAATAATAATTAGTCTCGATTTTTTTTTCACTTTAACGACACTTGGATCAAAAAATATTTCGGAAGCCTTCATACATGTACATAATTATAATTAGCATAATGTTCAAACAGTACAACTGATTATCAAAAAAATCACTTTTGGTCCTCGCCGCAGGAATTAGGCACATTTCGTATGTGTGTGAAAAAAAAAATTCTAGGTAGGTAGGTACCCCACTCTAATATTATTAACTTTTTTCTCTGAGACAAGCGGGGTCAACAAAGTTATTAATCTCTGAATAAGTTACCAGTTTGAAATGTGATGAATGCATTTTTAAAAGATGCAGGCTGGCTAACATATTTAGCTGAGATATTCAGAAGGTCAATTTTTTGGAATAATACGACATATGTGTGTATATATTATATATGGCCATCTAACCTAGAAGCGGCGCCAGCTCCATACGCAATTGCACGCGGAAACTTTCAATAATTATTTCTGCAGTCTAGTGTTGTTTTAGTACATTACTAACTCTATTTTACGTTTGTTTTTCCCGCGATTTACGTCGAAAAAGAATGAATGAATAACCCTTGCAGATTTACATAGACATTGACTTCAACGTAATAACATAGAACGTAGATGAAATTGATGAAATAGTAAACTGTCCCATAAACGAAAACTTGACAGAAGAAGAACCTTCCTACAAAGAAAAAGTGTCTGCTCATCCCATAAACCCAGTTCCTATAAAGGACGATGTCATATTGAAGGCTTCAAGGCTTATTTGATTAGCATTAGCAGTGTACCACCAGAATCCTTTAGTTTAATTCATAATATTGAAAGAACTATTTAAAAATAACAAAAAAACATGCCGTTAAAAACATTGTTTCATTTTTACACTAAAAAATAAATAATAATTTTTTTATTACCCCCAATTTACTTTTTTTTTTTTGTTGGTACCTTTAAAAACTTAAAATCGGGGTTTCACTGTATATAAAGGAAGTTTTACGAGACCTTCTATAATACAATAATATACCTAAAACTGAACAGCATTGTTAAATTAATATTATAACAATAGATTTAGTTCATTTCAGATTATAAATACTAATTCCTAGGCTTGTAATTGTTTATTTACTTTTTACTTAATTGACATAACGAATGATAAAATATGTATAACCACATTGTGGTGACGATTTTTTAAAGATATTATTCCCGCCCTAGAGACGCCAACTTCTTATTAAAGCGCAATATGCGGTGTAATTTATTTGCTGTATTTTAGATTATTCGCAATATCCAGTTATATTTCTGTATGCCAATGATATAAGACAAAGTGCAAAATACCAGAGGAAGAATGAAAATTATTAATAATACTAAAAAATGTATGGTCCTACATTAGAAAATAAAATTTACATAATCAAACCACGACATTGCATAAGTCCCAAAGACGGAGATGGGCTGTCTATGTTGAAAGAGTAGGACAATATACCAGAGATTATGTATGACCAAGTGGCAGGCCAGGATAGAGGCGGACTGGCCGTGTGGAAGAGGAGTGGAGAAGAATGGGAAAGTCCGGGAACTGGGAAAAATAGCTAGAAATAAGTGTCGGTGGAATCCAGTTATGCCCACCCTGGAATGCAGAATAATACCTCAGCAGGATTGATCAATGTGAAAAATAGATATCTAATTACTTTCTTAATTAATTAGTGCCACACTCCTCTGTCCTGACACAATTCTCGCCTCATCCACATTCATACATTTTCTGTAGAGGCTTCTAACAAAACCATCCTCCATTATCCAGTTTACCTGGTCGTGTCAAGTCTTCCGCCGACGTCCTCTATTTCTGGTGCCATCAACACTTGCGTAATATATCTTTCTTACCATTCTCTCCTCATTCATCCATTCCATATGACCAAACCACCCAAGTGATCCTTTCTTAATCTTACTCACCATATTAACATCAGCTTTATATTCTTTCCTTATTTCTTCATTCTTTACTCTGTCATAAATAGATTTTCCACATATAAGCCTAAGTGATCTCATTTCCACTGTATTCAGTCTACTTTCGTTCCTCTTCTGCCAGCACCAAGCCCCACTTGCATACATCAGTGTCGGTACCAGGACTCCATTGTGCACTGCTACTTTTGCCTCGGTTGACAAATTCCCGTTAGATATAATTCCATTCAATGCGCCGTTCACTTTATTCCCTGCAGTCACCCTCCTTTCGATATCATTCTCAGCCTTTCCGTTTCTATCAATACTTCATCATACTTCCCAAATACACAAACTCATCTACTTGTTTCAAACATTCATTACCTACAAGTTTTTAGCACGGTGTCTTGCTTTCCTCCTTCTCGAATACCATCACTTTCCACTTGTTAACATTTATCATGAGGTCGCTTTCCTTGCATACATCGTACATTCTACTCACTAGACTCTGTAGCTCTTGTTCATTATCCGCCATTAGTACTGCATCATCGGCGTACAATAAACAGAATACAATCAAATTGCCCATTTTTCCTCCTACATTCATACATTCCAGTTCTTTCATACAATTATCCGTATACAAG
Organism: Eubasilissa splendida; assembly: GCA_031772225.1. Lineage (NCBI taxonomy): Eukaryota > Metazoa > Arthropoda > Insecta > Trichoptera > Phryganeidae > Eubasilissa > Eubasilissa splendida. The sequence continues at coordinate 10,910,039 of CM062859.1, forward strand.
TTGAACAGCCATGGAGACATTACACAACCCTGCATGCTTTGAATTAAATATAATAAATAAGTTAACCATATTATCTACACCTTTTGTGAGACAGCTAGTTTTACCATTACCCGCCGGCCATAAAAATATCATTATTTGATCCCTGCAGTATGTCTCTTGTTCTGGCAGTCTTAATCCTCATGCGCGCAGCGATATCGTGGACTCACGAAAATTTTGTGTAGCATGGCAAAACCAGATTGGCAATTGATTAAATCTTCAATTTATTTTTCATACATAATTCATTTCAATTTTTAATGTTCGTTCAGGTGAGGTCTTTATCGTGCACTATTTTGGTGACTGCAGCCCGTTGTAGACTGAGCCCTTTTTTACATAGTGTCTTCGCCTCATATGATTGCAGTTGCAGTTACATGGCACGTCCTCTCTGGTACTTGTTCCACAATCATAAACGATATACATTGCTTGTTTCAATTCCATTAATGATATTCTATTACGTAACTGAATAAATAATGTCACAACGCTGTCAGAGATCAACATAATATTGTGTTTGTTTATTTCATATGAATGATTTTTAGCTTTGTAACATGATATTTATATTTAACGACATATGTTTTCCGAGCAAATTAACGTTTTGCTAAGAACTATTTTATGTGAGCTTTATGTATTCTAAAACACCACAGGTTAAGAGGTCGAGAGGTGTGTCTTGAACGTGTGTTGTAATGCTCTTTAGGTGATTTGGAAAAGCCGAGACTGTCACATATTACACGCACATTTTTCGAGAACGTTCAGTAGATTTTAATAACAAACTATAATATATTTAACGTATTAAATAAATAACGTATAAACTAGATTGTTCTAAAAATGATCATTTAGTTAAGAATGCGATTTTTATCCAAACATTTAAAAATTAACTGACATAAAGCCGAATAATGATTATATTTGAATATTTCAAAATAAGCCTCATAAATCTAAAATGTTAATATTTACATCATCATGCGATATTAGTTCCAACACTATTAAATCTGATTACCTCACAATTGACGAAACGTTATCTTCTTTTGACCCATTCGATGAGTGGTTGCAGAGCGCCTGGTAAGCTTCAGAGTTCCGGTACCATAGGTCATCATCGATAGAACACACCCGTTACTTCAGGCCATTGCGGATCGGACATTTAAAAATGTAGGATAATTTCCCGAAGGCCGCTCATTCTAATTTTGTGCCGCAAGGTTATTTGAGTAGGCTGGCCGGCACTAAAATCCTCCCGTAGCATAAAATGTCATCACTTTATGTATTTTGGGTTCGAAATACGAATCTATAGGCCAAAATCTTTCAGCACAATAAAGAAAAATTACGATATTTTTAATATTCAACGCAAACGCGTAATGGTTCATTTTAATAATAAATAAATAATACAGGGTGATAAAATTTTTCCTTTATCAGGATGATAAAAAACTTACTAAAATCATGAGTCAAAATGATTTAATGTTTTCAAATACATTTTTTTTTTGTTATAAAATAGTGGTTTTAAAACAAAGTTAATAAACGATTAATTAAAATTGAGATATTTAAGAAGGGAGTCAGGAATATTACATTTATTTTCAATATACGATGATTTTGTTCTACGCGACAAAATACAATGTTTATTAAGATGCGAAAGAGACTAATTTAGTTTCTCGTGCAATCTATATGAAAGAAACATATGAGGAAGAAAGAAATTCATTAAACGAAATGATTGCCAGATAAAACAAGATACAACAAACATAAGTGAAATGTGTGGCATACTAAATGTTGCCATTATATGATATTTCTTATACGAATGGGCCGAACAAAAACAGCAAAAATGATTATATTTTGGTATAAAAGCCCTTCTCTCCAAAATGATGGGTATTAGCGTAATTTTCCAATTAGATTCAGAATTAATACCCTTTGTTAGCGCCGTGTAAAATTAGTTAAGTTTATTGTCGTTTAACTTGTTGCTTCATGCATACATTCAGTTCGCGGTTTATCCATCCCTTTTTTTCCTCACCTATCCTTAAGTACAAGGAAGAATGAAGATGTCGCAGTGATCAAAGTCTTCCAACTGCAGCAAGTTCAGTGTACGGATAACAACCGTCGCTTCACTCCGCTAACGCTTATGAATTAATCTTACCTTAATCCCGTTTATACATCATAATCCTTTTCGCGAGTGTTAACAGTGTAGACACCCCGCGACGCTTGTATTTGTGGTGGAGAGGAATCAACAAATGAACCAGCATCCGGCAGACGAAAAGTAAGTGCCTTCCTTTCTTCCTCATATATTCACCACCCTTTAATTTATTATGTTCAGACAAAACCAGTTTTATGTCGACTATTGTTATCCTTCGCTAATGAAATATTACAAAGGTAGATATAACATTTTACACTCCCTATAACAGTGCCATCCACCGTAACAGGTGTGGAGTTTTGCTCGTGGCTTTGGTCTCGATCAAATTCATTATAAGTCCAATTTATTTTGTTACCGAGTACCTATAGATCGTTGAACATCTGCTAAAGTTCTTTTCTGCTGGATGCGACGATAATAATGTCATCCGCTTTGCGACACTAAGCGTCCAACGTTATATAATAGCAATCAAAACATGATTGTTAAGATGCCGCTAACGGTAGCTGAGATTATGCACGAATGTATGACATTGACCTGTGAGTGCCCGGTGACAAATAAAATTGTCAAAGGTCACACACTCTTCAGTTTCACGCAATTCGGTCACACTTCAGCTGGAGGCTTATCTGATGAAAACTTTTATGTTCTTCTTCAATGGCCCTGCAGCCTTCAATTTTTCGCCTCCACATGCTCTGATCAAAACTTTTTAATATCTATCAAGTTTCTATACAAAATTTTTTTCCAACATTATTACTGTGGTAAATCTGTAAAATTCATGATTTAATTTATTGCTTTGTCTCGTGTTATTTGGTCGGAATGTGTAGCAATGAAACTAGGACTGCCATAACATACATATTTCAATATATAAAATTTACATGCCCGCTTAGACATTAAATCTCATTCAGAAAGTGAGTGTTTCAATAAAATCCCCCCCCCTCCATTTAAATAGAAGAAACACACACGATTTATGCAACGTCTATAATTTTTTTAATTACTTTGTTAACTCACCCTATTTATTAGAACAACTACTTTAAACAGTCCAACACACCCAACACAATCAAAAAATATATTTTACCTAAATTTTGACAGATCTAATTATTGCTTTCCTTTAAAATTAAACTACGCCAACTTTTTAATAACTATTGACATCAATTGTATATACATGAGTGTATGCGCATTTCCCTACAAAAATACACTTTTGTTTATCAGTTTTTTTAATATATACTATTTTTTAGTTTATTTTAGTGTAAAAATCATTTTGTTTATTAGTTTCTTAAAATGTACTATTCTTTAGTTTTTTTTGTACTATTCCTTAGCATGTTTAATTCCAAATAAACTACATTGGTATTATTTTTGTATATCATGTTTTATTTATTTCAATTATTATTATTATACTGTTGGTTTCTCTAAATAATAATAATAATAATAATAATAATAATAATAATAATAATAATAATAATAATAATAATAATAAAAAAACAACAATCCAATGTTTAATGCAAGAATAAAAAGTACACACATTAATACAATAATTACATTTAAAGCTCATTTTAACTACAATGGATGAAGACCCGCGGAAAAAGAGACCGCTTCTCTTATCTGCACGGCTGCAAACTCCTCCCGCCGCGCACCTCACGCACGCATTCACACACACGTATCCATCATCTGTTGAACTCTGGCGCGCCGCGCACACACACACACACACATATTGACAGAGTAATGGATATCACAATTACATACATATATATATATTATAATTTTCAATATTTACCAAACTGCAGAACAGTTTTTACGGCAAGGACCGCCCTTCACATAGTAATTAACAGTGTTTAATTAACGACAATCGTATATGAACCAATGCAGTAGATGCGGGCCCCGAGAGTTTGCTACCTACTAAATTTTTCTCATCGATACTTTTCTATGCGGATTAATAATTTTAAAATCCACAAGAAATAGAATTATATATTTTTTTTTTTTTTGTAATTATGCCGCTGCACTGGGGTCTCATTACTTTTAACGGTGTTTAATAATGTCTATATTAATATTATTAAATACTCGTAGCACAACACATTCCCAATTCAGCCAGACGAATTAACACTTTCCGTGAATTCTTCACTGCACGGTTCATGTGAACTTTATCACAGACTTCGTGCGAATTTATTGCTAATTTATTGAAGAATGGACCGCACAGATCGCAGTAGCTAACGACCATAATTAGCCAGTCATCTGTTAAATACAGGCGTCCCACAAGGGTCGGTTCTCAATTCATAGCGCGTATAATATTCTGAACCTAATTGTCAAGGTTACATCCAAGATGTATTCATTTCAAGGCAAGGATTCAGCGAGAGGCTGTCGAATCACTATTGTGATTTCCTGGTCCACAAAAACATTCTTAAAAAAGGGTGTCTGGCGAAAAATTTTCAAGTTTAATATTAAATTTAAAAAAAAACTACAATGTTATTCTCATATTTTCATTATACAAAATAGAGTTTTACGTCTTATAAACAATATCGTCCAAATGCCGTCTATATCTCTCGAGACACTCTTGCAATCGGGCTCTGAAATTTATGAACACGCGAGAGCAAGGCGTTGGTTCAATGGCAGCAACTTCACGGTGGATATTTTCTTGTAGGGTCTGAATTGTTCGAGGATTATTGCTGTAAACTCTCGACTTAAGGTATCCCCACAAAAAATAGTCACACGGTGTAAGGTACGGTAACGGAGGTGCCCAGGGTATGTCTCCTTTCTAGCTGATTAATTTATTGAGAAAAATTCTCCTCAGCTTCTCCATTGAAACTGTAGCCGCGAGCAGCCCCGTCTTGCTGAAATTGTGTTCTGTCGTTAAATCCAGCTTCAGTTGCGGTACCAAAAACTCGTCGATCATTCGGCAATACACGTCAGCAGTGACTGTCTCTCGCTGGTTAAAAAAATAAGGGTCAATTATAAATGAACAAATTTGAATAACTTCTTTTCAGATATAAAATAAAACAATATTACAATACTTTACATATTTTCGATTAACATACATAAAATCAAAAAAAAAAATAGAACCATATTAAAAGTGTACAATGATTACAACTATATGTGTCACATAATTACTTATTACACTTCTTCAGCCGTTTTCGCTCCCTAGCTGGAGCGAATAGTCGCCACAGAACTCCTTCATTGGCTGCGGTCCATCGCCAACCCTCGCATGTCAATCCCATGTCCCGTAGTTCTGCTAACTAGAACCTGTGTATAAATGTTGAGGAACGGTACCTAGAAGTGTGCATGAAAGACACGCTCCGTTTAGGCTTCCGACAAACATCCGCAGAACGTGTTCAAACCATGTGAATCTCATGCTCTTGATTACGGCGATGATCGTGGACTGTTGCTTCGTTAATAACATATAATTTAATGCAACCAATATACCTTGTGTCGGCCCTACCAGGTAAACACATATCTCAGATATATACAGAAAAAAAATATCTATCGAATAAATAATTTGGTTGCCACCCGGATATTTCTTATTCGGAGAAAAAAATTTTATTGGAATTGCAACTTCACAACAAAAATGTGTTTACATTAAAAATTAATTTCATACAAATTGCTACCGGTAATTGATTATTTCTGTATATCTTTCTGGTTGATTCATTTAATTAAATTAATACAAAAAAAAGATTTTGTTCGATTAATATGCCGGATCATTAGATATGATTATGATATCAGTATCCATGTGCACATAATATTAAGATAAAACTAATAATTTTTATAAGAGTAAAATGCATCTATTTAAAAATCTAAATCATTCATACATATCAATGACGCAATTAAAACATAATCAGTAGATCAACTTTTCTGCATCACTCTCTATAAAGTATTGAATATATTCATTTGGTCACGATTAAACAATCTACCACCTGTCATTCTCTGAATATGATATGATACATATTAAAATTATATTTATTTAAATGTGTCACAAATTACATTTTCTCGATTTTATTCTCGCATGTGAAAATCTATACCAAGAACTGTTGATTTGCATATTTATATACATAAAATTGATTTGTCTGTCTATCTCTACACAATCTTACACTCTCAGAATAATCTAAGCCAAATTTTGCGTGGGTGCACTTTAGAACGCACTTCATACACCGTTCTAGCGATATCGTATCTCTAGTGAAATATGAGCGCGTTAACACACTAAATTTTGCTTGTTACGCTGAGCCATAAGCGTGATAACACGCAGTTTTTGACCTTGCAGGGATTAAAGTCATATTTTTCCATCTGTGAATTACAGCTTTTGGTAGATACTTTTAAGCCAACGCTCTTAAAGCCTATGTGGTGTTTTTTTATATTTTAAATACGGTTGGTACTTAAAAGGTTAACGAGTAATAGGGATTGTACAATTTTTTTTTTAATTCTTCAGCGTACCATTGAAATTATCCCGCGCGCCAACTATGTAGTCGCCGTCCCTGTTCTTAACGGCTCCACTGTACTAAAAATACCTGTAAATATGTTATTCAAAGGGGCCAGTATAACATTAATGTATGTAGCTTAATGAATACATAATTTTGTATCACTTTTAGATGTAACGTTACAATGTATCCAAAGCACGTTCATAAAAGACCTTGGTATTATTTTGCTCACAAAACCTGATTTTTCGCGATCTATTATAGCGCCATCTGCAATTTTATTTCTACTTACTGAACTTTGAACGATGATTAATAATATTTTTGAGTATGTCCAAATCTTTGTAGGAACCAATTACTGGGATTTATCTCCTGTCATCGAGATATAGATGTCTCACAGAAACGAAGCTATTATTTTTATTTACATGGGAAGTATGGAAGTCTTGGGCATCACAGGGCTTACGACCTGTCATCGGCTGGCTTAAGTGATCAGTTTACAGAATGTGATAGACAGTGGCGTGCAGTTTGTATAGATTTAGGTTATGCTGTTACCAATGATATATAATATATGTCCTTTCATTTAACCAACGTCTTTAGACAAAATAAATCCATCGTTTATACGACGAATTTTAGAGTACTATCAATAGTGTTTTTAAATTTTATGTTCAAACATAAAATAATACCTTCTTACCCATATAAAAAATGTATGTAGGTTTTTAAGAACACTTTCTATGACTGAACATGATTAATTTATTGTTTGAAAATCCTTCACGTAATAACTAAAGGAAATAATTATTTTTATTAAAGATTAACGTGGGAAATAATTCTGCCAAATGTTTTTTGTTTTTCCCAAATCAAAAACCAATCCATGCACCAAATTTAAAGAACAATCATAAAATCAACATGGTAAAAACATAGTAAAATTCGCGAATTAGTAAAAGAGGAAGTAGATACTTCAATGATTTGCATAGCAATGATGCCTTTCTAATGTTATTATTCTGTTAAAAAAACAGCAAAGGTAACGACTCCATAAAAAACGGATCATCGAAAGGAATTTTCAATTCAGTGTGACTTGAGTAAATCACTAGCTTAAAAACAGAACAGAGTAATGTGAATAGCTCGATGCGGCGAATACAAAAGAGCGCCATGGCTACAGCGGTGAGTTGTCTTTTTAGTTTTTAGAACTAATCAATTAAAGTCTCTACTGGTACACAGATGGCGCTAATTGTAAAATAATATTTTTGTTAATGTTAATCCAATTATATAATTTATATTTGTTTCCCAGAATTTTGAGTAATGTACAGCTTTTTTGCTTGTATGCACTGCACGCCCCTGGTGATAGATGTGACAGCATAGGTAAATTGGTGAACGTCATATTGTGCCAGCCGATGATAGGTCGTAAGCCTTGTAATGTCCAAGACTTCCATACTTACCTTCTTATGTAAACAAATAATACCTTTGTAATTAATTAATAATTTCTGAACTCTGTACAGGAGTAGTAGGAGTTTTTTTTTGTTTCCAATTCCTTAAGAGTCTACGATACACTGAGTACTTTACATGCGGCTAAACCGCCAAATCTACTGCTACAAGTGCATCAGCGCTAATCGCTTTGACACTTTTACTAACTACCTTATTGTAATAAACATCATATGGGAGTAGTAGGAGGTGAGTTCATATTGCTTAAATACGCATTTGACCAAGCGTACTCAATTTTAGAAGCAGATCGCTTCAAATATTGCAATGCTTTGTCTCTGAGCGATTCATGAATTTACTGCCTTTATTACAGCACATAGTTAATAATTATTCCAATACAAGAGACGGAAAGAAAAGGAAATACGAGGATGTGGGAAAGTCGAAAAAATGATATAACCTGGATACACAATATTTGACTGAAATAATTTCGTATCATATTCCTACACAAAGTACTAGGCAATTGGCGCTGTTTCATGTAAAAGCTACAAACTCAAATTATTATAATAATTATAAAAATTTCCTAGGCTCGGAAACAATTTTAATCCGGGCAATATATTCAAATTATTTAAATTTTCACAACTAAACTTTGTACGCCACACACCTCTTTGGACTGCACCTCTCGAAACTAGTAGTGGCGATAACCCAACGTGTATGTAATACAAAGTTTAGTTGTGAAAATTAAAATAATCATGTTACACCACAATGTTACCACCATGTCAATTAATGACGTCACATTCAAATGTTCAAAGCTTAAATATTATATCATGTTTTTGATGGTGTTTTGACAATGGTATAATTGTTTTAAAGTATTTATAAACCATTCCGTGTTTAACATAAGTTTATGTTTTTATTTGTTGCTTAATTTTATTTTCAATTATTGAATCTTTTTTATATTCTCTTCTTAGTGACTAAATGTTGTATATCATATATATTGTGAGGGTGAAGGTCGGCGTTCTACCCTCTCACCGGCTAGTCAGTGGTGAACACAAGTTCCGCGGATTCTTCACTTCAGAAACGCACACCCTCCTAAGTTTATCACTTTCTGCCTTCATCCTAAACTGGGAAAAATTTATAAATAATACTAGGAAGAGATAAATGAAAAGATGTTATTCGTTTTAAAATGGCATCTGATCATAAAAAACATAAATGAAGTTAAAATCTAAATACAATTCCTAATTTTGTCGGGTTTGGCGTGAGTTCGACGTCCTGCGATGCAAGCAGGTGACAACAAGATGTTACAATAGATGGCATCACTCCGGTGCATGCCCGTCTGAACATCTCATCTCCTTGGTTCATAAACGTAGTTGATCCTCAGCATCCAGACCGACGCAATAGAATTCGTATGCAGAATTATAAAAAATCACGTTGCCCGAAATGAAATTGTGAAATGTAACCTAAGGCGAGAGTAACCTAAGGCGAGAGTAACCAAAAGCGAAGGTAACCAAAGGGAAACATCTCGGTTCCTGTAAAGATTATTCACCATGCGATTAGATTAACAAATTATAGTAAATTATGCGCTAGTGATTGAATAACATTAAAGTATTTACCCTTTGGTTACGTTGGATTGCTCACGGTTACATCTTAGTTCCACATCCACCCAATCGCGCAATTTTGACAGCTCTACTCGACGAATTGAAAAAGAACCATAGATGATGACCGTTTTAATAACCTTCAAAACAGATTGCGATACCAACGCAAGGGCAATTATTTATGATTACGAGGTGCTTGGCATTAAAACAAGTGACGGGGCAATTTCGAACATATCACAATATAAGGGAGTCCATAGAAGTCAACCACGAAAAAAAAAATATATATATTCTACATAAATAATTCATTTCTTCTACTTCTACTTATTGACATTTCGATACGTGTCATATTGTATATAATGAATTAATTTTAAAGTATTCCATGCTCAGCTTCTAGTTTGGAATGGGATCTTACAAGATTTTGCTAAAATATCAATTGACATTTTCAAAGACTTTGCATAGTTTAGGAACAAGTTTACCGGTTCGATCCATCATTTATTTTATAGGGAGTATCATTATTTCTAGATATACTCTCCAAGCACTATTTTATTGTCATGCCAACCCGAATTAGAATTTTGGCAGCACGCTGTCGAACAAAAAAAAACCATTATACCATCCAAGCTCTCCAAAGAGCTTGTTGAATCTATTCCAGCCTTATTGTGGGTTTTTCCCTTTTGTTGGAGACACATCAAATGATTGACCGCTGTTTGATATTCTTTTCAGGTCGAATGGTTTTGGAGTTCCCGCTCAAGATAAGAAGCTGGACACGGAATACTTTGAAACCAATTCGTCATATCCTGGTATTAAAGAAAATCTATACAATAATATATTATATTCATCCGTCCATCGTGAGACTACAGCCCTGTAACCCCTAGCTATCTCAAGGAGATGCCTCATTTTTCTCTGTTCTATGTCCTGTATCGTCAGTCGTCGATTTCGAGAACCTTAAGCTCCTTTTGGAACCCAAAGAAGTCGCGGTGTAAAGAAACTCCGTCTTTTCTTTACCTTATAAAATTTCAGATGTGAATACGGTAAATATTATTCCATCCGACCAAGACATCCGGCACGTCGTGTAAGAAATCGTTGGACTCTGTTATACTCAAAACAGAGCTCGTAAATTTTGAGGTTATAGCGATGACGCCAAAAATTATCTTTCACAGAATTTTGCCCTCAAAGATCTGCAATCCGAGTCAACAGAATTCATAGTTTATAATTATGTTTATTATAATGAGTCGTCTAATAAGTTTTTACGGTTTTCTTTTAAATGCTATTTTATTTTACTAAATGACATACTATTCGATAGTATTTTTTCTGCTGTGTTTTCCCGTATCTTGTAGCTATTTTCGCCAATAATCAAAGTTGCAATACAGTGGAACCTCTCATAACGAGCATAATTCGTTCCAGAATCTTACTCGTAATATGAAACACTCGTTAAGAGAAACAATCTTTTCCATATAAATTAATGTAAAATATGATAATGCGTTCCGTGCAGAAAAAAATACTCTATTTTATTATTTGTAACGTTTATTTAAAGAAAATTAATTATTATCATTGAATAAGTTTGTAGCGCGCGTAGCCACTGCCCTATTTGGGTGATGCTTCTCAATATACGACTCAACAGTTTCCCATTTCTCTTATTGCGCCAGAAGATTGTTGCTTTGCTACCTCCTCCTCTTCCACTGACAAACTCTTCTCCACAACTTCTTGCTGTGAAATACGATTCAACTTCATAAGCTCTTCGGTGGTCAGCTTTTGGCTGTGCTCTTCTACAAGCTCATCGATGTCATTATTATCCACTTCCAATCCCTTGGCCAAAGATACAATCTACAGACTCCACAGATACTGTCTCAAACCGCTTAAAGTTACAGTCGACAACGCTCTCCGGCCAAAGCTTCTTCCGAGCAGAAATGAGGGTCCTCCCGGTAATCCCTTCCCACGCCTTATCAATCATCTTGAGGCAAGCAACGATGTGAAAGTGATCTTTCCAAAACACTCTGAGGGTGAGATCGGTCCCTTCAGTCACCTCAAAACAACGCTCGAAGAGTGTTTTAGTGAAGAGTTTCTTAAAGATAGAAATAACCTGATAATCCATAGACTGGAGTAACGGAGTGGTGTTGGGAGACAGAAACTGGATGTTGATGAAATTAAATTCTTTAACGATGTCGTCTTGTAGACCTGGAGGATAACCAGGTGCGTTGTCCATAACAAGCGAGACATGGAGTGGCAGATTCATCTCGAGCAAATATTTTTTCACAGAAGGATCAAACACTATATTGATCCAATCAGTAAAAATGTCACGTGTCACCCAAGCCTTCTTCTTGGATCTCCACATCACATTTAGCCTGCTCTTTTGGACATTACACTTCTTGAAGGCTCGTGGAGTTACTGAATGGTAAACAAACGAGTCACTCGTTATGCGAAATTTCGCTCGTTGCTCGTTATGAGAGGTTCCACTTTACTTCCAAAGAGAAATTCTACCGCATTCACCTTACAGTCCCATCCTTGCTCCGTCAGATTATCACACGTGCAGAAGATAGCAGTCACCACGCCTCACCAGCTATCTCTCCATGCACAGGTTGTTGCAGTCTTGGGATGCATACTCTTCCAGCGACACGAGAACACACGAACAAGATGATGACACTAATGAAGATTGTATTACGCACACGAAGAAAAATGGTGTAATTGTTAAATCTACTTGGTGTGGTGTTTGAAGCAGGATATTACGGCTAATATTTATGAATGTGTATATTTTTTCATTAAATTAGTCCGCAAATGATCTCATGCTCATTTAATCTAAGTAGTAACCACATTTGAGATGCTGGGCCTAATTGCTCTGCACCCAAATTGTTTTTTTAAAAGGCTAATATATAAAGCAGCCAATTCATTTAATAATCTCGCTTGTTTGGCGGCAGTGAGCGGATAAAATTACATTTTTGCGGCGTTTCTTAGATAACACATTCACTACATGGGGGGCTATTCTCCGACAGCACACATTTCTAGAAACGTTCTCGAGATGAAATTTACAATTAATTCAATATATGTTAATAATAATAATAATGTGTTTATTCCAGCGTGATCAGGTTTTTTTTTAACCTGATTCGCCATAGAGATAATACATATTATGTTATACATTAAAGTTATGAAATAAATATTATGCTATGAAAAAGAAAAAATTAATAAATAAAAAAAAAGTAAAAATTTCACACATATATATAAATATTACATATATAACTACTTCAATCACGGCCATTGTTGTATATGTAGCTATTCTGTAGGCGTTGTCATTCTCTGGCCAGGGAACCAGCTTTCCATGAGAGCGCCGCTTGCACCAGAGAGTTGGTGCTGAGCTCCAGCCGCATCTTTACGCCCGCAACTCGATGTCTCAGAATCTCTAAATGCCACTCTAAACTATGATGCATACAGAAACACAAACATACACATTTTAAAGCAAACAAATAAACATAACTTACAGACTCTAAGAGCACACACGACATACGGCCAAATAATTTTGGAATATTTTGGATCGAAACTTTTTAATGGGATGCTAGAAAATTTAACGCAAATAAATTATCTCGAAAACGTAAAACTAAAAATTAAAACATGGTTTCGCAATATTGACCAATCTTATAATATTTATCGTCGTAAATTTTTTCAAAATAATATATTAAATATCTACTTCATCGTGTGACAGACCTAATCCACAATATCTCATGGGATATGTGCTTAATCTCAACTGTCATACAAGCATTTCAAAAAAAAATCGTAATTATGTGATTATTTCGATTAATTAATTCCAAATTATTTATTGAATACAAAAAATTAAAGATATCGAATTTCGAGTGACCAGACTATTTTTTGATAGATGATTTAGAGCGTGAGGTAAAGACTAGCTTAATAATGAATATATATCGTAAATATTTATTTCAAAATACGCAGACTTAAAGGCTTAACACGATTTTGTAAAAAATTTAAACAATAATATTTTCCGTAACGGAGCAGAATTTGCACATATTCTTTGAACATTTTCGACTCGTAACTTAGTCAGGTATCCACCCATGTAATATTGTGGACTAGTTTTGTTACACCCTGTATATATTATACATACATACACACTTTATTATAATTTATATTTGACAGTTCATTCTTATATTTGCAAACTTGTAACTAATTACTTTGTACATCTGCTTATAAACTATGCATGTTTCAACACAGACTTTACTAGAGAGACTTGTCTCATATAGATAAATAAATAAAACATTAACATTATGTGTTCCATAAGGTCCATAAGTCATTCCATTTAAAAAAATTAAATAGAATCTATCATATTCAGAGTAGCGTAGACGTTAGATTTGATACATTAAATTGGTGATATGGAACTACTAAAGAAGAAACTAGTGGTCACTGGAATTGTAGAGGAACTAAGAGTGGAGAATAGTTTAGCGGACGATGTTCGAGTAACGACTCGAAACTCGTTACGTACAGCTCAGAACAACGTCCAGGATCGAAAACAGCGGAGATAAACAGCAAATTATTAATAGCAATATTTAGCGAGCACTGGACTGACTCCATGAATTCCATCATACATTTTTTTTTGCGAATTTTAAAGATACATAAAATAATAGTAGTTTAACAATACTAACTTAAATAAATATAAATTTAATATACTCTATATATATATATTTCAATATACCGTTTATCTTGAATAGGAAATAAATGTTATATTTATTTTCGACGAAACCAGAATATCCCTCCCAATTATATTTTATCGCAACTAGCAAGTACATATGAACAAACATAGTTTATATCTGTTTTAATGAAGATTTATATAAAGTTCTGGAATTGTGAAAACAGCGAAATGAGTCGGGCCATGTTTCTCTCCGTTATCGTTTTCTACGCACTTTATACTAAACATAAACATAATATGGTGCTACCGATATTTCAACACTTGGAGTATCTTTCGTCACTAATTCCTTCCATTGTGATGCTATATTGCTCCCTACTTGTGAAAAATTTTAAGAAAAATGAAAAATGGACTACCGCAAGACTGAATCGTGATTTACTTATGTCCGTCCGTCAGTGTCGCATAGCAACGTAGACAAACACATTTAGGTATGTGGATGGCTATTCATGTCGCATGTCAATATAAAACAAACGATATTAGCTGTAAATAATACGTGAAATACATATGAGGTTATCGCACATTTGTAATAGTTTTTTTAATAAATTATAATTATACAAAATACTTTGTTTAAACCACTATTTATTAATTATTCTACATGCTTCAATACCTACAATGTATACTGAAATTAAAAATATGAGCATAGATAAAAACAAAACTATAAAATAGTGAATAAGTAAGAACTCATATGAAAAAAAATTTAAAAGGTTACTTATTTGCAAAGTGGATTTGATTATTTATAATATTTAGCTTGCTATCAACACTTTTTCTTATTTCTAAAATATCAAATTTATCTAACTGTGAACCCTTAATATTTGTATGTATAATTTCTAAACTCTTATGTATAAATATCAAAAGAATGGTTTGTTTCTAAATGGTGATTGGAAAATTTTGAATAGTTGTTATTTAGACATCTCAAATGCTCTTTAATTCTAATATCAAAATTTCTACAAGTTTTTCCTGTATAAAAATAATTGCAATCATTGCAAATTAATTTGTACACCCCGGATTTTTTTTAAATATCGTAATATATAATTATTTAATTATTATTAGTGTAAAAAGCTGATTGTATAGAATTTGTTTTTATCTATGCTTGTATTTTCAATTTAAATATATACTGTTTTTTGAAGAAGGTACCATAGGTATCGAAACATGTAGAATAATTAATAAATAGTGGTTTAAACAAAGTATTTTGTATAATTATTAATATAAAATGAGGCCACAGAGTAATTAAAGTAAGTAAGTAAAATTATTAAATCTCGACATGATTTCTCTTTAGTATTGATAGTTCAATATGCGCTTTTTAACAAATAACAATGACAATATATTTAATATACATTTTTTAAACTAGTTGTATTATACTAATGCCTCCAGAAATGAAACAATAACTCTTTAGATCCAGGGGACTCCCGGCTCTGCGGTCGACATCTAATGATCACCAACCGCAGACTCGGCGAGGCTGGGATAACCTGGGACGAAGCCAGAAGGTTGGCGACCGAGAAAGGTTTCTGGGGAAGCATCTGTGAGATCACATTTATATGCTAAACTAGAGAGCAAATATAGAATGAATGGACCCCAAAATGTTTAGAACCGATAATATTTTTAAATGGATACCAGTCACACAAAACCATTAATTTTTCGGATAGTATTACCTTATTATCAGGAGCGTGCAATGCATACAAGCAAAAAAGCGGTGCATTATTAAAAATTCTGGGAAACAAATATAAATCAAATAATTGGATTAACATAAATGACAACATTATTTTACAATTAGCGCTATCTGTGTACTAGTAGAGACTTTAGTTGCTTAGTTCTAAAAACTACCATGACGATCTTTTGTATTCGTAGCATCGAGCTATTTAAATTACTTTGTTCTGTCGTTAACCTAGTAAATTACTCAAATCATATAAATGGCTATTGATCCGTTTTGTATGGAGTCGTTACCTATACTGTTTTTAACAGAATAACAGTAAACAAGGTTACAATTGCGTGCAAATCATTGAAGTGACTACTTTCTACGTTAACCTTTAATAAAAATAATTATTAATAAGAAGGTATTATTTTACGTTAGAACTTAAACTTTAAAAACACTATTAATAGTATTCTAAAATTATAAATAAAAATATGGTAGGGTCGTATAAACGACGGATTTATTTTGTGTAAAGACGTTGGTTAAGTGAAAGTACATACATTGTATTACATATATGATATAGGATTGTATAATATCATTGGTAACAGCATAACCTAAATCTATACCTACTCCACGACACTGCTTATTATAGAAAAAAAGTATCATTAAGCCAAGGCTCAAGTATCCGAGCATCATCTGAGCTGAGTGGTCCTTATAGAAATGCCAGTGATCACCAACCTCTGCAAGTCATCTCCAAAGAACGTAAGAATAATTTTCCTGCATTTTGTAGAGTATGGAGTTCCTAAAGAATACAGATATTCGTTCGCCTCAGTCTCTTTAAACGGGAAATTTTCTCTTTTATAGAAATAGCATAACACATAAATTATATTCATGAATAAAAATATTGTTATGTAGTGAAACCTCGGTTTACGAACGACTCTGTCTACGAACAATTCGGTTTACGAAAAAAAATCCTGATGAAAAAATGCTTCAGTTTGCGAACATAATTTCGATTTACGAACATGCAGGCAGTCTCAGAACTCACTACGGAAGAACGGGAATAGCTTCTTAATGAGCAGCAAAATACGGTGACAAAGGAAATATTATTTTTAGAGACTAATGAACGAATGGAAGATGTTCCTAGGTCCTCGCGAGGTGCAAAGTTTTGCGGAAAAATATCACCCTGATAAAACTTTATCAAATCATGTTTAATTATAATGCCATGTTTAATTTCCGCAACATTATAAAAAGCAAGAAGAAACAAACATCGTTGGATAAGTTTTTCGTGAGACGGAAACCTGATGAACTTCAAGTGCCCGATGTTTTCATTGAACGAGAGTGCCCTTCCAAACAATAACACTTTGCTACATATTTTGTATGTTTGTTTTTACGTTTATTCTTTTCGTTTTATTACTTCTAATTCCTTTTAAGTTAAAACCATGAAATTTATTTCTGTTGTAGGATTTTAAGCAAAAAGTAGAAAATAAAGATAATAAAAGACCATTTTTTTGGGGTCTTAAATAGATTAATACATTTTACATTGATTCTTATGGGAATAATTGTTTCGGTTTACGAACTACTCGATTTTCGTATAGTTTTACGAAACGAATTAAATGTATTAATTAGAAATATATACATATAAAATCAATTTTATCGAAAAATTTTGTCGTTACCCTATCGGGATTCGAACCTGGATCTCTTTTCTAATCCGGGGAAGGTGCATTATCAACTATGCTACAGCGACAGTATTTTAGACGACAAATTTTCGAACCTATATGTTACACTTTTTAAATTAATGCATCTATCGTTCCGTTGTTTTTACAGAATCTCGAATAGTTAAGATATAAGATAATCAAGTAAGAAATACAGTACCGAGGATCCTGAAGCCGTTCAACGATTTGTATTTTAATGTAAATCAATTGGTAGTTTTTTCAGGCATACATCGTTAAATTATTTGAAGAATTGTACCGGCAATAGAAATATGCTAATTTCCAAACCGTCAAATCCAGATTATAATCAATTTAATATTCAAAAAACACTTTTTGAAATATTTTTACTGTGTTTGATTATACCGCCATTCCTGGTTCGTCCATTGAAAAGCTGCAATTTAATCTGGAGTATCAGATCAACAACTCCCATCCTCCCACGTACCACCCGTATGCAGTGTACCTAACGGGTTTCACTTTTGACAAAAAAACACCATATGCCCTGAATATAACATTATATATATGAAAAAAATATTGCATCAAAATAACTTAGATCATATTACAAAACTGCTTTTAAATATTCATCAGCTACAAACTGTACATACTATTTGATATGTGTATTAATACTCCACACACAAGTGAGATATTGTAATTTTACCTACAGCTGTTGGTTGCATTAGCAACCACTAATGTATCTAAACTCAATGCTCTGTCAATAATAACGTATGAAGAAAATTTAGAACACTGATTTTTAAAAATTAATATGATTGTGTGACTTGACTTTTTGCTAGAGGCTAGTATAATAAATTAATTTCATCGCATAAAAAACATTGGCACTCCTCTCGGTCGCCGTGTTTTGATCTCGGTGCTGATCTCTCCTGCACACGAGAATGACCCTTACTAATCGAGATGCCGCCCACATCGCGAGACGAATATCGCTTGAAGCGTTTCTTTTTAAATGCATCCGTGTCGAATCTTTTTGTTGGCAGCTGATGCAGTAGGCATGAACCAACAAATAATGGAATACATACGAACAAAAAATAAGAATAATATATTTCAAAAAATCATTTGAAAAGAAACTGATGCAGTGCATTGGAGGTACAGTATCGATTTCCTTTGAAATACGAATCAGGTGGATACGTGACATTTTTGCTCTGAAAATACATTTTTTAAGCAAAAAAAACAAACAAATCCAGTAGCTCTCAAAAATTTCAGAATCAGTTTAATTATTTACGAATCTTTCACCTTCACATTGCAAATTATAATATGAACCTATCCAATTTTAACAAGTAATACAGAACTGATTATTTTAATTTTATAATGCCTTTTTTTTTTAGTGTATTTAAAAAAATATTTATCCATACTCGTAAGTTTATCGTTTGGGCCCCTGTGCATCGCATTGGCTGCATCGGCGCCACCACTCAGTCATGAGCACATCGACTGAGAGAAACAATAATACTAAAATAAAATAAATGATTAGCGGGTACCTTTTTAGGGAGGGTTTCCTCCATATAAAAAGTCACGGCAGTATTTATGCATTGCAATGTATATATGTGTGCAGTTGTCTAAGTGTGCATATGTCGTATGTGCAGTTATCACGGAAACAGCTAATAATACTGTAAATAATATATACATTATTATTCTTCAGTTAAAAATAATTAGAACGAATATATTTTTTTCTGATCCAGTAAAAAACATATCTGTCATGTTTTCTACGTATTGAAGTTAAAAAATGTTCATCGACCAATAAAAAATCGACACAAGGCGTGCCGTGCTTTGAGTGCAGGCGAATAAGCTAATATTTTCCTCAAACAGAGTTGGCGTGAGTATTATTAATTAATGTCATCAATCAAAAACAATAATTATCAGTACTTCAAAGCAAAGCATAATTTTGATAAAAATAAATAGATATGCTGAAAGACCTTTAAACAGAAAATGTATTTCAAAAATATATCGGCATAAGTTAAATCAGTGATTCCCAAAGTGGTCTATATCGACCCCCAGGGGTCTATGATAACCGGCAAAGGGTCTACGTCAGCGAAAAAAAAATTTGAGAGTCCATGAAATGAAAATGGGGGTCCACGATCTCAACATACACTGATAGTACCTATTTACTTAGATTATAATCTTATAATAGAAAGACATACATTATTTATAAAAGTACCTATGAAGTAAAAAATTTATTATATATGTTTATAAAATTGTGTAAGTTGTAGGATGTAGGCATTCGCTTTGTGGTTTAAGTTTTTAACACTAAACTTCACTACAATTAGAAATTTACAAAAAATCAATATCAGGTAAGTAGTGGGTCTACCAAAAACCGAAAAACATGGCAAGGGGTCTACGACACAAAAAAGTTTGGAAACCACTGAGTTAAATCATAAATTAAGGTAAATCAACATGAGTGTGAACATCGTACAAGCGGAAGAGATAAAATGAGTCATTCAGGAAGAAGGTTAAATCACAGAAATGAATGATGTGAGGTGCGGTGAAGATTTTCACGTATTATGTACTTACATTGATAAATAATGTCGAACGGTCTGACGTATTACTCTTCCAAATTAATATTCATTAAGTATACATTTTCTCCTAGTTAATTACTATGAGTGTTGCGTAATATTTCAAATATCAGACAAATGTACCGAGTTTGAATTTGGTTTCTTTTATGACATCTTATATTCGTCAAAAGATCCTAATGGCGTGAATTTAGTTACAGTTGAAGTTTTGTAAATGTGGCTGAAACAAACATTACGTATCGTTTTTGTGCGTGCACTGATTCTTCCTTCGGGGAGAACATCGAGCAAAGGTAATATTAATAGTATAGATGTTTTAAATACTAATTAGTATTAACTATAAATATATACATATAAAATCAATTTTGTCGAAAAATATTGTTTTTTCGCTACCGGTATTCGAACCTGGATCTCTATTTCCAATCCGGAGAGGCACACAACCAATTGTGTTACAGCGCCAGTATTTTTCATGACAAATTTTCGAACCTATATGTTACACTTTTTCAAATGAATACATCTATCGTTCCATTATTTGAAAGCCATCTGCATCGTTTTTACGGAATCTCAAATACCTTTGAGTAAACCGACTGCAGACGCCATAATTATCAATTCATTTTTTATTAAATTTTGGACACATTGATACAACTTATATTATTAAGGAGAACACATTCTTATTGTGAAGTTGTAATTATTCAGAACATGGGTCTGTGATGTTTTAAATACTAATTTGTTGTCACTGCTTTTATATTAACAATTTGTGTTTAGTTGTACTATAAACACAGTTATTTGAAATTGAGATATTTGTCCTTTATTATCTACTGCATTGTATATATGAATATTGTTAGATTACTAATTATTTTAAATATGTAATTTTCTATTTTTGTAGATGGCCAGCTTAGTAGATTTTGCGTTTTCGATGCAGGAAGACTGTTCTTAAGTAGTACCAAATGATGCCGTTTTTGTGCTGCCACCATCTCAAAAACATGGTGGTACAAAAATAATGAAATAAATATATGCTTTCTAAATAACATTTTCGATGAAGTAAATTAAATCCATGCATGGTGTACCGTACTTCCTGTATAGCTATCCCAATCCTCCCCACCATGGGACAAAGTGAGCGCGCCAATAAAATGCCTTATAAGTTATTTAATGTACTTATAAGACATTTAATACTACTGTGTAAAGTTTTAGTATTACAATTTTGTAATTATTTCAAATAAATTGCATTAAAAACATTAACATTTTCTATTTGTACTAAAATTCTGCCATATCTCCCCGCTCTCCCCTACTTGAGACAAAATGCCCAATGTCTGTCTATATGTATCTTTGCGCATCCGCGCTAAACCTTTGTCATTATTATTACGAACCGGCAATATTGTTATTCGATCATCAGATTCGATAACCCCTGGGAGAGGTGCACCCGGTTGGATTCTTTTATCAGCAGTTCAATTCCGTGACCCATTAATTGTGATATGAATACAAAACTTAAAGTAAACTTAATGCCACTAGGTTAATGTAGTATTTAGTAAACACGCTTCCTATCTTCAAGGTGATAAACGTTATATGCGACATTCGTTTGATATGACCGACTCCCTTTAGCATTGTAATTTTAATAATGCTACTACGTATACCCATCGCGCACTGTAAAAATTGTAATTCGTAGCTTCATTCTCTATAGTATTCAATTGTGTGCGTATGTATGTCGATTATCTAGATTCTTCTAAATTCGTTCTAGAACGAAATTAGAAATATTATATGCAGTGTAATCCGGTACAGCTCCACACAACATGACCTAAAGGATACTAAAGATCACCGAAATTTAGTCGTGACAGCTGTGTGCTGTAGGACAAATTCTGCGTAATTATAACGTCCGTTTACAATACAGAGATTATTTAATTGTTATACGAGTTTATCAATTATTTCGCGTCACACTGTTTTAAATTAATATAATATGATGCAAATTGTAACAGTTGTGAAAAATTTGAAATGTGTTATGTTCAGTGTATTGTTACGACGTTCGACGGTATTCCGCTAGTGTTTATTTTGATAATAGAGTAAGTCATTTAAACCTTAATTTTTTTATTTGCTTATAAACTACGTGCAATATTTATGTCAAAATAAATCATAAATCTAGTAGACAAAATAAATTGTGAAGCATTGTGTCGTATAATAATTTTTTTTTAATCCCTTTAACCCTTCCCAAATCATGCAGTAACACAGGTTTACCATCATAATTAAACCTGTAATATTTCGGAAAAATATGCAACATAAAATTCATGTTTTAGATAATCCTAAAGATAATATAAGCGCTCACGAATGACTAGTGAAAAACCAATTATGAAAAGGGACTCGTACAAAAACAATTATTTTTACATTCAATCCGTTGTAAAATTAATACGTTGATAAAAATATAATTTATGATATGAAAGACAGAGATCACACACTATTTTCACAGTGAAAAGAACAACAAACAAACAAATATAATTTTCTCTTTCTCACTAATTGAATGAAGAGAGATAAGAAGGAAGGACACATTGTATAGGACTTAATGAATACTCTAAATTATGTTATCAATCTTTTTTTCAAAATTGAATGCTCAATATTTAGAGTAAATTCGTGTCATTAAAGCCATTTAAGCTAATAAAATCATTTTTTATAACTGTTATTTACGGTAACACGAGTTGACAGCACGGCTGCGTTCGGTTATATTTTATCATGGTATGGTAAAGGTTAAATATGTCGAATCGAAATAAACATGACTTGGACCCCTTTCATTATAATGGGCATATATGTATTTCTTAAAATTTCGATCACTTACACCCAACAATGATTAATAATCATTGGTAGGATCTAAAGGAAATATTAAAATCTAGCATGTCGTAATTTCGAGACTCCCGAACCATTGAGAAAAGGAAAGTAAAACCAGGGGCACCAAATACAGAGGAAAAAAATTTTTAAATCTACTGCTTTGGCTCCAAAAATACTGGCATATATCCGCACCGGGTTGTAATAACAATTTGCTAATTCATCATCACAAAATAAATACATCATAAGGTAAAAAAAGTTATATGGAATTTTAAAAATACAAAGAAATAAAACAAATAATAAAAAAGGACAACATATAATTTTGATATTTGTTTTTTTTTTACGATTTAACCAACACTGTTGACCTTGAATCATTCTTGATGAAGTGTATTATTATGTGTACGGTGAGACACGCCGTAATCGCGGTAATTAACTTTATTCAATAGCAATACTTAACAGCGATATGATCATTAATATTTATAATGATTTATTTTCGAATATTAGGCCGTTCATATTACATATTTTTATTTATTATCTTTGTTTTATTAGCCACTAAATTTAAGATAATAAATAAAAATATGAATCTTAACCACAAAGATAATATTGCTATTTTATAATTGAAATTATTTATTGGTTTTAGTTTAATTTACAACATTTAGTTATTACAGATTTTATTTTTATTTTAGTCGATTGAATGAATGTATTTATTATAGATTTTGTCGATTGACTGAATGTATTTATTGTAGATTAGCCGTTTGACTGAGTGTATTTATTGTAGATTAGCCGTTTGACTGAATGTATTTATTGTAGATTAGCCGTTTGACTGAATGTATTTATTACAGATTTAGTCGAGGAATAGGTCAGCGTATTGAACCATAACGGTGATGTCAAGGGATAGACGTAGTGACGGTGACCACGGACTTCCGTGATCCATGAGGCCATTACAGAAGTAGAAATAGAAGAATAAAAAATTAGCCAGCCGATGACAGGTCGTAAGCCCCGTAATGCCCAAGACTTCCATACTTCTCATATAAAATAATAGCTTCGTCTCTGATAGGCAAAATTGTCAATTAATCTTTGCTTGTGATCATTCAAATGACAAGTTTCTTTTTACATTTTACTTTACTATTCATGTGTTTTCATATTGTTATTATAAAACTTGAACTAATCTTATTATTTTCCCTGAGAATGCTAGCTGATGCGAGTGGCGGGCGATATGGTGAATTCTGTGCACCAGAACCACGCACTTCATGCTGTACCCTGAGCGAGTCGATGGACGTGTAAAAAACGACGTCACACCATATAAGCGCTGTAAAAAGTGTCGATACTCGCAAATGTTTTGCATGGCCGCCGACCGTTTGAGCCCTTACCTAATGTGGGCCCCAATCATTGTCACGCCAATGGTTTAGACCACACAGTAAAGTGAAATAAATTTAACATAAACACCAAAAATCACCGCTCATCCATTGTTCACCAATTACATTACAATTACATTTGTTTATTCAGTCTTGACATTTGCAACGTAATAATTAATGAACATTACATATTGCAGTAATCTTAATAAATTTTATGTTATTTATTTTCGGATCGAACCGCTCATTTATTTTTTTATGTGTCCCAGATTGTCTTTGTGTATAATTTTGACAATAAATAATTATAGTTCAGACTCTAATTGTTTATGAGCAATTACTTTAGTGTGCATTTATATTTTGAAATATATTATGTCGGGAGAAATGGATCGAGTGTGCAATGAATTATTAGATTTGTCAGATGGGTGCTGGGATTAATACCCAGGGGCAAATTTATCAATAGGCCAGGGCCCAGGGCGGCGTGTTTCGATGATAGAAATTTGTCTTAATGCCATACAAATTTTTAATTAAATAAACCCATCAGTGTTAAACGTGATGACAGGGAAAGTAAAAACAGCGTCTGGTAAACCACGACTATTCAGGGGGGAGGGCAAAAGGATAATTTGCCCCGGGCCTGGCATGATCTTTTCCACGATATGTTTCTTCTGCCAAGGATATGATGGGATCGGTATGATGCCTTAAAGAAATATTAGATTACGTCGGAAAGTTATTCATGTCAGTGAGACATCCCTTCCACAAATTCACTCTTTTTGAAATCTATGTACTAGTATTGCAATGATTTGATTCCTACATCATTTCTAGAAAAATAAAACTCTACAGTTTGAAATACACTACACAGTTTTTTCTACAAAATAAAACAAAAGCATGCACATAAAATATATTTAAACACATTATAATTACATAGAATTACTTATTAATATGGCAATTTTATTTAATTAATTCTAAAAACTATCCGCAATAGATAGTCTAGTACGCTCGCTACGTTAATAGTTATTACTTCACCAAAAACTTTGATTAACTATAATCATTACAGTTTGATTTGCATTGATTCGAAGTTCTCAATTGCCCATTAAATTTGCCGCAATTAACCCTTTAAAGCCCTTTATTTACTAATATACAGATCTAAATTTTTAAGAATATAATTACCACATGTTTTCATTTTTTTAAATAATAATACTGATATTTCTGTGTACCAGAAAACATGTGAAACGTATTTTTGAATCATTTCATTTATATTTCAATACATATACGATACATATTTCATTTCAATACTTAAGAAGTTATAGATGGAAGAAACTATGATAAATTACATAACGAATAATTACATACTTGCTAATAACATGAAAACCTAACAGATGTACAAAACAATATATTTAGAAAATGTACAAATTTTCTAGTTTTCAGGAAAGAGGAAAACAAGTTTTTTCTAAATGAGGTTTGATTTTTAGCTAACTAAAAGTAATAAGCAAACCAAATTTTAACTGATATACTAATATCGGATGATGCGCTGTTGAATTAATTTTATAACTCATGTCATGAGTGACTATTCAGATTGCGTCGCTTTCTATAGTTCTATGTTTTAGGTATAGAACTGAATAAATCTGCATACTTAATTCAAAAACATAATTTTGTAAAATAGTTTGTTGCATTATTAAGCCATCGTTTTATACAAAAATCTATAATTTACATATAATAAATAAAAAGAGACGGGAAAAAATGTATTGAATCATTTTGATTTATAAATTAAAAACTACTCGCTTTAGACATAAATTGTTGAATGGACGAACCATTATACACCGGCATCATACGTTATCCATATCTTGTCTAATTTAAGCAAAAAACGTCACTATACAGCGGCGTCATATGTATATTATCCATATCTTGTCTAATCTAAGCAAAAAACGTCACTATACAGCGGCGTCATATGTATATTATCCATATCTTATCTAATCTAAACAAGAAACATCACTATACACATGTATATCGACGTCGTAAGTTATCCATATCTTGTCTAATCTAAGCAAGAAACGTCACTACACATCGGCGTCATATGTATATTATCCATATCTTATCTAATCTGAGCAAGAAATGTTAATTTCAATATTGAACGTATCTTATCTAATCTAAGCTAAAAACATTAAAGTCAAATTTTAAAATAAACCAATAATTAACGGTTAATGCGGTTAACGAACGCAGTTTTTATTGCCGATGGGACGATTGCAAAAATTTTAACGATTCCGATTCCTATTTTTTTGTCTTGTATATAATTAAAACTTAAGTTGATTATTCATTTTAATTCGTTATTTTTTGTAATATTTGTAATAATAATTTTTTACATTGTAGGAATCGGAAAAGATTAAAATTTTGGAATCGACCCATCACTACTAAAAATCGCAGTGCGTGCTAGGCCTAAATTGAAAATGTTATCAATGCAATGTTGAATGTTTTCAAGGAGTATGCATAAATTCTACATAGTTATTGTATGAGAATTTTACAAAATCATGCTATAATTTAAATTACACGTATTACGAAATAAATATTTGCAAAATTGATCCATTATTATTATTAAATATATTTCTTTCATGTCCTAAATCATCTAACAAAACACAGTCTAGCCATTCGAACTTCGATTCAATAAAATGACTTTATAACTATGATTTTTTTTAAATTATTATATCTCTGACAAGGTTGAGAATAGGCGCATGAAGCTTGAACATTTTCGACTCATATTTTTAATATGTATCTACTCCTAAAATATTGCGCACCAGGAGTGTTACGTTACACCCAGTATAGTCTGAAAAAGATTGGTAGATTAAAAAAGTATACGCAGTTCTCCGTCAGGTGGCACAAATTGCGTGTCTGTATTTATCTCGATTTTTTAATAGACACTCAATCTTAATAGATATTAAAAATTATTAGTTGAACATTTTTGTGAAACGCTTTTAAATATTTTGAAAAGCCACCCAAATTACATTCGAAGTGAAATAATCACCTCGTTAAATAAATCGCTCCATTCATCTCAGTCGCGCGACTGCTACGCCCCTACAGAGATGAATGGCACCCCGTTATATCACGTAAAGCACGGGGGAATGTTTGACACGAGCGCCGACAGATGTCACAGAAATATCACAATTAGTATTTTCACAGATGAAGGCTACGGCACGGTATTCAGGAAAAAAATCTTATCTTGATGACAGATGCCGCGTCATATTTATCCTTCATCTTGGAATGGAGAAACAATTGATGGCTCCATAAACAAAGAAACGGAACAGGAGAACATGTTAATAATTATAAATATTAAATTATTATTTCATACTCGATAGATGTCGTTGTATATCTTTGAATAAACACAAAGATTTTATTACGAGAGCACATTTTTATTGTGAAGTTGTAATTATTCAGAACACAGGTCGGTGATATTTTAAATATGAATTAAATGTATTAATTAGAAAGATATACATATAAAATCAATTTTATCGAAAAATGTTGTTGTTGCGCCACCGGGATCTCTTTCCAAACGGTAATTTAATAAAAATGACTTGATAATTCTGGCGTCTACTATGGAAGGAGTTGTTAGAAAGATTAGATGTTCTATTCCCCGTAGGATACGATGTAATTGTAACAAATCAAAATATTGTCGGCAAATGGTTTTTAGAACATAAATAATAATGAACGAAAACACATTTTTGTTGTGAAGTTGCATTTTCAGAACATAGTTCTGTGCTATTTAATTTAATACAAATTAAATTAATCAACTAGAAAGATATATAGAAAAAAATCTAGAGGTACATCTGGACCTTTTCCTCACTTTCTCTAAAGTATTCGAACTAATTTTACGACAAATTTTTGAACTTATATCATATAGATAAGTAAAAACCTACTTTTAAAATCAATATCTACCTAAAAATGTTAATTAAAAAATCATATATATCCTATCACACACTACACAAAGTATAGGATGGGATATAAGTGTATGCACTTTTTTAAATCGCGAGAACCGCGCAAAGGGGAGGCACGCGGGCGACAGCGTGCGGGAGTTTAGTTCTTGAAAAATTAGTATCAATGGATCGATTCGGAGAATAACGCGCGTTCTGAGTAAAATAAATTTTCTAACATATGAAATTATTATTATAATAAATGTAATACAAGTTTTATTTATTTCTTCTATTTATATTCTTATATTTACTCTCACTCAATTTTTTTAAATGATCACTTGAATCACGTCACGAATGAATCTGTAAAAGTCGTCTTATTTATGTAGGATTAGATATATTTTGCGTCCAATTTGGCGTAACATCGGCTGACCTATATTTCGAATAGATTTGCATCGCAGCTTTCGCTAATACTCAAATGCTTAAATTGTAAATTAAATGTGCCTGTGGCGGTGCGTGTTCCGAGAATCGCTCTCTGATATAATGCTCTTCCATTCGAATGTTTATCACGAGTGAAAATATATCGCATCAAATTATTCGGCTGGTAAGTGTTCGTAATAGCGATGGGCTTCAAAGTCCCGCCAAAGTTATGTGACAGAAAACTGTAGAGAGAGACAAGAGAGAAGAGTCACCGTGGAAAATCTATGAATAGTAAAAAATAAACTGATGCAAATGTACTAAGAGATGTTACGGAACGGCATCAGACAGATACATTTAGACACCTAGTCAAATGGCCGTGAAAAATCAAATAGCACAAACACACCTCTGGCTGCATGATTTATTTATTAGGCACATATATGTCTAATTTATTTTTTTGTTATTATTTATTATTACAAGTGCATTTTAGTTGATCACTTTTCTAGATCAGAGTTCGAATCGAGGTAGGTAGTGTTTTTCTTTTTTATCATTTGTAAGATATAGAATCAAAATCAGACGTGTCCAATTATTATGATTTTTGTGTTAGCCACGTGATGAGCTCAAAATCACGAACCGCGAGTCAATCACTGATATCTTTGAGTCACACTCACTATCAGTGATTGAGTATCTGAGAAAAACGTGATGCAATTTTTTTTTTGTTAAAATTTCTATTGATTTAAAACGATTATCAATTGAATCAGCGCCATCTATTGGAATGTATTTTTATTGGTAATGTTTATGCTAACTTGCTGGTAACTTAATTTTATTTTGTTCACATTTTATTTTACATTTTGTAGGTATGTGTATATGTGTGCAGTAATTTTCTACTAATTATTCTAATTATTTATGCTTAAATATGTTTTTTACGCAAATTAAATTTTAATAATATAAATAAATACGCTCAAAATTATGCTTCTTTTTATTTATTTAAAGTGATATCAGAAACTGTGATCACAGTCACAGTTTTCAATCACTGATATCATCAAATACCAATCACAATCACATCAATGAGTCAAGAGTAGCATTTTTTCTCATCACTATTAGTTATGTACAAATATAAAGCAAATGAATGGTCTACGAGACCAATGTATCGAAATTAGATAAATATCGCCGAATTTCGTTTAAAAACGTATTTAAAATTTGCTTATTACTTCAATGGCAGACATTTCTAATAAATAATTTATTCAAACCCAGACAAATATGCTTTCAGCAAATAAGACTACAGTATTTGGTTGTGTGACCTGTTGTTACCTGTTATAGGTTTTTTGCATTTTACTCGAAAACAGGTAAAGTGGACATGTCTGCTTTTGATTCTAGACCTCACATTTAATATTTGTTAATTACGATAACACAATATACAGGGTATAACAGACCTAGTTCACAATTTTTTATGGGTGGACACCTGACTAAATTACGAGTCGAAAATGTTCCTGGGCCGTGGTTACGCAGTGTTCAGGATGTATGTCACATCTACTCAGATTCGCCTTCAGAGTGTCTTTAAATCTTTTCCTCGGTCCACCATGTCTTATTTTGCCGTGAGATAGTTGCGCAAACATACTTATTTGGGAAGCCGTGTGTCATCCATACCCTGCCCATCGTAGTTGGTGCTACAGAATAGTAATTTCGATACTAGTGATGTTAGTCTCTTCCAGGGCACTCGTGTTTGCGCTCTTCCCATCTTATATCTAAGATCTTCATCAAGCATCTGTTGTGATACTTCGCAAGGCCCTTTAAGTTGCGACTATAAGCTTTCCCACGGCCTTTGTTTGTCTCTTTGATGCTCGTTTCTGGTGAAAAATCTGTGGAACACTCCAGAGGATGCCATAGAGTGTAAAAAGATGGGGCAGGTGGAAGAATGCGGATGGCATAAACGATGGAGCTGATTCATACTTTATATATTTGGTGTGAATCTTTCTATTTAATTGCCTAGATAGTCCACGTTTATGGGTGATGTGGCGCTCAGCGTTTGGCCCTGAGGATAAACCAACAGCCACCCGGTCGACGAACCGGGCTCCGTTCAATGTCGAGCACCAGGGGTACCACGAAGTGAAAAAATGATGCAGACGTGTAGGGGGGGGGGGGTCGCCGCTGTGCGTCCCCTGGCTCCTGGGGGGACACTCTTCCTCCCGTCCTCCTTCCATGATACCCAGCCTCGGATTCGCATCACAATAGCACGATAAATATTATCTTATATTATAGATATTATTATTATATATCTTTGATATTAGACAAATATACGCTAATACTACTCTCAAATACATATATAAATACAAACAGACACATTTTAAAACAACTCAAGACATAATTTCCACACAGACAAATACAAACAACCTACAAACCCCAAGAGCACATACTACATTTGGTCAAAGGAACTACAAATATTTTGGACCTAAACTATTTAATAGAATGCTAAAAGACTTGAATCAATTGAATTGTCCCAAGAACATGAAACTATATATTAAAACTTGGATTCGTAATATGGGTAGAGCCAGTATTGGTGCACTCACCCAAACATATTGACTCATACCTATATTAATTATTGCTACAAAGTGATCCAAAAATTAAGTCAATTTTAAAATTGTTCTTCATATACACCTTTTATATAGTAATAAATGTAATTCTATCTACTTGTAATTCTAATTAATTGAACAATTGCTTGTAAACTATGCCCGTCTCGACACAGAATTTCTCTAGTGAGACGGGCACAGTCCAAACAGATTTTTACATATAGTTACTAATAAAATAAAATAAAAAGTAGACCTATAACCTAACCTAACACTTTGGTATTTTTGCGCAGCTTATAATTATCAAACATACGTGATAGTAGTTTGTCAAATGCGCAGCTTGGACTTCATATTCTGTTCTTGGTGTTTCAATCATAGCCTCTTGTGATGTGCAACTTCTAGGTATGGATAGTATTCTATACTCTCGAGAGGATGTTCCATAAAACTAATATTTTTTCGAGCTTTGTGCTCTAGCTGCAGATTGATGCACAATTTTGGTCATAGCTGTATTTAGATTGAGACAATTTTTTTTAGGCGTCCGAAAAGAAATTAACAAGTACTGTTTGCTTAGCAAGACGGGTATCTTCATTACAAGGACACGATTTAAATATTAAATCCACACCTATCTCGTGCTTTATGTGAATGTATTTTTTTTAAAAAGGTTTGTTAGTTCAACATTCAGTTGACTTAACACCCTTATCCCCCATCCTATGTTACACAGATGTCAGAAAACAAACCACGCATACATATGTTTAATCTGTACACAATTGTGTGTACATGGAACAAAAAGATAAATTATGATTTGATTTTATACCCAACTTCTAACTATTGAATAATTCGATAACAAAACTAATAGACTTAGTTTTTTGATTTTTTTTTTCTTGTGTACATTATAAAAGATCCATTATTAAAACTCCATGATTACGTTTGAAAATTTTTTGCAACATCTAATTGTGCAGTTTTTTGCCTGCAGTAAACCTACTGTGATTGATTGTGTGCATATTCTATTTCCGAAGTGAAAAATTATCAAAAAACTCACATCATATAATGCTATTTATTTCTACTGTTAAATTATATACCACGATGACTTGACAATTTGTTCAGTGATACCTCAAATTAATGCGGTTCTCGCACAGACTACCAAATATATAGACATGAACTAACGCAAATTCCTCGTTTAATTTTTTTCAATTTGGTATCACCCACGTGATCACTTTGGTACCACTTACGCAATTAAATAGCTTCGCGACTTTTTTTAAATATATGACTCGATTGGAACGAAAATTTAAACGTTGACAATATAATATGCATTAATGTAAAAAATACGTTTTGTTTACACAAAGATTTAATTTTCGAAGAGTAAATACTTTTACTGCTGCATAAATGTGTCATTCCCCTGGGATTGTATAGTTGTGTGTGAATGCCTCACCGCCGAGGCGAGTGTGCGGGGTGGGGTTATAAAGGGCGACGCGCGTCAGGGCGCGGCTCTCTGTACGTGTCATACCATGATATACCATGTAACTAAATTGTATCTTAATGTAATAAACGTGTAATTGTTATAAAGAGTTTTTCTTGGACCTTCACATTACGAGGTGTACACTGAAGACGTACTTAAGAGACAAGTACGTAACACAATCGGATTTATGTTTCCACAAAAAATGTGTGTAGAATGCCCCTGGTCCCGCAACTAATGTTCCAAACCTCTCTCCTATATGTACACTTTATTTCGTGTCTATTCATTTACTAGTCTGTGGGTTCTCGAGTTTGTGTATCAAATTGTAAACCAAAACTTGAAATAGCAAATAGTGGATCAGTCTGTAAACATAGTGTGCTTGTGGTCTCTGGGTGCAGTTGTATTGCAATCATATATTTATTAACAACGTAGTGATAATGATCTTCTTGATATTGATGAACAGCATACATTAGAAGATAAAAATTGGGACCAAGAGGATGAAGAAGCACAAGAAAAAGAGATGCCAATATAAGATTTAGAAGCCCAACAATATTAAAGATTTATCTACTTACAACCTGTTTCGTGAATAAATAAATAAAGAAATAGGGTTAAACATATTAATAATAAAGTAGCTTTATGGCTCATGAATAAGTCAAGAGAAATAATAACAACCATCAAACGAAAAAATCTGCGAACTTCGTACACATTTTCCGAAATAAAAATATGGCGTCTTACAACTCACTACGCATACATAGATAGAAAGATGGAAGGCAGTAGAGTAATAGGTTGAAAGAGATTATTTTGGCTGCATAACTTCAGAAAGTGGCTCAGTGCCCGAAATGCCGGTGGTCTTGTATAGGATAAATCAATATACTGTAAGGTGGTTGCCAACCTTCAATAGAAGACGATGATATGAAGAAGAAAGTAAATTAAAACACGATAAAATATCATATAATTTTTTTGTACATCCGAAGTGAACATACAATAATACAACACACTTGTTAGTTTACTGTGTGGAATGCAGTAGGTAGTTTATATGCCTCTGATATATAAAACATTTTCCTGGCAGCTTTGGTAGACTACCGTCTGTGTTAAAGTAGACAGATTGATCCGTGTTATTGCGGTGTTATTTAATTAAAATTAAATAGAAAGAGTAATGCTCGACAGAGATATATAAAAAAAAATGGAGACAATAAAAGAGTATTGTGAATCTAAAGTGAATCATTAGTGTATTGTATTGTTATTAAGCTGGAATGTTGAACAGCGATGCTTCTGACTGATCTCTACCCAATTGAATCATGTATTGAGGCCATATTTGCGTATTTTTTTTTGTAAGAGAATAATTTCCAATTAGTGTTAAGTGTGTACTTTTTTCGGATCTAAAAACATATAGAAACGTTGAAAAAATGTCGTTGTTACTCTTGGAACTGATGTAGTTGATTCATTGTCTTGTGATGTGACCACGATTTATCGCTAAGGGTGAGTTATTATTTGAATGGAAATATTGTACGAGTCTCAACATATAAATTAAAATATATATGAGCATTTGGAAGCTGCTGTCTTTGATTAATCTTTGGATTAATTAACCGTTTCGATCAAAGTTTTACTGTACCGACTACTTCAAATTTAACAAAAGAATGTAGGTACTCTAATCATTTAATATTATTGAATTGCTTCGTTTTGAAGATATTGTGTATAATATTCCGAAGTTAATATGTTGTACTGCATTCCCGAAAAACAGAAATAAACCAATAACAGAGAATAATTTACATTTTATGAATTGAGATCAGAACTAGTTTACGTCTCGCAGACATCTTGAAATCGTTAGGCGCCATTTTATTCGCTTGACGTATTTTGACTTACGACGTTGTTCACGTCGGTGTGAAAATCCTTGAAGCTTGAGCTATTTATCAATCTGAAAAGTTTGACCAGCTCGAATTCAAGCGGTTAGGATGCTCGCATGTGACATTCAAAGTCAGAAGTCCAATGTTTCTGTCCATCTAAATAGGTTCTAACTCGAAAATTAAAAACTAATCGAGCTTACACTTTGGACACCGCTGTCCTACCCAATAATTATATTTTTCAATGTCATAATAATCATTCAACCCCCATCAATATTCATTATCATTAAATATTTTTTATTATTATGATAAATTTTCATCCCAGTCAATTTAATTCTCAATATTACTATAAATATCCATTTCCAATCGTTCTATTTTTCAATGCTACACTAATTAATCCGTCATTGTTATTTTGTTGAATAATATTTTTTTAAACAGATATCAGATATCGCATAGAAACAAAGCTATTTTTTATTATATGTAATGGAAAATATATGAAAGTATGGGGTAATTACAGACCTTACGACCTGTATTTATATAAAGTGATCACTTAAGCCAGCCGATGACAGATCGTAAGCCCTGTAATTACCCCATACTTCCATATATTTTTCATTAAATATAATTTTTTTTAAATGCTTTGTCTGTATGAGATATCTGATATTTGTTTAATAACAGTGCTTTTGTAGGTAAAAGTGTGTTCTTGTAATATTTTTTTGACAAAAGCTATTTTTATTATTAATATAATTGTCCATTCTGTTAACTTAATTCACATTGTTACAATAAAACATTTTCATTTTTATTGACATAATAATTGCTATCGATGTTTTTTTTAGTTTTCCTGTTCCACTATTAAATGTCTAAATAATTAATGTTCAGCTTGAGAACAAGCTGTATATACAACATAAGTATATTTTGTACAAAAATAATGAGATTTTTCTTTGTAGAATTTAAGAAGCTTGTCAAAAGCTCACGTGCTCGCATAATTTATCTGTCTAGCAGACCATAGACAAAGAAGGCGTCGAGAAATATATATTGATGATCTCATTAAAGCCATTCCACAGTGAGGGAACATTTTAAAAGTGACTCCCGGAATAGGCACTTCGACTTATTGACAGGACAAAGAGAAAACAAAATGGATGACAGCAGTTATGGGCGGGAAAGCTTGAAATATTATTTAAATATGTCGGCCGTTACGGTAGTACTAATGGTGGCATTTATCAAAATAATGATCATTGAAAACAAATAAATTGACGTTAATTTGGGAAATAATTTTGAAACAGTTTTATAGAAAATCAAATCTTGTGCGACAAATTACACAATGATGTTTTCACTTCGCAATTTTTGTAAATGATTGAATCATGTGACATGAATTCAACAGTGAAGTTTTCACTTCGCAATTTTTGTAAATGATTGAATGATTTGTAGACCCAATTATCACCTCTTGCAAACAAGAATACAATGGGAAACAAACGGCAACATCTAGAAGTGGACCGGTCTTGAGGAGCTGTTTCCAAGTTGTCAAGGACGGGCATCAGTGTAGACAAATGATGGCTACCGTCGAAATAAGGTCACGGCATCAGAAGAAAATTGCAAATAAACATGATTTTTTTAGAAAGACTTATCAAAGCCTAAACGTGTGTTGGTTTATTTCTTTATATCTTATGTAAGATGTTTTAAAAAATGGACATAAGATTGCTGTGTGTGTGATAAAGGACGTACTGGCATATTTAAAATCTAAATTCATGTATGTTTTACGAGGCTTACTCCTATAAAAACATTTACTAAAAACCATGTCTTTGCATTTGATTTTGTAGTTTTACTAACTAAGGATGCGTGTTCAAGAATGAGACTTTTCTCGAAACTCATCTCGAGATTCATTGTGTATTTTTTTGTAATTGTAGCAGAATATCCAACTGATGCATACCGACATTTACCATCAAATCTCCGAGACGTGAGAGTAAAGTATCATCTGTTTACATACACCCTAATATTGTTCGAGATGTGGTCATTTTATAAATAAAGTCACGTAATTATTTCAACATCGAATAAATGATATTACACAATTATTAGTACTTAAAATATCCCTATTCTCCTAAAGGCCCGTGTCCGTAAAACGCATGCGTATGATGATTAAACCAAGTGATGTACATTAACCTTTATCATTGCAACTCTCGGCGTGCCTCAATGGCAATGGAAACAATTTTTTAAATAAAATAATGATCTAAATACTAATTGAATGTATAAGTTATAAATATATGCATATAAAATCAATTTTGTCGAAAAATATTGTTTTTGCGCTACCGGGATTCGAACCTGATTAATACAGATTAATTAACGACAGATGTATTCATTTAAAAAGTGTAACATATAGGTTCGAAAATTTGTCATGAAAAATACTGGCGCTATAACATAATTGGTAGTATACTTCCCCGGATTGGAAATAGAGATCCAGGTTCGAATCAATACTTTTCGACAAAATTGGTTTTATAAGTATATATTTATAATCAATACATTAAATTAGTATTTAAAACATCACAGACCGTCTGTTCTGAATAATTACAACTTCACAATAAGAATGTGTTCTCCTTAATAAAATAAAGATCAATTTTAATGCTTCAAAAATATAAGTCTACGTTTTATCATTG
The DNA here is from genome assembly GCA_031772225.1 of Eubasilissa splendida. Taxonomy (NCBI): domain Eukaryota; kingdom Metazoa; phylum Arthropoda; class Insecta; order Trichoptera; family Phryganeidae; genus Eubasilissa; species Eubasilissa splendida. Next base: position 10,947,057 of record CM062859.1, read on the forward strand.
CGATCAATCTCGGAAATTTTTTGAAAATGTACGCTCAACTTAATGTTTCATGTACGCTCGGTCCTTTTCGGATTAGCTCGATTATTAGTATAACCTAAAAAGTGCTTTATTTATCTGTGTTGTTGTTCGTTGTTTACATTATCATTGTGTGATATTATCATTTTAGGGACTCCTCATCTCGAGACGAGCGGCTCCCAAAATGTGCAGTGAGACACGCCCCTGCACCATAAATGCGTCGTCAGGCCGCTTCTGCACTGGCAGGGGCGGCCGGAGACGTACCTCAATTTACACGGAATATGGTGATTACTTAGGTATTTGAAATGTAAATATCTTTGTGCAATATAATATATAAATACCAATATATGTATGCAAAACACGGTGCAAAATGCAACGTGAACTGTATAATTACTGCGCACGTCTTCTCATCGACATTTCCAGACTTTCAGCAACACTTTCACGTAGAGCAGAAATTTTTTCAGTTGACCAGCTACACTGCCGGAACGTGAATTTCAAAATTTGAAGCGCTGCAAAACTTTCACCATGTTTGTAGTGAATTTTCACAACTTCAATGCGCTGTTCAATCACATATCGACTCATTTTCGTTAATGGTATAGTTTTTATTTGAAAATGTCACATATAGTATTTGTAACACTGAAAGATAAGAAAATAGAGTGATAATTAAAACAACGGTTGTATTTGGATCACCCGCATAATACAATTAATTAATCAATAAAATTCTAAAAAATACAAAGACAGAATTCTTATCTTAGAATTGGCTAACCCCTAGATATCCAAAATCGTAAATTATTATTTTTAAATTCCTCAGAAATCTAAAGAGATTATTTAAAAGTAAATAATTAGCAAATGTCGCATGAATTAATCTGGGATACAGACTAGAAATGAATTTCCATTCACATTTAAGTCGTTCTCCAACAAATATTACATAGTTACGTAAGCAAACATAAATAAAATACAAGATCGCCATTAGGATATTTCTCCGCATTCCCGGCGCGCTTTTCATATGTCGGTTCGAAAATTGTGATCGCTATTTCGATAAAATATATCGGGAGCCATCGCTCTTTTCGTCATCGTCATTACCAAAGATTTATGTGGACAACAAATGTTTTGTTTATTTTTGTAAAGTGTACACATTTTAATAATATAATAATATGCCCCACGAACAAATTTCTACAGATTTACCGCTGTTGTCATTTTGTCACGAATGAGAGGTATATTATTTTTAAATGAATCCCTCCATGATTTCCGCACATAGTTTTTCTGCTAGAAAATGTGATAAATTACTGCTAATACATTTGCGGTAGCCATAAGTCTTGAGAGATATAATCTGTGAACTTATGTGTGGATGTTTTCATGCTTTCTGTGGACCTTAGAGGTATGTTGTGTCCTCCTGCAGCAATATTTATGATTAACTTTTTAAAGAAAATAATAAACATATTCTAAATACTAATTTAATGTATTAATTATAAATATATACATATAAAATCAATTTTGTCGAAAGATATTCATATCCCGGTAGCGCAAAAACAATATTTTATAGTTATACATTAATTAATACATTAAATTAGTATTTAAAACATCACAGACCTATGTTCTGAATAAATACAACTTCACAATAAGAATGTGTTCTCTTTGATAAACATATTCTGTGTAGTTTTTTGATTTATTTTGCGGAGTGTATCCAAACTCTCTAGTCGACGTTTCAGATCCCATTGCAGGATCAAGGCTGTTGTCGCTGATGCGAAGTGTATTATTTTTCAGTTCCTTAGAAAATATATTTAAATATAATGGTAATAATTTATAAAAACCTCAATAAGAAAATGTCGGCGGAATTTATACTAAAAATTTATGCAAATCAACATGAGCACGGGCATCGTACAAGAGGAAGGGATAGACTGAGACTACCATTCAGGAAGAAGGCTAAATCTCAGAAATCGATTATGTATAGTGCGATGAAGATTTTTAATGAAATGCCAGAAAACATAAGAAAGGAGGAGAAATTGAATAAATTTAAAGTGAAAGATAAGTTTTAGTAAAAGAAAAGATTGTAATCTTGTTAACATTAGAGCAAATATAGGAGCGCTTATGTATGCACTATGTTAAGAATTAAATAAATAAATAATATCATCAGATTCCAACTACATTATTAGTTACCGTATTAGTTAGACATCTATGTTTTCCTGTTGGAAGCGACCGTCTGTTAATTGCAATGTTTCTCACAAACTTTAAGTAGAATTTGCTAGGTAGAACTCGATAGGTAGAACCGGATAGGTATTCTAAGAAGAATAGTTCATAGGTAAGAAAAGATTTCGTTAAAGTATTTCTTCCAACCACTCCCAATACTCCCAGCCAAAGTTGGCCGGGAATATTCCCTGAACCTTGGCGAACGACGAAGGTACAATTTTCCCGACACTGGCTGTTAATTAATATCTCCCATGCGCTTGAACGCCGTGGTTAGCACCCTGCAACACGAAGAACAGTACTAACTCAAAAGAAAGATTTCACCCTTTCCCAAAAATTGTTCTGGGAGTTTGTGCTCCCATGTCAGATCCATTGAACAAAGCAAACTGATTTTTTTGTGAATTTAATTTACATTTGCGCCGTTCACTGACCCTGGGCGCTTGGAACATCTTTATTATAAGATATAATAAATATAAAATAAATGAACGCATAGGTAGGTAGCCTTACAAGGCCTAGAAGAGGCCCATAATCAGTGGCGTAACTATGATAATGCCAGTGGCGCTCAATAAGTATAGATAGCTCAATAAGTATGATGTTACCAATAATATTATACAATCATATATAATAATATATATGTACTTTCGTTTAACCAACGTCCATAGACAAAATAAATCCGTCGTTTATACGTCATGTATTGATTTGTAATTTTAGAGTACTATTAATAGTGTTTTTAAAGTTTATGTTTCAACGTAAAATAATACCTTCTTACCCATGTAAAAATTTATATAAAAAATGCATTGACGTTTTTAAAACACTTTTTATGACTGAACATGATTATTTTATTGTTTTACGTAATAACTACACAAAATAATTATTTTTATTAAAGGTTAACGTAGAAAATAGTTATGTTAATTGCTTTTTGTTTTTCCCAAATCAAAAACTAATCCATGTTCCAAATTTAAAGAACTATCATGAAATCATCACGTTAAAAACTGTAAGATAGTAAAATTCATACATTATCGACAAATTTTGAACCTATATTATCTAATATTTCAAATTGATACATCTATTATTCCATTTTTAAAATCAATCCACTTTGTATCACGGAATATCTCAAATGTCTTTTAGTAAAACCCAATACGAGACGGCACAACTAAATTAATGAATTAAATACATTAAATTTGGAAATGTTAACACATTTTTTGTTGTGAAATTGTATTTTAATACAAATTAAATTAATCAATTAGAAAGATACATATACTTAAAAAATATTTAGTTGTTGCCGTCAAATACAGAGCAATCCATGCAAAGTATATATAAGCGTTATACTGAACAGCGGAATAAAGTAATTCATGGGTTAGCGCGCTAACCATCAAACGCGAAACGATTTACAAACTTCTTGTTAATATTTATTTTAAAAAATTACAATAATATATTTATTTATTTTAATTACTAAAATAAAATGCAGCCCCTTGCTGAGCTGGGAACACCTACAGTATTTATTAATATAGTATGACTACTGGCAAATATTTTTAAAAACTATATCAGAAAGTCGATCGCAAAATTGGCTTCATAGTAAATGAGACAATCGACCAACTAGAGTATTTGTATTTGAAGCATTTAATTTATTCTGTGGGATACTGAAAAAGACTTTATAATAATAAATACTTACTTGTTACTTCGTTAGCTTACGTCGTTTGAACTATAAGCCCGTTCTACTTTTATAATAATGGTCTTGCACTACACAAAGAAACTACACTATAATTTTAAATATTAATTAATTGTATTAATTAGAAAGATACGCATATAAAATCAATTTTATTGAAAAATATTGTTGTTGCGCTACCGGGATTCGAACCTGGATCTCTTTCCTATCCGGGGAACGTGCATTAACCGACTATGCTACACACAGTACTTTGACGACAAATTTTCGAACCTATATGTTACGCTTTTCAAATTAATACATCTGTCGTTCCATTATTTGAAAGCCATCTACTTTATTTTTACGGAATCTCAAATACTTTGAGTAGTCCGATAAAATAAAATTTGTCGTCAAAGTACCGTGTACTGTAGCATAGTCGATTAATGCGTGTTCCTTGAATTAGAAAGAGATTCAGGTTCGAATCCCGGTAGCAACAGCAATATTTTTCGATAAAATTAATATATCTTTCTAATTAATACGTGTAAATGGTATTTAAAATATAAAAGACCTATGTTCAGAATAATTACAACTTCACAATTAGAATGTGGTCTTTATTACACTATAATTTATAATTTTTTTTTCTTAAAAATTGTTAAAATGAATTTGTAAAGATATATTCTGTTACTGTTGAAATATTATATTTTTAGTCAATAATATTAAAATTAAGTATTTGCTGGAAACGTACTTTCTAAGTAAAATTTTAAGTTTCGTTTTTTTTTTATTAGAAAGAATATTTTTGTCACGAAATTTTTTTTTTTTGCATTACTACAGTTCAGTCTGATGAAGAAAAAGAACGTCAATTAATTTTTTTAAATCAGTACGACGGGCACTGGTGATGATAACGCGTCACGTACTCTAGTCGCTATCGACCGAGAGATGAATCAAATTGAGCAGTTCATTTAACGATACATATATAAAACTATTGTCATTGTTGAAAGCTTTTGATCAATATTTAGTCTTTGTATCGCGTCAGCGTTATCCACAAAACCTTGCCTTGGTCCATTTTAAGTCATTAATATATGCACTATTAATTATCATTAATTTAATTTGTATAAATATTATAATTATGTATCGACTAAAAAAATTCAGCATATTGGAAAACCTCACATCGTAGTTGGTATGGTGTCTTCAATGAATATTCATATTTAATGTCTTATAATTAATAATTAATATATACTGGATCAGTACAGAAAGCGTATCAGCGCTAAATAATTATTTATTTATTTATGCCAAGTACTACCGCTACGTGGAAACCTTTCAAGTAGGTAATAAACTCGTTTTTTTATTATATACGTATCTATAATACATTTATAAATGGTAAAGATGACAATAAGTAGATATTTGCTGATAAGTAAACGTCTGCAAGTATTGTGGCATATCTACGATTAATTATGGTTCTTAAAAAACAGTATAAATATTTTTATTTTATTTTATTTATATATTTATACGTATGTGCTGATATACCGAATGCTCTATATCGATCGTGGTGTCTTATTGGATTGGATTGGAGGGGAAAATTTGGTTGCAGGTCTTCGAAAATAAAGACTTGCTCAAAATTTACAGTTCAATATATTTATATTAATTTTATTAAAGAGACCACATTCTTATTGTGAAGTTGTAATTATTCAGAACATAGGTCTGTGATGTTTTAAATACTAATTTAATGTATTAATTATAAATATATACATATAAAATCAATTTTGTCGAAAAATATTGTTTTTGTGCTACCGGGATCCCGTATCTCGTATCCCATATCCTGGTAGCGCAAAAATTGATTTTATATGTATATATTTATAATTAATACATTAAATAAGTATTTATATTAATTTTTACTAAATGTTTAATATTATACATCATTGTATTAATAAATTATCCTAGAAAAGGGGTTATATCATTAAGTCAATTTTCACATCTTTCATCATCCTAACAATTTAAGTTAGGTACTAAATTAATTTCCTAAATAGTATATTTATTTAGACTTTATTGACATACATATTTTTGTTGTAACAGGCGTGAATATATTATTATGTAACAATTATGTTACAATTAAATTCTCGTAGTTTATTGTGTGGGGTGGAGTAGACTCCACCTCTGATGAGTACAGCATTGTCCTGGGTACTTTGCTAGACCGAAGTCTGTATTAAAGTAGCCAGTTTTTTTCGTGCTGTTGTGGTGTTATTTAATAAAGATTCGATAGAAATAGAAATAGAGATAAAAATATATATATATATATAATAATTATAATAAAAATGTTGTGGGAGTGTTGTAGAAGTAGTGAATTATTAGTGTAGGCACTGTATAATAATTATGTTAGAATGTTGACCACATTAAGATTTTATTAAGACGCATAAATAAGTCAAGAGAACTGTGTACTTTGTTTATATTCTCCGCAATGAAAATATCATATTTTATAACGCATTATACAGGGGAAGATGGAAGACAGCTGAGGCTTAGATAGAAATAGATTATCATGTCTGTGTAACCTCATAAAGTGGTTCAATATCCAAAATATTAGTGATCTTACATGCTCGCCAACCATCGATAGAGGGCGGCACATGAAGAAGAGGACTTGTTAAAAATTTAGTGCACGCTATATTTTTTTGTGTGCGCGTACACATCCCCACACTTGAGAAAGAACATTGATCACCACCAATGTATCTCTTTCATCCTTAATTATATCGCACTTCCTCATCTTTTATTTATGACTTTTAACAATCGCTATTGGACTTGGATCTGTATATAAATTTGACATATTTGCCAAAGTAGCGAATATGTCGAACGTGTTTTTAATATCTCTAGGTTAAGATTACTTAAATGTTTTCTCTTTTATATATTCAATACCAGTACGTAAATATATATTATATTTGAAATGAAGTGTACATTGATTTTATTACGAGTAAAAAAAAAACATGCATTAGCGAAATCATACGATTTTTTTACGACTGGCAAGTACATTGAGCATCTGTCATCTCGCATTGCACTTTTTATTCTTATGTTGTTCAATACTTATTTATGTAAACATGATTTCAGTTTTTTCAAGAATAATTAATTGGATATATACAGGGTGTAACAGACCAAGTCCATAATATTTTATGTGTGAATACCTGACTAAATTATAAGTTGAAAATGTTCAAGAAACGTGTACCTAATCGAAACCATGTCAGAGATACAAGCATTTAAAAAAAATTGTAATTATGCGATTAATTTAATAAATAATTAAATAATAAAAATAAATTTTAAAATGTCGTTCACTGGAATTTCTACCGAATCTCCATCATGATAAAAATGATATCAAGTATAAATATTTCGAATTTATTTAGTGAAAAATCTTTGATCCCAGCAAACGCAGCGATCTAACCGACAAAGCAGTAAAAAAAATTAAATAAGAAATATTTCATGTCAACTTATAATATTTATTTGACCATCTACATTGAGTAAATAAATAGTTTAAATTATTATTTCCTTCAATTCCTAGAATCGCCATACACAGAAATGACTAACATTTGAAAAATTAAAATTATTCCTTTGATGTTTAAGATGTCGCAAATAATAACAATTTTTTATGATATTATTTGGCAGCACGGCCCGCTGTTATTTCGTTAATGATTAATGACGTATTACAAAGTTGATAACATGTTGATGATACTCAATATTGAATGCTTACTTGGTCGAGCGCCGTTGTATCGATTCAGAAGCCAATGGTGGGTTAACTCATGAAAATATTTTATCTTTAATTGACCAGAGGTGTCTCCGGTTATAATTAATTTTCCAACACATCGGTGCCACGCTCGGCACGGACCATTAAAAGAAAGCTATACGCCCATATACAAATAAAAGGTATTTATTTGAGTACGCATTGTAATGGTTCTTTTCACCTTATAGCGTGTTCTCACACTACGCTTTTTCTATTGTATAATGTTAGGTAATCTCTTCTTTCTGCCGCGGCTTCATGTTCAGAGGGGAGGTATCTAGCCTAACTAGTTTTTTTTTTCAATATTGACAAGTCAAATGGTTATGAAATGAAAGAATATTTTTATATAAGAAAATTTATAATCTATATTTTAAGATGTGTTAAAAGTGTAAAATGAGCAATTTACTTTAATACTTATGAATAAGGCTATTAAAAAATAATTACAATTAAATTAACATTAAATATTTGTGTTCATCATGCCAGCATAAAGTTCTCTACCAAATTGCCTATGTTGACGCTTGTCTGATGTAGATTATGCAGGTCCCTCACGTAAGGGATTACCTCTTAGGATGGTCCTGGATCCTGGACGTGAAGTGCGGTCAGCTCCTTGTGGTGCCAGCGTAGGGTGACGGAGTTCAGGCTTGTAGTTGATGACAAGACGATGCCCAATTATCCAGGCAAACCGGGACTCTGGACGCGATATTCTTATGCAATAGCGACAGTCTGTTCTCGCTACACCAATTATATTTATCAACTTTTTATAGATCCAGCGGGACCCTTTTTTAAACTTTCACATCAACGATTAAACGCAGAAAACATCATAGTCTAAGCTTAAACTCGAGGCTCACAGTTTAAATTTTCTCCGGAATTACAATCTATAAAGCGCTTGCTTGACATTTCAAAGACGATATAGATTTCATTTTCTAATTGAAAATAAAATCTCGTCTTTGGTGGAGCCACTTCTCCCGGCGGAGAATATGAGAAGACTAGCCCGCCTATGGTGATACATCTCTTAAGGTGCATTTGCTTACGTGATTTTAGTCACGTTCGCCGCTTTATTGCTGTACCCACGCTGCGTCGGTATACCTGCGTCTAACAATACCGAGTTTTTATCACCCTCCGTTCCTTACTTCGACTAAGTGCTTTTTATCCTTGAACAAAATATTGTTTTGGGTAATTTCGCATTCTAACAATAACTCTAGTTAAAAGTTAAATTAAACCAGTCAATATATTTTCATATTTTTTAAGACCTTTGCCAGTTTAGGCGTTATTATAAATATTACAGATATGTTAAAGAAATATAAATATACAAATCAAAAACATATTTTTAATACAAATTAAATGTATCAATTAGAAAGATATACAAATAAAATTATCATATCGAAAAAATATTTTTATTGCCACCCGGACTCGAACGTTCTGTTTTCCTTAAAAGAAAAATATTGTGCTGCAATCTATTAAGAAATTATTATTTATAATTACGAATTATAATACCAAATACACTTACCCCATAAGTGTATCTACTCGGTGGTTGGTATAGAACCCCATATATTTTTGTATGAAAACATTCTCAATTAGTGATGTGTAGACAGTTCCATTACTTTTTAAATATAATTAATCAATTTCAAAAACAATCACTGTAATATGTCGCACTTCCTTCATCTAAGCAATTTTACTTTTAAATTTTGGAACTCGGCACGTTTCAGCCATCAATCATTAAAGGCCAAAATAACTAATTAATATTGTACTTTTAAAATTAGCAATATTAACTTTGTGGTTAAAATTCATATTTTTATTTATTATCTTTGTTTTATTAACCACTTAATTGAGTTTAAATACATCTACCGATTTCGAAAAATACCATTTTCTTCTTCAGGATGTCATAACTAACTAAAACATATATTATTGTTTCTTTACCAGAATCTATTTTTAAAAAGTCTATTTTAAAAACTAAAAAATATATTTTTTTAGTACCTAACTCAAATCGTTACTAAATACAAATTTACTCGAATAATTGACATCCTGAAGAAGAAAATGGTATTTTTCGAAACCGGTAGATGTATTTAAACTCAATTAAGTGGTTAATAAAACAAAGATAATAAATAAAAATTAATATTGTCATTGAGCAGATCAGTAAAGACATTTTCATTATTCAGGAGAACACATTCTTATTGTGAAGTTGTAATTATTCAGAACAGACGGTCTGTGACATTTTCGTTGTTTTAACAATTTGTCAGAAATAATACAACTAGATGCTTTTACCCCAAATTTGAAATAAGTGTCCAATTTTATAAAGCGCTATAAATATCCGCTGTCCTATCAAAATTTCAAAGGCAAAAATGCAATTTGAGATCAGTTCAAAGCTTATGTTGAACATTTATATGTCGGACTTATCCCGATTCACCTGGCATTAAATATTTTTTTCATTTTTTAAGCACAAAACTCCAAAAGATTGTGATAATTAATAAAAATATTTCAATTATATTGGTGAGAGAAAAATCTCTAATTTTTATCACTTTCTCAGTCAAGGCTTTTAACACAATCCCTCTGAGTTTTTCAGACAAGAATCATTTATTTATACAAAACTCAAAGTGTTATAATAACTTTTTTCAACAATTTTTGCAAAACTAATTAAAAGATAATTTTTATATTACGTATTTTCTTGTACACGTTTTTATTCATTTTATCATTTTGTCGTAATATTCGAGAGCATTTTGAGCGTATATTTTGTCTCTCAGATGAAAATCTCCCTCTAAAGAATAGTAGGCACATAGTCTATTGTATTTGGTACCCAAAACAGACCACTGACCATAACCACTAAATCTCAGAGATGCGAGAGAAAGGTTTCATCTCACACACACTCTTACGCTATAGCAATGGTCCGATTGATACATCAACAATTTGAAGTATGTAGGTACAAAGTTAACCCTTCCCTAGCCATGCAGTAACATAGGTCTACTGATCCAATTATATCGTATTTCTATAAATATACACAATGTAAAACTTACATTTTACCTAGTCCTAAAAAAATCATTTGCATTTAGAAATGACTAGTGGAAAACCAATTATGTAAAGCGAATCATAATAAAAATAATCATTTTTTAATTCAATGCTGTATAAAATTGATGCTTTGCATGCTATCTGCGTTAAAAATACCACTTATACTACGTAAAAAAATCACAATTTAAATGATGATAGATAAAGATGAAGATAATGTTAGATGGGTTTTTTGACGAATACGCTACAAGAATAACATTTGAGAACGAACGAACGAATTTTAAAATGAACGTATTTAATTATTATATTTATTATTTCTTATTATATGTATAGTAACTATGACATTAACTATTTTAAAGTTGCTTAAGCTTGTAAAAACATTTTATTCCCATTTAAAGTGTTAAAAAAACTCAAATTTCTTGCAGTAACACGAGTATTTTTAGCATGGTATGGTAAAAGTTAAAGAGAACATCGTAACCAATGATAAAAATAGCCTGTAAATAATCAAATCTTTCCATAATGAAAGTGGCATAATTTTATTAGACATACTCAGATTCCAACCTAACAAATATATATTACCTATCACTATTTTGAAAATCAATGTGTTATCAAGACGCCAATCCCTTTTTTCCCTTTCCTGAAACACCTCTCATGAATATCGAGCACACGCGTATTTCGCAAGCGCAACGCCCTCGTCTTGCAACGCGGTTGCTCTGAAATATGATGTTTACATATTGTGTTCCGCTTGCAACTATCTAAATATTGGGGGGCTGACGGTGAAAAAGCACACAGTCAGATTTTTTTATAAGAGTATTTCGGATAGATGGCCATTTCTTCCTCCTACCCACACCCAGTCCACACTCTATCGTAGGGCAAGATCTGTCGCCTTGTGCGGGTTTATGTTAGAAAATTCTAATCGAAATTCACCCAAAAGAGGCGAAAAATGTGTAGTAAAACTTCAAATGGTGTTTGTATATGTTGGTGAGATCATTATCCACGTCGATCCCTCGTGACTGAGGATCGCGATCTCCATAAACTCTCGCCCTTATAAAGGACAGCTGAAAAGCGAGGGAACCACCCTTTCCCGGTACTGGTTTAGTAGGGCTTCCTTGTGGGACCAACTCATCAAAGCTAATAAAAATACGCGACTTCAATTCAATGACATATTCAAGTTTATGCAAAACGAAAAGAGAAGAAATTTGATGTGGTTATTAGCAATTTCGCAAAATTTTAAAATTTAGACCCTCCAGCGTCCCTTAAGTGCTGTCTTTATTCATAAAAATCATATGATGTAAATCCATAGAGCATAGTTTTACACAAAGATGGAAAATTGATGGAAAATTAAAGTGCAGTAGTTCAAGGCAGACACATCATCCATTCGTCAAAAAATACTCCCAAAAGAGGAACAATGGACGAGACACAAAATGGATTAAGTCACACTTACACGGACAGACTAACGGAGTTACAAAACACTAGGTATGGAGAGTGATAGGTAGGCGCGTAGGTGGAGATTTCAAGATTCCACCCACGCAGACCGGCCTAACTAACCACCTAAGAAGCTTCAACGTATCACCCATACCCGAATAAATCCCTTATATAAAACGAGATTTGTCCCATTACTAATTAGGTCTGCATTCCCGGACGGGTGGTATCTAAATCCAGTCAAACCACTAAGGAAGGGTCTGATGCTCTGCAGGGAACCCGTTCTATATCTTCATATTACCAATTCAGATCAAACTGATCAACCCTCAAACTCTCCCCCTATTAACTATGCTTCTCCACTTTTCTCTGCATCCTGCAAACTTAAGACTATCAACAGAGAAGTGCCTGTTACTTTTTTCACTCGGTCAGTCCAACGGTTGGAGGATCATCCTCTTCGTCCTTCGACGTAGCTCACCACAACAAGCATCTCCAAGCTATCTTTCCTTCTCGCAAGGTGCCCAAAAATTGAAGGATTCGTCTCAAACAATAATGGATGAGAGTCTGGTATTGATGTTCAGTTCCTGCAGAATGTAGACATTCGTGCGTCTCGTCCATGATTCTACACCATATAAAAAAATAGAATGCACCGGTGCCTGTATAAGCCTGACCTTCGTTGTCTTGGAAATACCTCGATCTTTCCATATTTTGTAAAATCTGAACTTAGAACTTTTCACCATACCTTGTGTCATTTAATTTCTGTCTCGCAGCTACCGTCGTCAGTAATTAATTAAATATGATGTTTAAATTTACTAAATTATTATTTCATGTATTTTTCATTATAATACATATCCATTCATATATATCCTGTATTATCTTATTTTTATATATATTATATTTAATTGTCATCGTATCGATAGGTTGCGGTGGGTAATCACATTATTGTAAACATATATCGCTACCTATGTGGCAACACCGGCTGTCTTATCTTTCATCAATTTTTAGGAAATTAATAAAACTGTTTTCTGTATGACTAGTACTACTCTTCCAATACATATTTTTTTAATTTAGCAACCCTTTAATGTCCAGTTTTACTGACAAACCATTAAATATCAAGGTTTTCCAAACGTACGCCCGCTCGTGAAGCAACCTCAATATCACAAAAAATTGATATAGCCGGTATTACTATTTAGCTAACGATATGATAAGTATTCAGTAAGAAGTTTTATAATCATATTCTAATATAGCTCATTAATTCTAACCTATATTTGTTGGTATAAATGCATATTTGTGCCTTAAACACAAAACAATCTATACTTATATAATAAAAAAAACACAAACGATGTATACAAATCATGCATGTTCGGTATCCATGTGAGGCGTGTCACGACAAAATCTCAAGCTTGAAAAAAAGCAAATAAAATAATAAAGTGTCACAAATCCGGCGTAGTGTTATATGTGGGAAAAGTTTATTTTATTCATAATACAGTGTATTATACTGTTATAATCGGATAAACATTTCAGCAAAGTAAGACATATATTTCTGTGCCCTGCCTGCTACACTAGTATTTTGCTATAGTATAACAGACAATATTTTTTCGGTGTAGTAATAAACAAAATGCAATGTTCAGTATACAAAAAATAATATATATAGAGTTAAACAAGATACAATTAGATAACATATAAATACAACGTAAAATTTAAAGTAAATGCAATGTTCAATGAATAAAAATGCAATTAGATAGCATATAAATAAATATATATATAAAATATAGAATAACAAGATGCAATTTGATAATTCAATATATAGGTACTGTTGTAGCAGTCTTAATCTCAAGTTTGGACCTTTAAAAGTTCTTGGGCATAATTTGTCCTCATTTTGTGAAGCCAGAACTCACATTTCGTGAAAAATATGCAAAACTATGGTTGCGGTTTTTCACGTTTACATGCTTGAAACAAATGAAGCTATGAAATGTTGCTAGAAACAAATGAAGTCTTTGTGCAAAAGTTTTGTTTAATTTTGGCACGAGATAGTGACAGTTGGCCTCTGTCCTTGTTAAGTGAGGGTGCGTTATTTGTTGGTAATATTGTTTATGTCGCTAAAAGATTTTAATGTACAAAGTATATATGACGCGACATTCTTTGAATAATTCATTTGAAGGATAGCGGAGGGGTTTCTTATGGATAACTCTCAAAACCATTTTTTGGGCTTTACTTACTTAGTCTAAAATACTACTAGCTGCACCACCCCAACTGACAATCGCATAGTTAAGTAGCGAGTGGCAGAGTGCAAAGTATATCATTCTTCTAAATGATGTATAGAGTACTTTTCTGACTTCCCTAAAAATATAGACAAGCTATTTAATCAATACATGTATAAAGGCTAATAATGCACAACTGATAATCATTTCGAATGAGTGTATAAGGTCCGTTTTGGGGATACAATAAGAATGGCGGAGGACAGAGTGTAAATATTATAAATGTCATTTTTCAAAAATATAGCTGAAGTCACCGCATATTTAAAAAATGATTTAGTTGTCAAATATAGTAACATCACAATTTTATCAAAATCGTTTTGTTTATTTGACTTGGTGCGTTGTTACAGGAAGCCCACGACAGAAATGAGAGACTGAATGCTCGCTATCAAAAATGCAGAAACATAATTAGCTCATACTCTGCACTCGATTTAAATTTAAGGCAAGGCAAATTAAAACGCTGACCTACATACGTATTTATGCAAATATGTGGTCAAGTTATATAGGTACTATAACGGCACACGGATGAAACTGTATAAATAGACATACATACTTTATTTGAATATAAACTGAATAAAATGGCGGTCGCATTGCATCCCAAGACATAACCACGAACTAATTAATTTGCGATGCAGAGTTCTGGCGTCGGTCGATAATTAAATAAATAATAATTACTTTGACCCGTTAATACCGCTTATACGTTTTATATTTAACAATTTTAATATTTTTATAACTTGTATATTAAACATATTGATTAATCGTTGATATTACAGGATTTCCTTCTCAAACGCTCTAAACATTCAAATCTAGCTAAGAATCATATAGCTAATATCATGTAATTACTATATTTCATAACAGAAGCGTTTGTGCAAAAAAAATTGTATGAATATATATTTTTACTTTTTAAGAAATCGACTTATACATTTATATGTGTTTAAAAATATTTATTATTAAGAAGAACACATTTTTATTGTGATGTTGCATTTTTTTAGAACGCAGTTCTGTAGTATTTTAATACAAATTGAATGAATAAATACTAATTAAATGTATTAATTATAAATATATACATATAAAATCAATTTTATCGAAAAATATTATTGTTGCTACCGGGATTCGAACCTGGATCTCTTTCCAAACCGGGAAAGGTGCATTACCCAACTATGCTACAGCGACAATATTTTTGAAGACAAATTTTCGAACTTTTTCAAATTAATACATCTATGGTTCCACTATTAAAAATATCACAGACAATAATTACAACATCACAATAAGAATGTGTTCTCTTAATAACAAATTAAATGAATAAACTAGAAATATTTTTTTTTTAGGGGGAACACATTCTTATTGTGAAGATACAATTTTACAGAACATAGATCTGTGATATTTTTAATACAAATTAAATTAAATTCAAAAGATGTACATATTAAAGCATTCCATCGAAAAAATATTGTTGTTGCTACTGGAATTCGAACTTGGATCTCTTCCCATCCGGGGAAATGCATTAACCGATTATGCTACACCAACACAGTAAGTGTCGACAAATTTTCGAACTTATATGTTGCACTTTCTAATTGATACATCTGTTGTTCTATTATTTGAAGGTCATTAAAAAAAATGTAACTGGAATTTTTTTTTTCATTAAATAGATTTTTTCTGTACATCTTTCAAGTTGATTAATTTAATTTGTGTTAAAAATATTTTCTGTTTATAAACAAATATATAAATTGAACCGCATTTGTGAGAGTTTTAACCAAAAGTTTACAAGAACTTAACGTGAAATGAAATCTGCGAAGTCTTCTGAACTAATTTTAAAATAAAAGAATTGTGACACGTGTACGGAATACGCGACACAATAACATTCTTACTATTTACAAAATGATCTAAACGCTAGTGCTATGAAAAGAAGACTAACTTGATGGCCTCCTGGAACGAGGCTCGAACCCCGACTTACTAGGCGAGTGTTTAAACCATTAGAGCTTATCTATTAAGGAGAACACATTGAAGTTGTAATTATTTCGAACTATAATTAAAACGCCTTAATAATATAAGTTGTATCAATGTGTCCAAAATTAAATAAAAATAAATTAATAACTCTGGCGTCTGCAGTCAGTTTACTCAAAGGTATTTGAGATTCCGTAAAAACAATGTAGATGGCTTTCAAATAATGCAACGATAGATGTATTAATGTGAAAAAGTGTAACATATAGGTTCGAAAATCTGTCGTGAAAAATACTGGCGCTATAACACAATTGGTAGTGTACTTCCCCGGATTGGAAATAGAGATCCAACAAAATTGATTTTATATGTATATATTTATAATTAATATATTAAATTAGTATTTAAAAGAGCTTATCTAGTTCATATTATATTTTCTTATAATATATATAAATCCAAACAATCGACTCACTTCGAATTAAGTCTTAAAAGCGTCCTAATTATTAAAAAATTAAAATGTAGGAAATTTTTCTCATATTAATGATTCAAAGAAATGTGTCACTGATGTCAACTGTGTACAAATGCCTGACACGTGTTCAATTAAATCTATATCGTAAATAAAAGTCACCAGCGATCAGTTTCCTAGAACACTTTCCATTGCAATTCCAGCTCGCTTGCATTCGGTGCTCCAATCAAAAGGGAAGAATGTGTTCTCCTAAATAATAAAGTTGTATCAATGTGTCCAAAATTTAATAAAAATGAATTGATAATTCTGGCGTAAGCTATCAGTCTACTCAAAGGTATTTGAGATTCTGTAAAAATAAGGTAGATGGCTCTGTCAAATGATGGAACGATTAAATGTATTAATATCAGAAAGATAACATATAGCGTCGAAAATTGACGCTAAAAATAGTGTCGCTGTAGCTTAGTTGGATAAAGCACCTTCCCCGGTTAGGAAAGAGATCCAGGTTCGAATCCCGGTGGCGCAACAACAATATTTTTCGATAAAATTGATTTTATATGTATATCTTTATAATTAATATATTTAATTCATATTCAAAAGGGATTATTAATAAAACGAATAGATTATTTTTTTATATATTAAAAATAGGTATTAGAAAGTTCGGAGGATTATTAAATATAACACGAACGTATAGAATTTTATATTTTATGTTTGTCATTTTTTTCATCTGTCATCGGGCAACAACATCATATATGTACATACTCAGTTCCTATCCGCTAAAATGATTAGCTCTTTGCCTCATTTTCGTTCTAGCCAGATTATGTGCTAGTTATGCTTGTTGATGTTTTGATGAAGAGATTTGTGATGTTTACGGAAGATAATATAGATTACGAGATATGCGGTTGACATGTGTGAGCGTCCGATTGCCCCACAAATAAATTACACCAGGCGCTCGCATGTTTGAATTATAACGCGGGAACAATATTACACGATATTTATTAATGCTTTAAGCATAACTAGTAATAAGTCTACAACGTGAAGCGTTTGTTAGCGAACTAATCAGGGAGACGGTCGCGAGAGAAGTGACGCGCTAGGGCCGGCTCCCTGGGCAGTTTGCGGCGCATATTATTGTTGTCTGTTGGGGGTCGGTAACACGCGTGTTTTTTAGGTTGATTGGAGCCTCGTTTTGCACCCAGATATATGCAGAGTGCATGAAGATTGCGTCATTCAATGTCCTTATGCACAAATTTTATCAAGCTTTGTTATGTCATGGATATTAAATTATCACTGCAGTAGGAGAGGTTTTGATATTAATTAGGTCAATTTCTATAGAAATACTACGTATTACCGAAAGTCTTCCGACACAACTTTCGTAAAACATCAATGCACTTTCTTCGATCATGACCAGACCTCAAAACCACCCTCCGTTAAAAATGTTTACATTTTGGCTCGTTCGTTAGCCAGCCTGATTTGCTATTTTGTTTCAAAATTATGGCTGAATTGTGCAATCTCTGGGTCACATGTCCCGCGGAATGAAATACGACAATTCCGGTCGTAAATCGGAATCACCTCAGGGTAAGGGAGGGAAGTAGGGAAAAGCGGGACATGATGAGGGGATAGGGGTTCTAGTCGAAGGACCAGTGCATTTCGGGGAACCGGGATTCAGAACGGTTGCTCACCTTACCTTGTATATGACGCCTCCGTGATCCCAGCAGTCGCCACCGAGATCACACAAATGGCACGCGGATGAGCCGATCTCCGATCCCAATTGAATACGGCGATGTCACAAGTTCACCCACGGTTCACCCAACAATATCACTGCGCATACAAATCACAGAATTACAAACAATACAGTACTGGTGCACTGGAGGTGCAATGTCCACACCGCGAATGCCTTCGCGATGTCGAGATCGAACAAATATCGGTCAAGTTGACGTCTGCTGGCGTCAAGGTCACATTTCACATTAAAAAGACGAGCATGAGAAAATGTATGGTTAAATATTTGGACACGGAAATATGTCAATAACAACGGTCGTCGTTGATTTGAAAAGACACGCCAAAAGTGTGTTTACGAATTCTGAACAGTGGCTGTTCAAAAACTTTAAAACTTGGGAAAATGTAAAAAATACGCTTTCGCATACAGACAAAATCCATCTTATTCTTGCAGCCGATGCCGAAAGATTTTTTTTGTTTTTTTATATACTGTCTCAGTTAGCGTAATATAAATCAAATTGTAAACTGTTCAGTATTTGCAGCAAGTTAACGCACAAGCCAACCATTGTCTTAAATCATGAGGAACAAAAAATCTTTAAAAATATTGTAAGGCGCCTGTACAAGCGTAGCGTATATATAAAATATGTATATTCAACGTACCAACTTTAAAATTTGTAACATGTTTGAAATATGTTAACAATAACGATGATTCCAGTTAATTCCTTTCCTAATAATTAATCTTAAGTTTTAAATCAACGGCAACATTAAAAAAAGAAAACAAGTCTACAAAAATTAGAAATGACTCAGACTCAAATAAGCGTATGCATAGACAGATACATCTCGGCTTAGAACAGTGTTTCTTAAACTGTTTCATAATACGGCTCACCAAATCTGAATAAAAATATTCAAGACTCTCAAATATTCTTTCTAGTTGTTAGTGACCAACAGTACATCATTTATCAAATTGAACATATTTTTGAAGATAAATATTTTGCACCTCGTCCCTCGGTTTGAGATGTGCTGGATTAGAAGACATCGTAAAATAATATTACCGAGCGCGCAGGGGTGCGCCAAGTAGGCATATGAATGTACCGCCCAGCCCGTCAATATTATCATATGAAAATATTGTGATCGGACCTATTCAATCTCGATGAATAAATTAAGCGACAAATATGCTCGTTAAAAAAATACACGGCCATACTTTATAAACATTCTGCGTAATGAGATTTATACATCAACATTCTTATTATTTTTTATACCATGCTAATCTATGAAAAATATTACTATTTTGGAGATCTACCGAGAAGAGGAATGAATCTCCTACCACTTGGTCGCTAGACGAGTATCTCACCGCAATATCAAATAAAGATGTAAGTTTACAATGATTGTAACATATATTTATAAATCATGAGCCGGGCTATGTTTTATGTTAAACAATCACTGTAGATTTTTCAAATGAAAAATACAAACAAATCGGCAACTGCCATCCCAATATAAATAAAATTCTAGACTAAAAATAGTTTATCCGCACACAACTCTAGAAACCGAGCACATAGACTATGCATATAGTATACTCAGTGGCTAAATTAAAGTTCTCATTATAAAACGTTAATTAGCATCATCTAGCGGAATAATTTAGAAATGATAAACCTAAATAAAATAAAATCTGCTCCAAGAGTATGTGAACTAAAAGGCAACTCTCGCGCCGAGCGGTGTTCTGAATACACGTCATCGCTTGAACAGACGTGTTGAAAAATGCCGCAAGTGTGCATTTGAATCGGAGTTGAATATATGTCTTCCAACGGAATGAACGGAAATAAATTCACACAGATATATTTTTACAAAAATGTACTTCTCTAAGAGTGCGTTTCTTTCAGATGAACGCAACATCTAGTGACAATATCCATCCTTTTTTCAGCATCGATTTTAGCAGCATAACCTAAATCCATGACACCTTATCCACGTTAGTCGAGATTCGTGATCTTTATTAACTCTCCACTTTCTTGACTGTGCACTTCCACTGTTCTCAGCATGCTGCAGATATTAGGGCTGTCGCTAGAGAAGTTTCCATTTCCACTTGATCGGTCCAACGTGTGGGGATTTTTGCTTTTCATGTCCGTCCTTCGGCGTGATTTCTCTAAGCAATCTTCTATTCTCACTAGATGCCCAAAAAATGGAAAGATTCGTCTTAGGGTTAGATTGAGAGTCTGTCTTTGATGTTCTGCTCCTGCAGAATGGATACAATCGTGCGTCTCACCACCCTCGGTAAACGTAACATGTGTTTCCAGCACCATACTAAGCAATCCTATCTGAGATCTACTAAATAAGTATCTATATTACAGAATTTAAAACACAACTCACGTTAATTATTATATATATTTAAAAATACATTTCAATAGCGAAATTTATTTGATAATATAAGCCAATACGACCTCTGTTCGAAAAACTGAAAATATAAATAGGTGCTTAGTTACATTTTTTTTTAGGAAATAACTCATTTTACACTACTATATACTACTAGCTAATATTAATTTTGCAAAAATTCTCTCCCGATCACTTGGTAAATGTGTATTATATTGAATGCCATCCAAATTTGCAAAAATGACCAATTTTGCTCAGCTGCATTATAGAACCTAGAAGAAAATAGTCGCTCCACTTCACCGATGCAGACACACTTCCCTTCCTTTACCTGGACCAAATTTAACAAACATCCTTACTCTTTAAGGCTTGCGAAAAATAAAGACTTAACACCACCATAAATCCCGAGCAGTACCAGACATGAACCACTAATTATTTAATAAGAATCAATCCCTGTATTGTCGAAAGTTCGATTTGTGCCAGTATTAATCTCAAAATTTTACGCAAAACATTAAAGATTTTTAAAATATTGCCGTGTAACGACAATATCCGGTTGATCTGCCGCCCCGGTGGAGTCTGCCACACCTCGTCCGACGCTCTGGCACATCCCCGATTGTAGATCAATTCACTGGCCGCAATGGAGACAATTAATTTCGTAAGCAATCCTGTGATAACAAACCTAACTCATTTAATCAGAGTGATCAGACATCAATTAATAAATCACGAAAAAACATGACACAAAACACGTTTAACATTGTATCACTTGAAATTCAAACATTTCCGTCGGCTGGCCGACGATTGCCAAAAGCGACAGGATATTTTCGACACATAAAGGTGCGGCTAATGTGTTTTGCCGTATTAATATTTGAGGAAATATAATGTTTCTACATACAAAAAATCACGTAAAGAATAGTTTTCCGGAAATTTTACTCACCTTTATTTATTAATAATTAATCTAAAATTGAATTTTATTATTAACGTTGAAGGTTCTTTCTTTGTACGTTTACGTGTCACTCATAGGGAGAATTTGAATTAGTTTTATTTTGAAAATTACATTAGAAAACGATAATATTTCCGGTACAAATATTACGTAGAAAGCATATTTTATAGAAATGTCATTCTGTTCATAATAATAGTTTTTTAAAGATAAGACGTCAAACTATCTATCGTAACATTTCTGGACTCGGTTATTAAAATGTGTTTATGATATTTAATTAATAATATGGAAGAAGATACAGTTAAAAAAAGGGACAGATTCTAGGACAGATTTAAACACTAGTATTATAATAATATAATTTTAATTAAATGTCTGTTGTATAACGTCTCCATGGCTGTTTAACTTTATATGGATAATTGTATGAAAGAACTGGAATGTATGAATGTAGGAGCAAAAATGGGCGATTTGATTGTATGCTGTTTATTGTACGCCGATGATGCGGTACTAATGGCGGATAATAAACAAGAACTACAGAGGCTAGCGAGTAGAATGTACGATGTATACAAGGAAAGCGACCCTATTATGAATGTTAACAAGTTGAAAGTGATGGTATTCGAGAAGAAGGAAAACAAGATACCGTACAAAATACTTGTAGGTAATGAATATTTGGAATAAGTAGATGAGTTTGTGTATTTGGGAAGTATGTTTGATAGAAACGGAAAGGCTGAGAATGATATCGAAAGAAGGGTGACTGCAGGGAATAAAGTGAACGGCGCTTTAAATGGAATTATATCTTAAATATATTAATTAGAAAGATATACACATAAAATCAATTTTACCGAAAAATATTGTTGTTGCGCCACCGGGATTCAAACCTGGATCTCTTTCTAAACCGGGGAAGGTGCATTATCCAACTATGCTACAGCGACGATATTTTTAGTGACAAATTTTCGAACCTATATGTTACATTTTTGATATTAATACATTTAATCGTTCCATTATTTGAAAGAGCCATCCACATTATTTTTAGGGAATCTCACATACCTTTGAGTAATTAATATATTTAATTCATATTTAAAATATCACAGACCTATGTTCCGAATAACTACTACTTCACAATAAGAATGTGTGTTTCTAATCGGAATTATATCTAACGTGAATTCGTCAGCCGAGGTAAGAGTAGCGGTGCACAATGAAGTCCTGGTACCTACACTCATATATGGAAGTTAGGCCTGGAGCTTACAGAAGAGGAACAAAAGTAGACAGAATGCAGTGGAAATGAGATCATTTAGGCTTATATGTGGCAAATCTTTTTATGATTGAGTAAAGAATGAAGTATAGTGAGTAAGACTAAGAAAATATCACTTAGGTGGTTTAGCCATATGGTACGGATGAATGAGGAGAGAATGGTAAGAAAGATATATGACTCAAATATCGATGGCACCAGAAATAGAGGACATCCGCAGAAGACTTAGCACGACCAGGTAAACCAGATAATGGAGAATGGTTCTGTTAAAAGCCTCAACAATCGGTGAGCTTGTATAAGAAGACGTATGAATGTGAACGAGACGAGAATTGTGTATCAGGACAAAAGAGTGTGGCGCTTTATCTTCTCTGCCTACCCCCGCGGTGAAACGGCGTGATGGTAAGTAAATAAAAAATGAAATATAAATTTATTTAAGTTTTTATCTGGAAATTTTTTATGCGGTATATTTTTCGCTACCACCCTGGATAATTGCGAATCTACTGTATTTTAAAATGAATAAAATTATAAATGTAGTAAACTATATATGTATTTATTAATTTATGTAGTAAAATGACAAGGAATAAAGAAGGTACGCTATGTATAATAAAGTAATTCTTAGATGAAGGAAAGTACGCGAACAAGCGTTCTCCATCTAATCTAGCTATGTAAAAATACAACAAATCCTAATTTTCTTGTTTAACAATGTTACTAATTATTTTCTCATGATATATTATAATTTTATTTATGGAATCTAAAATATATTCATTTATGTTAATTTACTAATTAGTAGCCAGAACTACTTTTTCAAATTAACTCGTGTTATTATTTTGCTTATTAAAATATTTACTTGTTTTATAATGAGTTTGAAAATATTATTATTACAAAAGAAAAACAATATTCAATATTTTATTTCCAAAAAAATATAGTTTTATTTTATATCAATGCCAATATTATATACATATATATTCATATTGGAGATGACATTAATATTTATTGCGTTTTGATAATGCAGTCGCCATGAAGGAGTCGTTATTTATTATAATATGATGGGCTACGTGCACAAATGCATTATTACTATTAGGTATATACTGAATTGAATGGTTCTCACTGTATATTAAACATTTAAAAAATACAAAATATATTTTTAAACTTAATTATTATTGTATTCGCGGTCTGGTACATGATAACCTAGCCGGAAAATGAAGGATGTAAAATAACTTCTGAAATGTGATGACATTCTAGATTTCCTGAAATAGGTTAAAATAACGAGGCGAGAGAGTAAAGTAAATCTCGTAACATAGTAAAATAATGTCATAACGGACTGACGAGAGATAGGCGAGACAGCAGACTGGATTACAACAGGAGATACAATTGAAGGATTCTCTGTAGCGACTACTGCGATCATGAACTTTCGAGTCGTATGAATCCGATAAAGATGAAATTAGAATAATTTCTATTCAATTCAATTTACATCAAAAATTTTAACGGTTGCTATTTGGTTGATTTAAAGTTGTTTGTTTATACTTATTTAGAGATAACATATATGGTTGTCCTACGTCTTGAAACCTATTTTTTATCTTTTTTTGCCTGCTTTAGAAAGTTTTCTTTCATTATTAAGGAGAACACATTCTTATTGTGAAGTTGTAATTATTTATAACATGAGTCTGTGATGTTTTAAATACTAATTTAATGTATTAATTATAAATATACACATATAAAATCAATTTAGTCGAAAAATATTGTTTTTGCGCTATCGGGATTCGAACCTGAATCTCTATTTCCAATCCGGGGAAGTACACCACCAATTGTGTTATAACTCCAGTATTTTTCATGACAAATTTTCGAACCTATATGTTACACTTTTTCAAATTAATACATCTGTCGTTCCGTTATTTTTGAAAGCCATCTACATTATTTTTACGGAATCACAAATACCTTTGAGTAAACCGACTGCAGACGCCAGAATTATCAATTAATATTTATTAAATTTTGGACACATTGATACAACTTATATTAAATTATAACAAATTAAAAAAATACTGGCGTTATAACACAATTGGTAGTGTACTTCCTTGGATTGGAAATAGAGATCCAGGTTCGAATTCCGGTAGCGCAAAAACAATATTTTTCGACCAAATTGATCTTATATGTGTATATTTATAATTAATACATTAAATTAATATTTTTAAAAGTTTTCTTTCAACTTCAATCGTGTAACAACCCCAAAAAATTTCCAATGGCCGAGAAAAAATTAATTTTCGATTGTGTATGAATTTAATACAGGAATCAAAACTGCCGCGACTAAGAATATTTGCTCAATGTATGGTGAAAGTGTCTTAAAAACTCGAACGAATCGTATGTGTATATTATTAATAGAATCAGCGTTAACTTTGTAGAGTTGCATCATAATGGATGGATATAAATAAAACAATGTTAATACTCTACTTGAGTTTATTAGCACTGCTCGAGTTTCGAGAGAAACAGTAACTCTCATCGACATGTGAATACTAATAAGTTTAATACTTCACCTGTCGACGAGAGTTACTGTTTCTCTCGAAACTCGTGCTAATAAACTCAAGTAGAGTAATAACATTGTTTCATTTATTTTGTTTGGCAAGATTGAATATTGAAGATGAGCCCCGCGCTAGACGTCCCATCTAAGTTGATGACGAGCAACTCCGAGCCATGGTGAAAGCAGTTGTTTAACTGACTTCAAGAAAACTTGCAGTTAGAGCTAATAATGGAAAAAATCAAGTGTCCGAGCCTCGTTCCAGGAGGTCATCAAATTAGTCCCATTTTCATTGCAAAACCTTAGTTTGAAAATATTAAGAATTTTGATGTGACATGTAACTCCGTGTACGCATTTCTATTTATTTAATAATTAATAATAATATTTTTACGTCACATAAATAGTATGAATAAGAAAAATATAAAGTAGTATAAAGTGTGTGTAATAATATAATATGAATAATGTACTCACTTAACGGTTTTTTTAAATTGATCGTTTACGTATTTAAATGATAGTGTTAAATTAATCTTGGAATATTAAACAATAATATTTATTTGATTTTCTAACGCTATTGAAATAACTTTAAATTAAATTAAATAATTTTAGCTAAATATATCCTAAAAATTAACAACACACAATTTTCTTATTGGGTTAATGTTAAAATAGGCAAAGAGCAGCCTATTAAATGAGTTTAAAATGTATTTATATTGATTTTTTTTTAATGAAAACAAATATTTATTATGAAGTCGCAATTTTTTAAACATATTTTAAAACAAATTAAATTAATTAAAAGACATACAGAAAAAAATATTTGGTTAAAATACGAACCAGAAACTTATTATCACTTCGCCACGTCAACCATTTATATTTATAACAAATTTGGAACTCATATTCTGCAGAAATTGTGAAGAAATAAGAATGCGTTCTCCTTAATAATATAAATTGTATCAATGTGTCCAAAATTTAATAAAAATTAATTGATAATTCTGGCGTCTGCAGTCGGTTTACTCAAAGTTATTTGTGATTCCGTAAAAATAATGTAGATGGCTTTCAAAAATAATGGAACAGATGTATTAATTTGAAAAAGTGTAACACATGGGTTCGAAAATTTGTCATGAAAAATACTGGCGTTATAACATAATTGGTAGTGTACTTCCCCGGATTGGAAATAGAGATCCAGGTTCGAATCCCGGTAGCGCAAAAACAATATTTTTCGACAAAATTGATTTTATCTGTATATATTTATAATTAATACATTAAATTAGTATTTGATACATATATTATTCCATTTTATATTGTATTTTTTTATGTAATATATATAGAGTATCTTCATTCAGCATCACTGTTTAAAAATAGAGTCGTAATATCACCGATCATTTGCGGAATATGGAATTTGGAATTAAAAAATAATGCTTCATTTTATACCTGTAATAATAATTCTGAACGTGCAGTTCATATATTACACCTACATTATATTTTATTGCCTACTGCTGGAAGTGATTTCATGCCTTGATAATTGATTATACGTTAAACGAATGCCGCTCCATCGCTGCCCCTTATCCCTTGGGGCATAAGCATTTGAAAGCAAAAAAATACAGAATTATAATGCACATATAATATTTTACAAAGCTGTTATATTTAATATATACATATACCTACATAATGTGTCTTATTTGCTTCTAGCAGTAAACAACTGGTTTCAACAGTTGTTACTGTTCCGAGCACAATAATGACGGAAACTTAATTACGTCCCCGTTCCTGGATCTCTATTTCCAATCCGGGGCAGTACACTACCAATTGTGTTATAGCGCCAGTATTTTTCATGACAAATTTTCGAACCTATATGTTACACTTTTTCAAATTAATACATATGTCGTTTCATTATTTGAAAGCCATCTACATTATTTTTACGGAATCTCAAATACCTTTGAGAATTAATTCATTTTTATTAAATTTTGGACACATTGATACAACTTATATTATTAAGGGGAACGCATTCTTATTGTGATGTTGTAATTATACACGGTAGCGCAAAAACAATATTTTTCGACAAAATTGATTTTATATGTAGTTGTTGCTACCGGGATTCGAATCTGGATCTCTTCTAATCCGGGGAATGACAAAATTGTATATCTTTCTAATTAATACATTAAATTAGTATTTAAAATATCACAGACCGTCTATTCTGAATAATTACAACTTCACTAATAATGCGCTATTTTTCATTTAAATTAAATATTTGGGAATACTTCACAATTAAAAATATAAACCAACTCTTTTCACTTGACCACAAATCAAACACTAAGTAAGGTTCCATTGTATCTTATAAAAATACAACATATCACCTATTACAAGTACATCAGCGCTGATCGCTTTGACACTTTTACTAACTACCTTAAGAAGGGTAAAAAATTCTAATAAAAAACGCTCTAAATACTTAACTAGGCGCAACACTTTATGTATGGTGCCGCGTTATTCTAACATAATTCTTATGAGGTAACTGAAATAAATTACCTCTTCCTCTTCTTTTTTTAAATAGGTAATCCACCCTTCAAGAATGATTTGTGCAATTTATCAAGTTAAAACTTTATTTTATAGAAAAAAAGTACTCTAATATTATAGAACAGGAAATATTACATTACAAGTCAATACCATTGTCATTCAAAAAATTTGCTAATATATAGATTAAATGTGGCGAGTTAAAGGAAAAAAGATGACATAAGTTAACGGGGAGTTGAAAATTACCACGGACGAGATTACTGTAAATATCAATCTCAAATATCTTTGAGTAAACCGATAGCAAACGCCAGAATTAACAATTCGTGTTTATTAAATTTTGGACACATTGATACAACTTATATATTATTAATGAGAACACATTCTTATTGCGAAGCTGTAATATAGGTTCGAAAATTTGTCGTGAAAAATACTGTCGCTGTAGCATAGTTGGTAATGTACCT
The DNA here is from genome assembly GCA_031772225.1 of Eubasilissa splendida. Lineage (NCBI taxonomy): Eukaryota > Metazoa > Arthropoda > Insecta > Trichoptera > Phryganeidae > Eubasilissa > Eubasilissa splendida. The sequence continues at coordinate 10,975,441 of CM062859.1, forward strand.
TCCCCAAATTGGAAAAGAGATCTAGGTTCGAATCCCGGTAACGCAACAACAGTATTTTTTGATAAAATTGATTTTATATGTACATATTTTTAATTAATACATTTAATTAGTATTTAAAACATCACAGACCGTCTGTTCTGAATAATTACAACTTCACAATAAGAATGTGTTCTCCTTGATAATTATGTATGATGTCACACTAAGCTTCTACAACAAAATTAAAAGATATGGTCGCATAAATTCTAGACATTCAATCTGTTTCTACAAATTGTTTTTCACATGCTTTATTACGTGGGCCCGAATTTAAAAAATTAATTTAACTGACATGGAATTTGATTTCGTTATGTTATAAATATGTAACATATCACGATAATACTAATAATAATAATTAGAAAATGCAAACGAATCGGCATCGTATTTTTTACATTATTTTAACACTTACCACAATAATATTATAGTAATTCTATAAATTACAGATTATTAATAACATGTTAGTTATGGTGTAATATGATTTTTTTTAAATAGGATAAGATATTTCTTAAATATTTGCAAAATTACTTTGTGGCCTTATTTAATATTAATAATTATACAAAATACTTTGTTTAAACCACTATTTATTAATTATTCTACATGTTTCGATACGTATGGTATCTTCTTCAGGAAACAATGTATACTTAAATTAAAAATACAAGAATTGATAGAAGCTAAACTATAAAATGGTGAATAAGTTAGAACTAATATGAAAACAAATTTAAAAGGTGTTATTTAGGCATCTAAATAAATAATAAAATAACTATTCAAAATTTTCCAATCCCCTTTTGGAAACAAACTATTCCATTGATATTAATAAGGGTTTAGAAATTATACATACAAATACAAGGGGTTTACAGTTAGATAAATTTTAAATTTTAAAAATAAGAAAAAGTTTTAATAGCCAACTTAATATTATAAATAACCAAATTTTTTTTGCTAATAGTAACATTTAAAATTCGTTTTCATATTAGTTCTTACTTATTCACCATTTCATAGTTTTGTTTTTATCTATGGTTGTATTTTTAATTTCAGTATACACGTATCCTGAAGAGGATACCATAGAAACATGTAGAATAATTAATAAATAGTGGTTTAAACAAAGTATTTTGTATAATTATTAAGAATCGAAAATATAAACTACGTAGTATCTCTAAATAAATACATTTTCATTTATTTAAAAAATGTATTACGTAATTGGGTAATGTTATTATAATGTTTATTGAACAGATTTGAATAGCTGGTTTTCTTACCTTTTATTACTTCTATATTCATATATCGTCTTAGCACACAGATTCGTAGCAAATAAATCCCATTTTACTTCTTGATATAAGATGCATTTATATATGATGCGTATATCTCAATCAATATTATGTTGTATTATCCCAATCGAACTATTTATATTATTATATTTGACATACGATGCTAAATACTATCAGAAACCTTCCAGAATATTTAAAAAATTCTACAGTCCACCTCTTTTTGTCTACAGGTAGACAGACACACATGCACATTCTTTCAAAATTTATTACCAATACATATTTTCTAAAACTTAAATTAATAATAAATTCAATTAGAAAAATGTTGATAAATGACCGCTTAAAGCGTCAATTTATTTACAATACATCATTTTATGCCACGGGCTTAATAAAATACGCGTATTACTAAGCGACGTAAACTAAAAATAAAACCACTTTTGTGCAATGAAGAATCTTCTTCACTATGGTGAAATACGTATAATAAATTGTGCATAGATAAAATACTATTAATAATTCTGAAACATGTTCAAATAACCAATAATGCTCACTTTTGATACTGAATTCCATCGCGTTTATATGCCATACTTACATATCTACGCCATTGATATAGGCAAACTGTTGATCGCATTTTTCCCATTGTGCGCAATTTTTGTGTCACCGTTTCGTAAAAATGTAATTGTATTGTAATTTATTTATTTATGTAATTATTTAACTAGTTCTACAACCCCTGGTGAATGTTGGCGTTCTCGAGAATTTTCCTGCATTAAACTCATACGTGCCGTTTCTCTCCAGTACTGGATTTCTATCACAAATACGTGTTTGAAGACATTATCACTCCATCTCATATTCGATCATCTCAATCCCCCGCGCCCCATTCGCCTTGTATTCAACGATGACTTTAGTAATTGCTGTTCAAGATCATCATCTTTACATCTCGACTCTTAAAGTCTTCCTATTTTGACAAACCTTGAGACGCTCTCAATTATCACGAGAAATTTCCACAAATGATCTGTTTTTCGCAGCGTTTTGTATCTCTAAGGCAGATACAAGTATTTAAATTTAATTAAAACTAAATAATTAATATTTTACCGCCTTGAAACCGATCTAAATGACTATATTGAAGGTGAGCTCAATTACGCCGGTGACGCTAAAAATTTTTAATAAAAGTAGAAATCAAAGTTTCGCTGGTATAAAATACATTAAAAATCTATATTTTCAATGACTTGTACCGTGTATTAAGTACTAATAAAATTATTATTTATTTAAAACTTCAATACATTCAATATTTCATGTGTTCCCTGTCCATCTCACAAGGGATTATGGACGGTGTTTTCTCAATAACATTTTTTTTTATCATTTGCAATATGATTTTTAGAGACGTATATGCCTGTACAAACTTTTTTATTCTCCAGGAACTCGTGATGAGCTAAACGTTACTGTGACTGCGATTGTGATTGGTATTTATTTTATAACCATGATATTTTACTGTTAGAGGTTTAATTTCCAGTATATCAGTGATTGCTCGCCGAATTACAAATAATCAGCTACTTATCAAATCGAACACAAATTTCATAATCACAGTCACAATAACGGTTTAGCTCATCACTATCAGGAGCTCAAGAATAAAGACAGACTGTCCACCGTGTTCAGAGATGAACACTCAAGTACTTGGGTCGTATAGCGTGATGAGATAAAGAGTATGGAAAAGGGCGAGAGGACAATCTGCTGTAACATGGACGCATCTAATATATTAAATGACAGGATATCACTGTACGCAGCCTTGCACGCAGCAGCAGACTGGGAATAATGGATAAGAAGCAGCTACGAAAGCACCACTGACACCCAGAAATGGACATAGGTAGATAAAAAAAATTAATACACTACTAACGCTTTTCTTATTCATTAATTTCTTCACTCTCTGACACGAGACTTATCCATAAACCTCAGTCTTTTACTACACAATAATTACTCCCACTTCAGATCGAGCTTATTCTCGTGGTGCCTCTTCATTTGCCAGATCCAACGTGGGCGTCCTTCAATCATTCGTCGCTTCATAAATTCTCAATGTGATCTTGGATAGTTTCCATGAGCTATAATGTCGTAAAATATCAACATCAACCGTTCTCAAAATTACATCGCCGTCGTCTGTGGAATACACCAAACAAGCGGTGTAAAAACTTAAAATAAATTAGGTTCTAAACAATTCCAGAGCTATAAATTATTTCTTGAAACATTCCACGTCTATGTCATCAACGCTTTCGAAAGAGTAAAAAATTACAAAATTAATATCCACAATCGCCTTGCGAGCGATCGGCGTCGGCTCCAGATTGCAATTACGCAGATTGAAGGGGATTTGATTTAATTTACAGTAATGTTTACATACTGATGAAACATAGAACAATTGCCAGTAATCACAGTAATTCAGCATTCCGCAGCAAAGGACACCGACCGCCGCCGGCGAACTACTTCGAGGCGTGCTGTATCGGTAAAGTTGTTTGAAGAAAGCTTTAAATATAGTTCATTGTGAATGTATAAATATCCACTATTATTAATAATTTTCAGCTATGCATATGTTTTATGTAAACGTAAAAATATGTATACAAGTATTTATAATCAGTGGCGTAACTAGGATATTATGCCCTATGCATATTAATTATTGTATATATATATAATAAATAATAATATTAGGTATTTCGCACTTTTTAATAATAATAACTAAACTAAACTAAAAAAATATATACATACCAAAAGTAATGTAGGACAGGGAGCTTTTTGGGCCCTTAACTAACGTGCGCCACGATGCACCCAATTAGCCAATTAGTTACGACGCCACTGTTTCTAATAATACATATTCGAATATACACAATTCACATTATCTTGGTAAGATCAAATGCAGCATTTTTGTATTATTTATATGATAACTTTTGCTATAAAAAACTGCAATGTAGTAAGTTATACGCGATAATCCATATTCTTAAGTCAAGATGGCACCGAGCTACCAATCTAGGCAACAACATATATGTATTTTGGCTTCATTAATGTTATTTTTCATGTTGGCCACGATAACTTTGAACTACCATCCAAATTAGAAATGAAGGATACCACCTACTTTAAAGGTGTTGTCTTACTGTTTTAGATGTTGTCTTTTAAAAGCTAAGAATAACTGTTTTCCACAGTCAACAGAGTGATTTTAAATATATGACATTGAACATTACGTTTTATTCTGTCTGCAAAGTTGAAAATGTCATGCAATCATTATAGCATACTTGTGGTTTGGCGTGACGTGCAAAGTTCAGTGTGTTAATTCGCTCGTGACATTTAAAAGGTTAAGAAATCCTATGTACAGAGACGACAATAATTATACTTTTAAACGAAAATATATTAATTTTCTGATATGTAATAATATTCCGATTCCTTTATCCTATAAAACAACGATTGGTCACACCAAAGTAATTATGGTTATTTAATTAAACAGAACAAATACTGTTATTGGCCATAGATCAATATCGGCTCTATTGTGATAAAATGACATTCACGCCACTACTTATGTTTATTTAGATACTTATTAAGGCGCAGCTAATAACACCCACATCGCGTTTAATTAAATATAAAATGTCAAAGGTATCAAAGATTAGTACGCGCACGGTGGATATTAGGTATTATAAAGGAGCACCTTCACTTACTTCCCTCTACACAAAAATTCTAAAGTTATCTTATATTTTATATCAGTCGTTTCAATTTATATAATAAACATAATATATATTAACAACAAAAAAATCGTGTTCTCAAACCAAAATGAATACATTATTCCATTTTATTTATTTATTTATTTATTAGTGATAGTATTTATAATGATAATTATTAAATATATATTTATGATGATAAAATTTGTCTCGATAACAAAATAGATAAGCCTCTCGTTCGTCCTACTATAAGTTGATTTTTTGGTCATGGCACTTCAATAATGTGTTGTGTGCCGATATTATACCAATAATACCTATAAATATTATTTCATTCCTTTCCCTAAATAATTAAACATGAAATAAATCTATGTACTATACTATTATAGTATAATAATAAAAATTATTATACTGGTGACAGATTCATCAGTGGTCGATTGTACAGTGCATTATATGATATTATTTTAATTTTTTAACTATGTTTAATTAACTACTTAATGAATTAAAATACATCTACCGGTTTTGAAAAATATCATTTACTTCTTCACAATGTCAATAACTAGTCAAAAACATATGTTATTGTTTATTTAACGGGATCTATTTTAAAAAAAACAATAATTATTTAAAAAATAAATTTAATACCTAACTTAAATTTAAAGAAAAAAATTTACAATGGGACTTGTGGTTAAATTTAGTAAAGGAAAATTTGAGATGTTTGAATAATTTTCAGAATTTTCTAATCATTTGATAGAAAATGGTCATGGTTTTGATAAAAAATTGGGATTATCTATTTTGCATGTAAACGGTGTTCGTCATAAATAAAATAATTTGGAATCGTTGGAGATAAATAAAGCGTGTAAAACTATTCAAAAAATTATAAACAACCAACTAAGAGGTCCAGGTTCGAATTCCGAAAGCAACTAAATATTTTTTTGACAGATAGATTTTTTCCGTATATCTTTCTAGTTGATTCATAAAATTTGTATATAAATATATTTTACGACTACAGTTGTCTTAGAACGGACTCTCTGATTGGACGTTCAAATTTGATGGTACCGATTTACCCCAAGATTTTTAGACCTGTTTTTGATATAATAATATTAGATCATTTTTATAGCGCCATTTTCGTAAAAACTTTCATCTCAAGGGCGCTTTACACATCAATTGTTTTTAGTCCTACATTATCTTTGTTTTTAAAATTAAAAATTGTTATTTTGTCTTTTGGAAATGATTTATTGAAACGGTGCGTTTTTAGTTTTTTTTTTTTAAATAAAGTCTCTGATGCCCGTTCACTAAATTTAGACTACTGGTAACAATTGGTCGGTTCTACAACCTTTTCAAGAGTTTGACGCCAACCATTCAAATTGTCTGGGATACAAAGCTCTTGAAGATACAGAGGGGCCATGTAATTTGTCAGCTCATGTAAAAAGGATGTTATATAGGAGAATTTAAAAACTCGCATTTAGAATGGATTGTAGCGATTCTTAAACTACTATCTAGGCGGTAGCTACTCCACAAGATAAAATGTTAATTTATGTTTCTTTTCTGGAATTTTTCACGGTATTTTGGTATCTACCTAATTGCTATTTTATTGGATGACGCCTATTTAAAAAAATCTACATGTAATGCTAATGTTTGACGGAACTAATTACTAATCCAATCATTACTCTTATCTCATTCGGTGTCCGAATAATAAAAAAAGTGTTACTGGTTGAGGGATTACGAGCCTCGTTAAAACCCCGGGTGGTCGGATCAGAGGAAGTGTCTGGGAAACCTCATACCTCAGACGGATCTGACTAATTTGGTATCATGGTCGAAAAAGTTTTTCCCGAACAAACCGCATCACGCAACAGATAAAAATTCATTAAAAATCAAATTAAGGTAATCTTTGTTTCTGTGCACATCTTCGTATGTATATAAAGGAATCTTAATTGGGGCATGGTGACGTCAAACTACTAGGCGTGGTGTAAAGCCTATTATTTATATTCCAACCCAGTTAGCGCTTTCATATCGAAATTAATCCCCTTAAATATGTACAATATGTCTTTATCAATTGAATATTATGTATCCTGGTGTTTTTTTAAAAAAAATCTGTAATTACCAAAAAAAAATTAGAACGTGTCTTTAATTATAACTAAGTCTGAATCCCGGACGACACCGGGCATCGACCGCTAATTCTTATTTTTCTTCTTCTTCTTTTATATAGGCAATCCACTTTCCAAGAGTGATTTGTGCCATTAATCAAGTTATAACATTATTTTATAGAAAAAAGTACAATAATAATATTATATTACAAGTTAATACCAAAATTGGCTATTATATAGATTAAATGTGGCGAGTTAAGGAAAAGACGATGACTCAAGTTAACCGGGAGTTGAAAATTACTATTGAAGAGATTACTGTAAAAAAAAACCGGGCAAAAAAGATATGGTCACATTGGGGAATATATTATGTTTAATCTGAACAAATGTGAGGTTACCAGGCAATGCCCAATTCTCATTCTAGAGATATTTGATATTGCTCTTTTGGAGTCTTTCCTTTTGGAGAACCAGGGGGTGCGGGGAATAGATCTTTGAATTATTTTAAGCCGATTTCCCTTATGATTATTTGGATCCATCCATTGTGCAGTTCAAATACAATTCGTACGTTTTTTTTACTATATTAAGTCTGTCATTCATCGGGATATGGAATTGATGAGGGGAAATTCCGGAAATAGTGGCCTCCTTGGCCAGTTTATCGGCACATTCATTTCCATGAATTCTCTTATGTCAACCGTTAGTTATGTTATAATGTATCTTAAGTATCAATAAAAACGTGATAAAATCATTATATAACTGAAGCAAATACATAAAATCCTTTAGTAATAATGAATTACCATTGGCCGTTTGAAAGGACATTCGATTAACACATAAAAATAGAATTGTATCTAACAGTTTATGTATTTCCTTAGACGTAAATCATATGAAATAATAAAAAAAATTAAACATACATCAATTCTAGACAAACACAATATATAATAGTAAGCGCGTAATATAAAAATCAATGGCGGCCGCGGAGAAACAAAAAAAAGTGTATTTGTCTAAAGCGATGGTACCAACGGAATAAAAAAACAGAATCAAAATACGTGTAGTACTTGTTTAGATAATATTTTTTACAGTTCATGTTTATACAAGTGGAGAATAGATGAAAAAGATGTATTTTTTTATTTTTTATTTAGGAGAACACATTCTTATTGTAAAGTTGTAATTATTCAGAACATAGGGCTGTGATGTTTTAAATATGAATTAAATATATTAATTAGAAAGATATACATATAAAATCAATTTTATCGAAAAATATTGTTGTTGCGTCACCGAGATTAAATGGAACGATTAAATGTATTATCAAGAGTAACATATGTTCGAAATTGTCGATAACATATGTCGCTGTGATAGGTAATGCACTTATCCGTTGAAGAGATCAGTCGAATCTCGGTGGCGCAACAACAATATTTTTCGATAGAATTGATTTTATATGTATATCTTTCTAATTAATATATTTAATTCATATTTGAAAAAGATTAAAACTGAAAACTACTTCAATTGAATATAAACTATTCGCTCGATCTTTATGACGTATAGATCGCCTCATGCGCATGTGAACGCGACATATAGAAGGGTTGTTTTCCGTTACCTACCTATTACCTCCACTACACCCAGAATACATCAGTTTTCTGTTATTTGTTATCTATGGTTTTGAACCTGTTGAAGTTTAACACTAATGCATTGACTGCCGCCAAGTTATTATCTTTAAAAAATATCACGCAAGTAAAATCCCTGTCTCGGAATGTATATCATCTCATCTGTAGACACAGATCATAAGTTGGAAGATATATTATGTTAGAACAACACCAGATACATCAACTTTCATCTCTGAAATAAACCAATATTTCAATTCCATAATCAACTAACTACTGACTACCATTCGCTAGATAACAATAGGAAGACGATATTAAAAAATCCATGGAACAGTAGTATATCCGACAAACCTGTAGACATTTCTACAAATAACCTTTACCAATTTAGGGAAAAATAAGATGATAAGAATGTGACAAAGTAACTATGGTCACTGCTGATCTGACGCAACAGAAAAATTCATTTAATAGCAAGACATTTCCTTTTAAAGAGAAAGGTTTTATTATCCCACCCTCAAAGACCCACGGGATGAAATGTGCGCGCTGAATAACCTTTTCGTAACCAAATATTAAACGCCGAAATGATTTGATTTAATCCGTTGGATATTTATCGTGTTCTGACACTGTACACGCTTACGAAACATTTCACTGATATAATGTTCACCAGGACTGACGAATCGAGGATATGAATCAAGAGACATTGTTGCACTGATAGGATACTATCGAAATTAATTTATACAAAGTCACATGACGTTTGCAAAATAATTCACACTGGAAAAATTATATACATTGATACAGATAACATATTAATTACAATTACACACCAATGTGATGCCAGAAACATTAATTTCTAATTAATTATATGCTATTATATAAAATTAAATATCTCTATTTGTTCTCTGTGCAGTCCTACACCCTTTGAATGATCTAAACAAAATTTTGACACCTTCTCCCACCGACCCACTCTTCTTCACGTAATAAGCATAGATAAGTGTGTATTATGTTGAATATATTCGTTTCACATTTAGCTTAAATGCACTCTAGACTCCTGAGTTATCTCACCCCCATCCTCCCTGCTCCTCATCATGCCTGGGGCAAATTTTACACATATCGTAACTCCCTATAGCCTGTGTAAAACATAGGCAACCCTCTCTCCGCAACCTCCCTAAATCCCTGGCAACAGCGGACTTTTATAAAATTCCTAATACACTGAACATAACCGCTCATTAAAAAATAAATACTTTATAATTCTGAAATCATTATTGACTTTTAACAAAATAAACAACACTCGAACGACAAGTAAGCTTGACTAAGAGGACTTGTGAATAAAGGCCGATTGATACAACCGGTTAGGTACCTACCTATCTACTTGTTAATTACCCGCCACATGAGGAAATATTTTTTTTATTCTTTGATGATATAATTTTACCATGGCTACACTGGGTAAGGCGTATATAGAAAATGCCTGTATAAGTATTTATATTCAATAGATACTATTTTAAAACAAACTCAGTATTATTATGTTTTGCATGCAATGAACATGAACTATAATGTATTGTAAAAACAACACAAATTTCACAAATCTAAATGTTATTGAAAACTTAACATTGGCGGACATGTCAATAGATTTCTCATCAATACAATTTCGAGAACACGTTTAATCAATAAAATTCGCTATACTTTTGATTTGTAAAATTATTTTTTATATTTTTAAATATTGTGTCATCCATTATAACACAGCTCAACCGTACTTACATGTAAGTGTCATTGCCAATAATAATAAAAGTTAAATGAACTGTACATTGTCTTTATTACCAGTAAGAAAAAATATTCATTAGCGAAATCATACGAATTTTTACAACTGTCAAGTATATTGAGCATCTGTCTTATCTATGGTCGCACTGTCAAATGCTACGCGACGCAAATGAATGTTTTTAATATTTATGTTTGTTTAACAATCATTTATGTAAGCATGATTTCAGTGTTTTCAAGAATGTATTTTAGTGGAAATATAATGCACTGGCCCCGGTGGATCGAACGCCAGCGCAACACGCCACCGACTAGGCGCAGTCTGTGGGTGTCTCTAGTGTAATGAGTCAGTGTGGTTTTCTCGGATGGATGGTAATGATCTAAAATAAATTAAACACTTGGTTTACACATTAAACAATTTATCTACGGTCACACCAAAAACCCGACAACATATTTGCACGATTTGAGTATTCTTATCTTCCTCACTTGTCATCGTTCTTTCTTCCAGGCGAGGACACTGGTCAGTTATGAATTGGACACTAATCCTATGGTTATTACAAGGTTGAGGGGTTACTTGAATATTGAATGAGTGATGTGGCAGAATTATCTCTCGCCATCGAGAGACGTCCAGATTGTTACAAGATCAATTTCTCCCGCGCCGGTCCGCACAGCTACCACCCGAGATTCTTCTGCCTCAAACCAGGGGATGGATCCAAGATGCGGATGGATCGGGGACCTCAAACCTCCGGTATCCACCGCATCTCAGAAATCCTTATTCCTAATCACTCCATATTTTCGGCAGAGCGAAGACTTCCATAGAATCTATATTTCACCTAAAGCTATAAAATAAAGTTGCGCTGTTGTTAAAGCAATACAATAAGAGATTTCCTTATTAAAATATATATTCTATGGAAGCCGTGGCTGCGCACTGGCCATAATAGCCCCCAGCAGAACCTAGCAGCAAGTATAAGTGCTTTTCTGCTAATATACTTATCGCTTATTAAGTCAAGTAAATAATAAATTAATTTTCACTACTTCTCAATATAACCATTTGCAACGATCCCTTTCAGTAACAAATATATTTCTCCACACTGTCCGTAAGGGCACGAAAATACGTATGACAAATATTTCAAACAATTAATTACATTAATCACGCATTTAAGTTATCAATTTTGTGAATGTATTTCTTGACTCATTGTTAATTCTCGTGTTTGATGAACACTTCGAGCGTCCGGCCAGTACTGCATTCAGCCAGGGCCGGTTCGGAGAATGAAATGCCGCGTTAGCTGCCCCGGGGCACCGAATAATATATAAAAAAAACGTTTTTAACATTATTCCTCAATGACAATCATGATAAATTTGCTTTTATTTATGCAATTCACGAAATGAATATACAAAATAAATTTATTTTACCATCTTACAGAATTAGAACTTTATCAAAAAGAGTATTGATATATATATTTGTATACCTACATTTTGTGTAGGCATAAATTTATTTTTAAATAGATGTTAGTATTTTAAAAATGTATTTTTATGATAATAAACGCAGTGGATGAAAATGCAACAAAATAATGACAATGACAGATCAAATCTATGATAATTAAATATAAAGTATTAAGGAGAACACATTCTTATTGCGAAGTTGTAATTATTCAGAACATAGGTCTGTGATATTTTTAATACAAATTAAATGTATTAATTAGAAAGATGGCTTTCAAATAATGGAACGATAGATGTATTAATTTGAAAAGTGTAACATATAGGTTCGAAAATTTGACGTCAATCCACTGTGTTGGTATAACATAATCGATTACTGAACGTTTCCCGGATTGGAAGAGATCCAGGTTCAAATCCCGGTAGCAACAATAAAATTTTTCGATAAAATTGATTTTATATGTATATCTTTAAGTAATATATTATGCTTAATCCTAGTTTATATGGTAAAACTAAATTAATTTAATATGATGAATAATGACGAACACTTAAAAAACTTGGGCTTTCATATTTTCAAATAGTGTTGGTTTTTAATATGTAAATACTTTACCTTACCTCCCCCCCCCACCCCTTCCTAACAAAATTCTTGATACAGTAATCTGACGAAAATATGTGCGAATAGTCACAACAACGTATAATGCAAAAAAATGCAGAGTTTGCACGTAACCATGTGATATTATATTATACATATTTTATTCGAATTTTTGCTGTTACGATTACAAAAAATATTCATTTTTAAGGGTGTTTTTTTAAAGAAAATTAAAAATTCTTCTCGGAGATACGTAAAAATTTGACAAAATAAAAACAATATAGTAAAATGAACGACTTTAATTAAAATACATTACATAGAAATTCTTTGAAAATTTTGCAAGATTTGTAAAAAAAAAAATGTATTAAGCTAATTATTATTCGTGGCACGGGTCGTGCGCTCGGTACAGGGGCATTCTGTCTCGGCCGGGAGACAATTTATGGGCCCGACCCTGCATACTGAGTTTCATCAATTTCATTCGCTATGCAGATTGCATGAAGGCGTGTGAAGCAAATCTAGAAACTGCCAAACGAGTTATGCATTGCAGACGGCGCTTGCCATATCCCAGTCTCGCTCGTTTAAATAAGGAGCGAGTGAGATGAAATCACTTGTTAGCGCGTCTTTTATTGTGACATTTGATTGTTTAGATCTGATTAGTTCTGAATAATCATATATCGCATTAAAACCATAACTAGTAATATTTGAATAAATCCAAGAACAAACAATTACTGGATTTTCACCTACAAAGGCACTTTTTTATTATATTTAATGGTAGTATGGATAATTACAGGGCTTACGACATGTCTTCGGCTGGCTTAAGTGATCATTTTATACAAGTATTACGTTCACCATTCTCAGCCATTAAATATATCCTCTCCATATCTATCAAATTTTTGGAATGTCATATATGTTAATATGTGGAAACACCACCATATTGAATGAGTGATGTGGCAGCAGTGCCAGAATTATCTCTCGCCATCGAGAGACGTCCAGATTGTTACAAGATCAATTTCTCCCGCCACGGTCCGCACAGCTACCACCCGAGATTCTTCTGCCTCAAACCAGGGATGGATCCATATGCGGATGGATCGGGGACCTCAAACCTCCGGTATCCACCGCATCTCAGAAATCCTTATTCCTAATTTTCGGCGGATCGCCGTTCGGCGCGCTCCACCCGTGACTATATCCGATTGGTTTTGCTGCTACGACCTATGGGTGGTTATTGTGGTTATTGCCATCTATAGACTAAATTTGATATTCATTTCCCTGAAACAGCATATATGTCACAATGAGAATCTATTTTTTTTTTATTATTATTTTCAGGTCGTAAGCCCTGTAAGCGTCTGTATGAGATATCTATTATTTGTTTTAAATCATAACTGTCTAATCTATTTTAGACTATCTCGTTTTAATGGTATTTATTCTATAGGGCCATGTCAACACTAAAATTAAAAATTATTTTCGCAATTATCTTTAGTACTATATTTTGAATAAAGTGATTTCCTACTCATTTCATGAGCAACAAATTTTTTTAAATAAGATATTTTTATCAAAATTATTTCTGATAAATGGTTTACGCTCCAATAAGATTCTTTGGCAATCTCGTAACAACAAAAATTGGCCCCCAATACGAAGTAGAAGGAGAAGTATATGTATTATATATAGAGATAAGAATATAAAGTACTAAACAATTTTATCCATTAACAGTAAAAAAAAAAATTATTATACTTTTAAAATTAGCAATATTAACTTTGTGGTTTGTGGGTTTTCAGAATTTTCTAATCATTTGATAGAAAATGGTCATGGTTTTGATAAATAATTGGAATTGTCAATTTTGCATATAAACGGTGTTGGTCACAAATTAAATAATTTGGAATCGTTGGAGATAAATAAAGCGTGTAAAACTAATCAAAAAATTATAAACAACCAACTTAATTTAACTACGAGTCCCATTCTAAAGTTTTTTCCTAAAAATTATTCGAGTACTAAAATTTTTTTTTTTTAAATAGATTCTGATAAAGAAACAATAATATATGTTTTAGTTAGTTATGACATCCTGAAGAAGAAAATGGTATTTTTCGAAACCGGTAGATGTATTTAAACTCAATTAAGTGGTTCATAAAACAATGATAATAAATAAAAATAGAAAGGAGCAAATTTATGAAAATATTGTTTTTTGTACGAAATTAAATACAATTATTCACTATTTTTACTCATATGACAAACGAGTATGAAAACATTCTTAATTATCTGAAATTATATGTAATTTCGTACGAGGTCAATATTTTAATAAATTTGCTCCCACCCTATTTAGATATAATAAAATATATTTATAACCTTTACGGAGGCTGATATTTACGAATCTAAATATTTGAAGAAACTTTGGACGATCAATTATCCGGGTCGGTGGTGGACCGTTGTCTTCCTATGCTCTAGATGCCTCGGAACTTGTGGATCCAGAATTGGACTCTTGACTTGAATGGGGACCCATAAACGTGATGGATATCTTCCTCGGACACGAGGGACAACCGATGATGATAATACTTTCGCAACTGAAGAAATTCCATGCTTCGCTTTACAGTAATTTTTATTTTGCACCGATGGTCAAAAATTATCTACACTTTCGCCATAGCACATTTTCAAGGCTATCATACTGCCTTCTGCGCATGCGTGATACGACTGCCGCCACGTGTGCAAAATTTGACCCATCCAATAAATGACTTTGTAAAATAATATTTTTAAGTTTAGTAGTGATTTATTTTAGTTTAACTATAAGTATTATGTTAGAATAAGGCGGCACTGTACATAAATTGTCGCGCCTAATTAATTTGAAATACTTAACTTCCAGTAAATTGTTTAGAGGGTTTTTTTTTCAGAATTTTTTACCCTTCCAATTCATGTATTAATATAAAACACTTATGATGTTTATTACAATAAGTTAGTTGGTAAAAGTGTCAAAGCGATTAGCGCTGATGCACTTGTAGCAGTAGATTTGGCGGTCTAGCCGCATGTAGAGTACTCAGAGTATGGTAGACTCTAAGGAATTGGAAAAAAAAAAATTGAAAATTTGACCCAATCGCGTTATTTACTTTCCGCGTTATTTACAGTGTAAGCATGCCCGCTCTGCTAGCAGTTTGCACCAAAGAGGAACAACGAGCAG
Source organism: Eubasilissa splendida (assembly GCA_031772225.1). Taxonomy (NCBI): domain Eukaryota; kingdom Metazoa; phylum Arthropoda; class Insecta; order Trichoptera; family Phryganeidae; genus Eubasilissa; species Eubasilissa splendida. The sequence goes on from CM062859.1 coordinate 10,991,015, forward strand.
AGATCTGATTTCTCTGGTCGGAGAGTGTGAAAGGGGCTGAAATTCATCGTAGACTTTAATCACAATACAGAGATAGCGCTTTATCACGTGAAAATCATTTTTTGTGGATCGAAAAGTTTAAAAGCTCGTCAACCTCCACCACGGACGATAAGATTCAGCAAGCTCGAGGGGTGATTCTAGCGAATAGGCGAGTTATCATCGGTGAGGCAGCTTCTAGGTCTTCTCTGAACATCACCCATAGTTCTGCCCATCAAACCATCCACGACGAGCTTGGCTTCCATAAAGTCTGCGTAAATAAATTGTGGAATTTTACAATTTTACCCAATAACTTGCCTATCTTGTCATGTAACATCTTATACTGATAAAAAATAATGCCAGTATAAAAAATAACACGGATTGAGCTCCACTTTGAATGTTTGTGTTACCATGTTAAAGTATCTTATTATACGTAGGTACATACTAAGATGATGATGTATAGTCTCCATGACATCTTTCATATATTTTATATTTAAATGTCAATTTAGATCCAATAATAGATTGGACCATCAAAAATGTCTTTGTTTAGAATTCAATACTACTTTATAATATTTAAATTAAATAAGTAATTAACGCATACATATGTAATATATTTACACAAAAGTGTGCGGGTCGGCACAAAATAGGTTTGGCATTCTTAAAATATTCAAAACGAGTCTGTAAAATGTATCATTACGATTTTGTTCAAAATATTATAAATTCGTATGACTCATATTCTGAAATAGGATAAAAAGGTTGCGCTAATCAAATTCATTAATATCAATAATCGTGTTGCCAAAATTATATCAATAGAAGTATATTACTTTTAGTTCCGCAATGTAAATGTAGGCAAAAAATACTTCACATACTTTAGTCATAGCATGACTTCATTCGTGAGAACGTACCTGTGACGTTTTATCTCGTCACAAGATGTTTACCGATCGGTACTGTTTATTAGATTGTATCCTCCGACTTTAATTATACAAGTATTATTTTAAGAGTTGTCGGCCATAACTTTAGAGACCGGTTGCTTGTCGCACCTATAAACGTATCATATATAAATAATAGTCCGCTTTTGTGGTTAATGATTTTTGAAGGCAAATTTGCAAGGAAACTGATTCATTCATTACATCGCGATGAAGCGAGCGTTAATTTCCTGTGAAATTCTAATTAAATTGACGTGTATCCTTTTGGTTCTGAATTTTTAAACATTACCGCTTTCATTAAAATGACAGGAGCAAACAATATAAATCAGGTAAATGTTTGAATAACAGAAAGCCCACATAAAAGACGTCTGGGAGACGTACGACGTACGTATGTCAATTTTTACAGAATGTGAAAAGTAAATCGTAGTTAATCAATAATTGTCAAAGCGAAATGTGAAATCAGTTATAAAATGTATTTTTATTTGATTCATTTTATTTCATATTTTCTGTATGTATCGTGAAGTCCTGGGACAGCCTAATATATATATATATAAATATATACAATTCAACATATTCTAGAATGTTATTGATTTGTATATTTACCTATATATACAAAGCAATTATATTCTAAAAGATCGTAGCATTTTAAGACGGGCTAATCCCTAGTAACTATATAAAATTTAACTATTTCCTGATTTTGTGTTGGACGATGTCTACTTTATATATTAGTTTCTGAAGTACCCGGCGTTGTCCGGACTTTACGCATAGTAAATATGCTTCATTTAGGATGATGGGGGTACTTTTTTTTCGAAATCAGATGTTGATAGTAATTTTCCTCTTATTTTGAACGTCAAGTGCAAAATTTCATGAAAAAGCATCAAAATTCTGCTTTAAGGGGTGGGAAAGGAAGATGCGGGTAGTTTTTCGAAATCTTATGTAAACAGTGACCTTCCTCTTGTTTTAAAGGTCAATTGTGCAAAATTTCATCAAGCTCGGAATAAAACTGTAGATTTGTATAAAAAACAAAAAAACAGACACACTTCTTTTTATATATACAGATACTTTTTTATCTTGTACATAGTCATACATGCAAAAACAAATAACAAACTGTCTACCTAATTATCTATTAACTGCATTATACTGAATTGTAACATTGAAAAAAAAATGCTCTCGTCACGGAATACGAAATACTAAATGCAGAACACGTGTTCGCATGGATCAATTCCTCCTTCATAGAAAAAATTGTGTCATGTAAAAATACAATGAGGAAGACACAAAAATTGTTCAGTTACTTTTAAATTTAATAGTTAAAATTCAAAAATATATAAACTTTACTTATTTTCTATCTACATACATATTTCTTACGCGGACAGCCAACAATCGAACAGCTGGAAAGATATTCGGAGGCTGGTGTTCGATTTCTCGCGTAGTATATAAACTATAATAATACATACGGCGAACTTACATTGAAAATTGAAACTATTAACCTTTACCATACCGTGATATAAAATACTCGTACGCAGCCACGCTGTCAACTCGTGTTACCGTAAGAAATTACAGTTCTATTAGCCTTTAAAATGTGAAAAAATGGTTAATTGCAATAAATTTACTAAGTATTGAGCATTAAATATTAAAAAAAACATGTAATATTATAATTCGGAGAATTCATCAAGTTCTGTATAGGATATTGCATTGTATAATACAACCTTCCTTTTTATCTATCTTCATTTAATTAGTGAGAAAGAGACACCATTTCATTCGTATGTTTTCACTGCGAAATTAATGTATGATTTTTGGTATTTTTGTCAACGTGTTAATTTTACAACGGAGTGAAATAAAAATAATAATTTTTGTAGGATTCGCCGTACATAATTGATTTTTCATTAATTATTTCTAAGCGTAAATATTTTCCTTCAAATTAACTAAAATATGAAGTGTATGTTGCGTATATTTACCGAAATATTACAGATTTAATTAGAGCGGCAGACCTGTGTTACTGCATGGTTTGGGAAGGGTTAAAGTTAGATTGAAAATAATCCCTGCATATTGATTTTACACAATTAGTTAAAAATTGATTACTCAAAAACAACCATTAAATATCTAAAGTATGGTCAATATTTCGCGTTTCAAATAGAAACTGGCGAATTCGAGATGATCGCCATGCATATGCAGAATTTGATAGTTATCTTCAAGGCGATTATCAGGATTGAACGTTATATTGAAGACACCCAATTCATAAGTTTAATAATTATATCATTTTATTATTGATTAGTAAACCAATGACAAGAAATTAAATTCTATTATAAAATTATTAATAAAATAATTAGTCATAACTGGACTAACCTAACCTAACCTAACAATATACCTGAGGCAAACACACGTAAACAAAGCAATGAGTTATCTTGTTATCAGTTATCACGTTAAAGAGCAAAAAGGGTGACATCATACGATTATTGGGAAAAACAATTAATTTGAATAAATTAAATATATCTCATTCCGAAAAAAAATGACCTTGAATCTGGGGACTTTTTACGCCCGGTAGACTCTGAGTAGAAAATGTTCAAGCAATATGTGCAAATGTTGCACTATTACGTAAAATATTATTAAACGACGAAGCTATTTTTTATTAAAATGAAAAATATGGATAATTTCAGGGCTTACGACCTGTCTCCGGCTGACTTAAGTGATAACTTTACACAATGTAACGTTCACCATTCCACCCAATCAACCTCTATATCTATCAAATTTTTGAAAATTGTATATATGTTAATATGTGGAATCACTTCGAATACCACTACACTATCGCCCTCTATGGACTAAATTTGATATTCATTTTCCCTGAAACAGCATCTAATTTGAGATGACAATGAGATAAACAATGAGAATCTAATTTTTTTTTCGCAAATGTCGCAATATTCTTTATGTGTAAAATGTTTTTAACACATTATACTAGAATACGCCTGAAAAATCAATATTTTTCAATTTTTATATATTTTCTTATTTTGACCAGTACCAAATATTGTTTGAAATTTTTACAAAATCATTTAAACATGTCTACGTACTTCGAAATAAGTATATTATTTGCAAAATGTATATATTATTAATCTATACCTTTGCATCAGGCCCTCAATTATGTAACAAAAAATAGTCTAGGCGCTCGAAATTCGATGACATTTAATTTTTTATATTTAATATATAATCTAGAATCAATAAAATAATAATTAATTGAAATAATCGCATAATTACGATTTTTTTTTTAAATGCTTATATTTATGACATGGTTGAGATTAGACACATATTCCTTGAATATTTACGACTCATAATTTATTCTGGTATCCACTCATAAAATATTGTGGACTAGGTCTGTTACATCCTGTATATATTATTTATTTATTATATCTATCGAAAACATGAAAAATTAAAAAAATTATTTAATTGAAGTAATAATATTATTCGAGCTACTCTGAATCTTATATTTGCAAAATTGATTCTGAAATAACATTTTGATTTAGTTACAATTTTTTAATGACAAAGAATAAATTTTAAAAATTCTGTATATGCTTAGTTGAATCTCGATATAAAAGATCAAGAAAAATCATAGATTAAGATGACGTCACTCCCCGAGGAAAGATGAAGAAACACTGCGAAAAGAATAGAAGTTCCAGAATTGTACCTACGTGTGGATCAGGGAGGCGTACCCGTTTGTTTTGATGACGATTTGCGCACTAACGTCATCGGATTACTACCGAGGTTATGTCATCAGCTGTGATGACGGTCCAACTATTTATAGTAATCCTCAGCTCATTCATCGCCTGCATCCACTATCGGTGTTCTTATCGAAAGCAAAATGCTGTCGGGACCGATTTATTACAATTCGTGTACTCAAATCACGCGGGTATTTTTGATATGCAAATCTCAACATGAAATTATCACATTTATTGCGATACAGTGTACTAGAAGCTAGGAGTCTTATCAGCGTGTTGAAATGTCACGCAGCCTTTTGATATGCATCGGCGTCTATCACAGTGCAATAAATTAAATAGAGATGCCGCGCATTGTTCGCCCGCAGTGTGAGTGAAACGTGTTTACATTGTGACATTAATGTACAAGGGTTTGAGAGCGTTATGAATTTTAAGATCACACAGACGATGGCGCATTTAAATCCACATTTTATTTTATTTTAAAACAAAACATAAACCTTTGCAGTGTAACATGATTATTATTACAACTTTACAAAGTTTTACTGTGAAAATTAAAATAAACTATATGGTTAGATACGTTCGTGGAATTCTTGTCACATCAATAAGTTGGAAGAAGTCAGCTGGAAGAGTTCCTTAACCCTTCACAAAGCATGCGGTAACATCGGTCTACCGCTCTAATTAATCCTGTAATATTTCGGTGAATACACGCAACATGCGATTCATATTTTCGTTAAATTGAAGGAAAATATTTACGACTAGTGAAAAATCTAGTATGTAAAGCGAATCCTACAAAAATAGTTATATTTCAATTCAATCCGTTGCAAAATTAATACATTGACAAAAATTATATTCGTATCAAGACAGAAAGAAATCACATATTAATTTCACAGTGAAAAGAATAACAAACGTACGAATATAATAGTCTATTTCTCACTAATTAAATAAAAATAAAAATGAAGGTTGTATTATATAATGCAACCTCCTATACAGCACTTGATGAATGCTCCGAATTATAATATTATATACATTTTTTATATTTAATGCTTAATATTTATAGAAAATTTATTGCGTCAACCATTTTTTCAAAAGCATTTTTCACATTTCAAAGACTCTAATTTTTTACGGTAACACGAGTTGACGGCATGGCTGCGTACGAGTATTTTATATCATGGTATGGTAAAGGTTAAATGATCAAAGGTACTCATTTTGTGTCATTCTTTTTGTCGTTACATCCTACTTCGTACTTACTGTGTTTGATTGCTCCCTGCTAGTTTCATTTCTTTCACTTCTTACATATCGTTAGTCTGTATCAAAAATTTACTTATTATCTCTGCTTGTCTCCTTTTGATTTTTCTGTTTTTACCATTTAATTTAATTTGTTACGTAAGGTAATAACGTCCAACTTATGGAACCTTTTGGCTACCTGCCTCAGAACAGGTACTATTTGTACCTAGCGAGATAGGAGGCGGCCAACAGGCTTGCATGTAAATGAAATGAATTATAATATTTGTTCTAAGAATTTTTAAATTGATGCAAGCTATAAAAATAAACGCTGATTTATCTGCACTGAAAAAAAATATTCATACTTTTTTGAAACTTAGCTAAACGCTTCCACTGTGAAACTAAGTCTAACTTGCTGGCCTCTCAGTGTGTGGTTCGAACCCACGACTACCAGATCACTAGACAATTGTCTTAGCCGCTTTACAACCTCTAACTAACCTTTCACTAGACCAACAAGTACGTCAATATATGTAAATGAAGACACGTGTGTACTAGACTTTCGATTATCCTAAGTGAAAAAATTAACTGAATAAAAATTTGGATAATTACCACAAAATAATTGAACGTTTTTACGTAATGTGCCCACTTGCATCAAACTAAACACCGAATCTAAGCGCGCCCAAATAATATCTTGCGAACACATCATCGACCGGGATTTTAAGTCAATCTGTCATATATAATATTATCAATTTCATTACTTTAATTTTCTTATACCAGCATAATGAAGTCAATTAAAAATATTTTTTACATAATATCGCTAAAATTTTTAATTATCTTGATTAATCCACAACCGGGTTAGTGTGACCCTGTATAAACGAGAGTCTATTGTACAATCTTTCCAAAAATTTTTGAGCAAGGCTATTTTATAATCAAATGATGTTTTTTTTACAAAGTCACCTCGAAATGTCAGATCTAGTTTATTTGTTACTTTGTAGTGCCTATTAACTCTTATATCGGACCTATACCTAAAAGTGAGGTTTTTTTAATGTACTTACCAGAAGAAAAAAAATTCTGACCTCTTGTTAGTTTGAAATTCCAACGATATATATTTATTAGGAGAACACATTCTTATTGTGAAGTTGTAATTATTCAAAACATAGGTCTGTGATATTTTAAATATGAATTAAATATATTAATTAGAAAGATATACATTTAAAATCTATTTTATCGAAAAATATTGTTGCGCCACCGGGATTCGAACCTGGATCTCTTTCCTAACCGGGGAAGGTGCATTATCTGACGTCTGCTATCAGATTACTCAAAGGTATTTGAAATTCTGTAAAAATAAGGTAGATGGCTCTTTCAAATAATGGAACGATTAAATGTATTAATATCAAAAAGGTAACATATAGGTTCGAAAATTTGTCGCTAAAAATATCGTCGCTGTAGCATAGTTGGATAATGCACCTTCCCCGGTTAGGAAAGAGATCCAGGTTCGAATCCCGGTGGCGCAACAATAATATTTTTCGATAAAATTGATTTTATATGTATGTCTTTCTAATTAATATATTTAATTCATATTTTTAATATATGTTTATTATAACATGCCTTACTTCAACAAACGACGCAATAAATAGATATTGTAATTTAGCTCTTATGAACACGTGCAGATTCACAGGATTTTAATACAAAACTATGTGGGTGGTTTAACAATAAAATTTATAAAAAATTATGATTTATTTTGCGTCGGAATGATTTTATTGATGGGTGAATGTTAAATTGTTGTAAACACACTTTTGACTAAAGTGACTTTGTATCCTAGCAGTCAAATATTGTTTGTGTGTAACGGAATGCGATAATATTGGATAATTTGTATAGCGCCAATTTGGTCTGTATATAGTCATACATTATCTTTGTTTTTAAAAATTAAAAAATGTTATTTTAACTAATAGAAATGATTTTTTGAAAAGGTGCGTTTTTAGTATATTCTTAAATAAAGTCTCTGATGAACTGTTTCTAATGACGGAGGGCAAAAAGTTCAATTGGTCGGTTCTACAACCCTTCCTTTGACGTCTACCATTCAAATTGTTTGGGATACAAAACTCTTGAAGATACAGAGGCGCCATGTTATGTGTCGCCTTGTACATCAACCAGCACAATTTAAATTCAACTCTTTCAGAGAACCAAAGCTAATGTAGCTCATGTAAAAAAGATGTTATATGAGGGAATTTAAATACCCCATTAGACTAATCTATTAAATTCTGTATGATCATAGAATTTTTAATGTAATTAGTAGGATTTCATCACTTTTCTCTTTTATTGAGAGCACAAATTAGGTATTAACTTGCAAGTCTAATTGAGGATAAAATGGAATGTTAAATTGCTCACTGCAGGTTGTGAGATTGTTGAACGTTTGTCTCGAGGCGGTTGCGGCAGATCACAGGATTTCTTAGTATCCGAACATTGTGTCAATAATAAATTCCTGGTAAGATAGATTAGTATAATCGGCAGCCGCCTATCGCTGATGTTAGACCTTGCTGGCGGAGATGAACACGACCGTTGTCTGCGGAACTGATAAACCATTACATTATTATTAGGAGAACACAATTCTCACTGTGAAGTTGTAATTATTCAGCACAGACGCTCTGTGATATTTTAAATATGAACTAAATATACCAATTAGAAAGATATATTCATATAAAATCAATTTTATCGAAAAATATTGTTGTTGCACTTCTGACAAATAGCGACAAATTTTCGAACCAATATGTTGCCTTTTTGATATTGATACATTTAATCGTTCCATTATTTGAAAGAGCCGTCTACATTATTTTTACGGAATCTCAAATATTTTTGAGTAATCTGACAGCAAACGCCAGAATTATAAATTCATTTTTATTAAACTTTTGTCACACTGGTACAACTTTATTATTAGGAGAACACATTGTTAATGTGGCGGTGGCGGTGGCGCAACAACAATATTTTTCGATAAAATTGATTTTATACGCGTGAGGCTGATACTTTTGCGTCAGGTACGCGCGCGAGCAGCGCCGCCGTTTTGCAGCGGGGCGTTGGGGAAATACGCGGCAGAACGTAATAGGCCAGCGTCCGAGGTGGACGATAATTAGGAGCCGTTTGTGCTAGATTAACTTTCATTAATAAAAGTCTTGTGAACCAAAATTTGCTGTGTGACCAAAATACGAAATTAACAATATGTATATCTTTCCAATTAACATTACATTATTATACAAAAATGTATTCATAATTGCCTCACTGGACTATTCCCGTGCTGAGGGATATATTTTACATAAATAAACATTAACGAATTTGGATTTAAGTACGCGCAGAATTCGTGAAAAAAAAAAGATTTAAATTAAATCTATAAGCGTTTTACAACAGTGTAAAAATATAGACTTGAGCAATCTGACTGAGGATGATGCCAGTGACGGTATTACAGACACACAAACAAACATTTTTATTATATAATGTATTATAAATGCACTGTTGTATGATCACATAATTTTAAAATAAATAAAAATAGAATTATAAATCTACTTTCTTACTTACCATCGCGCCGTTTCCCCGCGGGGGTACGGAGAGAGGATAGAGCGCCACACTCTTCTGTCCTGACACGCAATTCTCGCCTCATCGATAATTTCTTAATTTTACTAAGATCGTCATTCTTTTCATATTTCTTCATTCTTTACTCTGTCATAAATGGATCTGCCACATGTACGCCTAAGTGATCTCATTTCCACTGCATTTAGTCTACTTTCGTTCCTCTTCTGGCATCACTTCCATACATCAGACTCCATTGTGAACCGCTAGTCTTGCCTCGGTTGACAAGTTCCCATTAGCTATAATTACATTCAAAGCGGTGTTCACTTTATTCCCTGCTTTTCGTTTCAATCAAACATTCTTCCCGAATACACAATCTCATCTTAATCCAATATATTTTTATCATACGCCTTTTAGTTATGATGAATAACTGATACCTAGTACCTAGGTACTATAACGATTTCCATATCTTAAAAGATAGAAATATTTTAATTTTCTAGACATGTATCTAAAGATGATTCCGAATTCCAGTTTATAACATTAGTACATTATTAAACCAGTGGTAATTAGTCATAACTGTATCTTATAAAAGTCGCAGCTTCGGACCAATAGTCTTAAATTAAATCAAGTCCGAAGCTAACAATTTGATTATACATAATCTCCATTCACATAAAATACTTGTATATTAAAATAAAAATGTATTCTATTAGTATTATATTATTAAGATAGGCACCTACTTACAAAATTATAAAAATATGGTTTTCAAATAATGAAACGATAGATGTATTAATTTGAAAAGTGTAACATACATTTGTCGTCAATCCACTGTGTTGGTATAGCATAATCGGTTAATGCACGTTCTCTGGATTGGAAGAGATCCAGGTTCGAATTCCGGTAGCGACAATATTTTCCGATAAAATTAATTTTATATGTGTATCTTTCCAATTAATATATTTAATTCATATTTAAAATATCACAGACCGTCTGTTCTGAATAATTACAACTTCACAATAAGGATGTGTTCTCCTAATAAATATATATCGTTGGAATTTCAAACTAATAAGAGGTCAGATTTTTTTTTTTCTGGTAAGTACATTAAAAAACGTCACCTTCATGTATAGGTCCGATATAACAGTAACAAATGAACTATATGTATATCTTTCCAATTAATAAATTTAATTTGTATTTATTATTGTTATCAACTAATAATGAGCTAAATTGCGCGAGTCAATCTACTAAATATGTATTTTAGTATCTCGAACTTCTCAAAATAGTTCCTTATTAGGCAGAATGTGAGGAGTGAGAGCAGCATGATAGGACTTGCACACAGGAAATGTAAAAACCACATTTCATCACACTTGCGGGAGCTGATTAGAGCGAGGAAAATTAAACCGCAGAAAATCTTCTGTACGTACACTAACCACTGACACAGTTCGTTGGCAAATTTCGAACAATTTCGAAGACGCGAACAAATTGTTCGTACGCGAATCTCACATAAATGGGACAACTAATTAATAATTTCTCAACAATTCTTCCTGTTAAGTCGTGCGGGCTAAAATACAAAAATTGCCATTGTAAAGGCCTGTTTCCACGGAAGCAGATGCGATGAGAGATGTACCTTAATTCCATGTATACGTATTGGAATTTTGATCTGGAGATGAACTCAGATATCAGCTTGAGATTGGTAGACGAAAACTGAAACCGGCGTACACGACTTTCGATCCGACAGCGAGATTGCGTACAATTGTCCTAGAACTACCACAATAGTCAGGCGTGAGGCGTTAAATTACAAATATTTTCTTATTAGGAGAACACATTCTTATTGTGAAGTTGTAATTATTCAGAACAGACGGTCTGTGATTCATATTTAAAATATCATAATAATAAAGTTGTATCAATGTGTCCAAAATTTAATAAAAATGAATTGATAATTCTGGCGTCTGGTATCAGTTTACTCAAAGGTATTTGAGATTCTGTAAAAATAAGGTAGATGGCTCTTTCAAATAATGGAACGATTAAATGTATTAATATCAAAAAGGTAACATATAGGTTCGAAAATTGTCGCTGTCGCATAGTTGGATAATGCACCTTCCCCGGTTAGGAAAGAAATCCAGGTTCGAATCCCGGTGGCGCAACAATAATATTTTTCGATAGAATTGATTTTATATGTATATCTTTCTAATTAATATATTTAATTCATATTACAAATATTTTCATTATAACTACTGCTGAAGTGATTCAAAATCATCCAACTGATGAACGACAATGACATTTCATGTTTGACGTACGACAAGAGTGAAATGAGGCGCGAGACGACAAATCTCTGATATATAGTGTATACACGGGGTATACGAAAGCTGAGAGTTGTCTGCCAAGAAAAAATCTAAATCTCTTTAAAATATCTACTCTGTCTACGGAAAGTGTGAAACTTGCTCGCGCAGTCTGTCTTGTACTTGAATGACAATATTATAGAACACAAAACTTAAAATTTTTTAGACTCATATAATTGAAATATTTGTTTCTCCCTGCAAGAGAAAAGTCTCATCTCATGTTTAGAGAGAGAGATTTTTAAATTTCAATTTCAATTTTTTACTGGCAATGCTAGATCACTTTCTCGAGAATGCATGACATTATGTGATTTACAAAATATAATAGACAACGAATTACTATTCTTTACGTGCGTTTTGAGTCAAAAATAGACGCTAATCTGTGTTTAAATACAACTTTTTCAAGTTTCTTTAATAACTCTACATATTTCTAAAATGATAATAGATTTATATAATATAATTGTACGAAAAAGTATATATATACTAATTACTCATAACAAAGTTTTATTTTTTAAATTCTTATTATAACAAATGTATATTTACATTTAATCATATTTATGAGATTCTATAGTAAATTTAGTCTACATCGGTTCGTCGCAAATATATATCTTTATAATTTACTGATTTCATTTATACCGACAGGGGGGTTTTATTCTTTAAGTCAGAACACGGTGAGTGATATCAAAAAGTTTATCCAACGTAAATACTGCACACCAGGTATAAAGTTACACGGAAAGGATACCGACCTGTCACACAACCTCAGCAACGTCTGACTCAAGTTTGTCTGTTCGTGTCGAGTACGCTTTCTTTCAGAAAGAATTCCTCTCAATAGTCTGACGAGGAAAACCGCTTATAAACGTGATCATGCTCTCAGCTTATTACCTGATCATGTTAGTAATCCATCTTCTTCTTATACAGGGTGTAACAGACCTAGTCCACAATATTTTATGGGTGGATACCTGTTGGATTGATTCCAAATTACATATTGAATACAAAAAATTAAAGGTTATAGAATTTCGAGTGACTAGACTATTTTTTGTTAGATGATTTAGAGCTTGTAGCAAAGATACTGATTAATAATGTATAAAATTTGCAAATATTTATTTCGTACTTAGACAAAGCTTAACATGATTTTGTGAAAATTTCAACAGTTCTTAAATGTGAAAAAACAAGAAATTAATAAAATACAAACAAAAAAACACTAGTAAAATACAACACACTTTCAATAGAACATTCCATACGGCACATAATTGTAACTGTGATTGTTATATCGGTGTTCGATTGGTAAATGTAGTTTTTTGTAATTCAGCGAACACAATCTAGATCTTCAATTGTTACATCTCACTTACTAATCGTCGTTATACGTACAATTATAGGTACACCAGTCACAATCACTGATCACCAGTCACTGTGTAAGACATGAAGATCTGCAAAGCTTTTTGCAAACACTAGTAAAATACAACACACTTTCAATAGAACATTCCATGCGGCACATAATTGTAACTGTGATTGTTATATCGGTGTTCGATTGGTAAATGTAATTTTTCGTAATTCAGCGAACACAATCTAGATCTTCAACTGTTACATCTCACTTACCAATCGTCGTTACACTTACACCAATCGCAAGCACAGTCACAATCACTGATCACCAGTCGCTGTGCAGGACACGAAGGTCTGCCAACCTTTTTGCACGGAGCGTGGCGAATCTCTTGCCGGTCCATGCACGTGGGAAAGCGTTCGAGTGCGTGGCAGATGTTCGTCACGACCACAATACGACGATGACCGCATCGAATAATATTGACCTTGTATCAAAATATTCAAAATAGTATTTCTCGTTTGTATATTTTTGCCAAGAAGACAGGCGCGCAGATTAGCATAAAATCATCTGGTTCACGCGTGAGTAATGCCGAATTTTTTTTTGGTTCGGATTCATCACTCGCGCGCGTGTGTGTGTGTGTGTGTGTATGGGCAGGCTTAGCTCAATCGCCAGTTAAGAACTCGGTGATCCATTATTCTCGGCAGAAGTCGGTCAAAACTAAAACCGCACTACGACCCTGTTTCGTAATCCCATCATCAGAATTGTACTTCTGCGAAAAGCGCTTGCATTCGCCTCCAGGGTCGGCTTCGCAGCTCCGAGCTTCATAGCATTAATATTTCCGTTAAAATTAAAGCGCACATTTGTCACCCACTAAATGCTTAAAATCAAATTACATTTTGTCTAAAAATGGAGATGTCACATTTTGATACTTAATGATACATTTAATTATTAATTGAACTCATTTACCGATGGAAATACATGATAGATCAGTCATTAATATATCAGTCAATGTGAAATCATAAATAGATATAGTTATCATATATTATTATTGGATTGATGCATAAGTTTGCAGCTTTGTCTGCTAAGGCAATATCAATGTCTTATTGAATATGTCTTAAATTTTCTAATGTATACAAAGTTTACGTTAAGTATTAGTTTAAAAAAATGGTGTACAATAAAACAAACATTTATGACATAATACCATTTGTTTGAGTTAACCCAAAAGCATGAATTGAATTTTTCTACTAATGTACAATAGTTGAGTAGCTTGCTGTCTTGTGGTTAAGACGCAGGTCGCGCCTCGTTCCAGGAGATCAACAGTTAGTCCTATTTTCATAGTACAAGCGTTTATCTTAATTTGAAAATAGTAAGAAAATTTGTGACATGTATTCCGTGTACGCATCTAAAAAAAAACTAATACCACTGTGAATTACTTTCGATCAACCGTCGCTGTTGAGTTTCATTACCAATAACTCCATCATCTTAAGGCCGCAATTAAAAAAAAACGACCGGAATAGGGTATCAAGTGATTTTACAGCATGATATCCGTACGCATGCCGCTAACATTACAAATGCTGATACTCAAGTGCTCGATTGGGAGGTTATTCCACATCCACCCTTTTCTCCTAATCTTGCTCCGCCAAATACAAAATTAGATCAGATATACAGTTCAGGCATGTGTAACATCCGAGTGTGGAGAGAATGGTAAAGAAAATACATGAGAGGAATGTTAAAGGTATCAGATACCGATAGACTAGATATTGAAGGACGGCCCAGTTGAATGCTTCAACAATAATAAATTGCAAGAGAAGATATATTACATGAACAGTATTAAGAAAAGCCAAGAGCGGTGTCCTCCTTGGCCAGTTAGTTATTAAATGTTGGAATTGTGTCACTGTGATGTACTGGCGCCACCCGAGCGCAGGCGCCTGCGCACGGCCCTGTCATCCCGCATAATATTGGCCGCACCGCAGCCGAGTTCTCGGAAGAGCTTCCCAAAGGAGTGGAGAGGTGCCAATGGTCACATATCGCGCAGCACATCGAGAGAGACATGCGGTCTGTTATTACAACTATCCCAGCGGTCGAGAACCCCCGAACGCGTCGCGTGCGGGATCAAGTCTAAAAATTATTTTTGAAAGTACATTAAATCTTTAACTTATTGTAAAAGTTTCTTAACCTAACCTAATCACCAGGGGCGTGCAGCGCATACAGGAAAAAAGCTGTGAATAACTAAATGTTCTGGGAAACAAACAAACAAAAAAATTGGATTAACATTAACGAAAACATTATTTTGAAATTAGTGCCATCTGTGTACCAGTAGAAACTTTAATTGCTTAGTTCTAAAAACTCACCGCTCTTTTTTTATTCGCCGCATCGTGCTATTTACATTACTCAGTTTTGCCTTTAAGCTAGTGAATTACTCAAGTCATATAAATGACTATTTACTGAATTGAAAATTCCTTTCGGTTGATCCGTTTTGTATGAAGTCGTTACCTATGCTGTTTTTTAACAGAATAACATTAGAAAGGGTTACAACTACGTGCAAATCATAGAAGTGTCTACATCCTCTTTTACTTATTCGCGAATTTTACTATCTTACTGTTTTTAACGTTTTGATTTCATGATTGTTCTTAAAATTTGGTGCATGAATTTGAATTGGCAATTGGCAGAACTATTTCCTACGTTAACTTATAATAGAAATAATTATTTCCTTTAGTAATTACGTTAAAGATTTTCAAACAATAAATTAATCATGTTCAGTCATAGAAAGTGTTCTTAAAAACGTCCATACATTTTTTATATGGGTAAGAAGGTATTATTTTACGTTAAAACTTAAATTTTAAAAACACTATTAACTGTACTCTAAAATTACAAATAAATACATGGTAGGGTCGTATAAACGACGGATTTATTTTATCTAAAGACGTTGGTTAAACGAAAGTACATATATTGTATTACATATATTATATATTATTATATAATGTCATTGGTAACAGCAAAACCTAAATCTATACCTACTGCACGCCACTGCTAATCACCCGCGATATAGTGATCAAGACAAATGTCAAATTGAAAAAAAAATCATATCCTTCGTCTGTTTCGAACATTTGAATGATTACTTTGAACGAATTATAATGCACAATTCGAATCTAATAAAGTAATTCTATTGTATAATCGTCTGGATATTAAAATATATTGTGCTTTCGAACACCCTGTTTTATTTTAATATTATGTATTTTATCGTTCAATGCATAAAGCCTAATTTTCGCGAATTGATGAATATTATTTAACCTTTTTAACTGCCAACTTTGTTTGAAATGGAAGACACCGCATAGGGTAAGACTATGTTTTAAGGGTCTTGACTTATCTATCCAAAGCTGAGACTTGTCGTCCACAGATGGAAAAATGATTTAATATTATAACTTTAGTCCCTGCAAGTTTGCAAGGTCCAAAAGTCCGTGCTAACACGCTTATAGCTTGGCGTGATATATAAAGTTTGGCGTGTTAATGCACTCATGGCATTTAAAAGGTTAATGATGAAATTGAAAAGAAATGTTATCATACTATGTAAACCTATTTTAGGTACGATATTTTTTTTATTATTATTTTCCCTTTCACGTACCTACATACGTATAATACATTCGTAAAACGATTCTGAATATTTCTGGATTTTGAAAAAAATTGTTAAAAAAGTGTTTTTATGTTATTGTCAAGGAGCTTTCCAATATCCATAAAATTGTTATATAAAAGTTGTACATAAAAAAAAACGCGACACATGTATCATACTACCCCTGCATAAAATTTATTTTTCTGGTTCCACCTCGTATACAGATTACTGTATTTTGTTTAGATTTCTTGTAATATTTCTTAATCAAATGACGTTCTTTTATATATTGTATAACATCCCCATCCACGATTCTCCAGTACAATATTACACACATTTCCAACACAAATTCGTGACATATTTTACCCAGAAATCCTTTGCAAATACATATTACATATATGTTCATTGAAATATTATATTGTGTCTTTTATTTTACTGTGTATGACATCACGAAAATGGTGGTTGGAAGAAGTAGAACATTTGAAAAATTTGAAAAACCTCCGAACTAAACAAGAAAAAATATTATAAAAAAAAATGCCGGTATTGATTTATAAAACTAGAAGATTCGGAAATCAACGCTCAAGGCGCAAAACCAATTGCATCTATTATCATTTATTATTCGACAAATATAGATTCAAAGATTAACAAAAAGTTTCGTCATCACTGAACTATGCGCAAGTCACTTTAGATTTAATTACAAAAGCGCATCGAAGAACCTTTCCCTACGATCTGTACACTCTGTCCATACAGATCGTCAGCGTGAACACTGAGATGGAGCGCCAAAGGTGTTTTCTAATTACAACATAAGCTACTTTGCGAAATTCAATATCACCGCGGCCCACGGATACGCCTCACCCCAATACCGGGTCGGGAGCGCTTTAGGCGTAATTAAACTAGCGCTGTACAACGGGTCGCTCTCAAAACGGATAATATTTTAGTTTAAAAAAATCTAAAAAAAATATGTCGATTAAATGCAAATTATTTTAATATAAAAAAACAATTCTTGGTAATCGATTGCGGCTACCCAGATTCTATCTACTTTTGTTCGGAAATTTTGGAAGAAATTCGAGATAATCGATATTTTTCACTTTGACGTTGCTCGATTGCCTTGATAGCATTATCAAACTTTCCTTGCAAGGGTGGTCAGAGAAAACGGAACGTGATGTTCCACTGGCGTACCGCGTTTACCTCCTTTACTCGTTTACATCTTCTCGTACACACTCGTCAATTATTGAAGCTTCTATTACAGCCGTAGTCCAATATTTGGTTCAACTGATCAGGAATTTCGTGAACGATCTGTTTCTATAATATACAGCCTCGCATATTTTCTTTATCATCCCTTCCTCACTTAAACTATCTCAGCAACCCTTTTTATATATCGACTATGCACCACTAATAGGTACATAGATTGTTCACTCTTTCCGATCATTATATATGCGTCTAAGATATAGATATGAGACACAGAGATGACGAGAATGCAAGATAGGCGTATCAGAGATGCGGTGCTCTATCGTACAAGAAATAAATTAACCATCCCTCCAACAACACTGTACATCGGTTTTGTGCAGATCTGCTTTATGAATGCCACAACGTTGTATATCTTCTCGAACATCCAATGGTAGATTAAACAATCATATAAAATAAATAAAAATACTATTAAACACAATTTCTGTGTGAACTTCCCTACAAGCAACACTATATTTCGTCCAAAATGGCCAACGCGTACTGAAATACTTCGGATATGTCACAAAACGTACGGATGCAATAGAGAAACTGATAGTATAAGGCAGGAGTCGAGGGAACCCGTTCTTGTGGAAAATCGCCGAGTAGATGGACGCTTCTGGTGAAGTCTACAATCAGTGGCACACTTCGGGAAGTCGTCAGGAATGCTGTAGATCGGAGCAGACGGCCCAGGATAGTTTTAACTGTAGTATCATCATCATCATAGCGACCATGACTGCTCTGCCAAAAGCACAACGAAGAACAATAAATAATTTATAAATGATTGATAAAAATCCCTTTAAACTAACCTAATCTATTAATTTAATGTTTCGGAAGTAAGTTTGTAGAATTCCATAATCACACAAAATGAAAATAAAAATACTTATTTTTTAGTTCTACTTGTTTGATTTTCGTGAGACGCGATTCGCTCGATGATACCATTATCAATCTAACCGTTTTAAATTTAACAACTTGTATTTATACGAAATCTATTGAAGGGGGGCCAGCTGTATAATTTTAAGTACTTAAAGTAATTTTGGGTTTTTATATTTTTGCACGATTCTAAGAAACAATTCTGTTCAAACACTAATGACATTTTAATGAAAGGTAATATATGAAAGAGGATAGCATTACAATTTCTAGTTAATAATTATGTTCGAACGCTAGTGCTATCTTATGTTACTGCCTCAGCTGCTTTCTGCATAACTACGCCCCGTTGATGATTCTGTTCCATATATCTGGTATGCCTATAACAAAGGGAAAAAAATGCCAATGTCATCATCATAAGCATTGTCACCTTTGATTAATTCTATCGGCCACTATTGTCGAATAATTCTATCGGCCACTATTGTCAAATAATTATATCGGCCACTATTGTCAAATAATTCTATCGGCCACTATTGTCAAATAATTGAATTTGACAGTTTGAATTTCGAGCTTTATAAACATTCTTTGAATTGCTTCTACTGAAATGTTTACGATTCTCTACGAAGAGTACGTATTCTACAATACATGCGCCAACCTCTTTATAGTATACTTACACGAGTGCATCGGTGCTTTTCACTTTTGACACTTTCACTGACTACTTTCTAGAGTCGAGCACCTCAAGTGTGGCACATACCTACCTAATACACGATACAATGGTTTTAAAATATATCAAGTAGTTATGTGTGTTTCGTTTAAATTTATGTTTTATTTGGTGATTTCTCTTTCTGTTAACTTATAAAATAACAGCTGAAATCGGATATTTTAACCATTATAAAGCGGACCCTGTCATACAACAGGTATCTACTTAATCGATAGAACGTCGGCTGAGTCGTACTCATATAGTAGCGTGAGTTTCTATCATATGTATGTAGATATTTTAACTTGGTAGTTCTTATTCGTAAATGCCTCTGATATACAATGTCTAAATTTTTTATTCAACCTTGCATTATTATTTTTACCATGTATTTATTTTTTACCCTGTAATTACTGTTTTTATCACCTATAATTCATTTTGCCCGACATTTTACTTAATATCTATTAAGTATACAATTTTAATAGTAGGTTCAACATGTAGTATAATATCTCGTATTAAAACTCAAATGAATATTTAATTTATTTATTAATAAATGTGTTAGTAGCTATAACTTTGTGCTTGGATATTTTGAACAATTGATCTTAAATTACTGGGATTTTATGTTTTTTGTATGTTTTAAAGTGACTCCTTCATAAAAAGTTTCATAAATATATATATATATATATTTTATAACATTGATATGCGTACACGGAATACTTATCACATCAACATTCTAACTATTTTCAAACTTAGTTAAATGCTTGTACTTTGAAAATAGGACTAATTTTCTGGTGTCTTGGAACGATGCGCGAACCCCCGACTGCTGGATCACTAGGCCAGCGTCTTAACCACTACACCAACAAGCTACTCAGTAAAGTAAAAGTTTAAAGTAAGTCTTTTTGCTGTGTTTTCATATTTATTTTTAGTTAAGTATCTAGTATCTAGATACTTATCTAAATTAGAATGATAATATCAGAGTTCTTTTCTTTATTGCACAAAAAATTCAACGTCAAATTTTGTAAAAGATTTTTTAATAGCGTTTATTGCTTGAACACATTTGCTTCGCAGTCAATGAAAAAAAGTTGCGGTGGTCATAAGAAATATGTATATAAGGAAATATAATATAATATATTAAAATATTGTACATAAATATAATTTAAAGTAAGCTCAATAGATCCTACATGTTCCTAATTCCAAGTTTTTCGGGGTAGAATTATAGACCCTGAGAACGGGATCAAATCATAGACCTTCAGAATGGAAAAACGATTCTTTTGAATCAATTATATATTATAGGTGCACGTTAATAATGGTGGACAGCCAGGCGCTGGAATTTATTTGTAACTCCCCATCATAGAAGAGCTGATTTTAAAGGTAAGTTATTCAATCAACGTCTTTGTCGCCACATCTTTTGATACTTTGAAAAAGGTCCTTGATGAAGAAAAACCAGAGGATCATTATGATGATAAAACGATTTAATATATAATGTGTTTACGTTTCAATCTCCTGGGCAATGGTTCCCAGTTGAATGCTGATGCATTAAACTGTTAAAAAGTGAACTTAATTGATACGATTCAACGCCCTAACACGAAAAGATGTCACGACTTGTTGTTTCAAAATCAAAGAAAAGTGCGGCTGGCTGCGTCCAATTCTGTATTCGCTTATTTATTAATAATTTTTAAAAAATCTGTCAAAATAAATTCACTTGATTCTTATTGTACGCATTTAGCGACGTACACATTTATATTTAAATAACATCCACCTTTTCGGTGAGTAAATGGCGTTTAAAATTGGAAATATTGACACGTGTGAAAAAATGACACGTACCATTTAATGCTCTACCTCTGCCAATGATTGTGACCAAGTGAATGAGTCAAGTGGGCACCGGGTGTGTCACAGCAGCATTCATCTTATTCGGTGAATTACCTGCCTTAAACGTTAATAGGACTGAATGATTTCTTATAACTTAAGCAGGTAGATGATGCGCTTTGTCAGTACGTTCTTTTATCTTATCCTACGCGAGACAATTTAGTTCTTATTCTTTATGTAATGTTAATTTAATTTTTCGCAATGCAATCTACTGATTACTATGAATTTTCTTTTATAACGTTTGAAAATAATGGAAATACTTATACAGTGGATCCTGTATATTCGTCTGTTAAGATATTTAGCAAATAAATGTTTTAAATATGAACTAAATATATTAATTAGAAAGATATACATATAAAATCAATTTTATCGAAAAATATTGTTGTTGCGCCACCGGGATTCGAACCTGGATCTCTTTCCTAACCGGGGAAGGTGCGTTATCCAACTATGCTACAGCGACAATTTTCGAACCTATATGTTACCTTTTTGATATTAATACATTTAATCGTTCCATTATTTGAAAGAGCCATCTACCTTATTTTTACAGAATCTCAAATACCTTTGAGTAAACTGATAGCAGACGCCAGAATTATCAATTCATTTTTATTAATGTTTGTCATAAAAAGTAATGTCGTTGAACACATTGATACAACTTTATTATTCAGGTTCGAATCCCGGCGGCGCAACAACAATATTTTTCGATAAAATTGATTTTATATGTATATCTTTCTAATTAATATATTTAATTAATATTTAAAATATCACAGACCGTATGTTCTGAATAATTACAACTTCACAATAAGAATATGTTTTCCTAAAAATAAATGTTTATTAATACTTTTTATGTTCGTCACTCTTCAGTCATCTCACTGAGCCAAAATGCTGAATATGGTCGAAAAGTGGCACCCGAATATTTCCATAGTCAACCATAACATAAATGCATTCAATGATAATGTGATTGACAACATATCTACTTCAGGAAGGTTTTAAAAAACAGACAAGATTGGACAAGTTCTTTGTTAAATGTGCTACTGAATCATAGACAAAACAATAACCGTCACCAGAATTACAGTTATCTAATAAAATGAATAGATTTAATAATAATAATAAATAAAATGGATAGATTTTAATAAAACACTGTAATAACTTTACACTATGTACTCGAATTTCGAGAGCAACAGTAAATCTCATCGACAGGTTTAAGCACTACGAGTATTGTAAATAAACTCAAGTAGAGTTTCATTAATATCCATCCATTTTGATAATCATTTTGAAACTTTACAAAGTTAACGCCGATTCTATCAATAACTTACTACAAGTAACTTTCATCTTCTTTCGCTGTCTCATCATGTCTCCGCAGCACAATAAAGGTGAAATTTATTAACTTATGTGTACGTGATCTATTGAGAAATGAAAGGAATCTCGAACAATTTCGGGATTTTTTTAGGGTGTGGGTCTCTCGCTGGGGGTTGCTGGAATGAACGACGCCGGGAAGAGCAGTGGCTAGAGAGATCGAACGGAGCATTCTGCTGACTCTTCCTCGCACCTCTTGCGACCTGGACATGGTGAATTTCTGCTGAACTGTGACCGAGTTCTGCGACAGCAACACATAAATGTGACGTTTACCCTCCCCTTTTGGGGGTGCATGATTTCTATAGCTTCTTTCTGGCTGATTTCTGAATTTAATGTGATAACGAGTCTCACGTCAAATTGTACAGGTATGACTCTGGTACGATGATACCGGCATACTACAGAATCTCAATGAGATAAGGTAGATGGCTCTTTCAAATAATGGAACGATTAAATGTATTAATATCAAAAAGGTAACATATAGGTTCGAAAATTATCGCTGTAGCGTAGTTGGATAATGCACCTTCCCCGGTTAGGAAAGAGATCCTGGGTCGAATCCCGGTGGCGCAACAACAATATTTTTTGATAAAATTGATTTTATATGTATATCTTTCTAATTAATATATTTAAAATAAGTTATTTCTGATGGGAAAAACTGTTTCTATATTTATCAGGTTCTATATTCGTCAGGAACAGATTAATGACGAACATAAAGGATCCACTGCTGGTATTATGGAGCTATTACTACAATAAATCAGTCCTGTAGTTGATTAGACTTGTTACCTATTTATTTAAATTTTCCGGATACTTTTTGAACACTACATATTTATTACGTATTATCCTAATATACAATTCGCAACGTACATTTTTAATATAATAATAGGTATTTAGTACCACTAAAATTGGATAATTTATCTAGCACCAATTTAAATGTATGTAAAAATATATAATTATGAAAATATTATTTAAAATATCATGATTCTCAAATACATAATACAGCCATATGTACCTAAATATTATTAGAAAGACTTAGAAGAGAGAAAATGCTCATAATTAGTACCTACTAAACCGAGACATACGTACATAAATCTGAGCACCCATTGGAGGGCAATAAAATGTCATACCCGTGCTGCGTGTGTAGTCATGGAGTCGAGGTCTTGACGTTAAAAGAAGCCACCATTATAAAAAGCCGTGTACATGAATAATATTTTTGAGAGATTTTTCGCTCGAGACAATCTCTGAAATTTGGATTTTACTTTATTTGATCAGCTTTAGTTGTCTCCGTGTACACACCATGTCTCAGATTTTCGCTGACTCGCGCTTCGCGTCACGCTCATCGTACGTTAAACCTAAAAGTAAATATCATTGTCGTTTGTCAGTTGGGTGATTTTTAAATCGTTGAATAATAATTTCCCAGTAGCAGTTCAAACGGAATAAACGTTTGTATTTTAATTCTCTACATTAATGTTTCTCTACATTAATGTGAATGTATAAAGATTTAGGTCTAACATTTTAGAATAGATAATTGTAGGAATCTACTATAGTTTTAAGTTACGTTTGGGTGCACGTGTCGAATCTCACTGTCAGATTGTACTGGTTTGAGATTTTGTATGTTTTTACCAATCTTATGCAGAATTCTGAGCTTATCTCTAGATCAAAATCACAACACGTGTCTCTGAAATTTTCTCATCGTGTTTCAGTCCATTGGCACGGGCTTTAAGGCCGGAGGCATTTGATATGTGGCTGTACCCCTATCGACTTTCTAAAGATTTAGTTAAAGATTTTCCGGTTTAACCACATTACCAATGAAAAAGTACTTAGTCAAAGAAAACTAATAACTATAAAACAAAGAAAAGCTGCGCACTTCAAACATATTCTCTGCAATGAGAAATATATTATTTTAAACACTAATTAAATGTATTAATTAGAAAGATATACATATAAAATCAATTTTATCGAAAAATATTTTTGTTGCGCTACCGAGATTCGAACCTGGATCTATTTCCAAACCGGGGAAGGTTTGTTAATTATTAAGTGTTCTCCTTAATAATATTAAGTTGTATCAATGTGTCCAAAATTTAATAAAAATAAATTGTTCATTCTGACGTCTACTATTAGATTACTCAAAGGCATTTGAGATTCCATATGAACAAAATCGATGGCTTTCAAATAATGAAACTATAGATGTATTAATTTGAAGAAGTGTAACATGTGGGTTCGTCGTCAAAAGTACAGTCGCTGTAGCATAATAAGAATGTGTTCTCGCTAATAAAATATGATCTCTTACAGCTCATTATGCAAGGGAAGATAGACGGCAGCAGAGGCTTAGGTAAAAAGATGTTATCTTAGCTGTGTAACCTCAGAAAGTGGCTCATTGTCTAAAATACCGCAGATCTTACACAAGATAAATCAGCATACTGCAACTTGGTCACCATTGTCGCCAACCTTCGATACAAGACAACGCATGAAGAAAAAGATTTGATTTCAAAATGGAATGTCAAATAAATTCTATTTTTATTTCGCCATCGTGACGAATTGACTTTTAGAAAAAAATTTACACCAGCATTAATTTAAATCCTTTCATAATTATTCTACACGACAATGAAATTTCTGTTCGCATCCACCGCTGATTGGTAAATAAAATGTCACATTAGCATAAAACCTTCGCAAATACGTGAGACGTCCGTCTGTACGCGGAACAGGTACGGCCAATCAACACTGGACCTCTTCACGCATGTCCATCTGTTCGACACGTGTGTAGTCAAAAAGTGTCTGTAATGCTGCAGGTAAAGTCACACTGAGACGTGCGCCGCGCCTCCTGTCACGGGAGACATTTGATGGACGGCTTTCGTGTGTAATCCAATTTAATTCATTACCTTATTATAACATAGAAAAAGATAAGTGTTTATGAGTGGTACAAAACAAATTAATATATTTCTGTTTTTAAAGCGTTAACTTTGGTTAAACATTGTCTATCTTTCAAATACTAATTAAATGTATCAATTAGAAAGACACACATATAAAATCAATTGTTGTTGTTGTTGCGTTACCGGGATTCGAACCTGGATCTCTTTCCAAACTGGGGAAGGTGCAAGGTGAAGAGAATGAAAACGCTTTAAAAAATGTGAGTTTATTTTTCGGGTCAAATGCGTAAAACATTTTGGCAGAATCTTCTAGATGGCGCTGATCACGAATAATAACGTCATTCCTTCATGAATATTTTCATCTCAAACGCGCATGCACTAAATCACGGTTCACAACCAAATAAAAATAAAATAAAAAAATTAATCACGAATTACAATATTCCCAAATATTCAATCACTGATAGTGAGTGTGACTCAACGGTATCAGTGATTGTCTCACGGTTCGTGATTTTAAGCTCATCACTATTGTGATGAATTAAGAAAATATTTGTCTACATTAATGCTAGGATAAATATCGATTCTTGCAAAATATCCGTGCCAACGTGGGCCTCAATGCATTATACATAGGCTGCATTTGTGTAATTACGCCACTGGCTATTAGATAATTCAAAAATAAAACACATTTAGTATGTACGCCTTATATTATATTAAATTTATTAAATTTAATATTTTTTTAAATCTCAAACAGTCTTGAGTGGTATCTATTCAGATAACGTGCGTGGGCGATCAAGAAATAAATTTACTTCTTTCAAATCAATAAAACTCGTATCAATTTGTCTTCGAATCACTTCAAATGAAAGCGACTAAGCCGATGATTTACAATGTTCGATGGTCTAAACTTACACACATTAGTCAAGTTTACTTTTTAAAGATAATCATTAATCCCAATTAAAATTATTGCTGAATTAAGGGTCTAAACTATTCTCCAATGCACGATTTAGTCAGCCGCGAAATAATATCAACCTCATCAAACGTTCCATGCGTCAAACCAACATATTAATAATTTAAATATTAATTAAATATATTAATTAGAAAGATATACATATAAAATCAATTTTATCGAAAAATATTGTTCTTGCGCCACCGGGATTCGAACCTGGATCGCTTTCCTAACCGGGGAAGGTGCATTATCCAACTATGCTACAGCGGCAATATTTTTAGCGACAATTTTCGAACCTATATGTTGCCTTTTTGATATTAATACATTTAATCGTTCCATTATTTGACAGAGCCACCTACCTTATTTTTACAGAATCTCAAATACCTCTGAGTAAACTGATAGCAGTCGCCAGAATTTAATAAATAATAATAAATATATTTAATTCATATTTAAAATATCACAGACCGTCTGTTCTGAATAATTCTGTGATGTTTTAAATACTAATTTAATGTATTAATTATAAATATATTTGAGATTGCGTAAAAACAATGTAGATGGCTTTCAAATAATAAAACGACAGATGTATTCATTTTAAAGAGTGTAACATATACGTTCAAAAATTTCTCATGAAAAATACTGGCGCTATAACACAATTGGTAGTGTACTTCCCCGGATTGGAAATAGAGATCCAGGTTCGAATCCCGATGGTGCAACAACAATATTTTTCGACAAAATTGACTTTATATGTATATATTTATAATTAATACATTAAATTAGTATTTAAAATATTGTATTTCTTTCAACGGTACTATTTACAGGTAGGTACCTACTCTGTTTACAAAACCATGTGCCGTGAAAATTAAAATAGATAATTTAAGGTATCCAAACATTCTGCGGGTTAGATTTTTGAGAGATTTTGAGGCTCGAGACCGATGATTTTGCTCCCATGAGATGTATTGGAGACAACTCTTGACTTTTGTAGTTTCCGTGTACACACCATTTCTCAGAGACTCCTCGTCTTGCGCTCCACTTCACGCTTGTTGTACGTCAAACGTCAAATGTTCCGTTCGTCAGTTGGGTGCATTTGAATCTCCCCGGCAGCATGGAATAAATGTTTGTAATTTAATGTTTTCTGTGATGTAAATGTTGCTATAACACAAACAACTGAAAGATTGCGTCTTGATTGGCCAATAAGTACCTAAGCGGCGAAAGATAGGGGGAGATGGAAGCGTCTTGCCGTGACTCCGAGCCCTCATAGGCGA
This sequence comes from Eubasilissa splendida, assembly GCA_031772225.1. NCBI lineage: Eukaryota > Metazoa > Arthropoda > Insecta > Trichoptera > Phryganeidae > Eubasilissa > Eubasilissa splendida. Next base: position 11,018,749 of record CM062859.1, read on the forward strand.
CGAAAATGATGATGATGATGATGACAACTAGTAAGTTGTGTAAGAGCTTGACGTGATGTAATGTATTATGAAATCTGGAATTGGCAAAAAAAAGAACAATAATAGTCTCAACTTTGTGGAAATGCAGTCGCTCAGTCACATGTGAGTGAGTAAGGAATGAACAAATTAGAAACTGTAATAGATTTGTTTGAAGAGTAGTGGATAGGGTTTAGAAAGGGTCACATTATGGTTCGAGCGTGTAGAATTTGTGAGCGAGGAGAGGATGGTAAGGAACGTATGTGGGGTGAGTGTATGAAGGTAACAAAGAGACGGGATATATCTGACACGATCAGATGAATTATATATTAGAGGACGGAGAGTTGCATTATTTTAAGAGCCTGACAAACACGCGAACTTTCCATTGAAAATTCTACTCTGCCTGTGAAAGTAATTTTTAGGAGAACACATTCTTATTGTGAAGTTGTAATTATTCGGAACAGACGGTCTGTGATATTTTAAATATGAATTAAATATATTAATTAGAATGATATACATATAAAATCAATTTTATCGAAAAATATTGTTGTTGCGCCACCGGGATTCGAACCTGGATCTCTTTCCTAACCGAGGAAGGTGCATTATCCAACTATGCTACAGAGACTATATTTTTAGCAACAAATTTTCGAACCTGTAATTCGGAACGATTAAATGTATTAATATTAAAAAGGTAACATACGGGTTCGAAAATTTGTCACCAAAAATATTGTCGCTGTAGCATAGTTGGATAATGCACCTTTCCCGGTTAGGAAAGAGATCCAGGTTTGAATCCCGGTGGCGCAACAACAATATTATTCAATAAAATTGATTTTATATGTATATCTTTATAATTAATATATTTAATTCATATTTGAAGTAATTTTTAGTTCACCCATTCCCATGACACTACAATCTATTGTTACACGGCACTCACATATCGTCGTGTATCTTTTTCAAAAAGGCGTATCTCGTTTTTTGTTAACATTTAGTTACGACTGATCATCCATTTAAACTTTTCACTATGAATAGTTGTAGGTATCTATGGTTATTGGTTTGGGTGCACAGTCGAGACCCGCTGTCCAATCGAACGTCGTGTGTTATTGTACATTTTATTAACGGTAACGGTAATGGTAACGGAACCCAGAATAAACCAGATAAACAGTGTTCCATTCAATAACACAAAAATCTGGACTAGTTGGAATCCCTAACAAATGACTTAATTATCTTTACTTTTCGAGTTATTTAACGCGGCCAAATTATAATGTTTGCGGATATCGTTAATATATTTTTAATGAATTTCGTTGTTATTATTTTTATTACATGAAAAACATGACTTAAATGGTTATTAGACATAATAAAACATAATGTTCTAAACATTAACGTCATTTGAAAAAATATTCAACTTGTTATGGCTGCAAACACACTATCTAAATCATTTTAATTGGACTTCATTAGCAGACGAGATTGCCCCTTTTCGGTTTAATTGCGAATTACTATCCTCCCAGACAGATCCAATTGCAAATAGCACGAAAAATATAACAGTTAAGTAACACATTCCGAAATGAACATAATGACGTACTTTTAAATCACTGCGCTCAATAAAATTATTATTAATATTCTATTGTCGTGACTGTACTCTGAAAACAATAGAAGACAAGACGCTAATATAAAAGATTGCTTATTAGTTGAAGAGATCAAATAAAAAATTTATACCAAGGATCTTTGTCGGCGTATTGCAAAACGTCCAGAAGCGCATTTGACAAACATGTATATATTAACATAGTTAATGTTTATATTTCTACCTTAAAGTTATCATAAATTCATGTTAATTATCGTATTTCATCACGCTTCTATCATATTCGTGGAATACATACCCTAAATTTTAACGTACAAGTCCAGAAATGCCAATATTTTAATGTACAAAACGCCTACCCATCCGGCACTTCAATATGGGACATGGGTCAACTGACAAAAGAACGAGCCTGCACTGGACATTTTTTTAAATATAATTTTACACTTTCCAATATAGTTTACAGTTTTCAAAGAATTCGAATGTTAGATTGGTAGATATTTAATAGAGGCATTAGCTTCACCTAATAATCATCACCTTGTACCGTTTTATAAGAATTCAAATTGAGTGTCAATTTCTATGTTTATTTACCAATTATGACTTGCCTGGGGAAGAAACTAATTTTTATTATTGTGATATGCTTACAAGCAAGAGTAATTTTCTTAAGACGGCGTGCATTGATCGCTATTGGTCTTGGCCTTGGACATCTACGTACTCCGGAACGTCTTGTATTCTCCGACTCGCGAGCAGCTCTTGAATCCCTCTCTGCTAGTTTGGCTAGACAATGAGATAATCTGTTCCATCAGAAGATGTCTATTTAATTTAGACAGCAACAATAAACAGATGTCATTCGTTTGGATTCCTACACATTAGGGAATTCATGGAAATGAATGTGCTGATAAACTGGCCAAGGAGGTCACTCTTTCCGGAGTTTTCCCTCATCAATTCGATATCTCGATGTATGACAGACTTAATATGGTAAAAAAACGTACGAATTCTATTTGGACTGCACAATGGATAGATCCAAATAATCATAAAGGTAATTGGCATAAAATAACTCAAAGATCTATTCCCCGCACCCCCTGGTTCTCCAAAAAAAAGTCTCCAAATGAACAATATCAAATATCTCTAGAATGAGAATTGAGCATTGCTAGGTAGCCTCATATTTATTCAGATTGAACTCAATGGATTCCCCAATGTGTGAGTGTGGTGCCAAGGAGAAAATTCTTGACCATGTCTGTTTTGCCTGTCTCGTCAATGGTAATTTTCAACTCCCAGTTAACTCGTGTCATCTTCTTTCCCTTAACTCGCCACATTTAATCTATATAATAGCAAATTTTATGAACGACAATGGTATTGACTTGTAATATAATATTTCCTATTCTATAATATTATTGTACTTTTAAATAATGTTTTAACTTGATTAATGGCACAAATCACTCGTGAGGGGTGGATTGCCTATCTAAAAGAAGAAGAAGCAGAAGAATATGTCTACTACATAATACACGAACTTGTCGCTCGGCACATACTTAATGATCCAGTGGTTGGTGGTTCGAGCTTCGTCCCGGAAAACCAGCAAGTTAGTTCTATTTTCATAGCGCAAGCGTAAAGCTTTATTAGAAAACATTAGGAATATTCATGTGACTTCATATCTACCTTGTTCAAGTCATCACATGTCAACAAAGAAGTACTGTTCTAAGAGGCGGATGGCACTTGGCTAGGCTAGCTCCGGAATCTCAAGATTGTCACGACAAGTTAAGATAAAAGTCTTTCAATAATATATACTTTGAGTCTTGATAAAACACGGCCACTCACGGATACCGTGACGATAACACTCAATGCCACCCAAAGAGCCATGGAGAAGAGGATTTCGTTACACGAACGAAAGAGAAATTAGTGAAATATAAAATAATAATATATTTTTTACTTCTTCAATATTATCAACATTACTTTACAGCCACATATTATATAAATAATAAGACAAAACACTTTGTTTAAACCACTATTTATTGATAAATCAACATGTTTCGATACCTATGGTATCTTCTTCAGGAAACAATGAATACTAAAATTAAAAACACAAAATAAATAAAACAAAACTTTAAAGTATATTAAGTGAAGTTGTAATTATTCAGAACATTGGTCTGTGATATTTTAATTACTAATTAAATGTATGAATTAGAAAGATATACATAGAAAATCAATTTTATCGAAAAATACTATTGTTGCGCTACCGTTAAAAGTACTGTCACTGTAGCATAGTTGGATAATGCACCTTCCCTGGTTTGGAAAGAGATCCAGGTTCTATTTCCGGTATTAGTATTTAAAATATCATATTTCTCTCTTCTAAAGTATTTTGCATTACATTACGCAACGTTTCTGTCTCCAAATGTATTATTTCTGCACGAATATTTTGTTTAAGCTCATGATTTGTTGCTGGTTTGTTCATGAAAACTCGGCCTTTTAAGTAGCCCCACAAAAAGAAATCAGGCGCCGTCAAATCTGGGGAACGGGGAGGCCAAGCAAACTCTGCATTTTTTTTAATTAGCCTGTCACCGAAAATAGATCGTCGCGAAACATAATAAAATTCAATAATTTTAACGCCCTCTTGCACTGGGTGTGTAGCCATTATAAACTTTCATAAATTCTTTATTATCTAGAAAAAATATATATAATTAAAAATAAACCTTACCAAAGTTATACATTTTTAAAAACAGTCAACCCAAGTTGGCCCACACTTTATATAAAAAAAGGAGTAAAACAAAATTGACGTATGCAGCCAATCTGAATTCGAAGAGCTGAGACACCGGATGGCAAAGCGGAAGTGGTGGGGGGGAGCGTGATTATACACCTTGTCTACTAAGAGAAGACTTCAGATCCGAAGACAGACATTGAAGTGGTGGACAGCAACCAGTGATATCAGCAGCAGAGAAGCATTGAAAGAGTCGCGAGTGGCTATGTCCTGTATTGGTCCCAAAGATACTGAGGATGATAATGCTGATTAATTTGATACGTATTCCGTGTATGTATCTTAATAATAATAATTTTTAATAAATACCTAAAGTGAACATTTATAGCATACACTATACATCTTTTTTAAAAGCTGTCGAGTATTAAATCACATCATTATTTGAAATAAAAAGTATTTTTTTGTTTCGTAAACTAATTGGCAAATGTTATTATGCGCAATTACATATAATTTCATTGACCATTCAAAAATAAAACTATTAATATAATTCGTAATTGACTGAATACGTAGTTTAAAAACAATAAGCTATATATTTAAGAATAATTTTACATACGCTTTGCATATTCTCAATACCATTTTTAATAATGTATACATTTTTATCAACCTACAAATTCGTTATCCAACTTTTATGAATGTCTAATATAATATAATGGTATTATAAAGTATTGTGCGGATACCGTGGACGGGTGTGGTTTTATGTCCCTGTACACAATATACAATGCCATCCGTAATGGAAAAATTTTCTGTATCGCACTGGTGCAAAATCGATACCAAAACGTGATGTTTCGTTAACCAGATTTAATAACTAAACTTGAAATTTTTATACTCTTTTCACACTTTTTTACATCTGCTGTCGCTAATGAAAGACATTACACAATAAAGTTTATTTTTTAAATTAAGTCATTTAAAAAAAGACGAAAAATTTATATTTATTTTGAAAACAATTTTTTCATTCTCTTCTTTTTCTTCTAAATAAACAATCCACCCTTCAAGAGTGATTTGTACCATTAATATCAATACCATTGTCGTTCAAAAATTTGCTATTACATAGATTAAATGTAGCGGGTTAAAGGAAAGAAGATGACACAACTTAACCGAGAGTTGAAAATTACCATTAACGAGATTACTCTAAAAAAAACCTGCGATCCGCAATGGACAGACAAAAAAGATATGGTCATAGGTTTCCTCCTCAGCACAACATTGGGGAATCTATTATGTTCAATCTGAATAAATGTGAAGCTACCTGGCAATGCCCAATTCCCATTCTAGAGATATTTGATATTGTTCTTTTGGAGACTTTCCTTTTGGAGAACCAGTGGGTGCGGGGAAAGATCTTTGAATTATTTTAAGCCGATTACCTTTATGATTATTTGGATCCATCCATTGTGCAGTTTAAATAGAATTCGTACATTTTTTCACCATATTAAGTCTGTCATATATCAGGATATGGAATCGATGAGGGAAAACTCCGGAGAGAGTGGCCTCCTTGGCCAGTTTATCAGCACATTAATTTCCATGAATTCCCTTATATGCAGGAATCCGAACGAATGACACCTGTTTATTGTTGCTGTCCAAATTAAATAGATATCTTCTGATGGAACAGATTATCTCATTGTCTAGCCAAACTTTCATATTAGCAGAGAGGGATTCAATAGCCGCTTGCGAGTCGGAGAACATAACAGTCTTATCGGCGTTCCGGAGTACGCAGATGTCCAAGGCCTCTTAAAATTTCAATTCTTTTAAGTCTACGATACTTTTGAGTACTTTACACGGCTAATCTGGTACTACTATCTAAGTATTTCAAATTTATCAAAAATATGCCTTAATTCAAATATACAAAGTATATTTTAACTTTAATGTATGGTCAAGAAGCTGTTTTAGCACTAGACCAAGGTCAATCGGGAATATAACGATACCCAAACTGAACACCATTTTAACTCTCAAGAAGCTAAATATGTTAATGCACCACCCAAAGATTTAAAGTTGGAGATTAATTATACTATTGTAATTTCAAATCTAAATTGAAAAACTTATTAACTAATTAATTAAATTACGCAACTAAATATAAATATTTGTATGCTGTTTAGTGTACGCCGATGATGCAGTATTAATGGCGAATAATGAACAAGAACTACAGAATCTGGTGAGTAGAATGTACAAGTATACAACGAAAGCGACCTCATGATGAATTTTATAACATCGAATGTGATGGTATTCGAGAAGGATGAAAGCAAGACACCGTGCTAAATACTTGTAGTAATGAATGTTGGAACAAGTAGATGAGTTTGTATATTTGGGAAGTATGTTGTATGTAAGGAGGGTGACTGCAGGGAATAAAGTGAACGGCGCTTTGAATGGAATTGTATCTAACGGGAATTTATCAACCGAGGCAAGACTAGCGGTACACAATGGAGTCCTGGTACCGACACTGATGTGTGGAAGTGAAGCCTGGAGCTAGCGGAAGAGGAACAAAAGTAGACTGAATCCAGTGGAAATGAGATCACTTAGGCGTATATGTGGCAAATCTATTTTTCACAGAATAAAGAATGAAGAATTAAGGAAAGAATTTAAAGCTGATGTTAGTATAGTGAGAAAGATTAAGAAAGGATCTCTTAGGTGGTTTAGTTATTTGTAACTGATGAATGAGTTGAGAATGGTAAGAAAGATATAAGACGCAAGTGTTGATGGCACGAGAAATAGACGTCCGCGGAAGACGATGGTTATGTTAGAAGCCTCGACAATCGGCGAACTTGTATGAGAAGATGTATGAATGTGGATGAGGCGAAAATTGTGTATCAGGTCAGAGGAGTGTGGCGCTCTATCATCTCTGCCTACCCCCGCGGAGAAACGACGTGAAGGTAAGTAAGTAAGAAAGTACTTGTTATCACCAATTTAAATTATTTTTTGTTATTTATTATATATCCCTTTGTTGTAATGACGATACCCCTTTTTGTAAATACGAGAAATAATTTATGTTATAAAAAAATAAAATATGCCCATCGCTAAAATTTTTTTTTATTACTTATCAAAGGAAGTGAATAATTCAAGTAACTATCGTAAAAACTAGTGTACATAAGCCTTTTACCTAATATAAGTTATTTATTTATTTTTAATATAGTCCATACGTAAGTGTCAGTGGCGGTCGGTGACTTTTTGTGGAAGGGATGCTGGATTATAAGTTTATACCTGTTGTCAAATTCATATTAATGTGTATCATATTAGTGATTCAATTATACGCAATTCACTATTTTCCTTTACAGCATTAGGTGGTGAAGTATCCATGCTATTTTCTGTATTCAATTTTATTTTAATGATGAATTAAATAGATAAATAATCTAAGGATATTCAATTTTTCAATAATTCGGCTTTAAATATTCAAGCCAAACTGTCAAAAATGCGTCACACAAACAAATTCTTCAAAACAATCCGCTCGCTATTCTATGCATTATATCCATAAGCATTAAAGTCGATTTTTGTACGTCGGTTGTTTAATGAATGAGTATACAGTACTCGAAGACCTCGAAAGGCGGAACTGAAAGCGCATGGGCAAAAGTCGAATATCTTCAAACTTTGTGGATACGGAACGAATGATAAAATCCACTGTTGCCGGTATGTGTATGTTCACGCGATTCATAAATGTTCGAAAGTTGATAATGTACATATGTATATGTATTTCGTACATGTACATGTAAATGTATTTCGACTCACTCCGTGCGTGCGCCGTGTCCTAGTGTGTGTACTGGTTTCTAAAGAACAGGGCGAATTTATTTGCAGCTGTGCTGTTTTCGGTTAGAAACGAAAAAGTCCAAAGTTTTTTGACCCTAGAACACAAGGGATGCAGAACATCCAAAGCATGTATGAAGCGACCGCGTTTGATAATTATGTTTATATAATCTCTGATATAAACAAGATCAAAATTGTTATTTTTACTACAACTTATCTTTCAAATATTTGCTTAGAATCTATGTTGTTTCTCTTCCTTTCTTATATCATCTGTCATTTCATTGAAAATCTTCATCGCACTGTACATCTAGATCTAGCCTTCTTCCTGAACGGCCGTCTCAGTCTGTCCCTTCCTCTTATATGATGATCGTTCTCATGTTGATTTGAATCAATTTTTCTTATAAATTATAGAATTTTATAAATAAATACCATAACATGCCAAACATCACCTTGCAATTGAAACTTTTCACCATTTAATCTTCTTCTTCGGCCGATTTGTATCTAGTTTTGAATATAGTGTTTTCTTTTATTCACTGTAAATGCAATTTTTTGTCCAATAAATTGTATTTACATAAAACTTATATGTCAATTGTGATGCCCGCCTACCCGTTACTTATTTTTCAATCGATATGGTCAACCTTCAACATTTGAAGTTTGATTTGTTCTTTTCGCCGAAATTAACACTCACCGCAATGCAAACTGTTTCCAAGAGAATTTTTTTTTGATTTTTCCCTTACCAGAATTTTTTTTTATACTATTTGTAAAACAGCAGGTGATGCTCGTCATACTTACAACCTGTCTAAAAATGCCAAGGAAGGATGAAAGCGGACTAGACGCGGCGAAAATAGAAGTAAAGATGGAATTATATCTAATTAACTTATTTAAGCACGAAGCTGAAAGTATAATCGTCCCGAACAGTGGCGCAGCTACCGCCCAGGCAGCCTGGGCGGTTGTCCGGGGGCCCGGAAGCGTTGAACATTTTCAATAATCGCTGCAATTACCATTATATTATTATATTAATAGTATTAGTAATGTAAACCTATCAACGTGCAACTAAATAAAGTCGTTTAAAAACATCCACTAGTAATGACAGTTCTTTGCACATTACATTATTCACATGATTCATACGTAATTCACCGCCATCGTTGCCAATCCCAGCCGACCGACGACATAAACGACATCTACACCTAGGGTCCAGGCTTCCGCGGAGAGAAGCCGAGACGAGTTATCATACCCCGCGCCCGGCTATCTTCTGTACTCTTCCTTACATATTCTTTATTCACAAACGACCGTACACAAACCCGCGGTACATTTGAGAATTCCAAATAGTTATCATATTATTAAACGTTGCGTCAACGTGTCCAGCTCTTTTAGAAGACTACCGACCGCAGTGACGTTCGCTTCCAGGTATTTGTTATGTGCTGTACCGAGGGATGGGGAGGGTCACGACCGTTGCACAGTTCTTGGCTTTTCTTCATATTTATCTTTGAATACATAAAGGCGCGTATCCACGGAGGCAACACGACAAAATAATCTCAGAGATTTAATTGATTATGTACACGTGTTGAGATTTTGATCTGGAGATAAACTCAACGATCAGTTTAAGATTGGTGGAAAGAGACAAAAACTCAACCAGCGTACACGACGTTCGATCTGACAGCAATATCCTTAAATGATCGTACTTATCATGTTTTGTTTGTTCTCTGCTTGTTTTTTTTCTTTTACTTCTTACATATCTTTAGTTTTACTTTACTTTTTTCAATTTACTTATTATCTCAGTGTCTCATTTTTAGGTTATTTTTATGTTTTCTACCGTTTAATTTAATTTGTTACCTTACTTCCAACTTATGGAACCTTTTGGCTACCTACCTCAGAACAGGTACTATATGTACCTAGCGAGGTAGGATGCTGCTAACAGGTTTGCATGTAAATGAAATGAATTATAATATTTATATTTATAATATTATTTATATAACACCGATTTATCAGCACAGAATGAAAAAATATATGATATACTTCACCATCATAGATCTGTCTACAACTAACTTCTGAAAAGATTAACATTAATATAAGCCGTTAAATAACAAACATTTATTTAATTGTAATAGCTGCTGAGGAGATTCAAAATCAACTAACTAATGGAAATGAGGACATTTGATGTTTTACGTACGATGAACGTGAAGTAAGTCGCGAGACGGCGAATCTCTGAGACATGGTATGTGCACGAGGATTATGATGAAGGCTGAAAGTTGTCATCAAAGAAACACACGAGAGCAAAATTTGTATCTCGAGTCGAAAATCTCTTAAAAATACTCATTCGTGAACACGGGACATAAGAATGTATCTAAGAGAAATGATCAATGTAATTTGCCCCTCTAGCTACCGCATTATACATTATGTATGCTAAATTAATAATAAAAATATTAGTAGATGAAAAGCTCGTTTTAGGATGTGCGCAAATAATAACAAAGTATTTTTGACTACCTATCTATTTCATCATTATGTATGAACACTCTCAACTAATCTATTTTAGTTTTTTTTGTTATTCTGTAGAATGAAACAAATTATTTTAATGATACAAGTGCCTGCGGAATAAGCGCCTCTCTTGCGCTTTCTACCGAGTTTTTACTTTGACAGAATAATGTATTTTTAAATTAGAAAACTCGCCCAGTAGATTTGCTCATATTCTGTTTCATTTCAGCATTAAGTTAGTCAATTATAGAATAGATAGAAGGAATAAATTTTAAGAATTAATATTTAAAATTAATGCATTAATTAAAATCAATTTTATCGAAAAATATTGTTACGTTACCGAGATTCGAACGTGGATCTCTTTCCAAACCGGGGAAGGTGCATTATCCAACTATGCTGCAACGACAGTACTTTTTATGACAAACATTAATATAAATGAATTGTTAATTCTGGTGTCTGCTATCGGTTTACTCAAAGGTATTTGAGATATAGGTTCGAAAATTTTTCGTCAAAAGTACTGTCGCTGTAGCGTAGTTGGATAATGCACCTTCCCCGGTTTGAAAAGATATCCAGGTTCGAATCTCGGGTAACGTAACAATATTTTTCGATAAAATTGATTTTATATGTATATATCTTTCTAATTAATATATTTAATTTATATTTTAAATATCACAGAGTAATTTTCTGAATAATTACAATTTCACAATAAGAATGTGTTCTCCTTAATAATATGTTTGTATTAATTTAAATTGTAATTTCCGTACTTTTGTTATAAAATATATCACAAAATGTATTGTAATTAATTCCCTTGTTAACGCGACAGCCATCCTTGACATTACCTATTGATTAGCTCCAATATTAATTTATGATAATCCGTGGTTCAATTTCTAAATTCTACATAAACTTAATTATGAGATTAGGAAGCTAATTAATATGTAACCAATTAATATGTTACTCAAAAAGAGTCTAAAATAGAAATGAGACAAAGATACACAAAAAGTATATAATAAAAAAAAACTATTTATATCTTGTTGTCTACATAATAATTTTTTTAAAAGTAACAATGTATTTTTTTGAGCATTATATATTAAATATGAATTAAATATATTAATTATAAAGATACACATATAAAATCAATTTTATCGAAAAATATTGTTGTTGCGCTACCGGGATTCGAACCTGGATCTCTTCCCTAACCGGGGGAGGTGCTTTATCCAACAGTTAATAATTACAACTTCACAATAAGAATGTGTTCTCCTAAAAAATAATAAAGTTGTATCAATGTGTCCAAAATTTAATAAAAACGAATTGATAATTCTGGCGTCTGCTATCAGTTTACTCAAAGGTATTTGAGATTCTGTAAAAATAAGGTAGATGGCTCTATCAAATGATGGAACGATTAAATGTATTAATATCAAAAAGGTAACATATAAGGTCGAAAAATTGTACAAATTGTGTCACAAAAATATCAATTCATTAAATCAACGTACCCCACTAATACATACATCGTGTTAGGGACCAGACCATCGCCATAAATCCTAGCGTGAATTTATTTAGTTGTGAAAATACTTAAAAATAATATTGTCATAATTTAGTGTTTCATTATTACAAAAATAAGGAGCAACATAGCAAATAAACAAAGGATTTTGGAAGCAAAGTAAAAATACTTAATTCGGTGCCATACCTGCTACACTAATATGTTACTGTATTATAGAACAGTGCTTTTCCGGTATAGTAGTTAATAATGTAATTAATGTTAAAATATTAGTGCAATAATAAAAAGAGTATAACAAAATTTAGTTAAATGATATACAAATACGAAGTACGGCGACTTTTATAGACTTTAATTCAATTACATATTTAAGTATAAGCAAAACGAAAAAGGAGAAGAAATTTAATGTGGTTATTAGCAATTAAGATTTAAAATTAAATCATATAACATAAATCCATAGAATATAATTTTACAAATTAAGGCGCAGTAGTTCAAGGCAGACACTCAGGGATCCATTCATCAAAAATACTCCCAAAAGAGGGACAGTGGACGAGATACAAAATGAATTGAGCCACACTTACACGGACAAACTAACGGAGTTGCAAAACACGAGGTATGGAGGGTGAGAAATAGGCACATAGGTGGACGCAGGCCAGCCTAACTACCCTCCTAAGGAGCTCCAACGAGTCACCCATACCCGAATAAATTCCTTATATAAAGCAAGATTCGTCCCATTACTAATTAGGTCTGCATTCTTGGGCGGGCGGTGTCTAAGTTCAGTCAAACCACCAATCATACGTACACTCATGCACTCCTTTTTTGAAGCAAGAGATCAATTTTGATCGTACTATGTAATGGATAAAACTGACAAATACATTGTACACAATTGATATATGATGCTCTTTCGTTTGAACATTGGGGCACAATTTTTTTAGTTACGAAACTTACCCAAGGATCACGATCCTCTATAATAAGATGATGGTAGGAAATTGTATATTTTTAACATCATATTTTACTATTATTGTATTTTTTATTTTTTTTTATTTAGCTTAAATACAATGGCAAAATAAATTCAATTTTTAAATAGATGGTTACATACATACATGGTTTTTCTTTCGCTTACCTCTCCAAAAAAGAGACCAACTCTTGTACCTTACATATTCAATTCATTGTCCATTTGTGTGCTTCTGAAGTATTCTGTAATATTGTTTATTGTCCAATTGTGTGTTTTTGAAGTGTTCATTTAGTTTATTTTTAAACTCTTTTATATCCTTTATTTCTTTAATTTGTGTAGAGAGGCTATTGAATTTTTTTATCCTTAAATATATAGAATTTTGCTGAAAGTGTTTGGTGTTACGTTTACGGATTTTAAAGTTATTTTTAAACCTTAATGATGTGCTTGTTTCAAATTTTCTAGTGTTATTTTCTTTAATTAATTGATTAATTGAGATTTTTTTGTAAATGTTTTCTATTTTGTAATAATTATATTATAATATTAGCTTTAATATTCACGCATTAGAACACGATCTCCGAAAACGGCGTTTGCTTCACGTAAACTAATCATCATTGAATTCCAGCGAATATTTCGCTCATTCGGTAATTAATGTTAAACAAAATATTCGGGAATTGCCCCGCCGTAGTCTCCTTCAACTTTCTGGCGCTGTAACAACAGCCATCAATCCGGTATCCGGTTTGACGGAGGTGACCACACGGCGCGGGGCGCACAGCGCGAGCTGGATTTAATATTTCGTATTGTCACGCGAGAAAACCATTTGAAAAGGTTAACCGACTTCTGTGAAAGAATCGACTAGCGTTACATTGCGGTGTGTCCACACTAAACCAACAATATTGCAGACAATGATGTAAGAATACAATCAGACCCCGTGAGTGCTTCACTTTAACGCAATACAATCGATTACATCGATTCCAGAATAGTTTAGTTATCTATTAATAAAATGTATTAATTACAAAACTCCGACACCTTTTTCAAACTCTGTCTAGAAAAAATAAAATCTCATATTGCATGTCTCTGACACATCTATTATACCATCCCTACATAGTGCATGTTTTTCAGGTTCGCCTCGTCTCGTGGTGTTTTGTTTTGATCGCTTACAACTTCGTTTGATTTTATTTCAAGTTTAGATAGCGTTCTTTTGTTTTGTGGAAAATAAAATATGCATTTATTTTATTGTATACATTATTCCACACTTTCTAACGTGCTTTATTAACGCACCTTCGTGACATATTTTACACAAGTCTCCAATAAAATATATTCTACCTTAAAATTAACACGTAAAGCTAGATTCCTAATGTTTATTTTCGCCATACCTGAATTTCTATTCAGCTGCCATATTGAATTTTAATTTTCAAAAGCTTTTTGATTTATAGCCATCGGATTGTTTCCGATTTGTAGAGAATTTTAAATGTAAGAAAAGATTCCGAAAACTTCACTAAAGTTGTAAATGATTTTTTTTTACATCATTAAAAACACATTTTCTTACAATCTTTTAAATTTGTGAACAACCCAGATATCCAGGTACAATAATAGAAAAAAAATATTTTTGATATTGCTCTTTTATTGTAGACAATAGATTGAATAGAACAATAGCGATTTTTTATTTCATCGGTCACGTTTCCTTCGAATTAATTGTGTATTTTGCATAGTCGGGTAAACCTGGAGTGAAACTAATGACTTTGAATACTTAATTAGTTTTTTTTGTTTCTATTACAAAAGGGTCTTCTTTATTATAGGTACCCATTACAAAATTTAAAAACATCTTTTGAAATTTAATGCATCGATCGATTATGCCAAAAAATAATTAATGTGAACGGTACAAGGATTATTTGTCAGAACCAGTGGCGTGGCTGCTGCCCTACATGGCTAGTCACACATGGGTCAGGCCTCGAAGATACTCGGATTTGACCAAAATATGTATAAAATATATTAAAGAAGAAATTGCCGACCCACTTTTTTCAAAGTATCCAGATTAAAACATCTAACAAATGAATATCAGAGACGTTATAATAGTATTAAGTATAATGCTTAAAAATACCAACATCTGAAATCTTTGGAATAATTCATTTATATATTTCCATTTTTTTTTTGTGGGAAATACTATACAAGATTCAAAATCTATGTTAACCACACCAACATATAAATAAATTTTGTAACTAGTGTGAAAACATTCGTGATATTTTTCAACACTTGTGAATATCCGATTATTTTCTCGCTACGCCAGTAATCAACCGAATTAATTACTCCACAGTAAAATAGTGTTTTAGAATTAGTTTAGTGGATGTGTATATTAGTAAAAAATTAACACGAAATTTTACAGCTAATGATGAAACAAAGCATCGAAACTAGAATATATGTTATTAAGGAGAACTCATTTTTATTATGAAGTTGTAATTATTCAGAACATAGGTCTGTGATATTTTAAATACTAATTAAATGTATTAATTAGAAAGATATGCATATAAAATCAATTTTATCGAAAAATATTGTTGTTGCGCTACCGGAATTCAAACCTGGATCTCTTTCCAAACCGGGGAAGGTGTATTAACCATTAAAGTAGATGACTTTCAAATAATGGAACGATAGATGTATTAATTTGAAAAGTGTTACATATGGGTTCGAAAATTTGTCGTCAAAAGTACTGTCTGCTGCATAGCTGCATGCTGAAAGGCTGTACTCCCGGTAGCAACAATATTTTTCTAATTAATACATTTAATTAGTATTTAGAATAAATGTAATAATATGTTTTGATAGGCGTGGACATTACAGTTGGCAGAATATCATGTGTGCGATGTATTTATCTAATCTCTGCATCTAAGTGTATTTTTTAAATGACGGTTACCCTGTGAATTTTGTGTGTAAAACATTTAATTGCCACATTGCCAACACAAGTAGTGTTAATTATATTCCGATCACGTTTCACTAGACTCCTCGTGTTGGGCTGCACCACAAATACCACACATAGCTCACGGTCACTTTGGTCACAATGCTTCAGAAACCGTTCGATTTGAAAGAAGATATTCCATAAATTTTGTATTTTTAATCAATATATGTACTGTATTTCATTATAATAATCCATTTTATGATGAGCTTTTCTTAACACAGCGTATCCGGTACGAAGTGGTACCTTTTAAAGTGGGCAGTTCAACGTGGGTGAGTTTAATATAATATAAGTGTTGAGAATATTCCTGTTTCTTTAATACACGCCACCTGAGCTTTGAGTGTATTATATATTGTATATGAATTATCATTATATAAAATAAAAATATTACGTCAGACTGCAACGTTATTTTTACATAAAAATTTATAATCTTTTGAAGATGAGCCACCATTTTTTTAAAATAATTTTTAGGATGCAAAATATCGATAACTTCTGATAGTTATTCAACCTTGTTCTGGCTATAATATTACTTATTTCAAAGCAGTCAGTTTTGTTTTGTGCTATTTAGATGATGGTATTTTTTTTAAATAAATTATTTATAAATACGTAATAAAATATATAATAAGAATATTGAATATCTATAACTAGTAATATTAGACAGCGTTGCTTTCGACTAATCTCTACCCCTTTGAATCATATATAAATTATTTTTTAATACGTAAAGAATTATTTATTAAGTATTTATTGCGTAGCCTTTAAAATAACTACTTTTTTTTTATTCGAGTTTCTGATCGTTTTAGCACAATGTAAACTCAAATTCAAAATTATCAATGTCTATTTTGATATTGAAGACTAGTAATGTGACTATAATTATTTAGTATAATAATGTATTATTATATCAAATTCAAAGACAATGGACGCGACCACGGTAATGTCACGCTGCGGCCACAACACAGACACCCGCAGGGCCTAGCAATAGCATTCGGTGATAACCGATTACTTCCTGCTAGTTTATAATATAACTGAATGTTTATTAAACAAATAATATATCTCATAGAGACGAAGCTATTATTTATTATATTTTAATGGAAAGATATGAAAGTATGGGTAATTTTACAGGTGACATATCCTGTTTCATTAAAATGAATATCAAATTTAGTCTATAGATGGTGATAGTGTAGTGATACTCGAAGTGTTTTCAGATATTAACATATACACAACTCCCAAAAATTTGACAGATATGGATATTGATTAATGGGTGAGAATGGTGAACGTTATATTTGTATAAAGTGATCACTTAAGTCAGCCGAAGACAGGTTGTAAGCCCTGTAATTACCCATACTTTCCATTAAAATATAATAAAAAATAGCTTCGTCTCTGAGATATCTATTATTAGTTTAATAACAGTACCTTTGTAGGTGAAAATCCAGTAATTGTGTGTTCTTGGACATATTCAAATATTGCTAATGTTTATTAGTTTGTTAGTTCTTCAAAATACGCCCATAATAACCATTTTAGGGATATTAATAAAGATTTAGAGTTGTTAACCAAAATTTTACTAATTAAAGACTTTATTGGATGAAGGTGTTATGTGACATTCTTTCATAACACCTTCGATCTTCTCATTCTGTGGTAGAATAAGAATATATAACGTGGTAGGAGTGAATAACCTTAAACTCAATTTACTAGAGACCTTGAATTTGTAACATAATACCTTCATCCTTTAATGCCTTCAATTATTTATAATTAATGGAATTACAAATTACCGTAATAGACTCCGCTCGATAATAAAGCGACGGCTGAATAGTATCCCTTTTTCCCGGTTAATCCAGCAGATAGATACCTCAGCACACACTAGATAAGTACCTACTTTCTAAATTCAATAGCCAAGTAACTTTTCAGGTGGGCTATAATATTATATATGTCTATACATACATATGATTGCATTCATAATTTAACACAAGTCATCCGCGAGCGAAAGTCTCGTGTCGAGCAGACGCCGTCTTGTTTCAATTTAAATACCTAATCAATGTTTATTGTGACTGCAGTAAATATTTGTTTATTCATTTAAAAAAAAATACATAATCAAGTGTTTGAATTGCAAAATTAAAATCATCTTCAATTCTAAAGTGGCGTATCATTCTGCTCTGTGACTCAAGGTTCATTTTATCAATTGGACATTCACATTAATAAATATCTGTTTAAAACTGGCATTTTAAGAAAAATAATAAAACACTGCTATATTTGCAATACTTATTATAACATTATAAAAATAGAACAGCAAACAAGTGTTGATTTTGTAAGGAACTAAGTAGAACGGGTAGAAAATCTTAACTTAACAATAACCTTAAAATTTAAGGAAACATCTAGAACCATATATTTTCAATAATTGCCGTCCACAAGGCCTACACAGATAGTAATTCTTTATAGACCTTAATCCTATATAGACAGTCTAAAATACGTATCTTTGCAGGGACGGCCAGAGGGAGATGCGAGCTCTGGCCTCGCCCGAGGGCGCCGAAAAAGTCGGGGCTCCGAGCAAGTCGGCATGCAAATATATCAGTTCCTAAGTTAAGGTTAAACATATCTTCCATCCATTCTGACCAATTAATAATAATAATAATAAATAATATTTTTTATAGCGCCATTTTCGTAAAAAATTTCACCTCAAGGGCTCTTTACAAATAAACTGTTTATAGTCTTACATTATCGTTGTATTTAAAATTGAAAATTATTATTTGAACATGGGGAAATGATTTTTTTTAAAGTACGTATTTAGAACCTTCTTAAATAAAATCTCTGATGCACTGTGCTTTATGACCTGTCATCGCAAATGTCCGTTCCCTAAACTTGAACTTCTGGCAACGGCTGGTCGTTTCCACAACTCTTCCTGTGTCTGGAATAGAGGCTGACCTAAGAGATTGACGTATACTATGCAAATTGTCTGAGAAACAAAGCTCTTGAAGATACAGAGACACCATGTTTTATGTCACAAAGTACATCAATCAGCACAATTTAAATTCAACTCTTTCAGGGTACCGGAGCCAATGTAGCTCATGAAAAGAGGATGTTATATGAGAGAATTTAGAAATTCCATATATTATCCATGTTACTGGGTTTAGAATGCTACTAGTAACTACTATAATTACAGAATAGTACTAAAATGTCACGGATTTTTTCTAGTTCTTTCCGAAGGTAGGTTTAGATTTGTAACTATTAGTGACAGTAAAAGTGAAAAATTTAAAATTATGCGCTAGAGCTTTGCTAAAAGAATTATATTAATCATTTTTAAAACATTAATATTTCCAATACTAATTAAATGTATTAATTAGAAAGATATAAAATAAATACATATAAAATCAATTTTATCCAAAAATATTATTGTTGCGCTATCGGGATTCGAACCTGGATCTCTTTCCAAACCGGGAAAGGTGCATTATCCAACTACGCTACAGCGATATTATTTTTGACGACAAATTTTCGAACCCATATGTTACACTTTTCACATTAATACATCTATCGTTCGTGGAATCTCAAATACCTTTGAGTAAACCGATAACAGACGCCGGAATGAACAATTCATTGAATATTTTTCGATAAAATTGATTTTATGTGTATATCTTTGTAATTAATACATTTAATTAGTATTTAAAATATTACGTTGTCACTATGTTCTGAATAATTACAACTTCACAATAAGAATGTGTTCTCCTAATAATTAATATTTCCGACTATACTTATTGTATTTAAAAGGCGCTAACAAAAGATATTACACATAAATTTTTAATATTTTTTTAAATATACTAATACTCTGATATTTTTTTAACGCTGGAAATAGCTAAATTAATTTAGATTTAGTGTGGATGTGTTAAATAAGTATAGTCATTAATTTCTGTAAGAACATCTCGTATATCAACCTTGACACGATACTGCCAACGCAGATTATAATATATAGTTAATGTATTCGATCAATTTAATACGTAACAAATCTAATCTACTTGAAAGATATTAAAAGAAGATAAATTAGTAATTTGAGTTATAATTAATATAATTATATCAGATTATTCTAAGGAAGGGACCAATAACCCATTTAGAGTAATATAAGAGCAGAATTGAAAAGCGTCCCTCTCGATTACCCGGGACCGTTTTATGACCAAATGCTCCCAAATCGGTCCTACTCATTCGCTGCCAGGTTAACATTTTTTCCTCTACATTAATCGTGATTAGTAAAAACGCCATTCACTGTCCGAAAACAGTGCCAAACAGTAAAACGGGTAGAAATTTTAATATAAGAGTAAGGGAGCATTTGAGATGTTTGAACAAAAGTGGGTTTTCAGAATTTGCTAATCATTTAATAGAAAATGGTCACGGTTTTGATAAAAAATTGGGATTGTCAATTTTGCATATAAACGGTGTTGGTCACAAATTAAATAATCGTTGGAGATAAATAAAGCGTGTAAAACTAATCAAAATATTATAAACAACCAACTAAATTTAACTACGAGTCCCATTCTAAAGTTTTTTCCTAAAAATTATTCGAGTAAATTTGTATTAAGTAACAATTTGAGTTAGGTACTAAATTTATTTTTTAAATAATTGTTTTTTTTTTTAAAAAATAGATTTTTTAAAAATAGATTCTGGTAAAGAAACAATATATGTTTTAGTTAGTTATGACATCCTGAAGAAGAAAATGGTATTTTTCGAAACCGGTAGATGGATTTAAACTCAATTAAGTGGTTAATAAAACAAAGATAATAAATAAAAATATCCAAATAGCTTTATTAAATAATTTAAACACATTAAAACAGTACATATGTATATATATATATATATATATATATATATATAAACATAAAGGAAACAACAAAAAAAAACAATGTACACATACATGGTGAAGGTACACCGTAGAACAATGAAAGCATAAAAAAATATAGATAAGAACAGCAGAATAATTGAAAATAATCGGAGAGACCAACTAACTAACTTTTATACCATCAGCCGTTTCCCCGCGGGGGGAATGTTCATATGTTCAAGGCCGATTTTGTTTGGCCGCCATTTTGGTTTGACAGACATTTGACAGTTCGCATTTGATAGTCGTAGAGAGTAGTTGATTACAGTTTATTATGGAGCATCTAACGCCTCAACAACGTGTTGACGTCATTAAAACATTGTATCTAAATAATATGTCACATGTTGAAAAACTTATTTGGTGACCTGATTGGGTCGATTAGGCCTGCAACATACGTGGTTTCAACAGGACGGTGCCACCTCACACACAGCCCGAGCAACGCTTGAAATTTTTCCCGGCCGCATAATGTCAAAAAGTGGTGATGCCTACTGCCTACCTCGATCACCTGATTTCACGCCTCCTGACTAATTTGTGGGGGTACTTGAAAGTTAAGGTCTAGGCCAATAAGCGAACAACAATTCCGACGCTGCAGGACAATATTCGAAAGAAAACGTGCGAGAATGTTATGAAATGAAATGAATGTTAAAAGAGCACGCATCTGTGCAGCCACCAGAGGCGGCCACTTGGCCGGTGTCACATAATTGTAATAAATCAAATAATTGATCAATTAAAAAATTGTGTTTCATTTTCTAGTAACAATAAATAACAAAAATGATTTAAATTGGTGATAACAAGTACTTTCTTACTTACTTACCGTCACGTCGTTTCCCCGCAGGGGTAGGCAGAGAGGCTATCGCTCTATAGCGCCACACTCTTCTGTCCTGACACACAATTCTCGCCTCATCCACATTCATACGTCTTATCATACAAGCTCGCCGATTGTTGGGCGTCTGCTATCAGATTACTTAAAGGTATTTGAAATTCTGTAAAAATAAGGTAGATGACTCTTTCAAATAATGGAACGATCAATGTATAAATATCAAAAAGGTAACATATAGTTTCGAAAATTTGTCGTTAAAATATCGTCGCTGTAGCATAGTCGGATAATGCACCTTCCCCGGTTAGGAAAGAGATCCAGGTTCGAATCCCGGTGGCGCAACAATATTTTTCGATAAAATTGATTTTATATGTATATCTTTCTAATTAATATATTTAATTCATATTTAAAATATCACAGTCCTATGTTCTGAATAATTACAACTTCACAATAAGAATGTGTTATCCTATTAAAAAGAAATAAATAAATATGTTTTGCGCACAGATTACAATGACGCATCCAGTACACACGTACCTTTAACGAGTCTCAGAGATCAAGGTCGCATTGAGAGATCATCTGGAACACGGGCTATGACAAAAGAATTTAAATTTGTAAGAAAATGTACGAACATTTTAATATCATATATGGAAAAAACAAATGATATAATATAATATTTTTAGCAAGCCAATGATAACTGTACAAAAATACTGTCAGTCGTTGCTTATTTTATCTCTGTCTGTATCGATAATTAAATTGTCTTTATATTAATTATAAATTCAAAATATTTAGCTTATAATTAAGAAAATATTTAAACATATTAATTAATGTGGCTGATTTCATAAATAAAAAATATTATAATAAAGCTCAACTATTGACTAAGATCAACCTCGAGCCTGACGAAGTGTTTTTTGCTTCATAAAAAAGGCTTCAACGTACAAATCAATTCAATAAAAATCAACTTGGGTTGTGTATTGCGACTGCGATGAGTCGGAGGCGGCGTCGGGTCTAATGTGTGGAATGCTTAAAAGTAAACAAACTTTGAAGCCACCTCACCTCACGTGCGGTTTTTTTTTTGGCCATTTTGGTGTGAATTATCTCTCATAAAACAACGTGAACACATCGACATTTGAAGGGAATGAAAATAAATTCTCGAAAATACAGTTCTTATCCAGATCAAACTGTGCTAACTGACGTGAACTAAATTTATGTTTTAAAGTCGATTCGCCATACAGTTCAAGCAAATTTTATATCCGTGCTTAAATGTCAACACTTCGAACAGTTCAGGGTTCGGGTAGATATGGCGCAGTCTACCATCATAATAAAGTATATGTGAAGGTATCCTTGAAATATATATTCACTATAAACCAGAAAGATTGCCTTAAAACCGAATTACTTAATATAAATTCTTAAATGGTGCCGCCATAGATAGTTATTATCGGTAATCTATTTATTATATATGACTGTATATAAAATTGAATGTATATCTGTGTGTCTGTACAAATGAAAATGTTATGGTTCAGATGAATAAAGAAAAATAAGTATTTAAAACAATCAATATCTCGGACATGTGATGAGACATCCAGAGAAGTGCGAGATGTGGAAATCGGGGCCCTGGAAGAAGGAGAACATCATGGCTGATGAAACTAAGGCAATGATTTGGCCAGTCTACTGTAGAGCTTTTCCGGGCCGCAGTAAGCAAAGTGATGATAGCCAACATGATAGCTGACGTCCGCTGAACGGATAGGGCACAAGAAGAAGAAAAATAAGTGTGTGTTCTCTGTACAACCTACACCCATTGACCGATCTCAAACTAATTTTGCATAGTGACCCTATAAAACCGGCGCAAAACAAATCACTATTCCCTACTCGCATATAAATGTGTTTTAAGTATTTCAAATTTTGCTCATTTACACTCTAGTACCTTGAAAAAAATATAGTAACGCTACCCTACCCATCTTACCCTCCCCCTACCAAGAATAAAGTTGGCATACATTGGCATACATACTCTTTAACGCCTACGGAAAACAAAGGCACCTCCTTCTCCTACCCCCTAACTCCCTATTTTAGATTGTAACTAAATCTAATAGCACGGACCGTTAGTTATATATAAAATTGAACATAGGTATTTCTATATTTTCTCTGTGTGAGACTGTCCCTCTCCTGTAAAAACACTGTGTATCGGTTTTTACTAATTGTCTTAAATAGTATTTTGATTTAGGAGAACACATTCTTATTGTGAAGTTGTAATTATTCAGAATAGACGGTCTGTGATATTTTAAATATGAATTAAATATATTAATTAAAGTTGTATCAATGTGTCTAAAATTTAATAAAAATGAATTGTTAATTCTGGCGTCTGCTATCAGTTTACTCAAAGGTATTTGAGATTCTGTAAAAATAAGGTAGATGGCTCTGTCAAATTATGGAACGATTAAATGTATTAATATCAAAAAGGTAACATATAGGGTCGAAAATTGTCGCTAAAAATAATGTCGCTGTAGCTTAGTTGGATAAAGCACCTTCCCCGGTTAGGAAAGAGATCCAGGTTTGTATCCCGGTGGCGTAACAACAATATTTTTCGATAAAATTGATTTTATATGTATATCTTTCTAATTAATATATTTAATTCATATTTAGTATTTTGATTTATTTTATATGGTTGCTTAATCTACTATTGGATGCCCAAGAAGATATACAACATTGAGGCGTTCATAACGCAGATCTGCCCAAAATCGATATACAGTGTGGTGTGATATAATCTTTAACTAACCGATCTATATCATATTTGGCAGTTACTCCTTAGGATGCTTGGCAAATCACAGACCCGCTCCTTTCCCACAATAATAATATAGATAATATTGAATGCCATCCGTTTCAAATATTTCTTAGCTGTACTCTAGGACCCTGAATAATATATAGTAATTGTACCCCGTTCCCCTCTAAAAATAAATGTGCTCAAATTTTCATGTACAGCGTTTTTTTTTTTGTTGAGATATATCATATATTTTTTATGTTTTCGGTCGCCATGCATATATGATAGAAATAGGGTTAAGTATATTTATTTACAGAGAAAAAAATTGTTTATCAAAACATTATAATGCTTTTAGGAATATTTATTTTTAATTGTATTATACTTTTATAGTGTAAGTACCGACGTAGTTATATATTATTATATACCAACAAATGCATTCGAAAAAAAAAATGTTGGTAATAATATAAAAATACAAAAAGATATTTAATACATTAAAAAAATTAACAGATATAAACATAAATATATACTTTCCTAATTTACAAAATTCAAACATTCCGTATATTTTTTTTGTAGATACCATGTTTATAACTAATTTCAAACGACTATCCCGCCCACTGACCAATCAAAACGCTAGGCAGCATCAATACAATGTGCATATTACGCGTGGTATTACTCACACTAATACAATTGTTTTTGCTAAATGAAAAGGAGTATACCACTTGGATGCATTGATAATAATTTCACACGATTCCGTAAAACATGAAAGAAAGATTTTTTATAAATTTGTAATTCCATTTCATGCCGTGGCGGATTTTAAAAATGATTGGGCCATATTAGCGACGCAAAAGTGACACCAAATGTATTGCACGGTGTGGACATTTACGCATAGGCATAGTTACATGTTTCACATAGTTAACTTTAGGGTTCAAATTTGCTATATGAACACAAATTGTTCCCAATTTATAAAACGAAAGCACAGAATTAAAGCTGAAATTTCATACTGTGAGAATGTATTTAGGTGAAAATGTATAAAACCAATCTTATAGCCCGTTTCTTTCTGAACAAATTGTTTTTAACCCCATGTTGACATGAAAAATAAAAGCCGAGATATTTTAGTTTCCCGCAAATCCTTTACATTGCAAAATATATAAATGCAAAACCCCCTAAAACAAATATGGCCAAACCATGATCATTTTGAACTACCAACAAGTTAGGGTGATTGCACACAAAATATGAGATTTTATAAAAATGGTTAAGCAACCAGTGTTGGACTATTTCATATAGAATGACCCTTCAGGAAGCGTCGGTACTAGATCAACATACAGTCATCATTTCCAGTCGTTCATTCAGATAATTCGAAGAAAATGTGAGTAACACTTGTATTACTAACTCCCGGACTAAAATATTATTGCCATAGGTAAGTACATATCCTCAATGTCTCGAATATTTTCGCGTTTTCTACGAAAATGTGGGTTTTTATTATTCATTTATATAAGAATCCATACACTAGATTTGACTTTTTTTAAAACAATTACATAGATAGGACATTTACACTAATGTAAAACTAATAAACTGAATGTTATTTGCCATAATTAAGAAAATACAAGCATTATAAGAAAGAGCGCTACAATTAAATTCATTTTCCGCGAGCCACAAAATTGCCTTAATTCAGAAAATTCTTGCATATACGAAATATATTTTTTTATAATCGTGAAGTCAAGATTACGAAGACAGATCGGTATTGAACCAAATTAACAAAACAGAATTATAAACCATTCAATTTGCAGTACATATGATCAATTATCAACGTTTTTCTTCGAATACGCTTTGTGTTAGTGAATAAAAATTATTTTAAATAATATATTATATTTACTTACATGCTTTAAGGCTTCAGCTGCTATTTAAAATCAAGTTTTATATCAAAAATACAATAATTTCTTATTAAATAATATTTATATCGATCCTATTAATGGGTGTTTTTTAATCAGCGATTTGAAATTAAAAATACACACATTAATAAAAGAATGGAAGCCTTAACGATATTAATCGACTTTATAATATATTATTGAAAATAATTTGTTCTAGAAGGAGTTTCTAGGAGCTTCGAGTAATTTGTAGATGATTCTCAAGGATTCCCACCCACCGCATGCAACGCCGGATAGTTCAGCTAGTAATATACAAGAGACACGTAAAAGCTATAAAAATAATATTTACATTACGTAACAACATTGCACATTCCCCTCCCTTGATGTTCCGTCTATTGTCTTAGTTTGTCTCCTTGTTTTCCATGCATGTATATGTATTCTGTCTCTCTTTCTCGTGTAACTTTTATTTCTGTCTCCCTCTTTATGTATTTATTGTTTGTTTTAAATACGACCTGACGAAGCTTGCGCAAAGCGAAACCGGTTAGCGTTAAATGAAATTCGTGGTTTTATACTGGTTTTTTGTTCTACTTTTTTAAATTTATTTAATGAGACGCATTTCGCCTTGTGTAAGGGCATTATCTATCTAACAATTTAACTCAACAACTTGTATTTATATCTATAGTTGGGGACAGCTATACAATTTTATTTGCAGTTTCACGTGATTATGGAATTCTACAATCTTACCTCGGAAACATTAAAAAAGAGACACGATGAAATAAATCTTAAAGGAGACCCCAATAATCAAAATAAAAAATGCCGTAAATTGTATAGTGAACTGAAAAGATTAGTACCGAAGGAATTTAATACACAACAAATTGATACCGCTATCCTTACCCAATGTCCACGGAATGAGATCCGATGAGATAAATCTCAAAGATTTAGTTGAGATAAACCCGTGTGCACGACGTTCGATATGACAACGAGCTCGACAAACGTGGATATGAACAACTATTTATTCATTTTATAAATTTTATAAACAAACAGAAAGCATTTTATAAATTTTAGAATTACAAACTGCTGCGGAGATTCTGACGAACCGGACACCAATGGTTAATGGATTGACATTTGACATTTGACGCGCACCAAGCGCGAATTCAGACGAGAGATGGCGAATCTTAAAGACTTGGTATACAATGCCGAGAGATGTCTCCAAAAAAATCTCATAGAAGCATAATTCATGTCTCAGATATTGTCTCGAGATGAAAGTCTGAAAATCTCATCCGTGAACACGGGTCATTAGTCATTTGTCTGTGCACATCTGAGTCATGTTTGTCATTTATTTTTTAAATCTGTCGACGTACAATTGTCTTGTCTGTTGTGGTAAGATGTTATATGTCATATATTATGATTTAAATCCGCTGCAAACGAGTCGCAAGTGTTCTTGTGTTTATCATATGTTTTGTGTAATTCAATATGTCTTTTATCTTGTCATTAGCTTGTGTATATATTTGAGATAAAATCCAAATACAAATGAGAAAAAACAACGAATTTTCACTTAGATTGTGTGCGTTAAATAGCCACATTTTTACCTGTCGACATTTTCGGTAGAATATCGAATACTGATATGCCAGGTGTTGCACGGGAGAAAATTTTATTTTCAAGAACCTTTGCCGTCGCCCGCACCCTTACCGCCCCATCTACCTCGACAGGCCTATCTTATCTGTAGTGAAAAACCCTTTATTTTACTGTGCCATTATAACCTTTCATCTCGCCAGGCATTGCACGCACATGCAGGTAAACATCATGTTCCAGGCCGATTTTATTTGTCCACCATTTTGGTATGGCAGACATTTATCAGCTCGCATTTGGTAGTCGTAGAGATTAGTTAATTACAATTTATTATGGAGCATTTAACGCCTCAACAACAACGAAATGAAGTCATTAAAATATTAAAACAAACACAAACTTTTGACTATTTTGACTTGGTGAGTTTTCTTAATAAACAAAATAGTCGTTATTGGGGCACTGAAAATCCTCAATTGATACACCAACGACCTTTACACGCACGCATAGTTACTGTATGGTGCGCGATGCGAGCCAGCGAAATCATCGGGCCCTATTTCTTTCGGGATGCAAAAGAGGCAATGCCGTAACACCTGCAACACGTGTGGTTTCAACAGGACGGTGCCACCTTATACGCAGCCCGAGCTACGCTTAAAATTTTTATGAATGAAACAACATCGACCTGCAACATAATATTCACCCTGTACTACGCGGACATCCTAACAACACGATCCGCGATATTATGCACTTACACATTATAAATTAAACATAGAAAATTATAATAGTTACTTACCCTCGTATTATGCAAAGTAACAAATAGCCGATATCCTTCCTTGTGCATTCAAACATCATCCACGTCGGTCCATCGTGACAGAATCATGATCTCCGTGAACTCTCGCCCTCTTGACCATGCTCCTCCGCTTTTCTCGCACGTCAGAGGGCTGTCAGAGAAGTGCCCATGGCTTTTACCACTTGGTCAGTCCAACAGATCGGACAGGAGTATCTTCATCATTCTCTTAACTCTTCTCGCAAGTGCCCTAAAAATTTAAGAATTTAATTTATTAAGGAGAACACATTCTTATTGTGAAGATGTAATTATTCAGAACACAGGTCTGTGATATTTTAAATACTAATTAAATGTATTAATTAGAAATATATACATATAAAATCAATTTTATCGAAAAATATTGTTATTACGCTACCGGGATTCGAACCTGAATCTTTTTTCCAATCCGGGGAAGGTGTATTACCAACTATGCTACAGCGACAGTATTTTAGACGACAAATTTTCGAACCTATATGTCACATCTATCGTTCAATTATTTGAAAGCCATCTACATTGTTTGTTCGAAAATTTGTCGTCAAAAATACTATCGCTGTAGTATAGTTGGTAATGCGCCTTCCCCGGATTAGAAAAGAGATCCAGGTTCGAATCCCGGTAGCGCAACAACAATACGTTTCGATAAAATTGATTATATATGTATATGTTTATAATTAATACATTTAATTAGTATTTAGAATTTAGTTTAGTTTAGTTTCTGTAGAATGAAGCATGCGTCTCCAATAACACAGAAATAGCGAACGCACGATAGACTAGTGATTATTAAATCGTTATATAAAATGTTATTTTGATTGTGTCAGATGATTGGTAATGATTTATCAGTAATTCTT
Organism: Eubasilissa splendida; assembly: GCA_031772225.1. Lineage (NCBI taxonomy): Eukaryota > Metazoa > Arthropoda > Insecta > Trichoptera > Phryganeidae > Eubasilissa > Eubasilissa splendida. The sequence continues at coordinate 11,048,183 of CM062859.1, forward strand.
CGAGCAATAACTGGTACACTAGAAAGTAAGCCTAACTAACAAACATTTTTTTTTTATTTCATCTTTATTACATACATATACATTATAATTTTTATTATTTTCCAAACTGCATTACAGTTTTATGGCAAGGATTATTACCCTTCACACAATCAATGAGTTTTTATCGACATTTTTTTTTAATGAAATAGATACAACAAAGGAATCAAAAATTAGATGAGGATGTATTCTTTCACATTACATTTTAGGGTAGTCATTATTTGTCATTATTTTTTCATAAGTCTATAATGATTTTATTGAATATTCTTGGCACAACGCATTCTCTCGTCCTCTCACCGTACACATGGCTCGCGATCGGTACTCTCACGGTTCGACTCGACGATCTGCCAGAATAGCTGTGAAGTGAGAGTCAGTATTTATATTTACATTATTTATCAACACTTCTAATATTATACTATATACATACTTTTTTGTCAACTGGTAAGCTTTAAGTTTTAGCATATTGTAAATAATTTATAACAAACACATCGTTCAGTTATCTACTGTACGTTTTTAAAATCTAAATTAAAATTTTAAAAAGTTAGTCCATTACGCCATCGCTAACTTACCGTCACGCCGTTTTCCCGTGGGGGTAGGCAGAGAGGATAGAGCACCACACTCTTCTGTCCTGACACACAATTCTCGCCTAATCCACATTCGTACGTATTCTCATACAAGTCTCCCGCGGACGTCCTCTATTTCTGGTGCCATCAACACTTGCGCCATATATCTTTCTTACCATTCTCTCCTCATTCATTTGTTCCATTTGACCAAACTACCTAAGTGATCCTTTCTTATTCTTACTTACTATACTAAGATCAGCTTTACATTCTTTTCATAAATGGATCTGTTGCATATATGCCTAAGCGATCTCATTTCCACTTCATTAAGTTTACTTTCGTTCCTCTTCTGCCTCACTTCCATGCGGCACTAGGCACTCTATTGTGTACCGCTAGTCTTGCATCGGTTGACAAGTTCCCGTTAGATACCTGGATAGAACCTTAGATACCTAGTTAGAAACCTCCAACAGTTGAATTTTAGTTACCAATCTCATTAAATCACAATCATATAACGGTTTACCATCACTACCAGAGACTGCATAAGCCCGACCTTGGTTATTTCGGATATACGGCGGTTTTTCCATATCTCGTCAAGTCAGGATACAGAACTTTTCGCCATATTCACGCGTCGTTCGTTTTCTGGCAACAAATGGCGTGAATCCAACACTTATAATTAAACTGCCTTTTGTTTTCTATAAATCCTTTGCGGCCTGCAGTAGGTAATGTCTATTTTTACCCTACACACCGTGCCTGACCTCCTGGGCCAAAACGTGACTGATCGGAATATTTTCCTCACATATTGACAGAAAAAACTACACGATCTTTTCACGGACATTGTGTTGGTTTTTAATTCGATAATGCAGCCTGACATTGCCAACTTAACGGGTAAATGGAATGTTTCGCGGCAGGACACCGAATCACGTATCTTTAATTCTTAATCAATATAATTATAATATAATATATAATTATATTGATTACGAATTAATCGAGGATTAAGGAAGGTATGAAGCCGACCTGAGACATGAGTCGGTACGTATGACATTTTACATCTCCATCGCAAAATCCAAACACTAGGTTTCGAACGTGCTTTTTGCTAATGTATTTTACGTGTCCAGTTCTTGGGCAAAGAAAAATACTATAAAAAAAGGGAGACTTTTATTCAACGTGGACGAAAATCGGCAGAAAAAGAAGATTAAAAAATGAAATGTAGTTTAGAACGATTTTAAGCTTAAGAAACAAACTTTTTTAGTTTAAAAATCGCATCAAAAGGCTACAGCTTAAACTTCCACTTTAAATGATTAAATGATTTTCATACAGCTAAATAAATTCGAAAAGGTGGGTAGGCGAAAAAAAATATTTTTGACTATAAACTTGATCGTTTATAATGTTATTATCATTAAAATATTCGATACGTATCATAATAATATGAAGATGTAAAAATACAGAAACAATTCAAAAAATTTAATTTCTTGCAGTAGAAATAATGTCGTTTGTTCTTCTATTTGGATAATATAAAGGAAATTGACACTTCACTTTCAGTTTCTTTACAAATTTTATTAAATATTAAATAGTATTAGAAAGCGTTAGATACATACTGGGCTTTAATTTATGTGTGATTCTCCCGATCATGTACTTATTACAAATCAAAAAAAAATTAATAATTTTAATTCCCGTCTCGTTTTTTTGCACTGCCCTACAAAAATTACAATTTTAAAATTACAAACATTAGTTATTTTTTTATCGTACACCCCGAAAGTTATCAGTTCGTAAGAGACTATTTGATATTATTTATTTATTTATATTGTATTCACGCCCTTATCTTTTACAAAACTAATTGTAAAAAACATGTCTAGAAACACAAGTAGTGTGGAATATATATAAAACAGAAATAGAAAGAATTGATTTAAAAGAGTACCTAACATTAGTTGTCATGTCATATGTTTTTATTAGACGCGCACATAGAAAAATTCTGCCAATAACATACATTATACATGTGAAAAGAGTTATTAGTTTGAAGGAATATATTTATATCGTATGTGTGTATGTAGGATGAAATAAATAATTAAATGTCAATATAACACTCATTAATTAAAGAAAACATCACTAAAAAAAATATTTTCATTCAAGATCAATCTATTATTTTTTAAAACATTTTGTCAATTAAACATAGTTAATGGTCAAAATAAATGGTACTAAATCATCTAAAATCTTATTAGTTAGATCTATTAAGTGTTAACAACTTTGTGATTTATGTTAAAAATTGTAAAAATATTCCTTGATAATATTTTCGCAGCAGTGTATTTTTTTTTAAATCCTTCGGATTTACGTAGTGCGCCTACGATCAACAAAATACATAATTACGAATTAAACTTTAGCACATCCCTGAGATAGTTTGATGCGAAGGAATTGTATAAAATTCTTATTGAAAAAAATCTTAACCTTGCTTATTATTTCCGGCTAACACCTGTCAGCCACTTTTACCAACCAGATCAATAATAATATCTCTCTACCGATATTACAGTTTTTTAAACACTTCAGCGCTATAATTGTACCTGCATATTTAAGTCCTTAATTAACGTAGCCTTTAACAATTTCTTGGTTCATTTATAAATGACGATTGCTAAAACAACATATTAGGACAAAGTTTTTTTAAATGTTTTTAAAATTTTAGTTCATTCCTGAGACGTTGTAAAAACGCCTCAAAAAAATCATCAAAAATTTAAAAATAAATCAAAATTGGAATGAAATATTTCCCGCCCTACAAATGCCTGCATATTCTGAAGGAAAGAAACTGATAATAATGTATTAATTATAAATATATACATATAAAATCAATTTTGTCGAAAAATATTGTTTTTGCGCTACCGGGATTCGAACCTGGATCTCTATTTCCAATCCGGGGAAGTACACTACCAATTGTGTTGTATATAGCGCCAGTATTTTTCATGACAAATTTTCGAACCTATATGTTACACTTTTTCTATTATTTTAAAGCCATCTACATTGTTTTTACGGAATCTCAAATACCTTTGAGTAAACCGACTGCAGACGCCAGAATTATCAATTCATTTTTCATTTTCAATTCATTTCAATTATTTAATAAAATACAACTTATATTATTAAGGAGAACACATTCTTATTGTGAAGTTGTAATTATACAGAACATAGGTCTGTGATTTGTATTTAAAACATCACAGACCTGTGTTCTGAATAATCACAACTTCACAATAAGAATGTGATCTCCTTAATAATAAAAATATAATAATTGACGACATAAAGTGCGCGGCATATGTTTCAGAAGAGAAAAATATTTTTATTTTTATTTATTATCTTTGTTTTATTAACCACTTTGGAATGAAATAATTAATTGGAAAATTAACAATACTTATCAAAATGAATGGATATGCATAGAACACTATTATAACTCTACTTGAGTTTATTTACACTTCTCGAGTTTTGAGAATTACTGTTACTCTCGAATCTCGAGAAGTGTAAATAAACTCTAGTGGAGATATAACAGTGCTTTATACATATTCATCCATTATGAAACTCTACAAAGTTTTTTTTATTTATTGTATACACATATATAGTCGCAATTTTACAATTTCGTATACACATATACGGAATTGTAAAAATGCGACTCGCGCATCTCTATAAATCCGCCACTGCATGGCGCGGGTTGATCGTTTAGTAATTTATATTAACATATATAACTAGTCCGATGATTGATCATTATTTTCATTTAATGTGAATATATAGACAAGAAGAGAAGGCTCGATATTCGATTACACATTTTCACACGAAGTGAATGAGTAACGGATAATCGTTTCCTGCTTAAATAATATTTTATTTAATTACCAATTATACATTTAATTATTATTATTGTTTTATTTTATTATTTAAACATTTTTCCGTAAACATCTTGATATTTAATATAATTTTGTATTGACAAGTAATGACGTTTTTCATATTGCATTAATTAGTAGTTAATGCCTGTAAAAAAATAATTAAAACTGGGAAATCAACGACTATAAGATATTTTATTTAAAAACATCGGTAAATATAAAAATAAAAATTATATCTTAATATATTATTATTTCTTTAAATGTTATGTTTTATTTATTAATAAAATATTATAATGACAACTTTTGAGAGCGAGAATTTAATTATACACCGAAAATTAACTTGTTTAAAATTAACGTAAACAGAGAGGACAGAGCGCCACACTCTTATATACTGACACACAAATTTTCATGAGAACTCGTCGATTGTTGAGGCTTCTAACATGATCATATTCCATCATCTGATTTACCTGGTTGAGCCAAGTCTTCCGCTGTCAACCTTTATTTCGTACACCATCATATCGTTCTTACCATTCTATACTCATTCATTCAACCAAACCACCCAAGCGACACTTTTTAAATATTTTTCACTACACTAAGATCAGCTTTACATTCATTCCAAATTTGGCAAGTGATCTCATTTCCACTGTATTCAGTCTACTTTCGTTCCTCTTTTTTCACTTCCATGCAAGTGTTGATACCAAGGACGTCATTGGATACCGCTAGTCTTGCCTCAACTGACAAATTTTCATTATAAATTACTACATTCAACGCACCATTCACTTTATTCTCTGCAGTCACTCTTATTTCAATATCTTTCTGTCTTTCCTATGAAACATATTTCCCAAGTACACAAACTCATTTACTTCCCACGATGGTTTACTTTTTTCTATGTTGAAAGTGATGGTATTCGAGGAGAAAATTAAGACAACTGGTAGATAATTAATGTTTGGACATACTTTAAAATGACACATAAGAAAATAATTTAAGTCTACAAGATAATTGGTAATTAACGATTATTATCATTATTATTAATTTTTTTAATTTAATATTAGAAAATATAATACATTTTAGAATTATCAGTAGGATATATTTCATTGAACATTTATTTCTTCTTTATGAGAGTAGGACTCGTGAATAGAGAAGGAGTATGTACGAGATAATTTATGTTTCAGTTAGTCTGTGTATATATTTTTTTTACAAATTTTTACAAAATACAAATTGATAGTAGTCTGTAATTGTTCTAATTGTGATGGGAAGGTTGTTAAAAAATTTGATGTCATGATAAATATAGTAATTTTGGTTTGCGGTATATTTTAGTTTTGGAATATCAATTTGATCTCTAAATCTTGTAGATCGGAATTCGCTTCTAAAGTTTAATTGATTTTTAATTTTGAAAATTTGGATTATTTAATTTTTTTGTATATGTCTATTATTCTCCTTTACTTAGATATGTATTTCGTATATTTGCAGATACATATCTATTCATATGTATAAACTTGAAACGATACATCAAAAATGATTTGACTGAAATTATTTGAATAATTATTTGAATAAATAAAACTAAACTTTCATTTTTATTTCACTTTCTGCAAGGTTCTGCTGCTTTAAATTAAAAATATGGTACGCACGAAATGCTACGTAAAATGTCTGCCAATTAATTTTAATGTCGAGAGGTCAAGCTACAACAAAAATGATAATCATTATCGAAATGGAATGATTCAAAAGATCATAAAATCACCTTTCGTTTAGAGCCATAAATTGCCAATGTCTTTGAAAGCAATGTTTTTGAATGTAAAAGCTATTCAATTCAGTAAATTAATTGACAGACTGAAGTTTTGCTTTTACAATTGCAAAATGTATGATAATCAAATGGCAAATTAATACCTGTACACGTATATATTGGCCAACTTATTTTATTAATCTAACATAATAGCGTGCCTAGCTTTATGTCTAACGCTTCTTTCTAATTATGTTAGCTTCTATGCTCAATGCAATCAATGTGCCCCTTTAATTTTGAAAAAACAAATTGTGAAAAAACAAATTGTGAAAAATCAAATTGTGAAAAAACAAATTGTGAAATAATACATTTGTGCACTGGGGGAGAAAATATGAAAGACATTACCATATCAGAATAAGGCTACTAGTAGGGCTTGTGTTGAATACATTACAAATGAAGTTGCATTAAGACGTAGAAACAAGTCAAAAGAACAAATTACAACTATCAAAAAAAGCTGCATACTTGGGGGACACATTTTCCGCAATGAAAAATGATATTTTACAACTTATTATTGCGGCAGCGTAGGCGTAGGTTGAAAGAGATTATTTCGAATGTGTAACCTAAGAATAAATCAACAATCTGCAACATGGTAGCCAACATTCGATAAAAAGTGGCACATAATGAAAAAGTTTTGTTAAAAATATACACGCGCTATATTTTTTGCCACAGCGTGTGCGCGCGCACACCCGCACACCTTAGAGGGAACATTGCTGGCAATGTATAACGCTAAAAGATCGGTAATAGCAATAAAACATTTTTTTTAATTATATATTCCTACATGAATTAAATATATTCATTATTTGAAAGAGCAAAGAAAATAAAAATAAAGAGAAATAATGGAACGATTAAATGTATTAATATCAAAAAGGTAACATATAAGTTCGAAAATTTGTCGCTAAAAATTTTGTCGCTGTAGCATAGTTGGATAATGCACCTTCCCCGTCAGGAAAGAGATTCAGGTTCGAATCCCGGTGGCGCAACAACAATATTTTTCGATAAAATTGATTTTATATATATATATATATATATTTCTAATTAATATATTTAATTCATATTTAAAATATCACAGATCTATTGTTCTGAATAATTACAACTTCACAATAAGAATGTGTTCTCTTAATAATAAGTGCTGCGTTATACCTGATTTTTAAACTACAAAAGTTTTATTTTTGTGCATTTAAAATCATTCTAAAGTAAATTTTCACTTTGTAATCTCCTTCTTCTTCCGCCAGTCTGATAGAAAGTTCCGGGTTCCGGTGACGACTAATTTTTTCAATGCACCTTTCTAAGCGATTCATCTAAATTTGTTTACAAGGAACTATATTCTGAAAAATCTTACCTTCATAAATGTTTGACGAGACAGAAAATAGCGCAAGATAGTATTTAGAATATGATTGATTAATGATATAATTTATAAGGCTTTAAATTGTAAATACCATATATTATTCTGCAATTTCATGCACGCCGTTGTAATCGATTTAATACCAATGGCGTGATTGAAATAGCCTTAATTCATTGAATGTGTTTTTATACACAGCATTACGCAAGAAGTAAGCATTTCTCAGAGAGTTGATGTATTGACCTCTTGAACCGTTAAGACGGAGTGTCGACTTTGAAATAAGAAATATCCTTGAATAACAATTTATTAATATTATCTGACGGTTTCGCATGATTTTAGAAATATATTAAGTATTCTACATGTTTCATGCTTTACTGCGGAAGCTGAGAATATAATGGAAGAACGAGTTATCTCATGTGATTACCGAGAATATATGAGTTAGGTGCTGGACTCCGAACGCCGTGTTGACCCGATGAAACGTGCTACGTTGTGTTGCGTTGAGTAAGTAGTATTTGTATTTTATATATGTACGCATTTAAAAGCATGTAAAATAGCATGTCCATGGAGCACCATGTCGCATTGGACCATGGATTGTGTTTTACAAGTGGTCATTTTAAAAAGCTATATTTATATTTTTATGTACAGACTGGTCGGATATGTCGCGGAAACTGAAGGAAGTAGAGTTATATGATGTATATTGGAAATACGCAGAGAAAATCTCGAAATTCAAACGAAAACTCGACTTTAAAATTTACTCTATCTAAACAAGTTTAATCATAAAATCACTTTATATTTTAATCATAAAATTGCCATAAATATTAATTATTTCAAATATTAATTAGAAAGATATACGTCTAAAATCAATTTTATAAGTATATCTTATTAATAGCGCAACAACAATATTTTTCGATCAAATTGATTTTATATGTATATCTTTCTAATTAATATATTTAATTCATATTTAAAATAGCACAGACCTATGTTCTGAATAATTACAACTTCACAATAAGAATGTGTTCTCCTTAATAGTTTATAAGTTGTACCAATGTGTCCAAAAATTTAATAATAATGAATTGATAATTCTGGCGTGTGTTATCAGATTACTCAAAGGTATTTTAGATGCCGTAAAAATAAGTTAGATGGCTCTTTCAAATAATGGAACGATTAAATGTATTAATATCAAAAAGGTAACATATAGGTTCTAAAATTTGTCGCTAAAAATATCGTCGCTGTAGCATAGTTGGATAATGCACCTTCCCCGGTTTGGAAAGAGATCCAGGTTCGAATCCCGATGGCGCAACAACAATATTTTTCGACAAAATTGATTTTATATGTATATCTTTCCAATTAATATATTTAATTCATATTTAAAATATCACAGACCGTCTGTTCTGAATAATTACAACTTCACAATAAGAATGTGTTCTCCTAATAAATATATATCGTTGGAATTTGGTATACACCGGGGAGATCGCCATCCCTAAAGACTAGCTGCCCCAATCGGTAGTGGGGTAATAATGATTTTAGTGCATTACTCACATAAATCAGCTTTTACCAATTGCTGTTGGTCAGGCCTCGCAGGCAATATCTTTGCAATTGATGAAATTGTAAAAATAGCAATCCATGCGCTGTATTCCTTGTGCAAAGTCCTGTGAATTTATGTATTAAACATTGACCAGGTTGTCACATTAAGTTGTCATCAAATTTTTGTATTCAAGTCATATTCGAGGTCATTAATCTCAGTGGTCTGGCGATCTCGCAACGAGTGACGTCCCACCATGGGTTCGCACATTTTCGCATAAAACAGCTGTTGAAATTGGATACTTCTTACCGAACCATTTAAAATAGAATCAATCATTGAGATACCGGATATGTTTCATAATATTGAAAAATGCTGTTTATTTCGGGACTTTCAACACAAAATTATTCAATTAATTCACAATATTCGACACCATTGCTTCTGAAAATGAAAGTGTGATATTCTTTCGAAATTACTCTCGAGACTCTTAAAATAGGATAAATGGTACACTTAACATGGCCGGGATTTAGCACACGGTGAATATTATGTTCCAGGCCGATTTTGTTTGCCCGTCATTTTGGTTTAACAAATATTTGTCAGTTCGAATTCGGTAATCATAAATAGTAGTTGATTACAATTTATTATGAAGTATCTAATGTCTAAATAACGTGTTGAAGTTATTAAAACACTTTATCTAAATAATAATGGCAATCATGTAACCATTAATGGTAATCGCTATCGTTACATGTTGGAAAACTTCTTCGTGGTCGAATTGAGTCGATTGGGCGTGCAACAAATGTCGTTTCAACAGCACGGTGTCACCTCACACACGACCCGAGCTACGTTTGAAATTTTGCGAGAAATGTCCATGCCGACTGACCTCCTCGATCACCTGATTTGACGGCTCCCCACTATTTTCTGTGGAGGTACTTGAAAGGAAAGGAATACACCAATGAACCAATAAAATATGGTTAAAAGAGCACGCATTTTTTCCTTGATCAGAGGCGGCCACTTGGCCAACGTTATATTTGATACATAATTGTAATAAACCAAGTAATTGATAAATAAAAATCAAATTACAAAATTGTATTTTATTTTTCTATATTCAAAAACAGCATCGGCCTGGAACACAATATTCACCCGTTATATGCGGGGAAGGGTATGTATGTAAGGTTACCAAAATTATTTCAACGGATCAGTCGATAATCTTATTAAATAATTTAATGTATAATTATTTATCGTTCATTATCATCATCACCAGCTGTTTCTTGTCGACAGTTGTATGAAGCCCTCCCCGAGTGTCTATCATTCTTAAATGTCCATTGTTATTCGCTGCCACGTATTTCCGCAGAATTAATTGATTTAGTCTAACAGGTTATGGGGCCCTCGATTTTCCTCGCGTACCACTGGATGACTGCATCTGTTCAAAGATTGTTCGCCATTTCATTTTCTTGGCGTATTCAATTATTGTACATTAACCACACGTGTCTGTTCTCTTATGCGCACATTTTCTTTTCTTGTCTCTCGTGTGATGTCTCCACGCCTCTGTGTATTACCCTAAATTTTGGACCTTCTTTTATTGACAGTCCGTGTTTTGCAGCCTTTGCAATGATTACATATTTTTTTGGGAGACATCACCGCTCACACCAGAGCGACGTCTTCAAACACAATACATAAAAGCCGTGCCTACGATTAAAGTAACAACAAATTTCATTGTTCAGAACGTAAATTGATAAAAATTTGTATTTAATTGGCTGCCGTGGGAACCGAACATAATCACAGGCGTCGTGAATGCGGATGACGCGCGTTGCACTTGGCGGAACACTTCATGATTGCAATAATTGCATCTGACGTTTTATTTAAGGGCGTGTGATTAAATCTTTTTTTTTTCATTATTATAAATGTCATTTATAGTATCATATTAACGGAATATCTACATTAGATTTCAGTGTATCATATATATAATATAATAAAAAAAATCGTTTGATTATTTTTAAAAAGTCAGATTATATATATATTTTTACAGAAATCTGTAATCTCTAGTCTTCTGAAGATGGACCTCCATTTTTTTAACTGCTATAAAATAAATATGTTTTCATATTTTTACCGCCATAATTATGTGTCTTTTAATAATTTATAAAAAAGAGTAAAATGTTTATCCCATCATAATTGTGTATGATAATGTGATTTTATAAATTCCGACGAGAATTGTCGTGGCCACTATATGTCTGCAACAACAATCGGAACAAAGATGAATAATTTCATTAAAATATTTATTTTGTTTTGAGTGATTAAATATTGTAATATGCCTTAAGGACGTTTCCAAAAAAATCATTTTTCTTACAATCCTTTTGAAACTTTGAATACACATACTTATTTATGAGTATCCTTTATACGTAAAAAAAAATTCCAATAGTCCTTGCGGTAGTAAATTTGTAAATATTGACTATTAAAAGTTTCATATTTAACATACGAACCCTACCCCGATCGATGTTGTAGCGCACGTTTAATTGAATAGCAATAGTAATTTTCTTACGATTGTTTTGGAAAACTGAAAATCATTAATTGAATATTTAACAAATATCTTTCTGTAAAAATAATTAAAACAAGCGGTATTCGTTTTGTTATAAACAATGTTAAAAGTGAGCTACCTTTGATGGTTTTGACGTTTCCTTTTATAACTTGAATAGTTAGAGATGGCGACTGGCAACCTTAAAGGCGCAGCAGTTTTTAATAAATGCGAGAAATAGCTCACAGGTAGAAGGTTGAGTACGACTGCTCTTTGGGAACGTCCTTAAATATTGGCATAATTATACATTACTACACTTGCATATGAAAATAAAGAAGATATACACAATGAAATTACATAAAATGAAAAGCAATAGGTAGTAAATTAAATTAAATCAATACCAGATCCCGATGGAATTATAACAAAGATAATCAAAGAATCTTGACCAGTTATTGGAGAACACTTCTTAAATATTAATTAATTAATCAATCACTTTAGGCGAGTTTCCTCAATCGGTGAAGATATCCAGGGTGATTCCAATACCAAAAATTTTATACGCTACCTAAATATGAACAGATTCTTGAATATACAGAATGGCCCAAAAAATGTGAATTATTCATTACTGATCATGCAAAATATCCGACTGCGCAACAGGTGATCAGGGTAAAAAAATATAGTAATATACAGGGTGGCCCAAAAAAAGTGAGAACATTTCGTAAAATGCGATATAATTACATCAAAATTAGTTTAACTATATCAACAATAACTTAAATAGTTTACTCATTTACTTACTTACCTATTTATCTATATTACGTTTTATTTCGGCAATTTCCGGTCGCCATCTTTGATTATTAATTTTCCTATTTTTTATATTTGTTTTTTTCAAATTGTTGCCCAGAATGACAAAAATCACCGCGAAAGACCGTACTCTGATCAAAAACATGCGAATTGAAAAACGTTGGGGTGCTAGGAAAATGATCAAAGAGTTTCAAAACAAAGCCTGGGATATAGCTAGACATTACAGCAGGACTGAGCTCCATCTCACACAGCCAGAAATACAATCAATTTTCTTCGTAGTGAGAATGTTAATTTCATCGAGCCAGGTGTGGTCACCGAACAGCCTAGATTTAATTATACCCAGTAGATGATGCAATATGGGGTGTTTTGATGATTTCTGATTAGCTAAATATTGTGCAAAAAATTTCAATAAGAATTATAATTGATTATATTATGTTTTGAAATAACTCACGGTAGCAACTATGCTACAGCGCTATTAATTTTCGAACCTATATGTTACACTTTTTCAAATTAATACATCTGTCGTTCCATTATTTGAAAGCCATCTACATTGTTTTTACGGAATCTTTGAGTATACCTTTGAGTAAACCGATAGCACCTTCGGTAATGCACCTTCCCCGGATTGGAAAAAGAGGTCCATGTTCGAATTCCGTTAGCACAACAACAATATATTTAGATAAAACACATTTTATTTGTATTTAAATAATAAATAAATACATTTTACTCACCCATCGTTATTTTCTCACCTTCTAGAATGGTGCTCGATGTAAGTAAATCACTTTTACCACAAGAAAATAGATATTCACATTACGTAAAACTAAAGGTACAACCAGAAAGCCGATCAATAAATCTTTTAAGTACCGGTTATATTACATTTTCTCACAATGGATTTGAGAACCGACGCGATGCAATCGTACATTCAAAATACTGGCTTTACCTAAAATATGCGCACGCGCATAAAAGTTAACAATATTACCCCAGCCTCGAGCGCGCGCGGCGGCCCGCGGTGTGAAGAGTTGATTATTGTTGTAAAATATGAGCTCTGCGGATCAAATTGTAATATTATGTTAATAACTTTTCTTCAAATTGAGTATAGAATTCAATTAAATCGTGATGATATACGTAATAATCGCTTTGACATTTTAAATATTGTAAATCTTTTGAGTAACTGTTATTTATACGCGCTTACCCGTCATACCGCCTGCTAAACAATATATAAGTGAAATTAGATTTATATACTTTTTTAAATACTATATTGTAGGTATCACAACTAGTGATGAACTACGCCAATGCCAACACTAAGTAGGGGACCAAAAGATCCGCACCCTATAATAAATTTGATATTGGATACTTTTGCGAGTATCCACGCTTTTCCTATGACGCGCTAATATGGTCTAATAATTTTTAAAATGCAGTTATATAATTTTAAAAAACCATTACGAAAACTCGTGAAAACAGTACGGTATTACTTCGTTAACCCTAGATTAGTTATCGTGCGTAAATTTTACGTGTTCTTCAAACAAAAGCATTTGCTCCGCCCACTTGCCAAGTCTGACGCCTCCCCCACTCTAGCAGTGCTCTCTCTCTGACTGTTGACGCAACACCTCACAGTTCAATCACGTTGCCACTCTTGAAGTCAAGGCTAAATATCCCTAAATTGAACAGAGAGCTTCATGGATTCGTTTTGAAAGTTATTGATGGGCAAGATACTCCGGCCCCAGGATCACAAGGTTTTCGAAAATATTACAGATTTTGTCCATCTGCAAAGACAAAAATACTGTAAGTGTGGAAAAGCCATCTGTGGAATGTACCAAACGAAAATTTTCCCAGATTGTACTAAGTAAAAATGGTTTTTTAAACATATTTTCATTATTATTATTTATTTTTTTAATTGATAAATGTTTTTTTTAAATATTAAACATATTCCTAAACTAATTCTGATGAGTTTCTTATTTATGCCCAAGTACACGTTAATTTTACGTATCGACGGAACCACGTCGTATATTTTAACGATACTAATCTAGGGTTAACAAGAGCAAGTTTTTCGGTTGCGTTTTTCATTTATATAGTTAAGTTCCTTAAAACACACCTTTATTTTTTTCATGATATGAAGTGACAAATTTTATTCTTACTTTTTACTGGATAGACCGCCTAATTATTACAATACGTATTGTATTATATAAGATATACATATTCAAATTGCCTTTTTTGCATTGGAGCCCAATTTTTGTAGTTACGCCGTATTGCCGTTCTGAATGTGAAAAATGATTTATTTAATATTTTATAAATCCATTTCTTGTTGGAGTGGATTTTAAAAATTTATTCACAATAACACTGGGTAAAGTATCGATATGTATTTAGGGCGCGGACCCTTTGAGGCCCTATCTAACGCGAACTTTAATACACCACCACAATTGGTACAGGAACGCTTTCGTAAGTAGGTTTCTGAAATTTATCACATGGTTATGCGTCCTCCCTTCGCAATTCAAAAAAATCCCATGCGGCACCGGTCAATAATCAAATAGATTTCGTATCTGTGTGAACAGCCGCCATTTTAAAATAACGAGATATTTACGAGGACAGTTATTCAGAAAAGCTTTATTTTAATCTGATAAGAACTCTGGGAGTTACGGCGTCCATAAAATATAAATATATATTAACTTTTTAACGTGTGATGGCTTCAAAACTCCCTGGTCGTGATCGAAGAAAGAGCATTGAAATTTTTCAATAGTTGCAATAGGTAGTATTTTTGTCGAAATCTATCTAATTCTCATAGCTCCAAGCGACATTTGCTTGTGGTTGAAAATATTAAAGAATTGCGTGAAATCGGTTTGAACCGCGTGGTGGAATTCTTCGCTCTTTTGTCCTTGGCCTGGAATTGGAGACATTAAAAGTCAACAAATATTTATGTTGTTTTTATGTAAAAATTTATATAATAAAATTACATGACCTGGTGTGCATTTATTTATAATCGCTAGGTGTCACTAGCGAGTCTTCTTATAATATTTTCATTATTTATGCCACAATATATTAGTAGACGTTGGACGATTCTAAATTAATAATAACTGCAGCAATGTTCTGGAAAGAATTTTTTTCACACAATGGCATCCATTTCTGTATCCGCCTTAGGTCAATCTTAAATGGAATCACGAAACATAAACACTCATATTTATCTAATCAGAAAATCGCTTTTATTGTTTGTAAAATATTAATTCATCTTATCTTGATATAAAATCTGAGGATTAAGGCTTCTAAATTTACTCAAGAGTCTTCCGGACTTCGCTAAAAATGAATTATAATTATGACTATTTAAATAATCATAATTATGTACTAGTAATTGCCGGATGCCTATTTCAAAATATTGAACAAATCGAATCGATATGAAGAAATATTTCGAATAAAAATGTTTAGTCTAGCTATTTTAAAATTATCAACTTGAGGTTTACCACAATAAATACAAAAATAAGCATCCCTATCTATACTACTTATTAAAACCAGATTTAAAATGAATAAGGAAGTCATTCAATAGTTAGTTCGTGAAAATCATTCGGATGTCTTATTTTTGCCTTGTGCCGATTTTTAACCTTCATTTCAAACTATACGTAATAGGGCCATCTAGCGGCGCCTTGGCAAAGCTTACAGAAAAGCCAAAATGTCCGCACCGCTCGGCGGGAGAATAGATTGATAATGGCGCCAGGGCTATAAATGTGTGTTGACGTTGTTTGACATGATATCGAGTCTAGTTTGTCAGCATAAATATCATTATGGTTGTTAATAAGACCAACGAGTACCAACTTCCTCTAGGAAATAATTAATGAATTGTTTACTTTAATATTTAACGTATTTGCCAACCTTCATCGCAATTATTATTTTCGACAATTGCTGTTAAATTTAAATGGAACATAAATGTTAATGTGGGTTATTAAATGACGTTTTTACGCAAATAATTAATTCTCTGGTTTTTGAACCCGTACGGAATCTACGGTACAAGAATTTCTTGGCTACAATGCAGACTTTAAAAGGTATACCTGATTTCTTTGGCCTGTTATTCTCAGTTTTCACTCCATTCGGATTCCAGAACCTATTGTTAAATCCATTGTCATAACTAACTAACTAACAATGGACCACTTTCAAAACACAGCATGAGAGCCCAGAAAATACTTTAAAAAATAATGTTTTTGAAACTGACATTTTACTTTTTAAAAACAATTTTTTTTTTGTTTTGCAGGCCATTTTGGAGTTAATGCATTAAACTTTTTCCCAAAGTGGGCTCTGCAGCAAAATAAGTTTGGGAACTCCTGCATAAAGTAATAAATAAGTGATAATAATTGAGAAAAACACACAATGTAGCAACAATTCACACAGAGAGCAACATTCAGTATGAATCAATTCTTCAGGATTAATTCAATTCAGTTTTTAGATTAATTTGTTTTTAACTATTTATTTACTTACCATCACTTCAAGGAAATGAAAACTGTCTTCCACCGGTATGATAAACTCTCACTTCATCCAAATTTATAAATATCAATTTTCAAATGTCCGGTTTACCAGTCAAGTTTTTCACAAACATCCTCTATTTCAGGTGCCGTCAACACTTGCACTTCTTCTTTACTAATATCTCCTCCCTCTTACATTTGCACCATGAGATTATATCAAATAAATCCATTAAAAAATACTAAATTATGGCAAACCAGTCAGGATATTAGTTCTCGAAAAAATGTTAATGAACAATCTAATATAAAATATTATACATACAGTAAAACCGCGATATAACGAAATCCAAGGGCCCAAAAAATAAAAATTCGTAATAACGAATTCCCACATATAACGAAATAAATAAAAAAATCCTACTATATGTTACGCGCCGTCGCAAAAAAATGTTGCGCGGCTTCAAAAAAGATCGCAAATTCTGCAAACAAAGGAGGAAGAAGGCCATAGGGAACTGAATACCTACATATTTTTAGTAGTTTTGTTATTAAAACAGATAAGCAAATGGATAATCAAATGAATTAAATTAAGAACAGAACCTATTCAACACCAATTGGAAGATATTTTTGTAAATTCCAGAATATTGCAAACACAAAACAATATTTTAAATGTAGAGCCGCTTCAAACATAGTTTTGGGCATTAAACATAAAAAATAATTCGAAAATAAAAATTTGACAGTTGAATCGCGGCATTTTTATAAAATGAGTCGTATATAAATTACGAAGGTACTTACCGGTAACGGCGGCAACCACTTCAAAATATGATACTATGAACCCAAGAAGAAGTTTGAATTGTTTTACTACCTTGTCGGCAGACCGCCGCGCACCGCCGAAAATGGCATTAAACCGTTCGCGTGCGGCAGATGCAGCGGCGCGGCTTTGTAAGTGCGAAATAATATTTTCATCTTTTAACATTTTTTTATTTCGTTATAAATTTACGTAAATGTATTGGCATTTTTTCGTACGGGACAAAAATGATTTTGTTATAAATATTAACGGGATTTCGTTATATAAATGCATTTTTGTATGAAAAATTGGTTTTAGGGACTAAATTTCGATTTTTTTTTCGATATACGTCATTTTTCGCTATATCGGGTTTCGTTATATCGCGGTTTTACTGTATTGAAATTTGTACTATTAAAGTAATGACTAGAAAACTATGCAAATTTAATATATAAACTACTTACAGATACTATGAGTGAATGAAAAAGATGCACATGATTGCTGATTAGAATTTGGAATAATAAATACCTAGTATTAATTTATGAGAAAACATTCCCGCCTGACGATAAAAAAATTATTATGTGGCACTGAAAGTGTTATAATATGTGTTATTATTGAGACATTTTTTAGACTACTGATCAGGTAAGTTTCTTGTTTCCATATGCCTCAATGAACCAGAAACACGGGCATTAATAGCAAATGAGAGAAAGAAACTTGACACCCCTAAATATTATGATAAAGGTGGATGCTTAGAATCCCTTGGACAGCAATAAACCACCAATGTCTCAATTTTTAAACAATTAAGAATCTTAAGATAGATTGTCCACAATCAGTCCGAAATGCATTAAATTTTTCACACATATTGCCCGCAAAGAGGACGATAAGGAAGAGGCAGGTAAGAGAGAGAAGGCAAAACTTAATACAGAATCAATATCTGCAAATGCTAAATCTACAGTTTAGCGTGCGCATTGATTCAGATCTTTCAAAGAATACACAAATCAGCAAAACTGACAGTGCATGCTTTTATCAACTGAGACTGATTAAAGTATTCGGAAATATCTTCCTCTTCTAGCCAATGTTTCAGCTGGATAGATTACAATCCATTCTAAATGCGACAGCACGAATAATATATGGAGTTTCCGAATTCTCTCATAACATCCCTTTGACTCATGAGCTACATTGACTCCGGTTCACTGAAAGAGTTGAATTTAAATTGTGCTGCTTGATGTACAAGGAGACACATAACACGGCGCCTCTGTCTCCCAGACAATTAGAATAGTAGACGTCAAATTCTCAGGTCAGCCTCTACTTCAGCCTCAGGAAGGGCTTTAGAACTGATTAGCTGTTGCCAGAAGTCTAAATTTAGTGAACAGGCATTTGCAGTGGCAGGCCCAAGACTGCGGAACTCTTTGCACTCCGTCATAAGAAACAGTGCATCAGAGACTTGATTTAAGAAGAGACTAAAAACGCACCTTTTCAAAAAATCATTTTCATAAGTTCTAATAACAATTTTAAATTTTAAAAACAATGATAATGTAAGACTATAAACAGTTTATGTGTAAAGCGCCCTTAAGGTGATTGTTTTTTATTAAAATAGTGCTATAAAAATGATCCAATATTATTATTAAGAGGGTGATCTCCAACTCGATAAACCAACCAGATAAAGATTGCTGACTATCCTACTACAACAGCTATCAGAACCGCGGGCTGCAAGTGGAAGATATTCATCACGGATATCAACAGATCATCGTGAACCATCCATCACCAGGAACCCGGGAATCACATTACTCAGAAAAAAGAAAACTTACTGAGAAAGAAGACTAACAGAATACATTCAGCAAGGAAACAATTTTTGTTATCATTGGAAATATATTTTTAGATTTAATTAGTGTTAATAAAATATATGGTGCATTCTATATATCTGAAGGCAAGGGAGAGAAGGTGGTTTGAGATGTGGCGCTGGAGATACATGGACGTGGACAGCGATACAAACAAATATCTTCGTTTCACAGGAGCTGAATATGATATACATTTGCTTAAGACGAATCCTCCAATTTTTTTAATATCTTTCGAGAAGAGAATCTTGTTTGGAGTAGCTTGTAATGGTGGGTCACGTCGAAGGACAGAATATTAAAAAAATAAAAATTTAAAAAGGTGAAAATAAAAAATTATTATTATGGACAGTATATTTTTATTCATGAAAACTTATAACAGATAATTTGATAACATGTCTAATAATAATTTAAAATATTCATTTAAATAATATACACATTACGTTTCTCTATACATTTGCAATCCTGCACCTATTTCGTTATTAGAGTGCTCTTAGAAAAACGACAATACCAAACTAACAAAAAGTATCTGTACATATTTTAATTTGAGGATTTGAAAAATTATCAAGCTATTTTTTTCTTAAAAGTAATCATAGTTATTTTCAAAAAAACATGAAAATAAAGTAAGAAATCACCAAAGTGTTCCTGCTCTACAATATTTTCTCTCTAACTTCTTATATAAAAGTCTATTTTTTACAATCTTTCACTTGCTTTTTATTGATATTCAAGAATAATTTTCAAATAAATAACATCACTGAACACAGTAATTTGTTAAAAATATATATTGACTCAGCAAACACCGACCAAAGGACACTTCATGAAATATCTATATCTATTCGTAAATCACATTAAGTACATACTTATTAGTTAGAAATAGCATAAATTTGTGTCATTGAGTTAAATGTATAAAATGATTATATGGCTCCATTTACAGATTTGTTCCGGCAGACATCTTAATTGAAATCAGCATTTGGAATCAATTTTTGAAGAGTTTACCCATCTTATTACTAAAGTTTGTATAGGCGCATAACTCCTTAATTAATTCATAACCGAAATCAGAAGATAAGCCTGTGTCATGCCGGACGTTAAAATAAACAGCGCCCCAAAATATTTTTACCAATAATCTACATAATTTACAAATAATCTGTTTGCTACTCAAAAATATCGGAAAAAGCACACATGTTTCTTAAATTATGAAAAAACAAATATTACTTAGGTATAAAAATAGACGAGAAATCAAATAAAATGATTTTGCATGCAAACTATGTGATCGGTAATTCTTTTTAAGCAAATGAAATCACAAGTAAGTTTCGTAGTTTTGAAAAATTTTCACGTCTTAAATATGTAAAAGGTTGTATTGTTATGATAATTTTGTGTTAAATATATAAAATGTTGCGACGATAACTTATTACAACCCAATTATAATGACTACCTAAATCAATCAAAAATCATCATCCACAAACAAAACTGCCTATTTTAATTTTCAAACTCGCATTTCGATCACGGAGTCTGAATTATTTTTTTTACATTTTGCGTCCAAACTCGTAAAAAAACAATAAAGCAGAAGCGGCTTCATTCCCATGGCAGGAAAAGTCTGTGGTAATTCAAAAAGTTTGAAATACCACACATAATATAATCTAGTATTCAAAACATTTACAAATGGGTCAACACACGCTAAAAAATGTTCATCATACTCCATCCAGCATATTGTCAATTGTATTTTATATTACTAGTAATGAAAACCTGCGTATGGAGCATACGGTGTTTAGAAATAGATGAGTCTCGCCTCGTTCTGTGCCTGCTCTAGAGGACAATATGGGCATTTTAACCTGAAAACAAAAAGTCACGTATTTTAATAATGGACGATCAGCCCAGTTGAGTTGCAAAATTTTATAAGACAAAATAAACCAACTTCTGTAGCAGCATTTTATTTTTGGCTAATGAAGGAGAAATGCAACAATTATCAGTAGTATTGCAAAATAAAGCTTTGAGAAAATATTAAGAAAAATATATATCAGTACAATGCTGAAAGATCTTCATATGATGACTTTGAAACAGAAAATATATTTCAATGTTATTGTGTTTATTTTTAAAATCCACACTAAAAAAGTATCAGCAGAATTTATAAGAAAAATTGATGCAAATCAACACGAGCACGAACATCATACAAAAGGAAGAGATAGAATGAAACTGCCATTCAGGAAGAAGGGTAAGTCTCAGAAACCGGTGAAATACCAGAGATATAAATAAAAGAACAGAAACAACATAGATTCAAAATTAAACTAAGCAATTATATGCCAGATAAGTGTGTAATAGTAAAAAGGATTTTTTTTTAAATTGTTTACATTAGAGCATATATATATATATATATGCTTATGTATGCACTATATTCAAAATAAATAAATTTTAAAAAAGAAGTGGAGATGATATAGATATGTTTGAATAAATGAGTAGGTGGCACATTAATACTACAGACACAAAGGATGGGTGCTCGAATCCATATGGGTCAAGTCAATCTTGGAACAAATATATTGATCATTTCGATTTTATTAAAAGTAAGAGTAAACTTTATTAAATTTCTTTTTAACAATTTTACAACATCACGGTAACTATCACGCATATATCAAAGTAAATTTTTATTTACCACAAAAATTGAATCACTAGTAGTCAAATGACTTTTCCACTGTACAATTTTTGACAGTCCGCATGACAAGTCATATTGTTATGTTTATCACATATTAAAATAAAAATTATTTGCCCATGATTTCTTCAAGCCCCCCGCCAGAAACATTACAAATATTTTCATATGTAGAGTAAATGGAACTATGAGAAGATACATTATTTACTTAAATGTTATTCCATTAGATTGTTTTAATTCTGATAAATGGGTAAATTTTTTTTTTCTTAATCGAAAAATATCTAGCTGCAGTGTAACTTAAAAATCTCTCCTGTAATGTTTGCCAACAATGATGTATGGTAGCTACAATTTATCGCAATAAAATTTAAAAAAGCATTTGCCTTATGCCCTGACACAGCTTAGTGAGTGCGTCCTTAGAGATAACGTGTCCGCACAAAAGTCTCATGGGCGGGTTCTGATCAGACCCTTGTTGTCTCAAAATGGGGCAGGCAAACACGGAGTGATGACCACCACCTTCCACTTCAACCTGAAACAAATCCAACATTAATAATTTATTACATTTCTATGAATGAATGAATTAATCAAGATCAAAAATGTTTGATTATTATTGTTACAAATATTTTTTTTAAAGTTACAAAGTGCAAAGACATTTATTATCTGCTATTATTTGTATAATAAATTGGTAAAGCGTATTGCAATATGTATTTAAAAATGCAACAAATAATTGATTCTTATATTTGTTGTCATTCAAAAAAGATCTGTTAAACGTATATCATATTTAAAATGTTACATTACTTGAAGATCAATTTATATTGCATATCTAGTGGTTGTTCAGCAACATTAAATAAACTTTAACATCACAAATAGTGTGTCAAGGGCATGCACATATAAGCAAAAGAGCTGTGCTAAAGATTCTGGGAAATAAGCCACTATTATATGAATTCACCAATTGCAAGATTTTTAATTTGACAGTCTGTGAGGTAACATGCTATTTGCGTGTATCCAATTTGTTTGTTCAATCTGTACTTATATTTCTCTACTGAAAGTATGTGAATGTTAGGGACATCTTTGTCTGCCAATATTTTGTAGTTTTTAAGCTAATTTTACTTACTACAGTAAAACCACGTTAATTCGAACCTCTTTTATTCAAAATTGAAAGTTTTCTAACACTTCAAGACCCAAATTGCCAGTTTCATACATAATCAGGCCTATTCTCAAAATTGCAATATTGAAATGAAGGTGATTGTTAGACCAACCCTCAAAAATAGACAGTATGTAAATTAACGTCCGTGTTATATTTGAATGAGAGAGAGGGAGAGAGAGTGAGGGAGTGAGGGAGATAAACGTACCATAATCTGTCAAAACATAAAAATGGCAACAGGATTGGCCGTGATTCTTCACTACGACGCTGCGGATGAGGAAATCAATAGGTAATTTATGAACAAACCTTTTTCTGTGAACTTTGAATACTGTATTAGTACTTATTTTAACCAAAAACTTATATTTTTAGTCGAAACTCGAGAATGGAAAGACGTCGTTCATTTCAATATTGCAATTTTGAGAATAGGCCTGAATCAACCTCTTGAGCACGAAAACCCTGTATGAAATAATTTTCAGACCCTCGCGTCATAAATCAATACATTTTCAGTAAGTTATAAAGAATTAACATGCGTGCAGTTTTTTGACGAGTGAAGCATTATTTATGTATTTTGCGATACCAGCCAACACAATGCGCATCTGAGCCTACTTTGTGTGCAACTTGCTTTATGTATATATTGTGTTGCGATCCCGAAATTGGGGAATTCCATGTGGCTTTCTTCAGATGGCTGCTTTGATTTGCGCAGATAGTTTACGCCATAGAATAGAGATATATTGTTTGCGCTAATTGCTTTCGCCTGGACATATTAAAGATTATTTTTCGCCTATTCTAATTCCCCTTTCGATTATTTTTACTGATAACTGCGTTTGTGTTGTTGAAATAATTTTTTTTAAGATTGACTTTTCATATTATTTCACGAATTTATGAACGATTGTATTTCTAATAACTGTGTTGAAAATGAAAAATAATAAAATCTGTTCTTATCTTATTATTATTAATTTAGTGTTATAGTTATTAGTTATAGTATACTCTATTTAATGATTATTTAATTTCCAGGGAACTTTTTAAGGCAGGATCTTTACTTATTACGAGAAATAGATCTAATATTCATACTAATTTACATATAATAAAATAAAGTTACATATAATAAATTACATCGAAATTTTGTATTAATATAATAAACATTGTGTTTTCGAGATGATTTCGTGAAATATGTCAAAATATGTATGCTTTTCACGAAATTAGCAGCTTTTCCATGACTTTTACGATTATTGCGCGATCGCATAGCAAAATTTGTAAAAAAAAATTTTTTTGTCCTCGAAAAAAGCGATGTAAAAAAAACATAATATGAATTCAATTTTTTTTAATCCCTTGAACTTCGAATTAACGCAGTTCTACTCTATATACATATATTTACTTAAAACATTATTGGCGTGCAATTTGATATCAATCTAAAACAAGCATATTATCTACCTGCTAAATTGAAATCAAATTGTACATAAACGTGAAAGAATATTTTAATTCTCAAGTATAAAAAAAAATGTGCCTACTGGTAATTCATCTTTAGCTGCCCAGGCGTGGTGTTGGTGTGTGTGCGCCATCTTCATGCGTATGTCCAACAGGGCCGGCAACACGCGACTGCCCACACTTACCGCAGATTGTAGGGGGCTGCAATTATCAAATCAGATTCCAAATCAATCTCACATCAATACAAAATGAATATGAACACTCTTGCAGTGACATTGAGTACATAAAAAAGTAAATTTAATAAATTTACCTCCCCTTCATCCACATTTATTCTTATTAAACCCTTATTCATTTTAATGGCGCAGAAAAATGTGAATTTTACCTCAGAGGTGGTAAACGTAGCAAAGCACACGCATCACGTAGGAATAATTCGATAGCATCGGGCCACAGTGCTTCATCACGCAGGGAGGAGTAGCTGGGAGGCAACGCACCACCTTCATACGCCAGCAGGCACATTGTCCTTTGAATCTCTAAAAGAATTATTTATTTGTAATTTATTAAATACATTACTATTACTATATTAAATGATTAGAATAAAGTAATATATTTTAATACACGAAATATGAATGAAGAAAAAACTCACTCACCTTTTTCATGTTTATTTACAAACTGAGGAAAATGTTGTTGTGCATAAAGTACAGCAGCCAACGGTCCCTCTCTTCTGGCAGCCAATAAAAATGCTAACCTGTTGAATATTGTTATATATAATATAAAAACACATTATTTTCTATGATAATGGATACACAGAGAAATTGCTTTCATATTTTAGCGATTTATTAATAATCACATATGTATTTAACCTGTGCAATTTGAAAGGTAACTGTGAATGGTGCAGTGTATCGGCATGTTCCTGGGCCCAAGCCAAAGCCGGTCGGGGATCCCGAGCTGACAGAGCCTCTACCACTCTGTGAAGACCGGCAAAGGGCTCTCCGCGTCCAGTTTCTTCCTCTAATCCTGCCTCCTATATGTATTAAAATTTATAACATTACAAAAACTGTTTAGTTGTACATTACTAGGACTTTAAATGTTTTTTTAACGAGTTTTAGTTATTTAGTTCAGTGAAAATCGAATATATCAGTCGCTTGATTGTAGATCTAGTTATATGTAACATGAAAATACTTCAATATTTTATTAAGAAGAACACATTATTATTGTGAAGTTGAAGTTTTTCAGAACATAATGCTGTGATATTTTAATGCAAAATAAATGTATCAATAGGAAAGATATGCAGATAAAATCAATTTATCGAAAAAATATTTTTGTTGCCACCCGGACTCGAACCATGTACTGAATTGATTTTATCTGTATAACTTTCTTATTGATACATTTAATTTACATATTTCATTAAAAATTATGTTTGTTTTTTTTTAAATGATGTTCAGAATCTTCTGTGTAGAGTTTTCTGGATGACTCCCGTGTATATCTGACCTTTCTGGCTGATGTTTTAGGATCCCATTGAAAACTGTACACAGAAAAATGTAAGTTTAGATTCCATAGCTTTATTCACACATTATACAGTCTAATTGGAACAAAACTAATATTGCCTACCTGAACCAAAGTATCGGCCACGCTGTCCAGTCCCTGTCTATAAAGGTGCTGGGCCACTGCTCTATCCAAAAGGGGGCGATGCTCAGGGGCAGAAAACAGTGTGTCACGAGGGACTGCCCCGGATAGCTCTGCCACAAAGCTTCGGTCAATTGCCTTACCCACACGGGATACACAAGCATGACTGTCTCGGTGCTCTAAAAAAAAATTCTTTCAAATTTCGTAAAAGGGCAAGCAGCGATCACAAAGAAAAGTCTCTAAGCAACCTCATGTGATAACGGTCAGTGTCTACTGTATCTAATGTAGAAATCCTTACAGGTTTCATCGCCTTTAACCACAATATTATATATTGTTATATGTTATATGGCCACTATTATCATGTGAGAGAATAATTTTTATGTTTTTTTTGTTGTTATGAGATTTAATGAACCTTGCGTACATACTCAAAAATGTCTACACCCACCCACAAGAGACAAGAACCATTAAACCCAACTTGAGCTAGTCCAAAATAATCACACGCTAGAATAACAATATATGGATTTTCAAAAAGTTGAAAACCTATTGCAAAATACTCAACAATGAACTTTTACTACAGATAGAATGAATGCATAAATACCGTACATAAAAAGGTAGTAAGACAATAATATAAATAATATTAAAACCTGAAGCTAGTCGATGCAGCATGTCCTTACATCGAACCACTGTGTCTTTAATTATATCCACTTGATTTGGTGTCAGCACAAAGTTTTCTGGAACTGAAAAATAAAGAATTCATCAGATGAATTTTTTTTTTCACATTGACTATTCAATAATAATCCTAGTATTTATGTACAGAACTAACTTAAATTTTATTGCCTTTAAAATTTACAACCCAGTTAGTTAATACCTAAGCATACCAAATAAACAGACATAGTTTCAAGCAATTTTCACATAATATTCTGGGCATTAGGACACAAGATTACCCTGAAACCCTTAGTGCCGGTTGCGTCAAGTTGTGTTATTATAAACTTAGTTTATCCGAAAACAGGATGGGTCATCTCATTTTTGTCGCTTACTTTAACTATAAAGCGCCGAAAATCTCCGCTTACATGTAAACTTTACTAATGCACATGTGCACTGAGTGCGAGCCATCTGACAAATGTCACTGAAATCGAGTATTTTTCAATTTTTGACACTGTAGTATCGAAATGTACAATATTATGTCAGATAGCAGTGATATCGCAGACTTTTTTGATGCTAAACTAATTATACAGTATATTCTTAACAGGAAAAGTAAAACTTGAACCTCGGCACATTATTTTTTGCAAAAAGAAATGGGTTTTAAAAAATCTTTTTCCGATAACGGATTGCATCCACTGGACTTGTCATCTACGACACATTCGCATTGTGCACAAGCCACTAACATCCGTCATTAAAAGCATTCTTTTAAATTTTTCAACGTAGTATTATTGAAATGAACATTATGTCAGATAACACTCATACCGATTCTTCTGACGATCAAATAATCGTTCAATACATCCTTAACAAGAAGAACAAAAATTTTATGCTACAAACTGATCATTTTATATGGGAAGAATTAGATTTTATTTCAAGATTCCGCCTGTCCAAAAGTATGGTTAGGCAACTGGTTTTGCTTATTTCTGACAATATAATGTCATCTACAAATAAGTAAGTTAAAGTTATCTACTTTATATGTATATAATAATATTTTTGATAATGATCAGAAATCACGCAGTTAGTCCTGTGAACCAGGTCTTGATAACTTTGTATTTCTATGCCACAGGATCAATGCAAAGATCCATGGGTGATATGTTTCACGGATTGTTAACAAAGTGAGCGGAGCAATAGCCGCTCTCAGATCACAATTTATGTTTACCTGAATCTACCAAATAAATTCAGGTCTAAATCAATTCTACAACATTACTAAATTTCCAAATACGATTGCCGCAATAGTTTGCACTTGTGTGGGAATCCTATCTCCAGGAGGAAATAATGCAGAATATTATTAAAAAAGGAAGGATTACTTCTCCATTAATGTGCAGTTAGTAGTAGATGCCCCAATGAAATTCACAAATGTTATTGCAGGGTGGCCAGGCCTAACACACAACAGTGCTATTTTCAGTCATTCTAGATTAAAAGGGCAACTAGATGATGGTATTTTTAATGGGAAACATCTCATACTTACTTACTCCATTTACAAATCCAATATCTGAGGCTGAAAAACTATATAACAAGAGCCAAATCTAGAGCTAGGAATGTTGTAGAAAGATCATTTGGGATGTGAAAAAGGCGTTTCCCCGCAATAAGTATGAAACTCAGGCTGAATATTGAAAGAGTGGAAGCAGTCATTATAGCCACAGCGGTGTTGCATAATATATGTTGGCTAAATAATGTTACCGAGCCACCAGACTTTGTAACAATATTATATGAAATTGACTCTGAACCTGCACAGGATGGAAATAATATAAGATGAGATCTAATAAATGGCTATTTTTCCCAATTATTAAACCAGTCATAGCATTTCATTTATTTATTCTTAATATAGTGCGTACATATGTAAATATATATATATGTTCTAATATAAATAAGATTAAACTTATCTTGCACATATTGGCTTAGTTTTATTTTGAATCTATGAAGTATTTCCTCCTTTCTTATATCATCTGGCATTTCATTAAAGATCTTCATCGCGCTGTAAATCGTCAATTTCTGAGATTTAGCCTAAATTGTTATCACATTTTTTTTACAATAATATTAGATCTATAATAAAACAATTCTTCCTCTGTAAAAACTCTTTTATTATATTCTTATATATACCTGTTAACATAAATCACATACAGAATTACCATAATTTATTTGTACAGAGTAAAACACATAAGTTATATTAGAGTCAATAATTAGAAACTGTAAAGCCATACGACATCACCACATATTATCATCAAATAGAAAAACGGTTAAATGTTAATAGAATTATAAAACAGTTAAGATGAAAAGGTGTGAAAGCCATAACATTTTTTAGTAAATAGGAAAATTATTAATGTTTATAAAATTAAAGAATTAACTATTAAATTAATTACATATTATTTTTTTCTTTGGTTAATTTTAAATTTAGTTAGGCCAAATCCCTCTCAGCTTGATGTTTGGCTAAAATTATAACATTCAGTTCTTGCTGATGACTTATCTCTAGTGCATGCAGCTCTTGTTTATTGTCTATTTGGCGTTGCTGCATTTCCAATTTAAGGGCAATCAACTGTCCTGCCCCTCTGCACTCATTTCTGAGATCATTTTTTTGTCTCCGATGTGATTTAATTTTTCAGCACCCAAAGAAGCAAATATTTTGTGGACCTCATTTGGGGTGGTTGAATTCATTTTGCGTTTTGATTTATCTGTAAACGAAGAAAGGGTATATATTATAACTGAAATAATTAAACTAAATAAAAACATTATCGATATCTAATATTTATATTTTTTTACATTATGTAAATGTGCATACACGAAAAAAATAATTAATTATATTGTGTATTATCATTCTCCTCGCTTTTTAGAGGTTGGTGACATTGGTTGGCATTTAAATACAACTCTAAGATATTCAGGCCTGTGCTCAACATATTCCACCTATGATCATGCAAACATATTACATTTGTATAATTGATCTGCTTACAACTGGGGTATGCATTGTATTTATTTGTTTTTAACAGGTACCTGGCTATATACTAGGCTTCTAATGTGAGTGAAGTGGACGCCTGTATGGAAGGTTGGGTCTGGTTCCTGCTCCCAGAAGCAATATCTAAAACATATGCACGCACCATCATATAGACAAATATAGTTAAAATGTAAATGACTTTTTCAAAAAACTAACGATATTCTGTTCTCCCACATAAATTACACATTTAACCTAACTTATTTCGAAGCTGTTTCGTACTTCTCCATTTGTTTCCTGGGCATGACGCGTTAAAATGGCTGCATAATGTGATCTACGAATCTTCCCTCTCCTTCACGTGGACCACATTTGTTTTTTATTTAATAAAACGTCTTTTCTTTTCTCCACAAGGGATTTTAAGAGGCTTACCTCCTGTGAAGAAAAATTTATCTTGGGTTCTCTGAATAAATATTAAAAATAGTGTATATTAATAAGTAATTTACAACATAAACTTTTAAATATAATTAAAATACAAGAATACTTACTTTATATCGACATTCATTGTTTAAAAACGGCGAATTGCTAATGTCAGGAACATAAACACATCAGATCTAACGCAAACGTCAAATGAAGCGTATGGCAACACACGTAGTTGCCATAAGCAAAATTACTCACTCAGGCATTTGTTTATGAAAATGAGATTTTATAGGGCTTATTTAATTGCCACACTCCATAACTATAAACTTTGTTCACCCAATGCTTTTCTGTCAAATTATTTGAATCTCGATAATGATGTAAACAACTTTAATTCGAAACGAGTTTACATCTCTGGTTTGAGGTTACCATAAGCCAACTTGACGCAACTGAGCCTTAAAATGGTGGACCCCATTCATAAAACAAGGAAAAAGTAATTAAAAGTATTTGTAATATTTGTAGAAATAACTTTGCGGTTAGTCATTTTAATAAATAATATAAAATAATTTTGTAAATAACTATTTGAATTTTACTATTTAACAATAATAAGAGAACAAGAAGAGCAGCGAAGCAGTACTATCTGAATATTAAAGCTATTTCAAATTGAATATTAAGTAATTTTTACTAAACACCCGCCATTATTGCAGAATGACCTCAAAAATATGCAATTAATTCAAGGAAGTAGAGTGTATTCTGGTGCATTATATAATAATTCTTTCTTTGGAAAGAAATTACTAGATCACCTAGGAGTGCATTCCATAAATTAAGAAATTTCTGAATAAATAAGGAAACATACATCACATTGGTCATTATATCATTTTGATAAACTAGATAAATAACATTAGAGATAATTTTAGTTCATTGGATAAATTTTGAATGAAACAAAAATGACTTGAAAATGATAATCAAAACTTTATTGGATTATTTATAGGGGAGCCAACCCATTAAAAAATCATAACAGACGCATTAATGCAAAAATGTGAATGGCACTGTTGAATGAAATAACAAAGAAAGTTCATTGCACTTTGTCATTCTTATGAGAACGTGAAGCCTAATATCAACATCAATCATGCTGATGGATAAACATGAATCTAAAATAAAACTCTGAACCTTTGTGTTAAATAAATACCTTCGGAGAGTTCCTGCTTTAGATTTTGTATGTGATTTACTGCATCTTTCAAAACCCTTTCTGAATGTTCTCCCAATCCAGTAAATTTTGCCAACGCATTGTCAATATCTTTCTCGACAGCCAAACATGACTCCATTGTGGATCAATATTTATGCTCGTTATTGGTTAAAACTGTCAATTTTTAATAGAAATGTACGTTCAATTAATTTTAATAAGACAGATTCTGACATTAGCGATATTTACTAATATGGTGGCTTGACATTCTTATTTTATTTATGGCTACAAAAAAAAACTCATTGTCATGTGGCGTTTAGGAACATTGGAAAATTCGGGGCTTGTTGATAAGCGATTAAGATTTGAAGTCACCGTATTATGAAGAATACACGACTTTTAAATAAACTAATTTATTCAGTATACGACGATTAAGTCTACAAATCAATAAAATAAATGATCAAACTGTTAAATTCAAAACTTCACGAAATAAATTCATTTTGAAATTGCAAGGTAAGTTTTCAAAAATAATGCTAATCAGGAAAATATACTATATCACATTTTAATAAAAATAAACCTGGCACACGCTATGGTTATCTATTTCTCAAATACATAGTGATAAATCAGCATATATTTGATTTACCTACTTAGATTTGATTTTTTTCTTTGTTAAATATACAGTAGGTAATCAATAAGGCCTAAATTTACTTTTGAAAAGGGTTCATATATATTGAAAGCCTATAAACTGACTAAAATTACATGTATAAATAATAATATTTTTATACACATAATACTATTCTTACATTTCTGTTCATAAATATCAACCTTTTACTCTTTTGACATTAGAGCCTACCAATTTGGGACTCTTGGACTATAGCCCCTCTAACCCTATAGTAAATCCAGGCCTCATAATGAGTCAGTTTTAAGATGAAACAGAAACATACTTACTTTAGAGAAAAATTATCAGCTTGTTTGTCCCAAACTGCAGATACATGCTGATTTCTGCACATCTAATAGATATCTATCTATTTTAAAGAGAATACATTATTATTGTGAAGTTGTAGTTTTTTCAGAACATATATCTGTGATATTTGAATACAAATTAAATGCATCAATTAGAATGACATACATACAGATAAAATCAATTTATCAAAAAAATATTTTAGCTGCCATCGGGATTTGAACCAGGAACTCTTCCTATCTGGGGAAGCGCGCTTACCAATTACACTATATCAGCCTAGTAAATTTACAACAAATTTTCGAACTTATATGCTGCAGCTATTTCAAATTGATACATCTATTATTCCATTTTTTTAAAAGCTAAAATATTTTTTCGATAAATTGATTTTAACTGTATGTATATCTTTTAAATTGATACATTTAATTTGGATTAAGATAATTATCTGTTGGAGACACTTACGAAGCAACACAGTAAAAAACGATAGTAATATTTCTCTGTTTCTGCTGAGGTCCTTGAATTATAAAAGTAGCAAGAAAAATTGAGAGGAGAGTTCAACTGACATGCTTTGATAATAGAGCTTTCAGGATCTCAGGTGTTGTAATTTAGACACTATTTTACTGCTGTATATAGAAATTTAGAAAGATCTTTGAGAAATATAAAGCAAATAAAGTTTTTTTTTGATATTCCCCTGTATTCCCCTAACCTACTATTTTCTGTGAAATCCTAGTGTCGCCATCAGCAGTTTTTGAAAAGAGCACTAATGGCGCTAGCAATTGGAGAGAGATGCTTAATTTATTTGCTGATCAAGTATGTCTCAAAGCCACATGGAATCACGGAATCTATATTACGGTAACATATGCAGTAAATATGAGATTAGCACCTTTGTGACATTGTATCAATCATTTACAAAGTATTAGAGTTAAAAATTGTTTAAAAGGATCATAAAAATAATTTTACTCAATTTATTTACATTTATTTATAAGATAGGTTACTGTACATTATCTCAAATTATCTAGTATATTATCTACAGTCTTATAACATTCAATCAAATGAAAAAAACCTTTAAGTTATGCAGTTCATAAAACAAAAAAATTGTTTAAACAAAGTGAATTGTTTTTAATTGTATTTACAAAAAAAAGTATTATATACACATGAGAACTAACTCGTGAACTCACTCTCCAGTGTGATGAAAAAATAAATAAATGTTTTAAATTTCCTTACATAACGCACATCGTGCACAATAGAGCATCAAGTGAAAACTAATAATTTTAGAGAGCGATTTAAAAAAAGCACCGCATTTGAAATTTATTTATAATAAAATTACAGTATAAGGATATGTGACGCGCGGTTTAAATGATTATACATAGTGATATTTGCATTGCCATTTTAATTCAGTTTTCACATTGTTCTTTCCTTGAAAATTAAAATTTGTGACTTGTCGCCCCATTGCTTGGATATTCATTTTACTTTTAACTTAATTAATTATTTACATATTCAGATTTAACTTTATTTACCAATAACAATTTTTTTTTTTTAATTCATTAAAGGAACACAATGATTGAAAGGTTTTATGTTTTATTTACATGACTGTTTATTTGTATAACAAAATGTTCAGTAGTACCAAACATTGGTATACATATTCATTAATGTGGTAATTTTGGTTGAAAAAAAGGGAAATACAAGATCCTAGTTTTATTTGCTAATAATTAGCGAATTGTGAGAAAAGCTAAACAGTTCAAATGGTAATATACCAAAAAACAGTTCAAATGGTAATATACCAAAGTTTGGCACGAGCATTCTAATTAACACACTCTATTAAAATTGTCTACAATCAGAGCCGGCCTGATAAGGTAGTCCGATTCATAAAATAATTCATTTTTCTGCCACAGCAAGTTTTTTTAAATATCACACAGGCCTTTTAAAAATATTAAAATATTATTAACATGCAAAAAAATTCATTTTTAACAATCTATACAATAAAATCATTCCTTGTGGCAATAGTATTTCGTATAATTTTCAGGGATATCTCACTGCTTTTTCATATAGAATATAGTTAGAATAAGATCCAAATCCAGCTATCGGTACCCAATTCT
Source organism: Eubasilissa splendida (assembly GCA_031772225.1). Lineage (NCBI taxonomy): Eukaryota > Metazoa > Arthropoda > Insecta > Trichoptera > Phryganeidae > Eubasilissa > Eubasilissa splendida. The sequence continues at coordinate 11,082,706 of CM062859.1, forward strand.
GGACCATAATTTTCAATCCTTATATTATTTTCTCTATAAAATTATATATCCTCTTTAAAATACAGTGGAACCCTGATTTTACACTTTTCTGGGGACTGAACTAAGATGCTGTAAAATAGGGACAATAGGGGCAAAGTAATTTCTGTGTGATATTAATATTTATTAATTTCAGTTCAATATTAAGATCTATTTTTTGTGATTTTAGTAAATATGATTTTTATGTTTTATTACTTCGTCCATGTGAAACTATGAAAAATAGTAATAAAATTAAAATTAAAAAACACGCAAGGGGGTCATAACCAGTGCTTTTTTTGTCAAGTAACGCGGTGGAATGGCATTCCGGCACCTTTAAAGAAATTAGGTGAAGCAACGTTCGCGCATACATAATTACAATCCATATTTATATAATTCACACAAATGATCAAATATGATGTTTTTATGAACCAAATGAAATATTATTATTATATCGCCCTATTTAAACATTAAACATTATTTGTAAAATAATAGAAAATTTCATCAGAAGAAAAAAAATTATATAATATCAGCATGTTTTTCACATAATAAACATGGATGGATTCGAAATTGGCACTCTCGTGTTTTGAGTTCCGGCACCATAGCCTTTGGTACTTACGATTGTTTCTTACTCAATTAAATTTTCGAGCTCATGATTCATTTTTATTATGTAAGTTCAATTATCTAGTTTCATCAATTGAGTAGTTTGTTAGTATACTGGTTAAGACGCTGACGGGGGTTCGCGCCTCATTCCAGGAAACCAGCAAGTTAATCCTATTTTCATAGTACAAGCGTTTAGCTTAGCTTGAAAATAGTAAGAATATTGATGTGACATGTATTCCATGTACGCAATTCTATTTAAAAAAAAAATTGTAACGATTTATATAATTTGTGATTTTTAAACTCCATTTTGTTTTCCTTTTTATGTTTTGCGAGTTACTTACCTACCAACACGCACATAACCATTGGGGTAGGAAGAGAGGATGGAACGCCATACTCCTTTGTCCTGGCATACCTCTCCTGCCTTGTTCACTTACATACACCTTCTCATGCACACTCATCAATTCTTGAAGCAGTCTTAAAATATCTGGTTAATCTAATCATGCAAGGCCTTTTGCAGGTGTCCTTTGTTTATGTTGCCTTCAATACTATATATATACACACAGGGTTACTGGTAATTCGATACATTCCTTTAAAGACGCAATAGTAGGGGTCGTAAGTAATCGATTTAGCCCCATATTTCCATATCCAAATGTGAACCTTTTCTTAGATATTTTCAATTTTTTTAATATCCAAAATATTAACTTCAAAGTTAAATTTAAAAAAACTACACAATGTATGGTAATATATTTTTTCTTATGCTTAGACAACATGTTCACACGTTATTATGAACCATCAAAATTGCGCGAATTCATAGGTTGTTTTTGCTAAATATTACAAAATATTTGGCAAAAATTAACTTGAACATTTATATGTTTTTTACTCACAACCCCACAGAATCTTGTTTGGTTTCAGCGTTAAAAATATAAAATTATGAACATAACAGAAATAGATAATGGAATTGCAGTTTTCTTCCGACAGTTTGACACTTCATCCGAGGAAAGTGCATAAATTGCGGGGAATCTTTTTTTTTCATTGTCATATAATATGAGAAATTTTAGTATCAGATTTAACGCGACAAACGGAATTTGTAAATTTTGACATTAATTATAGGAAAATGTAATATGGGTTCCACTGTACTTCTCTAACAAAATATAACAACATAATTTCTCCACTACTTTGCAGAGGCGGGCAGATAGGAGAAAATGCCCTTAAATTTATATTCAAATCAGTCATTATGTAAACACAATGGATATTTTAATTGCCATAAAAAAAACATGCATTTATCCAAATAGTAACATAATGTAGATTTTATCTTCAGCTGGAGATTATTTCGGTAATAATTAAATAGATCGAGCTGTTAGAGGTTACTATGTATAAAAATGATTTTCAGATTCTTAAGTATTGTCCTCGAAGCAATATTTTATTAGTCATCAAGATTTATCAGCTCTACTTCCTACTTTACCGACTGTTTAAGTCTGAATACAGAGGAATGATTTAATCACTCTTTTCACTTAGTGTAGCTATATTCACATTTATTTAGTTATCTCGAGAGCAAACTAGTATTTTGAAAGATTTTTTTTGTCATTCATTTGCTGCCACTTGACAATTTGAACCACCTGTGCTGTGAGAAAAATTATAAAACTCATCTAGCGTTTACTTGTCACGGAAGATACATCATCCGTCAATTATTCAAAATGATGAATGAAGTATTCGGAAATTGTTCAACTAGATTAGTGGTATGATCCCACATCTCGATCATCACTACTTGTCTCGTCAGATTCGATATTCCCGCACTAGTGATTTCTGGTTGTGGCTGGATTTGTGTTGGGCGTGGTGGGAGCTGCCGGAGTAACCGCCCTGACTACAGTGGAAGCGGCAGGACTCGCTGTAGAAACTGCCGGACCAACAATACGAGCATACACTTGTCTGCCGCCGACAGTACCACCTCCTGTTAGACGTAGTGAAAAGTTACATTAATAAAATGTACAAATTTTCAATATAAAAAAATTACACTGATTTTTCACATTTTTACTGCCTTTTTAAAAAAGTGTTAAATCAATAAAACAGACTTTCTCATAATTATGTTTAAATGATGTCCAACGCTTAATACAATACCTCTGGACAAAGTCTGATGAACTGGTAGCAATTTAAGACCATGTAATCTGGCTCCACTAGCCAATATGACTCTTCCTGTCCCCGGACTGTTGGTCCCACTAACAGCACCCTGCAAGAGCACAAAACTGATTTATAATGAGGGTCAAAAACTAATTTTTAAAAAACATGCAATACCTTCATTATTCAAAACGCTTATTAAAAAAAAAAAATAACAATCACAAACCTGGTGTAATCTAATCGGTGAGGCTTGCAGCTTGAGCGCTTGCCCTCCTAACATCACACCGGTGTTGCCCACCCGCCCCTGCGAATACACAATTAATATTACAATGACGAAAAGAAATAAGTAAGAAAATAAAGTCACACATATACAAAGGCAAGTCAAAAACTATTTACACTTTTGCCATAACACACCTTCAAGATTGTCAAACTGCCTTCTACGCATGCGTGCTTAGAGTTGGTACGACTGCGGTCACATGTGCAAAATTTGATCCCGATCATGTCATTTGCCTTCCGGCTAAACATGTCCGCTCCGCTAGCAATTTGCACCAAGGAAGAACACTACTATACTTTTATCTCAATATGGGGACAGTGTCCCTTTATCGCGTATAAGTGTTTTTTTGTGAATCGAGAAGTTTAAAAGTGGCCAGACGAGTTTGCGCACGAAGAGGGAGCAGGACACCCGTCAACCTCCACTATGGACGACAAGATTCGACAAGTTCGAGACATGATTCTAGTGAATAGACGAGTTACCATCGGTGAGGTAGTGTCTTCTTTGAACATCACTCATGGTTCTGCCCAATAAATCATCCACGACGAGCTTGACTCCATAAAGTCTGTGTAAATAAATTGTAGAACGAAAAATGTAAATAATTTTTGACTTGCCCCCATAATATAAATTTATACAACCATGAATATATTTGTATCCAGTATGTGTAATGTTTTCAATAAGTCCCAATGTATCTGAGCATATCAGCATACACAATCCATGTGACAGTATGTAAAAACGGAAAATAAACTGACAAAGCATTAAATAAAATAAGGTCATTTTATAGGAATAACTGACCTGAACAGGGGTTGAAGGTGAAGCAGCTTGCAATCTTAGCGCAGGGCCCAGGAGATGTCCTCCCCCGCTTGCCACACGCACCACTTGACCACCAGACGACACTAAAACATTTCAACATTAACACTTAACACGTTCCTGGCCCCGAGATCCTACAATATTATAATTAATAATAAAAAGGTCTGTCAAAAAAAAATGAAAACATGTATCTTTGACAAGGGTGCAGACGGCATTCAAAGTTTGGTCACCCTAATCAACCACCAAAGTAGTCATCAGAGGCAACAGGATATTACTGTCACATTTACATTGTTTACAAGACACCGTGAATAGGTGGCTGACGTGAGAAATGAGGCAGATCAAACAAATATTTATGTTATTAAGGGAACACAATAAGAATGTGTTCTCCTTAATAATATATGTGTCCAAAATTTAATAAAATCTAACAATGTCTGGTATATTTAAAAAAGTTATCTATCTTTTTAATTTTATTTATTTATTTAATGTTTATAAGATAATCAATGATGACTGTGTTCAAAGAGCTGAAATATTTATTTATTTAACATATGCAAGATAAAATAGATTTATATTATGGATATTAAAAGAAAATAACATAAACCTAGATATCTTATTTGATTCTTACGATCCAGCACTTTTGTACCACATTTACATATATATATTCGCATATATTCCTATGAAAACTCAAAGATACTGCAGTTTCTGCAATATGTAATAAATCCCAAATTGAAATATAAAAATATGTTAAAACTTACCAATATTGCTGAGCAGCAAAGTGTGTTGGGCAGTTGTCGGAGTAACTCTCTGATTTCCTGTGGTATCAGAATTATTTACTGACATACCTTGACTGGACACGGAACCTCCACTGGCCTAGGTAAGTTAATTTGCATTAATAACAAGAATGTTGTGAATAAAATAATTCCAATAATAGCATACAATGTATAATAGTTCCAATTTAGAGTGACTATATTGTATACCCGAGTTTTGAGTCAACAGGAAAGCAAAAAAATTAATAATTAATAATATTGTAACAATAAAATTTTTAGACTAAGTGTAGTTTACTCATATTATTTCAAAATAGTTCAATTTTGTTTAAGCCTAGATTCATAATAAGCGTCAATTTTTACTATAGTAACTTTTTACCATTGCCCGTGGTAAAAAACGTTTGCGGGTTGTTTGTACAACCCGCCTAATAGTTTGGCAAGACGAATAATCATCAAATATCTGCGAATTTTACAAAAATTTATTTCAATTTTAAATATTCACCATTGGCAATACATACAATTTTATGCTTTATATATGGCTTTATTAACCCCTACGTTCAAAATATGTCACTTATTGGTGAAAAATCTTCGATAACATAAATTAAACAGCAAGATTATCATCGGACGAACTCTTATCACCAAAATATCAGGATATTGAATGATTTATTGTTGTATACTGCAATTTTCAAAGTATAAATGTTTCAGATGACTTTTGAAACACCTGTGAAGATACGGATGTGATATCGGAGATACTTTCAATGAGCAAATATTTTTTATGAACAATCAAACATTTTTTAACATAGGAAAAGTTACCACTGTCCACACAACCGGCCCTAAGTCTATCATGCTCCATCTCAATTTATCAACAAAGAAAATGTTATATTCGGATTTCTACCAACTAACCTGTAGTAATATATTAGAATTAGTAGAGTTGGATGATGAAGTGTGTAACAAAACAGGTTTCCCTTGCAGCTGGGCTAAACTAAGGCCGGATACTCTCAGTGCCCCGGAGCCAGTTGGTGTTGCCATCCTACTGCTGGTGACTATGCTACCTCCACGCACCTGTTGAAAATAGGCTAGTTAAAAGTGTTGCTATTTTAAAAAGTATGAATGTTCAATGTGCAAGATGGACAAAAAATTCATTTACAATGGTATACTATAACGAACCTGTGCATTAGTCAAAATCTTGGCTACAAGCGGAGTTGTCTGTCTTTGTGTGGTGGCTCTCAATGCACCCTCCCCAGCTGGTCTCGTAACTGTCTGTCCCGAGGCAATCTGAACAGTCTGTCCGTTACCCAGTTGCACAGTCTGTCCTCCCAGTTGCATTGTTTGACCTCCTCCTAACTGAACTGTCTGTCCACTTCCTAATTGAACCGTCTGCCCACTCCCCAGCTGGACTGTCTGCCCCGTTAACTGCACTGTCTGTCCGCTACTCAATTGGACTGTCTGTCCTCCTAGTTGCATTGTCTGTCCTCCTCCTAGTTGCACTGTCTGCCCCCCTCCCAGCTGCACCGTCTGTCCTCCTAACTGCACAGTCTGACCTCCCCCCAGCTGTACCGTCTGCCCTGCAAGTTGAACTGTCTGTCCTCCTAACTGTACCGTTTGCCCCGTCAACTGGACCGTCTGCCCTGCTAGCTGGACCGTCTGTCCAGAGGCCAGTTGTACTGTTTGTCCCGCAAGTTGGATGGTTTGACCCATTGTGGTGGGTTGAGATTTAGGTGGGACAGGAGAAGAACCGGGAGTTACTGGCGGTGATGATGATAATTTCTGTAATTAAGTTTGTTTTATTTGCATTTTATAGGAAGAAATTACATTTCAGCGCATTTAAGTCATGTTTTAGTTAGTATTTTTTTATTTTCCGAGAATTTGTTGCCTACTACATACAAATTATTTTTGTAATTTTTCTCATTAAAAATAAAACTTCATTAAAAAGTAAATATTTATTTAAAAAAAAGTTAAATACCAAACATGAAAACAGTTATATCCCAGAGTACTATAAAAACAAAAGTAAATTACATTTTTTCCAAAATTACTATTTTGCTTTTTTGTGTATATAAAGTGTTTTTTTAGAGGTTCGTTTTTTGAATTGGCAACACTTTTTCTAGCGACAGCAAATTGACAGCTGACAGCTGATTTGTGCTCAGTTTGGATTGCCATTTCACCATGAATAGACTTATGCCAGAACAACGCTTGCAAATTTATTTCGAAAATCGTGCTTTAGCTTGTGAAACTTACTGCGCGCTATTTCGCTAGGTCGACATAATCGTCCATCCGAGCAAGTAATTTGAATAACCAAGGATCGTTTTCGCACCACACATCTGCATAAACGTCGTACAGTGCGCACCAAAGAAACTGTTGTTTCTTCAAAAATGATACCAGCCAGAACGTTACAGTCAATGGAGAGTGCTATAGATCCACGATTACTGACTTTTAAGTTTCCCAATTGAATCCATTAATGTGGAAGAGCCGTGATTTCAACAAGACGACACAACATGCCATACAGCATGCACCACAATCAATTTATTGAAGGAAACATTCACAGAGCGCATAATTTCGTATTATGGACCTGTGAATTGGCCTCCAAGATCGTGTGATTTAACACCTTTGGATTATTTTCTGTGGGGAGTCGTGAAGTCGCTAGTTTACACCGATAAACCAGAGACGATAGACGACTTGGAAGCCAACATTCGTCGCATTATTGCCAATATACGGCCTCAGCTGCTCCAAAGTGGTCGAAAATTGGACTTCCAGATTGCGCTTTATTCGAGCCAGCCGCGGCGCCCATATGCCCAAAATCATATTTAAACACTAATGACATCGAATTATATTTCTAATAAAGCCAAAACCATTACCGCGATTTTTATGTGTTTTATTTCATTTTAAAATTTTATACCTCTAAAGAAAAACACTTTACATGTGTACATACATACTATGTATATACGCAAAAAATGTCTGAAAAAATGTAATTTACTTGATTTTCATTTCAAGATCATTTGACTCCCTATTTATTTAAACAGAAAATCTAATATCTGTAATGACACTGCAATTATCCCGATTACCATTTACCATTGCCCTTACCAAGTTATGTTGAGAATCGACACAAATCATTTTTACCAGACAAAAGTGTTTGAGAACAGTAAAATCTAAATACTTTCCATATTATCAATGGTTACAACCATATTATAAATGTCTCAGAGACGAAGCTATTCTTTTTATATGGAAAGTATGGAAGTCATGGATATTACAGGGCTTACGACCTATCCGAGGCTGGCTTGAGTGATCACTTTACACAATGTGACGTTCACCAATTCTACCCATGGTCGACTGCCACACCTATCAAATTTTTGAAAGTTGTATATATGTTTTCACCATGTAGAAACCTTTCGAGTATTTTCTTACAACTACGCTGTCACCATCTATGGTTTGAAAATTTGATATTCATTCCCCTGAATCAGCATAGATGCCTCTAATGAGAATCTTTTTGATAGAAGTATGAGAGCTATATTATTTATCTGTATATATAACATATAATTAACATATATACTAGAATACGTCTGAAAAGTCAATTTTTTATACTTCTTATTTAGACCAGTATATTGATATTCACAATACTTTGAATATGTCCAAATTTTTGTAAGAACACAATAGATGTTTCATAGAGACAAAGCTATTATGTATTACTATTACACTGTGAGACATTTATAATATGTCTTGATGACAATGCCTGTGGGTATAAATCCAGTAACTGTGTTCTTACAAAAATTTGGACATATTCAAAATATTGTGGCTACAACTATGATTATAGTTGAATAATGATTTTTATTGTGTCAAGCGTTCCTTCACTGGACATTGTACACTTCCACTTTTCAAACAAGGAATATTCCAGAAAAAATATATTAAAAAATATATTACAACCTTTGACGAGTGTACATACTGGGATTTTATAAAAGCGGCAACAAAAACTTGAAGAACGTCGGAAATAAAAAAAAATATTGTGACGTTGGAACAACAAGGTCAAATTCATCTAACGCTTTGGTCAAAATTTATTCTGACAATAATTTTCTCATTAAAATTTTGGATTTATTGTTAGATGTATTCTAGACTACACAAAATTAACAGAAATCTATCCACTAAATAGGATGTGTTTGTTTTGAAGAAGTATTGGCAACTCGATTGAGATTATGCGGGTGTAAAAGAAGCTGTTCAACAATTCTTAGGCAATCTAATGTGTGCGGGTGTGCGCATGCGGTTGAAATGTGATGTTTTATGGGTTCACTAATGGGTATTTTCGATTATAACTATTATTTTTCATGATATAGGTATCTAATAATAATAATAATAATTATAAGAAATTTTTATTAAAAAATTTTCTGCAAATTTACAAAAATGTTTTTTTTTTGCATAACCCTGGTTAATAATATATTATAATTAATAATGTGGTCACCCTAGGCCCTACCAGTAAGCCTTATACTGATGTGGGAATGTTTTTATTATTTTCTCCTCCAGTGCACAAATAATAGCATCGGTCCACAAAAGACTATTTATGCACACACTGTGATCCTAACTTACAGGGAATATTGTTCCCAAGTACTCAGCCACGGTGTAGGCAAGCTATTTACAAATTAAATGGTTTAAGGAGACGGGTTTAAAACTGTGTCACAAACATGTCAAATTTCCTAATAATTTGAGAGATAAATATATATTTTTAATACATTTGATTTGAGAGATAAATATATATTTTTAATACATTTGATTTGAGAGATAAATATATATTTTTAATACATTTGATTTGAATACAAATAAAAGTACAAGTTGTGTCATATAACGTATCCAAAATCAGGAAATCAGTTTACTTTCATTACTATGATATAAATGTCAGATGATACCTTGTTGTTCCAAGTGCACGATATGTATATAAATAAAATAATTATAAATAATATATTTAATAAGTCATAACGTAACTAATAAAATTTTGCATTTTGATGAAGAAAAAAATGAAAAGCGAAAAAAACAAAAATTAATAATATATATTATCCAATATAAGCAAATTAAAACAGAATAGTGTCCGTTATAAACTGTATAGTTTTTCTTGTGGCCCCTGTGTAACCACACTGATATAGTTATGAAGAAAATCTTACCTGCGTGGAGTGTATAGTGTGCAGCAGCTGGTCATGCGACATGGGCTGACCGTGCGTGCGCTGGTGGTGCATCAACGACTCCAGCAGGATTCTCTGGTGCGCTGGGGACAGGGCACCTACACATCAATACCATTACAGTCAAATGATCTACATTATCAACAGTCGGAATAAGTTCAAAATCTGTAATTTGGTAGTACACCATCGGTGATGTCGCTCTCCTAAAAAAATCATTTTAGTAAATGAACAATTTTTACCACCACCAAATTGAAGTAACCCAAGATCAGAATGGCTGAAGAAGAATTGTACTATATTAGAATCATTTTAAGAATATAGACACATTAAAACTTTTGTTTTCATCATTAGTCAGGGGGCAGGTCGAGTATAACTCACCTGTCTACAATGCGCTTTCTCATACAATCGAAAGAGTATAAATTAAATTTCTGAAATTTGTCAATTACAATATAAACTAAATAAACCACGAGAGCAATTAAATAATGATTTTGTCTTAAGAATTATTTTTGATCAAGTATGTCCATTTAAAATTTTACATAATAAAATAGATACCCCTGATGTATTGTGGCTAATCAACTTTTATGTATCTGTCAGAAATACTAGAATTATATTACCATACTATTACAACAATATTGGGACAATCGCTCAGTATAATTCTCCATTACACAGAAAACAAAACTTGAGCACGCAGATATCGCTGATGTATGGAATATAACATTACCTAAATACAAACTGTTTATAACTGGTAGATCAGCAGAAATAATTTGAGACCATCGCATGTTGCAGTCATAGTAATTTTTTAATAATACAGTTATATATGTATAAGGCATTTGCTATATTTTTTATTATTCACTAAATTTTTTTATAAATATTTCTTTGTGTTTTGCTTTATATATTCAAGGATATTCGTTGTTTCTTTTTTCAATAGTACTACAGACCGTTTATACATATAAATAAATAATAGTCACTTTGAATAAAAATTCTTGAAGCATGTGATTAACAATTAGTGAATCTCTACATATACAGAAAGCAAATTCACCTAGAAATTTAAAAATGCTACAAATTGATATTTTTTTGAAAACAAGCGAATGCGCAATTGTAAATAACTACAATAGGTACTAATAAAATATAGATTCAATAACCCATTCACACCTACCCTATTCAATTATACATTATTATTCCTCTGAATATGATGACCTTTAAGCAGAAAATATAATTCAATGTCACGGTATTTCTTTTTTAAATTCTCACTATGAAAATATCAGCAGAATTTATAAGAAAAATTTATGCAAATCAACATGAGTACAAACATCATACAAGAAGAAAAGATAGACTGAGACTGACATTCAGGAAGAAGATTAAATCTCAGAAATCGATGTACAGTACGATGAAGATAATTAATGAAATGTCAGAAGATATAAGAAAGGAGGAGAAACTACATAGATTCAAAATGAAACTAAGCAAATATGTGCAATATAAGTTATAGTAAAACGGAACATTTTGATTGTGTTTATATTAGAGCATATATAAATATACTTATGTAGATGAAGTTATTTTTTATTAATGGAAAAATATGGAAGTATGGCTAATTATTGGGCTTACGACCTTAAAATAAAATAATATTAGATAAAGAATATTGTTTTAAATAATTTCAAAAAAGTAGATTGAAAAGTTTCAAAAGCGGTTGATTGGGTGGAATGGTGAACGTTACATTGTGTAAAGTGATCTCTTAAGCCAGTCAAAAACAGTTAATAACAGTGCCTTTATAGGTGAAAATCCAGTAATTGTGTGTTCTTGGACATATTGAAATATTGCTAATTAGTATGTCATTTTGCTATAACCTCAACACAATGAAGTGATGAAATATCAAATGAGGCAGAACTGAATGTGAGCAAATTAGGTTAGGTTATATAAGAATTAGTATACTGCTCAAAAAACATTTAAAAAAAATTCATGTCTAAAGAGGATGTGAAAATAAATAACTAATATTATATAATGGAGCTTTGATGTAGCAAACAATACTGACCTGTGGATTGAACTTGGGGCCTCTGAACCACCACCTTGGCTTGCGTCTGCACGGGACGTGGGCCTATGATTTAAATATCAGATGTATATATATTTCAAAAATAATTTTATTTTCACGCACAATTTCTTTTCAATTATTGTGTTATTTATGTGTGAACAAATCTTCAACGCGGTATTGTCCAACGACGTCCTGGAATGATAGCAGAACAGTAATACCAAATTGTGGAAATCATTTGACATCAAAAATGAGTAAGTATTCTCATACTTTTTAAGTACATACCTACCCAAAATTCAGACTGAAGAGAAAATGTGCAATTTATAGAAAAACAATAATATGAATACATGTCTATATCAATGTAAATATGTATGTATTTAAAAAATAAGATTTTTTACATAAACTATCAATTTTCCATCATTATTAATGCATTGTACCTAGTACGTATGTATATAATATGATAAAACCTTGAGAAATGATTTTTTTAAATTAATTACAAGATTGTTTGCTATAGCAGTATGAGATTGGGACTTCAATCTTTATTCTGGAAGACCAATAAGACAGTATTTCATGGCATAGGTGCATTATTTAATTTTAAAATTAATAAGAATATTTTTTGTAAATCTGTAAATTAATGAAAATGTCAAAACTGAGGAAAACGTAAGTGTATGAAAACAAAAAATTGATGTAAAAATGGATTTTTGATGAAAATAAAAATAAATAATATGTATAGTGAATGTATGAGTGTGCAGACTTCAGAGACTACCTTCTACCCATCCCACTCGGGAACATAGTGCAATGCAACACACACCATTTAACATACATAATGTGTGGGTAAAATAAATGAAAACACAAAGAAGGTTTAGAAAGTTTATTTTCAAAAATTTACATAATATTTTAGACTACTTAGTACATATCACAGATAAGAGAAATAATATATATTTTATCTATGGCTTGAAAAGTGGAAAACAGCGCAGTCATGGTATCTTTATGATCTAAGTGCACTTTAATATTTTTAAATCATTTGGTTTCAATTCAGATAACAGAATATTTATAAAATATTAAAATAAAATTTGCACTAAAACAAACAATTTATATCTATCAAAAGCAATAATATTCTTAGGCACAGTTTCTTATGTCATTTAACTTATGTTTTCTGATATTTCACACTTGCAAATTTATAAGTTATGAATTTGTTCATTTCAAATCGTAGTATTCACTTTTAAATTATAATTTTTAAACAATTGCAGAGCAAAATTTATACTTCATCACCACTTCCAATCCATGTCCACTTCATCACCAAAGAAACCAAAATATTACGAGTCATGTAAACCAAAATTATTATTATTTGAAATAATGCTGCAGCAGAGGTGTTTTCTAAAAGCTTTCAAGCGGCCATCTTTCTTTTAATTTTTATATGAATCAAGCAGGGCTTGGTACCTATCAACTTTTTTTTTAACAAATGCGTAAAATTTTTCATTTTTAATTGCATTCCATCTTTGGCTTTTTACAATATAGAGCTTTCATATCTAAGTCTCTCATACCATTCACTTAGATAAAAAGTTTTAACTTCTCTACGCATTATAACGCGTCTTGATGGTCAGTCATAGCTTACTTAATTTCCCATCGCAAAGCATTGTACAATAACCCTGTTTTATCTGCACTTAAAGTGTCCTTCGGATCATATTCTGCAATCAATTCAGGAAAATCACTTTGCTCCCAAATTCTCTACTTGGTGCAGGTCAACACAAACATTTTTGTAAACAATTTTATGTCAATTCTTGAAGTGATTGATCTATCCGTTTGATGCCTTCAAATTTGGGAAATTCAGCCTGGCCATTATCAGGAGACCTTCTCCTTCAGAATGATGCCACCCACAGGAAGGTTTAATGTTTTCACAGACAAACAATTATGTCATTACCTTTTCAATTTATTTGTATTGGAAATTTAGGGTTTTTTTCTTTTTTTAAAAAATGAACTGTATTGCGAAGCATTTATGACATTCTTCTCGACTTCTGACTTACAACTTTTCATGATAGTGTAGTTCAAGTCAAACACAAGATGTTACTTCTTTGCTAAGTCAATATGTGAATCAATATGTATAATTTATTTTAAATTCTCATACTCCAGTGTTTCTTTGTCGCTACATTTTAAGGGCGAATCGTAAAGGATATTAATAATTAAGCTAGCTAACATAATAACAAAAATGGAAAACAACATAAATAGTAACTTTCAAACGATTTAACCGAAAAATTCGCATAACGTGAAAACAATTTAATGCAATGCGATAATGAAATGAACAAAAGAATACCGAAAAACTAAAAAAAAAAAACAATGCATAATCCAATTAAAAATCAACTCAAAAAAATAGTTGCAGCGAAGATTGCGGTAACATGCAAGTGAGTGAAGTGAAAATTGTAACGGCATCCATTCAACATAAATAGGATTTTAAAACTCCCGAAACAATATAAAGGTATAAAAGTTCTATTTTCCAACGGCGCCAGCATAGTGCAGATGGATAGCTTAGGTACAAATAATTTTCTTACCAAAAAGGGTTATTAGTCAAACATTGAGAATATTTACATTAAGTAATAATTTTCTCCCTTTTTATTTTTTCATTACTAGCCTAAGGAACCCAAACGTGACAACAATGAACGTACTCGAGATAACGTAAAAATTCTAAATTTTGCACATAAATTTCAGTGAGTTAAATTTTCAAAATATTTAGGCGTAAAACTGTGGCAGCAAAGAATTTCATGCGTGTAAATTGCGGAAAATATTTGTACGGGAACATATAGAGATGAAATGGAACTTCAACTTCTCAGTAAATAGTGGGAAAACGTAAAAATGAGAAATAAAAATTTGAGGTTTTACTATATATGCTCGTATCATGTAAAGGAAGTTACCCGAAGGTGGCGGTGTAGAAGGCCTTAAGGCCTGCGGGCTGATGAGACTCTTGCCAGACGCCGAAGAGTTGAGGACCCTGACTACACTGCGACCACCCACTGCACCTTGGCGAACCACCTAATACATTTAAAGAAAACTTTAAAATTTGCAAAACAAAGTAAAAAATACATTACTTAAATATAAATATTCAAATTATACTTACGGAAGAAGTCATAACGGAGGAGCGTGGTTGTAGAAGGGACGTGCCTGATATACTGGATACAGCTACATTTATCTGCAAAATTTTATCATATCAAAAAATTGTCTCACCTAAGATGAAAATGTTATATGGTTCTATCCTCATCCCGGGAGACCATCGAGTTAGTTATATTTTGAAAAATACTAAGAATACTGATGTGACATATGCATCACATTTTTTTAAAAAAAAAGAAAAGAGAATTGTCGAAGATAACCATTTCATAAACTTTTTAAATCATTGTGTGGACTTCTCTTTGCTAGCCTGTGTGTGCTAATTAGTTTAATTAAATAATTTAAATAAATATTTTCATAGAAAGCCATCACTTTGTGATTTGACATATTAGATTAAATACAATCACTTTGTATGAAACCACAAAAAAATTTATATGTTAACTGTCAACCGGTTTCGCTTATCTCAAGCTTCATCAGGATGTATTTAAAACTAATCATAAATACAAAAAGAGTGCACTTATATATACATAAAGAAGGAGATAGAATATAAAATTACAATATTCAAACATTACAAATTAAAATACTCTTTCACATGTAATTTTATATTCTATCGCCCTCTTTATGTACACTCGGTTCTCTTTTTATGCAAACTATTTTTATGCGGTTTTGAAGTTATGCAGTTTATATTTCAAAAAGCATTTTTTTTAAAATAACTATTTTAGACCATTTTGACATGTTAAAAGGGAAGAAATTCGGAGAATTTTGTCTCTGGATATATCACTTCCTGCTACGGTGAGTGTCAAGGATAATTCAGGTAAACTCAACCGTCGTATTTAATGAATGGTTCACGAATTGCTTTGTACCGGAAGTGGAAATATATATGAAGCAGAAAGCTCTCGATTTTAAAGTTATATCGATCATTGACAATGCACCATGTCATCCATATTTGGAACATCCAAATGTACAGGTACTATTTCTTCCACCCAACACAACAAGCATCATCCAACCATTGGATCAAGGCATAATTTCTACTTTCAAAAAATATTACATTAAGAGCACTTATCAATATATGTATAGTAGATAAACTAGGAAATGAGTCAGTGACAGTAACTGACATTTGGAAAAGTTTTTCTATTTTGGACTGTTTAAATCATGTTGCACTTGCTATCTCTCAAATAAGACCACAAACTTTAAATTCTTGTTGGAAAGCAATTTGGCCCGAATGTGTTACAGTCAAAGAAACTAACCAAAC
Organism: Eubasilissa splendida; assembly: GCA_031772225.1. Lineage (NCBI taxonomy): Eukaryota > Metazoa > Arthropoda > Insecta > Trichoptera > Phryganeidae > Eubasilissa > Eubasilissa splendida. The sequence goes on from CM062859.1 coordinate 11,098,793, forward strand.
ATCAACAGTTTTAGCTGAAATAATTTCTTTAGCACATGAAATTGGTAGGGAAGGTTTTGAAACATATACCCAAAACGATGTAGACGAATTACTTGAGGATAATGTCATGAATGACAATGATATCATTGGTATAACTCTTGATACCGTTGAAGGACAAGAAAACGAAAATGAATCTGAAGAAGATGAAACTCAAGTCACACTCACTGCAAATGTAATTCGAGAAGGTCTTCAACTTTCCAGTAAATTGGCAAACCATTTCATCGAAAAAGATGATAATTCTGAACGAGCTTCAAGTTTCAACGCGAGCTTCAGAATTGCATTTCTGGATATCAGGAATTGTACAAAAAATTAGCAAAGCCATCGCAAAGTTTAATCACTGATTATATTGTCAAAGGGAAAAAATCAACATGCGAAGTTGAGGTTAATTTTACTTGTGAAGAATCATTATCTTCAGGACATAGATCTGATACACTGACTATCTCTTTTAGTGATGAAAGTGATTTCGAACCAGTTCGCAAATTATGCCGAATACTCTCATATAGCGACGATAATTCTAAAGAAAAAAATGTGAAAAAAGATTAACTTTTATACATATAAGGAATATGTTAAGATTATATTTTTCTGAAATTTAATAAACTTTTCTATGATTGTTAACGTTTTTATAAAAATATTAATAAACATTTTAGAAGGAATATGGTAAGACTAATTATTTTTCTGAAATTTAATAAACATTTTTTTATGCGATTTTCGGTATATTGTAATTCATTGATTTTGTTTTATGCGGTTTTAAAAAATTATGGAACGTATCCTTTATTTTTATATGTGTAGCTAGTCTTTTTTTGTGCGATTTTTTTTTATGCATTTTCCTGTGGAACGTATTTACCGCATAAAAAGAGAATCGAGTGTATATTGTGACATTATAAATTAGTGTTACGTTCAAAATTGCCCCTTGTTTTATTGCCAAGGGCATTGAAATCACAAATAATTGCCCTTACATTGGTATCGCAATCTGTATTCAAGGTTATAAAAACGGTCGCCGTCTATGATTCTGTTTCAAATCATCGACAGAGCTGTCAGATTAGCGGGTCATTGCTACGACCAGCGGTTATAATATGTAACTGTGAGCGATCCAGTATGACCAAAGGGTAAATATTTTCATATTATTCAATCACTAGTGCATAATTTACAATAATTTGTCAATCTAATCACATGGTGAATAATCTTTACAGGAAATAAGATGTTTCCCTTTGGTATCTTCCCATTGGTTTCTTCCTTTGGTTTTTTGCCATCGTTATTCTCACCGGAGGCTATATTTTCGATGTAATGTGATCATTTACAATTCCACTTACGGATCCTATCGCGTCGGCCTGATTGCTAAGGATCATCAACGATGATAGGCCAAGGAGATGGGATGCATTAGTTAAAGTGGATTGTATTTTTATTTTATTTAATTTGTTTATATTTTGCTTTTCTGTTTAAATGCCATTTTTATAATGAATAACATATTTTTATTTATCACCTCCAGGTATTATCTATAAATTTTTCCCAGTTTAGGATGAAGGCAGAGTGTGACAAAATAAGGTGGGTATGTATTTCTGAGGTGAAGAATCCGCAAATCTTGTGCTCATCACTGACTAGCCGGTAAAAAGGAAGAACGGAGGTCTTTACTCTCATAATATATAAGTGCACTCTTTTTGTATTTATGATTAGTTTTAAATACGTCTTGATGAAGCTAGAGATAAACGAAACCTTGAGATAAATAAATACCTTGTCAGTTTGCAAAAGTGAGGCAGGTGCAGGAGAAGCCGCTATTTGTTGCACCGGCTTGGCCGGTTCCTGCTTGATAATCTCTTGTCTGATGGGTTCTTGCTTGACAATTTCTTGCCTGATGGGTTCGTGCTTGACTACTTCTTGCCTAACTGGGTTTATCTCCTGTCTGGGTTCTGGTCTAAACAATTCAGGTATTGAGGGTTCAGTCCCCTCAACATCCACATTTGCATCTTCACCATCACCATCACTGTCTATACTGCTGTTGACAGCTGAAGAAATTGCCACTGCAAACATGTATAACTTATTAGTATTAATACAAAGTTCGTACATAACAAATCCAAACTCTTAACCAATACAATTAGAATTTGGTACGCTACATTTCATAAAACTAACAATCCTAACAGGAAATTTAAGTGTCCTGATTAAAGTTATGTATGAATTATTTTCAAGTGCAAAAAGGCACTAATTTTTAAGAATACATATATATTTTACGAGTTTCGTGAGATCAAAAACTTTATATTATTAATGCGTATTACAAAATCTCACAAAATATTATTCTGAAAAAAATCATCCATAGAATGACCTTAAATTATAATATAATATAAATTATTAATGTTGACGCAAGTCGAGTACCTACTTCTCTCCTTCCAATAAACCTTAATATACCTTTACCGCTCTGGCCAACTAATTACTTAGGGATTTCGTCGACGTGAGAACAGATTGCATTCCGACACCGAGCTGTCAACACATATGTTTATTTTAGCGGTCGAGAGTAATACCATGCGTAACACCAGGACCACGAAAAATAAGCGGTGTTCTTCAGTATCAGGAGTGCAGTGATATCTTCGTTCTTTACTACAAAAGTGCGAGTTAACTGGAGGTGAAACTTGATGTCCAGCCCAGGACCGAGATCAAGGTAGGCCAGATCCATCTGCCAATATTCCTTTCTTGTTCCAATTCGGATTACGTCAACTAACCATTAATTTTAATAGATACATTCCACGGGATCTTATCCCACCAATTAGATTGACCAACCTGCATTTGTCGAGGTATTGTTTTGACCTTCGTTGCTTTTCTTGGTCGACCTGGCCCTCGGTCTTGCGCTGGAAGGGCGCTTCCCGCTCGCCGCAGCTGTCGCACTCGTTCCTCCAGCCTTGGCACCCTTCCCCTGCCCTTGCACCTCCGCGTGCAGCCGCTCAAACTCTTCTTCCGTTCTACAAAGCGCACATCAAAAATCTTCATAAATAAGTCAACAAGCATAGCCATCTGCAGGACCTAGATAAAGCAATTAGCAAAATGCGATGTTCTCCGTGTATAGTCGTGTATCTTTTCAATTTTAATTACGTGTTCCAATCGATTGTTTCTCGAATTATGTGATGAAAAATATGATTGATTTATGACGCAAGAAGCACAGAAATATTTGGAAGTACAATTTTTTTGTTGAAGTTCTACTGTTAGTTTTATACCTAGAAAGCATTTATTGAATAAATGTTATTATTTTTTAAATTTATTATAATGTGGAGTGTTTTATAAAAGTAAAGGTATTACCTTCAATTTACACTATCCCCTACTTTACAACATTTTACCTTAGTTCTTAAAAAAGCTAAATCAATTAATTGCGAAACCCTATGAGCAAAAATAAACAGATGGTTTACCTGTCTCTATGTAGATAGTGCCACAGTTTACGCGCAGGCAGATACCGCACACAGGGATCAGGCGCACAGTGCATGCGATCCAGAGCTCCACTGACCGCAGCTTGTAGCGCTTGTTCAGGAGCCTCGGGCACGAGATATTGAGATCGCCTGTAAAGAATGTTTTAAGAAGTTGTAGCACAAAGAAAGTAGAAAGTCCACCGTATTTTAAAAGTCACTCGGGTAGTGTGGTGATATAAGCATAACTTTTAAAATAACTTATTACATTCAGTTTCAACAGAATAGAGCACATAAACAGAAATAATGAAATGCTTATATATTTATGAAAATAATAAAAAATAAAGCTGTCAAAAAAAATAGATTATTATAAAAGCCTTTAACATCGTGGACTACTACATCATCAATATGCATTAAATTTATGACTATTCAGGAGGAATTACAAACATTGCTATTTATTTGATAATAATTTATGATTTGTGAATAAAATCTCCATCTTCGGAATTATCGTATTCCCCTCCACGGGACTTGCAACCCGGAAATTGTACTCTAAAAACTCTAGGAACTATAAAACAGCAAAGTTCTATTTTCACAGCAGTAATAATATTGAAATGACGAGCTTTTACTAATCATCACTAAGTGCCAGTAAGACGGAGTGGACCGTTGTTTGTGCCACATTAGCGGGATCAGACTACCTGAGCAGAGCGGTAATGTGAGCTCTTGTGCCCTCACCGCCGGGCAGACAGGCCACGGCATCACGGACCAGCGCCAGTAGCGTGACGTGACGCGGACGCCCAGGAGCCAGCAGGCTGTGACCGCGAGCTCCTCTCTTGCCATCGCTCTCTTCACTCGCATACACCCCCTGCGAAATTATAAGAAAATAGTAATGATTATTTTTATAAACTCCCCCCTCTTTTCATGCCCCGCCCCATTACCCAAATAGACTACAATTCTGTATTTAGTTTAGTTATCACCTGATGAGAGGGACACCTACACCTCTCCAAAGTAGTAGTGAAAATAATCCAACGTGTGTGTGTAGTACAAAGTTTTATTGTGAAAATTAAAATAATTATGTTACACCACAAAGTAACCGCCATGTCTATTAATGATAGTAATTGTCAAAAAAATTCTTTCAGTTTATGATTAACAAGCTTGTCGGTTAGAGTTGGTTAAAAGGAACTTTGATTGTTTCATTAAAATCAACTTAGAACAGCGATGAGATACCTTGAGAGGTCCTACAACAGCATTACCACGTGGTAATCGATAAGTAAACGCTCGATGGGGCCGCTGGAATCTTGCCCTCTCCTGAACTCGGAATGCTTCTAGCTCAGTAGGTGACACATGCCATCTGTTGGTCCATCTAGAAACAATTAATCTCACTGTAGCTATTACAGAAATAATTTATTAATTTATTTTTTGAAGATATTTATTTTTTGAAGATATATATTTTTAATAGAGATTAAATGTATCAATTAGAAAGATATGCAGAAAAAATTAATGGAACCTGGAACCCTTCCCATCCGGAAAAGTGCGTTGATCGATTCGTAAGTTAATGATAAATTTTCAAGCTTATATGTTGCACTTTCAAATTGATACATCTATAAGATAGGAAGGGTTCCAAGTTCGAGTCCCGTTGGCAACAAAAATATTTTTGACCTTCGATAGTTCCACTAACTTGTTGTAATGACCAGATAGGAACTGGCTCCCTCTATGACTATGTTGTGCTGGTCTAATATCCTAACGATCTGAAATGTAAGGTGGCATGGCCACCGATCTGGCTCCTCCGTTGTGGCGGAGGTATACAGTTTTATCCAATTTAATTCTTTGTGAGGGTCTGACTGACAAAGGCTTGGGTATAAATGTGATCCGATATCATCTTCAGAATGATGGTGAATGCGTGGAGCTTTTGTCATTTTTGAAGATGACACTAGTCATCCTGCTCGGAAACCGTCATTTGTTCTTAGCGTGACGATGGGAGGTTTGCCCTGCCGCAGGTCGGCTGTAGACTTGTTGCCTTCCACCTCTTTGATTCGTGGTGTGTGGCTGGAGATTTTGTCCACTGGTACGAAATAACTCCCGAAGGGGGCCACCCACAGAGGATTGCTTACCAGATGCAGAATCTGACCTTGGATATGCCACCGAGATTCTGCAACTCTGAGGAAAAAGCCTTCTCTTCAAACAGGTAACTATTGCTTGGAAAAATCTTGGACAAGGAGTGAACCTCGTGCTGTTTCTTAGCACCTGTGAATATGCTTACAACGGGACTCGATCATTTCCACTCTCTTGCCACAAACTATCTGTAGGTTATCAGAATGACGATTAAATTTTACCAACTAGGTTATGCAGAGTGAGCTCCTCCGAGTCGTAGAAGGTCCAGTTGATGAGCATGCTGAGACTATTTTGAAGGCTCTCCCACACGTGCGATGGCTGCAAGCACTTTTTCACTATTCGCATCCAAATCCCGGAAGCCAGGTTCCGTGATGTAATTCTTTATAACCTTGACATAGCAAACGTCCAGTCATTTTGCCGAATTACACGCAGTAAGCGTTTGACGGATTTAAACCTACAAGCTGATCTACTAGTACTAGAAAATCTAGAAACATCGGAATCGCAATTGATTATGTCCGTCATTTTGCGTTGCACTACGATTTCTTTCAAACCACTAATTTGTCGTGACATCTTTCAGATATTGCGGGAAATTAAAGTGAAAAGACGAGTCACTTGAGTGAGCAAGCGCGATCGTTTTCATTGTAACAGCTCTTCAATAGGCGTTTCAATAGACGGCATGGTCAGAATCGTGTCTGGAATTGACATTTGGGTTTAGAAGAACCATTTTCGCGGGACTCCGATACACCACGGTCCTCAGATCACACTCGGCAATCGACAGAATCACAATTCTACATTATTTTAGAAGTAATGCACAAAAAAATTATTCACAAGATATATGTTGTGTTCACGCAATGAAATCGATGTCAAATTAAAGCAAAATGGCTTCCGCCTGCCTGGTGGGACGAACAAGCAAAACAGAAGCAGGGCTACCAATTGGATAAAAAGGGAGGGGAAAAGTACTTACGCACACTGAAGATGCGACTGAAAAAGAGATGCTATCTCAAATGTATATTTTGGATATGGGACGGCACTACATATTTGGTATTTGGGTAATAATAGGGAAATAATGTTCTATATTTACTAACTTTGTGTTGGGTGGTGACGGTGCCCTATCCAGCTGCTGCGTTGCTTGGGGGACAGGGGTAGGAGGTATCGGTGTAGGCACGGGCGCCTGGCGGTGGACCAGCCACTGGGAGCACAGCTGCGTCAGGTGAGAGTCCGTGTCGCGACCGGCACCGATCCACTGATACACCTGAAGCGGGATGGTATTGATAAATCAAATAAAACACTGAATACATATATACATCCTAACCAACAAGTATTTATGTGGAGGTGTATCGCCTCCACTCTTGTCATCACCGCTGAGCGATACTGAATGCACCCTGCAGAAACTGATGCGTGAAACCAAGCCTAGTAACAAACACTTAGCAGCCTTAAACACACTCAACCAACAAACGTCTGAAGGCCATTTCTTGAACGTCACTCTTCTCGCTGTCGCCTTCCCAACAACAACTACAAGAAACGCCTCCGCGTAGAAACTTTTATTGTACAGCTCAACTACTCTATACTTGTAAACTTTGGTTAACAATAAACCAAGTGTCAACCGTTAGTAGTTTATCATTTTCATTATCTGCTCTGACCACATACACTAAACATTCCGCGACTATCAATTGGACACGAGTGTGGTGAATGAATATTTAGGCATCCACCACTCTCGCATTAAGCACATCAAGTAAAACATCACCTGCATAATCCATCCGATTTGCATCACAACATATACCCACACGCACACACCTACATCATCCATTCAATATCGCCAGAATTACATTTCATATCGGCGATCTTAACCCGTAGTGGTAACCTTACATTACATATGTTCATACAATATGTCGATATTTTTAATCCCCATAAGTGAAAGAAAAATTCATAATCACATACTTATATTACTCATGTGTGTAACCATACAACAGAAGGCTATCTTGGAGAGATACTGCATAAGACAGGAGGTTCAATAGCAAATCCATTATACAATAAATTTTCTGAGGTGTTTTCATCCTCAATGCAATTCAAAAATAAAATATCTCCAGAAGAATTTCTGATATACAGTAAACCTTGTTAATTCGAACTCCTTTTATTAAAAATTTGATATAATTCAAAAATTTTCAAACACTTCAAGACCCAAATTGTCAGTTTCATACTTGACCTCTTTAATACGAAAATCCCAATAACTTGTAGTATGAAATAATTTACAGGCCAATACATTTTCAAGTTATAAAAAATTAACAATGCGTGCAGCTTTTTGACTGCGCATGCCCCGTGTGAAGAGTTCTTTATGTATTTCATGATGCCTGCTGACACAACGCGTGTACCTACATTGTGTGGAACCTCCTTTATGTATATATTATGTCGTGAACCCTAAAATTGAGAAATTCGGTGTACACTTTCTTCAGTTTGCAACTTTGATTTGCGGAAATGGTTTGCGCAGATACCAGCGGAAAAACCACCGCATCAAATGTGTGAAATCGGAAGTGTCAAAAATAAGACAAGGAAAAATAGATGAATTTTTCAAACTGAAAAATGCCTGACAATTAAAAATGTTTAAATTTGTACTTATTATTCTTAATTTAGTGTTATAGTTATTAGCTATAGTATACTTTATTTAATATTTCCTGAGAACATTTTAAGGTAGGATCTTTACTTATTACGAGAAATAGATCTAATATTCAGACTAATTAATTTCGGTTATACATATAATAAATTACATCAGAATTTTGTATTAGTATAATAAATAATACGTATTTGAGATTTCGTGAAATATGTCAAAATACGTATGCTTTACATGAAATTAGAGATTTTTTAAAAACTTTTGCAATTGCATCGCTAAATTAATTTAAAAAAATCATTTTTGTTGAATTTTTTGTTAACGGTTCTTGCATAATAAAAATTCTTTTTTTTTTGGTCCTCTATATGGTATATATAATTACCTGTGAGGCTGGTTTGTACTGTAGATAGGGCACAAAATCGTCAGGTAAAGAAGGACTCTCTCCAGCTAGAAATGCCACAGCTGATGGTAACGCTTTTACCCAATCCTCCACGGCTGCAGAAAAAATACAATATTATTTGATATTTACTTACATTTTTCTATTGTAAAAACAATTCGAGACAAGACTGACATGGGAGATATTATTTGAATAAATGGCATTTTAAGAAAAATAAAACACTGTGATGCATTATTATCCGGATTGTTCATTATTTAATGACCCGTGGTTTTATTCAAAATGTCCACTCAATAAGAATGAATTAATGTCACACCGTTTAGTTTCAATTCTAGAACCAACACATGTTTCAAAATTATTGTGGACCCACTGTTTGGCAGTGCTTGTACGCACGTATTATTTTACAATACACTTTCAGAACTGCTCAATAAAAATGAAGACGTACTCAACAATGTTCAGACTGCTGCAATAGATATGGGAGGAAGACACTTCCTGCGGAATGAAGAGTGCAAACTATCATGGCGTATCTCTTCTCCTACAATCATCTACATGGTCCTCTCTAATCTGGGAAGGATCCCTCACTTCTGGGAAGAATCAGAAGATTTGTACTGAATCTTGTAAAATAGTATACAACTCTGTTATTATTCCTCACATCAACTACTGCAGCAGCATTTTGTTTTTGGCTAATGAAGAAAAAATGAACCATATATCAGTGTTGCAAAATAAATCTTTGAGAATAATACTCAGATAAAATAGATATGCCCGGATCAGTGCAATTCTGAAAGATCTGAATATGATGACCTTTAAGCAGAAAATATATTTCAATGAATTTTTTTACCGTCCGAAAGCAGCACCGTACGTAACGCTAGGACCACGAAGAAGCGGTGTTCTAAACAGCTCCAAAAGTGCAGTGATATCTCGGTTCTTCACTAAAAAGGTGCAAGTCAACTGGAGGTAAAAACGACATCCAATCCAGGATAGAGACCAAGGTAGGCCAAATCCATTTGCCAATATTCCTCTCATGAATCCAGTTCGGATTGCGTCAACCATCATTATTGTAATCAATATAGTCCACGGGATCTTATCCCACCATCCTTACAAAAGAAATATTGAACTCTTCGAGATCTTTAACCTACTAAATGCTACCATATCAACAGTTGGTTAAATTGGTTTTTATACGCGGTCGTGTCAATAGTCATTAAGGCGACTTTGGTCCGTGATCACATAGTGCGCCTATCTCATACAATATTTTAACATACATTAGAGAATCCTAATACTTTAATGGTGCTGACATCTTCAGATATTTCTGGAAAATAAAAACGTACTTCGTTAAAAACAATCGATAATCTGTCACGTGTTTTGAGCAGTGGCCGCATTGCTGTACCATTATGTATGTTTTTATATGGAGCTTATGTTCATTCATTTATAAATATCATAAGGGTTTTTACAACCATGGATTTGGTTTCATATTGAACAAGATAACCTTTTATCTCCATCTGAGGCGATAAATCATGCGTAAGTTGTCTATTTTGATGACTTTATGCATATTTGGGTATTCAAAAAAAATCTGCCATGTGTGAGTATTGGAATGTCAGGCCTGGGAATAGCGTTCAAAAGATTAAGCATTACATAATGTATTATTGTTACTCTGAAGTCGGAACAACAGATGGAAAGGACACATTGCTCTATACGTTTAGTTTAAAAAAAGAATTCAAAATTTTGCATGCAAGATAATGAATTTAATAAAATAGCTCACCAGAATACCAGTGATTGAGCGGTGCAATGGGATTCTGCCTCCAGTGGCGCAGTCCAGCTGTAAGCGCAGGAAGGGGCAGACAGTGCCTGGGGGTGCCGCAAACTAGGTCACGCAGCACGGAGAAGAAACAGGCGTGGGTCTCTTGCACCAGCTCTATACCCGCTTCCTCTGGTATTACTAATACAATAATTACATTAAATAATAATAACTTCAATAGTGGATAGAAAAAAGGAAGAGAATGTAGGCATTTAACAGTATTAAATTTTTTTAAATATATGTTTATTTTCACTTTGTACTACACACACACAATTTTTTGAGTTGTATCACAACTAGTTTCGGGAAGAGCAGTCCTTCCCATCTACAGGTGTAAATTGAACTAAAAATTAAATAAATTGAGGCGGTGGGGTATGTAAGGTGGGAGTGGTTTTTTTGTTTCCAGGAAACATTGATAATAGCGGCGAAGGATTTGTAAATGTGATATTCAATTTACACCTGTAGATGGATAGGACTGCTCTTCCCGAAACTAGTTGTGATACAACTCAAAAATTGTATGTGTATAGTACAAAGTGAAAATAAAGATTATATATTTATTTAAATTTTAAATGTCATACCACGAAATAACTGCCAAATCGATCAATGATATTTAACAATATGATTGAGATTCAAATTCATTATAGCAAAAGCATGACATAAATTAAAAAAAAAAATTAATTTAATTTTTTAATTCTGCATATTTGCAGAATAACGCCTTCAAATATTTATTAAAAAAAAAATGAAGAGTAGATTCATCTGGACACAATATATTATTACATATAGAACATTCACGTTAATCATAAGTTAATCTTTAAAAGCTGCGACGGCAACCATAACGATAGTAGTTTCCAAAGAAATTCAAAAGTTCAAAAATAACCTATTTAACAGTATATAACTCAGTTTCTCACCTGTTTCTTCCACAACTGGATTCTCCACCTTCACTGTAACAGGGCTCACAACTGCCGGTGGAGGAGGGGGCTGCGGGGGGAGGGCCACCAACTGCTGAAGCTGGGGAGACTGCGGCCTCTCTCTAACCCCCTCCATCTTGATATAACTATCCCCCGAGTACGGCAGCGGTTGCGGTGTCGACAGATCCATGTCCGAGTTAGAATCTGTCGGCGGGGTCGGTGGGCGGCGAGGCGGAGGGGGCGGGCGGCGCGGGGGCCGACGGGGAGCGCGCACAGAAGAACTGTTATTGTGACCGGTATTGTTTTGTTCATTTGGTGGGTGACTGGAATTGGTGGAGCCACAACGCGCTCTTATCGATCCAAGAGTAATGCCAGTGGTGATGAACTCGGGCAAATCCTGTATAAAAATATTTTTTATTTAATCGTCTTTTTAAAATAAAGTGATGTATGTATTTAGTTTATAATAATTATTTATTGTAAAATTATGAGTGTCACCGATAAATTTGAATGAGATCTGAAGAAAAATTTTTAAAATTTCTATGAAAAATCGCTAATGAAGTATGACTATTAGAAATTACCTAACATATCCTAGTCAGGGCAGACAAATTCTAATTGAGAATTGTCAATTTTACCGTTTAAAAAAAAAGCATAACATGTCAATTTTCGGGTAAAATATATGTACAATTGGATGATTCTAAAATTATAAAATAATAATGATGGTATCTTTACAGGCTGTTGTTGTTTTCTTCTCCGGTGTGACGCCAGGGCACGCCTTCTCCATTCTTCAGACAGTGTGGGCCCCCCAGCCCTCGAAGGCCCCATTGTTGAGACGATACCATTTGTGTCACCACCCTGTAAATTATACAGCTTGATTGATAATAATCTTAATGCTTGTGAAAACAGATCATAAAATAATCTAAGTAAATTCAGTTTCTGAAACTCGAGCATTTTGGCTTAGTTTTAAAATTATAGTAAAGATATTGATCTGACATTTAAATATCTTTATTTGTTTGTCTTTGTTTTACTAAATTAATTTATTATCGTGGATTGTCACTCGTAAAATCTAGTCTATAATAATATAAATTATTCCTAATTTAAGTGTTTAATATGTTTTATTCATAATTGATTTTTTTTAAATAGAGATGTTCACACAGAATACATGTCACATCAATATTCTTAGTATTTTCAAACTAAGCTAAATGCTAGTACTATGAAAATAGGTCTATCTTGCTGATATCCTGGAACGAGGCGCGAATCCCTGACCACTAGAACACTAGGCCAGCGTCTTAACCACTACACCAACAAGCTATTCATTTACTAATTTTGAAAGAATTGTTATAATTTATGAATTATGTGAACAGAATTAATTTTTATTTATACATATTACATATATAAAATTAAAATAATAAAGAAAATTTAAAAGTTGTTTTTCATTGAAAAAAATCAATTTTGGACAATTCGTTTATACCGCAGTTACCATATAACGCGGGTCAGATACGCCCCCCGCAAACCCGCATTATAACAGAGATTTTACTGTACATACTAAATTAATTTAAAGAAAATTTACCTGTAGATGCATGATGTGTCTACGATGGTGTTTGGGTGGTGGAGCTGGCGGTCCCTCGGGGAAGTTTTCATCTTCCGATATGGCCCCTCCTTCCCCACAAACTTCACTTCTGATGGCTGCTAGTTCCTAAAGGTATAATCAGAAATTACAGTATTAGTCGGGTACTACTAAATCTAAAAACATGAAAGAAACATATCACACACTAGCAGTCCATGCCCAAGGTATATTCAGGAAGGCAGTTAGGGGGTGGGAGGAGGTGGTGCCATTGTTTTGTACAAGGTCCTAAAGAGTAATTGTTCAAAATTTAAAATCAATTATGTCATATTTCTCATGAATTCTAAGGAATTTTGTATTATTTAATGAGGAATTTATATTTTTGGGAAACAAATGTTTTTATTTTTTAGATAAAGGATTGAGCAGGCGTGTGCAGTCAGTACATTGAAATAAGCTGTACGTAACTATATATTTTGGAAAATAATGGATAAATACATATTTATCTGACAAAATATGACGATATATTAAAGTCTACATAATATGAAAATAATTGTGATAGGAATATTATGAGATATATATTTTATTACGATTTATTTCGCTGAAACTGTAGTTCATTACAGCTTATTTCAAAGTATTGACTGCACGCTGCTGGGATTGAGTAAGGGTCTACAAATGGTATCATTTTGAATAATATTAAAAATAAACAATAGAAATATTATTTATTTTAATTACAAATCACACTTGGTTTATGAATTAATTTCTGAATATAAAGTACCATTGCACTTATTTCCATCATTCAGTAAATTACCTAAAATCACAGTAATAACTGGATACATCAACTGATGGATAAAATACTAGTTGTATGACGTTTATAATAACTAGTGTTGGAAGAGAACCTGGAAATATCTCCGTTTAGTCCTGATGTGTATTGTAGGAGGTGCAGGTGCGTGTAGAGAAGGCGGGGGCGCTACCACCCGGGGGGACACTCCCGGTGGAAGGCCTCCGGCCACAGTCAACAGCCGCTCGCGGGATACCAGAACTTCCTGCATAGTGCGATACCACTCCTGGCGCCACTAAAAATATACATTTCTAGGTTTATGTATGTACAATTGAAGGTAAGAATATTTAACTGATTGACAGCCCAAGTATTAGAATATGTAATACTTTATAAAGTAGATGCCGTTAATGCAGGTTGTACCGCTCACATTACTTCACTTTTCATCAAATCTATCACAAACAATCGGCTATGACAAAAACAAAAGCATAATAGAATATCCAAAAGAATGTATAAGACACAAAAAATATATCACAAAATTATTCTTATTGTTGCTTATAATATAGCATATTGTTTCCAAAATTTTAATGTTAAAAAAGTTTTTAATTTTGTTACAATTTGGCAACATCAATTTATATTATTTGATCTCATTAATTCATTCAGATTGCTTGTGTCGATTAGGATGAGCTTTGCTAACTATTGTATAAATTAATATGTCCACAAGAACAATGGCATAACGCAATCTTACAATACATGAACTTAACACATGCCCAATACTCTGAATTTACTATTCCTCCCAAATTTCCACCCGGAACTCGCTCATTACTTCAATTTTACTCTCCCAACAAAATAGCTTCCCCCTTAAATACCTACACAATTTCCCGCTCAAATTCACTCACCACCAATGTTCCCTCTAAATGTGAATAACGGTGTGCGCATTGTCAATTATAAGGACCGATATATTATTTGTGCGCGGGGGAGAAAATAAAAGAAACATTACCATACCAGTATAAGGTATGGTAATATTTTTTGTAAGGCTACTGGTAGAGCTGAGTTGACCACATTACTAATGAAGATGTATTAAGATCCATAAATAAGTCAACAACACTAACAACTATCAATGAAAGCTGCATACTTCGGACACATTCTCCCCAATCAAAAATTTGATCTTTTACAACTCATTGTGCAAGAAAAATTTAAAGGCACCAGAGGCGTCGATAAAGATTATCTTGGCTTTAACCTCAGAAAGTGGTTCAATGTCCAAAATATTGGCAATCTTGTACAGGATAAATAAACATACAACAACTTCGATAGAAGGCAGCACATGAAGAAGTCTCATTAAAAATTGTGTGCGCGCTATAATTTTTTGTATGGTGTGCGTACATCTGCACATCTTAGAGGGAACATTGCTCACCACCTGAATTCATTAACCTGCTCGGAGGTACCGTCATATAAATGACACGACAATATTTAAATTGATGTAATAATAAAAAGCTAAAGCTTACTAGTACTTGTACTATAAATAGTACAAATATTAAATTTTACGTTTATTACATATTAATTGAGTTTCACAATTTTTACTTCACTCTGTAATTGCACGGATTTAACATCAGTTCAATTATTCAATTTTAAATATTTCAACTCAACATGTGTGACAAATTAAAAAATCAATCTCTTTTGATTTTAATAACTTATTCAAACTTTTATTGATTTATTAAAACTTTTTAAATGCACAAAAGATTATTTTCTACCCCATCTGCTTATTGTAATCTAACTCGTATTTTGCATAGTAAATCCTCAGTATGCTCAAAAATTTTGGTTAGATTATTTGTCAAGATTTTATTACTAACGAGTTAAGCATATGTATAAACAAACCAACATGCGCTATCTTATTATAACTTTAGATCAACTTACTTGATGCTTGGTGTGTTGTTTTTTTGCGAGCTGTAATACCCTTTGCATTCTCGCAATGTCTGGTCTGTAAGCGCCATCTCTGAGTTTTCGGTGAAAGTCTACCAACGGTGAAGTGAACTTAAATGTCTCTCTCGCAAACAATTTCTGTATTGTGATTTCCTTTTCCTCTTCGTCATTCTCGGCAAATGTTGGGAGAAATTTTTTCAAGTGGCGAACATTAGCCTCACTCAAAGATTCCCAAGTTTTTAAAGATAAGAACTCTTTGAAAATTTCTGGATTCTCACATAACTCTTGTGGCAGTTCAAACGTCGTGCCCAATATTCTAGCCGGTTCGAGGCGCTCCTCATCTTGAGAGGACGAGTCACCAGAACTATCTGATGAAGAAATGGAATCATCACTTCCTGAATCATCTTCACTATCCATGTCAAACAATTGCAGTCGAACAATTAGGAAATATTATATAAGGCCTTTCGACCCCTTTTTGCAAATTCACATTTCATTTGTATTCTCAAATTTGATACACAAACGAGAATCTATTTTCAACTGTTTATGTCAAGAATTCAAACCCAGAGAATGCACAATAACACGGCGAACCAGGGTCAAATATACTGATAATTTGAGCTTCGGGAGAAGGTCCTAAATTTTTCTAGGTCGCTTCAAAAAGTCGTATAACCGAGGTGTTATTTTTTTGCTTTGTACATAAATCGGAACATTGGCAAGAGACGCGCCTGGCCGGGAAAAGGCAGAGATGACGATCGCGCAGAGCGACATTTTTATTCAGGGTTGTCAGAAGTAAACTAATTCATGTTGTCAAATTTCATAAACATAGATTCTAGCGAAAATGTATAAATTTATTTTAAAAAATTATTATACAGATAAATTGGCTATAAAAATATTATATTAAGTTCGAATAACGGACAATAACACATACTTAACTATAAAATAAAAAGTTCATTTTATGGCACAAATTTAAAAGTCAGCGTAAAATTTTATTGATAAATTGACAAGTAATTAAATAAAGTTGATAAATTGGTAAGTCCATCAAATCAATTTGACGTTTGTACCATGTATATTTTCTGTACGTACTTAATTTTTACAAATAGTAAAAACTGATATTAATGAACTCAATTATTGTATTATAAAAGTAATCAAGAAATAAATTATTTTGATAAGTATACATTGTTTGTTGCCCTAACTCTGTCTCTGAGACGTTGAAGATGCATCATCCTCATTTATAAAGGCAGATGAGGCAATTAAGATTTCTTTCAGTAGCTGTAAAGTCCAATATGAAACTTTCATAGTCGGCCACCCTTTCAGCAACACCACGATAAGCTGAAGGTTCTTGCAGGTTGCCGCTTAGCTCGTTAACTATTATTTGGGTTTTTTTGCCACCTTCAGTGTCGACTGTATACTGAAATATCCTTGACGGAATATTCCCATTGGTCTACATTTTTGAGTCTATTTTATAAATATCCTAAAGCGTAGATGCTGACATCACACCATCTTCCATACCAGCTATCGCTATCGTTTTATTTTTAGAAAGCTATTGCTGAGGACATCTGGTATTCATTACAACATACTTTTAATACTTATAGCAAAATATGTACAATATGGATAATCATGGTAAATTATCTCCTGTGCTTTACTTAAGTAGCTTTGAAATGTATTTAAATCAATAATTATCATGTTTTGCTTTTATGTTAGTTATTCATGTAAAATATTCCTCTCGTCTATCATTCGACATAAATTTAATGTCACGTAATGAATTGACTCAAACCCTTATTTTATGTAAATGGCGCAGAAAAAAATCTTTAAAATAAAAATAAACACTTGAAAATGTGTTTACTTTTAAATTGAAAAGATCTCAACATTTTTAAATTAATATATTTTGAAAATATATGTTATGCACATGTTTTATATTATTTTTATCATAGATATAGCCCCTTGGCTTAGTTTGGAATTGGTATAAAAAATCTATAATTTTAACTGATACATTATTATTTTTTTAAATAAATAAAAATAAAAACTACATTGTTTTAATTGGTAGAAAATTTGTCTAATGTTGTTAATTCTTAAATCATTCACTAAAAAATATATTCAATCCCTGGCATCAAAACTAATAGCATTTCATAAATAGTGTATCAAGTGTCTAAAGTATTAATCATACTCCAATTTTTGAAAGAGGTCGGGAGATTTTCCACCATTGGTAACATATATGACCATAAGCAATATTTCTTGTCAAACTCTTATCAATCATAGACAACTTAATCTGTCATTATTGTTAATATGCATATACGATTTTTGAAATTCAGCGATTGTGTAATTATGCAAACATGTTTTATATTATTTAATCAGTTGCATTCCGCTTTAGTTTCAAAACTTTACACTTTATTATGCCCCAACCGAGCTTATCAAATTCAAATTTATTAAATAGAATAATGATCGCGGACACGTAAAGGCCATGTATCTCTCTGGGCGGTTAGAAAGCCATTGGTTTTGATACCAGAACAGATGTGAATGGCCCCAAATCCATTGGCTTGCAACTGTGTAAGGCTCATTAGAAGACAGTAAGGTAGAACAATTGTTCACGAGCGGGATATTTCTGGGAATACATTCGTCAGAACACGTATTGTATTCCAAAAGGGCATAAGACAATAGTCCGGAATATTACCCAAAGTACGAAGTCAGCTTCTTTTGTTAGACGAATGAAAGAAAATACGTGTTCTAAGAAACAGCACATTTGTTAATAAATGCGTAGAATTAATAAATAATATAAAAAATAATTTAGATACCGGTAAATAAATAATATATAATAATGAATGGGCAGGTAAAATAAATTAATGTAATAGTTGTAAGTGTGCGAATTTCATTCTGCATCAATTGTAATAAAATGTTATTCATATAATAAACGATCAACCCGCACGAGAAAAACCTTTATATGTGCGACTAAATATAAGATTTTGATGGACAATTTAATTAATATAACAATAATTGTTTAATTTATATAGAGATAAGTTTAATAACAAATAATTATCCGAAAATATGTGTACTGGATCATATGTACGTATCTACAAAAGTGTATATTTTTACTTTTTATCGAACAATGTTAAGTGATTATCATAGATAGATGAACAAACGCGAGTAATCATTTATAAGAAAGATTGGACCACAATTAATTATAAGAAGAGAACAGTGTTAAAAATTAGGCCTAAGAGGGGGCATGGTCTTTCATCATAAGGGCGGCCAATAAAGCGGTCGTTCATCCTGAGAGCGATCATAGCACCACACAACAGCTTCAAAGGGGTCAGATGCCATTGTTACAGACAGTTCATGTCAGAAATTTACCGTCCGACAAGGTCCTTCGAAGATAGTCTGCCGGAAATAGCCCTATACGACTAACATAGTTTTCCGCAGAGAGCTGCGACACGGACAGTGAAATATAGTCATGCAACCAATCTCGGACCGCATTCTCCAGCCTTACGGAGAAAAACTGAAAACACGAAGAGCCGACCAAAGCCTGCAGTCACTAACAGGCCGGACCAACGAAAGAAATTGCAGAATGGGGCAAGCAGTAATGACAAAGGAGCCTAAAAGATCATTGGATTTGCTGATCAAGGGAGGACATCATGGTTAGCAGTTAGAGGCAGCCAACACTACACGTGGGAGATCGGAAGTGCACCGCAGCAACCGCGTGGATGTCCAGCCAGGCAGACACAAACAAACGGAAGAAATTGCAGAATAGGGCAAGCCGTAAAGACAAAGGAGCTTAACCAGAGACGAAGGATACGAAGGACGATGCCGTTCTTTATTCGGTTGAAGACCGGACATGACGACCAGCACGCATAGTATAAGGCAGTTTTATAATTAGATTAAGTTAGTTCTTTGATCTGTCTGCCCGTGTGTATATGTAGTAGAAAATAAATATTTGATTTGTGTGTCTTCCGTGTTTTCAATGGTTAACCTCTCTCACTCTCATAACTATAGTGTAACAAAAATGCAATGTAATAAATATCTGGAAATAATCGTGGGGCCGCTCTAATAAAATGATTAGAGTTCATTTTTCTTTTTTATACACCCTTCCCCCATATTAACTTTTTACTCCTGTTTAGTACAGAGTAGCCAAGAACTAAAATACGACTATCAAAGTCTATGTTTAACGTCTATTGTCCATGCCTGTTTGTGTCATAATCACAGATATCTATGTCACAGATCACAGAAAATTATTTGAAAACCGCCCAAATTGGCCATGCTATGAGTTTTTGCCGGTTTGACCGTTCTGCGTTGTAAATATTTTCATTCAAATTAGCTTTAAAATGAAACTGAGTAAACTTACAAAGCTTATACGACAATCTAATGTCTCGAACGAAAGGAACAAAGAGGTAACATCAATTTGTTGACCTATCAACTTAAAGTATCCATACTGTTTACTGATTTTATTGTGCCCCTTTTGATCACTTTTTGCTTTTACTGTCATTGAAGTATTGTTCTTCATTTCACAATGATTTTTATGATTTAGACAACTTAGTATAGTGCTTATAGCAGTTAAACAATGACAAAAAAAACATCGAAAAGCAAAAATATGTGATTTATATTCAAACAATGTATGCTTTGTATAAGTTGATCAATATCTTAATTACTTTATTATTACATATTCTTCATTACAAATCAAAAACTGCGTGCAATTTTTATTTAATAATTACACAAAATGACAGAAACTCAAGATTGCTATATATACGATATTACGTGATTCCGGTCTAGATGTCTGCCACTCTGTCCTGCGTCATATTTAAAAAGGTTTTTTTTACATTTAAACTATATGGCATTATATTTATTACAGATTGGGTGGGTCACTTGGGGCAATAAACCAATAACTACCAAAAATGACCAACAAACAGTACCATTCTCTGAAGGCATCACAATTATTAAAAATGAAGCAATGGTACAATTATTATGAATATATTTTTCTTTGAAAATTTCAGTTAAAAATAAAAATCAGCATAAAATCATTTTAAATAGTATGCATGGTGGAAAATGGGAAAATTATAATTTTCTGGACTGTCAGGACTCTGGTTGTGTTGAAATTTTATTTATAAAAATATATGCATATTTAAATAAATTGATGATTTAGTTCTTATTATTAAATGTAGGTTCCATTTTCAGTCAGCTCACGGGTACAAAGCATATATTGTATGTGTCAAGGAGCACATAGCCGATGAGGAGTTAACTGATGCTGAAGATGTAAGTATTCGTATTTATAAATTAGCCTTTGTCTTCTCGTTTGCATTATTTGATTGATTTTGGGATTCTTCCAAATATATTGACAAAGTAAGTATGTTACTGGAAAAATCTTTTTCTCGCGTCTTATCCGTTCAGCAAATGTTGGCTGTCATCACGTTTTTTATTGCATCCCGGAAAAACTGACAGGACTGACTATTGACCAGTGGTGTGCAGTAGGCACAAACTTAGGTTATGCTGTTACCGATGATGCTTACTAAGTATACAATACTAGGTATCAAATTTTGAGAATAATTCTATCACTTTAAATTTAGAATATAATTGTGAATTTATTACTTTAACAGTGCTCAAAAACATTTATTTAAATAACTCACTTTACATATTAGCATAGCCGAAACTCATACCAGTAATTATTTTATTTTAACATTTAACTTACTATTGGTAATAATATTCGAAAAATGCAAACTCACTTTCTTGACAGATAATAAAATATAACCTATAAATTTTATCTACGCAAACACCGAAATACGGAATGACGTTGGAATCATGGGAAGAAATAATCTATGAAAATAAAATGTTTAGTCTGTTAAGCAAAAAAAAAATGTATAAATGTTATTGCACGCAGTTTTCAGTAAGGATTATTCCCTTTTGAAGATAACAAAATTTAACACGGATTGTTTACACAAATTTTATAGGGTCTTTTCATAATATAAAGACTTTAATTTATTTCCCAGTATATTTAGTAATGCACACCATTTGTATGCAGAGCACGCCCCTGGTAATAACTAACTGTAGACTGATCAAATCATTGCCTCAGGTTCTTTAGCCGTGATGTTCCCTGACTTTTAGCAATCTTTCCCTGCACTATAAGATGCAGGATATGATAATTCTCTATGATATTGATATCTCATTACACGTTCAAGATATTCATGTTTTTGATTTTTTTTATTCATCCGAACCATAACTTCTTCATTTTTAACTCTATTCACACAGCTGATTTTGAGAATTTTTCAGTAGATCCATATCTCAAATGCTTCGTGTAGCATGATCATCTCTGGAATAATGCTGCATCCCTGTAAAATACAAAAGACTAATATTGTTTTCTGAAAAAATCTCATTTGCACGGGAATTGTCATTTTGCTGGTAGACTGCTCTACTAACTTGGCTACATCAATGTGCATAGATAGTCAACTTTTCCTCAGATTTGTTCTAAGCATCCTTACTTTCGGAAAAAATAGTCATATCACAGATGTAGAATCCAACAAATCTGAGAAAAATAAACTATATTGATATACCTTAGCTGATGGAACAGTAAAAAGGTTCAGTTAAAAAAAAAATTGTGCTTATAGTTTTCAATATACAACATATTTATTTTGGTTTAATTATATTGTGTACGGTAGAAGTCACCTTGATAGAAATTCGTGAGTTTATTATTATTTTATGCTAACACTTATACATTTGG
Source organism: Eubasilissa splendida (assembly GCA_031772225.1). Taxonomy (NCBI): domain Eukaryota; kingdom Metazoa; phylum Arthropoda; class Insecta; order Trichoptera; family Phryganeidae; genus Eubasilissa; species Eubasilissa splendida. The sequence continues at coordinate 11,120,961 of CM062859.1, forward strand.
TCCGATTTTAGAATCAAATTATCAATATTCTTGTTAAATGAAAGTATTTAATTTAAACACACTGTTTAAATTGAAATTACAATTCGAATCTAATTCTCTTTTATGTTGAGTTAAAATATTGACTAATACTCTTGTTATTGTTTTCTAATTATTTAAGCTTTTTTTAATTGTAGAATACATCCGACGATGAAATTGCAACGACACCACCTAAGGTTGTTGGTAGAAATCTGAATTCCTATCGCACATCAATTCCAGAATCACCAGAAATGTTGGAGGACAGTGATGTATGCAGTTATTAAATTCAATTTTTTTAAAGTTATTAAATCCAAATTCAATTTTATTAATATTATTTTATTTTGCATTGACTCACCAGTCTGATAACCATCTTATGTGTTAGCTGGATGTCTCCATCACTCCAGGAGCAAAAGTCGAGCAGCTAAAACATGAGCAAGCAAAATGAATCACCTGTGCTAAAAATAATTCACCAGATTCATTAAAAGCTCTTTAATACGAAATTGAGAGGACCAAAAATTAAAATAAATTCCATTTTCGAATTGTGGAAATAGAGTTTTTTTTAAAAAGCTTTAAAATAACACATTTTTTAAACATGTATAGATGGACAACACTTTCTCAACATATTTTTAAATGTACAGCATTTACAGTAAACTCCCCTTATCTTGTATTTAAATAACCAGTACTACGGTGTAATAAAATGTATGTTGTAAAAATATTTTTATTATATTTTATTGTATTAAGTTAACGAAAATTGTTCTTTACTTAAATTACATTTTTATATCTTCAATAGCAGCAGGCTGTAGAGTATTGATGAATTTTGTACGGTGCTATGGTAATTTAAAGACTGATAATCATATACAGTAGACTCCCGATTATCCGGAATAGATGGTGAAATAAAATTTTGGATAATCGAATTTCCCGGTTGACCTGAAAATATTAAAAAGTTTCTGCTGTCCGGAAGTCACGCACGTGTGTTTGTGCAAACACATATGCCAACCGGGATGTTGTAGGGTTGTCGAATAACCTTCACATTTTGCACAAGGTAGTCAAAAAATGATTCCGTGGTTTAAATTTTGCAGACTGTTGATTTTTTTGATTTGGTCTGATCAATTGCCGCCAATCACGTGGCGATTGCTCATTAAAATCCTACACCCATTAATTTATCTCAAGTTTCGTGACACTTATCAAGTCCAATCTGGTTTAATCAGGGATTTAAATTTGCTCCAGCATGAGATCTTTGATTTTTATTATTGTTTGAATTCTCGTGCAGTTAGACCATCACTGTTTAATTTTTTTCCTTGAATGGTAATTTTTCGGATGCCGTGCCTCTATTTAAACCATGTTAATCTTCCGGAAGAAGTGTTAAAATCGACCTGCAACTTTAATTCATCATAAAAATATTTTACTTTGGCTGCGCAAATAAAAATAAACTGCGGTACTCTTGACAGCAAACCTCGCCGCCGTCATAATTTACTACGCTGTGATCTATTATGCATAAGTGACAATGACAACTCACTGGACGCAACTAATCCCCATAAAATACTAAATAAAAAAATGAATGTTTTGAGAGATCACTCTTTGGACATGACAAACAGCTGACATGCTCGACTCTAAAACACATGTTTAGTTGCTGTTATGAACAATGTGGAATATTTTCAAAAAATGTATTTTTTTAAATTTTCCAAAATAAGTCCCACTTAATGGGGAGTCTACTGTATCTAGAAAATTCTGCCTGGCAGGAAGTTTACTGTATGGCCAGTGTCACATACATTTTTGTCCAAGAACTTCCTATTTGTATTATGTATTATCAGTTTTATCGGGTTTAGCGCTGGTGAGGTATATTGTTAATATGAGCAGTCTGAATGTTGCGTATGTAACACAATGTTGAATACCGAAATCCGGAATAAGACTGCAGGACTCCATACATAACATAGTCACAAACGATTGAAATTTCTTTACTGTGAAAATGTTATAAATATGTGAGGAAAAAATATAATTTTTAATTTTTAATTTGCAGAATGACTCAATTATTTCTGATTCTCAAGATGAGTTTCTCATAAGGAATAAACATACAAGATCACCTGAAACTCCAACATTAAACATTAAGAATGATACATTATTGAATTCCAGAAGACGGTCTTCCTCCGTTGAACTACGATTAGAAGATTCTACTGTCAGCATAATTGGTGAAATCAAAATGAAAAAAGTTTCCAAGGATACTTTAAATTTAGCAAATGATGTGGATATACACGATGTATTAACACAAGAAATATTAAGTAGCGAAGTAGATGATGATGATGATGTAAATGATCGAGACTCTGAAGTGCTAATTGTAAAAAAAGTGTCTAAATCTACTGTTTACGATCAGGAAACTGAATTGTCCGTTTATGAACAAGAGACAGAAGTGAGTATTCATGAACAGGAAACAGAAATAATTAATAATAAAACTGACTTAATAAAGTGTAAAATCGATAAAGGTAATCGTGGAATACGAGGCAAGAAGTATAATATACACGGAGAAGAAACTCATGGAAATGATATGGATGTAGATGATAATCTCCCGCAAAAAACTGATATAAATGATAGCGAGGTATCAAGGAGAGATAGTTCTAAAATTGAAAAACTTACAAATCATAAACAACAAATTCAAAAATTAACAGCAGATGTTGATGCTAAAAGAGATGCATTAATGGCGGATTCAGTAATTTGTGATTTTGAAGTAAAAGATGAACCTGAAGATCCAGATTCACCAGATTCTATGAGTTTACTGATAGATTATGGCGACGTCCCTCCCGATAAAGACCTAGATAATAATTGTGATGTAAACCGAGAAGATAATGATCCGTACAATCAAGACACGCAAATTATGGATCCGCTTACTAAATCACTGACATCGCAACACCCAAGTCATAAAAGTAAGTGTGTCGACGTAAATGATGATGACGAACTCACTCAAGTTATGGATGAAGACATTATTCTTAGTAATCCGCGTAATGTCTTTATTGCTAAGACAAAAATTACAAATTGTAATGATGGAAAAATTGACATGAAAAAAAATCACAAAAAAGATATCAATAAAGCTGATAATGCATTTAAAAAGTTTAAGATTCCTGATGAAACCAGTGGTGATATCGAAGAAGAAGACATATTTGGTGTTTCGACACAAAATATAGGAAAAACATTCAATGTAGATATATCGGGAACTCCAAATACATGTATGGAAAATTTATTAGATGCTCCAACGCAGGAAATAGACAAAGCTCCAACTCAAAAGTTTATAAACATTTCGAGGGCTCCAACACAAAATACAGAAAACATACTAAATTTATTAGATGCTCCAACACAGGAAATAGACGAAGCTCCAACCCAAAAGTTTCTAAACATATCGAGGACTCCTACACTAAATAAAAAACAAAATATTTTTACGGACCTAACGCAAGAGGACATTTTAGATGCTCCCACTCAAAAAATTATTGATGACTCGGATGCTCCACCACCGACACTTTCTGTATGTTATCCTCAGAAAGTCAAGAACATCAAAATCATTTCTAATGATGATATAAAAGAGTTACATTTGCCTGAAACAGACAAGGATGACTTTAGAGCTACGATTCCTGTAAGGAATATTAACACTAGGCTACGTAAAAGATTGTCATCCACAGATTTCAAAGTGGGGTCATCCTTAAACAGTGGTAAAACATCATTTGCCGGAACACAAGAATTATTTGACCATTTAAAAATTCCCATGCAAAGTTATATCACGCCGATGAAGAGAAAAATATTGACCGATTCAAATAGCAGTACTGATAATTTCACTTTTAGTACTCCTGCCAAGATTGACAAGAAGAAGAAGGGGAAAGTTGTGGCATCTGATGCATCATTTAATGAGTCTCTCATCACCAACACTATAAACCAACTTAATTCTTCGACATCTTCCCCGAAGAGTATCGTAGAAGAAAATTATTATAATAATACTCGAGAACTGGAAGACGATTTACTCTCACAAACCATTACTAATGTTATTGAAAAATCACCATTTCACCAAATTCATAAAAAATCAAAAAAGTCTTTGCAAGAAGTTACCCTTGACAGTTTACCTTCTACAAATAAGAATATTTTAATTAGAAGCGAAGATCGGGAGAGTGATAATAATTACTATGGCTGTACACAGGAAGTTATGGAAGATTTACTTACGCAACAAAATCCTAACTTATCACCGATTATCTCACCACCCAAATTCCACCCAAAGCGAAAATTCCCACCCCGTGAAGAAACTAAAGTCAGCAGTAAAACAAAAAAAAATGATGTTGAAGAAAATGTTCACAATGAAAATGATTATTACCAGTGTACACAAGATATTGCGGATGACTTGCTCACTCCGGCTGACAATAAAAATCAAGTTCATACCAATCTTGAAGTACAAAATTCAAACGAAAAATGTTCAAATGATTTGCTTTTCAGTAAAGTGCCTACCCCGATTAAGAAGAATTCCGGTCAATTATCAGAATCGTGTAGTGAAATATCTGAAAATTTAACCCCGATAAAAAGTTGCTTTAAACACACAATTTCAGATAGTGAACTTGATTCACCGCAAATAAAAAAATTTGCTCTACGCGCACAATCTAATTTTGATCATTTCTCTAATTCTGATATTGAAGATGAACCCAAGAAAGATGCTGAAGATGATATACCGATTGTGTTTCGGAAGACAGTCCCAAAAAGAAAGCAAAGAAGAAAATCTACTATCGAAGAAGTGAAACAAACCCGTTCCAGCAGCAGAGTTACAAAGGGTGTTGATAAGTTAATACATTCATCAGATACTTTCTCAAAAAATAATCCTAAAATTACCATGCGAAGGGCTTCTGTGCTTATTGAAAGATGTAATGATCTTAATTGGGATAATTTGAACAAAGGAGGTCTAAATAAAGCTACCAATGATCTAGGAAAAACCGGGAAAGCATCATCAGAATGCAGCTCTTCTTCAAAAAGTAAAAATGATGTGAATATAAGCTCGGATAACACTGATAATGAATCAATCACTGAAAAAAATAGGAAAAGAGGAAGAAAAAATGTATCAAAAGAAATGAACAATCAAATTATGGTTTCTGATAAATGTCATTCAAAAACTGAAATGAATGAATCTGGCATTGAAAATATAGGAAAACGTAGCAGTAGAGGCAAAAACAAAGAGAAAACTGACATAATTAATCAAGAAAACACCTCAGTTAATAAAAGTAAAAAGTATGCTAATATTAAACCAATTGATGATTTATCAATAATATTGGAACCGCTTACAACTGATGTAAGAAAACAGTCGAAAACATTGCCTCAAGAAGTTGGTTTTTCAATTCTGGATATTAATAAAATAAAAAAAGATATTAAAATTAATTCTGATTTAAACCATAAACATGACAGAATTAGATATGAAGGAGAAGTGTCAGTGCCTGAAAAAAAACCTACAAATAAGAGAACATCATGCAAAGATGACTCAAATACATCTAGAAAAGATTCCTCAAAAGTTAAAGAAAAATCAAAGTTGGCTATAAATATAGAACAAAAAAATCTTAGTGACCGAAGGAAAAAATCACGTATCGAAGTTGTTAAACAAGACAATAGCATAGTAAAAGCATCACGCTCTAACTCAAGTAACGCAAAAATAACAGCACTGAAGGTCATGTTCACTCGTTTAGAAGACGTCAAGGCGGTGAACTGCGTTATTAAACTAGGTTTGTATTATTTCCAATTTTATTTTCTTATATATATCTTATATCTTTATTTTTGTAAATGATCGTGCGGTCGAATATTCCAAGGGTGGTGCGGATGATTTGTCCCCACCTATTCCGGTCATAAGGTGTGCACGCGCGCACCTTGTAAAATAGCTTATGTAAGAATTTGTGATGTTTGCAGGCGGAACAGTGGTAGAGCATGATGGCGATGTTCTCGTTTCGGGTTGTTCCAAAAGGACAGTCAAATTGATGATGGCATTAGCCCGGGGGAAGCCTGTGGTGTCTCCGGCATGGCTAGCGGAAAGTGCTGGATCAAAGCAGTTTCTTGGTAATAACAAAAAAAATGTTGATTTGAATTTCTAAATACCATTAGCGAGTTGAATTGCCATTCTTTGTATGTCATATACTTTTTGATTTTGCAGAGACATGATCAATTACAATTTACAACTGTTAAATGTTTAAAGTCATACTTCTATCTATAGACTGTTTTTTCATGTATATACATATTTAAATAGAATGATTTAGACTGCTATACCAGTTGTCACAACACAATTTGTACTTCAGGTACATCTTATCTTGAACCTGATGTAGCTGTGCCCTATGTGTGACTTCCCTTATCACGTAATGCCAGCAGTCCATTCTCACCGAGGCATGGTGAGAGAAACCGAGCACGAGAATGTATCGCAGCTCCCGTTTTGCATCGCCTATTCTCGTGTCGACACGGGTCGTCTCGTGCCATCTCGCACTCCTCTCCTCGCCCCGTCCATGCTTCGTTCTGGTCAGAGCGTGAACAAGGCGAGGTGAGGTGACGAGCCTCGGCGAGAGTGGACTGCTGGCATAACATGTTGCGTCAAAATCTATGAACGCAGGCGCTTTCATATGTGTTTGTGTTATAAACTTAATTTGTATAGGGTAATTTTATTGTATAATGATGGTAATATAATAAGGTATAATTGTAATATACAGTAAAACCCCGTTTATTCGAAGAACGTTTATTCGAAATTCACCGCAAGTCGAAGTTTTAGAGCAGAATGTGGGGTCCCTCTGGAAAGTTTTCATACTAAATTGTACTTATAAATCGAATATCGTTATTCAAAGCTATTTTTGGACTATCAGATGAATTTGTCTATCTATTTTTCGCCTAATTCGATTTTTTTGTCAGATGTTAGCAATCTGGAAAATACACATTCCACCCCTATACCGATTCACGACGCATCATTGTTTGTTTTCTCACCCACTCTCAGTATACCAGAAAAGATGACAAATATATCTTGTGCGTCCTCGATTTGAAATAAAAAAAATTTACCGCGACGCTTTAACTTAAGGTCGCATGCTTTTTTCTCTCGCTCATTTTCTTTACATTAGAAAAAGATAGCAAATATTTAGGCCTATTCTCAAAATTGCAATATTGAAATGAAGGTGATTGTTACACCAACCCTCAAAAATAGTGTTATATTTGAATGAGAGAGAGTGAGGGAGATAAACGTACCATAATCTGTCAAAAATATCTGTCTATTTTTGAGGGTTGGTGTAACAATCACCTTCATTTCAATATTGCAATTTTGAGAATAGGCCTGATTATCTTTGCGCCCTTATAGTTAATGCAGTTCTCTAGTTCTCCCAGCTGCTAGCTGCGATGTCAGTGCTTGCCAATCTTCTGTTCCGTATTATTACCATTATTATTTTTGTTTACGTAGCGTTTGTATATTTTGTTGTACAAACGTTAGTACGCGGTTGAGTTCATCAGACTTTTTCGTGTTTTATAAATTATTTAATTTGTATTAATTTTAATACAAATTTCTCTTTCTATTTAAGTTTAGTGTCAAGGTATTTTAAAAAATATGTTAGAGTTTCTCAGATTTTCTCGTATCTTGTTAATTATTTTATTGCCATTGTTTTATATGTAAAGAACATTATTTGTTTTTCTCTAATATTAACGTGTTAGACATTTTGAAATTTGCGAATGCGTAGTTTGCGTTCCTTAGACTTTTCCGTATTTCATTAAATTTAAATTTTACCCTTTAACTTTTTAACCTTTTTGTAATTTTATATTCTCGATAATAGCATTAAAGCGAAACTCTTACAAAACGCCGACAGTTGCTGAAAATCGAATTAATACAAGAGATGTCGACAATATTAAACATGATGACAGAAAGAACTTTAACGTTAAAAAGCGTTTGCCAAATGTCGCCGCAATCACCACAAAACAAATGTTTTAAAAGCGCCGGAAACTTTTGTCGCTAACTTCAGCGGAGAAATGGCGGGTTGACAAGTTCAACTATTATGTCGTTATTAAAAATGGTGCGAAAAGATAGTCCATTATAATAGTGTTTTTTAAAAAAAAGAATATTGTGATTTGTTTACACTGTATTTTGACAACTTGTTTGTTAATTTTAAATGTGTGGATATAGGTATATATAATTACTTAGAGTTTCTACGAAAAAAGTTAGTATGTAAAAAATAATCGAATTTTTGAAATTTTTATATTCATTATCCTAATTCGTTATTCGAACTTTTTTTCTTGATTTTCGGTCCCCTCAACTTCGATAAAGGTGTCCAGCGTAAAATTTTCAAGTTTAATATTAAATTAAATAAAACTACAATGTTATTCTCATATTTTATTTATACAGAATTGAGTTTAACGATGCGGATTTTACGTTTTATAAACAATATCGTGTAAATGCCATCCATTTCTCTCAAGACACTTGCAATCGGACTCTTAAATTTGCGAACACGCAAGAATAAAGCGTTAGTTCAATGGCAGCAACTTCACGGCAGTAAAACAGTAAATCTCCATTAATTTGTAATTAAAATAAGCGTGAAAAATAATTAACAACTTCTAAATCCTCATGTCTAGCTAGCATTGATGGTTGAAACTTATTATTTTCCTGCGATTTTTCAAGTTCGAACTCAGAGAGGTTTTCGGGATCGATTTAATGAAAATTTCGATATACGTCATTTTTCGATATAGCGGGATTCGTTTTAACGAGGTTATACTACAGTAAATGACATGCATGTATATAAATTGTATAAGTGTGTATGGGCCAAATAAAGGTGATGCTGTCAACACCGGTATTCCCATCCCATAGCCAACCTAGCGGGAACACCCCTCTCGCACAGGTTTTTAAATTCTGAAGCGCTCTTTGAAAAGTCCCTCTTCTGCTTCTTCTCTCTTCAATTTTAATCAAGTTCGCCTAGTCTTTCGAAGCCGTCACAAGCCTTTCGACGAGAGTCTGATCTTCATCTACTGCATCACCAATCACGAGGGATCACTGCTCCTCGTGTCCAACATGAGGCCTCAGGGCAACCACAATTGAGATGTGGTCGCTCTGTGGATGATTCGGAGATTCCAGCCAACCTGATAAGAAGCTGCCAGGTGCCAAACTTCTTTCATGGTCTAGATCCATCAAGCGCATCCCATGTGTATGACCTGAGATATTCACTACGATAGTTGAGGATGCCAGATTTCCCGGCCCGGACCCATGGAACAAGTCCCACATGCGTGAGTCCGTAAGTTGACCACGCATGGCAACCGATACCGCCGCGAGAACATGTGGCCGCAAGACGCGCTGAAGAAGGGGTCCGCGACGCTCTTCACCAGTGAGCAGGACAAAAAGAAAGAATGAGGCTGTGGGGGTATAATTTATAAATTTAGTGTAACTTAATTTAAATTCCACGTTGCCTAATGTAGATGAATAGTTTGATTTGATAAATTCTAATTAGAAGTAGTTGTTCATGATCACACTTCGTGTGTTTTGATTAGTGTAGTGAAATAGTTTCCACATTCCACGAGTTCCTTAACTTCCTATGATGAGGTGACCGCGTACGTGTGACACATGTCCAGGTCCACAAAGGACACGTGTTCGTCAATCCTATGGCATATAAATGTAAGGTTATCAAAACTCACAACGTATTATTGTCGACAAGGATCGAAACCTGATGCGACATGCACAATCTAGCAGCAAAACCCATTTCTTCCTGCAAAAATGATGTGACGAGGTCCAAGTTTTATTTTTCCTGTTAAGGGTGAACTTTCATTTTTCCAGTTTGAAATTTGAGAAATTCTACACGAATTACATACGCTTTCAAGACGAGGTTAATAGTTAAATTCTTATCAGAGAAATAATTAAAGACGTTATTTGTTACGTAAATCGTAACAGACTGGAAGGATTGAATAGAAAGAGACGACAATAAAATTGTTGATAAATATCTCGAGTCTGGAGTCTTTTCCACCTTTTTTCGTATTGATATGGAATGAAATAAAAATGTATCTTATTTGAATTAATCAATCGAAAATTAAATAATTTATTAAAGTACCCAATTAATATATATGAATATGTTTTGAAATCAGACAAAGTACCTACATATATTTAGATGATCGCTTAAATCAATGTTCTAAATTTTAAATTATTATAACAGCTTCAATTTATTATTTTGTTTAATATTATCGATTTAAAACACCTCGTTGCCGTTTTGGTGATATGCCTATTTCATAATTAGATACCATTTATGAAACAGACAGTTGGTGTTTAAAACACAACTGTGTTATATATAAACAAAAGATTTAATTGTGATTTACATAAAAATAATATACATAAAATGTTTACTTTATTCCCTTATAATTTCCCTTCGTTGCTTTCCCTTAAAATCAGTAAAAAGACATTTAATTTATGAAATTTGCTACTAATGTTGTAAATAAGTTCAATATTAATTCATATTGTGGATAAAATATGCGTGAAAACATATATTTTCAGCATTTTTTTTACGAAAATGTGGGTTTTTATTATATTTGTGGTATCACTGCTGTTCAACACAATACAGTAAAACCGCGATATAACGAACCCCGATATAGCGAAAAATGACGTATATCGAAAAAAAAATCGAAATTTAGTCCCTAAAACCAATTTTTCATACAAAAATGCATTTATATAACGAAATCCCGTTAATATTTATAACAAAATCATTTTTGTCCCGTACGAAAAAATGCCAATACATTTACGTAAATTTATAACGAAATAAAAAAATGTTAAAAGATGAAAATATTATTTCGCACTTACAAAGCCGCGCCGCTGCATCTGCCGCATGCGAACGGTTTAATGGCCTTTTCGGCGGTGCGCGGCGGTCTGCCGACAAGGTAGTAAAACAATTCAAACTTCTTCTTGGGTTCATAGTAGGCCCATAAAACCATTTGACATAATTCTTGCGGCGTTCACTCGGACACGTTTTACGTACGCATACGCCTCTAATATGTATTGCAATCCCAGACCCAAACAGCTGGAAAATACAAAATTAACAGGAACCCCCCGAAAGTTGCAGTATGTACTTATTGGGAATGTCAGTCTCAGTGTAACGTCTGTAGAGTTAAGTTTGTTCCGCTTTTAACGCGATTATTGCACGACCGAACTGAATATTTACATAAATTCACTTTCGTTTGACAATTGTTTTCGTGTGAACTCGTCAATAATATAAATAATTCGTTAAAATACTTTATGGACTATTTTTGTACGGCATTTTGTGTTTCTATTAATTATTGTTTTCGTGTGTTTACTGAAATCTGCGTATACATACTAGTGTAGCGTAATTTATTATTTAAAGTACATTTCCTAATATTTTGTGAAACCTTAAAATGGCTTCAGTACGTGATAATTCCCGCAAAACTTTAACCAAAAATGACACATTGAATGAGGAAAGCAATGAAATCTCATCTGCTTCGATGATTGCGATGCATTGGCTAAAATAATTATACGAGACAGTGAAAGAAATGTTAAAACTAAACAGGGGAAAATAAACGATTATTTTAAGTGAACAATGTTAACGATTATATTTTGAAGTGGTTGCCGCCGTTGCCGGTAAGTACTTTCGTAATTTATATACGACTCATTTTATAAAAATGCCGCGATTCAACTGTAAATTTTTTATTTTTGAATTATTTTTTTTGTTTCATGCCCAAAACTATGTTTGAAGCGGCTCTACATTTAAACACAATTAAAATATTGTTTTGTGTTTGCAATATTCTGGAATTTACAAAAATATCTTCCAATTGGTGTTGAATAGGTTCTGTTCTTAATTTAATTCCTTTGATTTTCCATTTGCTTATCTGTTTTAATAACAAAACTACTAAAAATATGTAGGTATTCAGTTCCCTATGGCCTTCTTCCTCCTTTGTTTGCAGAATTTGCGATCTTTTTTGAAGCCGCGCAACATTTTTTTGCGACGGCGCGTAACATATAGTAGTAGGATTTTTTTTATTTATTTCGTTATATGTGGGAATTCGTTATTACGAATTTTTATTTTTTGGTCCCTTGGATTTCGTTATATCGCGGTTTTACTGTATTGTACATTTTGATATAACAGTGTCAAAAATTAAAAAAAACTCAATTTTGATGACAGATGTCAGGTGACCAGCAAAGTTTATATTTAAGCGGAGATCCATGACGGGTTAAGGGGCAACTTTCATTTTTTCAGTTTGAATTTCGAGATATTTTTGCATTTTGCATACCCTTTCAAATAATTTAAATAATTTATTAAAGTTCTCACCTAAGAATGTGAATTGTAGAACGTAAGTTTCAGAATCTCTAACATCTAATGGTTCTTATAATATTTGCATTGTCTTAATTATGGCAAATAACATTCAGTTTATTAGTTTTATATTAATGTAAAGGTCCAATCTAAATAATAGTTGAAAAAAAAGTCAAATCCATTGAATAACTTCTGACATAAATGAATAATAAAAACCCACATATTCGTAAAAAAACACGAAAATTTGAATTATTATTGCAAGTCGCGCCTTAATGTAATGTTATGCGACAAAACGAGCTGCCCCAACCCGTTTTCGGAAAAAGTATGGATTAAAGTAACCTTTACTCTGATCCAAGTTGAAACAACTCGCCCTAAGTAGCGGATGCCGAAATAGATATAATTAAAAGGGTATAATCAATCAATGAATCCAAAAATCTAAATTGGGTTAATGTTATCGTTATTAGAATCTTTGGAACAATGGCTGGCCTGTAGAATGCTACCCAATTCCAAATGACTGGTCTATAAATGTCCCCCACGTCAAACTCAGCTGACAGTTAAAAGATTTTATTTCTTTTAGATCCCTGGAAATATCTGCTGAAAGATGAGGTTATGGAAAATCGATTCAATTTCTGTTTGAAAACTTCTCTGGAAACTGCCAAACCATACCTGAAGGGGTGGGTGGTTTACTTAACCCCCCAGATTTTACCAAAGCCACAAGAAATGAAAGGTATTATAAAATATATTTTAAATAAGTAAACGATTTAAAGATAAGAATATTTGAATTTGAAATTTGAAATTTTGTGTCTGAAAGTGTATGACTTAAACATTTTGTAAATTATTAGAGAAAACTAGCTGAAAAGTCAGTACAGTAGAACCGCATTAATTTGAAGTTCAAGAGACCAAAAAAAATTGAATTCATATGTAAAAATTGCAAAAGTATTATATGTACTACTGAAACTAATTGGAGTGAGTATTCGATCTATTTCTCGTAGTAAGTAAAGATCCTACCTTAAAATGTTCTCAGGAAATTAAGCAATCATTAAATAAATTACATAATAACTATTAACACTAGATTAAGAATAATAAGAAGAAATTTAAACATTTTTAATTGTAGGTATGTTTCGGCTTGAAAAAATAATCTATTTTTCCACATCTCATTTTTTGACACTTCCGCAATACAAATTTTACCACCGCATCAAATGAGCGCATGTGTTTCGGGATCATTCGAAAAATTTCACATAAAATAATAAGATAAGTTATCAATATTGTCATTCAAAGAAAATTAAGATTTTTAAACAACAAACACAGTTATTAGAAATACAATTGTTAATAAATACATTAAATCATTAAATAATATGAAAACTCAATCTTTAAAAAAAAAAACATTTTAAAAACACAGTTATTAGTAAAAAGAATCGAAAGGGAAATATGTCTCTATTCTGTGGTCAAACTGGCAAAGCGGTCAACTGAAGAAAGTGTACCCACATTTCCCCTATTTTATTGTGACATAATATATGTATACTTAAAGAGGTTGCGCACAAAGTAGGTTCAGACGTGTGTTGTGTTGGCAGGTATCACAAAATACATAAAGAATGCTTCACACGGGCTCGTGCAGTTTTTTGTTAATTGCACATTGTTGATTATTAATAACTTACTCAAAATTTTTGAATTATGTGATGTAAAAATATATTGATTTATGACGCGAAAATCTGAAAATCATTTCATGTGATGGAAATATGAGAAAGACAGGAAAGCACTTACCTTTCATCTGCCGGTTGCTGGTTATTAGTTTATTCCTCTCCACCACAAGAACAAGCATTTGAGCGGGGCGTGTACTAACACTTGCGTAAAGGATTATTTTTATGTATTAGCGGAATTAAGGTAATTAATTAGTGTTAGCGGAGTGAAGCAACGGTAGTTGTCCATACAAAAGTTCAAAGCGCACTGAACTTGCTACAGTTGGAGACTGTTATTTACTGCGACATATTCTTTCTTCGTTGTGCTTAAGGGTAGGTTAGGAAAGAAAGGGACGGAGATACGCAGGTTAAAATTTTGGTAAATCGCGAATTGAATGTATGCATGAGTGAGGCAATAAGTCAAATGCCAAAAAACTTCATAGAATTTAATTAATTAAACGGTGCTAACAACATGTTAATGGGGTTTTCATATTAAAGAGGTTGATTAAGTATGAAACTGACATTTTGAGTCTTAAAGAGTTTGAAAATTTCGAATTTTGAATAAAAGATGTTCGAATTAACGTGGTTCTACTGTACAAGGATGTGTGAAAATAATTACAAAATTCTTGTCAAATTCACGCCATATCCCTTGCGGGATAGGCAAACAGGATTGAGCGCCACACATTCCGCTCCTTAGAGACATGCATCGCCTCATCCGCAACTATAATTCAGCTCATAATTTTCACCTTACCCTCTTATTAGTTTACTGCTCTTGATGCTCTTTCCATGCAACTCTTGGATGTCTTGTTTCCCTTGCTCCTCTTCGTTCAGCCATATATAATATATTTTCTTGGCGTCCTGTCCTCACTCATGTCCCGTACGTTGGTCATTCATTTAATGCTCTAAACATTTTATTTTTCCATTGCGTTTTGGTTGAATTATTAAATAAATTAAAGTTATAAAATATATTATTTTCCCATTATTATTGATGGGCTATTTTCCTAGTAATATTATTTTTAATGCAGATTTCGTGACATATTTTATCGAGGAAACTGCTGAAAAACATTCTATGTTAAATAACCTAATTTTATATTACATGTACCTATCTTACAATTGTCAACTTGTTTCACTTCAATATGTTTTAATATTGGAATACATACGATAAGCAGTGGTTTCATCATATATATTTTTTTGTTTCTTTTTCTCTTCATGTTACAGTATGTTAATAAAAAAAGTAGATTGCTTTCAAATAATGGAACGATAGATGTATCAATTTGAAAAGTGTAATATATAGGCTCAAAAATTTGTTGTCAATGCACGGTGTGCTGTAGCATAATCGGTTAATGCACGTTCCCTGGATTGGAAGAGACCCAGGTTCGAATCCCGGCAGCAACAACAATATTTTTCGATAAAATTGATTTTATATGTATATCTTTCTAATTAATACATTTAATTTGTATGTTTTGTTTCATTATTTGAATTATTATTTAGGGAAATATGATTTTAAAATGTTTTTTTTTTAACACTAAGCGCAACAGCACTTCAGTAAAATTTAATCTGTATTTCAAACAGAAAATATAATCAATAAAATTTTACTGATCAGATTTAGTTGAGGCGAGCGGTGGCCAGGCAGAACTGGTAAGCAGTATGGTGGGCCGTCGCAGTGCCAACATAAGTGTACGCGGCTCCGTCGGAACCTTCTCAGTCACATGCACTGAGGACAATCATCTGTGGAGCCGTCTACCACGACCACTGGTGAAACCAGAAGCCATCATGATGGGGGCAATTAAACATACCTTACTGTACAATAGTTACAAGCTTGAAGAGTAAAGTCAGGTTCATTATTCAGATTATTATAATCAGAAATATATACATCCATGTTGTCCAATTGTGAACTACTTGAGATAATGAACAATTAGAAGCTGGTTTTCTGTGATAAGGAATAATTTTAAAATGTGTAGGTAATTCGATTTTTTAATACATTGATGCTACTTTTATAAAAATAAAAGTTGCAATGTTGTTTTTAATGTCTTCTTTTCGGAAATATACTTTTATCTATTAAAAAGTGTTAAAGTGACTGAAACAGGTGCAATAATATCTGGTGAATATGGAGGGTGCATCAAAATTTTCTACTCTATTACAATTTTTTACAGTAGTACTTGCTGCATCTGGTTGGACACTATCACGGCATTATTGGGCATCATTAATTTACCCTGGCTGTAACAATTAGGTGTTCTAGCAGTTTAAAATGAATTGCACCTTTAATATCTCGCAAAATGTACAATAACACTTTTTTGAAGCAGTTCACTATTTTGCATTGTATTGGTATGGTTTAAAATCTAGCTTTTGTCTTTTACACTAAAAGGACCCATTACAATGCGATTCAGAAATGGACTATTTTTTTTGTCGATTTAAAAAAGGAGCACATATTATATATAGAGTCGCTTTTTCCTGTATTTTTCAAATGTTCTATGTTGTCAAGTGGGCTATATGTATTGAATTTGAATTAGTTCAGTTTTTTATTTTTTCAATATTTTGTTTCTATTGGCTGTCTAGAACGTTCATTTGAATGATTAATATTGCTATTACAAAATTTTGAGAACCACCTTTGGCCCTTTTTTGCACACCTGTGTTTTGTGCATTACCAAATACTTCATAGATGCTTTTTACCACAGTTGTTGCTATTCATATAATTTCAAATTCGTAAAGTAAGCAATGACGAATATGCTTTTCGCTTCTTTCCATTTTGATAATGATAGAATCACTAAGGCGACTGAAATCAGAACTAATAAGGGTGAAAAGGGACCAAAATATTGCATTTACTATTATAAAATTATTTGCTATTAAATGTTAATAAAACAACCCAATATTTCAACAAATATGTTTATCTTTCCCAATATGTAATATTTTATGCAAAAATTGGGTTATGTAATACTCATTTTATAATTTCTGTTCACGAGGAAAGGTCCTGTGTGCATAGAGAAACAATTGCACTATTAATGACTTGTGGATTGTTATTTGTGTTAGCTCAGATTCTTGATTGCAAAAATCTGTGCACGTTCTCGTGCTCGCCGGTATTGAATAATGGTAATATTAATGCATTTTACGTGTGAAGTTACTAAAGATGTAACCATCATTACATGCAGGGATGGAACAATGAGTGAGTGAGAGAGGTCTATATTGGGGCGCAGAATGAGAGCTTGGTTGAATGTACAATAAATAAAAAGACATCAGTTTTGTATTATGTAAGAGGTGCATTTTTTTATACTATCCCGGCTGCTAAAACACCCAGTTCTGCCCCTGATTATGTGCAAGTATGTATTAAAAGATTTTGTTATTATACAATAAAGAAATACTCAATTTTGAAAATCAAATATCAGTAAATTGGTGATAAAAACTAACAATGTTTTTACCTGTTGATATTATTTTTGTTTTTATCAACAATTGTCAACAATGCTAGTAATGTAACAATATTTTTAATCAATGCCTACCTCATTGAGTATATTTTCTTTCTCAATTGTCGGTGTGGGTGTACTAAATAATAATTGTGAATCTTGCTTTATACTCTTTAATCCATTGTCATCTGAATTTGTTAACAAAAAAATTAACTCGCCAGCAACTTATTTTACCATTATGCCGTTCTCAGCACCAGGCAGAGAGGATAGATTTCTAGATCGATCATTAACATTTTTGACAGGTTACAAGAAATACTATATAAATATTCATGTTATTTGACATAAAAATATGTTTATCATTAGAAATAAATAAATATGATTGGTTTGGGACACCGATTCAGATTTTAGTGGATTTTACATGATCAGTTTACAGCACCTACATGGATGACAATGGGTTAAACAATTAAAAATGTGAATTAAGCAAACTGCAATTCACATTCTTTATGACAATATTTATTCACATATTTTCGGCCAACACATAGATTTTTTCAAACCATAAAAAATATTCAATTATCAATATTATTTGATTTAAATTTTAACTTTTATTTTAAGTTCTCATTATGTACCTATATGCATATCGACCCCTCCTTCAGTAAAGTGTTGTAATTACACATAGGTCATTTTTAGTTGTTCTAGTTTTCGCATTTATTTAATACATTTTTAAGTGGTGGAATTTTTTTTTAAATATGTTCAGTAGAACATTCTAATATATAATGTACAGTTAAAATTGTTTATCTCGAAACTCTAGGGACCAAAATATTTTTTCATATTAAAAGTAATTTTGAAAAAACTCACCAATCTTTTGTATCTTATTGTTTGTTGACAGATGCCAGTAGTCATAAACAGTAGTCTCAATGGTAAGAGTAGTGTTCAGCATGAATATCTTATATGCCTGCCTAGTCAACATAATTTAGAGTTATAAAATCATAAACAGTACAATTTGGTGACGACGCACTGGGCGGTATATTTTTTTCTTCTGTGATGTGAAATCTTTATGTTAAAAGAATATAAATATTTGAAACCACATAACATTCTTTCAGGACCAGAATATTTTTTCACATTAACCGTTTGTATTTAACACATTGATTGCCAATTACGCCCATGGGCATTATTACGTTGTTTTGCTAGATGCCGCCAACGACCATTGGTGGACCATTTCCATAGATGTTTATTCACGTCAGTATGTCACCGGCATCCCCCGTGACCTCCAAAAAAAGCCAGCAGTTAATGTGTTAAAAAACATATTGTACCACTTAAAATATGTATCAAATATATGCGAAATACTAAAACAATTAAAAAAGATACATTTGTTAATTATATATCGATATATAGAATTTGAAATTGAAACAGTACAATTTAATATTAGTTTATTTTTAATTTGCTTAGCAATCATAATTATTTATTATTTTGCTTTAATGATTTTTTTTGTTCTCTTTTACAGTATTTTATTTAATATTACCAAACAATTTAAAATTCATATTCTTTGGTAAAAATCACTGTTAGTTTTTTGAAACTCAGTACAAGACTATTGAACATAATTAAGAAATGTGTGGTGTCCTTGTATTTATAAAAAAAATTCTTATTTAATTTGATTTTGTTGCATCATTTTCCTTCAAGCAGTTTTTGATATACAGGTGTCCCATAAGTCGACGTCATAAGAATCATATATAATCAATGCTGATTATATATGATTCTTTTTGATTTTAATCTAATTAACTAATTCAAAGAATGGTTAAGGACGAGCTTTCATTTTTCCAGTTTAAAATTTGAGAAATTATACACAAATTAAATATGCTTTCAAGATGAGGTTAATAGTTAAATTCTTATAAGTTCCAGAGAAATAATTAATGATGTTATTTGTTACGTAAATCATGCAAGAGAGGAAGGTTTGAATAGAAAGAGACAACAATAAAATTATTGATTTTCTCGCATTCAAACATAACTCGTGTCTAGAGGCTTATATGATCGCTTAAATCGTTCTAAATTTGAAATTATTTTGACAGTTTCAATTTATTATTTTGTTTAATATTATCAATTTAAAACACCCCGTTGCCGTTTTCGTGATATGTCCGTTTCATAATTATATACTATTTATGAAACAGACAGCTAGTGTTTAAAACACAACTGAAGATTTAATTGCGACTTACATAAAAATAACGTACATAAAACGTTTACTTTGTTTAAGAAAATGTTGTTTTCCCTTAAAATCAGTAAAAACACATCTAATTTATGAAATTTGCTACTAATGTTGTGAATAAGTTCAATATTAATTCATATTGTGGATAAAATATGCTTGAGAACATATATTTTTGGCATTATTTAACGAAAATAATGACAGCGTGGATTCGATGTCCGTCATGGCTGGATAGACCAGTGTATTGAAGTTCGATGAACAATTAAAATTATTGTCTTTTATAAGACTGAAAATACATTATTTAAAAACTGATTACTGTCTTTTTGATATAAAACTTAGTTTTAAATAGTAGCTGAAGCTTGAAAGCATGTGAGAGTAAATATAATATATTATTTAAAAACGTATGTTTTCACTAAAACAAAGTACACATATTTTAAAAATGATGAAAATTGGTAATATGTCCTGCAAATTGAATAGTTTATAACACTATTAATTTTTAACATTTTGTTCATTTATCTCAATTGAGATTTGTCTCCGTAATCTTGGATTCAAGATTATAAGAAAATATATTTTGTTTATTCAATAATTTACCATATTATAATAATTTAGTAGCTCACGGAAAATGCATCTAATGGTCGCAGTCTTTCTTATAATGCTTATATTGTCTTAATTATGACAAAATAACATTCAGTTTATTACTTTTAAATGAGTATAAAGGTCCTATCTATGTAATAGTTTTAAAAAAAGTCAAATCTAGTGTATAACTTCTGATATAAATGACTAATAAAAACCCACATTTTTGTAAAAAACGCAATTTTTTAAAATTATTAATGAAAGCGCCGTCTTAAGGCCAATTTGTTTTTCCATAATGTAACACTTGATTAAACTGATTGAAAGAATGCAACACATTTTATTTTATCACTTAAAATTTTAGTATGTACGTACTTATCAATAATCTTGAAATAATTTTCTTTTTTCAATGGAAATTCAATTTTCACATTTTGAATAGAGGTAACAACACTCGTAACCAGCTAACTGGCCAAGGACGTAGATATACATATGTACATATTTATATTTATTTTTTGGGATTGTTTTTTTTTTCAAAAATATTTTCTTGGGGTAAATTTGAATTGTTACCTAATAGATAACTGATTAAATGAGTTTCTTCAAAATGTACATGGAAGATGTAATCTATTGTAAGAGATTGCATAATACAATGTTTTTACCAGAACCTGTTTGCAAACTGGTAGATGTTTTCAGCCGCTATGATTTTTAAATTGAAATGCTTAATTAAAACTATAGAAGCATTTTATAACCTCAACCACAATCTCTTCCAATGAAGGTTTGAATCTTTTACAATTGAATATTAGACTGTGTAATGTCTATATGTATGTAGATATTTTTATATTGTTTGTGAATGTGTTTGCATCGTCATATAATTCAGTTAAAAGAGATTTGTAAAATGTTTTTTTTAGTCAATATAAAGTAGGCAAATATTGAATAAATTGTTTTTGTTGACTTGTTTATTTCAATTTATCGATGTTTTTATCTACATTCCTGAAGCCATTACTTATGTTCAACTAATTATTATTTATTATATTATATTCTTTTTTGTTTATAAAAAGTTAATATTAGTCATATTTATCATTTTACATTTATGTTATCTGTTATTTTGGCTAAATTAGTAATCTTTCTCTTTGATATGATATTCATAAATATTCCATTTGTTTATCAATTACACATTTATTTTCATTGTTACGGTGTGTGTACAACAGTTAAGAGTTTGAGCTCTCGTCTCAGAGATTTGGCAGTAAAGATTGGCATATGCTAGCTCTGTATACGATTCGCACTGCGCTTAACTGTAATGTCCTTTACACAAGTCTCAAGATCAGTCTCATCCGTATACATGCACCATTAAACATCAGAATTCTCAAGAAAAAATAATGTGTTTTAAAGTCACGATATTCCATTAATAACTAACTTGTGATACCCTGCTTTCTTTAGTGAAGGAAAATGAGTATGAGCAATTAAATAAAAATGCTTTTTGCAATGTGCATATTTTTATTAATCAAAATATATTGATTTAATTAATTATATACAATAATTGTTTTTAACATTTACAGAATAAAAATGATTTAAGTGCATTTAAATTTTTTGTATCAGTACAAACAGTAGCTTAATATAAATGCAATGTCCAAAATTGTACACAGGTGTTTATCTGCGAGTTGGCTTAAAACATTTATTCTTTTTGACTAACCTAGTCACTAGATTTTTCAATAATCTATCTACATTTTAAAATCAGTTTGTGATATCGACAGATTTTGAAAGGTCTTCAAGGGTCTTATCTATATTATGTACTAATTAGCTTTAATAAAGACCTACATAATGAAAATTGATCATATTTTATTTCTAGCTGTGGAACTTATAAAAAAATAAATTGTCTTTTATTATGATCACGATAAACTCTGTTTTCGTTTTGTTCTTCCCGTGACTTTAGAACTATATACGTATATCACATTTTACAATGTTAAAAAAAGTACATAACCTACAAAGGAATGCTTCCCTAAAAACTCCTTCAAGAACTCCACCTGAAACTGGTTTTGAATTTATGCATATAAAAAATATGAAATTATGTTCATTGATACTAGCTTAATACTTGACATTTGCGATTGCGACTAATAATACTTCAGATACTTTTATCAAACCACTTTATATTTTATATACAGGTTATATTTGAACGATTCACATTTTTCGCTACCCAACTTGTTCCGCAACAGCATATGGCATTCCAAGTATGTAGTTACGCTTGAGGATTTTTTTTCATGAGTGCTATATCAGAATCCATCATATCTTTGACAAGCTCATCAAATGTTGTTTTAGGTTTCCAACCAAATTCTTTTTCTGCCTTCGATGCATCACCAAGGAGAAGGTCCTGTAGAAAATATTAATACTAGTATTATTGTATTTTTAAATTAAATCACATTTTATTTGTGAATTTCAGAACACAGTTCTTTGATAATTTAAACAAATTAGATATTTCACTTACGTAATCGACAAATTAACAAATCTATCTTACAAAAATATATACATAGCTGCCACTGGATAGATAATATAAATACCAAATTTGACGAGAATAATAAGGTAGTTATAGATTAATTGGGAAAACGCTAAACACACAGTAGAAAATGTTGGTTTTTCCTAGTATCATGTATGTATATCTTTCCAAAAGATTTGTTCTTTATGTGTATATCAAATTTGTTTTAAAATTACTGTTCATGTGACATTTGAAAGTGTATTGTGAGAATACAGCAATGAACATAAATATTATGTATAGTAAAACCTCATTAAAATTGCCTGTTTATATAAATACAAAATGTTTTTAAAATGACCAAAATCGAAGTATTTATCACTCTATTTTCAAGGACGTATTTTTATTTTTCCAATTTGACATTCTACACGAATTACATACTCTTTCGACCCGGGACTAATAGTTAAACTTCTTATAAGTGTCACCTAAATACTAAAGGACCTTATTTGTTACGTAAATCTTGCTAGAGAGGAAAGTTATGATGGAAATATATGACAATAAACTGTGTGAAATAGTGACGAATATCAGTGTGACGAATGAAATAAAATGTGTGTTGTCATTTGAATTAATCTATTGAAAATCGATAATTAAAAAATTTATTCAAATACCTAGATCATATTATATGAATATATTTTGAAATCAGTCAAAGTACCTACATATATTTAGGTTGACGCTTACCACAATGTTCCACATTGAAAATTATTATGCTAGATGCATTTGGTGGTTTTGTTTAATATTATCGATTTAAAACACCACATTGCCATTTTGAGAGCTGTTTGTTTCATGTAGTATTTTGCTATGTTTAAAAGACAACAGTGTTACATATATGTATACGGAATATTCAATTGCGACTGATATACAAAATAATGTACACATTTTAGCTAAAATATGTGTGAAAATATAATATATCTTATTGGTGTATTTAACAACAGATTTCCACATCCGCTATTACCAGATCGAGCAACGAAATGAAGCAAATAAAAACAATAAAAAACACACATTAATAGGATCGATACTAATATTATTTAGTAAGAAATTATTGTATTTTTGATGTAAATCTTTTAAATAGTGCTGAAGCCTCAAAAGTATATGAGTAAATACAATATACATATACATATTATATAAATTGTTTATTTTTACTAAAACAAAGTATTTTAAAACATCGAAAATTGATAATATGTTTCGCAAATTTAATAGTTTATAATTATTAATTTTTAACATTTTGTTAATTTACCTCCGCAATCTTGACTTCAAGATTATAAAAAAATATTAAGGCGCGACTTGCAATACTAGTTCAAATTTTCGCGTTTTTTATGAAAATGTGGGTTTTTATTATCCATTTATATCAGAAGTTATTCAATAGATTAGACTTTTTTTTCAACTATTACTTAGATTGGACCTTTACATTAATATAAAACTAATAAACTGAATGTTATTTGCCATAATTAAGACGATACAAATATTATAAGAAAGATCGCGACCATTAGATGCATTTTAAGCATGGTACGAAATTGAGTCAATACGCTAAATTAATGCATAAACTAAATATATTTTCTTATAATCTTGAAGTCAAGTTATAATCTAATATAGCCTAATCTGTAAGAAACCAAATTAGCAAAATGTTAAAAATGAATAGAGTTATAAATCATTCAATTTGCAGTACATTTGATGAATTTTAACAAATTATTTAATTTTCGCTTGATAATTTCAAATGGCAATACATATATATTATGAATGTTGAAGAAATAACTATAGCTTATTACCTAGGAATTTAAGAAAACTAACAATTGTATACTTGTCCTTTTCTATTGATACCTTTCACTCTAGCAATATTTACGTAAAAAAATAATGCACTTTTATGTTAACTTGATATTGTAAAAGAATTAACTATTAGTCTCATCTTGAAAGGGTATGCAAAATGCAAAAATATCTCGTAATTCAAACTGGAAAAATGAAAGTTGCCTCTTAAGGCAATTTTGTAGCACACGGAAAATGAATTTAATGGTCGCGGTCTTTCTTATAATGCTTGTATTGTTTTAATTATGGGAAATGATATTCTAAATACTAATTAAATGTATTAATTAGAAAGATATACATATAAAATAAATTTTATTGAAAAATACTGTTGCTACCGGGATACAAACCTGGATCTCTTCCAATCCGGGGAACGTACATTATACCTATATTCTGAATAATTACAACTTCACAATAAAAATGTGTTCTCCTTAATGAAATGATATTCAGTTCATTAGTTTTACATTAATGTAAAGGTCCTATCTATGGTAAATAATTAATAAAAATCCACATTTTTGTAATAAAAAAATGCAAAAAGACATTAGTTTTGAAAGGGACCCTTAAGCTCAACTGAACTTGAATATATAAGAATAATAATTTGTAGTAGATTAGTAAATTGATTCATCTTACCACTTCAGTAGGTCTGAAGTACTTGGGGTTGACCTTGACGAGAACATTCCCTGATTCGGCATCGCACCCTACTTCCTTCACCCCTTTCCCTTCCCAGCGCACCTTAATACCGACATGGTTAAATGCCGCTTCGACAAACTCTCGCACGGAGCGAGTCTCTCCAGTGGCTATCACATAATCACCGGGCTTTTCTTGTTGTAGCATTATCCACATTGCCTACAATTTTAAAAGTTATGTTTTATAAATGTAGTCATATTCTATCTATAATCAAAATTAAGTAAAAAAATATTAAAAATTGTGTAATTTCAACCGATAGATTAAAAGTAAAAAGTATTAATTTTTTAGATTTGTTTTGCCTTTTTTATTGTTAAGATGCTTTATTGACAATACGATAATCAAATTATATTAGAAAGAAATTTCTATTTATTTAAGTTTTCATTTACATCTATTTATTTAAATTTCGTAGTATGATGTAGGTTTCGCCTCTGGCAGTTATTCAGCTATGCTCTGCTAGACTCTCATCTGTTAAAATAGCTTGTTTAATGTCAAAAATTGATAATATTATGTATGTTACAAATCATGAAAAATTAATTACGATGTTTAAGATATGTGTTTAGAATACATATTGGAAAGTATTGCTTCAGTCTGATCTCGCCCATATGTATCGTATATTGAATTTACATTTTAATATTTTTTGTTTGGTGAAAAATTTCCAATTATAGTGTATCGCATAGCTTCGGAGACAAAAACATAAAAGTATTTTAAAAAGTAGTCATTTCTCTCAGCGATCATTAATAACCTGAAAAATTGTCTTTTGCGTTCTTTTGTAATGTTTTTGCTGCCGCTCCCCAAATTAACATATTAATAAATATTAAAATGAATTTAATATTTGCAGATCCCAATGTATACCGATATTAAAAGTTGAGGGTCAAATAAATTTAGAACTTCTTTAAAAAAAGCCTTATGAAACCTGCTAGGTTCAAAGAATGCTCTTTTCATTTACGATGTTCATCAATCGGTACTCCAAAATATTGGATATTTTTGAGTCAATTTTTCACAATGACCTGAGTCAATCATTGTCTCACTTTGTTATGACACAATTATGGTACAAGAGTACTCTTTCCCCCGAAACAGGGTAGTGTTATCCATGAAAGCAATTATTTTCTTAATATCCTCGTGTGACAAAATCTGTTAACCAGAAATAAAATTGGTCCTAAAATGCTTACCTGCGTATCATGTTATTATAAAAAAATAATATTTCACAGAATTGATTGAAATTTGCAGCATCAAAATGTTTAGTGTAGAATCAGCAAATTGATACCAACTCGAAATGATGACAAGATAAAAATAATAATAGCAGCACATGTTGATATTGTTAACATAACTGTAGCAGAGCAGGTCATATAATAATATATACACACATAATAAGTATTTGCAGATTAATTAATTATGAAAGAAAATATGTTTCATAGTGAATAGAAATATAGTTCATTTTTCACGTTTCAATAGCGAATGTATCGGTAGCCTCTTTCATATATTAATAATTCGATTCTGGTTCATGTTATTTCCTTTCTCAAAAAATGGTGCTATTTTAAATTTATGCTAATCTCATTATTATCTATAATAATATTACGTATCCCCATCTATTTCTATGACTTTCTGGATATAGTGTGCCAGTTAAAAAAAATATTCACCAAAGTGGCGAAAATGTCAAATGTGTTTTTAATAACTCTGAGTTAAGATTACTTAATGTTTTCTCTTTTATATATTAAATAGCATTTTTATAGTTAGTAAATATATATTAAATTGAAATGATATTTTTTCACCAATGTAGCGAAAACCTATGAATTTATGGCAAGTATTATGTATCTATCGTAAATTGCGAAATCATATGAATTTTAAGCTGTCTTATCTATGGCCACTAGCCACCGCAACAAGCAATCGGTGATAGTTGATGAGACCCTAACCGCGTAGCATCCAGTATTGGCCGCAAAGCGGCCACAATATGCGGCAGGGCGGATCCGATTGTTTACTTGTTAGTATATATATACTATTAACCAGGAAAATTATTTTAAGACTCAATTATTATACACTTAAACATACATTTAGGATAAAACTAATTGGTTCAAACTGCTGCACTAAGAAACTTGCTGAGTTATTGAGTAAATTACCTCCACATAATCTTTAGCATGTCCCCAATCTCTACGGCTGTCGAGATTCCCGAGTTCCAAATGTTGCATGAGACCGAGACTTATTTTTGCCACTCCTCTAGTGATTTTTCTTGTGACAAAACTCTCTCCTCTTCTCGGTGACTCGTGATTAAAGAGTATTCCATTGGAAGCAAACATTCCGTAAGCTTCTCTATAGTTGATCACAATCCAGTAGCCAAACATCTTAGCGCAGGCTATAAAAATATTTACACATGTTCTTATCAATGTTGCATGTTTGTTATGAAAATCAATCAGATCACAAGCATAATATGCGACATGCCTGTATATATTTTAAACATCCAAAAATGTTTATAAATAGGTTAATTTATTAAAAAATTAGATTAAAATTACAGTAGAACCAAGTTAAATTCAATGTTCATGGAACTAAAAAAAAATGAATTTGTATTACGCGAGAACCCTGTTAATAAGAAATTCAAGGGACCAAAAAAATTATAATTTTACAAATTTCACGATGCGATCGTTTAAAAAATAGCAAGTCATGAAAAAAGCTGCTAATTTCATGAAAAGCATACATATTTTGGCATATTTTACCAGATTTTACAAAAGCCACAAGAAATGAAAGGTATTGTAAAATATATTTTAAATAAGTAAATGATTTAAAGATAAGAATATTTGGATTTGAAATCTTTTCATTTTGTGTCTGAAAGTGTATGACTTATTCAATTCACGTGTGACTTAAACATTTTGTAAATTATTAGAGAAAACTAGCTGAAAAGTCAGTACAGTAGAACTGCATTAATTCGAAGTTCAAGAGACCAAAAAAATTTTAATTCATATATAAAAATCGCAATAGTATTTTATGTAATACTGAAACTAATTGGAGTGAATATTATATTAAATTTTGAATAAAAGGGGTTCGAATTAACGTGGTTCTTCTGTATTAAAATTTACCTACTTCCTGACTTCTCTGATCGTTTAATTCATTGTTATTATTAGGTGACCATACTGACTATTCATATACAGTAAAACCGCGATATAACGAACCCCGATATAGCGAAAAATGACGTATATCGAAAAAAAAATCGAAATTTAGTCCCTAAAACCAATTTTTCATACAAAAATGCATATATATAACGAAATCCCGTTAATATTTATAACGAAATCATTTTTGTCCCGTACGAAAAAATGCCAATACATTTACGTAAATTTATAACGAAATAAAAAAATGATAAAAGATGAAAATATTATTTCGCACTTACAAAGCCGCGCCGCTGCATCTGCCGTATGCGAACGGTTTAATGGCCTTTTTGGCGTCAAATTTTGGCAATTCAAACTTTTTCTTGGGTTCATAGTAGGTTCATAGTCCCATAAAACCATTTGACATAATTCTTGCGGCGTTCACTTGGACATGTTTTACGTACGCATACGCCTCTAATATGTATTGCAATCCCAGACCCAGACAGCTGGAAAATACAAAAATTAACAGGAATACGCAGAATGTTGCAGTATGTACTTATTGGGAATATCAGTCTCAGTGTAAGGTCTGTAGAGTTAAGTTTGTTCCGTTTTTAACGCGATTATTGCATGACCGAACTGAATATTTACATAAATTCATTTTCGTTTGACAATTGTTTTCGTGTGAACTCGTCAATAATACAAATAATTCTTTAAAATACTTTATGGACTATTTTTTGTGTTTCTATTAACTATTGTTTTCGTGTGTTTACTGCTATGCATACTAGTGTAGTGTAATTTATTATTTAAAGTACATTTCATAATATTTTGTGAAACCTTAAAATGGCTTCAGTACGTGATAATTCCCGCAAAACTTTAACCATGGCACAAAAAATAATGATATTGAAAGACATCGACAACAAAGTGGACAGTAAAGGCAAGATAGCCGTAAAATATGGTATTCCGGTTTCGTTTCTCTCCACAATTTTAAAAAATCGGAAGAAGATTGAAGATGCGTTTGATAGATGTAAGGCGAGCGGTTCCCAACAGCGTGTACGGCCTGCCAAATATGAAGAATTGGAAGAAAAACTGTTCGAGTATTTCTCCCAAATCCGATCAGCGAATATATCTACTTCTGGTTTAATGCTTATTGAGAAAGCAAAGTCGTTGGCTCATCAGATGGGAATTGATTTTAAGGCATCTAATGGGTGGTTAGATCGCTTTAAAAAGCGACACAACATTGTTTGCCTCGCGGTTTGTGGCGATTCCCAAAAAGTTGATGAAGAAGAAGTTTCGAGCTGGATAACAAACAATCGGCATATTTGGGAGAAATACGACGCAAAAAATGTTTATAACATAGATGAAACTGGTGTGTTTTATAACATGATGCCAGATCGGACACTAGCTCTTAAAGGAGAGAGATGTCATGGAGGAAAACGTAGTAAGGAACGCCTGACGGCCGCGTTATGTACAAATATGGACGGATCCGATAAAGTAAAGATCACAGTCATCGGAAAATATAAAAAACCACGATGCTTTAGAGGCCTTACTTTTAGCAGTTTTCCCGCTGTTACTTATTGCCATAATAAAAAAGCGTGGATGACGCGGGAAATATTTAAGAGCTTTGCTATTACGATGCAGAGAAAAATGGCAGCACAAGATCGTAAAATATTGATGATTTTGGATAATTGTTCAGCACATTACGCACCGGAAATTGTTGCGCCAAATATAGAATTTCTGTTCCTACCTCCTAATACTACGAGTGCTCTCCAACCGCTAGATCAGGGAATAATACAGAACTTCAAAAGCCATTACAGAAAAAGTTTATTGCATTCCTGTATTATACAGGTAAACAATGGCTGTTCTGTAGAAAACTTAAGAAAATGGACGGTATTGGATGCATGTCGAGCTATGAGTATAGCATGGCAATCGGTAACATCTACAACAATCGCGAATTGTTTTAAAAAGTGCGGGTTTTCTTCGCTGCCCGTAGATGAAATTGACGCCCCTCAAGCGAGTTTAACAACGGGTGAAAGAATTTTGTTGAGATCTACAAGTTACGATGATTTTATTTCTTACGACCATGAAGTGATAACGTCTGCTTTGTATGTTCCCGCGCCTCGCATTACGGTATCTGAGACGAGTGATGAGGACAAAAATGACACATTGAATGAGGAAAGCAATGAAATCTCATTTGCTTCGTTACCGTCAACTTCCGAAGTTTTTCATGCCTTAGATGTTCTCCAACGATACGTATCGGGAAGACCAGAATTACCGGTGGATGCATTTTCCCACTGCGATGCATTGGCTAAAATAATTATACGAGACAGTGAAAGAAATGTTAAAACTAAACAAGGGAAAATAAACGATTATTTTCTCTAATAAATTTACCTACCCATTCCATTCTCTCTTTCACTCTCTGAACACAATAAAATAAGCTATCTGGATCTGCTCTACATGGAGTTAATGGATTTGATATGCAAAGAATGAAAAAGGCTTAACATACTCTTTTTTCTGATGAAAATATGTTCGCATTTCAATCAGTGTTGTCTATGTAAATAATTGTTCAGCTATGAGACTTTCAGAAGCAATACATTTATAAATAAATTTATCAAAATTATTTAAAAAAAGTTAGTGCAGCTATTGTTTTGTTATAAAAATTGCAATTTTTTTCCTTATTTAAATTTAGGACTTTCACACAATTTTAAAGAACAAAATAAAAAACTTTGTCGGATTCAGATTTTAGATTTTCAATCAGTAACCAATTTTTCTTCTGAACAATTTTAATGTTTTACAATTTTTTTCATCAGAAAAATTTCAAATCGCACGATGTAAAAATGATATAAACAGAGTTCAATGACATAAATAATTTTTCAAGAAATGCTGACCTAAGAAAAGGAGGATTTTGAGCAATCATAAGTAAACAAATTAATGTTCAAACCATACAGTAATTAAAAATATGCATTGATATATATATTTTTTTAATAATCTGAAAACAAACTAATACATCAGTTTGACTGGAATTGGCATTTGTTAGTGGTCCATCCAGAAAATTGTTGCATGCATTTTAACAAGTTTAAAGAAATGGGAATGAGACAATCTCCATTTTAAACTAATATTAAATGACATTATAGTATGTACAGAAATATGTACACTATAGAATGAAAAGTCATATTTAGTTCTCAAAAAATCCCAGCTTGTACATGTATTTACCACATTATGTATGCATAGAATTTAAGATATCTAAGATAAAGATATTCTAAATTGATCAGGAGAATTCACATCATTAAAAAGATACATGATGTATGATGATTGATACCGTATGGCGATCTAGGATAGAATGGTGTAGCTTCTGACTGCGGAGCGGGTGCACTACCATACAGCTCCGACGTAGAAGCCTGGTAGAATTTGGCTCCTACCCCTGTGGCCTTAAGTGCATCCAGCAACCTCAGCGTCCCCAGCCCATCCACCTGTGCCGTGTACTCTCCCAACTCGAATGAGACCTTAACGTGACTTTGAGCGGCCAGGTTGTATACTTCTGTAGGGCGCACCTGAAAGGGGACGATATGGAATCAAAACATTGTTTATTTAATTATTTTAAAAGTAAAAATTTGTTTGGATTATGTATTAATTTTTAAATGAAAACTAACGACTAAATAAAAAAATATTAATTATTGTTTCACACATTTTTTCTTATAAAAATACGCAGAGATTATCCAAAAGTATTTTATGAGGAAGTTACAGTAAGCAATGACAATGTGCGAAGAGCATAACTACACGAGTAGATACAGTAACATGTGATTAATTTCAACTGCAGCAGTGCATTATCTCCCGCATGCACCTGTACTCGACACAATATAAGATGATGTGCTTAAAATATTCATGTTAATGACTGCCTGCCCTAGATAAAGCGAAGGTCAGAATAAGACCTAATAATATTTATAGTGAACAAAATAATATGGTTAATATAAAAAAACACATGGGTAAACTGCCGGTTTACATTTTGATACACTTCTATACATATTTCAATAAATAATTTTAAACAAAAGAAGACTTCAAATCTGTCTCAATAATTTAAATGTGGAATATCATTGACACCAAGAAAAATTAAAATATATGAGTACCTACTTACCACACAAGGTAAGTAGGTGCATATTTACATCTGTTTTACTATCAAAATTCATTTAAAAGAAAAAATGTTAATGTAATTTATAGAGAAATTGAAAAACATGCAGCATATCAATTAAAATAACTGTTAATTTCTAGTTGAAACTTCAAATGTTGTTAACCCCACATTTGGTAGTTTGAGATGAAAATGAAAAATCCTTAACATGCAACTTAACTTTGATTATACAACTGAAAGTACTTGATTTACAAGGATCACTGCAAGCACACAATTGAAGAGTGTAAACAAAGAAAACAAAAAGGAGGGTAACGTCATGTAAGGCATATATGGGTTTATAAATCAATCCAGTTAAGCTGTATTAATTTAAAAAAATGAAATTAATTTAAATGCTGCATTAATAATTAATTTAAAAATAATATTACTTCAATAATGATAAAAATGACTCTTACAACCTTTTTTGTTTACACTTTTCAATTATAAAGGTTTCACAATATATCTAATTTAAATAGTATAAACTCATTTTCCATCTGTGTTTACGATTTTGTTTTGTGTTTATCACAGCTGAAAACAATAAATCCTGAAACACTACTTAATTAAAATAATGCATGACGATGAGAATAGCTGTAAACTTTTGCATAACCACATTATATAGCCATAATATAAAATTATCAACCTTGTTGATGTTGTAACAAACGTATATGCAGAGTGTAAAAAAAAAGGATTACAGTAAGATACTTAGTTGAGGACAAAGATTCCATTGGACAAGGTTCATTTTATAATTTATATAAAGCTGGATTATTGATTATTTGTGTTCAATTTCGTAAACATGATTTGAATATTTACAAATCACGTTGATTGGAATAATTCAGTGCCAGAAATATGTGCACAGTATATGGGATAAATTGACATTCTAATTGGTGAACAAGAAATATATATATAAATAAATAAGATGTGATGTGGACGACAATCTGAAGAGATAAGCCGACCTTGCGTAGACAAGAACTGCATAAAACAGGAACCGGTGGCAGAATTTGAGGAAGGCCTATACTCAAATACGGGTATAGGGGAAAAGAAGAGGAAACTCTTTTGAATGTCTCTAGACATGATGTCATTTGTCAATATTGGTAGTATTCATTAATTGAAAGTTATTGCATTTGAGATTCTTATTAATTTCATGCCAATTTCGTCCGCCCTGTGATTTAATTTAAAGGGTAACCTTCAAATGACAGAAATATAGGGATAAAATAATAACAGAGACAAACATGGCCTCCTATCAGGAATTGTCAACTGTGATAATGAACAGAGACAAATGGAATAAGCTGAACCGATAAGGTCATTGTTTTTAAACACAAGAAGAATTGATTTCTAACAAACCTGTGTTATTATGGAGACCAGACAGCTGCCGTCAGTCATATCTCCATAGTGAAGCTTCATTCTTCCTTGTCGATGGCTAGCTGGGTCCTCATACAAGTGTTGTATACGGCCTGTATTGAAGGTACTAGATCGGCGAATTACCCCGTGCACTTCATAGCCTTTATCCAATAAAAGCTCTGCCAAATAAGACCCATCCTAGAGAAAGACATTACAATTTATTTATAGTGTGTAATCATATGGTATGTATCAATATTAAAACGAGTCTCACGTCAAATTGATACCTTTGGTGTAATGATACCGGAGCCAACTTATATCAATAAATGACCAAATGTAATAAAGATGTGTTTGCTAATTGTGCCATAAAGAAAGAAAAAAAGGTAAACTATGAAGGAAAGCCACAAGATATTAGTTAACTAACTGTCCGAACATAACCAATTGAACTTAACTTTATAATATATACTAAAAAGCTTTGAAGATTCTGTAAATTATTGCACATCTTGCTTTGTTGGGTGGAATCCAAGCGAGAATAAACAACTCTCAAAACGATTCCAGGATATGGTGGGACCCTTTGGGGTTTCCTTCATCCTTATGGTGTGTAAAAGACTGGTAACATTGAATAATTCTACAATCATTGCATTGTTTACATTATGCAAGCATCAGCATTTGTTTATAGTCTTAACAAAATCAATGATTTTATTATATGTATTTACTAAACTATAACCGGTTTCTGAAACACCGAAAACATTTGAAATAAAAATTATACAAATATTTACTGTACCTGACCGGTGATACCAGTGATAAGAGCAACTTTTCTCTCTGACCGTCCTTTCTTGTCGGCCATTGTTAAACACTTCAGTGAACTAGCGCTGTGTGCCTTCGACTGAAGAATAATTAATGCCTGGAAATAAAAATGTCACACGTCGACTGAAAATGTAGCCAGCTGCGGACTGGTCGCTTATCAATAGGAGACGGCTGGTGCGCCGATTATCCATAAGCATACGTGTAAAGGTAAACAAACACACCTGTCTACTGAAACAGTTGTGACTTAACGAGGCATGATTTTTACAAAATTTAAAATAATAAAAATAAAAATATATCAAATCGAGAAATTTCAAGTATTAAATTGCATTTTTAGATATTCTTGACATTCCTACCGGCATGTCATACATTAATTAGCAAACGTCATTTTTTGTTTGTCGTCATAGACAAAAGAGGCATAGATAAGATAGATTATTTTTTGTTGAAATCAAATGTCAATAATTTTCTATCTATTTATTATATTTCTCATGTTTCATTGTTTTTGTTATGCGGTTATTCGCTCATCACTTCCAATTACTTATTTTTTCATGTAAGTACTAATTTATGATTTGGTTACTTGTAAAAGTGCATTCAACACTATTTTGAGATTAAAATATACCTTTCAAAACTTTTACTAACTTGCTAAGAACTTATAAAACTATTTGATTAAACGAAAAAAACCGCTCATAAAATCACAATAAAAACGAGCTATATGACCCCAATTAAAAACGATATGTTCAACTTAAACATTGACAAATTAATGTGGTTTATTTCTCAAATAGTGGAAAAAACAGGTTCATATATACCTTACCTTTAATATTATAAGCTGAGTGATTTATATAGAGATAGAATTCAATGGATTCATAGTTTGATTGAGAAGTTTTGCAACATTAATGTAATCGAGTTATAAAAAACCCACCTTTGAAAACAAATTTCGTTTATCCTACTACTTTAAATGTTTCATTCGCGCTATAATCTATAATAGCATTGTACCTATCCCAAGCCCTACCTTTATTAGACCATATTATTTGCTCTAATCTCTTTAAATGTAGAAATCAAAAGTAATAAAGCAAAATCCGGTTAAGTTCTTTTACATTCGTAAACCTG
The DNA here is from genome assembly GCA_031772225.1 of Eubasilissa splendida. Classification (NCBI taxonomy): domain Eukaryota; kingdom Metazoa; phylum Arthropoda; class Insecta; order Trichoptera; family Phryganeidae; genus Eubasilissa; species Eubasilissa splendida. The sequence continues at coordinate 11,156,528 of CM062859.1, forward strand.
CACAATATATTTATTCGTCAATAGCTATTATATTATAATAGCAATAAATAATGTCAGTGACCGAAAAATAAATCAATAATGTACCAAGTATGTACATAATACAACTATTGTACTTCAAATGGATCGAATCATACCGATTTCCTCGGACATCATAATATATTATTCAAACGGAATAGTGTCACAATAAGTAGCTGCAGATTCTCCTGCTCTTTTGTAACTACTATCAGTCATATTTAAACGGTCAGAAAAATTCCGGTAGAATTTTTCAAAACCAAATCTGGAATGTATGAATGTAGGAGCAAAAATGGGCGATTTAATTGTATGCTGTTTATTGTACGCCGATGATGCAGTACTAATGGCGAATAATGAACAAGAACTACAGAATCTGGTGAGTAGAATGTACGATGTATGCAAAGAAAGCGACCTCATGATGAATGTTAACAAATCGAAAGTAATGGTATTCGAGAAGGAGAAAAGCAAGACACCGTGCTAAATATTTGTAGGTAATGAATCTTTGGAACATGTAGATGAGTTCGTATATTTGGGAAGTATGTTTGATAGAAACGGAAAGGCTGAAAATTATATCGAAAGGAGGGTGACTGCAGAAAATAAAGTGAACGGTGCTTTGAATGGAATTATATCTAACGGGAATTTGTCAACCGAGGCAAGACTAGCGGTGCATAATGGAATCCTGGTACCGACACTGTTGTATGGAAGTGAGACCTGGAGCTGGCAGAAAAGAAACTAAAGTAGACTGAATGCAGTGGAAATGAGATCACTTAGGCGTATTCGTGGCAAATCTATTTATGACAGAGTAAAGAATGAAGAAATAAGGAAAGAATGTAAAGCTGATGTTAGTATAGTGAGTAAGATTAAGAAAGGATCACTTAGGTGATTTGGTCATATGGAACGGATGAATGAATGGTAAGAAAGATATATGGCGCAAATGTTGATGGCACCAGAAATAGAGGACGTCCGTGAAAGACTTGGCACGACCAGGAAAAACCAGATAATGGAGGATGGTTCTGTTAGAAGCCTTAACAATTGGCGAGTTTGTATGAGAAGATGTATGAATGCGGATGAAGCGAGAATTGTGTGTCAGGACAGAAGAGTGTGGCGCTCTATCCTCTCTGCCTACCCCTGCGGGGAAAGGGCGTGATGATAAGTAAGTAAGTAAGTAAATCTCATTTTTGTGTTCGGGAGGTAACAAAGGTATTTTGGTTAATATACATTCACTGAGTAATAATTAAAACTTAGACAAACAATAATTTATTATGAAACATGATAATTTATGAAAAAACAGAAATATAAAATATGAAAGTTAATTTTATATTTGGTTACGATATGTAAACATAAAAAAATGGCATTTCTTTAAAAAATATCACACACTGCTGCACTATATAAAACATTGTTAATACTTTCTATTAATTTTATCTTCTCCCGAAAATTCTAGAAGTATATAACATCGTTAGGAGCGTTTTTGTATTTTTCTCAAATCAATTTATGTATAATCCCCCTAAAAACTTACATAACTAAATATTTACAAATCATCTCTCACACATTTTTTAATAAATACCCATACCAAATAGTTTTTACTTAAGGCACCGTGACGGGTAAAAATCTTTGCGGATCGCCCAGTTTCGGATTGAATCTAATATTAACTTTGGTGTCTCCCTCTCCAACTTCGAGGAACGAATTCCAATCAAGCATGTAATAAAAGCCGTTTTTCCGCGGCGGTGGCAACTCTGCTTCTGAAGGGTCTTCGTCAGCCGGGCTGGCCCCGAAGGAATCTTCCAAGTCAGCTAAATTAGGCGACTCACTGCTGACGCTTTCTTTGCTAACATCATCTTTTACATCCTGTTTAGTATCACTGTTGGCAACAGTGGCAACATTGCTATTTTCATTACTACTTTCAGTCTCGGGATCACCACTGATTCTTTCAGAATCCTTGGTTCCGCTTTTAGAGCCCGTTATGATAAATTCCGCATCCGGTTCTGTTGTTGACTCGTTGAACATTTGTCGTTTTATCATATCACTTCCCGCATCATCTTTTATCAATTCCACCTCTTCCAAGGACATTGGATCTGGACCTGTTCCTAAAACATATTCGTTCGTGTCGTTGTCATTCAACAGATTAGAATTTTTATTTTCGTTCCTTGTCGACACAGTTTCTTCGCTGGAAGGAAGATACGACATTTTGCGACTTTTTTTATTTGTTAAGCCCATTTCCGTTAGCATACTCGTCATATCCGCTGGAAACATATCCGGCTCGATGAAATCTGTATTTACTATAAAATCGTCTGTTTTTCCTGTTTCCGAGATATCGGGAATTGGAACGTAATCCGAATTACCAGGGCCCACAAGGCCATATCTTTGTAAAATCTCATCTAAACTGTCAGAGTTTTTTATGACACCTTGTTCATTTTCCAGCGGCAGTGGCTTGAAAGACACGTAAGCAGAAGTATCTGGATAAGATGTAAATGATTCGAATGGTGGAGAGAATAAAGCCGATGGCTGCATTATATTTTCCATTTCATTAATTGTCTCGGTTTGAGAATCTTCTTGAATTTTAATTGGATAAAATTCTGGGACTTGACCATTGAAAATGCCCATCGAAGAGAGTAACTCTTTTACGTCGTCAGGAACTAAAGAATCCATCGGTTCATCCTTTTCTTCATTTGGTAAAACCATAGAAACGAACTGTTGGTCACTCGGCTCACTATTTGCATCCAAATTATCGCTTGTATTCTTTTGGTTTAATGCCTGTGGTATTTCGAAAGATGGCATTTTCTTGAATGGTGTTTCTTCTATAATTATATTTTCAATTTCGTTATGTTTTGATATATTTTTATCATTTTGATTTTTTAAATCATTCATGACTTTCTGAGCTTGATTTTGCCAAAAATCGTTTTGAACTGAATTTTGATTTCTTTTCGTTGTTTCTTCGTCAGTGTATTTGTGATTTGTGAAACTAGTTTCTATTTTGGAATTTTCATCCGATAAGTCACTGACGTTATTTTCTAAATCTTCTTCTTTTACGACAGCTGGCTTCGGTGTAATATATCTAATAATCGGAGGCTTTGTATACAATTCGCTCACATCTTTGCTGGCATTATCCCCGGCTTTAAACGGTAAAACAACCATTAGTGATCGTCCATCATCAGAACGGTTAGATTTATTACCTTCTTGGCTTTCTTGTTGATGTTTTAATTTATCTTCTGTTGTTATGTTGTTTAATAAAAATAAAATATCTTCCTTTGAGAGACGAGGCAGAGATGGATTTGCTTTTAAAATTTCCTCCACCTGTTCTACAGTTTGATTGACGTCTACATCTGAACTTAGTTCGGAAAAGTTTGGAAGAGAATATTCATTTAATGAGTTATCTTCATTAGAGGACACACTGTTATCTAGGTTGGTGGCGATAGCAGGTGCAGCTTTCACTAGAGCGGGCCATCCAAAAATCATCATAACCAATACAAGGTGCACCATCTGAAACACAATAGACAATTCTAATTAAATTTTGTTTTAAAAGTAAATATATTTAAATGGTTTAGTTTAGCAGATACTTAAACGTGAGTTCGAAAACCGTAAATAAGATGAACTACAAAGATTCATAAATCTATAAAGATCTGACCCAAATAGTCAACTGGCCTTTTGTCACACAAGTATGTCAATACACCTACTGGTTACTATTCATTAACTGCAGTGGATGCACTTCTGTGACCACACTCATATGATATTATCTGTAACTGTAGGTTGTAAAGCATATTGAAGACAGAAAAGAAACTCGGAAATGCATGCAGACGAAAGTATGTACCTACATTGATTGGTTAATTTCTAATATTAATCATTATAGGTATAAATCGTACACGAGTAGGTATCTGCATGCTTAGAACATAGATTATTTTGGCTGAATATATTTTCAAAGAAGGGGAACAAAATGTATGTATGTATGAACAAAATGTATATTTTTAAAATTATAATATAATATTCTCCATATCTCTGTATAATATATTATGAAAAGACTTTACTTAAATAAATAAAAACTAGAATATCAACGTTTTTACAGAATTAATTTTTCAAAAAGATTTTTTACATTATAGTAAATGGTAAACTATATAAATATTTTTCACGAGTGAACGCATTGCAGTGGAAAAAAAACTTAGCCTTTTAAAATCAACTAAATGGCAGTACATATTAGCATAAAATATGAATATTCATTTACAATATTTCCCTGCCATGGCTTCACTGAAAAAATCTATTCCGTCTGTAAAATGTAACACATCAATAGTAATCAAATGTAACACATCGTCACATCAACACAAAACGTTTGTAGCATATAACCGGTAACATAATGTGTTTTGATTTATAACGGAGTTTGCGTCAGCGTCAATAAACTGACCTGCTCTGCTCGTTAGCGTCACACTCTACACCGGCCTTGGATATAGACAGCATTGTGAAATCCATTCAGGCATCAACGTGGGTGATATTTGTTCACTCTCGTACTCCATCCGATGCAATGCTACAAATCGGTGCATTACATATTTGGGGGTTAGGACGGTGGTTAAATGAAATAAATGTGATTGGCGTGTGTTGAGGTTTAGTATGACAGTATGATATGACAATGACAATGAAGACAGATAGAAATGAATACAGTGGTGGATGCATGAAGGTGTAGAAGGTGCACGTGTCTTATGAGATGAAATGAAGCGAGTTGGCGGTCTTGCTCGGCGAGCGCGAGCCGGCAAGACCGCCGTTGTGAAACGATGAAAACTGGAGAGACACTGCTTGGCGGTGAATGCTCGAGCCAGGCTTGTAGCAGCAGCCGGTAACGTCGATGCCGACTGAGATGGCGGTGGATTTGAATTCCGATCGCTACACATATTTACATCCGAATACTCGGTTTAGGTTTCATTTGTACCACAGACCACCGAATAGATGCTCTGTGATTTGAACTAATACTAATATTGAAAGTGAAATACCTCGGCACGCTTTAAATAATTTTATTTCTGATATTACTACAAATGTCTTACTAGGCCAATAGAAGCTTTTATATTCAATATTTTAAACGCTATTGGCTGTTGGCATGCCACATTCCGCCCCCTTCAATTGCCATAATTTATAATGTACTTGCAGAAACATGCAGAATGCCCGGATGTAGACAGTAAACAAACCGCTTGTATTCAATTGTGAGTTATCTATTTATTTATTTGACACACATACTCAAGCGAATTTTTAAACTATTTAAGGGCCGGTTGTGTCCGTGGTTAAAATCGTTTGCGGGTTGTTCGAACGTCAAATTAATATATTGTCAAAGCGTAGATAGAGATGTCTATAGGTGTGACAAATAATCATGAAATATGCTTTATCTATGGATTTTTTCGCCTTGGCGTTCTATATCAGTCACTTTGGTGGTGAAATTTTTTCGTATTGTGTGTATTAATATCATCATCGGACAAACTGTCATCACTAAAATAACGGGATATTGAATGATTAATTGTTGTATTCTGCAACTTTCGAAGTATCCATGTGTCAGATGACTCCTGAGATAAGTCCGCCATATTTAACTATCGATTCTCGCTTTTACTATCGGATATCGCAGAGTAAAATGAATATACTTTCGAGAAGTAAATATTTTTTTACTAACGATCAAACAACCCGTTTTCGCAAACTACTGATCACACAAAGCCTTAAACATTTCCATACATTGTTTCGATATTATACTTATTATATAATAGTTAGCCACCGTATCGAATTTAGTCTGCCACAGGCACGTTTGTTTCCGACTTGGTAACATCTTAACATTTACCATACCATGATATGAAATACCCGAATGCAGCCATGCTGTCAACTCGTGTTACCGTAAATAACAGTTGGGAAAAATATTTTTATTAGCTTAAATGGCTTTAATGGCAAGAATTTACTCTAAACATTGAGCATTCAATTTTGAAAAAAATATTAATAACATAATTTAGAGCATTCATTAGGTCCTATACAATGTGTCCTTATCTTCTTATCTCTCTTCATTTAATTAGTGAGAAAGAGACAATTATATTTGTATGTTTGTTGTTCTTTTTACTGTGAAAATAATGTGTGATCTCTGTCTTTCATTTCACAAATTGTATTTTTACCAACGTATTAATTTTACAACGGATTGAATTAAAAAAATACTTGCTTTTGTATGATTCTCTTTTCATAATTGGTTTTTCACTAGTCATTCCTAAGCGCTAATATTTTTTTTAGATTATCAAAAATATGAATTTTGTGTTGTACGTATTTACCGATATATTACAGGTTTAATTATGAAGGTAGACCTGTGTTACTGCACGGTTTGGGAAGGGTTAACTGCCCAGTCTCTTATGATGATATATATCATCCAACCAATAAACAGAAGTCGCATTGCATCAAAATTGACTCACCCTTTCATCATTTTAATACTAGACAGATGTACGTTATTTTTAATATACATAGAGATTAAATCTATAGTTTCAAATATTGTTTATGTAATATAATCATTAGTTGAAAATACCAGACCAATCAGACATATTGACAAAGAATGACTAATTTAGATGATTATGTTTCAATAAATGAAAGTAAAAGGTTTTTATTAATATCTGTCATACGCTATTAGCTATTATATTACACGATTGTAAGAACGTAAGATGAGTTGTCAGATGCAAGAAGAAAGTTAAAAATACCAACATGTGTGGTCGGGCGACATGCCGCGGTACAGGGTGACCGCGATGGAAGGAATCATTAAAAATGTATTACTTAATATTATGTTTGTGCCTGTATGCTACGGGCTACGTATTTAGTATTCGTGAACAGTTCATTTACTGACTGATTACACATTTTTGGATAAATTCGATTCTTACTCTTACTTTCACTATCATATATGTCGGTAGTAGCAGATTCAAAAATTATTGTTGATTTTGAATATTATTGTATTACTTAAATCCTCGAGATACGATCCTTGCGGAAGAAAATGACATTAAAGAATGAAGAAAATATAAAATAAGAAAAATATTATTTAAATCTGATTACAGAATATTATCAAGCAATGTTTCTCTCGAGTCAGGGCTGAATTTACCATAGGCCTATGGAGCTATAGCCCAGGCCCCCCAAATTGGTAGGAGGCGAAATTAAGAAATCCGTGAAAAAATTCTCAGTATATCTGCCAATTTTAATTCATTATTAAGGTAGTTTTCCACATTTTCACGAGGTGAAAATTATTTATGCCACGCCATTGGCTAAAATCGATTAAGCACACTTGACACTCTAATAGAGTCTGAAGTTAAAAATAATAGATTTTAATAAGTTTTTTCTTGGCTCTCCAATTTAGCCAGGACCCACACCGGGCTCGCGACATTGTTGATGAATATGTATTTATAAAATCTTTACATAAATACTTATAAATATATTATACGATATCCAATGTACTGCTTAGATTAGTTAGAAAAAATGTGCACATTTGAAGTATGAAGGATAATCGTTCAAAGCATCGTTCACAAAAACGTTGCTTTAAACATCTGAAAGCAATATATATCAAACATATTGCGTTTTAAGCATTGTTAAACTATAGACAAAAAAACGGCTAGGTCTCTTATATTACGCACCCGAAATAAATGTATTTTACGAGAAACTTCAAAAGGCAACAAAGTCTTATGTTTCATAATACATTTAAACCGTCGATAGAAATTACAGTTTAGTTCTGATTTGATCTGAGAGTATGTTTTTTTCTTAATTTAACAGGGGGCTCGCCGGCCTTAGTCAACATTTAACGAGGGGCTCGCGCGATCCCCTCTCCATCCCGCCCCTGCGCACGTGGTATAAAAATCCACTAATATTTGGCATGGGTGCTTAGAGGGTTTTTTATCAGTATTTTTTTACCCTTCCAATTCATGTATTAATATAAAACACATATGATGTTTATTATAATAAGGTAGTTAGAAAAAGTGTCAAAGTGATTAGCGCTGATGCACTTGTAGTAGTAGATTAGGCGGTCTAGCCGCATGTAGAGTACTCAGAGTATCGTAGACTCTAAGGAATTGGAAAAAAAATAAAAAAAATTGCATGGGTGCTTATTTCGAAACTGCACTGTTCTACTTTCCCGCCAAAGCTGAAAGTGAAAACTGGTTTGCATCTCGGTCCACCGGAGAAAGCGTTTACTCTTCATCTGTTTATTTACGCGATCACGTAAGTCTGAGGTGGTCGGATGTGACACGGCGTAATCTGTAGACGTAACCAACCGGCGGGCGGACATCTTGACTCCCGCGCGACGTGCTCAGACTGCCCAGACTGCTCAGACTGCTCAGACCAGCTTAGGCTCGCGACTCAGGGTCAATGCTTTCGTCATGCTTTTTTCATCGGTGTACTTAAAAGCTTAGTACGCCAGCCAAAGTACATCACAAAAAATTGTTATTTTTAATATTAATAATATTATTACGATTTCGTGTACCCGGTGTGAAGAAATATTTCTTCAAGGTGACCAATTCTCAAAATCTGAAAAATTTAAACTGTTCTATTCTCGCTGTTAAAGACTCGTGTCCGCGATGACCTCTGACAATGAGACACCGATCTCTCAGAGTGTATGTACACTAAATGTGTCGAATCCGCGAGAAAAACAGGGATTTTTTAATCATCCATCACCCCACGTGTTTTGTGCGCCGACCTTGCAACCGCATTGCATCTTTTTAACACCCCGGTCTCTGGAAGCTTCGAAACATCAGTACTAGTTATGAGAAAAAATGCTTGACTCACTGGTGTGATTGTGATTGGTATTCGATAATATCAGTGATTGAAAACTGTGACTGTGATCACAGTTTCATAACTAATGCGTGTGCGCCGCACGATATCACAATACACGAATACATCATTTTGAGTGTATTTATTTATATTATTAAAACCTAATTTACGTTAAAAACATATTCTAACATAAATGATTTTCGGATCAAATTCTCAGCAAATATGCGTAAAACGTTTTGGCAGAATCTATTAGATGGCGCCGATCAAATTACGGAACATCCGGAAGATGGCGCTGATTCAACTGATAATCGATTTAAACACAGTTTTCATTATTAATGCGCATACGCCGCACGATATCACAGTACACGAAATAGAAAAACATAATTTTGAGCGAATGTATTTATCTAATTAAAACCTCATTTGCGTAAAAAACATATTCTATCATAAATAATTAATATAAATCTAATTTAATATCATCGCAAAGAGAATGAAAATGTTCAAAAAAATTATTTTTCGGGTCAAATTCTCAGCAAATGTACGTAAAACGTTTTGACAGAATCTCCTAGATGGCGTTGATTCAAGTGATAATCGATTTAAAACTTCAATCACGAATCGCGATATTCCCAGATGTTTAATCACTGATAGTGAGCGTGATTCAAAATATCAGTGATTGACTCACGGTTCGTGATTTTGATCACTAATCAGTACTCTTTTACGACGATAAATGTTGTATATTTGGTTCAACCATTCAGATCTAGTTCCAATCATAAGTGAAAATCAAATTAATTTTTGAACTCAGGATCGAGGTTGTTTATGTATGTGATTATCCTCATCACTAGTGCCGCAACGCATTGTGAGTCTTGGCCGCCATCAGGAAACGTCTTCCGTCTGTCTCCTGCTGCGTGTGTCAAGTTTTCTATATCCAAGATTACCTCTACATCGTGCAATAACTTTATTCTAAGCCTTCCGTGACTTCTTCTGCAGGTCTGTCAAGGAACTTCTGAAATGATCGAATAACTTTCATTCTTGCTATGTGGATGGCTTAATACAGTTCTTTTAATCTATTGTGCTGTGTTTTCTTTATTTTCTCTTAGAGATTCAAAAAGTCATTCTAGAATCTTCCTCTCAAAAATATCAAAATTCTTCCATTCTTTTTTGTTAGATAAAAACCTGTGTTGAGACGTCAGTCTTCTTCTTACATGGCACTATATCTCAGAGTAAAATTTGTCCTCCTCCACAAGGGCTCTCTACCGACTCATATCCCTGGTCATTCTTGTCACTGGAACTGGAATGGGAACTGCCCAGACCTTCCCATCCTGCTGCAGACCACTTTCACACAGTAAGCCCACCTCTTCCTTGATCTGCCTCTAGGTCTCTTCTATTAGAGTATCCACTTGGTCACGATCTTTAGTATCCTGTTATCTAGCATTCTTTCAATATGGCCAGCCCATTACAGTCTTTAGACCTACAAAACCTTACAATTATTTCTTGCTCAATTATTCGTTCACAATTGTTATTTGGTCAATTAAGTTCGGTTTGCCGAACTCTCAGAGATCTTTGTCTCATTAAGAGATTAGTAGAATAAAATCAATAGAATTTTTAACAAAAAAAATTGAATCACGAATCACGATATTCCCAGATAACCAATCACTGATAGTGAGTGTGACTCAAAATATCTGTGATTGACTCACGGTTTGTGATTTTGAGCTCATCACTAGTGTGACAAAGCTCGTTCATTAAAATATTCTATACACTATTGCATACAGTGGCGTAACTATTTTCCCAGCGCTAATATGGGCTGATAACTTTTTTAAGTCCACCACAGCAAGAAATGCTATTATTAATTTTAAAATCATTCCTCACGTGTAATACGAAAACTGTAAAGAAAAAAATACCATTAAATGAAGCAAACATTTTTTTCAATGCGGATGCATATAAATGTAAAAATACAAAACAAAACATGTTTATTTTTGATAAAATTAATAATAGATAAAATTCGATTTTGTTCATACTAATGTTAATGGATAAAACATCGTAGTAATCAATATTCTTATATACAGGGTGAAAATTTAATAACTAGAAAATGAAACATAATTTTTTAATTTAGTTTTTATTTATCAATTATTTGGTTTATTACAATTATGTACGGAATAAAACGTTGGCTAAGTGGCCGCCTCTGGTGGCATCACTAATGCGTGATCTTTTAACTACCATATTTTTCTTAATTCATATTTTCGCACACTTCGAGTGTTATTTCAGCAATTTCATTTCGAATATTCCTTTCCTTTCAAGTTCTCCCACAGAAAGTAGTCGGGAGCCGTCAAAGCAGGTGATCAATATCACCACTTTTTAACATTAGCGGCCGGGAAAATTTTCTCGCAAAATTTCAAGCGTAGCTCAGGTTGTGTGTGAGGTGGCATCGTTCTGATGAAACCACGTGTGTTGCTACCAATATGTTTTCCAACATGCGACGATAGTGATCACCATTAATGGTTACAGCGTTGTCTTTATTATTTAAATAAAATGTTCTGATGAGGCGTTGGATGCTCCATAACAAATTGTAATCAACTACTCTCTACGACTACCAAATGCAAACTAATAAATGTCTGCCAAACCTGTCCAATATACATATTCAGGAGGCTCTTTTATCATTTTTATATTGGGGACCAATTTTTTTTATTACGCCACTAACTGCATACATCCATTCGTGACATATAAATAAATACATTTTAAACGGACTTGAAGATATTCAGGCAATTTGGGCAGTTTTATCCTCTCGCGTGTATGTATAAATGAATAAATTTGATAGTCGCGAGCCCAAACTTTACACCCAGACCCGCAATGTTCTTAGAATTGTAAAAAATACTCAAAAGATACTATCGACCGCCTTTGCAAATAGTATTAATTAAATTTTGCAGAGCCTATCATCAAAGCTTTGATACTAGGTGCCACTTAAACGGCTAAATGACTTGTATACCTAAATAAGACGAGATATGCAGCTGACCTGGTATGCCGTGTAACGTTAATTCGCGCCCACATTAATATAATATGACCACATTGAATTTAGAAACAGTTGGGTGTGTACCGTGTACATTATCTATGGCCATTCGAGATGACGAGAAACTTTGAACGGTTACATTATCTCGTGAATTATTAGCGACCCATTGTAAGCGAAGCTGTAAGGTCGCGGTATGCAAATCACAATTTTCCAATAATATTGTTAATTCCGTTACATCATCGGCATTATGAGATAAGTAGCACTAATCATACAATAATAAATACTGCCTAATATACACGAATGTTAAAAAATAATTACGTAAGCACCTACTGTAAAATAGTTTATTTTTCCATCCTAAACATCGGCATTCACACAAATAATATTATTAAGGAGAACACATTCTTCAGAACAGACGGTCTGTCATTTTTTTCCTACTGTGAACGGTGTTCCACATTCAAAATCATTATAACCGATTGGCAATCTGCTTTTGTTTGAAATTATTTTGTACAATTTCGGACGCGGACAGTCGCAGAGAGGGCTGTAAAGCGTGAGATGTTTGTTTTCACTTTTCACCTCTTAAATAATATTAATTGTGCAGTGTAATTGTAATCATATATGTCTGCTACATTTTTGTACCACCGCGCATGAAGTGCCTCATTGTTGCTTTACAACACTTTACAAAATATTTGTTTACTGTTCGGTTCAACGTTCAATAATACCAAAGTTTTTATAATTAATAATTTGGTATTGCATTATCATGATTATTTAAAAAAAAAATATATTTCAATGCTATGTATAATTATTCAATTTTATGTGCGTGCGTATACCAGTTTTTAAGACAATATAGTTAAGTTACAATGTATAAATATATCAATTATGTAAAAATACATAATAAAACACAGTCAAATATCTAGAGACAAAGTAGTCGACAATTGTATCTGATGTAATAATTATTAAGTATATTTGTAGAAGTAGTTGCATTAAAAAATATATATTTATTCTGTGAGCTTTTGACATACATTGATGTCATTCAAACTTTATTTTTAATTATAAATTATTTTGGAACCAAATTTTATAAAAAATAAAATAGTAATTTAGTAATTATAATATCATTTATTACATGTTTCATTATTTGGATATATTTTTAATTTAAAAAATATACCTTACATAATTTTATTATGGCACGTATTCTAAAATACCGATATTTGAAATATTAGGTGGAAATTCCAGTTTTAGGAAAGTATTATTGCATCAACTTGACGCAAGAAATGAGAAACTTTCTCCGATCGTCTCGCCCGCACTGGACTCTCAAAGCACCTGACGTCTTCATTATTTGTATATTGGATCTATCGTCCGGATTTCGAACCTTTAAGAAAAGTGTTAGGTAGTAAAACTAGGTATTACCTAAATTGCATAATAAAACGTATTCAATGTGTATGAATAAAATATATTTAAAAAAACTAAACTAAAATTTTTCGTATTATTTTTTTACATATCGTAACTAACAAATATAGTGGCAGTAATGACCAGTGCGGCAACTAAACATGACCCATTTGTTAGTTATAATGCTTTTATAATATGTAGGAGTGGTCGCGTATCAATGACTCGCGCTTTTTCTTCGAATAGATTATTCTAGCATATCGAATACGGATATCTACCTTATTAACCTTTACCATACCGTGATATAAAATACCCGAATGCAGCCATGCTGTCAACTCGTGTTACCGTAAATAACTGTTAGAAAAAATGTTTTTATTAGCTTAAATGACTTTAATGGTACGAATTTACTCTAAATATTGAGCATTCAATTTTGAAAAAATGATTAATAACATAATTTAGAGCACTCATTAAGTCCTATACAATGTGTCCTTCCTTCTTATCTCTCTTCATTTAATTAGTGAGAAAGAAACAATTATATTTATATGTTTGTTGTTCTTTTCACTGTCAAAATAGTGTGTGATTTCTGTCTTTCATATCACAAATGGTATTTTTACCAATGTATTAATTTTACAACGGATTGAATGGATAAAATAATTGTTTTTGTACGATTCCCTTCTCATAATTGGTTTTTTACTAATCATAACTAAGCGCTAATATTTTCTCTAGGATTATCTAAAATATGAATTTAATGTTGCACGTATTTACCGAAATATTATAGGTTTAATTATGATGGTAGACCAGTGTTACTGTATGGTTTGTGAAGGGTTAAAAGAATGCATCGGTCGCATAGACCATATCAACTCATATGTGTATTCTAAAGTGGGACCTACTGTGACGGTAGGTACATATGGACGAAAACATATAATCACGTCAATCAAAATTGAATGCCATTCCGAAGCGTTCTTAAAGACTCCATCAGACCGATCCAACATGGATTCAACCCAACAGTACGCAACGCTGATTTCACTACTAAACATATTTAGTTAGATTTTAATTAGTTAATTAGCTATGGCCCGTGTCTGCGGAAGAAGTTTTTAGTAGATTTTCGACTCGGGACAATCTCTGAGATGCGGATTTTGCTCGCATGCGATGCTTTGGAGACAACTCTCGACTTTCGTATTCACCGTGTCTCAGAGATTCGCCATCTCGCGTCTTACGTTAAACGTCAAATGTCATTGCCGTCATGTTCGTTATTCGAGTGATTTTGAATCTCCTGAGTAGTAGTTAAAATGCAATAAATGTTTGTAATTTAATGTTTAATGATTTTCAGAATAGATAGATATAAAGATCTATAGTATTATTATGTGATGTTTTTGTGCACGTTAAGTACGCAGTGTACAATGGTTTAAGTTTCTGTCTCTTTCTAACAATCTCAAGCTGATTTCTGATTGTTGAGATGTGTCTCAACTAAATCTCTGAGATTGTCTCCTTCCGTGGACATGGACCTTTAGAGGAGACGGTGCAGAGACAATGTATCAATTATTTTTATCTTCATATGTTTGGAGTGTACTTGCCATTACCGAGTATAATGTATAATTAACATTGATATTATATTATTTAAGTGTGTGAACATACAGTTTGTGTACATATATTCTAATTATGGTTAACTTGATTTTAATACCGTTTGATTACCATTGATAGTGATTAGCTTGTTGGTTATTTCAAATCCATTAGATAGGGAAATATTTTGCTATAGAATACATATGCATACACACGGACGCATATATATTTATACCCTTATATGTACATATATTTATTTTTTAATGATTTATTCTGTTAGTTTTAAGGAACTTCGTTAATAATTGATAAATTATTTTATTGTCAGATGATAATTATATTCAAAAAACGATACTTAACTGTAGAAATATAAATTTATTGTCTTATTTATTAAACATTAAAATAATAATACTTTTTAAATGTGTCATAAATTTGTCATTTCGATATTTTCCTTTGTTTACTTTTTATATTTTAACAACCAACCAACGTTTAGAAAATACTTTATACTTGAATACTTTATACCAAATGTTGAAGTTTTTTTAGTCTAAACAGAAAATATTCCATTACATACAATTATTTGTTTCAAAAATATGGCGAAAGATCTTTATATTTTACAATTTTTAAGCAGTTAAAAAATATGCACATTTGATAGAATATTTTACTTATTATAATTTCGTGTATCTCCATACTACATATCTTAAAAGAGTAATTATTAATTTTTAATATTTAATCAGGTTAATTATAATATACACATGTAATAACGTTGAGTTGACTATGAATCGTGTATATTTTAAAGTGCATCCATTTATTTTATTGTATGTAGACTTAAGTACCTACGCCATAGAACAAAGATAAATAAATTTATTTATAGTATTAAAAAAACATTTTCTTTTGTGCATTTTATATGATCTTCTACAACTTCGTACGGTGGAAAAATCTGATTTTTCTTCCTATTTTTTGTAGGTTGTACGTAGGTACATAGAACGTATTTACATAAAAGAATATATAAGGCAGGAACTAATGACTTTAACGAGAAAGTTTCGCCAATGTCGGTCATTTTAATAAATCATTAAACAAATTGCTCAATAGGAAGACAATTGTGTTCTGTACTGTACTGGTCTGTGGAAGTTCGCTGTGCTGCAGTATAGCAGGTGGCGTATAATTAATCAGTGCCGGTGCAAAAATAAATATCGCCCATTTTTTTTTTTATAATATTACGTATTATAATCAGATAATAGATTGTTTATAAGTTTACATCTACTTCACAGGTATTGGTACTTATATTAAGCAGTTTTCTCAGTACATTTCGAATATCAATGTCTCATTTTAAAATAGTCCTATAATTGTTTATTTATTCTAAATATGAGGCGTAAGGTATACTTTAGTGACGAGCTCAAAATCACGAACCGTGAGTCAATCACTGATATCTTTGAGTCACACTCACGACCAGTGATTGAATATTTGGGAATATCGTGATTAAATTTTTATTTTGTTAAAAATTATATTAATTTTCTGAAGCCGCCGTTTAAATCGATTATCAGTTGAATCAGCGCCATCTTCCGGATGTTCCGTAATTTTATCGGCGCCATCTAATAGATTCTGCCAAAACGTTTTACGCATATTTGCTGAGAATTTGATCCGAAAATCATTTATGTTAGAATATGTTTTTAACGTAAATTAGATTTTAATAATATAAATAAATACACTCAAAATTATGTATTCGTGTATTGTGATATCGTGCGGCGCATACGCATTAGTTATGAAACCAATCACATTCACACCAGTGAGTCGAGAGTAGCATTTTTTCTCATCACTAGTTTACTTATATTGCATCTTCATAGAGAAATTATTAATTAATTGTAGTTCTTAATTTATTTATACTTTATGTACAGATGATCAACAGGTCGTTAATAACCTTATAAATAAATACTGTTTACACTGTATACTAATCCATATACGTAAAAAAAATTAACAGATCACAGGCAGATGTAATTCGCGAGAAAGATTTTTGAAGCACTTGCAAATTTTTAAATCTTAATAGTTATTATTATTAAAACATTGTTACGGTCCGTATCCACTGATGAGATTTTTATCTTGAGATAATCCCCGAGACAGGGATTATGCTTCCATATCTTTGGAGACAACTCTCGGCTTTCGTAGTCCACCAAGTCCTAGAGATTCAAGGCTGGCCAGTCAGTCTGGTCAGTCCATTTGTGATGCCTTTTGATTGTTTAACTTTTCAGAATAATAGTTGTGGGTTTCTATGGCTCTAAGTGACATTTGTATGAAATCTAACGTCGTGTACACGGATCGGTCCTGCCAGTCTCAAATCAAATCAAAATCTTAACACGTGTACGGGATGTTGAGATTTATCTCAACTGCATCTCTGTAACTTATCTCATTCCGTGTGCAGGGCCCATTTTGCCTCCGTGATATAAAATTAATGAAAAATCAGCCCGAATATAAAAATCCTGGAAAAAAAATAAGTGATGGAAATCGAATGCGGTGATTGGTCGACCTCCTCCCCAACCCAGCCCTGAATTGAGAGCTAATAATTTAGTAAGCCAGACGATGTGTGGAGAAATTGTTTTCTTCGCTGTCAGGCTGTCTTCTGTCCCCGATTCGGTCAAATCAATGTCACTAGGAATGGCAACTCACGTGATGACTCATTATAGTATACTATAAAGTGTTATATTCATTTATCATTACAATGTATTGATAAATAACATATTTACATAGACGACATAAGACTGGAATAATAGATAAAAGTCTATATGTGATGCAAATTAAACGAAAACTAGGACTCTTCAATGGAAATTAATTGTAGTATGGAATAAGCCCTAGCTGCATTATTTCGTATCGTTCACCAGTGAGAATGTTACGCTCCATATTTATATGGAATTGAATGATAGACACTCACTGAAACAATTCTAAAGCGAATTGATGCATTTTAAATTTGTACAGGATGAATATATGTTCCAGGCCGATTCTGTTTTTGAATAACCAGAAAATGAAATACAATTTTTTCATTTGATTTTTATTTATCAATTACTTAGTTTATTACAATTAGCATGTATACGGAATATGGCTCTGGCAGCGGCACAAACGCGTGCTCTTTTAACCATATCTTTCATAACATTCTCGCACACGTCTAGTGTTATTTCAGCAATTTCATTTCGAATATTATCCTGTAGCATCAGAATTATTGTTGGCTTATTAACGTAGACCTTTTCTTTCAAGTGCCTTCACAGAAAATATTCGGGAGCCGTCAAATTAGGTGATCGATTACGCGGCCGAGAAACATTTCTCGAAAAATTTCAAGCGTAGCTCGGGCTGTGTGTGAGGCGGCACCGTTCTGTTAAACCGCGTGTGTTGCAGGCTCAATCGACTCAATCGGCCACTAAGCAGTTTTCCAACATGTGACTATAGAAAACACCATTAATGGTTACAGCAT
Organism: Eubasilissa splendida; assembly: GCA_031772225.1. Lineage (NCBI taxonomy): Eukaryota > Metazoa > Arthropoda > Insecta > Trichoptera > Phryganeidae > Eubasilissa > Eubasilissa splendida. Next base: position 11,174,662 of record CM062859.1, read on the forward strand.
TGCCATTATTATTTAGATAACAATTTTTAATAACTTCAACACGTTGTTGAGGCGTTAGATGCTCCATAATAAATTGTAATCAACTACTCTCTTCGACTACCAAGTTTCAATTGACAAATGTCTGCCAAATCAAAATGGCGGCCAAAAAAATTCGGCATGGAACATAATATTCACCCTGTATCTACAGACGATTTTTAAAAATAATCTTAATTGATCGGGTTACTAATGATAATGTGATGATACGGATGCGAAAGGAAAAATAAAATCTGAAAATTCGGAAACTGCAATATTTTGGCTTTATCGTGAAATATCCAAAAAAGTACCAGACCAATCAGAATAGGCCCTGGAAGACAAAGGAAAACCTGGATGAAAAATCTAAAGTCTGCTATCCAACTATTTCGAGCTGCTGCAAACAAGGTAATGATCTAGTGTCGGTCATTCTGTGAATCGACCTTAACCTTGGCACCACGAGAGTTGAATCTCCAATCGGAGTTAAATTACTCTTCAGAAAAAAGTGAAAGTAGAGTATTAAGGTTAATCAAAATGTTTCTGGCGAAGTTTAATTGCAAGAAAAAAAATGGATATTTATTATTTGAAAAATTTGTTACATTTGAGATGTTCAGAAACAAAACTGCCACAATCCAATTGACGAAATTAAGATAAACATATTCGCGACTGATTAATTAATAACTGATGATAAAAAGGCTTCTAAATATACAAACATGTTTTCCATTGTAAACATTTTCAAACACATCACCCCCTAATTTTCGGCAATTGAGTAGTGGCTATTTTATTTCTGAACTCCTCACTTTAGATGTACAAATTGAGTAATATCATTTTTTTAAACTACACTCACTAGTATAATTTAAATGCTAATAATATTAAATTGTATTTGGTTCTGTTAAATTAATGAATGATGAAAGTTTTAAGAAATAATAAAGCTCTCTAATACGGAAGTTTCTATTAACAATAATAATAATAATAATAAATACATAAATAGATTACAAAATGAGTGTTGTATAAATAATCAATCAACATTAAAAATAATTCCAGCCATTTTTACGTCGTCACAAATTTAATAACACTTACAGGCGTAATATTTCGAATAAAATAATTCTATAATCTTTTTAATATTTGCAAATTGAACTTTGTGTTTATTTTTTTATACATTATTTAACTTTGTTTATGATGAGTAATTTTAAAACACCAACCAATTCTATAATCGTTTTACACTTTGTTACTTGTATGAAAAAATATTGCTCTACGAACGTTCCATGTTTTCTAATGAATCAGCTGAGCTTTGGGTATCTAACATACGTAGGTACCTTCTTCCCGTGCGTCTTATCTATGGCTGGACGCGACATGTCTAAAGAATGCCTTCTTCAAGATGGCATTAGTGACAAATGACACTGCATTACCAACTCCAAGACGCGCGGTCACTGGGGAAGAAAATGGGATATATAATAATATTTAAGATGCAAGATAACTTGGCTTCACGATTGCAAACGTCATTCTTATAACACATGACTGAAGAAGAAGAAGACATTTCGACCATAGTAAGATGCAAACGGTCGTAAATAGCACACACAATCTTGTGACTGTATATACAGATTGGTGTTATTTTGATTATTTTTTTTGGATAACCAGGTATAAAGCACCTTTTGTTTTTGGCGGGCGTTTTCCTCTTCTACAACTTCTGTCCTGCACCCAAGCTGTGTCAACACCCACTAAGTGACATTTATTCCCTTTCAGCGTAATGGATGAGAATTAGAAACACAGCAGTTATTTATTTGTGTTTTGTCTTTACGGGTTGCATTTGTACGAGTGAATATATTAATATGAAACAGCGAGGAAATATTGCATTATTAATTAGAGATTGAACTCTAGCGGAAATTATTCTAATTACCACATTATGGTAAACTGACGTGCATCAAACTGTCAATTACAAATTATAAAACTAAGTACAATTTGATTAATTTCATTTTTTAATTCTTATGCAGTAAATCTTAAATAGCCTATTGCGTCACAGTTTATTACAAAACAAATTGTTTTATGCTCTTATCTATTGCAGAAGGTCTCGTGACGCAACTTCCGAAAAATTTTAATGCATTTTCTTCGATTGTGAAACTACCTTCCGTTAAAAGTTTATGAAAAATACATATGCATCTACAAGCTAATCCGTGAATCCCACTTGTACATAAATTTAATTGCTTTAAAGATATTTTTGTAAACAAAAAAATATCACCAATGGCCTGCGCCTACTATCGTTTGTATTTGCAATCTGTAGAACACTCGCGTTAGTGATTTGTCTGCAGGAAAGTGTTAACATACAGAAATAAATATATACATCCGTTATAACGAATTTTGCCAACTCCTGTAGTCATTTCATTTAAACTTTTTTGAAAAAAATATCTCGGTAAGGTTTCTTAGCCAATCTGATCCGCCATCTTGTTTCAAAATGATGGCTAAAAAATCATAATTCCGTTTATTTTAATCCTAGAAAAAATACAAATGGAAGAGTACCAACAGGGTACCATAGATCTATAAAATATCCTTTCTTTTCACGCAGATGTAATGTATCTAACTGATACTTGCGGCCGGTGCCGGAAGGGATCTTTTTTTTGTCGGTATCTACTGTAAATGCAACCTATTAACATTTATTGACAGATTTAAATTAAAATAGTCTAAATCAATCAAACTTATCCTTCCTTTATAATCGTGAATAACGATATACGAAAAACATTTATATACCATTATCCACACTTATAAATACTATATATATTACAGCTAGTAATTTTTAATACTTTACAAATATCCTTGGACTTATTACAAAATAATAAAAATATCTGTGTAAATGTTGATATTAACTTCTCCACAATTTGCCTGTGTTTGTTAGAAAAACAATTAAATTATTGTATTAGGAGAACACATTCTTATTGTGAAGTTGTAATTATTCAGAACATAAGTCTGTGATATTTAAATTTGAATTAAATATATTCATTAGAAAGATATACATATAAAATCAATTTTATCGAAAAATATTTTTGTTGCACCACCGGGATTCGAACCTGGATTTCTTTCCTAACCGGGGAAGGTGCATTATCCAACTATGCTACAGCGACAATATTTTTAGCGACAATTTTCGAACCTATATGTTACCTTTTTGATATTAATACATTTGATCGTTCCATTATTTGAAAGAGCCATCTAACTTATTTTTACAGAATCTCGTGATGCAATGTTCCCTGTTCTATAGGATTGTTGTACTGCTTTCTATAAAATAATGTTTAGACTTGTTTAATGGCACAAGTCACTCTTGAAGGGTGGATTGCCTATTTGAAAGAAGAAGAAGAAGAAATACTGAGTAAACTGATAGCAGACGCCAGAATTATCATTTCATTTTTATTAAATTTTGGACACATTGATACAACTTTATTATTAGGAGAACACATTCTTATTGTGCAGTTGTAATTATTCAGAACGAATTGTAGCTAAAAATATTGTCGCTGTAGCATAGTTGGATAATGCACCTTCCCCGGTTAGGAAAGAGATCCAGGTTCGAATCCCGGTGGCGCAACAACAATATTTTTCGATAATATTGATTTTATATGTATATCTTTTTAATTAATATATTTAAATTATTGTAATATTTCAATAATTTATTTCATTATTAATTATTAGTGGCTTTATATTTTTTTAACCGACTGACGTATCAATAATAATGTAAGTAATTTTATTATAAATATTGTTAAAATTTCAACAGTAGATTTATTTAGAAAAACAGCTGGTCCAAAATCGCGTATTGTATTATTTGTGTCGTGAAATAAAAACTACATTTTTACTGAGATGTGTTGCACGAACGTCTCACACAACTTTATGTAATACTTAATTCTCCCGATAATTCCCACACTACTCATCTGAAACAAACACAATTCTTTAATATTATTTCCTCCATTGAATTCTCATATCTTAAAACGTTTCAATTTTTTAATTTACATAGAGAAAGTTTTAGATTATTAAATTGCATAAATGAGAGGAATACACAGATTTATTTTTATATCATATTATTCAGGGTATAACAGACCTAGTCCACTATATTTCATGGGTGAATACCTGACTACATTGCGAGTCTAAGATTTAAGTAAGTGTATGAAATTTTTACAAAATCGCGTTGAGCTTGTATATCTTAGCTGCAGACCGCAAATTGTCTTACAAAAAATACACTGGCCGCTCAAAGTTCGACGACCTTTTATTTCGTGTGTTCAATAAATAATTTAGAATCAATAAAATATTTTAATTAATCGAAATAATTACATGACTAGGTTAATATGCTTACATCTCTGGCGTGGTGATTATATGCGGCTTGAACATTTTTTTTATATTTAACTACCCCTAAAATATTGTGCACTAGGTGTAATATAATATAAAATATTTTTGTCCCGATGATGGTTTTATTTTTTCGGTAGATAGTGTGTATTTTTCAAAGTGATTTATCTAAAATTTGTTTTAAAAATATTTTGTGATCTGTTGGAGAATATATATAAGATGTAAGAGTATTAAGTAACAATTAGGTTTTATTTATTAAGTATAGAGAGAGAGAGAGAAAAAAAGAAAATACCTAACCTAATCTTGCTAAATTTTTATTATTTTATTGAACAAATAATTCGTTCTAAGAAACAAAATATTTGTTTTACATGTACACATATTATATATATAAAATAAATATCTCCGATTTATCCAAACAATATTTAATCACATCAATTATTAAGAATGGAACTCGCAAAATAAAAATAGTGAGTTAGAAAATTTAATTGAGTAAGAAACAATTGTAAGGTCCCAAAGACTGGACTGCGATGGGCTGGCCGTGTTGAAATAATGCCAGATGACAGGACACCTATGTTCATAATCAAGTGAATATCTAAGAGGAAGCGACCTAGAGGCAGACCAAAGAAGAGGTTGGGATATAGTGCCGCGGAAAAAGAAAAGGACTATTAATAAAATGTTTATATTTTGTTATTTTACTACACGTATTATTATTATGATTATCAGTTGTTATTAACACTACGCCGCTAATTTCGCTTTTTACTTAATAAATAGGTACCTACTTCATATTATATAGGTTCAATATTATACATTCTCACAAGGGGCTCACTATTCGAAGGTTATTAGCTCGTTTAATGACCGATTGTACGCCGTTTGGCAGGACTTTAACCTAAATTGTAAAAAGAAAAATATATACACGTCAAAACATACTTTGTATACGTCTACTAGTCATCACATATCCATATTTAGTACCAGGTACGCCATCTCTTAATTCATTTTTATTGAAATCGTGTACAATGTACACGTGTAATATTACCTTATAAAAATATATAGAAGACAATTTATATTTACAAACCGGTTGAAAAATGTGAATGAAAGAATTTAAAAGTCACTGGCCTTGGACAAGTTTTCTTCTTGATTCGTGACTTCAGTGTACTTTCGATGAATTGTAAACATTATCGTAGTAAAGCTAATCAAACACGATTGGCGATTCTTTGCAGCTACGAGTTTATTATTTACACCGCCAAATGTATGCAGTGCTCAAACAATGCGAATGGTAATGTAGCCAAACAGCTGTGTTCTCGCCTCAATAAAATGCCGAGATGATATTACGAAGAGTAATGGAAATAAATTAAATATTTAGTTGCTGCCGGGATATCTTTCCAATTGATACATCTATTATTCCATTTATAAAAGCAAACAATTTTATATTGCGGTAAATTTCAAATAACATTTTAGTTAAATCCGCTATAAGACGCCAGAATTAATTAATAAATCAATTTTATCAAATTGGATAAACTTTGATACAACTTATATATTTTTATGGAGAACACGCATTTTTAGAATATAGTTCTGTGGAATTTAAAAAAATATTAAATATATTAATTAGAAAGATATACATATAAAATCAATTTTAATGAAAAATATTGTTGTTGCGCCACCGGGACTCGAACCAAACCGGGAAAGGTGCTCCAACTATGCTACAGCGACATTATTTTTGACGATAAATTTTCGAACCTATATGTTACACATTATTTGAAAGCCATCTGCTTTGTTTTTACGGAATCTCAGATACCTTTGAGTGAACCGATAGCAGACGCCAGAATTAACAATTCATTTTTATTAAATTTTTTGAACATATTGATACAACTTATATATTATCAAGAGAACATATTCTTATGTGAAGTTGTAATTATTCTGAACATACATAGGTCTGTGATAAAGTGTAACACATAGGTTCGAAAAATTGTCGTCAAAAATAATGTCGCTGTAGCTTAGTTGGATAATGCACCTTCCCCAGTTTGGAAAGAGATCCAGGTTCGATTCCCGGTAGCGCAACAACAATATTTTCGATTCGATTGATTTTATATGTATATCTTTCTAATTAATACATTTAATTAGTATTTAAAATATCACAGACTTATGCTCTGAATAATTACAACTCCACAATAAAAATGTGTTCTCATAATAAATATTAAATGGATCAACTAGATAGATAGGTATACAGAAAGATATCTGTATATCGAAATAATATTTAGTTTCTACAGGGATTCGAACCTTTTTTAAAAATACAATAGATATATCACTTTATGTAGGTATAAAAACGGTTCATAATTAGAAATGTAGCATTTAGTTTTACACATATTTATGCCGGAAAAAATGATTAAGTATTTTTCATTTCATTTCAACGTTTAAAAAAGGTATATAATTAAATCATGGTTTAAGTTTAAACAATTAAAAATAATTACAATCAATTTCATCCAAACCTCTTAATTGCTCCCACAGATATTAAATTGTTATGAAAGAATTTTGAAATTCATTTTTGTTAACGCGATTTATATAATGTTTCATGAAATAATAATGCTAATGTGTCTGTACACAGAATCTGAGTAAATGAGAAAATTTAAATGTTATAACCGACTGGCTTACGCGATCAGAGTTCTTATATATAAAACCCTAATGGAGTTCTGTTATACGTTATGGGAAGCTGTTATGCGTTGAAGGAAGTTTCACATTCCCTTGAAATGTTCACATGTAACCTTTTTATTCTGAAAGTACATTTTTCAAATAGAAAACAGAGAAGTCAAAGAACTTATATTATTAAAAATTTGATAATTGGGACAGTAATATTTCTGTACTTAATTATCATTTTAAGAATGTTTGTTTTTCAAGACGTCGGTTATTAAAAAAGTGTTTGTTGTATTTAATTAATATAGAAAAAGATCATGTTCAGAAAAAGCGATGCCTGGATGATGTCCTAGGATGGGTTTTAAACATTAGTTTACAAAAAAAACTGCACCCAAAAGAAGAGCGATCTATAAATTCGTAAATTCAGACCGCAAACGAGTACCCGAGTAGTACATTAATACTGAATAACTATAAACATTGCTGTTTTCTTTGATTAATACCACGGATCAATCCAAGTTAACAACTTAACGATCAACGTTGTGTACACACTCATATTTGTTTATTCAAACTCGACAAACGCTGGGGCTAAATAGTCCAGTGCACAAGAATAATATAAATATATAGAGTTTTTGAAAAATTAATTCGGAACGTAGGGATCATACCGCGTTCGTGCGACTACTAGCGACATTTCTCAAAAGCTCATGATGAAAATGAAACAAAAACGTTATGCCTGTTACGTAAACGCAGGCGCATTGAAACGACATGCTATATTATGTTATTAAATTATATATATTTTTAAATGAATTCCATTTCAGAATGTTTTTAATAAAATATCATCTTTGGCTAATCAATTTTCATTTAATTGATACTCATCAAAACAAAAAACATTCTCCCATCAAACAATAACAATGTTATGAAAAAAGTTCATTCGCGAATTTATTTCTCTACCACATAAATTATATGTGAAATATTTCAAAGAAATGGATATTTATTTTTATTCCTCTCAACTGCAAAGAAAGTAAAAATATATTTTTGTTAATGTGAGAACCGCGCAATTTGAACAATTGCCCAATATTTACGTTGATGAATGTGAACTATCATTACTTAATGTTTATATGCATTAGTTGATTTTTAAAATACTGAGTTATAATTTTAAGAGATACCTGTGTACGCGACAAGAATATAATCAAAATATTATATTTATAAAAAAAAATAAAGGCATCTCGCACATATATGATAGCTGTACGTTTAAAAATTATTTAAAACATAAGCAAACTTCTAATCTGACACAATAATTTTTAATGAAAATTATATTATTCAAGTACCTTCTTACCACACTAGGCAAGTAGGTACTTACAAATTGATAGATGGAAGAAAACATGTGTAATTTATAAATAAATTGATAAATAAGAGTTTTATTTAATATTAATTTAGTTATTTTGACATTCTAATAAATTAATTTATTTTTATTTATATCTATTACATTTAGGCTATAAAAACTATTAATTTCCCATCAGAGACGGTCGATATTCTTATAACAAAAGAAAAACACTTTTCATCGTATCTTTTTGGAGTTGTACATATTATACATGACCTAAAATATAAAATGCATAAAACCTTGAATTGTGATTTTGCTAATGAATAACGTTTCTTTGCTAATTATCAACATGAAAACAAGAATATTTAATTAATATTATGTTTGTCATATTTTTTACGCGTTTTCATATATTTTTTTATTATTTTATGGCAATTACATGACTGAGGCAATCGTCATTTTATGTAGGTACTTAAAAACAATATTTACCTTCAGATAAGACAGATGGTTGGAAATGTAAATAAACAAATGATTGCAATCAATTCGCCAAATTTAAGTTGAAAGTTGTTTGAAGAAAATTTTCTACAATAAATATAAAAAATAACAGTGTGCATTAAGAGCCGGTTTAAAATTCAGTCTGGGTTTACAATCGCTTCGGAGAATGCCGATTACAGAGAGTGAAAGCACCTTACCTTGTAGATCGGAAGAATTCTCTCGCCGGTAGATTTCGGATTCGAACGGCGCGCTCGCTGTCGACACGCACTTCACATGACTGTCTGAGCCTGAGCAGCGGTCTATGGGTGCTGACCACCACCACAGGCCGCCCGGTCTGAGGATACCACCACCAGTTGCAGGCAGTCATGTAACACCAGGGCCGCAGTGAGTTTCGTGAGCCGTCGTTCTTTCTTCGTGACTAACATTCGATATAATAATGTATTCATATTTACGTAGGTTTTCAATGCTTGCAAATAGTAACGTCTGTCTGTATTTACAAGCTATTTATGCATTTTATTCATTACCCAGCATTGCTCGGGATTCAGATTTAATTATAATTTTAGAGGATGGAATGCATTTGTTTTGCGGAAGCCCTAAATAATAACGACGTATTCTAAATTTGTTACAGGCAGGGGAACAGAGAGATGACCGGGGGTCAGAGGGTTACTATACTTTCGGCAGGGTCCTAAAGAGTTACTAAGCAAAAATTAGAACGAATAACATTCAATATAGCATACATTTATATCGTGGGGAGGGATTACGGAGGTAGGGGCTGCCCAGGTCTTATTAACTTGCGAAATTTTAAGATTGTACAGAGAAAAAGCAGACAAAGATTTAGTTTTATATGTATAGATATTATTATTGTTTTGTTACAAATTCCTAGATACCGATTAAAAATATATTTAACGTGCGTTATCCATAGTGCGTAACTACAAAAATTGGGCCCCAATGCAAAATTGAAAAAAGGGACCCCTAAATAAGTATTGCATATAAGATATACGACACAGAATGGTTTATCCATCAAATAGTAAGAATAAAATTAGTCTGTTGTCTCATTGTAAGGCATTTATATACATATATATATATATATATATTTTTTTTTTATTTCATTTATTTGTAACATTTGTAACATATAACATATAAGCATTGTACAGCTACAAAAAAAAGACAGTTTGTTACACAGATTTTAAAATGCATTGCCCAACTAAGCAAATCTGTTTTAGGGCAAATTGGCAAAAATATTACATTTCACAAAACCAAATAACTCATTGAAGGCAAAACACAATCAAATAGAATACGAAACATACAAGACAAGTAAACGTGAAAATATATAAAATGAGAGAAAAAAATACCAATGTGCAATACATTATGTAAAAGAATGTAAGCACATATAAGGTAAAGGGAAATATGCAAGATCGAGACACACAAAATGCAGTTATAAGAATTATTTCATTACATAAAACAGTTTACTCTCAGTATCTGCTCTCCCTAATTTCAACAGCCAATTTGAAACATCCTTAATATCATTTAAAGTTTTAATATTATTTCAAATTTGATTGTATATTCTGGGAGCTTAAAAGATGAATAATCTTTGACCACAGGTAGTTTTTATTCTTGGAACGATTTTAAGAAGCCTGCACATGCATTTGAAAAATGCTTACTTCGCTTGAAGGCGATATTCACTTTACGGCAACGGTCTGGTCCCTAACTCCCGACACTAGCGGCGTAGTCCTACTGTACATATCGATAATGTTTTCGTAATATGAGAAACAATTTTTTAAATTTTATAATTCCATTTCTTGCTGTGGAATATTAATATCGCTGGGGGCGAACTTTTTGAGCCTGCACTTTGAATGCACTGCATTGGAGGCATTGGCATAGTTCCGCCACTGGTTATCCATGAAATTATTGATCGTTATTTGCAGTTTTTCATTAGCTGGATGTAGTATAGAACGATCTGAAATCTATTGAAAAGAAGTTCTCAAAATTGATAGAATATGTCGCAAAACGGGCAGGAGAGGTGTGTTTTGCTATTTTTTCTATTCTCTTATTCGGGACAGGAGTACATAATACATATGTCCACAAATACGTTTATTATATTTTATTGGTACTCACTGTATCTTTTTGCGAATTATTCTTAAGGCGTATATTATATACTTGATTTGTTTGGTGGTTTGGGCGGAAAGTTTAGGCAGCAATAACGTTTTGTAAATGAGGCTGTTCCGATCGGAAGGGGGGCATGGCGTAACATAAAAGTTGTCTTCCCCGATACGCGCGATGTGAATGAGTAATATCAAACGAGTTTCGAGCCGAACAGAGTAGAATTCGGGATTTAATCACACAACGTAAATGGTAGTACGATTTTGTTCCCTTAGTGGAATAGCATGTTTTTTGTTAGGGTTAGCCCTGTCTCCTTTCAATGGAAAGTACAGGGCGAACTGGAATTAAATAAGTGTTATATTTTGGCGACATGAAAATATTTTACTGGGAATAATTATTTTAGAGAACGAAAACAAAATAGAAACGAAGGCTGGTTTGTTTTTGTACACCTTGTTATTGTTTGAAATAATTATTTTAGAGATCGAAAGTATAATCTGCGGCTGGTGGTGACCTTTGCCGGTAAACTCGCCATTATAAAATATGACCTGGCTCGTGCAGGAGCAAGACGACTCGACAGGAGTCATTCGCAAAATCAGTGCGTAAATGGACGTGTCGCAACAAAAGTTTTACGCGAAAAATGTGTGCGCAAAACTTTCATAGCGACGTTAGTCGTTATACATGATTTTTATTTAGGGTGAAGATTTGTTTAAAAATAATTTATTTACTGGTTAATAACAAAACAATCAGTTTTCGCTTCATTAATTTTAATTATAATGCTATTTACATTTATTTTAAATGTTTTACATTGACGTATGTCTTAGATATTAGATTTTTATTACACAGATTTTATTCCCTATCCCATTTTCCTTCCTCTTCACCCTTCCGTTCCCCCTAGAAAATTTTCTTATTTTTTAACTTTTATCTCTCCTTTTTTTATAATTTATTTTTTTCCTACTTTCTACTCTCCTTTCTCTTATTTTTTTCTATTCCTGCAATAGAAGAGAAAGGTCTCACTCTTTTTATCGTTTTCTATGCAGCGTAAAATTTAATAAGTTGTATTCAAATTATTGTCTTACCTGTATCTAGTATATTGTTAATTCAGAGAAAAAGTGTAATCGATTTATTTTTTTATTATGATTTTTTTACATAGATTAACTCTTTGTTTTCCAAATAAAATAAAAATAAATAAAATCATAATCGCATAATAACATCGCGACAGAAGAAGACGAACATTTTGAAGACATCGAAACTGGACAGATCCAGTTGATTTTCTGAACATGCCTTTAATAGTTTTGTATCGATTATGTATATTGCGGCATCAATAGTTATTTATAAACTAATACGGAAATTTAACCACCACGTGACAACTTGATAAGAAAATCCTTGAAAAAATATAGAAAGTCCAAAAAAGACTGCACTCTACATTCAAAAGTACTCTACAATTAACATGTCACGTATATTTGTATTCTCTATTTTGAAAAGCACACAAATACATAAGAAAACATATTTCATGTAGTTTGTTGTTTAATAAGAAAACTGTGCTTTTTATGATAAAATATATATATATTTTTTAACTCTAACAACTTTTATAATGAAACTATATTTCAATAACTGACTGGCTAAAAGCGTGAGCAAATGCTATATGTAACTGACCGGCTAAAAGCGTGAGCAAATGCTGTATGCAACTAACCGTTTACATGATTATTTTACTTTACACAACTAAACTACTTGTAGGTAATGAATGTTTGGAACAAGTAGATGAGTTTGTGTATTTGGGAAGTATGTTTGATAGAAACGGAAAGGCTGAGAATGATATCGAAAGGAGGGTGACTGCAGGGAATAAAGTGAACGGCGCTTTGAATGGAATTATAGCTAATGGGAACTTGTCAACTGAGGCAAGACTAGCGGTTCACAATGGAGTCCTGGTACTGACACTGATGTATGGAAGTGAGGCCTGGAGCTGGCAGAAGAGGAATGAAAGTAGACTGAATGCAGTGGAAATGAGATCACTTAGGCATATATGTGGCAGATCCATTTATAACAGAGTAAATAATGTAAAACTGATCTTAGTATAGTGAGTAAGATTAAGAAAGGATCACTTAGGTGGTTTGGTCATATGGAACGGATGAATGAGGAGAGAATGGTAAGAAAGATATATGACGCAAGTGTTGATGGCACCAGAAGTAGAGGACGTCCGCGGAAGACTTGGCACGACCAGGTAAACCAGATACTGGAGGATAGTCCTGTTAGAAGCCTCAATAATTGTCGAGCTTGTATGAGAAGATGTATGAATGTTGATGAAGCGAGAATTGTGTGTCAGGACAGAAGAGTGTGGCGCTCTATCCTCTCTGCCAACCCTCGCGGAGAAACGGCGTGATGATAAGTAACTTTGTTCACTGTATGTGTAAAAGAATCTTAAGAAACTATTTAAGAAATAGTTGTTCTGTCGCCAAGATTTAAATCCATCATATGTGATTTTTAATATGTTTTGCAGTAACTAATCTTCTCTTTTCTAACATACTTACCCTCACACCATCTCGGCAAGCAGAGATAGAACGCTATACTATTGTCTTAAAACACAACACTCATTTTAATTCATACATTTCTCATTTCCGAATCATCTAAAGGACTTAAATTGGGTGTCAACATACAAACACAAAATGCAGATGTAATTTGAAGCCATGTTTTCCAATCACAATTTAAAACCAACTAAATTTAAAATAATTTTTTTTTAAGGAGAACACATTATTGTAAAGTTGCAGTTTTTCAGAACATGATTCTGTGATATGGTCAATGCATTTCCCCGGATAAGTAAAGTTCCTGGTTCGAATCCCGGTGGCAACAAAATATTTTTTAGATTTTTCATCTGTGCATCTTTGATTTGTTATATAGATTTTTTTTAAATATTGAAGAATTCTTTTAAATTTATTTCTTTTTAAAATAGTAAAAAAGATAATATACAGAAAAGTGTTTACCACAGTAAGAAGGGAATCTTAATTAAAATATAATTCTAAATAAACCCGGCTTTTAATATTGTGAAAATATGAAGGGCGATGCCAGCAGACTAGTATTTTATTCTTGGTGATCAAAAATATACGAGATCATGCTATTATTAGGGCCAATTTAATCTTGATAATTCGAATTTCTTTATCAATAATCATTAGCTGGGTATAATAAATATTCATTAAAGAGAGCAAAGAAAGGACCCGAATTGAGAACAATTTGTAATTAATGTAGTGTTTGCTAAGCATCGCACAGTTACATGTTATTATTATAAATCTACTTTAAAAATTAAAAAAATAAACCTATTTTATCAAATTACAGATTGAAATTCAATTATGCAATTTGTGCTAATGGTTGGATTGTTACAGATTAATAAAGACATAAAAATACATGTTTAGTTGTGTTCAATTTGGATGAAAATAAAACAAATATATTAATTATGAAATTTATTACAATATTGTCGATCGTTGACAAAAAGAAGTCACACATATTGAAAAAAATATATTTGTATCAAACAGAGGGAAGTTTGTCTTTTAAATAATATTCCAACATTAGTAATTAACACAGCCCACATGTTGATTCTCAGAATATATTTCCCAAGCTATAATAAGTTATCATCTATGTTATACACGCAGATATAACTAGCAGAAATGTGAATTTGCACTATTGTGAATGTATATACAAAATATAATAATTATATACAAACATGTTATACTTACGTAGAAGTGTCAGTGAAATTAATTAATGCGTAACTGTTATTTAAAATAAAATACATATTCCTTAAACATAAAGTTATTCTTCATTACAATCCCATGTTAAAAACACATACAATTTTAGTGCATGTTTTGGTTAACATATCATGCCCTTGGAATGAGGTATCATCTGCCTTTTACATCAAATTGAGATATCAAGTTTCAAAACTTTGAACATTAATTTATCAATATCTTTGGATGAGGTAAAATTATTACATACCAAATTCAATTCAATACAGTTTATAAGATATCACAAGCGCTATTAAAATATTACTTTATTTTCTTGTTTTCTCCTAAATTACTACTTTGATGTTTGTAACACGGTTTTAAAGAGAAAACTATTGTAAAAATTTTGATACAAAAAAATCAATTTGTTGTTGTTCCAAGGTCACAATATGTACAGTGTAAATATTATGTTCAAAGACGATTTTGTTTGGCCACCATTTTGGTTTGGCAGACATTTGTCAGTTCGCATTTGGTAGTCGTAGAGAGTAGTTGATTACAATTTAATATGGAGCATCTAAACGCCTCAACAACATATTGAAGTCATTAAAACATTTTATCTAAATAATAATGGCAATGCTGTAACCATTAATGGTGAACGCTATTGTCACATCTTGAAACCTTCTTTGTGGCCGAATTGGGTCGATTAGGCCTACAGCACTTGTGACAGTACCACCTCACACACAACACGAGCTACAAAATTTTGCGAGAAATGTTTCCCGGCCGCATAATGTAAAAAAGTGGTGATATCGACTGGCCTCCTCAATCACTATTTTCTGTGGGGGTACTTGAAAGAAACGGTCTACACCAATAAGTCAACAACAATTCCGATGCAACAGGACAATATTCTAAATGAAATTGCTGAAATAACATACGAAGTGTGCAAGAATGTTATTAAAAATATGATTAAACGGGCATGTATTTATGCTGCTGCCAGAGGCGGCCGCATGGCTGATGTCATATTCCATACATAATTGTAAAAAGCCAAATAATCGATAAATAAAAACCAAATTAAATTTTTTTGTTTCATTTCCTAGATATTCAAAAACAACATCAGCCTGAAACATAATATTCACCTGTAGATTCAATTTGTATTAATTATGACACCCATCTTCTTTTTTTATGGCCTCAAGAGATTCAAAAGTCCATGACTGAAGTTACTACAGAATAAAATAGTTAATGCATTAAAAAACAAAAATACACAATGATGAATAGATATTTGATGGTAGGAGAAATTGTTTTCTTTAAAGAAACACCGGCACTTAAGACTCCTTGTTATGCATCTTTATATTTATATTCAATATTTTTTAAATTTTGGAATTCATTCATTTTGTTCCGCGTTGCAAATAACAATCTAGATTCCCTTGTTTGACCTCTCTGCGTTTATTATGCAAAATTTACCGATGACTGTCAAATAATCTGTTACAACCAAGCTTTACAGCACTCACTCGCTCTTAATCATCGCGTTTTCTTCTAATAACTCCAGGCATTGATTGTGAAGAGAAAGGGAATTTTCAATGACACATAACTTTCGCGCGGGAACAGGTTCCGAGATGTCATTTTCTTGGGATATAGTATGGCAGTCCATTTCCATCAGTCGACCGATTTTTCATATTTTAAAAATTACGAAGGGATAAAAAATATGTAGTCAATTTAATTAGTGTGCATTTTATACTGCAGCTAAGATTACAGGAATAAGGAAGGATAATAAGAATAATAATAATAGGAAGGATAATAATAATAAGGAAGGAAGGGTAGCCCTAATGATGCACTGGCTCAACCGTACCAGGCACCGGCGTTCTTTTGTTTCACTCATGCTAGTAACTTTACATATATGCACATGTGTATGATGTGAGTAAGCGAGAAAGAAAGATAGCACGCATGTGCAACCACTCATTATGACAATTCTTGGCGTATGTCAAAGTCTGACAAGTGCCGAGACAAAATTTTTTTTTTACTTAAAGTTCGCGATATAACAAATTTGCACTCGCCGGGGTCGCAATAAATGGGGGTTACCTGCATATGATTTTTTTCTGTTCATTTGATAAAAAATTATGTGCAGAAAAGGTCAGATCATTTTCTTGGAGATTTAACTATGTATTCATTTACTACTTCCTGATTTTACTATGGACTGGAGAAAACACTGCCAATTTTGTTAATACATTCACTGTTGATCCATATAAATCTATGTGACAAACAATTCAAATGAAGTGCCAGCGCTCCACTGTCTTGTAATACATATAAGCAAATGAATCAGTATGGACCATGTTAAACAATTAAGCGTTTATATTCTGCGACCTTTGCACTGTCCATTAAATTGCAAACAGTAGTAAAAGAATCACATACTTTGTCTACTGAAGTATTGTAATGCATATTATATTTAGCTATTAATAAAAAATAAAAACAATAATTTTGTAACCCAACGTTCAGCATTGACCAAAATTACAAGTTTGTCTTGTTGAAATTCTGGTTTTGCCAAGGACAGTGAAAAATATAAAAAATAAATCATACACATTAAAATTTCACTGAGTTTATGTATAAATAAACGATTACATATTACTAAATACATTCAGTTCATTATTTAAAGCGAGTACAAAAATAATATATATGTATACATATACATATATATTATATATATACTAGGAATTAAGATGTAAGATCTGTAAGTGGCAGCAATATTAGTGATGGTAATATTTGATTTTTACTTCATCAAAAGTCTTATTCTGGACTATTTGATCTATATATACCAACTAAACATTTAATTTAAATAATACGGATGAATGCAGATAGTTTCATATTAAATATAAATAATATTTCTAAAAAAGAAAATTGTGATTCGTATACAAATATGTAGTAATATGTTTTATTTTGTGATCTTGTATACCAGTACGCGGTCTTTGAAATGAAACTGTTTTGGCTAAAAATTGTACATCAAACGATACATTCTTTCTCTACGCTACAGGTTATAATATGATCTCTGATATCTCAAATTAAGAACTAGCTTCCAGTAGTGATGGTAAACCGTTATGTGATTGTGACAATGATCGGTAACTGAGATTTACAATGATTGGTAAATAAGTTTTAACTGTTGGAGGTTTACTTTCTAGTGTACCAATCATTGCTTGAAGAATTACAAATAATCAGTTACCAATCATTATTACAATCGAACACAATTTCAGTCATAATAACTAAAAAGTATATAAATTATTGCCTTTTGTACACTTTCTGAATGGATCTTACATCTTTAAATACAATATAAGCAGAATTACACTTAAAACAAAATGGCAAGTTGGGGCTCATAGTGAAATACAAATTATCAAATAAGCTGTTTTAATAAAAACATAATTAAGTAATAAATTAAATTTACTAGCTCGCTTACTTATTTATACAAGTAATATATAAATATATCAGCACTCCAGTGGTGAACTGTGTTAAGTCACGATAACAACATTTTACATTAGAGCCATTTAAAAGTTCCCAAGCAATAAAATCATTGTAATCTGACCAGGGATCGTTTTTACTTGAATGATAGTTATTTGACCGTGAACTATGAACTTAAATGAGTTTACCACAACGAAAGACAAACTAATTTCTAGAAGAAATAGGAGATAACATTTTTTTTTTTAAATTAACACAGTTTACCTCTGGGGTGCTGATATATAATGTAAATATATTCATGACTGAATTTAAAGATGCAGCTGATTCATTGATATTTATATCTGATATTAATTTATTAAAAGAAAGAAAGACAAAAATGTGTTACATTTGAGAGAATTAAAAAAATTGTTTTAATAAATTCTTAAGTTTTATAACATTAAGTACGTATACAGGTTAAAAAAACCTACTGAACAAATTAAGCGTAAGTCACATAAATTTTCCAAACAAGTCATATTATTTTTTACTTCATTCGGCTAATCAGTCTAGGAGCTACCCTTATTTGAGCTCGCATTCATAAAGTAGTCAATTTTTATGGCATCAGTGAATGAGGCACTAGTTTTAAAGGACGGATTAAATAAAAAATCCACATTACAGTAAATCAGGCACAACAGGTGAACTTGAGAAATTTGTAGTGACACATTATATGGTGGCGTTTGTGGAAGTGAGTGTAACCTAATAATTAGATCATTTACATATAAAAAATATTTTTTTAAATTTTCTTATGTCAATGCAGCATTAATTTTCATTAAAGTTTTTTTTCTCTATGAAAAATACATCAACTCAATCTAATTTATTGTGTCTATATTTGAAAATACAAAATATATGAAATAATATAAATCATACAAAAATTGTTATTTTTTTTATTGTAATTAATAAAACTTTAGACACGAGAACTGCAAAGAAATCCTCGTGATAAATCAAAATAACACTAATTAACTCAATACAAAAAAAAATAAAAAAATCGACATTACATCACATGCTCAAAATGAAATAATATGCACAAACTTCTTAACTTAATTTGAATAACAACATGAAGTAATATTGAGTAACAGATAATAATAATTCTATTCACTCTTGCTTAAAGTAAAAAACTATCAGAGGTCACATTTTTTTTCTCACACCACCAGATAATGCAACCACTTTCACCGTTTCAAAATATAATTCAATGGCTCCACATAATATGGTTGTAATTGTGGGCATTTAAAAAATCGATACATTTATTTGTAATGAAATAATATTATACATATAGTAGTAAATATTTAGCTTTTTAATAAAAATTTAATTGTTTAAAAAGTACACCATGACATAATTTAATAAACAAAAATAAATATAATATTTACTTCAATATATATTACAACCGTAAATCTCACATCCAACCATATTAAGTGGAGTCACTTTTAGTCATCTTAGAAATTCACTACATCCTAAATTATGTTTTATAAAACAATGATTCCGAAGAACAGTCTCTAATTTAATTTAATTACAAATATAAATAATTCATTACTATTTTAAAATACTATAAACGAGATAAGATTTATTTATATACATAAATTAGCAAAAAAAATTAGTGGAAAAATTTTTCACAACACTTATTAAAAAATAAATTATAATGATTTATTTGTGTTACAAATAAAATGAGATAATTCGATACCCATCGCCTTTGCCTACTATAAAATCAACTAAAAATATAACACCCAACAGGATAATAGTATACCACATCTGGAATATAAAATATTGAGCATTTTATGTCCAAATCATCCATTAATAAAAAATTTCTTAATGCATAAAAAAATTTACCTTCTACTTTTTTTTTAAATCGAAAACTTATATGACCAAAATCAATATGTTAGTCCTATAGTAAATCCAAATGTTGAACTCCATTATTAGTAGTTTAAAAATAAAATCTATTTACAGATTTATAAAGAATTTTTTTTAATGATTTAAAGATATAATAAGTAAGGCTGTACCAATGACACATTTTGCTGAAAACAATTGTCTATAAAAAATAATCTAATATCCAGGAGTAACAGATGCGTAGTTAAATTTACAAAGAATGCTAGTTTTGAATTTGAATTGAATCTCAAAAGGAAAATGTACAAATTATGAAATATTTAGAATACACTTGCTAAAATCACGGACATAACATATTTAAAAAAAAAACACATTTTTTGTAAATCGTGCATGAATAAATAAAGTTTTTAATCAAAGATGAAATAAAATACTTTTATAGTGGCGGTAGCCACTGGTTCAATCGTGGGTTGTATAAAAAAAACTGGTCTAATTATAATATAAGATCACTTATTATAATTGAACCGATTTTTTGATATAGTCCACAATTGGAATCAGTGGATCATTGTATAAGATCACTTATAACAAGTGATCTTATAATAAGTTAGAATTAACAATATTGAAGATACTATATTATTTTTAATCTAACCTGAGGTAAATATGGAGTTAGCAACATTTGGAAACAAAAGTGATGTGATGTACCTATCTAATAATGTTAAAATTATTAATCAAAATAACCAGAAAAGCTGAAAAAAAATTATCACATTCTTTAGCAGTTTATTTCGAAAACCAAAATCTACATAAATAAAACTAAAAAATTCAAACACTTTTTAGATTCGACTAAAATGTTTATCTTAAAAGGCGGTGTGTGATAAAAATTATAAAAAAAATTCAGTTATTCAAAAGTACATAGGTCTAAATAGAAATTAATCACAAAAAAACTGCTTAATATCACATCTTGACGATTCCACATATCGCAGGAACACAGAATTATGTCACAGAAGTTACTTAGTCTTCAAAGATTATGTAATATTTATTGTAACTAAAAATTTTAAGAGTTATTTGTCAGTAGTTTCATTATTTGTAACAAATTACAAGGATACTTCCAAGATTCACTTTCATCATTAATAACTGATGTAGCATTTGATCACTAACACTAACTGTTTTATTACTAGTCATTTACTAACACTAACGCTGAACAGTCCAACTTAACTATCTGTATGTTAGAAAGTTTATTAGTTAATCTAACATCAGACATAGTTTTCTCTGGTGGGCGCTGAAGACATGGCACCCTGCTTTCTAAGATCGTCTCTGCAAGAATTAGTAACAACCACTTCTGCTGATGACCGTGGTGACCGGGATGAGCAATTGTTGTTTTGTGCAGAGATATAGGACATCTCCATATCTACATCTTCACCCTGAGTAAAATAAATAATGAATAACCAATGTAAATTATTAATAATTAGTAATTGATGAAGAAAGAAAATAAAAAAGAAACAGTTGAAAATTAAAAAAATGGTAAAATTATATCTATTAATTTAAGTTTCTAACTAAATTATAAGCAAGCACAGAATAGACAGTACATGGTAATATAATGTACAGAACTAATGTTATAAGGTAGAGTAGCAGAGAGAGTGAGACGGACCTAACCTCAGGATGCATAGGATTGGCTGTGATGGTGATGGCGGGCTTAGGGGAGGCAGAGGGGGGCAGGAAGCCATTGGGCAGCTCACCCCCGGTCCCGCCCTCTTGCTGCTTGTCTGGAGCACCCCCTGGGAAATAACAACATTGAATTATCCTATCACAGAATTCACCTATTCCTTATTACCTATTCAGGTAGAAAAATTACATAAATTGTATCATGAAAAAATACTCACAAATACCATTTCAGGAATCTGAGAGTATGCATTTGTTATGATAGCAATATAGTCTATTGACAAAAAAAATATTAAATGACTTTAAAGCTATTGTAAAATTTACTCGACTTTCATACCCGTGTTCCAAATTAACCAAAGTTTTATCACTGGGCATTATCAAAAAACCTACTGTATATTCAGTGCTATCCTTAAATGTTCTTAAAAATGTATTGGTAATTTCCAAATTTATTAATCTCGACCGTGACAATTCTATTTATATAATGAGGTTTTTATATCACATCATGAAATCAGGGCAAAATATAGAAATGATTGCGCCAGTTTATGATATTCTAATGGAGTGAAAATAAAAAGTTTTAATGTGTATCAATGCATGCAGTGTATTTAAATTATTGAATTCATAAATAAATAAAAAACATTATTAAATTTTAATCTTTCACATAATGATTTATATATGGAGTGAACATTGGACCTTTTCAAACATATTATATACATAATTATGTTCTTACCTTTTTTCTTCTTGTATATAACAAGCGCTATGATAGCAGCACCAAGAACGGCAGCTCCGCCGGCTGCCCCACCTGCTATGAGATATACCTGACCCTTGTCATTGGCCGTGTCCTTATTCATGGGGCCCGAGGCCCCGACAGAAGGGGATCCCACTTCCGTCGCCTTCTCCACCACCAGCGCTTCTGGTTTGAACAAATATTGTTTAGGGCTTATGTCATTCCAATTGTTTAGCAAAATTATTAAATAATTTTAATAAACTAATAATAAAAATATTCTCATAGAAATATGAAAGTTATATTTTAAATTCATAAAGAAAAATTTATAGAAGTTTGAATGTGAGAGATTAAATATCTGATTTCTTACATTAATGATTTTGGTTAAATCAAACCTTCAGTGGAATATATACATAATATCTAATCAAGATTTCATGAGTTGACCAACTAACTGATATTGAAATGCTAAGAAAAATTAATATGTAAAAGGTAATGATCTATCGCATTAAAAAGCGGAAACTAGAATACTTCCGACATATTATAATAAGGAGAGAAAAGTATTGGATTCTACCGTTTATAATGCAAGGTAAAATTGAAAACAAGAGGGGAATTGCAAGAAAAAAAATTTCATGGTTCAATAGGAATGACGCTCTTCAGATCTGCTGTCAATAAGACTATTGTGTAAACCTTGGAGAACCATGACATCATGTTAGACTACTTGTTAGTGTAATAATAAAATATATTTTACATTTATTCACAATGCACCTATTAAGAGTTTAATAATTTCAATTTATAATTAAATACACTTAAAAAATAATTATATTTATTTTATAACAAATCACAGAAATCATTTTTGCAAGTGTTAAAAATATTAATTTTGTTACAGAGAACATTTTTTTGTGTTGTATATTTTAACTAAATAAATACTCACTTAGAGTCTTTTTTGTGATGATGGCCGAGAAATCGCTGGCAGCAGTCGGTGTAAAGCTTTGAAGTTTGATCTCGTAAGAGGCATCAGGAGTGAGGTGGCGGAGTACCAAAGATTTTGCCTTTCCCCCCTCTACGTATGCTTTTACATACTCCCCAGCGCTTGATGCTAGGCGATAGTATACATAGTAGCCTTCCACTGGTGTCTCCTTACCAGCTGTCGTATTCACAGTGGGAAGCTGTAGCAAAAATAATAATTGTGGGCCAAATAATAATTTGGAGTTCAAATATTATAAAATTAGGTAGCCCGTAAGCAAAATACATACATATTTGCCCATTATGAAAGTCAAGAAATTGAAAAAAATTAGTTTATCAATTATTTCACGTCACATTGTTTTAAATTAATGTAATATGACGCAAATTGTAACAATTGTGAAAAATTTGAAGCGTTATATTCAGTGCATTATTACGATGTATAACAGTATTCCGCTAGTGTTTATTTTAATAATAAAATAAGTCATTTCAACCTAAATTTTTTTATTTCCTTATAAGCTACATGCAATATTTATATGTCGAAATAAATTATAAATCTAGTAGACTAAATAAATTTTGAAACATAGTGTTGTATAATATAATTTTTTTTTAATCAACACAAACCTTTAAATATCTTGAAACGAAAGAAACATGACTTAGACCACTTTCATAATAATGGGCACATATATGCATCTTATTACTTGTGTAGTATTAAAAAGAAAATTCGAATTACAAATAATGAGAACAAATTTTTTTTAAAGGCAACATTAGAAAGAAATTTTTATAAAAACGTGTTAGTTTACTACGTCCGCGATTTAATTCACGCTGCCGCTGTTGACAACGATTTTCATACTAAAACATGATGACTCCATTATTTCAGTTTCTTATGTGTCGAAATGTTGAGGCTTATTATTTTCCCGCGATTTTTCAAGTTTAGTTTATTTATTTATTTTCGCCAATCTTTGATAACAATTTTTTGTCAGTTTTCAAAATAAGCTCCATTTATCCAAATGGTCAAGGATTTATACAAATTACAAGATGTTGGTGCCATTTTAGAGAATGAAACGTAAAAAAAAAACAAATAAAATATGTCAACGTATTTAAATATAAAAATAAAGTAGAATGGTTTCCAAATTTATTTGTAAATATTCATCTCAATGCGTTGGTCACAAGAGCAGAGAAGTAATGACGAAAATTGTAATATTCACCTGCCAGTGCAGCTTTATTTCTGTGGGGGAAATAGGCTCAGCTCCAGTAAGCAGGGGGGCAGGCGGGCCCTGGTCCAGCCCGGCCCCGCGCTTCAGGTGGAACTTGCTAGATTTTTCACCCAGCTTGTTGTCATTATTACTGTACGCCGCTGCTATTCTAAATCTGGGAATTTAATAAAAAATACGACAGTCATATTATTATTGACCTTATATAAAATAAAGTGCATAAGTGATATATTTTATTTAACATTTTGAATAATGTTTAAGAGGGTACTTTCATTTTTACTATTTAAATTTTGAGGTATTCCTTCAAGATGAGACTAATGGTTAATCTACAAGGGCTGTATGGTAAGTATCCATGTTTAACAACTGATCAATTTAAATATACAATGCTGCTTTATTTTGATTTGTGTGTTTCATAATTACGTAGTATTTTGTTGTTTAAAAGACAACAGAACTAAATATATACGGAATATAAGACCATACAAAATGACACACATAAAATGTTTTTTTGTAAACAATTGTTTTCCCTTAAAATTAGTATGTATAATTTATGAAATGTGCATCTTATAAGTATAATATTCATTCATATTATAATAAAAATTTGCATTAAAATATGCTTTATAGACATATTTAACCAAAAATTAAGGGACTGATTATTTCCCCATCAGAGTCGGCCAGATCGAGCACCGAATTAATCATCAAATCAACATTAAAATATATTATTTAAAACTAATAATCGTGTTTTTGATATAGAACTTGGTTTTAAATAGAAGTTGAAGCCTCAAAACATGTGAGTAAACATAATACTAAAACAAAGCATTTTTAAAATAAAAAATTGACACAATGTCCTGCAAATGTAACGGTTTATAGCTCAATTAATTAAAAACATTTTCTTAATATGTTTAATACTGATTTGTCACCGTAATCTTGGCTTCAAGATAATAATAAACTATGTTCCATACATATAATAATTTCCATAATAAGACCCTTTTCTGGCACACTAAAAATGAATTAATCTTTTTAATCATGCCTTAATTCTTTTAATTATGACAAATAATATTCAGTTTATTAGTTTTACATTAGTCCTATTTAACTTATGGCTTTAAAAAAATTCTAATCATTAAATAGGACTACATAGGTTATACACTAGTATAACTGGTGTTATAAGTGAATACTAAAAATCCACATTTTTGTAAAACAAATGAATTAGTACTGAAAATCACCTATAATAATGGTCAGGCTGTAATCCATTCACTTCGTACGATCTAACATGTGGAGGAATATCTTGGTTGCTGGTATTCCACGGGGAACGTCCTCCAGAGCCCTGAAATGAGAAAAAAGATAAAATAAATGTAACAAACATAAATTACGAAATACATATTATCATATAGAGTAAACAGAAATTCAATTATGAAACAATTTGCACAGCAATAAGTCAGACTTTTAGATACATATACATTCATACATTTACTTTTAGTTGCATATATACAGTAAATCTCTGTTAATTTATAAGCTTATATTTCGTATTTTCACGAAGTTCACTTTAGTCAAAAATTTTAGTCCCGAAAATAATATTTCATAGTCATTTCTACTGATAATTCATAAATCCAGATTATTCGCAGGTCGTAGGCGTTATTGATGTCCGAAGTAAATAAATTGTTCATGTAATTTGCATACCTACATATTTGAAACATCTGCAGCTAGCTCCGCCCACTAGCCAATCACGACACTGATCGCTATAGCGGCAGGACTGGTGCCAATATTTCAATTCTTGCCCAATTTTAATGGAAAAGGCGAGTTTGATTATCAATAAAATGAATGTTCATGATTTTGTTCCATCAAGTGACTAGTTAATTAGTGAATGGCTTCATAAAGCCTGTTTTTAATATTACACTCGGCACGTAGCCACACACCTTCTTATTCAGGAGAAATTTGTTATTTGATTAACATTTTGACACAGAAGAAGCTAAAATCTCGTAATAGACAATCGCTATGTTTCGGGATGAAAATCGCAAAAGTGGCGGCTCGCGCAAAAATACGAACGCAGTAAACGACATGAAACTGTCACGTTATCGTAAAAAAAATAATTTAATGTTGTCTTTAAAAAAATTTTTTTTTAAATTTCGTTTACGCGAGTTGAGAATTAATGGAGTTTTACTATATTTATAGATAGGAGAAAGGAAAAGAATACCAGGCCATAACAAAGTGTATGTTTGAACAAACAATGTATGGTAAATGTAAGAATACATATATGGTGATATTTTTTAGAAAGCCAGGCAATATACAGACGGAGAATCAAAACCTAAACAAAATAATTAAAAATGTAGAAAAACAATGTAACAAATAGTAATCAAATAATTTGTCTTACTTGGGGAGGATTTTACTTCTATAAATGATCTAAAGTCAGAAAACAGGGACATATAAGGTTGGTACACACCTGACTGAGGTCTCGATATTGCACCTTGAAAAACTCAATGCGCAGTCCGGTGTTGTCCTCGACTGACCACCTCACCATGACACTCTCGTCTGTCAAACGGGTAACATTGGGGCGAGAGGGGGGAACCATTACTAAAACATGAAAAATATAATATTTAATACAATCAGCATTTAGTTCTTGTATCCTAAGAGATCAAGTGTACCCACAGGTTGGTTGGTGATTTTATTTTTAAATTGTATAGATCATTAACAATTTGATGACATAACATAGGTATATAATAAATATGGTACATTAAACCTCTTACGAATGCTCATATATCATAAGTTATATTATACAATAGTAGAGGTGTAACACACTTCTTAGTCAGTGTGTACTATTACAATTTAAGAATAAACATTATTTTTACCAGTTCGGTTGTGATGTCCTTTAGATTTGTAGTGTCTTTTTCCACTGGACCCGGAGGTTACTGGTTTGATGGTACCTAATTCTCCTAATCCAGGCTCACTCCCGTCCATCTGAAAAAGCAGCCATAAACAATGAAATATTAACTCCGGGCCGAAAACAAAATAAAAGTGCACATTTGTATTGAGAATCTGAAGTAAGACCTCCGGTATATTTATTTATTTATTAGACTTTATTGGCATACATGTTTTTGTTGTAACAGATGTGAATATAAAATATTATAATATAACATGATAAACATAAGATACAATTATATTGCTATTAAATTTAACACTCGTAGTTTATTGTGTGGGATGGAGTAGACATGTACATGTAACATGTAGAATCGTTGATAAAATGTTGTTGTTGTTCTCGCAGATGTCGCAACACAAAGGTAAGATAAAATACAAAATGTGTCAGATAAATGATTCTTCGGCGGTTCCTCGTTACGAGCATGACATCTGCAACGGATAACGATTGTGAGTCTGAGTATGGCTGAGTTCTATTCTCGAACCGTACACCCTTGCTCCGCTGGACGGGGGAGTTCTAAATGACCTCCTTCCTTCGGCGCTGGGCCATAGAGGGTTTAATGAATGGAGTTTGGGCTAACCTGTGCATGTTGTCTCGGTATGACACGAAGAAGATTGACAGTTGTGGCACTGCCGAGGGAATTGGCTGCAAAACATTGCACAACCCCAGCATGGCGCTTCTCTACTGGGTTAATTTCCAATTCAGAATCTGAAATAAGTTTGTAATTAAAAAACCTGATCATTAATTGGTGCAAAACAGATTTATTATTATTAATTTCATTGTGCTGCGGTTCCTTTTACCACAAGCAAAAGAGTAAACAACGAGAGATATCAAATCTTTTTGTTTTTATTAGCAGATGTAACGTGATATAATACATTTTCAAAATAATCAGTAAGAGATATATATATATATTTCTTTTTACATTTATTTCTTCTCTATGAGAGTAATACTCGTGTATAGAGGAGGGGTATATACGAGGGTGTATAATTTATGTGTCTGTTAGTCTGTGTACATATTTTTTGACTTCAGATACAAATTTATAGTAGTCTGTAATTTTTCTAATTGTGGTGGAAAGATTGTTAAAGAATTTGATGCCTTAATAAATATAGTGATTTTGGGTTGCGTTATATTTTAGTTTTGGAATATCAATTTGGTCTCTAAATCTTGTAGATCGTAATTCGCTCCTAATATTTCATTTATAATTATTGAATTTTTTTTGTATGTCTATTATTTTTGGTACTTTGAAAACTTGGATAGTAATTTTTATTTTTTAGGATTATTTTTATCATTTTTTGAGTGATTTCTAAATTTCTAATTGTGATATTGAAGTTTCATATGCTCCTCCCCATCCAATAATACCAAATTGCAAATGTGACTGTACAAACGCATAATATATTATTGTCAGATTTGTAAGTGATGAGATGTTTCTTGATGAGTCTTAAAAATATGTCGGCAGTTTTCCTTATTTTGTTTGTAAGATTAATAATATGTTCCATTAATCAGTTGCATGAATATTGATATTAAGGCCAAGAGATACAGTGTGAAACCAAGCGATAGGTGGAAATTCTTATTTTTAATTATGAAATACAGACTCGCCTAAGATTTTAACATTAGAATCCTTTGTCACTTCTTTGCCATTGATTAGCCAACTGATGGTGGGTGCAGGACGTCCACTTGCACTGCCGCAGGGTAACTTGGCCTCCCCGCCCTCCGATGCTGTTACCTCACCTCCCCCTCCCGCCACGGCTAGAGAAGGGGCAAATAGGACAGACAGCCGGATGGAGCGCTCAGCCTTGCCGGCGACATTGTTGGCTTCGCAGGTATATACTCCCTGCAGAGAAAATTTACCCAGGTAAAGCAAGTAATGTCAAAAGAATGATTAAATCACATTATTACGTTCATTCGTATAACGCAGTAAATACATGAAGTATTTTTCAAGCGGCATGACAACTTTAAGCAATAAACTACATTAAAATAAAAACTAAATAAATGATTAATATTATGGTCCTAAACCAGATATCGGAGAAAAAATATATATAATACCCAAATGAAATATCAAATACCAATGAAGTCAGGTAAAATTGCTTTGAAAAAAGCTGAATATATTTTATAAGGCTCATAATATCCCACCTCATCTTCAGGCTGTAAATCAGTAATATGCAGCAAGGCGCCTTTGTCGGCAGTCCCCGAGGGCACCGCAGAACCCCGCCGCCGCCAAACCAGTCGAGGAGCCGGGCGGCCAAGGGCTCCGCAGCCCAGCCACACAGCAGTTCCAGCAACCCCCTGGACTTCCTCCGCCATGTCTTCCGCAAACCTAAAAATGCGACCAATAATTTAAATATTTTTATATAAATGTACAAACTAAAAAGGATTACGATTTTTTTTTCCTATGGGACAGTATGAAACTGCTCGAAGCAATGTTATATTATTATGTATTAAGATAATTAAATGAAAAATGTTTAGATCTTTTATAGATTTTAACAATAATATAAAATATTTAATTAAATTATCGCATAATGTTGTGGTTTCTTACATTTTTTGTAATGATTTATGAAAATGAATAGGTTAAAAATTGTATACTAACGTTGGCGCTTGTGGTGGACCATCATGCGCATCAACTACGATCTTGTGATGATAAGGATGTGTCTGTCCGCTAAGATTGTTGATGGCCTCACAGGTGTAGGTAGATTGTCCACGTGCCTTCACCAGGATAGCTCCCCCGACTTCCTGCACACCTTCTGATCCACCCGTAATGGCAATAGAAGTTCCCCCTTGTAACCTATAAGAAATATAGAAATAATAATAAATGAAAAATTCAATATTTTCTCATAATTTTAGGTAAATAGGTAACAGGTACTATACACAATATGTGCATTACTAAACATTTTGGGAAATAAATATAAATTAAAAACAATCTATCTTTTAAAAAGTCCTATAAAATTCTAGCTGTTAATTCGCAGATCGGCATAACCCATGGTTAGTTTTTAAATCCGACTACTCCATTTTTTCTTACTGTACTTTGTTTTTTCTAAAGGAATTAATTACCTTGACTAAAAACTGTGACACCTTTTACTAACTCTACAAACTTGCATTTTTTGAAATATTATGAAATAAATTGAAATATTAAATGTTGAAGTAAATTTCATTATGTTATGAGTATGAATTTGTAAAGATAGCTATTTAAATATAAGTCTTTGACCACTATATTAATGAAACATTTTAAATATCCGTTGTCTAT
Organism: Eubasilissa splendida; assembly: GCA_031772225.1. Lineage (NCBI taxonomy): Eukaryota > Metazoa > Arthropoda > Insecta > Trichoptera > Phryganeidae > Eubasilissa > Eubasilissa splendida. Next base: position 11,205,201 of record CM062859.1, read on the forward strand.
ATGAAGCAATAAAGCATCTTTCCTTTCTTAAAGTAATGACGAATTGAATTCACAATTATTTTCTAAATTTAAATAAAATTGTTCTCAAAATTAGAATAATTTTTCTCACATTTTTTTATAATACTATACTATACTACGAGACGCATTTTTAAAGTCAGTACTGGATTTTTATTTTAAAGAAACATATCATTTATACAACACTTTGCTTTCTTTGGACGCTACATACCTTATAAGGTACTTGTCATAACGGGGGCACCAATTTTTGTATACCTTCATCATAGAATGACGCCGCCTGGGATGAAAACCATGCCCGTACTCCGTCTTTGAGTTAATCATCGTCATCAAAACGCTCGCCACCAAAGACTCGCTTCAGATGAAGAAAAATATGGAAATCACTTGGCGCCAAATCAGGAAAAAACAGAACATACTTGGCGATGAATGTCAGCTGATTTCATGTTTTGTGCATTCAAGAAACCAATCACGGACCGTATCTCACAGTCGGCGGGCTGATCTATTGTCTTGAACGTTTCAACCAATCACTACAAGATGACCACACTATGTGAATGTCTCTAACATTACATGCGGTGAGTCAACAGATGAAGGAAACCATTGTGCGTGTGCAACATCACAACCGCAGTACTATACCGGAAATATCCGGCAACGGTACTTACTTAAAAAACGCACCTCGTATATTAAATTATACCATGTTAATTATGTATCAAATTAATGCATGAAGTGCATACATAACTCATTACTGTACATATAAATGATGGGGCTGAAGAACAGAATAGTCACATAAGTCGGCTTGTGATCTAGTGTGACTGAGTGTATGGACCCCATCACAATTTTAGAAGGTTTGGTGAAAGACAGATGTTCTACTCGCTGCGCAAAGGATCCATTGAGTTGCTGATCAAGTGACCGATCTCATCATGCTATCTTAGCTGTAATTATTTTCTAAATTATTGTAATATGCGCACTTTCCCTGCACTGTTGATTTTCGTAACAAAATTTGCTACTAATTATATATTATATGCAATGTCACCACACATAATAAATAGACTGTACTATAGATAAAAAGCAAGCTTTCCCGACACCCGTATTTTAAATAAAATATGATCTTTTTATTAATGCGTGTCAAGACAAGATGCTCACTCACTTGTAATACAATATCGTGGCCGGAGGCTCAGATCTGGGTGGAGGACACCGGACCAATACAGACGCTCCGGGTGCTGCCTGCAGGCGGCGGTCAGGCAGGTGCGGTGTGGCCCCCAGCTCGGCCACGACTAATCTGGCTGATACTGAAGCCAGGGCGGACACTCCGTACCAGGAAATACACTGCAACAGACAATTTTAATTATTTAATGATTAGACAGTACTGTAGAAGATAACTATGGAATTCTGTAAAATATGGAAACTAAAGTTCAAAAATTGAAAATTGAATTAAATTTAACAGAAATAATTAAAGTTAAGAAGTTATTAAAAGTTATATAAAATAACAGGAACAAAATATTATAAATGAGATGTAAAAATAATATAATTGAACTGAAAGTAATAGAAGAATAGGATTGAAACAGAAATGAAATGGGTACAACTGAAATTTGAATGCAAAAAGGTAAATCAAGATGGCCACACAGGAATGAATATGAAGTTTAAAAATTATTGGACCGATAATTTCAATAGAATATAAATACACTATAACATACCCCAAAATAATACTTCACTGCATCACATTATCAATGTTATAATTCACTGTCACTGTATAATTTGCAATAGGTAGCTAAATACTAACAGGGAACTTGAGTTGTCATCAAATGTATTTCATTATTACTACTTGTTACTTATTATAGTAGATCCTCCATATAACGGACTAATGCAGGTGAGGGGTGTCTGTTAAAATTGAAAGTCCTTTATGGTGTATTTACGAAAGTGTTTTTTTTTAACTGAAAAAATAAACGGCACAATACATGTATATATACAAGGCCAGTGAAGTTTCTGTAAATGGATTTAAAATATTATGACACATTAAAAAAGTAATGAGAGTGTGAAAATTTAATTTCACAAAAAAAAAATCTGCTGTCTAAATAGAAACAAATAACAGTTTTTTTCCGAAAATACACTTTATTTATATGTAACTATAACTGTAAGCAAGTACTGTGTGAAAGGGGACTGGAGCAGGATGAGAGGGTCTGGGAACTGGACAAGAATGGCCAAGGATAGGAGTCGAGGGATGGGATGTTATGCCGTAGAAGAAGAAGATACGTAAGTATAAAGTTAAAAAATATATATAAACACAAACAAAATCCTATTTATTCATCATCGGATGATATACCCAAACATCCATTGTGGAGTAACGTTATTGTTTTATGTTTAGTCGCTTGCTTTCCATAATCCTACTTTAAAAAAAAACATGAAGTTTTGTTTGAATTTTTGAAGATTTTTAATGATTACTAACTAACTCTAAAATAAATAAATAAAACTGAATTTCGTTATATGGTGAATAGTTAATAAATGTTATTTGAACATGTATGAAATTTTGTGTCATATCTAGGATCTATTATATTGGCAGGATGGGAAATATTATCAAAACATATGAGGAAAATAAAAAAACAGTCTGAAGAGAAATGGAAACTAAATGCAACGAGCGGGAGAAGAAAAGCAGGAGTAATAGCATCAAAACCGTACCCTGTAGTCCCCGGCGAGGCTGTGATTGTGCAGGTGCACCGTCAGCCTAGACTGCGTGGGCTTGCTGGTGACGCGCAGGGCGGCTCGCGCCCCGGAGCCGAGGGCGTTGAGGGCGGTGAGGGCGGTGAGCGCGGCGGGCGGCAGCGACACGTCCGCCCAGGCGCCGCCGGCCGCGCGGTGCCGCCACGCCACGCGCTCGGCCGCGATGTTGGTCTGGCAGGGGAACTCCACCTCGTCCCCGAGGGGCGCCGTAATGGACTCGGGGCTCTTGATGTAGTGCGCGCCGAGATCTGAAAAGTAAACACTCGCTGTCATTCCCGCGGAGTCAGCAATCGCAGCAGCCGAAAATCACCGAGACACGTAGAGGCGACGGACCCCTGACCGGAATAGGACAAGATGAAGAAAAATAAGAAAAGAAAATTAAAGCAAATTAAATTAATCAACTAGAAAGACATACTGACAAAAATCTATCTATCGAAAAAATATAAGATAGAAAAAGATCCAGGTTCGAATTCCGGAAGCGAAAACTTATTTTTTTCGATAAATAATTTCTTTCTGTATATCTTTCTAGTTGATTAATTAAATTTGTATTAAAATACCACAGAACTATGATCTGAAAATGCTACTTTATAACAAAAATATGTTACCCATGAAAATAAATATTTATATACGTAAGATAGTAATTTCCGTAGTTATTTATTAAAAATATTACAAAATATATTGTGATTAATCCTCTTGTTAACGCGACAGCAACCTTGACATGACCTAATAATTATGTCCAATATAAAATACGAGTATTATTAATTTCTGAAATCTATAAACTTAATTACAAGACTAGGACGAAAACAACTGCAACTCAAAAAGAGTCTAAAATAGAATAAAAATAAACTACTTTTATCTTATCATCTTCATTGTAATTTTTGTAAAAATATTTTTTCTTTTATTTTGACCATTAGATATATATATTATTTGATTACTTTATATTTAAATTAATTAATAAAAATATGAATTAAATATATTAATTAGAAAGATATACATATAGAATCTTTTTTATCAAAAAATATTGTTGTTGCGCCACCGGGATTCGTTTAATCGTTCCCTTATTTGAAAGAGCCATGTATTAATATCAAAAATGTAACATATAGGTTCGAAAATTTGGCGCTAAAAATATCGTCGCGAAAGAGATCCAGGTTTCGAATCCCGGTGGCGCAACAACAATATTTTTCGATAAAATTCATTTTATACGTATATCTTTCAAATTAATATATTTTATTCATATTTAAAATATCACAGACCTATGTTCTGAAAAACTACAACTAAAATTAATTAATGTTCATTTCAAATCCATCCCCATAAACCATGATATTTAAGCGCGATTAATTAATAATTCAAGAATTTACTTCCTCTTTTATTAATTCTACTATCTTACTAAATGTACTGGAGTTTTACATGTAGTAAGATAGTAAAATTCGTAGCAATAATTAGCTGGCGACATTTTTGACATTTCCGATGCTGTAGTACGTAGGTACTTGAGTTTGTCAAGTTTATTCGCAAAAACTATATCATTTTGTTTAATCTAAATATAATTACATACATACCTAATATTTCGCTTTCATTAAAAAGAAAGAGCAAACCCGAAAAACTATGACCGACATTTTCTTAAAAATGTTATTATGTTTTTACAGCCGTTCAGAAACATACAGTTTTCTGGGTCAATCTGCCGCGTATATCTGACCTTTCTGCATTCCCATTGCAGGGTCCATCGCAGGGCTGATCAGGGATCCAAAATGACGGCCAGAAAGATCAGATATACACGGCAAATTAACCCAGAAACTGTAGGTTTATTTATTTTAAAAAAAGATCATAGAATATTGTACTGATCGAGCTGCGCCACTTGACAACATTAGTAAATTACTTATGAACGTTATAAAGATGGCAAGTATTAAAGTAGGTACCTACCCTGCAGGAAGTACCAAACTCTCCGTGTGAAGTATAATTATTATGTACCGAATGAACAATACAAACATTAATAAATTAGCAAAACTATTTATTTTTTATTTATCTGTCACAGGCGCGGGCCTCGATAAAGGCGTGACCAGGTGCGGCTGCACCCTTTTCACCCGCCCAGACCCTCAATCAGAAGGATCTTTCTCGATCCAACACGTAATTCATAACAATCAATATGATTAACCCGGAAGGTTGCTCCGAAACAATACGCGCGTGTTCTACGAGTGTTTCCACGACGCCGAGCCGGCGCGATTGAGATGCTAATATATTTTTTCATTACACAAGATTAATTGAAAAAAATTTGAATCATAAAAATGTAACGGACATTCGCGGAATTCTGAACCGTGCGAACATAGACGAGATTTGCATACCATTAAATGTGACTCACAGGTGGCGCAGGTGACGGCGGCAAGATAATATGCGACACTGAACACAAGTATGGCTTTATTTGGCTATGCGTGGGCGGCGGGCACAACTATAATAATAAAGATGAAATGATAAGATATTAATAGAATTACGCTATTAACTGTATAAATCGCGAATGAATATGAGATTTTAAACGAGCGCTAGCTGTGTGCGTGTCGGTAACAATAACACAATCGTGACTAGCTAATGAGTTCTAAATCTTCTGGGTGGACACCGCGCGTACTTAGGGTGCTACACGTAAACCCCGTTGATCGCGGGGGATAAAAAAATCATTTTAAAATTCGAAAAAATACTTTATTAATAAAATGAACATTATTAATAACAAAAAAAATGTTATACATAACATAATTCATTCATTTTGTTCCGCGTTGCAAAAAATAATTTCGATTCTCTGCGTTTATTGTGCAAAATTTGCCGATAACTGTGAAATAATCCGTTACAACCAATCTTCTAATAACTCCAGGCATTGATTGTGAAGAGAAAGAGCATTTTCAATGATTTTGACACTTAACTTAACACTTAACAGGTTCCGAGACGTCATTTTCTTTGGACATTTTTCACATTTTAAAAATTACGAAGGGACAAAAACTATGTAAGCAGTCAATTTAATTAGTGTGCGTTTGACACTTCGGCTAAGATTACACTGGAGGATACTCAACCGTTCCAGGCACCGGGCGTACCGACGTTCTTTTGTCATGTATATGATGTGAGTAAGCGAGAAAAAAAGATAACACTCACGTGCAACCACTCATTATGACGATTCTCGGCATATGTCAAAGTCAGATAAGTGCAGACAAAAAAAAAAAATTACAAAAAGATCGCGTTATAACGAATCCGCACTCGCCGGGGTCGCGATGAACGGGGGTCACCTGTAGTTACAAAGTCAGCAACCTCCACTATTTCTTTTCCTTACTTTAATTGTGCAGTTGTCTTCTCATTTAGTTGTTACACATTGTGTTAATTTATTAACAGTCAAACATAGCTCTTTTTGATAAAAATTGGTCAATCAAAATCGGTGATGGTTGCAAAATCAGTCGCTTTTGCTCGCTGCTTGTTTTTGGAAGAGGGTGATGAGTTTGAAACCAGATTACAGGGATTATCGATCATAATAAGACGTGCATTGATAAATATATTATTCTCACCCACGTTATTCACATTTTTCTTTAAATAAAAAAATCACACGCGCATGATGTTGCGTTCTTTTGTGATACTGCTCACAAATACCGTACCGATGACTCGGGATGTTCGTAATTTGTCGTGCTTTATTTTAATAGATGATATTTATAGCTCATTCGTACATGCAGACAAACTAAAAGTCATATTACCATTTAAAAATAATGTATTTTTAAATTACATATTACATAGCATGAAGATTTCTTCTCCGTACAATAGCATCTTGCCCCCCCTCCCCCTCCTCATTTTCTACTTCACAATAAAAAAATCTCCACCCTATGAAAATTATCAAGTAAAAGATAAATAAAAAAATATTTAAAATACAATAAGTTATTTAATTTTTAAATACTAAAGTAATTTTTGGCAAACCTGTATTTAAAGTGCCTCCTCATAAATATGCGGACTTTTAGGATATTCCAAAAGTAAAAATAAAAACAGTAGCCTGATTTCAAAAAAGGTTCGATCTAAGCCATGGGTGGCCAACCCGCGGCCCGCCGAGTGTCTACTTGCGGCCCGCGGAGCATATGCACACATGTTTTTATTTTAGTGTACATAAAACCACAAAAAAAACATTCCAACGTGCGTAGTTCGTATCATATCTCACATATGGAAGTATCTCAGTGCACTGATTCAACTATCGTGACAATTTCTTCTGTGCTATATTCGTATTAACAAACAATCACAACGTTAAGGTGATTTCAAAAAGCGCGCACGACACTTGTGCGTGGATAGCCGTGAGCGTGGATGCGGGGCGGGATGCGTCGTGCGACCGCCAGCCGAGCCACCCTGTGGCAAGCTCACAAAGACGTCGTTTGCTTTGTATAATAAAATACATTTTGTTGTACGGCCCGGTAGAAAATCTCATTTCTAAAATCTGGCCCGGCTGCTGAAAAGGTTGGCCACCCATGATCTAAGCCAGTGATTCCCAAAGTGGTCTATATCGAACCCCAGGGGTCTATGATAACCTGCAAGGGATCTACGTCAGCGAAAAAAAAATTTGGGGGTCCATGAAATGAAAATGGGGGTCCGCGATAGTGGATCTCAACATACACTGATAGTACCTATTTACTTACATTATAATCTTATAATATAAAGACATATACATTATTTATAAAAGTACCTATGAAGTAAAAAATTTATTATATATGTTTATAAAATTGTGTAAGTTGTAGGATGTAGGCATTCGCTTTGTGGTTTAAGTTTTTGACACTAAACTTCACTACAATTAGAAATTTACAAAAAATCAATATCAGGTAAGTAGTGGGTCTACCAAAAACCGAAAAACATGGCAAGGGGTCTACGACACAAAAAAGTTTGGGAACCTCTGATCTAAGCCATTTCCCGCATAACTAATGGAGCGATCTGTCCCATGCAGCTCTGTTCATCCCAGGATCGGTACTCAAGTCCCTTATCTGGGGTACATTAACATCGATTTCAATCTGGATGGTGAAATGTGAGCGAACCAGGCGCGCTGTTCTACTGCAGAAAACTCTCGACATGATATGCAGGTTTCGGCGCAGACCGGGCGTTCATGTCAAAAATCATGCGCAAGTAGGCTTTCTCGCTCTTACTCAAAGGAAAAAATGAAGTGAATTGAATGAGTGACTTATTTATTTAGTTTGTCCGTGATACAAGAAAGCAAATAAATAATCATTTATCAAAATCAAAGCATTTTCGAAAAAAAAGTACTGTACATGCAATCCAAGGTTACATTTTTTATAAAAAATATATTAAAACTATACCAAGGTTACATTTTGCCGACACTGATGTTAATTGTTACAAGAAAAATAAATAGAGCGCTTAGGATAACAGTTGCTTATTTAAAAAAATATATATATTTCTGTATCTGAAAGACCATAAATAACTCATCTGACTCACTTAATATCATTGTCTTCTTCAAGATGCCATCAAATAATCAAAAACATATGTTTTATTGTTTCTTTAAAAGAATTTAACCATAAAGTTGATTTTGTAAATATTAGAAAACATAAAGCGCATTTAATTATCCCATGAATAAATACATATATAGCTAAAATTAATCTGGAATAGTTAAGCTTCTTGTTAAACTATTTTCTACTACTACTAACTCGCTCACTTATACACAAATACATAAACAAAGAAACATTATTTTTCTTATATTAAAGTCTTATTGAAGCACAATTATTACTTACCAATATATTACCTGTACCTGGCTATATTTTCAATAATTTTAACGGATAATAAGGAATAAATACTATAACCGAAAATATAAATATATAGGATGTCCAGCAAAAAAATTTCAAGATTAAATTGTAATTGCTCGTAAACCATCAGGATGAGGTAAGTGGGAGGGGTATTGTTCGACCCGCGTGATTTTCTGATTTGCCAGTCGCAATGAGTCACTGGTCGGGAGCGCACCGCGCGTTTGCGGTTGAGCAATATTTTAAAGTGCGGTGATTCATTGGTTCGTGCGCATCGCGCTTTTTGTACTCACTTTAATATTCGACGAGTAAGTGACGGGCCGAGTGCGCAACTTATCTGGTGTTGGGTTCAAAAATTCAGACAAGAAGGGACAATGGTTAACCAAACTCCTCCGGGACATGTGGCTCAAGTTCGACGTGGAATTATGCGATCGATAAGGAAAATTGCAGCCTTTACTGGATAAAAAAATCAACAGTGCGCGTTATTTTGAAAAAGAAACTACAGTTTCGCCCATACAAACTGCAAATCGTGCAGTTTCTCAACGAAAATGACTATTATTTACGTGAAACCTTAGCGAAAGCGATGCTGGAACGTTTTGGAATAGCACGAACGCTTGGAAACATTTTGTTTACTGACGAAGCACATTTTCATATCGATGGCTATGTTAATAAACAGAACATGCGATACTGGTGCCCCGACTACCCAAGGGAACGCCATCAAAAAAGTTTGCATTGTCCAAAAACGACAGTGTGATGTGCAATTTCTGCCCGAGGGATAATTGGCCCTTATTTTTTTAACCAGCGAGAGACAGTCACTGCCGATGTGTATTGCCGAATGATCGACGAGTTTTTGGTACCGCAACTGCAGCAGTTTCCCGAGTTCAACGACAGAACACAATTTCCATTACATACATAAGATATTTAAAAAGAGACAAAAATCATACCGGCACCGATTGTTGCCGTTGTTTTCTCTTGTGTCAATAACCCTTAAAAATGTATACCTAAACGAAATTTTGGAAATATAAGTTAACAAAAATGAAATATACCAATGAAGTCCAAAAAAATAATATTAATATGAAATAAGGGGCCGGCAAAATGAGTCGGAATCTATAGATTGAAAAATGAAAAAAAATCACAAAAAAACTGACAAAATTAAAATCATATATGTTCAAGGAGTTACAAAATCAAATCAATCTTTAAATCTAAGTACCACGAAATAAATATTTGCAAAATTGACTTATTAGGTATTATTCTTCATTATTCATATCATCTAACAAAAAAACAGTCTTGCTGCTCGAAGTTCGATGACCTTTTATTTTTTGTATTCAATATAAAATATACTTAAGAATCAATAAAATATTTCAATCAATCGAAATAATCGCAAAACTATGATTTTTTTTAATGCTTACATCGCTGACGTGGTTGAGATTAAGCACATGCAGCTTGAACATTTTATTTATTTATTTAATTCTTAACATAGTGCATACATAAGCACTCCTATATATATGCTCTAATATAAACAAGATTTAAGTATTTTCTTTTTCTAAAACTTATCTTTTACATTTGTGGTCAGTTTCAGTTTAAATCTATTCAGTTTCTCCTCATTCCTTATGTATTCTGGCATAGATTTCTGAGATTTGGCCTTCTTCCCGAGTGGCAGTCTCAGTCTATCCCTTCCTCTTGTACGATGCTCGTGCTCATGTTGATTTGCATTAACACGAGCACCCATATTTCTAATATGTAGGCATGTATTACACGCCCAGTATCTACCTACTTACTATTTAATTTAAATCAATAAATTTATGTAGGTATAGGTGCAATGCGATGTATTATATTCAATTATTATCTCTACAAGAATAATATGGAATCAAATTTGTATAAGTACTTATTTAGGTCAACAGACAGGAAAACGGATGCCACTCGCGCAGCAAAATTAAATTATGAATAAAAGTAAAAAATATATTTATTTACTTTTAACAGTTTTGAGCTATTAAAACCAATTGAATGTGGCCATCCATTATGATGGAGTCCCTGTCAAAATCAATCATCGTATAAGTCACTCGACCCGAGTGGGGAACCGCTACACGGGTGTCTGCTATCGCAGGCAGACTTTAATTTTGCTTTACCCGTCTTCAGATACAAATTATAAAGCAAATATTGAGACGGCTAAAGTGAAGCGTCAGGAGAAATTCAAAGATCTGTTATCTAATACACTATCGACGACAATAAGCAATTTTATCCAACGTTAATTTCTCAACGCTTAAATTTAATATTTAAAAAAAAATCATACTCAAAAGCGTACGAATAATACGGTAGTTTAACATTAAAAAATAGAAGAAAAAAAAACAAAATATTTGAACAACGCGTAAACGAACCCAGCTTACCTTCGATTATTTCAAAATTCCAATACATATAAGAGTCTGTATGAAAACAAACATTCCCCGCAATTAATTTACTAAAAAACTGATTCATAAATACGATCCGATCATAAAAATTACAAATTCAGTTCATAAAAATAAATTGACTCGTAAATCTAGAAAAACGAGTTTTAGTGATAAATTAATATGTCAAAACTCTTAAGCGTTCAACACATTATCAGGCCTATTCTCAAAATTGCAATATTGAAATGAAGGTGATTGTTACACCGACCCTCAAAAATAGTGTTATATTTGAATGAGAGAGAGGGAGACAGAGTGAGGGAGATAAACGTACCATAATCTGTCAAAACTATCTGTCTATTTTTGAGGGTTGGTGTAACAATCACCTTCATTTCAATATTGCAATTTTGAGAATAGGCCTGTATGTCGAAGAATGACGACCCAAGATTTTGGAAATAAAATAAGAAGGCCAGTATTAGAATGCACGCGAGACGCCATTGGTCAATCGCGTGAACGAAGCCGGGTTTCAGTTTATAAAGATTTGATTTTATTGTAATATTATAAATTAATTAAAAATATATTTGTTACTATAATAATCATTTTTGATTTTTTATACATTCACCAATCAACATAATTAATTAACTTTACAATATATTGCAGTATGTTTAAAATATTTTAACCGATTTATTAAAAAAATAAAAATGGGCGCTTTATACGTAAACTATTTAGGACTACAATATCTCTGTATTTAAAATAAACAAATGTTATTTATGTATTAATATTATTTATGACAGAGTAAAGAATGAAAGAAAAAAAAAGGAAATAATGTAAAGCTGACTTTAGTAGTATAGTGAGTAAGATTAAGAAAGGGTACTTAAGTGGTTTGGTCATATGGATGGTCCTGTTAGAAGCCTCAATAATCGTCGAGCTTGTATGACAAGATGTATGAATGTGGATGAGGCGAGAATTATGTCAGGACAGAAGAGTATGGCGATCTATCCTCTCTGCCTACCCCCGCGGAGAAACGGCGTGATGATAAGTAAGTAAATATTTGAACTTGTGGATATGACTTTTTTTAAAGTAGCGTTTTAAATCTTTTTTATAAAGTTTATGATGCTACGTTCTTTATGACAGAGGGCAAAGGTTCCACGCTTTGGAGCCAGCCGCCGCTAATGCTCGTTCACTAAACTTGCAACTGCTGTATGTTAATAATAATAATACTGGATAATTATATTATTGATAGAACCGGCGTTAACTTTGTAGAGTTTCATCATAATGGATGGATATAAATGAAACAATGTTATTACTCTACTTGAGTTTATTAGCACCTCCACCGTCCACCGGTAACTCTGCCCCCTGCCCCTCCATCTCTCAGTACCTAATTACTTGTATGTCTACCACCCATATTTATGTGTGGTCAGTTTAATTCTAGTTAGTGCTTCTCTCGAAACTCGAGTAGTGCAAATAAACTCATTTCATTTATATCCATACATATTGGATAATTATTTTACTCTCTTCTTAAATAAAGTCTCTGATGCACTGTTTCTTATGACGCAAGACAAAGCGTTTCACGCTTTTGAACCTGCCACCGCAAATGCCCGTTCACTAAACTTAAACTTTGGTCAACGGCTGGTCGGTTCTACAACCCTTCCTGCGGCTGAAGTAGCATCCATGATGTGTAACCTTTTAACTGCCAACTCTATTTAAAATAATAAAAAAACACCACATAGAGTAAGACTATGCTTCAAGGGTGTTGATCTTTCGTCCACAGGTGGCAAAATGATTATAAAATATGATTTTAACCCTTGCAAGTTTGCAAGCTCCAGCGCCGATGAGAATCATCTGCCAATTTGTACATATAATATTAAAATATTTATAATAATTTTTACCCTGATTTTCCTAGAATTCTTCAATTCCCTCGTTTTCTAACGCTATCAATGCCCCCCTTGTGCTATCAATATTTGTAGTCATTTTAAATATTTACCATCACCAAAGAAAGATCGAATCGCTATCTAGGAATAGTAGCTTCGAGAAGGGGAGATAATTTTTTTTGTTATAAAATATTCCAATACCAAACACTGCACACAATCATCATAGTGATCGCCATTCATGATAACTGTTGTATAAAGTCAGCGGCGTAACTACGCCAATGCAACAGATGGGGTGCATTGGACCCCACGTTAGACAGATGCCCAAAAGTCTGCAGCCTACAATATTTATATCATACTATCGATATTTCTGCGACTATTTTATACATCATAGCTAGAAATGGAATTCTAAAATTTAAAAAGTCATTACTCATGGGTATTATGTAAAAACGTTTTTATTAATATCCCGTTAGTACATTCGTCGGTTAGGAACCAGACCATCGTCGCAAAGCGAATAAACGCCTAAAAACACATAATGGGCATTCTTTCAATTTTGCATTGGGGCCTAATTTTGTTTACGCCACTGATTAAACTATTTCAAATGCAAACCATTTAAAAAAGGGTTTAAACGCCGAATCAAAGGCTACACCAGAGTTAAATGAGAGTTAGTATGTATGTTGAAATGTCAGTAGGCCTTTCTTAACCTTAAACTTTCATTAAGTGGTATACAACGTGGAAGTACGGGTAATTACGGGACTTCGGCTGGCTTAAGTGATCACTTTAAACAATGTTCACAATTCCACCCAATCAACCTCCATAACTATCAAATTTTTGAAAGTTGTATATATGTTAATATGTGGAAACACTTCGATTACCACTACACTATCACCTAAATTGGACTAAATTTGATATACATTTCCCTGTAATTACCCACAATTCCATATTTTTCCATTAATTAAAAAAAATAGCTAAAAATAAAATTGACTCGGCGATTTCGTGTACGTGGCGAGCAAGATAAAAAGGACTAGAAACCTCAATCATCGTCTCCTTTTTAGTTTCGAGCATTTGCAATGCAAAACAAGAATTCATTCAATTCATGCAATGAACAAGGACCGTCGAAAATGACTTTATTTTATTTGCAGACTTTAATTTAAAAAAAGGCGGGAACTTGAATTTCGACAAAACAAAGTTATGCGACAATGTGAACCTGTTTGGGCAAACGGAATCTACGTTCATTTCTTTTTTTGCGTTGATTGACGACAATCATTCATTATTATAACATTTATATTTATAATGATAAATAATTCATTAACTTTGTTTTTAACCACTGCGAGTTAAATTATATTCACCAACCGGTTTCGAAAAATGCCGTTTCCCACATAAGGGTGATAAAAAACTGACTTAAACCATGTGTCAGTTTCAGATCATTAAGTCAATTTCGACATACTATCCTACTAGATTTATTTTTTAATTAATTAGTACATAATATTTTAAAAATTTAATTTAAAAACAAGAACAATTTGACATATGTTATATAGTTAGTTTTTTTTTTACCACCCCGATGAAGGAAAACGTATTTTTCGAAATCGGTCGGTAAATATAATTAACTCACAATGGTTAAAAAGTTAATTAATTATTTATTATTAAAATTAATAAACACAAGTTATTATTTCTTGTGTTCGCGTTAAATATGTATATTTTTTATTATTAACATAAGAATTCACGAATTATTATGTAGAAAAAATTGTTATTTATTCTTACTGAAGCAAACACTGGAAGTTTCGTTTTTTAGAACTGAATAATGTTATTCCAATACATTTATAAAAGTTATATATGTATACATATACGGTTTAGGGTTATGTACTATAAAAATATACGTTTTTATTTTACGCTGATTTTTAAGATCATTTACAAATCTACACTAGCGTTGTACCAATTAGCAATAAATTTATGTTTTCTTGTGTTTTTTGGAGCATCCTACCAATGATGATAAACATATTTTTTTTCATTGAAGATGTCGGGGAACTTATAGTTACCTGATCGCGCTAATGGCGGCAGCAGCGCGACGATGAGGAGGGCGAGCAGCGCGGGGGACGGGGGGGACATCTTCCTCAGCCCATCACTACCTGGAAACAAAAAATAATAATTCAGTGACCTTAAATCAAGCGACAATTTAACACATTTATGAAAATATTATTCACTTTCATTAGAATGTAAACATGTATTGTTTATTATACGTATATGCATTTGATTACCACCCATGTATAAGTTCAACTTCTGCTGACTAACTCGGAGTTTAATCTGAACTCAGCTTAACCTTTCCCATGCGGTGCTAAAATAAAAACGCGCGTTACGGTGCTGTAAACTCAGTGTACATGTAGACTTTTGCGATTTTTAAGTAGTATAAATATGAATATTTTACATTTATAACTTATATTAATCATTAAATATACAAGACGTATATACAAGACACGTCTAACTCGGCCAGCGCACGCTATGCCACTAAGTGACAATCGGCATCCGGCACACCGCGCTCCGCGCACTGCGCCATCACATACACGTATTGACAAATTCACGTCGGGTTCTTCGAGAAAACATTTTTAATTGTTGCGTATGGTTAATACTTAAATATTGTAATTATTTTATCCAAAAAATATATTACGGAGAATTACCTAAAATATGAAGTCTTTAATTAGTATATTTACAGAGATATTCACATAATTAGAGGCAATGTTAACCCAGTTTACATCATCGGAGATGAAAGGCATTCCGAACCAGAAGTATCTGATCCATGTGTGTTTATTTTATTGGAAAGTATGTATAATAATAATCTAATATTGTTATCATACACATAATATTGTGTGTCGTGTATCGGCTTCGGAGGTTTTTGATGATCACAGATGGCGGATAATGTAGCGCGGATAATGTAGAAACGTCGGCGAGTGAAGCTCAATGTAGACGGTAAACAGATTAAGAAAGTCCGTTACAGGAAGTTCTGTCACAACATGCCTAGGTATAAAAATCTGTTACACGCATAAAACAAATCTTTAAGTTGGGAACAGATGCCGATGGATAAATTTGATGAAAGAGATGCCGGTGGATAAATTCACAAGCTTAATACGGCCGCTGTTTTTGGATTTATTATTACTTTATTTTTTATTGGAAATAAAACAGATACCAGTTATAAGGATTATTGGACGTAGAAGAAAAAATAGTACTTAGGTAGGTATATACTAACATATTTCACATGCACAATAGAATATAATCCTTTACATACTGCACCGAAGAATATTGTTAATAAATGTGCATTACGTCACTTTACATGGGTAATGTCTTCATTTTTTTAAATACTAATTAAATGTATTAATTATAAAGAGATATATATATACTGTTGTTGCTATCGGGATTCGAATCTGGATCTCTTTCCAATCCGGGGAAGGTGCATTATGCTACAGCAGACAGTACCTTTGTAACTATTGAAGGTACCTCAATCAATATAAATTAAAATAGGTGGTTGACAATTTTTTCCCATACAGTATCTAATGCTTTCCAGACCACCGATGTAAAACGAATTACAGCCTTTATTATTTGGCTTGTAAAAGCCTAGAAACACTATCATTTATTAAGCGCCTTGAGTAAAAAAAATCGATGCATATGTAAAAACGATAAATAAATAAACCCGATTATGTATTTGTTTTCAAATTCCAACTTTATGTAAACTACGGTTAAGATGTGTTTTATTTTATTAAACGTGGCGCGTGGCTAGATTCGCAGTCAATCATCTCGGGCTTCCCCACGGTCGATGGTGTAATGTGAAATTTTAAATTAATACAGTTAATATAATACTGCACAATCTTCTCGAAAGATATATCGTACGTGTTTAAAAATAGACGAAAATTTTTGAATATTTTCAAATACGATTTAAATTTTATATATAAAATCAGGTCTGGAGTTTAGAAAGCTCCCTTACGGAAACCTCTATCGATAAAAGGAGAGATTGACGATTTTACAAACAAAATGAAAAAATAATATTTATATGCATCGCAACCTACTGATAAAAGTGCATACGCGCATCGGTCGTAAAGTCACAATTTATTCAATTATGTTTTTTTTTTATATTATATTATCTCTTAAAAAATTCGTTTTTATAGAGCCGCTATTTTTTTCTTCGATAACACAAATGTACTTTGTGGATCAACTTCGTTATCTTCTTCTCGTAGTTTATTTGTTCAACGAACGTTAACTATCTATGTTGTATATCCTCTCTCGCTTACTACTGTCTGAAAAAGCTCTACAGTAGACTGGCCAAACCTCAGATACTTCAGCCATGATATTCTTCTTCTTCTTCTTCCAAGGCTCCGATTTCCAGCAATCTTCCCCCGCATGAGACGCAAGATCAAATACTTTTCTGTCCGAAATATTGAAGTTTACAGATTCATATTGTTTTAATTACTTATTTTTCTGTATTTATTCAAACCGTAACTTTAGCACTCTTCCGTTCATTCTTCATTCATCTCAAATGCTTCAAGTAGACTTATCATTTCTCCAGTAAGTGTCCATGCTACTATTCTATAAAATAATACTGAGAACACACAGATAATAACTGTTTAGATAATAACTGCAGAACATAATTTTCAAGCTCAAGCTTGGTCAATGCGACATTTGATTTCAACAGAATAATTTCATCTTTAATTTATATTACAACCCAGGAATACAATCATTTATATTTTCTCCAATTTCGTACCAGAAATATAAAGATATCAGCAACTATGTTTTATTTTACTTATATTTAGTACTAACCCGAAAGTCTAACACGCTTTCACCACTAGGTTCAACAGAAGTTGTAGGTCCCCAATGTTAATTACAAGAACAGTGATGGAGAACACGTGTCAAACGTGACACGCCACAGCGTTTTGGGCGACACGCCAGCGTTCACTAATATCCGAGTTATCAAAGAACACGTGTCCCGCCACCAGACGTCTACCCGACAACAACGTTCGAATTTATCACTACGTACATATTACGTATGTATCTCTTTTGGGTATCACTTTGTGAATAAAACAATTAATTGAAATAAGCAATTAATTAATTATTAAGAAGAACACATTCTTATTGTGAAGTTGTAATTATTCAGAACAGACGGCCTGTGATATTTTAAATACTAATTTAATGTATTAATTATAAATATATACGTATAAAATCAATTTTGTCGAAAAATATTGTTTTTGCGCTACCGGGATCCTGGTATTGACAAAACTGATTTTATATGTATATATTTATAATTAATACATTAAATTAGTATTTAAAATTAATTAATTGACATCAAATCAAATACAGTTTCATATTTTTTCCTTGTGGGGGGGGGAGGGGTTGACACGCCAGCGAAGTTAAGTTAGATTTTCTGAAATTTTGACACGCCGAGCCCAAAAGATTCGCCATCACTGTACTAGAAATACCGTATCACCTACATAACGCGAGCTAGAATAATTTGGGTTACCGATTTGTCCAGAGCTCAAAAAGCTCAACATTCATGAGTAGAACGACTTTTCCTCGTACATAGGTATGTAAATATGAAATATTTATTAAGTATGTTGTATCTCACACTAGGCTGCTATCAATTTGATAATGGATTGTTGATTTATTATGTATACCGTATTCGTTACTACATCCGATTAAAATGTTACTTAAAAAAATGTTTGCTCAAAATCGCTTCAGACAGCCGATGTTCTGTTCCGCGTTATCGCCGGCGATAAATGTAATATAAAATTGCTTTTTAGGTGTCGATAGTGATAAACGTTTACCACTATTCGAGGACAGCGTCACGTGGTCAACCGGCAATAAACTCGATAGTTTTTTAAAAAAAAAATTATTGCATTTTGCGTTAGGATTAGATAAAAAATGAAATATTACACTGTTTAATGGAATAATAGATGTGTTGCGTCAATTTGGCTTTAATAACCGCGAGAATTAATTTGACTAATTTACCTATTATATCGAGAATTTTAATTTATCTACGTATTATATTGAAATAGACGCGATATTTATTTTATTGCGCAAGTGGCGCCAAACAATTCAACAGATCGAACGTCACACCGCGCAAAGAAAACGGAGAAAAAATAGCTGGCGACGTTAATGGAAAATGTCACCTTGCCGGATGTGACACGAAGCGTTTGGGGTCATTAAAGAATTGTATTTTAAGACGGGGAGATGGGAATGCTTTTAGTTATGGGCGAGTGGAACAATCCGGGCCGTCTTGCGCTTCTCCGAATTCTGCCCCATGCCCGTGCTCCTTGCGGAGGAATTCCGTTCCATTATTGGAGAACAAAAAGTTAAATTACCTTTAAAATTACTGGATAAACGTTCGGCATTCGCTTTGTTTGATCCACGCCATTTTTTCTGCAGCCACTAGCGGCAAGCCGGCACTAGTGTGCTGTAGCGACGGTTGATATCGTCCATTTGCTGGAACACCAGTTCCACGGGAATTTCGGAACATTAGACTTTCGAAATGCAATGATCTAATTTGATCAACTAGGTAAACTTAAAAATAACAAATTATGAACAGTAAGAAGAATTAGTTATTTTTAACTTTACCTAATTAATTCAATTCTATCATGCATTTCGAATGTTGGAACCGGTTCCAAAAGCAACCGATCCATCGTTGTCGCCAAAAACTAGTTATTTTTTATTTTGATCGGTGACACCGATATTTCTTACATCCTACAACAATCGACTTATTCTAAAGAACTGATAACGACATCGAGTTACTGACTTGATAGTTATTGACCGGTTAAAAGTGACCACGTCACAAACATCAACCACCTCCAGTGTGCAGCCCCCCGCGGCCGCGCTTTGCTCTGCCTCCATCGCTGTTAATTGTTTATTGTTTATTGCCATTCTCGTTTTGTTGTTTTCAATCTTGCAGATATTTGGTCTTTTTATTTCTTATTATGTCTACCTGTTCTACTTGCGACTAATGATACTTCTATTACGATACACGCTTCAGTACTATTCTAATTGTTTGAAAAATGATATCACGCGCTATATATACGGAAATAAAACGTCATGTCAATAGACTAATGACGTCACAATTTTCATGCAAATTTCGGCTATTTATAAGAATATACCTAATCAAATTTTTCCTGTATCACAGTAACAACAACAATGCATTTGCATGCAAGTGTAATGTGCAAGATATAGGTATTAATAATAAACAGATGTGTTCGCGCATGTACATAATATAAATATTATTTTACTATCGCAGTAATTTAAAAACTAATATTAGACTGACATAAATAGGTCAATGTCTTATTTATTTTAATCGCAATCTTGTTGCACTTAAAAATAATTCTAATAAAAATACAGTTTATCTCCTCTCTGTTGTAGTTATCACCTAGTGCCGCGAGTCGGCGACGCCGAGATGGCGCTAACGACATGTCACGAAACGTCAAAATAAACATCTCGAGCAGTCGCCAGCCCAGGACCGTCTCTGGACATTTTTAATCTTCCGACAGATGGCCATCCTCATTAACTTAATCGTCATTCTACACGGTAAATAAAATAATTTATATGCCTTTAATAAAACTGACTCGAGTTCATTTTAAATAATGTACAAAAATATTTAGAGGAAAATATTATTAGGAGAACACATTCTCATCATGTGTTCTCCTAATAATAAATTTGTATTAATGTGTCCAAAAATTTAATAAAAATGAATTGATAATTCTGGCGTCTGCTATCAGTTTACTCAAAGATATTTGAGATTCTGTAAAAATAAGGTAGATGGCTCTTTCAAATTATGGAACGATTAAATGTATTAATATCAAAAAGGTAACATATAAGTTAGAAAATTGTCGCAAAAAATATTGTCACTGTAGCATAGTTGGATAATGCACCTTCCCCGTTTAGGAAAGAGATCCAGGTTCGTATCCCGGTGGCGCAACAACAATATTTTTTGATAAAATTGATTTTATATGTATATCTTTCTAATTAATATATTTAATTCATATTTAAAAAGGAAAATATTAATTTAAAAAAATAATAAAAGTAATATTTCATCATCATCATCATCATCATCATCATCATCATCATCATCCACGTCGGTCCCTCGTGATCTCCATGAACTCCATCCCTCTTGACTATGCTCCTCAACTTTTCTTGGCATCCTGTCACCAGAGAAGTGCCTGGTGTCTTTTCCATTCGGTTAGTCCAACGGGTGGAGGATCTTCCTCTTCGTCCTTCGACCGTGGCCCACCACAACAAGTTTCTCCAACCCATCTTCCCTTCACGCAAGATGCCCAAAAAAGTTAAGGATTCATCTCAGGCGAATGGTTGAGAGAGAAATAATGACCAATGGATGAAATATTCCATAAATTACAAAAATATTGAGCATAGTAACCACTTATCTTCCGTTTCAGTTTAGACTCAAGTGTTTTTCTACATGGCAAAACATTTTTTTTTATTAATGAAAATTTGTAAAAATATTTGCAAACTCAATACCTACATAACGCTTTTTTAGATTTTTTAAAATATATTTTTTTAGCCAATTAATTATTAAACACTTCGAATAACACACAACTGTCAATTAAATATCGAAAATGTTGGAAATCAGTTGTTAAAATTAGATAAATAAAACTACTAGGTAGAATTAAAACACAAATCCAGCACGCAGAAATTGACGTACCTCGTTTCATTGTGTCGGAACATAAGAGAGTGGTGTTCTATCCTCTCTGTTTACCCCCGCAACGGCGTGATGGTAAGTTAGTTAATTATGATGCATTTCATTGCACGTAAGGGAATTCAGAGAAATGAATGTGCTGATAAACTGGCCAAGAAGGCTACTCTTTTCGGAGTTCTTCCCCATCAATTCCATATCCCGATGTATGACAGACTTAATATGGTAAAAAAACATACGAATTCTATCTGGTCTGCACAATGGATGGATCCAAACAATCACAAGGGTAATCGGCTTAAAATAATCCAAAGATATATTCCCCGCTCCCCTTGGTTCTCCAACAGGAAAGTCTCTAAAAGAACAGTAGCAAATATCTCTAGAATGAGAATTGGGCATTGCCAGGTGGCCTCACATTTGTTCAGAATGAACATAATAGACTCCCCAATGTGTGAATGTGGTGCCGAGGAGGAAACCCTTGACCATGTCTTTTTTGCCTGTCCATTGCGGATCACAGGTTTTTTTTACAATAATCTTGTCAATGGTAATTTTCAACTCCCGGTTAACTTGTGTCATCTTCTCTCCCTCAACTCGCCACATTGAAGCTATATAATAGCAAATTTCTTGAATGTCAATGGTATTAACTTGTAACGCAATATTCCCTATTCTATAATATTGTTTGTACTGCTTTCTATGAAATAATGTTTAAACTTGTTTAATGGCACAAATCACTCTTGAAGGGTGGATTGCCTGTTTAAAAGAAGAAGAAGATGCATTTTATCGCACCGGTCTGCAAACGGATTCTAAGGAGGCGTAAAGAAAGACAATTTGTTCTATACTCATGACAGTGTCGTGTATTTTTTTCTTATAATATGATTATCTCATTGCACCCTGAGACGTAGCACGGTAGTGCTGCCCCGGCCGCCTCACCTGCCGTGCATGCGGCTGCCGAGATAGGCAACATCACGACCGTCTCAAATGGGAGCAGCCTATTATTAAAATGGCAAATATTGCTTCACTGAATTAACGCTTTATTATTCCGGGGGGTCCAAAGCATAAAAACTATGTACAGTTTGTAATCTATGCGTCTGAATACATTTTTGGTTTTCTATACCTGTAGATATGCAATATAGATTAGACAGCGTGGTTCAGACCGAAAACGGTCTGAACCACGCTGATATGATAAATTTATTTTATCACCGAAAACTAACATTAGATGCGACGCTAATTTTTAACGGCTTTCAATTATTAACCATTAAAATCCATCCAGGTTAATTCATTTTATTAGGCACGAAAATAATTATCTCTCGTGTGAAAATCATTTATGTGTACATACCATTATTACAAATATGCGGATTCAATGGATTCAATTATTTTTGGTGCTTCTGCCGTACACAGGTTTAGATCATTAAATAATATTTAACGTGATAAAATTCACCATAAAGTAGAATATAGTCTAATGTCACCAAAAAAAGAATATTACCATTTATAATATTTCCATAAATCAAACATTTTTTAACGGAACGTTCTCGAGTTCACGCCTCAAGAGCGAAAGCTTTTTAAAAATAATCTCTTTAGATACGATTAGATTAAATTGTTGAAAAGACAAATTTCAATCATTTGGGTGGTCTGGTCTCTGTGGGGAAATTGTTTGAGGGCTGTGCCATCAAGAATAATATAATTTCATCGTTTTGATAATTCAAATTTAAAAAGTTGTGTTTAAAGAGTGTAACAGGTATATCGAATTTACCATTTAAGAATCAAAAAAAGTGAACAACGGCATATTTGACTTTTATGTTACACTATAATTATAATAGTATATGTAATTTAATTAATTGGTATTGGTAATTTATAATAATATTTATTTGAATACAAATTAAATGTATCAATTAGAAAGATATACAGAAAAATTCAATTTATCGAAAAAATATATTTTCAAATCTGCAACTTCACAATAATAATGTGTTTTTAAAAAATCTTGATTTCAGTTATACAGAAATTTTATATTTTTTAAGAATACATAAAATATGTAAGTTAATAAATTATTACATATTACGTATTATACAGTGAAACCTCTATATATCGTTTTTGATGGGACCTATTGAATAAACTATAAATGCGGGAAAACAATGAATGTGGGAATATAGAAAAAAGTAACATTTTTCATACTTAAATGTTTAATACATATTCTAAAAAAGATACATATTTCACATAAAAACGAATTTGTTTAAATAAAAATAAATTTAGAAAGTTGTACAGAAACATTTTTTTTTACATTAATCTTTGTATTGTATAATGTCATGCGGCAGCTAACAGCGACATTCTCTCTCTCTCTCTCTCTCTCTCTCTCTCGTGTTCCTTCCTTGTTTACAAGTGCCGTTAATCGAAACCATGCTGCGCAATTTAAACGATTAATGCGATCTATTTTTGGGTGTTTTGTATGAAATTAATTCGGGACTGGAGGAAATAAAAAAATAAAGAAATTAAATAAATAAAAAAAGAAAGAAATTCGGGGAACGATCGATCGAGATTTCACTGTAAATAAAAATACGTATCACAAACATAAAACGTTTTGTAATGAATTCGTACATAAAGTGGTAAATATATATTTACTTTTTTGTTGGTACATAGGATTATATATTAGTTATATCTTAATGTTTAGCAAATTTGATCTCCAATTTAGTCTATAATATTGTGAACTTTTCACGTTAATATCATTGTTTATTTAATATAAAAGCCCTAGAAAACCCCACCCTACGTAAAAGTGCCTTAGCACATACACGTGTGTGGTATACTATAATTCTGTTGTTGGCATTTCATTACTCATGAAGCTAGCTAAAATTCAACACAGCCCTAGATTTTAAATTAGTGCTATAATTCAATCAGCAGGGCAATAAAAACGTTTTAGAAAATTTCGAGCAAGGAGAGATATAAAATATATTCTCTGCGTGCCATAAATTGGGTCAATTGAACATGTGATCGTGGTACAATAACGTTGTGCGCGCTGATTTGCAATGGGTACTTTTCCGCAATGAAAAACTAATATTATCGAAACAACACAATATATTATTTTTAAATACACTAGAAATCAAGATAGCATTCGTATGTGCGCGATAAAAAAAAATTATACGACTTTGTTTAATTTTAAGTTATTTTTTAATTTCTAGGACAGAATCAGATAATATTTTAATACTGTCACTCCTCACTCGTTTAACGACCACTCACATTTACGACTACCGATAAGTTTATTTTTATTTATTTAGACATATGTATATAACATTTGTACAGCTGCAAAAAGACAGTTTGTTACATATATTTTACACACATTTTAAAATGCATTGCCCAACTAGGCAAGCCTGTTTTAGGGCAAATTGGTAAATAAATACATTTTACAAAACGTAAAACGAAGAAAAACTTTGAAGGCAAAACACAATAAAATCGAATACGTAAACATACAAGGCAAGCAAAGAGCGAAAATATTTGAAAATATATATAAAAAAGAGAGAAAAAAAATTCCGTAAAAAAAATGTGCAATACAATATGTAATGTAAGCACATATAAAATAAATGGAAATATGCAAAATCAAAACACACAAAAGTAGTTATAAGAATTATTTCATTATATAAATAAGCTTACTCTCAGTATCTGCTCTTCGTAATTTCAACAACCAATTTGAAACATCCCTTTTAAAAGCTTTAATGTCGATTCAAGTTCTAATTTCATTTCCAATTTGATTATTGTATATTCTGGTAGCTTAAAAGGTGAATAATCTTTGATCAAAAGTAGTTTTCATTATTGGAACTATTTTAAGCTTATTTGCTCTTGCGGGATGGAACACTACGCCCTCTGTCTCGTACCCACAAATCTCTACGTGCCATCGTTGTCAGCACGAAAGAGACGCTTAATATTATACGATGTGTCGCGTCGTCTACCTCTAGCGCCAAGTGAGCGACCGCGAACAATGTTGGATATCATGTAGCACTTCACTCCCTTCCTTAATTAACAGTATACGTTGCCTATATAGTCAGTGTTCTCTGTGTCGATCGATAGCACGCCGTAAACTAATGATATATTTCATTAAAATAAAATAGTGAAGAGTTCGTATACTTAAGTGAGGACTGGCTGCATTACATATATACATATCATCGAAGTCGCTCGTGAGTGAGTACATCATTCGGTTTCCAATTAAAATATATTTCCGATGTATGTATATTTTGAAAAAACACGCTTATACATATGTATTATAAATAATGGACATAAATGTTATGTAAAAATGTGTTAAATAAATCAATGATAATAAATCGATCATTAAAGTCACGAGTTCCCAAAAAGTTTTTTAATCCTTCCATTCGTTTCAGAAACCAAAACATGTATATTTCTTATTTTGTTTAAATGTACATTCCTCCCGGGAATAACATCCTACGCGTTTAAATGAATCAAACAATTATAATAAAAACTATATTTAATTAAAAAACTGCCAATCCTAAAACTCTGTTTTCTAATCCCTACCTAAATTTCTTCTCTGACCGTCTTAATTTGTCTTGACCACCGTTTTAAAGAGAGAAAAACAAAAAAATAAACTACCAAGATGACCCCTCGCGTTGACAGAAAGGAGTTCGTGAAGTATTTTTAAATTTATTTAAACTCGAGGATCCCGAATAATCATTGCAAGTCGAAATGATTTAGCCGGAGTCACGTTCTACACGGGTGGGCAGCTAGAGAGCTAGAGAGAGCACACGTCCGCACAAGCACTTGACGAGGGGTCGCGCGGGACCGGGGAGGGCTTCGAGGGCCCTCGCGAACCCGAAGCTCTCGGCAGAAGGGTGGCGGCGATGGGTGGGACCTTTGTTTAAAAAACGAATCATTGATTTACCTCCGCGGAAGTACATTGTATCGGCGTGTAGGAGAGTGATACTCGATTCCATTGTTTCGAAGTGTATTGTACGGTGGCTGATAGGCTGGCTGCGTTCTGTGACCGAAATTATAATCGAGGGTGGGATCGCAGTAAACGACATATAGAACCGTTGTCAACAGCTTTACATGGGGAGGGTCTGTCGTAATAAGAAGGAGAGAGATTCGAATGCATTCGAGTTATAATATGAAGATGTTACGGCCGCATTTCATGCGTGACGTTCACGTATTGCATTTATTGTTTTTGGCGCGAAGTTTGAAATTAAAATATTTAGTTATATTATAACACGCTGTGCGCGAGTAGGGCGATGCTAACCCCTCTTCTCCTCGCTCCTAAATAGGCGTTAACGGCCGGACAAAGGGTGGCTACCCCCTCCCCCGCGCATTGCCGAGACGAAGCCGACAAGAAGCTGCGACGTGCCTCCTGAAAGGCACCCGAAGACCCGCCTTGGACACGAGGCAAGCGGCGGATATTCTCGCCGCTCACACAAAAGGATCGGAAGCTGTCCATCGCGATACCTCGTGGCGAAGGTGCGCGACCCGAGCGAAGCTGCAGAGCCCGCGTCCGTGACCTGGACCAGGGCGGGCTCCAAACGCAGCTAGCCGCACGCGCCAGCAGCAGACCGCACGTGGTTATGCAGTTGGCCCCATGTGTGAAAATGGACACGATAGTAAGTAAATAGTGAGTGGGAAAAACAATTAAAACAATCGGCGCGTCCGTATAAATAAGGTTAGACATAAGTAGCGATAAGAATTTTCTTTTTTTTGTGTGTAAATAAATGTGTAATGTGTATAGAAAGCTTGTTAAATTAATTTACCCTCCCGCCACCTCCTCATGACCACCACTAAATATTGTTTTCGCAACGACCAGAGTGTCAGCGTTCGTATCAAATAAAATACAATTCTTCCAGAATTACAGAAAAACTTTTATCAACAGTGATCAGAGAAGTAGTCAAAAACATTACAGTACGTTTATTAAAACATTGAAACATAATCTAGATAGGTACACGTGAAATCGGACAGGTAATTTTTTTATCTCCCCATTGTAAATTATATTTTTATACGTATATTATACAAAATATGATATATTTGACATCGCGGACCTTATAGCATAGCGCTCCCACCTCAGATCTGAATTAAAATTTATTATTATGTATTATAAAAGATTTGAGAAACCTGATATTTAATAAACATGATAAACCATAAAATGTAAGAACAGCGAATGGAGAAAGCTAAAATTCTAAAATAATATTAAAAACATATCCATTTTTAGTATTATTTATACATAACACCGATGATTTATTTCATATTCATTTGTAAGATCTCCTCATCATAAGCTCATCATTTTTAGAGTGAATATTCCACTTTATATGGGAATGATAATATACTAAAAAAAAACGTAAATAAAAAATATCTAAGTATTCGTGTATTATGCTGTGACTTTTTAAATCATCTATTAAATTAATCTATTATTAGCTTAAAACCTTCGGGCCGACTGTATATGTGAGAACACAATATGTAGCAAAAAAATGTGTTAGTATAATATTGTGTCATTTTCTGGTCTGATCTGATCCGATCTGGTTGTGTATCATCCACATAAACTGTTCAATCCCGTACGTGGGTGTATATGGAATAGTGACTGTTATTTAAACCATTATTGTGACTGATTGTGTTCGATAATAACGGTGATTGGTAAACTGATTGTTCGTAATTCTTCTAGCCATCACTGGCACACTGGAAACTAAATGTCCACCAGTTAAATATCAGTTACAAATCATCGTTAGAATCGAAGACAATCACTCGTAATAACGGTTTACCATCACTAATATGGAATTCACACTTATTCATGTAATTATAAATTATAATTTAAACTAGCAGGAAAGCAATGGCGACTATTATGGCCAGACCAGGACTTCCATAGAATCTATATTTCAATGCGGAAACCCTCATTATATTGCTTTAACAATAGCGCAACTTTATTTTATAGCTTTAGATGAAATATAGATTCTATGGAAGCCCTGCGTAGCGGCCAGTATCGGCCGCGAACCGGCCACAATAGCCGACCGCAGGTCCTAGCAGCAAAAAGCAATTGGCATTAGTTCATTCTGCTAGTGCATTCTGTATTGTCTTCCCTGGACAAACAGTGTTCTTAAGTATCAACTTAGAAATATATATAAATGATTATTGAACAAACGTAAACATTACAAACATTCATCTGTCATTTGACAGTGCGACGATGGATAAGACAGATGCTCAATATACTTGCTAGTCGTAAAAATTCGTACGATTTCGCTAATGTATGCTTTTTCATACTCATAATAAAGACAATATATAGTTCATTTCATTTTTCGTACCGGCAGTGACACTTACATGTACAAATCCAATAACATATCCAGATGATAGATAAAAGATGAGGAAGCGGTGTATTATTAGGGATATTAATAATGGAGAGTATGTATCTTTATTTATTATTTATTAAATATTTGAAATAAAACCGCAACAGAAGTAAAGCTTTATATACTATGTGTTAGATAAATTAAATAACGATTAATACAATTATTAGCTACAAATCGTATCATTATTATCTACAAAACAAGACAATATATTAATATCCTCGCTACGTGATTTATCATGTGATTAGCAACCGCAATGGTAGAAATATTACAATTCCGTATGTACTCACGCGATTAGCGACTATTAGCACAACGTGCTGAAAACCACAAACGGTTCGTATAACAAGAATTTCTGAAACAGTAATAGGGTAATTCTATAGATATGGTCGTGCGGCCAAGTGTTGTGTAATTCATAGTGCGGCTTTAAGTACTAATTCCATGTATCGTAAGCATATGCATATTTGCAATCTTGATAAGGCACAAGCGTAAATATCCCATAAAATTATAATTTTCGCGATAGACCGTCCCCACTGCAGTGAACAAACGTTTCAAAATAAATGTTTCTCATTTCATTATATAAATATCTATTACTTTAAGATTCTTAATAATTAATTCAAAGATATAATCTATCAACAGAAAAAAAGGTTAAGAAACGATAAGTAAATAAAATATTAATAATTAAGGAGAACACATTTTTTTGTGAAGTTGCATTATTAGAACATAATTCTGTGGTACATATTTTAATACAAATTAAATGAACCGGGATTCGAACCTGCATCTCTTCCTATCCGGGGAAGGAAACCCGGTAGCAACTAAATATTTTACGATAGATTGAATTTTTTCTTTATACCTATCTAGTTGATTCATTTAATTTGTATTAAATATAACTAGTGCACTGCATACAAGCGAACAAAGCTGTCCATTGCCACAAATCCTGAGGAACAAATAAAAATGAAGTAATTCATAAAATGTTATAAACGAACTATATAAATAATTATGCCGAACGCATCCTACCTTAGAGCATAACGGCACGTAATGTACTTACCTACCTACGATAGGAATTTAGCTTCGCACATAGCTTATACTCTACAGAAAGTTTCGTAGCCGAATTATAATCTTCCGTGCTAGCCAATCAGTATAAACACAATATTAAGTACTAAATAAAAAAAATCCTCGGTTTCCCAATGCACTGAATAAATCGATAGAAGATTTATCAAAAGCGCGCGTCTCTTTTGAATCCCTACTTTTTGAACAATTGTTTAGCATTGCTTCTTACTGTATCCCTTTTTTTGGAAAGATTTTCATATTGATTCAGAGCAGCGCCCAATGACACTTCCTCTCTTACTACGTTAATTTATCTATATAATAAACGTTTAGTTTTTGTGTTAGTTCTTTTATGTTCAATTGTCAATACTATATTAACAGTGAGGCGACATTTTTGACTGCCGGAAGGCCAATTAAAAATAATTTTTCCCGCGAAAACTATAGCTTTTATTATATCTTTTTTATGATAGATTATGCTCCGAATTCGTAAAACACACTTTTGGCGCGTCTTTCGATTCAGTCGCGACCACTGTTATTGACACATTTCCGCGTGAAAATTCGCATTCGTATACTTCCTAATGCTCGTCTTGTCAGTGTGCATTGTGACCTTGACGCTAGCAGACGTCAACCTGACCGATATTTGTTCGATCTCGACATCGCGATAGCATTCGCGGTGTGGACCTTTCAGCTCCAGTGCGCCAGAACTGTATTTGGTGATATTGTGTTTTGATCACGTATTGTTTGTGTACCGTAGGTGAACTTATGACATCGCTGTATTCAATTGGTATCGAAGATCGGCTCATTCGCGTGCCATTTGTGTGATCTCAGCAGCGACTGCAGGGATAACGGAGGCGTCATATACAAGATAAGGCGAGCAGTCCTTCCGAATCCCAGTTCCCCGAAATTCACTGGTCCTTCGACTAGAACCCCTGCCTCCTCATCGACCTCATCCTGTACCACGGTTCCTTACTTCCCCCCCCTACCCTGCGGTGATTCCGATTTACGACCGGAATTGTCACGACTCGGAGATTTTGTAATTCATTTGGATCCTATCGATCCGGATTTACAGTTCGAATTCAAATTAGTTAAAACCAAAACAATTTGAATTATTTAACAAAATAAATTCCTAAAAGAATTTTAAGTATGATAGTAGTTCGCATCTTTCTCTCAATTATTCTCGTTACTCATCGAGAAATTATTTTATTTTCAATTATTACTTAAATGTTACGAAGCCGTCTCAAAATTTTATGTTTTAAGATTAAAATTATACCTTTAATTAAAAAAAATATGAAGTAGTATCAGATGTGTGTTTTGCAAATGAAATTTAATTTATAATTATCGAGGAACGTATAATAGCGACCCATTTAGCTTAAAAATTTGAACATAAACGGATACTATATATGTACGTAGATTAAATGGATTGTAAACCACTGCATGTTATATAAACAAAATATGAAACTACGCATTGCTTCGTGCGTGCACAAGAAACGGAGAATCGAACAATCCTTGTTATGAATTCACAAATTAGTCACAATAGCCAATACTAGTGTTGGCAATACTCCATGTATTCTCACCATAACATACTGTTTTGAGTGGTTGAAAAGCATTGTGCACCTTAGGACCGTAATAATGCCTCGCTGTTCAACGTTATCGGATTATTTATTTTATTCTTTTAAAATGTTACAAGAAGCTTTTAGAGAAAAACAGTTCAAAGGCTACTAACTACGAGTGCAGGCTCCTCGTCAACAAATCAATCAAGGATCTTAGTTAAACAATCTCAACTCACTCTCGCAGAACAGTATTATAACACATCACATTAATAGATATTATAACACATCACATCAAAAATATGACTACTAAAAAAAATAGTTAACCATAGATAAATAATAGCACACTAGAAAACAATGTTTACATGTATGGTATTCCTATTTTTGTGGCGTTTACTGTTATTGTAACCAAAAATAATTCAATTGAATGGGTAATGTTTCAAATTCTATCAACATAAGTTAACTCTTCGACGTGGCCTGGTCAGTGTGCAACGTAGGATTTGTTTAAAATCTTTCTAGATTCTAGACCAATATATTACAAAATTATTTCAATAACTGTCGCAAATTTTTCACACAGCATACCGTCATCCTCCTTACATATACAATGAAAGAAAATAAACCAAATGGATACCTAATTATATTAAATTTTAAATGTCACAATGATTATTTAGTTATTAGCTATTTCTGTTTTCGTTAGCAATATCAATCCTGGTAAACATTTTTTTGTGTAAATGTTATGTTATTTTGGTGTTAATGTTTAAATATTTATTATTATTAAGAGTTTATAAATATTGGATTAGAACGTGTTGAAATTCATAGACGAAGTGTACATTCTCTCATAGCGTATAATCATTCAAATATGCACAATGTAATTGTTGTTTTTAAAAGCAAAAACAATAAGCTTTATTGACATGTTTATATATTTTTTACATCAGAAATGAAAATATAAAAATAATATTATTCACTTATTACAAATAAATTGCTTTTAAGTTTATAGATTTGTTATTTTTTGAGTAGGATGCAGTAGATATCACAATATTTTGGATACTTTGCTAGACTTTTGTCTATGTTAAAGTAGTCAGAATTTTTTCGTGCCGTTTTGGATAATGTAATTTTATTCAATTATTTGTAAATACATGATCAAGTATTTAATGAATAAGTTTAAAATCAAAAAATTGGATTATTTGCGTTGAATTTAATTAGGAATATTAGACAGCGTTGCTTCCGACGGATCTCTACTCAATTGAATTATATAATGAGTCCATATACGAATTATTATTCTATATGTGAACGATTTTCAAATAGCGTTAAGTAAATTGTATAGTTTCGGAGCTAAAAACGTACATTTCTCCTTCTACATTTTATTCAATATCCATAATGCTGATATATTTTAACGACCTAAGTTTGATATTAAAAAAAAAACATTTACATCAACTTTTTACTGATTACAGTAATTCAAAAATGATCAAACATTTTTAACTCGAAACAGTCGGTCTATATTCACCCTTTTCGAATTGTAGTGCAAGTCTCCTGACTCAATCTATGATTAAACTATTTACATAATTGAACCGAGATCGAAATAGAAATAATCACGTAGCCTGCATTCAAAACGTCAAGTCGTTATGTTTTATTATACGTTACAAAGTTTAATTCATAAACGAATTAATTTTTTTAAATTAAAATCCCTGCCTAATTTGCTTTTCGCTCGACAATATTTTTAAAGACTTTAAACCACCGGCATTAAAACATTATTAAATGCTTTAATGTTCGATGTTTTGGTTTACTCAACTGTTCAAATATAATAAATATGTATTTTTTTTTTACAATTTTATATAATATACGAATTACTTGAATCTCGTTACAAAACTAAAGTAACATATTTTTGTGAATCGCTCTGTACCTCTCCAAAAAAGAGACTCTCTCTCTCAGCTCTTGTGCTCGGAGAAGGACTTACACTGTAGTAATTTAATAGAAATTTTAATAGGAGAACACATTCTTATTGTGAGGTTGTAATTATTCAGAACATATGTCTGTAATACTTTAAATATGAATTAAATATATTAATTAGAAAGATATACATATAAAATCAATTTTATCGAAAAATATAGTTGGATAATGCACCTTCCCCGGTTTGGAAAGAGATCCAGGTTCGAATCCCGGTGGTGCAACAACAATATTTTTCAATAAAATTGATTTTATATGTATTATATATCTTTCTAATTAATATATATAATTCATATTTAGAAGTTTTATATTTGTAATCTATAATATTATTTCATTTTTTTTTTAGTTCTTTTATATCCTTTATCTCTTTAATTTCTGTAGGGAGGCTATTAATTTTGTTGGTAGTGTTTTCGTGTGACATTTTTGGATTTTTAAATTTATTTAAAATCTTAATGGTGTACTTGTTTCAAGATTTACGAAATTATTTTCTCTGATTAATTGAATAATTGAGATTCTTTTATGTATGTTCAAATGTCAGGTATTATTATTGAATCCACCCACTATAAAAACTTGGAAGTGCCGAGGGCAATATTTTTTTAACACGGCATTGTTAGATTTCGCACAGGTGTATCGTACATCATCCGGCATCATTTAAACTGTGATCAGCTGAAGAGCTACGATGGGACCGGGCGGTCCTCAGCGAGCCCGGCCGAAGAGCGATGACTCGGAGGTAACGAAATTAAAGAGCGCGATGTAAACGAGTTATGTAATTTGTTAAATTCCACACACCTCTCTCACAAATCTAATCAGCCTTCGGAACGAGAGCGATGGAATCTTGCTCGCACAAAAAAAATGTGAAAAAAAAAACCCACCCAACACTCGTATCTACGAGATATTGATCTCACAATCGAGTCGAGAAAGGTACACCTGGCGAACAATAATAATATGAATACCTTTGCAATAATAAATTAATGGAGCCTAATTACTTAGCGTTCGGTCACGGTGTCGAAACTATTACCACTGTGACAAACCGATAATAAATGGGATGAATATACATTTTAAATGGCGCGATTACGTTCTTCGCTACCGACAAAATTATACCGTGTAAATAGGCGCTAAACATACCTATTCTCAAAATTGCAATATTGAAATGAAGGTGATTGTTACACCAACCCTCAAAAATAGTGTTATATTTGAATGAGAGAGAGGGAGAGAGAGTGAGGGAGTGAGGGAGATAAACGTACCATAATCTGTCAAAACTATCTGTCTATTTTTGACGGTTGGTGTAACAATCACCTTCATTTCAATATTGCAATTTTGAGAATAGGCCTGAATGTGGGCGATCCAAACTGCAGATTAAGAATTAAAACGAATTTTCATAGTCCACCTAGTCCTTCGATTTCTTCTCTCGCACCTGATAACGTACGCGGCTTGAACATAAACATTACTAATCTTAGTGTTTAGAAACACAAAACTCCCGCAGTGACTGCGGTCCGCGGGGGCTGACCGCCACTGTACTCGAGCTTTAATCATTTGGAACTATAATATATTTCATTTATATTTTCAATTATTAAAATACTTATTTTCACATTTTTAGATTGTTAACTTTATTTTATTAACCACTTAATGTATTAAATACATCCACCGGTTTCTAATAATATCATTTTCTTCTTCAGGATGTCAACTAATCAAAAACATATGTTATATTGTTTCTTTAACAGAATCAATTTTTAAATATATATTTTTTTAAAAAAACAATAATTATTTAAAAATAAATTTAGTACCTAACTTAAATTTTAATTTTAAATTTAATCACAAGTCCCATTCAAAAAATTTTCCGAAAAATTATTCTAATAATTTTGCATCATCGAGTAACAATTTAAGTTAGGTACTAAATTTATTTATCTAACTAAATCTATTTTTTAAAAATAGATTCTGTTAAAGAAACAATATAACATATGTTTTTGATTAGTTGACAGATAAAGAAAACGATATTTTTCGAAACCGGTAGATGTATTTAATTCATTAAGTGATTAATAAAACAAAGTTAACATAAATATAATTTTTTAAATGATTATGTTAATATTTGTAATATAATTAAGTTAAAAGGACAAGAATATCTATCGACATGCGGCAAAGTGTTCCACACTCCGACCAAATGATTTACGTGTTGGCAAAGGTTCAGGTCATTATTCTGCTGTGAGTACCTACATATGTTCTTTACATACTAGTGAACATGTCCAAAAAAGACATGTTACATACTAGTGTACAAGGCATACATGTAATTTTAATATCTAAACTAAGCTAAGCACGTGCGCTATAAAACTAGCATGACTACCTCGCTAGTCTTCCGAAACGACTATTAGAAGCTTAGTCACTGAACGAGCATCTTACCGCCGGACCGAATAAGTTGCCAAAAAATAGACGCGAATTTAAAAGAATTCGGTTGTTCATCTATAACGATGTTTTACGAACGGTGTTCTGCCAAATTTTCTAAAGTTTACCTTTAAAGAGAACAATATCATAACACCAAACTAAATACGAGTAGAGATAAGGCACAACTTTTGGTTGTGACGACATTGCTGAAAACTTTTATGTTACAAGTTAGGGATTATCACAGTGGACCGTATGAAAGAAAACATGGAGGGAGAAACAGGATGACACTGTACTTTGAGTACTACCACGGACCTTTTGTAGTGCCGCTTCTCTTTCCACGCTCAGCAATCGAAGGATCCCTCGACGGATGCCGGGAGTCACTTTTAAGAGGCTCGAAAATAGTTGCAGCAGCTACCGTCGGCCACTTGGCAAAGTATCTCGCGATGTAGGTAAGGCATCAAATTTTTTAACAATCTCCCCATCACAATTAGAAAAATTACAGACTACTATAAATTTGTATCAGAAGTAAAAAAAAATATGTACACAGACTAACTGCTGAAACGTAAATTCTAGTATATACTCCATCTATGCACGAGTCTTACTCTCGTAGAGAAGAAAAAAATATTAAAAATATATATATCCTACTGATTATTTTTAAAATGTATTATATTTTCTAATATTAAAATAATTTTTAAAATCTCAATTTGAGTTGAGTGTGACTTAATACGAAGCGTCATGTCTAATCAATATTATGTCGATGCTTGGTGTGATATTGGACTTTGGTGTAACATCGAGTGAGCTGAAAAACACTGTTTTAAAATGTTGTTGTAAAATAAAATGAATAGAACCTGTGGGTGGCAGCTCACAGCTGGGGTATTGCAAGAAGCAAAGTTAATTATTATCACTCGCGATGAATATATAGAACAAGAGCCATTCAAGGCGCGCTCTGCGTCCATGCGGATCTGCATTGTTCGGGACGCGAAGGCCGCCCCCGCGCGGTCCGCCGATCGGAAGTAGTGCCATCGCTAATGAATGAGCGCGTGGTCAATGCAATTTGTCCAACAAATACTCGTTACTCATCAGTGTTGCCGCGTGGGAAGCTAAGCAATACTAAAATGATGAAATTACAATATTATCACTCTATGCTTATTTTTCAGTACATTTTTTCTTGGCTCTTTGCCTCGGTTCATTGTGAGTTTTAAAGTGGAAATTGAGTTAGCCGTTCATTCATTGTTCCCTTGTTTCAAATAATATAACAAAATATATTCCTCTCTCATTATTTAGAAAATTATTGTAAGAATGCTTTAAAACTACTCTTATAATAATTGCATACTTGCGCGCACGATCGTACAGTAAAGTAAACCCTCAATCTTGCACACATCGATTTAACAAACAAAATTCCCAATCCGAATGTCATATGTGAAAATTAACACCTTGTTAATTTTAAATGGTTCTAACCGAGGTTTGCTTAGTTTTGTTTTTAACAACTTTTAGCCATATGTTGGAAAAAACACTAGTAATTTCGCCGACATAAATAAATATTACATATCTCCAACAGCCTACGTATTATATTTAAATCCAAGAGTTACCGCTTCGGTGCATGATTAGCACGTGATTATACAGCATCAGCGAGTACATGAGCAATAATACATATAGAAAACTGTTCTTTCAAAAATGTTCATACATACCTACTAAATTTAAATTACACAAACTGAAATGTTTTCACTTACTAACTCACTGTCAATTTTTTAACGTACGCATTCGGAAAACCCACTTTATTATATAGCTGACTTTCGACTCTAATGGACATCCGTAATGACTTTTTCATTATATTAATTAACAACTAGTCAGAAATAATACAACCAGATGCCTTTACCCCAAATTTGGGGTAAATGCATCCTTCAATCAATCAAAGTTTCAAAGGCATTGCATAATATTAAGAAGTTTGAGAATAGTTAAAAGTTTATGTCCATGATTTACAATATATGTCCCATTTACCCAGACTCACCCTATAAGGAACTGATTATTTTACTCTCATGGAATTTATAATACGGTAGAACCAGGATTCAGATTACACGAAAGGCCGCGGCTGTTATATATTGTACATACTAGTTATTTGTGATGTAATTAAAAAGACTTCATTGACAATGTTACTATATAATTACAAAATATTTAAAATTTGCGGAATACCGGGGTCGGGTAATGTAGGTTCTATTATAATTAAATAAAAAAACTTAATATTATAAATTATTGGTTTTGCTGTTGATAATTACATCATGTATATCCAAATATAATATACTCATTTTATTACTAACTAATCTAATAATAAACAAATATCACATATCTCATAGAGACAGAGCTATTTTTTATTATATTTAATGGAAAATATATAGAAGTATGGGATAAATACAGGGCTTACGACCTGTCTTCGGGTGGCTTAAGTGATCACTTTATATATTTATATAACGCTCACCCCTCAATCCCCACATTTATCAAGTTGAAAGTTGTATATATGTTAGTATGTGGACTCGCTTCGAGTACCACTACACCATCGCCATCTATGTAATTACCCCATACTTCTATATATTTTCCATTAAATATAATAAAAAAATAGTTTTGTGTTTTGAGTTATCTGATATTTGTTTAATAACAGTGTATTTGTAGGTAAAAATCCAGTAATTGCGTGTTCTTAAACATATTCAAATATTACTAATCTAATAATAACTTACGTGTAGGAAAAACCTACAACTCTTTTAAACCTTTTGCTAATCGTACATTTGTTGATACTCGTAGAACGGGGATTCCAACGAGTAAACATTTTTTTCAATTGTATCCATAATGTCATTCACCTGCTTGAAAAGGTAGAGAATTGGGCAGGCGGATCTATTCTCTAGCGGGGGCGTCATCAGGTGCTTTTAGTTTTCTAGTGTCCGTGTTGTATTATATCGATAGTATTCAGTGTCCATATTGTATTATATCGACTCGGCGAGGTCCATATATGTGCCCTTATTCAGGTATAACTTGTCAACACGACTTATCTGGACATGAATGCCAAATAGGTGAATAATTACATTTACATCAGATTGTCTCCGCCCGCGTGCGGGAACATGCATATTTATGACATAGTATTATGAATCACAGATACGTCAATTGCTGTATCAAAAAAATACTTAATTGGAATTTCCGATATACTGCATTGTGAACTCTGGGATAAGGATTTCTAGGCATCGCATCGTCATATTTAAATAATTCTCGTAAGTGCAGTGCTGTTTTTTTGATAACTTTATTTATGTATGCACATCCCGGGAGTTTCTTGACGAACAAATCAAAATATACAAAACAAAAACGAGAACTAAATATAAAAAATATATTACTGGAAGAAAATTATTATAGTAAGTTTGAAGAATAATAGAAAAATTAATTACTCGGTAGGAATTAACTCAGTTTATTAAAATATCGAAAAAGTATCGGAATAAGTCGACAATTTTGAAAATATGTCCTAAAATTGCAACTTCACAATAAAAATGTGTTATTTTTTTATAAATCAAAAATTTATTTTAAAAAAAAAAAGTGTCGTGAAAATAGATGCTTGTGCTATGAAAATAGGACTAACTTGCTGGTCTTCTGGAATAAGGCTCTAAAGAAATAAGGAAAGTATCTTAATCACAAGACCAACAAGCACGCCAATGACATATTTACGTTTATAAAGACACATTTATATTGATCGGATAAGAAATAATTAATCTATAAAACAGTAGTGCTTATTAACTATGAGAACTGTCACTTTGTAAATGTGTGTGTGTGTGTGTGTCACGAAAGTGAGTAGATAAGTGGTGGGGGACGAGCCTTATAAGAGGTCGTCTCTGGGGGAACAGCTCTCTTCCACTATAGCTTCTTCTGAATAACTAGTATATCCCTGAATGTATAATTTATATTTACTGTATAACGTGTTGTAATAAACGTTTAATATTGTTTTAAGTACTAATTATAAAGATATACATATAAAATCAATTTAATCCAAAAATATTATTGTTGCACTACCGGGATCTCTTTTCCGATCCGGGGAAGGTGCATTATCAACTATGCTACAGCAACAGTATTTTTGACGACAAATTTTCGAACCCATACGTTATACTTTTTCAAATGAATACATCTATCGTTCGATTATTTGAAAGCCATCTACATTGTTTTTACGGAATCTCAAATACTTTTGAGTAATCACGGTAGCGCAACAACAATATTTTTCTATAAAATTGATTTTATATGTATATCTTTATAATTAATACATTTAACTAGTATTTAAAACATCGCAGACCTATGTTCTGAATAATTACAACTTCACAATAAGAATGTGTTCGCCTTAATAATATAATATTGTTACCTGGAAAGTAATTAGACAGTAAAGAGAGGATAGAACCCCAAGGGAATCTGGTGGTAATCTAAGAATTATCACATTAACAATGTTGCGTTTTGGTATTAGAACCACACGGTATGGACATAAGAGCCCACCAGGTAAATACAGGAGAACTACTCGGACCTTGGATACATTAGTGTGCATCGGTAATCATTTTGGATGCAGATGTCGCTGTAGCTTGCGCGTCGGTATGCGGTGCCGGCACGTGTGACGTGGGCGGCCCGCGTAGGCGTGTTGACGAAAGCCAAAGGGCTCATTAGGCTTAGCCACGCTTACTCCATATATCATCGATCAGTGGGCATTAAAACAACACTTTGGAAACGATGAAAAAAATACAACTTGAAAGGAAGGCGAAAATATCATCAGTCCGGTGTCTCGTAAGCGCGGGAAACGTCTATTCTGTTTCTGTTCAAAATATATAAATGCATTAAAATAAAAATATCTCGGTCAAAAATATGCTTACAATAATCTTGACTGAGTTGTTTTAATGATCACATTTTCATTTTATTATTATCGTAACATTTTTTTAAGCAAAATTATTTAGAGACGTTAATTTTTCGTATCGCTGTTTTTTCATCTTATTTCCAAAATGAAGTAAAATCCCGACTGCTGTCCAAAAAAATCAAAATTTTAGTATACAAAAATGATTATTAGACAAGCAGGTACTACGTACTACGCGCCTGAGACATGGCCACTGATTACGAAGAGCGAGCGTGCATTGAACGTTTTTGAAAGGAAAATTTTGACTGTCTGAGCCGGTTTTAGAAAATAGATTTTGGCGTAGGCGTTACAGTACTGTGCACTATAATATGCTTCTCCAAGTTTATTAAAATAGGAAGACTTCGGTGGTTGGGCTGTGGAGAGAGAGACCGAACAGCAAACGCTGAAGTCACTGATGTACACCAGATCAACAGATCAGAGCGACAATATCTCAAACTGAAGAAAAACGGCGCAAAAGTAAAGTTGTCAAGTTGGCGGTTGTAAAGTCAATATTGATGATTACTAACGTTGTGTTTAGTAGGATCATTGATACATTTATTTTGGTTACAAGAATATTGGCTTGTCTAATAAATCTTTACAGTGTTGTTCAACATATCAATCAATTATATATTTTTCAATATTATTCAGGACTCCATCCCATCTTTTAACCAATTTTTAGATGACTTTTGTATAAAAATCGGCTGGTCTGGTACCGAAATAGTTATCGAGCAAATTTCTGAGGTCGCTGTCGTTGTTGAACGTAACGCAACGCATTTGATTGGAGAGCGACCGAAAATGGTGATAATCTGTCGGGTGGATGAGGCAGAATTTCTCAGTTGAATTCCTGGATGACTATTTTGACGAATTGAGCCGTGTGAGGTCGAGCGCTGTCATATTGTAGAATCACATATTGTCGGATCGCTTTTATTGAATGCCCTCATGCGACGCAATCGGGCTGCATAAAGATTGGTTGTTGTCGAAAACAAAAAAGCATTTAAAAAACACCGCAGACGTATTAGACAACCCAATATCACTTTTTACCAAATCCAAATGATAGTAAGTAGTGAACTCGCGGCGAATGTGTTAAGAACTTGTAATTGATGAAATTTTAAAATAATGAAAGTAAATTTGCAGTCCGCGTGGGCGTGCCTCTCCGTGGGAGGAAAACCTTCGGATACCTGGCCGCGCGCGCGCGAGGCGATCACTGTATAGGAACGAAGGGCCAGATAACTTTCGTAATTAAAAAAAACTGTCACACGTGTCAAGTAAATAATTTATATGCAGCATGCCACTCTTCAACTCCAGCTCGTATTATCATGAGCCTAATTTCAACCATGCCGGAGATAAAATCATTTCAAAAGAATCGTAATGATGCGATTATTTCGATTAATTGAAATATTTTATTGATTCCAAATTATATATTGAATATAAAAAATTAAAGGTCATCGAATTTCAATCGGCTAGACTATTTTTTGTTAGATAATTTAGGGCCTGAAGCAAAGATATAGATCAATAATTGAACAATTTCGCAAATATTTATTTCGAGTACGTAGACTTCGAGCGTAACATGATTTTGTAAAAATTTCACACAATAATATATAACAGTGCAGAATTTGCACATATTCCTTGAACATGTTAGACTCGTAATTTAGTCCTACTATCCATAAAATATTGTGGACTAGGTCTGTTACACACTGGATATATATATATTTATACAGGGTGTCTCGTAGCTAGTTGTTCAAACTTCAAGAATATGTAAATCAAGTAATTTAGAACGAAAAATATTCCTTATAATTTGTCGATTTTCCCCCTACTTGGCGAATTATCAACATTCTATTTTTTTATTTTTCAAAATTCGCATTTAAAAGGTTAAGTATTTTATAATACATTCCATATATGAGAGTTCGATGACTTCAGTATATACTGACCCACTGACTTTGCAGGGTTGAAAAAATATGACTCTACCTTTTTATTCGAACAAACATTATCTTACATGAATGAAATAAAAAAGAAGTTAAAAAGCAAATTAACTGACGATAATTTACAACCATGTCTAAAATTGAACAAGTAGTTACTTTCCGGACATAGCAAAGTTTTCAAAAGCTATGCAAAGTCACCGTTCTAGTAACTAGTAAACTTCACAAAGCCCAAAAAGTGTTTTATTTGTGTTTCCTTGTTTTATACGTAGAGCACTGAGCTACTAAAGCTAATAATTCCCACATATTATTTCGTTGTAAGTAGCCACAACTGTATTGTGAATTTGAGTTTAAAAATAGAAATCTTGATTTTATCTCGCTTTTTTTGGCATTAAAATTTATTTTAAAATAGTGGTTAATATCCAAAATCTTGGTGATCTTGTATAAATCAACACGGTACAAGGCGGCGCATGAAGAAGTCTTGTTAAAAATCGCGGGCGCGCTATATTTTTTTGTGTGCGCGCGTACACCCCGCACACCTCAGAGGGAACACTGTACACCAGTTCTTTAAAAATGTTCATAACTCGATAATACGATCTGTGACTAACTATTTTTTACTAACTCTAACTGTGACCCTGAGAAAGGTTTGCTTATCAGTAAGGTTCGACTAAAAATACACACACAAAATAATACCTCAAAGCACCTTTTGATTTCCATTTGAAACACGTCTCCTCCGCGTGGCAGTATCGGCCACAAATACCACCCGTGTGGTCCCTGCATAATGGAGCAGTATTCGACGCGAGGTCGGAAGTGAAGTCGGCTCCAAGTACTCAATGGACCGGAGGTGGAGTTTTATATTTCGGCTCACCCTACAGTCAAATGAACACTTGACAGTTGTAACATTATATACGCGTACTGCACCAGT
The DNA here is from genome assembly GCA_031772225.1 of Eubasilissa splendida. NCBI lineage: Eukaryota > Metazoa > Arthropoda > Insecta > Trichoptera > Phryganeidae > Eubasilissa > Eubasilissa splendida. The sequence goes on from CM062859.1 coordinate 11,248,533, forward strand.
TGCCATGTCTGAATCGTAGTATAAACGGATATTTGACACAGAGTAAAAAAAAATAGTAACATGCTCGATTCGAATCAAATGGATTATGAAATGGAACAAAGTTTTAGACAAAAACTCGACTTCGACGAAATCAGACGGATGCATATAGTATACAAACTGACGAACCTAGCTTCGGCGATTGCATTCTTACCATATTTAAATCAAAAAAGATCAAATTTAATTTTATAAACAAAACTGTAATCGCCCGTTTAACGGTAATGGTTTTTCCAGTGACATTAGCAATGGTTTTTGCTCCTCTAAAACCTCTTTTAGTGGTGGCGATCGATAAAGTGCAAATAGCTTTCAGTGGGAAAATTGAAAGCACTAGTAGCCAGCGGTGTAGTGGGGTACTGCTACTCTTTTGACACGGGACTTACTTTTCAAGTACGCATATTTAAAAAATATTTCGTATAGAATTTTGTACATCAAGTATGCAACGGACGGATATTACGAGAATACAAAAGAATATATAGGACCGGAACATTTTCAAAACGTGAAAGACATTACGATAAAATTTGTAGATTTTTTTTGTTAAGAATCGAATTATCTAGGCACGCGGCGGTATCCCATTCTTTCGACCATTGACCACATGCACTTGAATACAGATGAAATATGCGAACTTAACTTAAATAAAGAGTTATTCCTAAATTTACATGTTATGGGTCGATAGTTTTTCGTTTTTTACATACATATACATGGATTTAGCGTTTACAAAAGCTAATTAATTGCTGACTAAAATGATTTATTTTAACCTTAAACATATTCTGTGGGAATACGAGCACATAGAAGAAAAAAAAGGGGGGTTGGTGTTAAAATCGAATACCACCCTGGTACTTTTTTTATTTAGCACTACACCACTGCTCGTAGCGGACTTCAGACGCATTCATGAAGTGGTTCTATTTTATTCCTAGATTGAGAACGAGCGTGCTTCACGTGCAGACGGTCATGGCCCATCAACCCGGGCCCCGGGTCGGCGGTGGCGGTCGGGTACCACCGATCGGGCGCATCCATTAGCCGGGAAACCTTACTAAACAATAAATGGGTTGGTCAGCCGATCGTTCAGTCTCGGTGTGTGTCATTACATCCATCAAAGAGCATTCAACAATGCGATTTGTTTCAGTACACGCCGCACTTCCGGCGGTGGGTGATTTATTTAACACTAACTTCGAGCTGATCCTTGAAATATTTCCTGAATCTTCTGGGCGGAGTTTTCCAAGAAATGATGATCAATTTGGACGGCTACGTTTCGAAACCTGCGTCCGTCGTCGGGACTAGTCCTCGGTTCGATTAATTAATATGACAAATTTTATTAACACTAAATGCCAGACATTATAGAATACAATATCGAAGATTGGAGCGTTAGTAACGCTCAACCCGGCGACGACAGCGACCTACATAGATAACTCTCAAGATACATATGTTCAACTATTTTTCTAGAGTTGTCAGATACTCTGATAACGTGTACCACTTCTAAAGCAACTTCTTACCAGTATGTTTTTTTCTATAATTATTAGATTTAAATGAGGCAGTTTAAGTTCTTAGATAAAAATAAGATATTTGACTAAACCAGGGGTAGGCAAACCGCGGCTCGCGAGCCGCATGCGACTCCTTACATAGGCATTTGAGACTCTTTAACTCCAGCTCACATTTTCATCTCCAATCACATTTGATACAATGAATAGTTTGTCTGAAATATATGACACTATAATAGAACTAGTATTTCCCATTCTCATTAACTCTGGCTCAACGTATTTATGCGAACAAACATTCCCTTCTATGATTCAAATAAAAAATAAGTTAAGAAGTTAATTAACTGACGATAATTTACAATCATAATTACGGGATTAGAAGGAATAGGTCATGACCGGAACGATAACCTATTAAGAAATTAAAGGAAGCTCGGACATTTCCGAGATTTATTAGGGTGTGGGTGTCTCGCTGGGGGTTACTAGGTTGGACGATGCCGGTAAGAGCGGTGGCTAGAGAGACCTAACGGAGCATTCTACTGGCTCTTCCTCGCACCTTTTGCGACCTGGACAAGGTGAATTTCTGCCGGACTGTGACCAAATTCTGCGACTGCAACACATAATCTACCCTTCCCTTTTGGGGGTGTATGATTTCTATAGCTTATATCTGGCCGCCTTATGAATTTAATGAGTTTCACGTCAAATTGTACAGATATGGTCCTGGTACGATGATACCGGGGCCAACCTACGATGGTATTATAATGATAATGTTAATGACTGAATGTAATAAATATGTAATTATGACGAATCGAAACGAGAGTAAACAACTCTCAAAACGATTCAGGATAGGGTGTAAATAAATAGAAAATCATGCTTAAAATTGAAAACAAGTAGTTACATCCAAGACATAGTAGAGCTTTCAAAAACGATGCAAGGTCACCGTTCTATCTGGTAAACTTTACAAAGCCCAAGAAGTATTTTATTAGTATTTAATTATTTAGGTTTTCGTATTTCATAAGTAGTGCACTGAGCTACTGAAACTTACAACTCCCATACATTCTATTCTTTTAAGAATTTACGATACAACTGTATTTTGAATTTGGGTTTCAAATAAAAAAAAAAGGTTTTATCCCTTATTTTTCGTCATTAAAATTTAAAATAGCTGCAGTGAAAATAAGTCTATGTAAATGTTGTGATACTGTTGACTTAATATTTGGCTCTTCTCACTAGAAAAACTGCCGACGCCTGGACTAAATTAACCTAACACCCTGACTGAATAAGAAGGTGAATCTCGTGACATTAAAAGACTTAAATAATAGAATGTCGTCAATTTAAACCAACTGTACATAATTTTATTATTCGTAGAGGTGCGGAATAAAGATATTAATAAAATACTAACATTTTATATTTACATCGAACATTGCATTTACTTAAACTTTTACGTTATATTTATATAATATCTAATCGCATCTTATTTTACTCTTTATATATAAATATATTTGTACATTCAACATTATATTTTGTTTACTACTATACCGGAAACGCACTGTCTGCTATAATACAGTAAAATACTAGTGTAGCAGGCAGGGTACCCAAATATATGTCTCACTTTGCTGCAATGTTATCCGGTTATAACAATATAACAACAATGTACTATATATACAAAAAAAAAAAAAATACTATTATTATTACTGTTTCCGAGGTAAGTTCGTAGAACTCCATAATCATATATGTGAAAATAAAACACTTGTTTTTTTATTCTACTCGTTTAATTTATTTCACATATGTGACGAACATTTTACTCAATTAACGATTTATGAATCTCTTCCTGACATTTTCGGTTGAAAAACACGTGCTGGATAGTCATTTAAACCTGTAAATCCAGAAAGTACCCGTAAAACGTGCCCCGCGCATATTTATTTTTCACAGAAATTAATTTCACCCCAAATTAAAAAATCATATTATTCGGTGAGGGAACTCTCGGAACGAGACTCGTTAATTCAAGAGTTCTGGAGTGCTTGATAAAAAAAAATGCGTTTTGTAAATGTGTTTAATAATAATTGATGATGTTGGGAGTTGTCCGTATTCATTTGAAGAGGAGGTATATCTATGGGAAACCTTTGAAACATTCAACAGTATTTTAACAACACGAGTTTTGGGCAGGCAGTCAGCCACACAACATTAAAGCTACTAGGAAACTTTTTTCACTCCCGAGCGTGCATCGTGAACCTGTCACGGCGGACGGAAGTTTTCGGATGATGAATGGTCCGCGACTTCGGGTCATCTGCAGAACGGTGGAGCTTGGGAATATTAAAAAAACCTGTGCGTGCTGTTGTTGGGGATCCTCGCTCGTGAGGCCAGATCCAAATTAGGAAATATCTCTCAACTTACTCGAGTCGAGTAGAATCATTATCGTTTTATTATTTATAACTCCGATTTATTCATTTAAATCGTTAGCTAAAAAATGTTTAAATACTAGAAGAAAATTTTTACTTTCCTCTCCATAAATCTTTTAACGTGAGTACTATTTCATGTCTTCCTCCGAGGAGTGCGGTCCAATGACAACCGAGTGAGTAGCACTCAACCCACTCTATACAAATCACACACTTTTGAGGTGGTGCTCCTAAACACATACATACTTGAAGAATCTATTGATCTCAATGCAAAAATGAGCGATATTGTAATAACTCATTGCTAACAGATCTTGTAACATTTGGAGCAATGGAAATGGGTATACTACGCCTTTTCTACCGATATTTCAATGTACAGTGTAGACACACATAACTTAATCGCGCCCAGCATCCGTACACAGTCGACATTAATCCAATGATAACTAGTTATTTATCTGAATCGTGCAAAGGGTTTTTAACCTTCATTATCAGTAAATGAAATCTAACAATGAAAAGAACATTAAAAAAAATTAAGTAGATTATTTCATATTATTCATATACTTAAAACAGGACATGATTTTTTTTCTAAATAATTACATTTTTAATACAAATTAAATGTATCAATTAAAAATAGGAAAATTCAATTTAACGAAAAAATATTTTTGTTGCTACAGGGATTCGAACCTGGATCCTTTTCTATCCGGGTAAATGTGTTAACCGATTAAAATACCACTATGTTCTGAAAAACTGCAACTTCACAATAATAATGTGTTTTCTTTAATAATTATGTATTATAGGTATATAATAAGATATATATCAGCAGTATGCAGTCAGTACATTGATATAAGCTGTCTACTTAACTAAAATTTCTGCGAAATAAAACAAAATAAAAAATGTATCTCGTAATATTCTTGTACCATTATTATCATTTTATTCAGATTTTAATATATAGTAATATTCTATAATATAGATTAATTTCGCTTTATTTCCCTAAATTTGAAGAGACAGTCCAGAGATGGTGCAATCTTTTCAATCAGCATTTTCAATCTATCGTATATATCGATAATCTTTTGTGCCAGGACGCTGATATTAGGTAAGTACCTTTATTTTGAGATGTAGTTTGTGGCGTATACATTAGTTTTGTGATTATTTCCGCGTATTACGATTTATTAGACTAGATACCACTCACCCCATAAATGTTACAACGTGGGGGAAGTGCATCTACTCGGCGGTTAGTATGGTACCGCATATATTTTTGTATGGAAACTTCATTAGTGATGTGTACACAGTTCCATTATTTTATTAAAAATAATTAACCAACTTCAAAAAAAATCACTATAATATGTCGCATTTCCCCAATCTAAGTAATTTTAGTAGATTTTTTTGTAACTTGGCGCATTTTACCAGCCATTAAGGATCAAAATAACTAATTCATATTGTCATTAAGCAGGCCAGTAAAGACATTGTCAGAAATAATACAACTAAATGCGCTCACCCCAAATTTGGGGTAAGCGCCATCTACTCGGCCAATTTTTATAAAATGCTTTCAATCAGGCCTATTCTCAAAATTGGAATATTGAAATGAAGGTGATTGTTACACCAACCCTCAAAAATAGTGTTATATTTGAATGAGAGAGAGGGAGAGAGAGTGAGGGAGATAAACGTACCATAATCTGTCAAAACTATCTGTCTATTTTTTAGGGTTGGTGTAACAATCACCTTCATTTCAATATTGCAATTTTGAGAATAAGCCTGAATATCAGCTATCCTAAAAGGTTACGCTCCGATTTTTAAAGACTTAAATTAGGAAATGATTAAAGTTTCAAAGGCATAGCGTACTCTTATGAAGTTTGAAAACATATCAAAGTTTATGTCGATTGATTTATATGTCGCACTTACCCCGATTCACCTTACCTACATCTTATTCCTACTACACGCGCCTGTTACATATTATGTATGTTCGATCGATTGGATTAAAACCATGAGATTCAAACCACGAAAACTCAGAAGCGTATTAAGTATTAGCCCCACTCGGTTACATACTGCGACGCCATCTGCATACTGGCGTCATGTTTACTTTCTAATCGCAAATATTACAAGACTGACCTGACCACACAGCGCGATGCGACAATTCCACTGACCGCGGCCTCAACTTTTGCTCACACCCGGTCACGTAATCGACCTTTCGCAAGGTTATTTTTAAAAAATGGTTTTACAACCGGCGATGTTCGGACGATCACAAACTACAGGTATCTTTGTCTCACGATCTGACGCGCAATATCTTGTTCGCTCCGTGCGGGCGGCCAGGCGGACCAGGAACGCGAGGCAAATTGATACAGAGAGTCGAAAGAGATGGACCTGTTCAATTTTTTGCAGATTTCTATATTTTTATTGTCGCAAAGCGTGTACCGTTATTATCTCAGTGCTAACTGTCGGGATGGGTTGCGAACTGCATATTTTCCATTTTGGATTTTTCGAGGACTGAAAAGACAATCGTGGAATATCTGGATATACGTTAAAACGGCCGAGATATTCAATACGCAATATCCAGTAGGTACTTATCAGATTCTCTTCCGATATATTCTTATACTATTTGCAGAGATTAAAGTTATATTTTAAAATCATTTGTGAACGACAGGTCCCAGCTTTTGATACGTCAAGACCCCTAAAGCCTAGTCTTACCCTATGTGGTGTCTTCCATTTCAAATAAAGTTGGCAGTTAAAAGGTTAAAATGTATATTTGATTATCAAAAATGATAAAATTTTCATTTCAAATCCGTGTAACGATGGCCTTGAATACCGATTGAAATTACTACAGCGACGCTAGAGAAGTTTCAATTCAAAATATTTTAATAAACGTTCCCTTTTGTTGACCGTACGCGAGTGCAGAAAGTTTGCTCTACATTGGTGTAGCAGTGGGGTTTGGATGGTGAAGACACGTACCTGCAGGCGGACTAGCGTCGCCCGAGCGCAGGCGCCACAGCACGAGCGGCGCTGCAACCCACGGTCCGAGTGTTCGACTACCCGTCCGACCATATACGGCGTCCCACAACTGAATGCTTTATACCACTACTACCACCTTGTTGCGAACCGCCATTCAACATTCAGGCGCACGGCGCTGACGGACCAAGTCAATGGGGCTGGATGGTAGTATCGAAAGAAAACATCGAGAAATGAAAAAATTATTAAAAAAAACAACAAAGCGTAAGAACGAATGAATGAATGAGAAGAAATGGTAAGGGTATATGACACCAGAAATAGAGAATGAAAAATTGCAACCGTAGTCTTGCATATTTTTCACGAAAAGTGCAGTTCGGGCTCCACGAAATGGGGAGAAATTACGCCCAAGAACTTTTAAAGGTCCAAACTTGAGATTAAAACTGCTACAACAGTATATTGAATTATCTAATTGCATCTTGTTTTACTATTTATATATATTTTTGTTACGTGCTATCTAATTGTATCTTGTTCTACTCTTTATAAATATATTTTGTTTTTATACATTGAACATTGCACTTACTTTAAGTTTTACGTTGTAATCATATGTTATCTAATTGCATCTTGCTTTACTCTTTACATATATATTATATCTTATACACTGAACAATGCATTTACAATGTACTTATCTAATCTAATGACATCTTGTTTAACTCTTTATATATATATTTTTTTTTGCACTTTGTTTACTACTATACCGGAAATCACGGTCTGCTATAATACAGTCAAATACTAGTGTGGCAGGGTACCGAAATGTATGTCTAACTTTGCTGAAATGTTTATCCGATTATAAAATGACACACTGTACTATGAATCAAATAAATTATTATTATTATTATAAATGGTAAGTTGGTGAATGAAATTTCAAATACATATCCGTTATTCCAATTACCCTAACTCTATGAATCCAAAAAATGCCAAGCTCTAGAGATATCCTAAAAATAATACACCTAGCGCCATTAAATTTAGGTCCGAGTTTGGTGCCGTGTGATGTCAGAAATATGTCCCCCTAATGAGGGCGCTGTATGTACTAACTTTGACACCGAGGGTCAGGAATTCGATCTCGATAGCGACCGTCCAAGAAAATCTTGCTTTGGTTTGGTTTGAAAATATTAAGAAAAATTAAAGATGATCATATGTATTTTTATAATCTATCAAAAGATCGATAATATTTGATTCCAGAATTTCAAGTTACTAATTTACTAATGATTAAATGTCACAAACAAACGTCACGAAGACATTTAAAACGGATGCAATGCACGCAAGGCCACACTAACACCATTATCTCGCGATGTGTGCTTTGTGTATTGCTGCCTCGGGTCATGTGCAGATGTCCCAAATTTATTCGACAAAACTCTGATAAGGTTGGAAATTGCTTGTACGTACGTACTTGGAATTATAACGAACATCGCTTTAACCCTTGATGCAACAGAACAACATTTGTCAAAATAGAATTAAACTTCTAGAATAGAAGGAATTTAATTAAATTCACAACAATTTTTGATAGGGTGAGCACCAGTTACAGTAAATCATCGAAAACCAACAAATGAAACGAAATCTCGTAATGCAAACGACATCATACTTATATACATACAAATCGCGCTTCATCCGCGGTACAGCGCTACACTGCTGAGAGCGTTTATCGCTTGGGCCGATCGTCTGACGGAGTGACCACAAATGTAACAGCCAAACAATTAATCAGCAATATTTGAACATGTCCAAGAACACACGATTACTAGATTTTCACCTACAAAGGCACTGTTATGAAACAAATAATAGATAACTCATAGAGACGAAGATATTTTTTACTATATTTAATGGAAAATATATGGAAGTATGGGTAATTACAGGGCTTACGAACTGTCTTCGGCAAGTATAATGCGTATGCTAGTATAATATGTTAAAATCATTTTACAGATAAAGAATTTGGCTTTAATAATTAAAAAAAAAATTATAATTAGATTCTCATTGCGACATATATGCTGTTTCAGGGAAATGAATTATCAAATTTAGTCCATAGATGGCGATGGTGTAGTGGTTCTCGAAGCGAGTCCACATATTAACATATATACAACTTTTTTTTTTTTTTTAATCTATCAGATTTACTTAAAGGTATTTGAGATTATGTAAAAATAAGTTAGATGTCTATATCAAATTATGTAAAGATTAAATGTATTGATTTCAAAAAATATAACATATAATGTCGAAAAATTGTCGCTAAAAATGATGCCGCTGTAGCTTAGTTGGATAAAGCACCTCCCCCGGTTAGGGAAGAGATCCAGGTTCGAATCCCGGTAGCGCAACAACAATATTTTTCGATAAAATTGATTTTATATATGTATCTTTATAATTAATATATTTAATTCATATTTAATATATACAACTTTCAAAAATTGGATAGATTTAGAAATTGATGGGTGAGAATGGTGAACGTTATATTTATATAAAGTGATCACTTAAGCCAGCCGAAGGCAGGTTGTAAGCCCTGTAATTACCCATACTTCCATATATTTTCAATTAAATATAATAAAAAATGGCTTCGTCTCTATGAGATATCTATTATTTCTTTAAACAATTAATCGCTAATAACTTCGCTGTTTATGGTCCGATTTACATAAAATAAATCGCATTCGAATCATCTGACTGAACATTCACGATAGAAAAAGTGGCAACATATTAAAGATGCCATTTTAATTTCTCAGTATTTTTTGATTAATAAGACTAATTGTTGTCGTCTTGTATTACATGTAAGAAAACGATATAATCAACTTGCACCGTTTTACATCGAAAGCCCCGCGCGCTCGAGCCACGGTACGATCGGTTGCAACTCCATCGGCGGTCCGTGTCGCCCCATACAAGGTTTGATTATTACAAAATATGTACGGTGCATGAACACCTCCTTACAGGGGACACTGCGTTGTTTTTCTCCAATAGCCGGGTTACGTTTTAAGGACTTGTTTATTTACTGTGATCGGTGAGTCATACTTTCACGTGGAGGCTGGAGACCGGACCGGCAGACCGGCGGACCGACCGCTGAGTTGCTTGTGTGGCCATGTTTAACTAATTTGCACTAACCATCATTCGTTCGAATATTTATATTCGCAGTAAAATTTGTCATTACTGCGTTAGAAAAAAATTGTGATATTTTTATGTACCTACTTTTTACCTTGTGTTTTATTTCTATACCGGTGCCGGGTCGACACCAGATACCTCCAAAACCTTTTTTAAATCAATAATATTTTGCAGTAGACTGTGGTGTCAAATTATCGCATAAGTAAATGATTTTTTTGTGAATATAATTGATTTATATTTTTGATATAAACCAACACATTAGACTATTTATTTTTATCGAAAAATATTGTTGTTGCGCCACCGAGATTTGAACCTGGATCTCTTTCCAAACCGGGGAAGGTACATTATCCAACTATGCTACAGCGACATTATTTTTAACGACAAATTTTCGAAACTATATGTTACCTTTTTCATATTAATACATTCATCGTTCCATTATTTATAAAAGCCATCTACCTTATTTTTACTGAATCTCAAATACTTTTGAGTAATCCGATAGCAGACGCCAGAATTATCAATTCATTTTTATTAAATTTTTGGACACATTTATACATCTTATATATTATTAGGAGAACACATTCTTATTGTGAAGTTGTAACTATTTAGAACATGGGTCTGTGATATTTTAAATATTTAAAACATCACAGACCTATGTTCTAAATAATCACAACTTCACAATAAGAATGTGTTCTAACAATACATTAGATATAATTTATACATTCATAACATCAAATTTTAATACTAATATTTTTAATTTTTTAAAAGTAACCCCTGCTGAACTTTATAAGAAGCTACTGCCACTTTCACAACTTCCTCGATACCTCGGTACTTAGTGTAATGTTGCATCCCCGCGTGGCACGCGGGAGACCAGGGTTCGGTTCTTATTTTATTTGAACCAAAAAACATTCTATGCAGGGGTGGTATGATACAAGTGGCTGGTTTTCCAGAATACTAGCGCTACTTAGTTATAACCGGTGTGTTACTATAGGTATCTAACACGAACAAATAATCAATTTTCGTTTTTTAATAAATAAAACACGCCTTGCTTTAAATGTATTTCAGTATTGATAAAAGTATGTACAACCATTGGTACAGTTTAAAAATCATCTGTTTTTTGTGAAGTTGATATATTTAAGTAAACCCGAAAACGTAAAAAAAAAAAAACAGTATGGTTACCTGACAAAACCTTCTTCCCGATCAGTTCTCGGCAAGGTCACTCAGTAGATTGATGAATAAATATAAATAAACCCAAATCTCGAGTGCAAGAACAGTGATGGACTATATTTTGAAAAAATATTTATTAGATGTCTTTGATATATGCTAATACTACTGTTAATTACATATATAAACACATTTTAAAGCAGCCCAAAATATAATTAGCACACGAACAAATAAACATAACCCGCAAGCCCCAAGAGCACATACAATATATGGCCAAAGGAACTACAAATATTTTGGACCTAAACTATTTAAAGGATGCTGAAAGATTCAACTTAATTGAATTGTTCTGGTAACATGAAACTGAAAATAAAAACTTGGATTCGTAATATGGGTAGAGCTAGTATTGGTGCACTCACCCAAACAAATTGATCAAACCTATAATAATTGTTGTCGCAAATTTCTTAAACTAATATATTGAATGTCCACTTTGTAAGTTCTTTTTATACATACACGTTATTCGGTCCGATACTTGTAAACTAATTTATTGCACAATTACATGTAAACTCAACACAAAATTTTCTAGTGAGATGGGTACAGTCCAAACATATTATACATATTTTTTATATAGTTTTTTAATACATAAAAAATATATATATACAGTCGAACTCAGTTATATCGAGCACGGTTATAATGAGGAAATACTTATTATTATTTTAATTCAGGCCTGTTTTCATACAACTCTTCACTTTTATATTGAGCTCGCTTCACTGATATAACGTACAAAAATATTGTTAACAAGTGAACAAAATACACTACACGGTCTAAAAATCCTAATTCTTGAGAAGTCATAAAATCGAAAGCAGCGTCTGCCGACGAGCTTCCTTATTGTTTACGATTCCTTTCAGGTTTGTAAATTTTTAGAAAAAAAACAATGGGTGTTTATTTTGTGTACGTAGTAGGTAGTAAATTTTAAACTTTAAAACATAGCAATATTTTGAATTTTGTTAAGATATAATGTGATGGAATATAGTAATTTACTTTAAAATGTTTTTGTTCATACAATTATAGAGTTTTGATTTTTCATATGTATTTGATTCGCTTTCAATTTTATTGAATATTAAATATTTTTTGTAATAATGAGTAACGGTTATAATGAGCAAATTTAGCTGCTCCCTTCGTACACGTTATAACCGAGTTCGACTGTATATACTTTTTTTTTTAAATAAATATAAGTCATTTTACCTAACGCTAAAAGATTAATGAAATTCATTCGTAAATACTTCGATTTTGTAGGATTACTAATGCTTCAATAAAATCATATTCAGAATATGTACATGATACATAATATATCTGACAGAAGGAGAAAGGTTTAGACAAACATCTTCCGGGCAGCTGTAAACACAGTACGAATAGCTAATCGGGGTGGAGACAGACGGCCGCAAGATATAGATAAAAACGGAAGGCGGCCTCGATAACCCATCGTCAAAACGAATGATTCTGCTTATGAAAGACCGCCTTCATTGGCTACAATCTGGTGGAAATACAAGGCATGCCAACATAATTGTACGACTACACCACACGATAAACCGATTTTCTCCGAGTCCATCCGTAATAGCTCCAACGGACGCTTCAAATAAACCGCTAGTGTTAAATGCCAATTCGTATGCCTTTAAACCCGAAAGTGTATTCGCGAGTGAGGAAGCTCGCGCACACGTTAGATGACCGACGTGCCTATCGTATAGCGAATCAGGTTAAGAATGTTAAAATGAAGCAGACCGAAGCGACGCCGTCGCCGTCGCGCAAAACCACACATCCTGGCAGTGTCACGTTACACGTTACTAGTTCTGATTCAACGCGGGAAAACGTGTACATTCACTATGAGTAGAAATTGAAAAATAATTAACAAGGAATATTAAATATACTGAAGTTGAAGCTGCTACCGGAACACGAATCCGCTTCTCTCAATTGAACTCCTTATTTAATCTCAGATCAAATTTGTTGTACGCATATTGTGTAAATAAATATTAACAGGTATAAATTATAAAAATATGAAAAATTCAAGCGACAGTAATCATATCATTAATAAATAGTACAATTTCTTAAGTGCACTCTTAGCAATAATTATAATAATTTTAATGAAATCATATTTCATTTGTGAAGTTAAGATTTTTTAGAATATAATTCCGTGATAATTAAAACAATCACTTATCGACTCGAATTCGAAACTTTATTTTGCCTGTATACAGCTTTACCTATTAAGCTACAATGACGTCCATATAAACGTTACCAAATTTCCAATTCAATATATTTTGGACCGGAAGTCTTGACCCCTCTTAAGCATAACATTATAAGTAAAAAGCAAGAAACATATCAAGAGGTACGCTTTTTATGAATATATAATATGTATTCCTGTGGTGCGGATACCCGACTTGCCAGGCAAGGAGTGCGTGTTAGTCTAGTGGTGAGACACTCGCCTACATTTGACCCGGTCGGAGGTTCGAGCCTCGTCCCAGGAGACCACCAAGATAGTCCTATTTCAAGCAAAAGTGCTTAAAACCTTAGTTTGAAAACATATTGATGTGATAGTAAACATACTGATATGATTCGTATTACGTGTACATATCTCTATCTAAAAAATGGTAATCAAATAATCACCATCTTCTAAATAGCCACGCCGATAAATGACACGAAAATAGTCCATAAGACTGTGATTCCTATTGAAACCTACTCTGCAACATCAGAAGACCATGATGTTACTCGGAGCGTATCACGCGCGTGGGCACGCAGAGCGCTTCGGCGTAACGATGGAAAACGTCACGAGACGTCTATCGATAGCAATCGCAGCCGAAACTTGATAAATTGAATAAACGCAGGAGAGTATTACCTTGTACGGCGTGAAATGATCCGGCACTATTTGACGGCTGTTTTTACGCCCATCAGCCTGACATATTATAATTGAAATAATTGCCTTCCGAGATTTCCAATTCGGGAATTCCTAATATGGCTAACTTTACATCAGGTGCCGGACTTATGACATGAGCCGATCACTTGCGGAAGGAGCTTTGCGCTATGTACGTACTCGACATGTGGGATTAATCTTAAGTACATACATATGCAAGAAGTCACCTGTTACAGTAGATCGTTGAACTGGTATTTATTTATAGACTTTATTGACCATACGTGTATTTTGTTGTAACAGAGGTGAATATAAAATATTATAATATAACATGATAAACATAAGATACAATTATATTGCAATTGAGTAAAATACTTGTAGTTTATTGTGCGGGATGGAGTAGATTCCACCTTTGTTATATACAGCATTGTCCTGGCTACTTTGCTAGACTGTCTGTGTTAAAGTAGACAGTTTTTTTCGTGCTGTTGTGGTGTTATTTAATTCAAGAAAGATAAAGATTCAACATATATATATATATATATGTACATACGTAGTAAGAGTGTTGTAAAACTAGTGAATTATTAGTGTAGATATTGTATTATGTTGGAATGTTGGACAGCGATGCTTCTGATTTATCTCTACCCAATTGGATCATATATTGGGTCCAAAATATAAACTAATATAAACATGATATTTAACAGCTCGCATATTATTGTACATTCAGAAGGTAGATACTATAATTTAACAACTATAAAATACTTTTTTTAAACTGTCCACTCGATTTCCGGCTTTGCTCGGCACGCCCGACACTTTTGAGTATCTTGAAAATGATAAAGTAGAACGAGAGTTTGCCAAATCTTTTAATGAGACATTATTAAATATTGGTATGCCAAGATTGTTCACTTTTTACCAACATCAGTTTTTTTACTGTTACCATTTTAATGAAGCACGTAAATTTTTATATTATTTGTGCGCGACGTTAATGGGTTAATTAGTTAACATTAAAATATAACATTGCCGTTTGGGACAAAATTAAAATACAAAACTTTAAACTTACACCTAAATGAGAAACGCTAATTTTTGTACATTAATAACTGTATATATCACTGGACGAAGTAAACAATACGGCGCAGAAACAAGTCAACTTGTGGAACTCCCCGCCGTGGAATGGGGAAGTGGGAACAACTCCGCACGGTATTCCGCTACATTCGCGAGAGGCAATTATTTAAAACTCTGATTTCCGCTAATGGCCACGATAATTCGAGTTTTGAATCTTAGCTGGCGGCAATGGCGGGGAGACTCGCCGGATTTATTATTTCCTGAAATCATTAGCGAGAAATGTTTCGGCCGCCAGGCCGGGCGCCGCGATCTACTGGAGAGTGGACAGTGGACAGTGGACACGCCGTGTCACTTCTAACATTCCCGATGGTTATCGTGTTTCGAGAAGGGACAGAATCAAATATGAACAAAAAAAAATTAAAAATAAGGTGAATTGAGGTAAGTGCATCTGCTCAGTGGTTGCTATGGTAACTCATATATTTTTAACTTTCTCAATTAGTGATGTGTAGACAGTTCCCATTATTTAAAAAAAAATTAACCAATTTCAAAAACACTTCACAAACTTGGCACGTTTTACCCGTCATTAAGGACTAAAATAACTAATTTAATAAATAACATTTTCATTATTTTAACAATTTGTCAGAAATAATACAACCAGATGTTCGTACTCCAAATTTGGGGTAAGTGCATCTGCTCGTCCAATTTTCATAAAATACTTTCAATATCAGCTATCCTAAAAGGTTACATTCCGATTTTTAAAACCTTAAATTAGGAAATGGTTAATGATCATTGTATCAAAGTTCTATCAAAGTCTTATGAAGTTTGAGAACAGTTCAAAGTATGTATATGTCCATGATTTATGTCACACTTATCCCGATTGACCTTACCTCGTGATAAAACAAATATCGTTCGTGTTAATTTCTGACGGTACCTAGTACCTGCGCATGTTTTATTTTCAACAAAATAAAAAAGTTCGTTTATAAATTATATGTTTGTAAATCCGATTTCGCTCTTATCCTCAGTTAGATAGCAAGGTGCTGATTTGAAATTTTGATCCGACGACAATCGGCAGTAACACACAGTTCAACAAAATTTCTGCAAAACGACGCTACTGAATGTATACGTGAAGCACTATCTGCAAAATAAAAATAACAATTAAAGAAATATTATTAAAGAGAACACATTCTTATTGTGAAGTTGTAATTATTCAGAACATAGTGGCTGTGATGTTTTAAATAATTTTAATAATAGCGTCTGCATTCGGTTTACTCAAAGGTATTTGAGATTCCGTAAAAATAATGTAGATGGCTTTCAAATAATGGAACGACAGATATATTAATTTGAAAAAGTACAACATATAGGTTCGAAAATATATCATGAAAAATACTGGCGCTATAACACAATTGGTAGTGTACTTCCCCGGATTGGAAATAGAGATCCAGGTTCTAATCCCTGTAGCGCAAAAACAATATTTTTCGACAAAATTGATTTCATATGTAAATATTTGTAATTAATACATTAAATTAGTATTTAAAGAAATATTGTTTATAGGGGACTCTCAAGAACATGACTATGCATGGCTAAACATTCGCAGCTTCGTCTCTATCCTAGCTGGAAGCAGGAAAGTGGTTTTCTTCGTCCTTCATCTTTCTTTCAGTCTATTGACCATAAATACAAAAAAAATCCTTGTATTCTTGATTCTTTATACAATTTTATAATTTTCATACCGTAAAAAAATTCAGCCTCTAATTGTTAATTGTTCTTATTTAATAAACGTGGTGCTTATATTTATTTTTTATTTATATTATTCTTCAATTTATATCGAATATTTAAAGCACAGAAAAGCACCCTGTTATAAGTTATAAGCATACAGGGTGGCCCAAAAAAAGTGAGAATATTTCGTAAAATGTGATATAATTACATTAAAATTAGTTTAACTATATCAACAATAGCGTAAATAGTTTACTAATTTACTTACTTACCTATTTATCTATATTACGTTTTATGACAATTTCCGGTCGCCATCTTTGATTATTAATTTTCACATTGTTTATATTTGGTTTATTCAAATTGTTGGCCAGAATGACAAAAATCACTGCAGAAGACCGTATTCAGATCAAAAAATTGCGAATTTAAAAACGTTGGGGTGCTAGGAAAATAGCTAGACATTACAGCAGGACTGAACTCCATCTCACACAGACAAAAATACAATCAATTTTCTTCGTCGTGAGAATGTTAATTTCATCGATCCAGGCATGTGGCCACCGAACAGCCCAGATTTAAACCCAGTAGATTATGCAATATGGGGTGTGTTTTGATGATTTATGATTAGCTAAATATTGTGCAAAAAAAATACATTAAAAATTATAATTAATTATATTATGTTTTGAAATAACTCGTATGTTACGAGATGTTCTCACTTTTTTTGGGCCACCCTGTATACTCGTACATCAGTAGAAACATGGTGTAGTGTAAATATATCAAATAAGTAAAGAAAATAAATTAAACTTTTTTTTTTTTCACATAATACATATGTCACCTATATTTGAAAGAATTATTTTAATTTCTGACCATCGGACCTCTTGAAACTAGACCGTCGACAATTTATTCAATAATTCAAATATCCGCGAGTTACATCGATACACATCGTGTTAGAGATGTCCTGTTATGTGTCTCCGCGATCGGAATCAGGTACCGCCCGCCCGCCTCCTACCTCTGCGGGGAATATTAATAGGCCCGGCTGACCCAGTCCGCCCGCGCGCCAGGGTCTGGGCTGCTCTGGCTCTGGGTACATTCCCGGGCCCGCCGTAATGAGGAGCGGCTCATTAAAGCGGGTCTGCGCCCCCAGCGCGACCGCGGAATCTAAAAGCGGTGGAATCTCGAATTACGTCACCAGTTTACGATCTCATATTGCATTCGAAATGAATCGTAATATTTTAATATGGTTCTTAATTCTCAATATGGTGAACATTCTTACGGTGGTGATTCTTCTAGGATACACTATTCATAGCCCTTACAAATGATGAGTATCCCAAATTATGACTATATTGGAAAATATTACAAAAATGGCTCGATTTCATTTCAATTTTATCCTAAAATACGTATGCTACATCAACACAATTTAAAGACCGTTGTTATTGGATTACGTCACAGATAACATAATACATAATTCAAATAAATCCGGTTTTACTGATAATCATTTATTTTGAAGAGATTTCTCAAATAATTCAATTAATTCGCGTAAACATCAAAAGTCTATTCAATATCATAAATTACTTTTTTTTTTAAATACAATAAACTTCCGAGGCGTACAAAAAAAATAGCATTTAAATGTCACAACGGCGGGACTAATATTTTATTAAATGTTTATTTATCTCCTGTCGCGAGAAGAACCCGCTTCGTTTTCCAATTATAAATCAGTCGGAAGACGTTGGCCGGGAGACAAATTAGCTTCAGCAAATAAGTGGATTGTGATAAGTTTCAAATAGAGAATTCGTTCCGAGAAGAAAACAGCCATCCAGAATTATTGCGGCAGCATCAGCATTCCACGGTTTAAATCCGCAAGTCCACCAAATGGTGGAGAATGGTAGTCCAGGACCGAGACTGTAGATACACTGGAAAACATGGAAATATTGCAAAGAGATTTTCTTCTAATTTTCATCTTGTGACAAGTTACACAAGTTGTACCATTAATTTATAATTTAAGTCTGGACGCCGTTGTATTCAGCAATCATTATTCATATACATACTTATGTTATTTATGTATCTTGTCGGCTTGAACAGAATGCGCAGGATTCTATTAACAAATAACCGCTAGCTGTGTAAGTGCGGGTGGTGCAAATCAAAATACAACAGTACACAGGAAAAATCAAAAACAAAAAACAGATTTAAAATGTTCCAGTTCTAGAAATAAAATATTCGTAGTGATATTTGTATCGGATAGGAACTAAATATTATATTTTTTTACCTTAAGTGTGAGAACCGCATTTTACCCATCAAATTATAGTTACGTATAAAAATGTAACGGAAATCATAATACAGAGAAATAGAATACACCAAACAGAATAAATCTAAGAAATAAGTGATTTTTTTTTTGTGTAGCATAATTCAGAAAGGGAACTTTCGATTACGTGTAAGTACATAAAATGTAATTCAATGCGTCAGATTTGTTGTTTAAATACTAGAAAGCCCCAAATTTCCGAAAATCTACGTAGGAACATGTTCATAATAATTATCTTTAAACAATAAACGTTTTTTACATTAATGGACATCAAATTTTACAAAGATTTTCTCTATAATCTAAGGAAGAAATCTACATAATTCAGAAAGGGAACTTTCGATTACGTGTAAGTACATAAAATGTAATTAAACGCATTTTAATTTATCAATGCAATTTACATTAACGGACATCAAATTTTACAAAGATTGTCTTTATAATCTAAGGAAGAAATCTATTCTGTTATTGATTTAATCAGAGCGAAAACGTGGATTCGAGTCGAAGATTTTGGGCGACTATTTCTACCTTTTTCCCTCGCGAAAATATAGCAGAAACAGACGACAGATAAATAAAAAATAAATAAATACAAAAGTTCATTTTATTTCATCGAGAAGTTCTGCTCTTCATAAATAAACCCATCTGCAAATATCATTATTCAGTTGCAAATTAACGTGTATTTAATTTAGGTACGTAGCTACTACGGTTGACGCCAAGAATGTTAAATAATGAAGCGATACACAAGACCCAGCGGATAGCCGATTCATTACCGTTTTAAAACTTTTACATCCAAAGCTGTTTTCATAATTTGTGGATTTTGATCCACAAATTACAAACGTCATGCCAAGAATGCTCAGCGAGTGACATAAGCCTTGCGGTTTGACAACAAACACGCAAAATTACCAGGGAGTAATAGATTTTAAATGAAGACAGATTGATATAACAGAAATCTACAAGTAAACCTAAATCAGTCAACGGATCATACATTTATTAAAATATCATTATATAGGATTAGGCAGCCGGCCAAATGATACAAAATGTCGCCACATTTAAACCGTAATGTGTACCTGCTATTTATTCAGAGTCTTGCTAAATTAATGAAACCGAAATGTGACTATTTTCAGCGTAAAAGCGAACTTCAGTGAAAAAATCACGGGTATAATGACCACAATGCACCCAAATTACGAGTAGTGACACTTGAATTAAATAACACATTTATTTTTTAATAAAAGGCACATGACGTCACTTTTTGACATCCAAATGAATACTGAATTTCGATCTGCTTTCATTATAAAACGATAATAGTTAAATCTACTTTCATTATGTTCTTACATTGTTAAAGTTAAAATGTATATAATATACATGTCCTGACACGGTATTCCATTATAATAGCCGATGTTTATTACTTTGAATTTAAAGTAAAGTCAAAAAATGTCTCGTTTTATTTACTTATTTTAATGAAATGGATCATCAACAAGTCGTTGTAACATAAACGATGATATAAAAATAAAATAAATATATGTTTTGCTTTATACATTCAATTGATTTTCTTTTTTCAATGGTACTGTGTACCGTTTATAAATAAATAAACGAGCCTAGTGGTGCATGCACACGGATGAGACTTTAATCTCTAGTTTTATGAGATTTGTATGTAATAGTCGGGATGCATCAATTGCGTTACTCTACTCCGCGTACAAAATACAATAAGCAAGATATAGCTCACTACGCTCTACGCGATTTTTGAGACGATGCCCTGGGACTAGTCTTATTCGTGTAGACGCGCCATAATATACAAACTTACAAAGACATATTTAAGTGCAATATGAAGATAGAACAAACAAAAAGCTTTTATAAAGATGGACTCAAAATAGCATAAAAGAAGCAGGTTGAGGTAAAACGACTAAAAATAACACTCTAAGAATTAAGAAAATGGAATATTATAATTTACAATTTACACTTTTCTGTTATTTGTACAACATGTAACGATAAAAATAAATTCAAATTCTTTTCTTTCTATAAAGAACAATGGTATCAAACACAGCTTTTTAAAAAAAAAAAAAAAGGGGGACTTGTCTCATTCTGTAACTCGTGAGTGATGTAATACAGGATAAGCGATAGTTTAGAGAAATCACAAATCACGCTGAATCTACAAAGTCGGGTAATTCCAAGTATTATTATATATTTTTATCCACACTTCCGTAGTATTTAGCTCGAGTGTGATTGTGTAATTGAGCCTGACTGGCCCACTTATTTATTTATAATCCGGTATTAGTTTATTAGCGGTCATCGTCTACTATTTACATACACATGAATTATTACACAATACACATCCCACGCGTGAGCCGTGTATCCTTACAAGTGGAAGCTACACGAACATGACATGTTTATTTGTTCGTTTCCAAATCAGGAGTGCACAGGTGATAGAGCCGCCGTACACTGATAAATTACTGTATTTTAAACAAATAATAAACAATCTCAACATGTTACAGTTTTCTCAGAAGGTGCATGACAAATAACTAAAAATATATCTAAAATTCACAATATACTTTATGCGACATATGAAAAAAATAATCTTTTATTCTAGTCAAATTGAAGATCAACAACGCTTTAAATACATTGCGTCAGTGGCGTAGCTACCGTCTGCAGGAGCGTCCATCCATCTCTAAGCAAAACTAAAAAGGAAATTATTCAACTGTCATAATTTTGAACCTAATTATTCCTGACGAAGTAGCAAAAAATGGCATTCGGATATCTTTATTAAATGCCGACGAATGTTATTTTATTATCCTTAGTATCTCGTAGACCTAAAATTGCAACTCTTGACAGAGAGAGGTGTGGAATGACTTTATACGCTTTTCTCTAATAAGAAGAAAAAAAAAGGTACATACTTAAAAGTTAATATTGAAAAAAATATGTGCTACCAGATAACAGCCAGATTGCAGTAATACATAAATACCTGGAGATATTAAAGCTTTCATTAAAATCATTCTAACGAACAAAAATTGTTAAGCGAATGAAGTTAAGCCGCAATTAAGTTAATATGAACACCAATGTAAAACTGTGATACGGAAATTTATCGCTACGCCACTGCATTGCGCGATACGGCTTTCTTTGCGAGGGCATATTGAACAAGTTATTATTCTAGACTGACAAAACATTACTTATTTATAATTAAGACATAATTATAAATAAGTAATGTTTTTTTTTACTTTTTAAACTTTTTTATAATTAAGACATGTTTATATAGAGAATACGTGCAACTCAATTCTTTATAACGGATTCCTTTCTACAACCGACTATACCCCCTCCTAAATTCCTACAGTTCACTATCCCTAAAAAACAAATTACTCTTGTACAAAGCAATCATCCGTTCTATACTCACATACGTGAGCCCCATCTGGGATTCAAGTAACACAAAAATTTTAAAATCTTAACAAAACTACATTCTCAAGAGAATCGCAAACTCACCCTGGTTTGTCAGAAACACAATCATTCACATAGACTCAAACATACCCTCACCCAAACGACACATACACGATTTATCGTTAAAATTTTATACTAAATTAATTTCCATACAAAACTCCCTCGGCCTATATGATCCCTCATCCGATCCCCATCATCTTCGTCCGATTTCACTTCTTTACCCTGTTCTTGACCCAATTGAACAAAATTTATAAAAAGATTCTACAAATACTTTCACTGAAAATATAAAAATAGTAAAAAATTCAAACAAAAAAATAATTAACAGATTATAAAATTAAAATAAATGAATTATATAAAAAAACTTGACCCATTTTCGCTACTATTTTATACAAAGTAAAAATTACCATAAATTTACAATAGTTTGGTGGTCTGCATAATTAAAAAAAGCAAGAACATTTATGAAAATTTATACGTCATTTCTCAAAGAAGTCGAAAAAATAATCCACAAAGTTGCGATTTGATTTTTAAAAATTGTTTCTAAACACGTAGCGTTAAACCGCCATCAACGTTAGTCGTACCTCATCCATTTCTGTAGTTTATTTGTCTCGCTTCGTCGATATACTTGAAGCTGCGCGTGAACCGACATGGTGCCTTCCTTTGATCAGAGTATTTCCATTAGTTCGTTAAAAATAGTCCACAATGATACCGGAACACGTCCAAACATTTCACTTTTTAAAAACAAACTTTAAAATTGCCGAATAAATATATTCGTGGCTTTTTCGTATTTCAAGATTTCAACACTTGTTTCATTCAAAGTAATTTAAATGATTTTATGTGTAAAATACTTCAGCGAGAAGCAACGTGATGAAGAATTGTAAAAAATGATTTTAATTGTTGTACAGAAATAAAAATGCGCGTTAAATGATTCAGAATCGTGTTACGTTTCAGCAAGAGCCAGAGGATGGAGCGCAACATATTTTTATTGCATATATTTCGTTTATACCATATCCGTATATGCCTGTTATGACAATATGAAAATAATAAAGTAGTATAGCCAACATAAATTGGTTAAATTTGTAGCGATGAGCTAAACCGTTATTTTGACTGGGATAGCGATGATTGCTAACTGAGATTTAATTAGTTTCTAGTGTATCGATTTAGCTCGTAACTTGTATTTTGTACAATCATGTAGAAAACTATAAAATGTTTTATTTAGTTTTGACTCTTTTCTATAGTCTAAATTACATAGTGCAATTATCGATAATCAGCCAAGTTTGTAAATAATAAAACGAAGTGACTTCTCCGTTTATAATCCTCAGTCTCCTCCACAATGGAAACTGCACGGCGCGCACCTCCTGCAGCCGCCGGCGGTTTTTCAAGTCTCGGTATTTATTTACATTACGGCGGTACCAGCCAGCGGCCGCTGCGTGCAGACGACCAGTCCAGGGCGGACTCGAAGAATGTGGACGGTGGACGGCGGCCGGTCAACTTCAACTATTACTAACCGTTTAGGAAGAGCTTAGTGGCATAAATAAAAAAATACGATACATATTTTAGGCCACCAATTTTATTAAATATTACTCATTAGCTTAAAATAAATAAAGAAACTAAAATTAAATACTAACTAAATGTATTAATTTTGAATAATATACATATAAAATCAATTTTATCGAAAAATATTGTAGTTGCGGTGCATTATCCAACTATGCTACAGCGACAGTACTTTTGACGACAAATTTTCGAACACATCTATCGTTCCATTATTTGAAAGCCATCTAATTTATTTTTTACAGAATCTCAAATACCTTTTGAGTAAACCGATAGTAGAATATTATTTATTGTATGTACATAAATAATATCTAACGGTCTGGCTTATTATTCTATTACAAACTAGGATGATCTATATTTTAGATCTTCATATTATTATTGATACTTCGGGTACCTAGGCACCAGTGGCGGTCGGTGGCTTTTTGTTGAATGGATGCTGTCGACTTTCCAGTATCCAGAATGTGTTTTTTTCCGCAAATGATCGAGATACAAAAATTTAACGCATTAATAATTCAATTATACATACACTCACACAATTCACTATTTTCGTTTACAGCATTAAAACACGTTAGCGAAGTATCCATGTTATTTTCTGTTTTTATTTAAATTATTAATTAAATAAATAATCCAAGGATATTCAATGGCAAATTGTCAAAAATGCGTCATACAAACAAATTTCTCTAAACAATCCGCTCGCTTTCTAATAAGTATGCTATTCTGTGCATTACACCAATAAGCATTAAAGTCGTTTTTGTACGTTGGATGCTGTTAACGATTACATATACAGTATTCGAAGACCTTGACAGGCGGAACTGAATGCGCATGCGCAAAAGTCGGACATTTTCAAACTTTGTGGATACGGAACGAATGATAGGATCCACTGTTGCTGGTATCTATGTGTTTATACGATTCATAAACGTTAGTAAGTTGAGAATGTATATGTATTTCAAATCACTCCGTACACACGCCATGTGTATTATGACTGGTAACTAAACGACAGGACGAATTTATTTGCAGCGGTGCTGTTTTCGGCTAGAAACAAAAGTTCCAAAGCTTTTTAACTCTAGAACACAAGGGATACGGAGCATCCAAAGCATGTATGAAGCCACCGCGCCTGATACTTATCTAAAAATCATTTCTAAAAAACTGCACGTAGGTTCAAAATACGGAAAATTTAACTTTAAAAAAAGACGTTTAAATAGATAACAAATATAATCTTATTACGTATAAGTTTAGCACTAAAAGGTCGATTTAATTCGTACTTTAAAGGAAATTTAAATTTTACTCAGATGTATTTTATGAGTTACTTTTCAAATTTGCCTTCCAAAAATACTTTACTTTTACATACACATATGCGTTTAAGTGTCTGCTTAGTTGTTTAGTTGCATAAATTGTGTATCAAGACGTATTATAAATAATGAAACACACATTCTTATTGTGAAGTTTGTCTGTGATGTTTTAAAAATTTTAATCTATGTTCTGAATAATTACAACTTCACAATAAAAATGTGTTCTCCTTAATAAACTAATTATTATTGTAAAGTTGTAATTATTCAGAACATAGGTCTGTGATATTTAAAAAAAATTAACATAAGTTCTGAATTCTTGCTACTAACACTAAATATTATAAATAACCAAATCTAACCTTTTAAATTTGTTTTCATATTAGTTCTTACTTATTCACCACTTTATAGTTTTGTTTTATCTACGCTTGTATTTTTAATTTCAGTATACATTGTTTCCTGAAGAAGATACCATAGGTATCAAAACATGTAGAATTATCTATAAATAGTGGTTTAAACGAAGTATTTTGTCTAATTATTTAGATATTTTTTTATTCATTTTTCCATCAGCTTTTGATAGATACTGTAAGTCATGACCCATAATACTTACCCTTACCCTATGTGGTGTCTTCCATTTCAAATATGGTTGGAAGTCAAAAGGTAAAAAGCCTCAGGGGTCAGTAAGCGAGCGCGGCAAATGCTCCAGCTACGCTGAAATAGCTATATCGGTAACAATCGAATAAAATTTATGATTTACTATACAAGATTCAGGTGTTTGATCCATTTTAATGTACCGATTGTTTTGAAACTATTGACATTTTAACTATTGACAGTAAAACACGATGACGACAGATATAATTTTAAAGAATTCGTTTTAAATGTATTTCATATGAATTCATACTAGGTATATCAGTACGCTATTTATAATTAACGTCTAACAAATCTCTATTTTATATTTGAAATAACGATATCGAAAAAATAGCGGTATAAAAAAACGTCGGTATGCAACCCCTACTGACAGTGCAGTTCGTGGTAATTCGGCGGTAGATTGCGAGAGATGCACGTAGAAAATATACATGATATAAAAGACTGCAAGACTCGTAACACGCGCAGATGAGCTGCCAAACATTAATCACGTAATTCCGCTTAGTTAATGTTGATTTTGTTATTTATAGGTTAAATTTAAGAAAATTAGGCGGCACACCGTTTGAAAATCACTGCTCTGCGTCAAGCAAAGTTTGGAAAGTGGAGACAGAATTCGTTCTCGTTCACAAGGGCGCCTGTGGGGCGGTCCGCTGCAACGCCCGATGCCCAGAAAACAGTATTATTATAAAGTACCAAACCGCAGCGACGTCAATTTAATAATACGAGACTTACAAAACAAAAGTTTCGCAATTTAATCCAAAACAATTATTTTCATCTTCTTTATGTTATTTTAATTATCTTATATATAAATTTAAACGTATTTTGAATTGCTAGTTAATAAGAATAAATGGTAAAAAAATGTTTTTATTTATTTATAGATAAATTTAAAATCACAGGAATCATTCAAATAACACCTTCGTATTTGTTAATATTATTTTTTTGTTGCGAAACAGTATGATACGTACTTTTTAAACGCACGTGCTACAAACAGATAATAGTACAAAGTAAATAAACATTAGTCTTGCGAGAGTAAATACGGTAATCACAAAAGACAATACTGTTGAAACTAGCACATAACGTGATTTATTAATACATAATAATAAAATTATATTCATCTCACCTGTTGAAACTGCAAAAACATCCACAAACTGCAGTTTGGCTTTACAGAGACCGGCCCGGCAGGAACGAGTTCTCAACAAAACAAAACAATAATAAACCCCTTCTGGCAATCCGAATCAAACTTGTACGGAAATAAGATGCTAGGACGGCCAATCGCGCACAGTTGATAACAATACTTGAATCAAAACTTTATAGATAAAAATTATTAACTTTCTTATTCGAGAATTCGTGAAAATACAAACAATTCCTCACTTTCAATTAAAACAAAAGCCGGCGCACTAAATAAAAGAGCGCTATTGGACAAGCGCAAACAATTATTTCAGCTGACAAGCGAGTGTGTGCAATCGCGGATAATTCAAACTACAAGTAAAGTGTTTATAACTTTGTATTTTGAAATAATTTAGGCGGTCCAACAGGGATTCTTTCAAATTACCCGTGCTCGGAAGGAGTTGAACCTGCAAGATGGCAAACTCCGGCATGCCGCATTCCACAACTAACTTGTCCGGTTTTATGGTTACTTTTAAAATGCCCGGACGAAACAGAACTGTATACACTGCGCACAGATATTAACAAGTCTCGCACAATATAAGATTTAAAGTGTGTTTACGATGTATCGAATGTTATTAGAAGTATTTATATCCGGCGAAAACGCCTGTCAAAGTATTGAAATGAAGGAAACAGGAACGACAGACGACAACACCGGCCGCTAGCGCGATGAAACTATTTTACAGAACAGACTGGCGTCTCAGCTCGATGCCGGCCATGTTGTAAAACGCATTCCTCGCCTATATCGCGGTCTCTATCGGTTGCTGGTCGCGGGGGTTAATAAGACAGGGACAGATAAAACAAATCGCTCGGTCTCCTCAGGTTCTCCCGATGATGACCTGTTCGGTTCAGGGCTGTGAAATGAAAAAGACCACGTAATAATAAAATATTGAGGACGAAACCAAGATATTTCGTAATATCATCACGTATTCTAAAAAAATGTGTGAACTACTTTAAATTTTACAATCTATTACGTTTTTAAATTATGTCGAAACAAATTTGATACTTTGTGAGGTATTTGTAAGGTAAATAGAAATATAAAAACTAATCTAGCTTATTGAAAACTATGGTTATTTTGTCTTTTACAGATTTTACGAGGCTACCAGGTAAGATATTATAAATCAAAAAATTTTTTTTAAAAAATAGAATCGATACATAATACGATAATAAAATGTAATCCTGCACTTCAAAATAAAAAATTGTTATTATTTTCGTGTAAAAAAATCCTCCACTATTACAATTATAAATTGTTAAGTTTTCATTTTTAATTGTAACTTAACTGTTAATTGTAAACTTATGAATATAGTATTTTGAAAAGTTGTGTTTTTACCCTTCTTGAATAAAGTCTCTGGTGCACTTTTTCTTATAACGGAGGACAAAAAGTTGCACACTTTCAAGCCTGCTACTCAAACGCCCGTTCACTGAACTTAGTCTTCTTGCAATGACTGATCGATTTTACTCTTCTTATGGCTTAAGTAGAGGCTGGACTAATAGTTAACGTTTGCATTCATATTGTCTGGGACACAGAGCTCTTGAACAAAATTTAAATTCTATTATTTTAAGGAAACGGAGCCATTATAGATCACGCAAAAGCGATGTTATACGTATATATATATAAGTAACTTATGTACAATATAATGCATACAATTTGGGTATTTAGTTTTACTAAAACTCCATACATACCTGCCTGTACAGAGTATACAAAACCCAAATTCCGAGTTTAAATTGTTCCAGCTGTGTGAGACTTACTGTTGTGAAGAAGAAGCCGAGATTTCAATATTATATTTTATTATAATATTCCACTAGTATGTATTATATTAAATTAATTTGATATTTCACAGATAAGTTTATTTAATTGTAAATATGTCTATTTTATTCAGCTCGTATTTGTTTCATAAGACGGTAACCATTAGCACGATCATGACGCACAATTTAGAAATTTATCAAAATGGTGGACAAGTCTTTTAATACATAATTTTTCGTAATAAAAAACAAGAATAGTCCGTTAACTTCGTATAAAATGGATTCTAAAAGATTACTGGCACCCTTCTGGCTCGGTATCCTCGATGTGACGAAATGTGAACAAATTTTTTAATATAAAAAGTCAGCACAAGTGGCAACCCTAACATCTCGGGCAGGTTGCTCGCTGGCGCCCCTGGCCGTAATGTTTGAAAAATGTTTACACCGATTCATCATTTCCTTCATCTTATTCGCGGTTTAATAACAATCACCTCCTTTGGCTGCGGCTCAATCGTCCACCTGCGTCTGTAGGTATCCAATTAATACCTGTTGACGTAATTACAGACCGATTTGGGAAGATGGCGGACGACGGTGACGTTCGGCCCGTAATTTCGGCCTCCTTCGCTAGACATCCTGGGAAGGTTCTCATCCGGCGTTGTTTATCGTTATAATTAAACCCACACACCCTCCGAATAAGTGTAACATCACATTGGAAGGAAAGCAGCTATTTAATATCCATAAAAATAAAAACACTTTGACGAATTTAAGTTAAACATTGTCCGTTCTTTAACATTGATATGCGTTTAACGTTGAGATGCGTTTAACGTTGAGATGCGTTTAACGTTGAGATGCGTTTAACGTTGAGATGCGTTTAATGTTTAGATGCGTTTAACGTTTAGATGCGATTAACGTTGAGATGCGTTTAATGTTTAGATGCGTTTAACGTTTAGATGCGATTAACGTTGAGATGCGTTTATGTTTAGATGCGTTTAACGTTTAGATGCGATTAACGTTGAGATGCGTTTAACGTTGAGATGCGTTTAACGTTGAGATGCGTAATAATGCGAACACGGAATACATGTCGCATCAAAATTCCAACTATTTTCTTCTTCTTCTTTTATATAGGCAATCCACCCTTCAAGAGTGATTTGTACCATTAATCAAGTTAAAAACTTTTTTTATAGAAAAAAGTACAATGATATTGTAGAATAGGAAATATTATATTACAAGTCAATACTATTGTCATTCAAAAAACTTGCTATTATATAGATTAAATGTGGCGAGTTAAGGGAAAGAAGATGACACAAGTTAACCGGGAGCTGAAAATTACCATTGACAAGACCACTGTAAAAAAACCTGTGATCCGCAATGGACACGCAAAAAGACCAGGTCGAGGGTTTCCTCCTCGGTACCACACTCACACATTGGAGAATTTATCAAATTCAATCTGAACAAATGAGAGGCCACCTGGCAATGCCCAATTCTCATTCTGAAGATATTTGATACTGTTCTTTTGGAGTCTTTCCTTTTTGAGAACCTGGGGGTGCGGAGAATAGATCCTAAGACGATTGATTACCCTTATGATTATTTGGATCCATCGATTGTGCAGTCCAGATAGAATTCGTACATTTTTTTTTACCATATTAAGTCTGTCATACATCGGGATATGGAATTGATGGGGGAAAACTTAGGAAAGAGTGGCCTCCTTGGCCAGTTTATCAGCACATTCATTTCCATGAATTTTTAAACTAAGCTAAACGCTTGTGCTATGAAAATTGGACTAACTCGCTGGTCTCATTGGATGAGGCTCAAACCCCCCATCAATATATCCCTATATAGACCAGTAGTCGGCAGACCGCGGCTCTTTTCATAGGCATTTGCGACTCTTCAACTCCGGCCTATATTTTCATCTACAATCATTTTTGATACATGGAATCGTTTGCCTGAAACACATGACACAATAAAACAACTAACATTTGCCATTCTTACAATCTATGTATGCGAACAAACATTGTCTTCCACGAATTAATCGACGATCTTTACAATCACGCCTAAAATTGAACAAGTCGTCACTTGCTGGACATAGCAAAGCGATGCAAGGTCACCGTTCTAACTAGTGAGCTTTACAAAGCTCAAAAACTATTTTATTATTATTAAATTATTAAGGTTGTCTTATTTTACAAGTAGAGAACTGAGCGACCGAAGCTTATAACTCTCATATATTATATTAAGCCTACGACTATATTGCGAATTTGAGTGTTAAATAAAAATCTTGATTTTATCTCGTTTTTTTCGTCATTAACCCTTCCCAAACCATGCAGTAACACATGTCTATCATCATAATTAAACCTGTAATATTTCGGTAAATACATGCAACATAAAATTCATATTTTAGATAATCCTAAAGATAATATTAGAGCTTAGGAGTGACTAGTGAAAAACCAATTATGAAAAGGGAATCGTACAAAAATAATTATTTTTTCCATTCAATTCGTTGTAAAATAAATACGTTGGTAAAAATACAATTTGTCATATGAAAGACAGAGATCACACACTGTTTTCACAGTGAAAAGGACAACAAACATACGAATATAATTGTCTCTTTCTCACTTATTAAATGAAGAGAGATAAGAAAGAAGGACACATTATATATGACTTAATAAATGCTCTAAATTATGTAATTAATCATTTTTCAAAATTGAATGCTCAATATTTAGAGTAAATTCGTGCCATTAAAGCCATTTAAGCTAATAAAAACATTTTTTCTAACTGTTATTTACGGTAACACGAGTTGACAGCACGGCTGCGTTCTGGTATTTTATATCATGATATGGTAAAGGTTAAAATGTATGTTGCGGCTATAAGAAAATTTAGAGATTCTGTTTACTCAATATTTAGCTCTTGTCACTAGAGAGTCTGCCGACCCTTGTACTAGACCAACAAATTACTCATGTTGATAGGCATAATATTCAACACACTACTAAAAAATTTGTCATACATCTGCCAAGCTACAAAAATTTCGAAAATAACGATTGCTATAAGGTGCTATTCTTAAAAAAAAAATTATTTTATTTTATTTATTTTAATAACTTTGGTAGAAAACTATTTTCGAAACTACCAACTTAAAAGCAATCGATGGTCACCGGTAAACTTAACTCTGAAGCATCTTTGCTTACCCTGTTTGAGAATGTTCGACCAATGTACGAGTATTATTACAATTAATATAATTAAAACGATATCTATGGAATCATTCATTAAACTGGGTAAAGTAAATACGGATTATACGTAGTTGGAACTACTGAGATACGCACAATTACACACTACACAAAAACTCTCAAGGAAAGGGCTATTTGGGGTTGGACAACAAAAATGCGTGAAGGGCGTATTTCTTTTCATTATTGTGAAGGGGTTTAGCGGGTACCTGCCGACGGTGCAGGGAAGGGACCCCTATTTAAATGCCATTTTCTATTGTTAATCACTCATCGTTAGTAAAGCTTTGTCTACACTGTATTGATTCGTTCAAAACATTAAAAATAATCGCTGATACCTACCTATTATTTAAATATATCTAACATTGCACGTATTTATGTCTAATAGCGCTTGTACACCGATGAGACTTGTATCTGAGACTGGGAGGGATGGAGACGAGCTAATATAAATCTTTGATCGAAAGATTAAAATCTCATCGGTGAACACGCACTGTTATGGTGAACATAT
Organism: Eubasilissa splendida; assembly: GCA_031772225.1. Classification (NCBI taxonomy): domain Eukaryota; kingdom Metazoa; phylum Arthropoda; class Insecta; order Trichoptera; family Phryganeidae; genus Eubasilissa; species Eubasilissa splendida. Next base: position 11,281,127 of record CM062859.1, read on the forward strand.
ACGTCTCGAAACTCGTCTTGAGACTCGCGTAAAGGGCATTATGGAGTTGAGCGCTAAGCTAGCTGTCATTCGTTGTCTATTGTATTTTTTATGCAGTGCAGACTGCAGCAAGGCAATAGATACATACAGACTTCACTGCCAAATCTCGGAGTAGAGAGAGCGAACGTCTCCCCTATATACACACACGTGGCATAACGCTCCTTTATATGTATATATTTCCATCATGATTTTATATGTATATATTTCTAATTAAAACATTTAATTAGAATTTAAAACATGACAGACCGTATGTTCTGAATAATTACAACTTCACAATAAGAATGTGTTCTCCTTAATAAAATAATAATAATTGTAACTCTTCTACATAGTTGAAAAAAGTTTTCGGTCAAGAATTTGAATCCAAAATACGTATGTCTGTACGTTTTATATTGCTTTATAAAAATTATGTTGCGAGTTTGTCCTAGAGAAACTGAATCATTAAACATTTTTTAAAGTCGTAGAAAATATTATTTTTACATCATTTTCATTCATACATTTTATTATTTATTAATATACAAAATAAATTTGGAGACATAAGTATGGACCTCTTATTTTAAGTAAATTTGTCGGCAAACAAATAAAAATTCATGGTAATTAAATAGTACAATAGAGATGCCATTAAGCTGTTAGCATTAAGTAATTAATCAACAGGCTTTATCATAATTAAGTCAGACAAATACAATGTGTCCAAAATTTAATAAAAATAAATTGATAATTCTGGCGTCTGCTATCAGTTTACTCAAAGGTATTTGAGATTCTGTAAAAATAAGGTAGATGGCTCTGTCAAATAATGGAACGATTAAGTGTATTAATATTTAAAAAAAGGTAACATATAGGTTCGAAAATTGTCGCTAAAAATATTGTCGCTGTAGCATAGTTGAATAATGCACCTTCCTCGGCTAGGAAAGAGATCCAGGTTCGAATCCCGGTGGCGCAACAACAATATTTTTCGATAAAATTGATTTTATATGTATATCTTTCTAATTAATATATTTAATTCATATTTAAAATACAATTAGGTTTTTTTCTATGATTACTTTACGATATTAAATTTAAAAATACGAATATTGAAATAATTATGAAATAAAAGCGTTGTAAATGAATTAGTGATATCGATAAAATTCAACCAACCCAAAAACAAATATTATCGCGGATGAAACTAGAACATTTTAACCAACTACCTCATAATTAATATAAGGCAAGTCGCTATGTTTTTAGAAAATATTGAGTCATATGTTTTTTATTACTAAAAATATTTTATGTACATTATATATGCTTTTAAACTGGCTCGCAACATATTAAATATCTCAGGTTCATTATATTCTAATGTTCTTTGACAGTAGGTACTTATTTATGTATATTTAAGTATACATTTCGGTACCACCAGCGTACCATGGCTGTGAGTGAAACTAGTATTGGACATGTTAAGATTTTGATTTGAACGATGAATCAAATACAAATGTTGTATTACAATTTTATAACTGGGTACATATAACCCGTCAATGGTGGGAAAATTACAGTTTTTATAACTGTAATTTATTTAAAAAATCAACGAAAATGCAATAGGAAAAAAATATATATCTAACTATATTATACGAGTATAATATTATTGTTTACCTATTTTTCTATAAATTACACGATCGACGATACATTCCACATTTCAAATTTTTACGACAGATTCGACATAAACTACGTTTATTTAAATATTTTTGTATCATTTCGCTGCTGTGCGACGCACGGATACGGAGGGTCATAATACGAGTATATAACAAATATGTATGTCACAGCTCTCAAGAACAGTAAATTAAATCTGTTAAATTAATGTAAAACTTAGATACTCGATTATAGCAGAATTACTTATTTATTTTTATGTATTTTATTTACACCACATATCATATCACCGCATAACCTTTCTTATTAATAATATCATAAAGTGCCCGCTCTAATGTTAGTGACAAATGGAAAATTAAATGGGAAGTGCATGAATTTTAATAAAGAAAAGTGTTAATTTAAACAACATTTTTTTAAATATGAATTAAATATATTAATTATAAAGATATACATATAAAATCAATTTAATCGAAAAATATTGTTGTTGCGCCACCGGGATTCGAACCTGGATCTCTTCTCTAACCGGGGGAGGTGCTTTATCCAACTAAGCTACAGCGACATTATTTTTAGAGACAATTTTTCGACCCTATATGTTACCTTTTTGATATTAATACATTTAATCGTTCCGTCATTTGACAGAGCCATCTACCTTATTTTTACAGAATCTCAAATACCTTTGAGTAAATCTGATAGTAGACGCCAGAATTATCAATTCATTTTTATTAAATTTTGGACACATTGATACAACTTTATTATTTTTTTAGGAAAACACATTCTTATTATTGGAAGAGATCCAGGTTCGAATCCCGGTGGCGCAACAACAATATTTTTCGATAAAATTGATTTTATATGTATATCTTATATTTAAAATATCACAGACCTATGTTCTGAATAATTACAACTTCACAATAAGAATGTGTTCTCCTAAAAAAACATTTTTTTAAATAGTAAAATTTTTAAAATTATAATTGATCTTATATCTTATGTAGCTATTTATAATTATCCTTTAATATCTTCTATTTTAGAATTATTCTGTTCGTAGCCATCGGTTTTCAAATATAAAACATCGTGCCACTATTCTTAACGTTTCAATACGTTAGTTATCAAAAAGCATTTGTGGTGTTTAATCAATATGGAAGAAGATTCAATTCAGATAAAGCGACACTTAAATAACGTCCTAGAACATGTGTTAAACACTAATATATAAATATATAAATAAATATTTGCATAAAAACGTCGAAAAGTAGAAGAGTTGAAATACATACGTATGTATCACGAAACACCACGAAATTTGGTAATAAAAATGATTTTTGATTTCAACATAAATCTTTTGATCTATAAAATATTATTTATCGAGACACGATCTAATAAATTCCATCAAACTAGATGCTGTGCGGGAGGAGAAGGGAGGCGAGGATACAAGGAAGAGAAGAAACGTAATCAGACATAGTGAAACCATTATCAAGCGACGTTTCCATTAGGAATGGTAGTCTTGCAAAAGGGCAGCGGACATTTACATGGGCAGTTAGTTTATGGGCCGACTACAGGCGCAACCCTGCTGGAGGCTAAACACACTGCATGACCAGCACAAGCGCGCAATCAGCAGCAGTGACTCACGCGTCCTGCAGCCGCCAGCTAGCTAGCCCCTCGTGTGTGTCCTTCAGGTCAAACACTTCAGCCAGCGCCAGACACTTGAACAGATTCCTTTTGACAGACATTCGCCATTTAAAACATGTAATAATATGAAACTTTCATGTTTCAAATGCGGATAATGTGCAGTGTAAACCGTAAGTCGTGCGCCATACGTGCGGATAAATGAATTAAATGGAACCAGTGGCTATCGAATTACGCAAATCGCAATTGCGAGAGGGACCACAGGAAAAGGGACAGTAAAATCAGAAGCAACAGAGAAAGCAATCGATAAAAGGAAAGTATTATTATAATAATAAGACCATGAAATACTGTTTTATCTCCAAACATACTAGCAGATCCAATTTCGCTCTAATGCCGTCAAGCAATCGTGACTTCGTTTGTGTTGGATGTGTTATTAGGTATGTATTAATAATAGTTTAACCAAAAACATCGTCTGTATATCGTCAACTCATACGTAATACTGTTCGGATTGGCGCGTTATTGTAGCGCATCTACAATGTTTGCCGAAGGCCGTATACATGAATTCGTTCCGCTTCTGAAACGGGCGTAAAGCTGCGGCTGGAGCTTAGCACCAACTCTCTGGTGCAAGCGGCGCTCTCGTGGAAAGCTGGTTACCTGACCAGAGAATGGCAACGACTGCAGAATGGCTACAGATACAATAATGGCCGTGACTGAAGTATTTATATATATGTGTGAATAACATAAATAATATTTAATAAACGCATTATTATTATTATAATATATGTGTTGTTGTTGTTCGTAGTTCATATTGTGTTGTTATATTATCATATACGGTGAAACAGGCCTCTACACAACAAATCCTTTCTGAATGGGACAACATCATCATCATCATCAACTTCAGCATCTTTGCGTCCAGTAGAGGACTCCTTCCAAGCTTCTCTGTTGCTGGTATCGCGAATTCACGTCTGCCCGCTACCATCATCGGTTCAGCGGGTCACTTGGCCACTTTCTTGACTCTTTCTGTCCGAGGTTTGCATTCGGTGATCTTTATAGTTTATGTGTTGTGTTCTCGTCTCAACAAATGCCCTGCACACTGACATTTCAGCTCTGCCACTGGGTGTCGTACATCTTCGAAATCGGCATGGCTTCGTACCCATATTTGTCTTTGATTATAATATGGTTCTCTTCGTGTCTATTTGGGCATTGTTATCGTGGTATACGTGAGTGTCCATGTATCACGCCCGTACGCCAGGACAGAAAGTACCTACGCATTGCTAAAAGACTTTATTCTTAATGTGTCGTGTTGAGTTTGATTTGAAAACAATTTTGAGGTTTCCAGAGCTTGCCCAGCTGACTGCTATTCGTCTCTTAACTTCTAAATAAACATAACAGATATTATTGACATGATTCATCAGTTCCTTAGGGTCAGTTCACGGTGTTGGCCGGGATATATATTCAATTGGAATCTATAATAGGGATGTATTCAAAATGATATTCAAGAAAGCGCGGAATGTACAGTACAGTGTTGTATTTTGTACGCAGAGTAGAATGACTCAACCAATACATACCGACAACTTTACTTTCTGAGATGAAAGATCGGTCTCACCCGATCTCTTAGGGTCCGTGTTCACGTAAGGAGACAATCCCAGTGATTTGGTTGAGATGCATCTCAATACCATGTACTTACACGTGACGAGATTTTTTTCTAGCGATAAACTTAGAGATCAGGTTGAGATTCTTAGAAAGAGACACGAACTCAAACCACTATACACGGCGTACGTTCAACAGCGAGATTTGATACGTGCACATAAACGTCACTTAAAACTACCATAAATCCCAACAACTATCTATACGGAAAATTACAAATAAATCTTCCGGTTGGACAATCTAGAAGCCCTTGAAATAAAAAAGGCTATTAATATTGGTACGCCAATTCTTAACAATCAAATCAATTTATCAAATAGCCCCATATTAGGTATGTTTCCATTCAAATCAACTTAATCAACACCATACTTTCCCACTCCTATCTCCCTTTTCTCTTCTCTCTCTATCACATATAATTTTATATTCTGTCTCCCTTGATGTTCTATTTAATTATATATGTATTCTATCTCCCTCTTCATGTATATATAAGTGCACTCTTCCTGTATCTATGATTAGTCCTGATGTAGCTTGAGTTGAGCGAAACCGATCGACGTCAATAAATTTCGTGGTTTCACACAAAGTGATTGTCATTTTACTTAATACAAATAAGTCATTAAACATTAACATTGACTGACATAAGGCGCTAAATTACAAGCGTTTTAACTGCTACTGGGAAGATTCAAAATCACTCAAATGACAAACGTGACAATGACATTTGAGCGTGAAGTTAGACGCGAGACGGCGAATCTCCAAGACACGGCGAGTACGAAAGCGGAGTTGTCTCCAAAGCATTTCATGGGAGCAAAATCCTTGTCTCAGAGATTATATCGAGTCGAAAATCTCATCCGTAGACACGTGCCATTTATGACACTGATCTCTGAGAGTCAGTAAAGGTACATGTATACTGGATGCGTCATTCTTATCCGTGTACTGTAATATATATTGACTGATGATTCATAAATCGCTTCGTACTGAACTCTTTACCGTCCTTCATCTCGTTTCGTTCGAAAAGTCATCCGTAGACACGGGCCTACCTATGCGCTTTCGAGACGCGTCTCCGAGATAAGTCTCATCTGTGCACGCGCACCATAAAGAACGAGCTGGGAGTAGAGAGATCAATAAACAAAAAACCCGCTGCCTTCGCAAAAAAACTTAAAATTAATATTTTCTGTTTTGGGTGCACAGTGAAAAAGGAATGTGTTAAAAATAAAGGAATTATATTATATATTAGATGCTATTTGTGTATGTATGAGTAAGGCATCGGAACCCGACACCGGGAATCCGAACGTTGAAGTCGGATGATATCTCTATTTGGCCCAAACAGCGAGGAATAAAAAAGAAGCACACTGTTTTATTAACAAATGGCGTCACTGGATTCCTTCGGAGACTTTTGTGTCTGCCGCGATGAAACGAGGATGACAGGTGGAAATGTATGCAGCATCAGATTTAAGATAACTTCGTGTTCCGAGCACGGCTGTTAAAGAAACGTGCCTTTGTACAGTACGACTACAGGTATTTTTATCAGGTATTTTGTACTGCTCTGGATATGGTGCTAGAAAAAACTCTAGTTATTATTTACTTATTTAAATAATAAGATAAAACACTTTGTTTAAACCACTATTTATTGATAAATCGACACGTTTCGATGTCTACGGTATCTTCTTCAAGAATCAGTGTACACTAAAATTTAAAATGCAAACATAGATAAAAACAATAATTTTCCAATTACATTTTTGAAACAAACCATTCTTTTAATATTAACAAGGGTTTAGAAATTGTACATATAAATACTAGAGGTTTATATTTAGATAAATTTGAAATTTTAGAAATAAGAAAAAGTGTTAATAACAAATCTAAATATTATAAATAACCAAATCCCCTTTGCAAATAGTCATCTTTTAAATTTGTTTTCATATTAGTTCTTACTTATTCACCATTTTATAGTTTTGTTTTTATCTATGCTTGTATTTTTAATTTCAGTATACATTGTTTCCCGAAGAAGATACCACAGGTATCGAAACATGTAGTATAATCAATAAATAGCGGTTTAAACAAAGTGTTTTGTCTAATTATTTAAATATTAATGATGTCATGCTTAATAATCTCCGCTAAAGGAATGTGCATTTTTTTGTTTTCATCTAGAACAAAACAATTCATGTGAAACAAGTCCATCGCGGATACCGAATAAATATATATGTTATGAAGAATAAAAATTCCGAGCGGTAACATTACAAAATATCGTAAATTATTTAAATATTTCAGAAATTTATCGTCTTTAATTTCAAGCCTCGGTACTTACCATAAATAGTCTCGTAATCGTATATCAAAAGGTAATTGGATTGCATTTTTTTTTAAATGTACATAAAATTTTATTGCATTTTTTTAACCAAAACATTCTATGAATCATCGCAGTTTTTAAGAAACGCCATTTTACATTATCTCGAACAAATTGTCGAAATATGTAAATACCATCGTAATATGTCACGTTTTATAAACCAAACTAATGACGAACATATAGAGAAAATTAGTTATCTGGTAATATGTAGGTTTTATAATAAAACCAAAATAGCTATGTAATGATGTAAGCGCATTCAATATTAAAAATGTAGTAAATTGCGGGACATAATATAAACTGGCGTTAGAAGTTATTTTAAAAACTGTAAACTATGCAATTAATATTATTTACATAGCGCCGACGTAAAAACATATGCACATCGCGCACCTAGATCAAAACTAAGACAACTCAAAAAATTAGAATTTTGAGTTATTATTGTATTCGAATGCTTTGTCATATACACCACTGACTTAGCCCCAGTTGTAAAATGTTATTTAGTTTCTTAACTTTTAGTAACAAAAAATGGAGAAAAATGTTTTTATTTTTTTGTCTACTGATAAATGACTTTTTGAGTTGTCTTAGTTTTGATCTAGGTGTGTGATATGTAGGTGCCCCATTATGTCATAGCTAATTCGCCGACTATATTTAATTATGGGTCATATAATATTTTTCTCGTCGAAGATATTGAAGATTTTTAAGATGCTGTCCTCAAATTTGTATAGATCAACGTATCTTGCCGATGAATATCAAATTCGTCCAAGTCACAACTAATACAATTTTGACTATCTAGCATTTTCAATTTATAGACATTTTTCTATATAACTACTTTTAAAATGATAAATAAATTTAAAAATTTGGTTTATATTTTAAGTAATTAGTTTAAAAATATATCAGATCTTTGATCTGGATGTCTGTCATTCTTTAATATAAATCAGGTGAACTTCGAAATGTAAAAAAGTGTATTTATTTTGACAGTTTGGGGGGGGGGACATATACCATAATGATCATCAGTGATGTCAAGAAAACATTAACCGGTACAATAAAATAATTTCGGTAAGGGTTAATACACCCCCTCTCAAATGTTTTGTAGTAAGCTATCGAATTGTGGACCCGTGGCTCGGTAGTTACTCTAACTATTCCACGGATCACAGTTTCGATACCAGACAACGTTTAAATTAATGATTCAACCGTGACTGTGTACTGATTTTTACCGCCACTCTCTTCACTCTTCAAACTTACTATATGAGTATATTTGTATGAAAAAAATACGTGGCGCTAAAATTTAAATAGATGTATATTATGTTAAAACACACGACTTGCATCAGCAACCGTGGCTTAGCGGTTCTCTATGGGAACGTAGCATTCATTCGAATGCTGGGCTACATTTATTTTTAAGTTTGGCGTTTTGTAAAGCTTTAATTATTTATTTCATTTTATTTTAACGCAATCATATTATTGTACTACGGTACACTGTAGAGAACACTATATTTAGCAAAGACACAAACCGCTTCATTTATCTTTCCAAATATTCGTCAAGTGTTGCAAATGGCGACGAGACTAGGACTGTATGATAAGTACTCATGTTTAACGATTGATGGCGCCACTGACCGTATGCCATTGTTTAACGCCATCTTTCGAACGACGCCTGAAAAATTTCAGATAGATTTATTGAGTAGTTTTATTTTGATAGCTGTTGACAGTGAGTAAGTTTGTGTTTGAAATGGAAAAATTGTTATATCGGTCAGTGTTTCGATTTCTTTTTTTGGATGGATAGACGTGTTAGGAAATCAAAGTAAAGTTGCGTGCCGTTAATAGGGAGCATGCTCATTATATTGGTTTTATGAATTCAAGCGTGCTTGAATATGAAGTGGTTGAACTAATTAAAGATAATTAAAAACAAAAAAAATAATTATATAACATCTTAAAATAAAGAATTTACCGAGTACCGAGTTTCAGCAAGTTTATCTGTCATTGAGACAGAGAACAGCTCTCATGAATCGAATTTCAAGGAATAGAGTTCTATGAAAATTCTATAAGAATGTATATAGGTATTTATTGTTTTTTACTTTTTTATTTTAACATATATAACAATGAGGTTATATTTTTATATATGAAGCTTGTTTTTAATCTCATTCTGAATATAATTTGAAATTTTCTTGAACACTTGCAGCAATTCAGTCTCGGGACACACCTTGTCAACAACGCACGCACAGCCTGGTGGACAGCTCCACAAACATAAGCAGGATATTAGGTTCAAAGCGTGGTTGAACAAGCTGTCCGATTGAGGTGACTGCGGACGATATGGTCATCAAAATCCATGATATCTTATTAGTATACCGCCGGGTGAAGATCAGAAAAATTGCTGACATTGTAAACATCTCAATTATACTATGCGAAAAAGTGGGCATGAGAAAAGTATCGGAGAGATGGGTGCCGCGTTTGCACAGTGGAACAAAAACGGAATCGCGTGAAACTTCGGAGCACTATTTGGACATGTTTTTATGCACAGCTGAAAGCGTAGGTGACGATATTATTAAAAATGATGCCAAATGTAATTGTACAAACGTAATGAAATTTAAAAGGTATCAAGCGTGTCTTTGGTCTGCTATATATAGTGTATCTCTATATTATACTTATAAAATCTAGTTAACGTCACAATTTCTATTGGAATTTTCTTAATACATTTACAGTGGAACCATAGTATTGCAGCATTGTCAGCACTGATTGCTTCAAATGTTCCCAAAGCCATTAAGAGTTATATCAAAATAATAAGGCCTCATCCATTAAAGTATATATGTCTGAATGACGTAGGCCGTTCGACGACAACAGAAAAGTATCAGATCTAGTCATAGCCAAATATGTGAACCCGCCCGAGTTGAAATGAATGTTTGCGAATTCCGACGCAACAAATCACGCTCGCCTAAAATAACCTGCAGCATTTTAAAAAAGGATGGAAAAAATAGGAAAATGGGCAGATAAGACATGTTTAGGTGGGAAGAGAAAAGGCGAGATGACAGGTTGCTCGCTAATGAGCCACAATGTGTAGATACCTACCTACCAGGGGCGTGTATTTCATCCAATCAAACAGCTCTGCAAAACTGTAACGGAATTGCTGCAAAGTAAATCTAATTACATATTTATTTGATATACTGTGTACGCTGTGTGTGTATTTCTGGAGTTGCCGGCCTGATATTACACTCAAAAGTTTGCAGTACTTATATAATTGTTATCAGTAGCAAAATAATACTCAGATAAACTAGGTATAATCGGATCAGTTCAATCCTGAAACGACGTTTAAGCAGATTTGAATGTTATAAAAAAAAAATCAGCTGTATTTATAAGGAAAATTGATGCAAATCAACATGGACACGAACATCATACAAGAGGAATGGATAGACTGAGACTGCCATTCGGGAAGAAGGCTAAATCTCAGAAATCTATAATGTATAGTGCGATGAAAATCTTTAATGAAATGCCAGATGATATAAGAGAGGAGAAACTATATAGATTTAAAATAAAATTAAGCCAATATGTGCAAGATAGTAAAAAGGAACATTTGTGTATGTATGTATACACTGTATTAAAAATAAATATTAGTAAAAGAAGAACGAAAGTAGACTGAATCCAAAGGAAATGCGGAAAAAAATGAAAGTCTATGTACGACAGATTGAAGAATGAACAAATTAAGAGGGAATGTAATCATTAGTGTCGATATAATTAAGAAAGGGTTGCTGCGATGGTTAGGGCAAGTGAAACGAGTGAGGATAGGACGATAAAAAAAATATAAATAAAAAGCTTCCGCAAAAAACTGGCATGGTTGGATAAACCAAATATTAGAGGACGGCTCTGGCAACGATCCAAAACCGAAGCGTTACAATCAACGAACGTGCAAGTGATCGAAGCAGGAATATTACGTCAGGACAGAAGGTGTGGCGTTCCATCCTCTCTGTAAATAAATAAGTAAGTTTAAATCACGCGCTAATGATTAAATGTTCGCATATAATTATATTCCCTGTCTAGCGGTTGAATTTAGAATCATACTTTTAAAATTAGCAATATTATCTTTGTGGTTAAAATTCATATTTTTTTATTTATTATCTTTGTTTTATTAACCACTAAATTGAGTTTAAATACATCTACCGGTTTCGAAAAATACCATTTTCTTCAGGATGTCATAACTAACCATCACCAAATAAATATCACCAAATAAATATGTACAATTTTTTTTTGCTAAACTTATCCCTATGGTATATTATGAATTAAACGCAATATATTCGCTCGAATTGAAGACGTGTTAGAAAATATCTTCAATTACACAGCGCAAATCTATATGTGTTATAAAATTTTAAAATCTTTATTTAATAACTCTAATTTAATAGCACAACCTAAGTCCACGCCTCGTACACGCCACTGGTACGTGTTGGCGCCTCGTCTAAATTTCAAAACTCGTATACCAAGACCAATGACATATTTCTTCTAGAGCGGCCAGGAATTCCAAGGATTATTCAAAATATATTTATGTTAATTATTGTGACAAGATGCAAACTATCTGATAAACCTGTAAAATTAACATGAATATCTACTAAATAATTTTTAAATCCGGCTTGATGCACAGCGCCATTGGACCGGAGCAGTTCCGGGACGGTGTTTTAAAAACAGATAATTAGAAGTAAAAAAAATATAAAGTAAACATTGTGAATATAATATGTCTGTGTGCATAAACAGGCGGGTTTCTATTTATCTTCTTAGCCAGATTTGATACGGTTATTCGGGGGATTTAAAGGTTTTTTGCCAGTTCACACGGTTCGTTATGAACACGTATAACCTTAATAAATTGTGCAATCAAACTTAACCCATTAACTCAAAAATGCGATTTCAACTACTGCGTTGACACGACTTCTTTTCATTGTTTTACTAGATACAGAGACCACAAATGATGTAAGCAAATTAGGGCTAGAGAATTTGGTTAAATTAAATACCTTCAATTCCTGGACTCGGCCATTAAAACAGATATATAATGGCGGGTGTCAACTGGAGTAGTATGTAGTAAGTTGTCCCAAATCAAATAAAAACTACATTTTATTAACAGTAGGCAGGAATGCTGGTCTTTGATACAAAAAAAACCATTTCTCCATACCGCGGAGAAAGTGTCACCAATAGTGACTCCAGAAACCAAGGTCGTTGTTGTAAGTGTAGACGGCAAAGAAAATTGCACCACACAGGTGTAATGTATCTAAATCTACGGAACTTAGTATTCTACATTATCAAATGAATAAAGTTAGTGCAAGATGGATGCCCAAACGTCACTGCGCTGTTCGGATATACACACAAAACGGATGGAAGAAGGTTCACCGTTGAAGAGGGCTACGGGCTGGCAGCTGTCGAATAGAAACCGAGAAAATGTAAAAACCCTGAACCTGGACCATACATTATAAGAGTACATATCCCGACTCAACCTCACAGGCATTATTAGCCAGATAGTCGGTATATAGCGAAAGACAAAAAAAGGTTACTTGTAAATGAATGAGTTTTATTTAAGTTATATTTTTACAATCTTGGTTACCAGTTTATAAAAAATATTTAGGACTTATTTGGAAACCATGACATGGTTATGTTGCAGGTTTGTATTACAGTCATACCCCGAAGTTACGCGATATGTGGGACCGACAAACATCGCGTATGTCGGATTCGCGTTAATATATATAAATTTTAATTGGATTCAAGGACTAAAAAAACCACTGGTTAAACAGAAAAATATTTAATAAAAATGTAGTTCTTTATACTTACATATTTATACAAAATACTTAAAAATTAGTTTCGTAAAACGAAGCTATTTCGATGTCGATGGCTTCATAGAATCCACATAATAAACTCGTCTGACGACACAATGTCTTATTTCTTTCAAGCAGAATTTCTTCGTAGCAAGCAAATTTTTATTTTATTTCTTGCTTTGTAGCTGAAACGCGTTTTTTGTTGGAGTCTATGTTTTCCAAAATTTGTAACTCTTTTTCAATTGCGCTGTGACCTTCTCAAGTCGAGCCTGGAATTGCCGTGGGCTTTTCAGGCGGAACTGGGTCTGCAGTGTCGAATTCTTCAGTTAAATTTTGCTCACGCATTTGTCAGCTCCTGACTATGTGAATCCAATAGCTCGTTGACATCATCACTATCGACTTTCAATTCTAATTGCATGGCAAGATTGACAACCCCACGTGAGATAGGAAGATCAAGAACCGCGCGACTTCGAGTTCGCGTAAGTCATGCATTTTATTTTAATAATAGAACATGCTCTTTTAAGATGTTTTTTATATCTCTGTGTTATCTTATTATTTTATCACATTTTTTATTAACTTAATATTTTTAATATACTTTTAAAATTAGCAATATTAACTTTGTGGTTAAAATTCATATTTTTATTTATTATCTTTGTTTTATTAACCACTAAATTGAGTTTAAATACATCTACCGGTTTCGAAAAATACCATTTTCTTCTTCAGGATGTCATAACTAACTAAAACATATATTATTGTTTCTTTGCCAGAATCTATTTTAAAAAAAAAAAAAATTTTTAGTACCTAACTCAAATCATTTTTCCTAAAAATTATTCGAGTAAATTTGTATTAAGTAATGATAGGTACTAAAAATTTTTTTTTTTTTAAAAAAAATGGATTCTGGCAAAGAAACAATAATATATGTTTTAGTTAGTTATGACATCCTGAAGAAGAAAATGGTATTTTTCGAAACCGGTAGATCTATTTAAACTCAATTTAGTGGTTAATAAAACAAAGATAATAAATAAAAATATAATATTTTTAAATTAGCACACGTCTAGCCAAATACTATTTTGTTTTAACAATTTTTCATCGCATAATATAAATTTTTAGAAAGATCCCGATGCATCTTTCGGTAGTGAAAAATGGTTGCCAGTGTGCATTTATCACGGGCGGAGCATTGCCACTTGGCGCGAGGCGCGAGGCGCGAGGCGCGAGGCGCGAGGCGCGAGGCGCGAGGCGCGAGGCGCGAGGCGCGAGGCGCGAAGCGCGAAGCGCGAGGCGCGAGGCGCGAGGCGCGAGGCGCAAGGTGCGAGGCGCGAGGCTTCAACATTCCTCTGAATATCAAGGTCGCCATACCTCGAGCAGGAATGAGTAAATTTTGCACGACTACAACCCAACACGATTCAAACAAGTGTATCGCCGATTTAAATACATCTAAATACACAACGCTAAGATCGTGTTAACAAAATAGTCAGATACTTATACATATATATACTAAAAGTTTTAATTCCTAATTAAATATTCGTTTTCGAATTCAGGGATCTGTCACCAGCGGCATTTATGCTGGTCTCTACAGTGCAGTTCGGAGTGTGACCGAATTGGAGAGTCTGCATATTTCAATACAGCTTATTCTACAATAGTTAGATTTGTGTAGATATAAATAAATAATAAAAAATAACCCAGAAAACTATACACAAAAGACAAATATCGAATAATTCACTAATGGCAATCAATTAATAATAACGACTACATTATCACGAAGACATATCAAGACGCATGAATAAGACAAGAGAACAAATAACATCTATCGAATGAAGGAAAGCTGCATTCTTCGGACAGATTTTCCACACTGAAAAATATACTCTTTTACAACTCATTATGCAGGGAAAGATAGAAGGCAGCAACGGCGTAATTAGAAAGAAGTTATCTTGGCTGTGTATCTATCCAAAATGCATACTGCATCTTGGTCGTCAACCTTCGATGGAAGGTGGCACATGAAGAAGCAACCGTGATTATATATATGCGTTACGATGCAAAATCGTGTGCACGCGCGCACCATATTTAATTTGCTATTATTTCGAAGTCCGCTGTTGATTTTATTATTTAATTTTTGGATTACTCTTTATTACGATAAGATATTGACTTCTTTCCATCTGCTCTCATTCAAGATCAGAAGAGAAGAAAAAAAAAATATATATTATTATTTTTAACACGTTAAGAATACGTATGAGATATTTGATGGTAAAGGTCGCTGTGCATCATTCTGCTCTGCGTTCAAAATACAATAGGCAACGAATTACAGCTCGCTCCGCGCTCAATCCTGTTGTCCTCTACTTATACTTTTTTTGTTCTTGATTAGATACATTTTTGAGAATACATCGACTCATCCTGCAATCTAACTAACAAATATGTCACTTTTTAATATTCTAGTATTTCGCATGTATTTGATACAATTTTAAATGGCATTAATATTATGTTATATTATAATGTTAAACGAAACACTATCGCTTAAAATATGTATTAAATATACGCGAAATTGAAATAAAAATGAACTATTTGTTAACCTTTACCATACCATGAGAAAATATACCCGAATGCAGCCATGCTGTCAACTCGTGTTACCGTAAATAGTAGTTATAAAAAATATTTTTATTAGCTTAAATGGCTTTAATGGTCCGAATTTGCTCTAAATATTGAGCATTTAATTTTGAAAAATGATTAATAACATAATTTAGAGCATTCATTAAGTCTTATACAATGTATCCTTACTTCTTATCTCTCTTCATTTAATAAGTGAGAAAGAAACAATTATATTTGTATGTTTGTTCTTTTCACTGTGAAAATAGTGTGTGCTCTCTGTCTTTCATATCACAAATTATATTTTTACCAACGTATTAATTTTACAACGGATTGAATGGAAAAAATAATTGTTTTTGTATGATTCCCTTTTCATAATTGGTTTTTCACTAGTCATTCCTGAGCGCTAACATTTTCTTTAGGATTATCTAAAATATGAATTTTATTTTGCATGTATTTACCGAAATATTACAGGTTTTATTAGACCCGTATTACTACATGGTTTGGGAAAGGTTAATTACAATACCTTACGTAATAAAAAGAGTCGAGATACCTCCCTTACAATGTTACACAAACTTCGTTATGTCAATAAATCATATCGATGTTACCCAATATAAAAAAATGCACATAAAAATGTCCGAGTAGATCTAAATACAATACTCACGTGAAATATTTTGTGAAACGATATAAGTAAAAGAAAAGATCGAACAAAGAAAGAATCGTTCGGCACATGCGCATAACGTAAGTTGTGCGTATTAATATTTTCTTAAAAATACATTACAGTTTGAAGGCATAAAGTGAGCCGTGATAGGATAATAAAACAGGATTCGATACTAAAGAATAAAATATTCGCGAGGAATAAATCCTCGTTTTTACTTTGTATGACACGGTAAAGGGTATTGCGGCGGGAAAGTTTTATTTTATGAGCCTCTCAAATCGAATCTCCGCAGCAACAAAAAGGCGAACACAGTCAAAATGCAATTCCGAAGGTTGGAAAGTACGCGAGTAAAAAGGTACCCACGCAGGTAAATATAAATATTCCAATTTCTTAAATTCTGTTTTGGACACATTCTCCGCTATGAAATATATAATATTTTATAACTCATTATGCGAGGGAAGATAAAAAGCAGCATCGGTGTAGGTTGAAAGAGATTATCTCGGTGGCGTAACCTCAGAATGTGGTTTAACATCCAAAATGTTGATGATCTCATACACAGTAGGTTGTCGATACGTTAACAAAAGGCTCGCTTAATCAGAATCAAATCAAAAGTTAGGTATGTTCAAATATAGAGCAAAATAATATCTACAAGAACTAGTCTATCAAAATTAATTACCTTGTTACGTCAATCGCGGACATGTGTCCAATAGATAATCATCTTAAACCCAGACAAATATGTTTTCAGCCAATAAGACCACAGTATTTGGTTATGTGACCTTTGGTTATCGGTCATTTTTAAGATGATTCCAAATGTGACAGTTGGGAGGTACAATGATTTTTTTGCATTTTACTCGATAACGGATAAAGTGGACATGTTGTGGACACTTTTCATTCTGGACCTCACAATTGCAGAGCTATTCGTTCATTATACAATTATATGCAATAATTATTAAATCCATCAAATGTTACTTAATTAATATACTTATATTATGTACAGAAATAGATACTATTCTTTTCGCTCCAATTTCATGTTTCCGAACAGAACACTGGATTGAAACTGTTGTTCTCCTTAGTAAATGGTGGTACAAAGTAATAAATATTAGGGACTGTTCTTCTCAAAATTGTGCACAATTACGGTGAAGGGAAAAAAATGTGCACATGTGAAGTATGAAGGACAATCGTTCACAAAAATGTTGCGTAGAACATCCGGAAAACATAGGCATTTTTAAGCATTGTTAGACTATAGACAAAAAAACGGCTAGGTCTCTTATTATGCAAACCAAAATTAATGTATTTTATGAAAGATTTCAAAAGGCAACAGCCTTATGTTTCTTAATACATTTAAACCATCTACTAAAATTGTTGTTAGGTACTGATTCAATATGAGATCTAGATAAATATTGTTTTTTTTAATTTCACAAGGGGTCGCCGGCTAAAGTCAAATTTAACAAGCGACTCGCGCGAGGCCCTCCGAGCCCTCTCCAGCCCACCCCTGATTATACAGGATAAATCAACATACTGCAGTACGGTCACCAACCTTTGATAGAAGGCGGCACATGAAGAAGAAGTCGTGTTAAAATTGTGTGCGCGCTGTATTTTTTTTCTGTACGCTATGATGCCAAATCGTGTGCACACACTCGCACACCTTACAGGGAACGTTGATTGTGAGAACTTCTGCAATAGGTGGTATCGAAATCTACATGAAACCCGTATTTCGCATTAAGTACAAGATGTCTCCGATTTGCTTTTTATCACATTTTTATTGAGATGGCTCCAGTTAAATGGACCTGTTTTAATGGCCGACGTTCGTATTTTATATACGTATACAAGAGAAATTGTGTGACCTGAACCATACGGAGGGAACAGAATTTGGAGTAATTAAAAAATTTCATTGGTTGGTTTCTTTTGCTGAACCCTTCGGGACAAGATTAAAGGAAGGGAAGGGGCAGGACAACGATCACAGAGGTATGTGATGTCCAACCCCCCATACCCCCCCCTACCTCCTCGGCAATCTCGAGTACAAAAATCAGAGCCGAAATAAATACATATTATATCAAAGAAAAATTTGGAGTGACGTTGGCTTGGATGGACTCGATATCTCATTATTATTCCCGCACATTAATTATGATATTAAAACGAAGTTTATACATGTTATTTTTAAGTGTTGATATATCAACAAACATTGATTTTAAGTTTCTGACTAAATGAAAACCACTATTGGGAATGGTTTTAGAGTTACAGCTCGTCCCAACCACCCACAAATGTTATAGTTAAGTAGCCTCTAGAAAAATACGCTAGTTATTATGGTGACTACATATTTTATTCAGTGCCCATAAACGTCACGAGTACTTATATTTTGACACTTTTTAGAAGTTCACATGTTCCAAAAGCCGCAAAATCCAAATATTTGAAAATTATAATGTGTCCTTTCACACCGCGTAGGTAGGTACTTCTTGTAAAAAATTGAATTAAAATAATAATACAAGTCTAATACCTACATACACAAATTACACGCCGAGCAGTAACGCCAGGCAAGCGTTCTTTAATAATTAAAAAAAATTCAATGTCAAAAATAAAAGTAATAAAATTATAATTAAATAAATTATATAAACGATCGCTCTCTCTAAGCACAAGATTTTCCTCTTACAGAGATACTAATCAGCCACAAATGTTGAATATAATCCAATTAAATTTAAATTTAATTTTATGTTCATATTAAGATTAAGTATACCTCTATATTTATAAAAACTTGTCTTAAGACGGGCGCATAATTTAAATACTTATCTCTCTATTACACAACATGGCGCCATTACAGTTTTCTATTTTTCTGATTTCAGACAATAGAAATCGACTTTGTTTTCTATTTGAAAAATATATCTTCAAAAAAATTTACTTCACATAATTTTGTTTATTTGCATCGCATCTCAAATCTGGAACCCATCGCAGATTATTATTAAATATTGAGAAATTAAAACGAATACATATTAGGTTTGTTCGATATCTTAATGTTAGATCTAATCTATCATTCAACTCCTATTTAGATGCAGCAAACTTCCACAATATGAAAATCCTAGAATATCGAAGAACACGTACTGACCAAACTACTGCAAGGTCATATTGACTGTCCCATTCAATTAGAATTAATATCTCTCCACATACCATCTAGATCGACCCGGTAATCTGCACTCTTCCACATTATCTCATTCACATTCATTCATTCATTCACCGGTCATGCAAATACCATAATGAGAAATTTAGAGATTAGCTTTACTACGCTTAAAGGGTTCTTTTTATGAACCACCACAATCTCAATTTTGGCCAATCATTCTACCTATAAACACATCTTGCTCTCCCTTTACCGCAACAATAGTTGCAACCTCCCCACCCTTTCTCCCACCTTTTTTCTTGTTATTTATATTCTGCACCTAAACATTTCTGTGGATAATAGTATCTCATGTTAAATATTTATTATGTTAGTTACATTAAGTTACTGTCAAAATCCCTTAACAAAATAAAATTTAAAAATTTCTAAGGATCTTCAATGTAATGTGATTTTAAATTTCACGCGTGACACATCCAAGGCGATGATTCTCGAAATTTCTTTATTTTAGTATTTTTTTCTTGTATTAATTGTAACATATTTTTATAATTAGAAGAAATGCATGTACAGACAAATTAATGTTGTTGACGAATTTCATTCATTCATCTGACTCTGACCAGGGCCGTCGCGAGCGCCCAATGTCAGAGCGACGAAAGCGCGCCTCGTCCGATTAGAGGATAAGTCGTCAAGTAAAGTCGCCGGCGCCTCGCGTGCGAGAGTCGCCCTCTCCGGCTCGAGCTGCAGTCGCCGGTGTCCGACACATTCCGCGGGACGCTGCGATGCCGGAGAACCCCGGCAGCGCAGCGGACCAAGTGAGTAAAATAATTATTAAAAGTTATTGACTTGGATAAAAAAAACGCGCTACAGGCGCCCAGTGGCGTTACTACGCCTATGGGGTCCACGTTAAATCGGGGACAACTATAATACTTTTGCACGAGTAAACTAATTTTAAAAATCCACCACTTAATCAATTATTTATGGTGTGGATGGTGGAAACGGAAGGGATGAGATTAGATAGGAAATAGGGAATTGCGGAGAGATGAGGGAATGGAGGGATGGGGAGGGGACCAGAATGGACTCACGGAACCAAAGGACAGCTCGACTCACCTGGTCGATGACGCCGTCACGTTACTCTTCCGGAAGTTTACCCAATGTAGAGATTGACACAGCACAAAGCTCTGATGAGTTCCACGCTCACAAACGACAAAATGCGAAGTAGTGCTCCAACACAAATAATCACATAATTTACTTCCTCTCCTCGAACGCAAAACAACAATATGTACTGGTTTGGGAATAGGCTAAGGGGGTAGGAATAAACTAAAAACTGGTGACAATATATTACAGTTCTTCTTCTTCTTTCAAACAGGCAATCCACCCTTATACTACAGTTAACAATCATTATTCAGGGCCAGGTATGAAATAATATTTAATTTAATTTATTACGAATGCGGAACAGCATATATCTACAGAGTACCCTGTCGGATTAGGCAGGCAGACCATCGCTGTATACCGAAAACGAAGCAAGATTTTTTTTTCAGTTGTGAGTGTATATAAATGACTAAATACACACGAAAGTGCGACTATTATAAGAGATTTCTTAATTTTATGCAGTATGTATTTTTTGTTTTTTTAGAACACATTATTGTGAAGTTGTATGTATTCAGAACATAGGTCTGTGATATTTTAAATATGAATTAAATATATTAATTAGAAAGATATACATATAAAATCAATTTTATCGAAAAACATTGTTGTTGCGCCGCCGGGATTCGAACCTGGATCTCTTTCCTAACCGGGGAAGGTGCATTATCCAAAGGTGCACTATCCCCAGGTTCGAATCCCGGTGGCGCAACAACAATATTTTTCGATAAAATTGATTTTATATGTATATCTTTCTAATTAATATATTTAATTCATGTTTAGTATGTATTTAATTCTCTTATATATTATACACATAACATACTTATACAGGGGTCCCTTTTTCCTTTCGAATTAGAGCCCAATTTATATCACCCCTGCAGAGAATATGTTTTTCTGGTTCACTGCGCCCCATCCATAAATATCTTTGTATTTTGAATTGATTTCTTCAAACATGGTCTGGATTTTATTTTAAATTCGGATGTTATTTTAATGTTATGTGGAAAATACAAACGATGTACATTTATATATTTTTATTCTATTACATACATTTTTTAACGCACTTTTTACCCGACAAAAACATATTCTATATTACGATATTTGTGAGGTCCAGAATCAAAATCAGACATGTTCACTTTTTTTTTTTTTTGAGTAAAATTAAAAAATACATTATACCACAAATGTTACATTTGATAAACTAACCAAATACTATTGTCTTATTGGCTGAAAACATATTAGTCTGGGTTTGAATTAATTGTCTATTGAACATATCTACGATTCAAGTAACAAGCAGATTTTAAATACGTTTTTATACGAAATTCAACAATATTTGTCTAATTTCGATAGGCATTATAGATATTACTTTTTTTATATTTGTACATACCTAAAACAAAAACCATAAAAACTGGACATGTATGATTTTAATTCTATACCTCACATTTATCAATATTTTTATATTTGTTCATATTCAGAGTGCACGTAATAGATTAATAAGGAAATATAGTCTACACCGGGACCTAATAGAAGCATGCATTTGTTTAGAGCAGACCGTAAAGAGTAACGATGCATCCAAAATTTAATCCAAACAGGGAGAGTGGGTTGGTCACTCTTTTCTTCAGGATCCAAGAGTGCAACTAAGCAAAATCATGAACGAATAGCAAAAAAGATCGGAAGAGGAAATTAATGTTACTTTGTATTGATCTTTGTCGTATTTTATTTTACAAAACTGTATGTTTTTCGCACCATCAGACGGGTTTTAAACTCTAGTTAATTTTTTTTTTTTTGATCCGTAATGTGAAACTTCTCAGTATTTTTTAAATGATCCTAGACATTTTAAAATTCCCGTTTGAAGTATAATCTAGAATAGGGGAATATATTTGACAAAAACCGAGAAAACGAGGAGATTGATGTTGAAGGTCAATGAATTAAAAAGAATTAAATCATTTTTTTTTTTTTTTATAAGTCAGAAGATCTCTGTGCGCGTCTTCGATTTCGAATATGATTTTATACCGAACTTGTCGTAATATAATACAATAAATGGCATGGAATTTGTATAGAAAACTTTTCGCTTGAATGTACAAGCGACAATTTTTGAAATTCGTATTTCTTTTCAATATTTGGTAACATTTCAATAAACATGTCAAATTGCAGTGAGAACCTCCATTTTATATTAAATTATTCATGTAGCCGTTGTGAAATCATAAATGGATGATAGGAAACACAATATTCTAGAAGAAATATTTTACAAAAGTGCAGGTCGATTGTTCTAAATGTCTCTCCGTTACGTAAACTACTCACAGACACTAATTTTTATGGCGATAGTAGTTTTATAACACATTAATATTAAGTTGTTAAGAACCATTATTTATTAGTAAGATATTTAGTTTAATGAAATTAATTAATTAAAATATTTGAATTAAATTAAAAATAATCTAAATATGAATTAAATATATCAATTAGAAAGATACACATACAAAATTAATTTTATCGAAAAATATTGTTGTTGCGCCACCGGCATTCGAACCTGAATCTCTTTCCAAACCGGAAAAGGTGCATTATACAACTATGCTACAGCGACGATATTTTTAGCGACAAATTTTCGAACCTATATGTTACCTTTTTGATATTAATACATTTAATCGTTCCATTATTTGAAAGAGCCATCTACCTTATTTTTGCGGAATCTCAAATACCTTTGAGTAAACTGATAGCAGACGCCAGAATTATCAATGAATTTTTATTAAATTTTCGACACATTGATACAACTTATATTATTAAGGAGAACGCGTGTGTTCTCGATACTATTCGAGGCCCATTAAGCGGCACAATGACAAATATTATATTAGTAGTTATTGAATTGACGATGCGATGATGTTGTCGATTTAACACAATCGACCCGCTGGGCTGTGACGCATTCCGGGCGGCTTTGCTCTGAACAATGGGGTTCCAGTTTTTACCGTTGCGTCTTTTGCAAAAGAGGACACAATATCAATATGAAACCCGCGACTGAACCCCCCGGACATAATTCAAGGTTTGAATGTAATAAACCCTGTGAGTGAATATTTTAACGTCGCACACTTGAACACGACACATAGCGGTGGCGGGCGCAACTTGCAGCCGGACCGTTTTATTTTTATTTCAACGGGCAACGCTGCAGCAGCACGGCGGCAGTTCTTTTGCATAGCCAGATGCTTTTCAACATAACTTCCACACTGAGGACACTGATCTATCCAATTCTAGTTCTCCTGCCCGGCAAAGAGACGACGTATTAAAGGGCGATGGCGGATCCAGGTGAATTTTTTGAGGGATGAAACCGCACAGAACATTGGGGAGAGATTTATAGTTGTAATGTTATTGATTTCACACTTTACATTGTTTGTATTGTTAACGTAAAGCTTACACGTACTTTAACTCGATGTACTTGTCGGTCTTGCGGTTAAGACACTCGCCTAATGATCCAGTGGTCGGAGGTACGAGCCTCGTTCTATTTTCATAGTACAAACCAGTGAACTATAAAAATTGGGCCCCAATGCAAAATAGAAAAAAGGCCCCCTCTACACACGTGTATTGTATGTAAAACCTATGAATATGAAGTACTACGCTTTATTAATAATAAGATAAAATTGGACTGCTGCGTCCTTTAACATTCACTCATTCTTGAAAAGAACAAAAGTGTGATTTAGGTATTTACATGTACTGAACTGAAAAAATCATTGCCTAGCGCTATGCCTATTTTCACTTTGCGGCGATGGTCTGGTCCCTAACCCGACATATACTATTAGCTGGGTAGGTACTAGGTAATATTGTATACATCGATAACATTTTCACGTATTTGTTGAGAAATGATTTTTAAAATTTTATACAATAATTATATTTCTTCGTTAGTCCATATTCTTGCTGTGGTGTATTATTGTTAGTCCATATTCTTGCTATGGTGTATTATCGTTAGTCCATATTCTTGCTATGGTGTATTATCGTTAGTCCATATTCTTGCTATCGTGTATTATCGTTAGTCTATATTCTTGCTATGGTGTATTATCGTTAGTCCATATTCTTGGTATGGTGTATTATTATTAGTCCATATTTTTGCTGCGGTGTAGGTATTATTATTAATAAAAGTATCGATATAAAAGGTATTGTAAGGACACGGACGGACTTTTGGGGGCCCTACCTAACATGCGCCCCAATACACCGCGTTGGCTGTGTTGGCGTAGTCACGCCACTGGTACAAACACTTAGTTTGAAAATAATGAGAATATTGAAGCGACACGCATTCCGTATTTGCATCTATATTTAAAAATATATATATTACAATAGTTTTTGCGGTAAAAGTCAGTATGCGTCAGTTGGTCATTTTGATCTACATACAGAATACAATAAACAATGAAGGACAGCGTTCGCTCCGCGCTCATCTCTATTCTGTCCTTTACGTGAGCGTAGTGACAAAATATTCATCTGTGTTCACGCAATGAGACATGAGATAAATTTCAGAGATTTATATTATTGATGGAATCGACGTTAAATAGAGTAGGCGTAGAGTGTCATCATCAAAATGAATGGATATAAATGAAACAATGTTATAACTCTACTTGAGTCAATTAGCACTATTCGAATTTCGAGAGAAGCGGTAACTCTCATCGACAAAAGTGAAGTATTAAACTAAATATACACGAATATAGGAAACAACGCTTAGTTTGTAGATATACAAGTAATTAAATACTGTCAGAAGAAACGTTAAGAGTAGAGGAGATGAGTTCGTCAATGTAATATTGTTTAACAAATTAATACACGAGTTCAAATTCTTTTTTATTCCTAAACTTTCAAAATTATTCATTTTATTACCTTTACGCGTGGCGGGATGGAGAAGTTTAATGGTACACGAATGTGTTTCTTGCCTTGCTTCCTCTATTTGTGTGTATTTAGTTTAATACTTCACCTGTCGATGAGAGTTACCGTTTCTCTCGAAACTCGAGTAGTGCAAACAAACCCAAGTAGAATTATAACATTATTTCATTTATATTCATCCATTTTAAGAGATTTAGTTGAGATAAATCTCCCAACCATGTACATACACAAAATTTGCTCGCGGATTAGAATGACGCATCTACTACATATATACCTTTACTCTCGGAGATCTCACGTCTCACTGAGAGATCATCGTGGACGCGGGCCATAATACGAAAATATATTTCAAGCCAGAAATTGTGTAAAAATAATAACAAAATATTATTGATTTGACACGTTTATCGAGCAGGTCACAGGCGGTTGAGAAGTCAAATATAAATATCTCCGAGAAATAATCTGATATGGCGGCACTCGCAGAGATTCCTGAACGTGCCAATATAAAAGCCCGGCATATCTCGATGGAAATTCCGCAGCGGATTACCTGCCCAATTGGGGTGGACACATTTTGCAATCTCAATATTATAAACCGGACGATTAACCCGACATGGCTCCAAAGTTTTTAATAACGTTTCTAAATTAATATAAAAAGGTGCTTAACAAGAAACAAGCGAAAGATGCAGGGTGGACCATACGCTTTTGCACTTTTTAAATCGTTTCTGTCGAGGGACACGCGGGCGACAGCGCGCGGGATCCAGCTTCTTGGAAATTCAGTCGCAATGGATCGCATCACGGGAGAACAATGCGCGTTCTGCGTAAAACGGTTTTACAAAAACAAAGATTGTTTTGTGATTGTTTTATTATTTTTGAAAATTCATAAAAAAAAACTACAGCTATGAGATGCCAGAATTAATTAATCCGCTTTATTAAATTTGGTGATATAACTTATATTAGTTTTGTTGTGAAGTTGCATTTTCATAATATAGTTCCGCGGTATTTTAATACAAATTAAATTAATTATCTAGAAAGATATACAGTAAAAATCTATACTGTAGAACTATGTTCTGAAATTGCAACATCACAACAAAACTTAAAACTTAAAAATAAATGATTTGAATTTTATATTTAAATTATGATTAAATAACGCGTCCTATGACGAGCATAAAAGGCGTGCATGACAGGACAAAATTTAAATAATCACCTACCTACGAAACGGCAACATTGCAGTTTTCCAATTTTGAAATTACTGACGGTAAAAATGAGCTTGTTTTTTTTATTTATTTGATAAATATACTTTCTGAACAAAAACGTCACGTGTCGACTGTCTACCTAATTCTTATTTCAAAGAAAATTGACACTTCCCTTCGATGTAATACATTAGTTTCCTTTCAAATTTCCTTACGTACGACACCCAAATATACATTGGGATATTATAATTACTTTATTCAATCAACTAAAAGCACTTCAGGATGTAAAAAAATAAAACACATTATATTTATTAGGCAAACACATTCTTATTGTGAAGTTGTAATTATTCAGAACAGACGGTCTGTGATATTTTAAATATAATAATTGGAGCGATTAAATGTATTAATATCAAAAAGGTAACATATAGGTTCGAAAATTTGTCGCTAAAAATATCGTATAATGCACCTTCCCCGGTTTGGAAAGAGATCCAGGTTCGAATCCCGGTGACGCAACAGCAATATTTTTCGATAAAATTGATTTTATACGTATATCTTTCTAATTAATATTTTTCACATTATATTTTATTAATTCAACATAAAACATAAGTTTAAAAAATTATACTTAAATTTATTCACCGTCGCCGTCAGGCAATGAACGCACCCGTTTACGCATGTTTGGTGTGGAATCAATACGTTCACTGCCATCACTTGTAATATTCGGGTGATGTAATTCGTACGAAATTCATGGACTCACTAGTATTGAACTCAAATTCTGTTATAGATGGCACTGATTTTATTTTGCTGAATTCCTTGTATGTCTCCTGGTGACGAGCCGTGAAAGCGGTTAAATCTCGAAATTGCACTTCGATGTTGTGATGATTTGGTGAAAAAAATCAGGCCTTCTTTAACCTTTACCATGCCGTGATATAAATTACTTGTACGCAGCCATGCTGTCAACTCGTGTTACCGTATGAAATTAGAGTTCTATTAGCCTTTAAAATGTGAAAAAATGGTTAATGCCATAAATTTACTTTAAGTTTTGAGTATTAAATGTATTAAAAATATGTAATATTATAATTCGGAGCATTCATAAAGTTCTGTATAGGAGGTTGCATTATATAATACAACCTTCCTTTTTATCTATCTTCATTTAATTAGTGAGAAATAGTGTTTTTACTGTGAAATTAATGTGTAATTTCTTTCTGTCTTGCCACAAATGGTATTTACAACGGATTGAATTAAAAATAATTATTTTTGTAGGATTGATTGATTTTTCACTAGTCATTTCTAAGCGTAAATATTTTCCTTCAAATTAACTAAAATATGATGTGTATGTTACGTATATTTACAGAAATATTACAGATTTAATTAGAGCGATAGACCTGTGTGACTGCATGGTTTGGGAAGGGTTAATCGTGTTTATATCAAAATGCTGCGCTTTTAATTTGTCTTCTTAATTATTTTTGCATAACTTTAAAGACGGTCACCGAAGTGGTGGGTGATGATGGGTTAGATAGGAAGTAGGGAATCGGAATGATGACGAGATGATGGGATGGGGCGGACGTATCTTCGATAGCGGACCGGGATGGACTCATGGAACAAAGGACAGCTCTACTCACCTGGTTGATGACGCCGACACGTTACTGAGATTGACACAGTACAAAACTCAGACGAGTTTCACGCTCACAAACAACAAAATCACATAATACCCAACGCAAACAATCACCCAATTCACTTGTTCACCTATAAAAATAATAATTAATTCAATTAATTACAAATACGGAACAACACCTATGTTCCAAGTAATTTTTATAAGCTAACTCTCTAATATTTGTATACTTAATTCTGTAAATAGGTACGAGTGTTTGGTTTTACAAAATTTAATAAATAAATAATGTGAAGGCTCGCGATGCCTGGTCCCCCCACGGTGCAGTGGATCCTGTATCGAATACATACCTGTAATATCTACCGAGTCCTGAAACGACCAGTTTCATATCTTTTGTATCTTCATAATGTCTGCACTTCACGCAAGACGAAATGGCGCGGAGGAATTAAAGCGGTAATAATATTCAAAAGCAATGTAATATAACTTGACAGCTAGTTCAGAAAATGAACACAGTCGCTAATGTAATTAATGACTTATATTTTATATTATATTAATGTTATTTATGGAAGAGTGGGGAAATTTGTATTTTGATTCAAAGATTTATTTCTCGTTCACCAAATTTACATAGTACACTTGTCAAATAAATTATATTTAATATTGAATTACTTCACAATTAAAAAAAAAATGGTTGAGAATTTGATACTGGCCCGAATGAATTAATGTTTTTTTTCCATATCATTATTTTTTAATTGAAATTCGCGTTACATTTCAAATAACATTAATGAACCCGAAGCTCCGATACTATGGGATGACGGCAATTAAACCGATTTTGACTCAAAAATCTCTTCAGCTAATAATATCATATAGGTAGGTGTATATATGTTTCCTACCTAATACCTAATTAAATTTTTTTTTTTTCTCGAAAATATTAGACTAAAATTTCAAGGGTTGCGTTATATTAGAGGCCGCGTTATATCAGGACCAAAACGATACTTGTCGTATTATATTATAATAACCTGTCTTTAACCTTTTGCCGTTTGTTTCGTACCTACATAAGACAAAAGCTTCGAAAATTTTCACTCAATTTCTTTGGAAAAAATATGTAAAATACAAAATAGTTAATAATAAACAGAATGCTCCCTCAATACTTTCAGAAAATGTCTCTGCATTGTTACTATATATATATATATATATATAGAACCCTATTTCATAATACAATACTGAATACTACAATAATATAATACTCAAGAGAGCTTCATTACTAAAACAAGATCTCACCCGGATATATTCTTCATGATACAGGCCCAGTTTTAAAGCGAAATTGTATTATACGAGTACATGGTTAATAATCGAACATGTAATACATGCTTACCTATAATGAATGCTCAATCTTTTCTCTGCGATGATGTAAACTGAGTTGACATTGCCTCTAATTATGTGAATATGTCTGTAAATATACTAAATACAGAGTTCATATTTTAGATATTCCACCGTAAAATATTTATGTATTGGATAAAATAATTACAATATATAAGTATTTACCATACACAACAATAAAAAATGTTTTCTCGAATAACCTGACGTGAATTTATCAATACGTGTATGTGTACGTGCGGTGAGGTGCTGTGAGCGTGGCGCGGGGCGCGGGGGGCCGGATGACGATCCCCATTTTAGTGGCAGAGCGTGCGCTGGCCAAGTTAGACGCATCTTGTGCGTCTTTATGCTGTTGTGATGATTAATATCATGTTTATTTTCCTCAATTGTGATTTTGCATTATAACATTTATTTTTAGTGTTTTTAATTTTTTAACTATAAAAAAATGTATTCTGTAACATGTCATTCCCATAAATGTTTTTATATTTTAACTCCATGTCATTCTACGACTATCAGGGTCATTAACGACCTGGTGATAATCTATATATTATAAATAATCAGTCAATTGGCAAGGAAACTTAACACATCACATCGAAGTGAAGTGTCAATTTCCTTTGAAACAAGTATTAGGTGGACATTTTTACAAATAGAAAAAACGAACGACTTTATTCATTTCTACTTATCATTTAAACACGCATACATTTCAAAATAGAACTTGTTTCTGGATTTTAAGTTTCATTACATTACAGCCATTTCAGGTAACATTGGATTTTAATGACATTGGACAAAACCTGAGCAAGTATATTTTTTTCTCTGCCGTCTTGTGAAAAGAGCATTCCGAAAATTGGTGTTTATAACAAACCCGATATAGTTGCTTTCTAACTAACTAACTTACCATCATCCCGTTTCCGATAGAGCGCCACACTCTTCTGTCCTGACACACAATTCTCGCCTCATCCACATTCATACATCTTCTCATACAAGCTCGCCGATTGTCGAGGCTTCTAACCGAATCATCCTCCAGTATCTGGTTTACCTGGTCGTGCCAAATCTTCCTCTATTTCTGGTGCCATCAACACTTGCATCATGTATTTTTCTTACCATTCTCTCCTCATTCATCCGTTCCATATGACCAAACCGCCAAAGTGATCATTTCTTAATCTTACTCAGTTTTGTTATTGAAAATATTTCTAAAGTGCATTGTCACTTTTCAATCTTCTTCTGTCGATCTGTCTTCTGCGCATAGCTTCTAATTTTGCTCAACAAATTGCCAACCACCGCGTCAACGTAAGATTTTATGTCAGGTAGATTAGACGAGTGTTATTTTATGTGATGCCCATTGTTTTTCTATTTTAAAGTAGATGGAAAGTATTGTAGAACTAAACTAAATTAAACTAATTGTGAACTTAACTCTTTCCTTCTCAACAGAAGTGACTCTTGT
Source organism: Eubasilissa splendida (assembly GCA_031772225.1). NCBI lineage: Eukaryota > Metazoa > Arthropoda > Insecta > Trichoptera > Phryganeidae > Eubasilissa > Eubasilissa splendida. The sequence goes on from CM062859.1 coordinate 11,312,063, forward strand.
CTTTGAAATTGTATATTTGTCACGGTTGGTCAATTATGCGCGTCTGCGTCGTAACAAGAATATTTCAATAAATAATTGCATATTATTTCGTCGTTACGCGTTTGGCATAACAAGAATGTATAATATAAATAATTTAAAACATAAGCAGACTTCAAATCTGTCACAATTATTTGAAATGTGGAACATCATCGACCGACACAATAAATAAGTAGGTAAGTAGGTACTTGGATACTTTTTAAATATTAAAATTCAGACTAAAAAAAAAAATCATTTAGCAATTAAGTACATAAATAATAGAAAAAAATCATAAACTGAAATATAATACACACGTGTATCAATTTAAATATATAAAGGGTTATAAAAAAACTATTAATTTCCCATCATTATCGATGGTTAGTGTGTTAATAATTGTATAAATAAATACATAGGCCATGTTGAAATAATACGGTGACGCCAGTGCCGTCGGCCATCTTGAACACCGGAAGCTGAAAAAGTTGCTTTCCGCCGCCGAAAGAATGCCGCCACATTGAAAAGCACTTTTTTGTCGCGCGTTGTCAGTCTGCCTTCAGTAACTACGCTTTTCTGAAGGTTTATTGCATTATGATTGATGGATGATTAATTCGATTTTTATATTACACGATGCTCCGGTTATTTTACCGACTTTGGGACGGACAGGCTGAGCAATAAATAATGTAATATGCTAGGTTCGCATTAACGTAGCGTGAACACTAAATCGATGAATTTAAAGGATGCAGTTAAATACATGGTTCGTATTTACCGACGTCTATACCGCAAGCGGCAGGTTTTTAAATAAAAATCTTATTTCATTTAAATTTAGTGAAATAGAAGCATTTTCAATGGGTACCTACAGATTTACTTAAATTAGTTGAAAATCATTTATCTAGCTCTCAACCACGATCATCTTCTAATAATCTCACTTTGAAAATATTTTTGTAAGGATCAGATTTTAAATTTACCGCCATCTCAGCTGGCATCGACGCTAGCGACATATCGCTGCCGGCTGCCGCTAATGGTCTGGCCTGATTCCTCATCGCTGAGCTCTCTCCTGTGTCATCGCTTCGCAACAGCGGTCTCTCCTGTTTCATCACCCCGCAGCGGCGGTCTTGCCGACCCACGCGCGCCGTGCGAGGCCGCATTCTGCATCTTCACTCAATCATTATATTCAATCTCATCTGTCTTCATTGTTCTATCCGACTCAATACAACACCAACACGCCAATCGCTCACTCTTTCATTTAACCACCGACCTAACCCCCAAATTTTTATCGATTATGATAAGCTACAAACCATAAACCAAGTAAAACAGCTGAAATCTTACTATAATATAAATAAGTACCCATATCTTACAAAAATCTCATTAATGTATTTATCTTAAATGACATGTGTCAATATTGTGATTTAATTAATTTTTAAATTAAGCTGAATGCTTATTCTATTAAAAAATGGACTAAGCTGGTGGTGTCCCGGGACAAGAATTGCATCTCCGATCACGTTTCGCATAAATAAACTATCGTATTCTATTTTGATTTTGTAAATAATCACTATTTTATTCAAATTATTTTCTTGACATAATGAAATCAACAACATTTTCTATTATTATTACAAAATTCGGATGAATTATTAAATCTGTTAAAGATAAAAATTTTTGATTAATTACGAACCCGACAATGTGTTGAAATGATATGTATTTAATGCAGTTTTATATGGCAAGAGGTATTTTTAAAATCGAAAATTTTGTTAACTCAAAAAGATTCGCCACCTCTGGCAAAGGATAGGAATAATTCAAATATATAATGTATTATATTTTTTCCCTCGAGACACGCGGGAATAGGGATAAAGACAACGTTTTCTCTAAGCTGCACTCTTGACGATAGCACGCACATAAAATATTTTCAGTGCACTACTTCTATTATTCGTAATCCGATCATAAAATACCCAATGAATGACTTATAATTAATACATACCTACCTATTAATAATTTCTATATAGATAATTATATGTTACATAAATAAAATTGTTATATTCTTATCATACAATCTATCAAATAATCGTCATTAATATATAATTCATAACATTACAAATTGGTATTGAAAAAACCACTCATGTGGATTTTTAATTTACTCAAATCACTATGGGGGGGAATGTTGGATGAAAGCCAATCAACATCGATTGTTGAATATTATCTCTATAAAAAATGCACAAACGTTTAAATGAATAACTCAGCCAATGTCTGTAAAATATCCTTCATTGCTTCTTGAGGCGCCACTCTTCGTGGACATGCACATTCAAAATAAATTCTTTCTTAAAAATGAAGAGCATATTTTATGGTATGATTATGTATTATTTTTCAACATGATAGCAGAAGTACAATGAAAAATAATAATATAATTAAATATACAATTCAACATATTCTATGATGAGTAATTTATAATACATGTATTAAGATTTTTTAAATATTACATACATTATCTATAGATAGCAGTACAATCTGCATGACATTTACAATTCTAAAGGTGCTTAAATGACGTGGCCGAATGGACAATGGCCTCACTCCTTCCTTTTGAACTAATGTTGCTCAGCCATACTCGTAAAAAATAGGAGATACATACAGCCCTACTACTCAAAGGTTAACGCACAATGTACCAATGATGTATTATATTTCAATATAAGGTGAATCGGGGAAAGTGTGACATATAAATCATCGACATAAACATTGAACTGTTCTCAAACTTCATAAGATAATGCTATGACTTTGATACAACGATCATTAACCATTTCCTAATTTAAGGCTTTAAAAATCAGAATTTAACCTTTTACGATAGCTGATATTTATGGCATTTTATGAAAATTAGACGAGTAGATGCACTTACCCCAAATTTGGGGTACGAGCATCTAGTTGTATTATTTCTGACAAATTGTTAAAATTATGAACTGATCTGCTTTAATAACAATATGAACTATATCAAAATGATTATTTTTAAAATAATAATTGAACTGTCTACATATCATTAATTGAGAAAGTTTCCATACAAAAATATATGGGGTACCATACCAACCACTGAGTAGATGCACTTCCCCCACAGTGTAAAATTTATGGGGTACGTGTATCTGGTCTTATAAATCGTAATCTGCGAAAATAATCACAAAACTAATATATACATCACAAACTACAACTTAAAATAAAGGTACTTGCCTAATATCAGCATCTTAGCCCAAAAGATTATCGAGATATACAAAAGATTGAAAAGGCAAAAACAACTCGCAAATCGACATCAAACAATATAATTTGAGCAAACTGGACTGTCTCTTCGAATTTTGATTTATAACATTTTTTAATAGATTGCGATACTAGAATCCAATTTTAAATGTAATTAGTAGACTTAGATGCACTTACCCCGACTCACCTTACCTAAATTACTTCTGATTTTCAAAGAAATCTAGAGAAAATCATATTTAACACTTTAATGAAAATATCTTTAACTGGGCATCTCCTCCGCTTTCTCAAATGTCTGATCAACGAGGTCTCCAACCCTATTTCTCACTAAGTTTTACAAAATCAATCTAGGCTATTTCTCTCTTCTACCTAGTCCATTAACTATAACCTGTATATATTGTATATAACAGGAGCAGGAAGCGAAATTGTATTGTACATACATGGTTTATAATACTATCTTCATTTGTTAATAGTGTAATACATACATTCTCTTTGGAATGTTGTGGACTGTCGCATGTCATGATTAGACTTTTTTAGCCTTGAAACTCACTTATGCGGTAGCTTTTAATATCTATTCGCCTCAATTGTCAATTTGTAACATAATTTAATTTTTTAATGTTTCTATGTCTATATTTAAAAATATATATATTGACTAATCTAATAGAGAGAATTCAGTGTCAAATAAACCAGTTGTATCCACATTTAAAGTGTGTCTGGGGGAAGAATAGTTCCGAGACTTCTCTATAGCAGAATTGATTCTTGAAAATGTAGAGATTTTAATTGGAATGCGTTTTGATATCTACAAAGAAAAATAATAAATATACATGAATTATTTTGACATAGATTTAGTAATAGAACAAATAATAATAATAAAATAAATATCCACGCAGGTCTCTCATGACTGAGAATCGCGATCTCCGTGGACTCCCGCCCTTTTGAGTATGCTCCTCCACTTTTCGCGGCTGAGTGCAGACCTTAGGGCTGTCACCAGAGAAGTGCCTGTTGCCTTTTCTACTTGGTCAGTCCAATGGATGGGGGGTCTTCCTCTTCCTCTTCGTCCTTCGAGGTGGCCCACCACAACAAGCTTCTCCAAACTATGTTCCCTTCTCGTAAGATGCCCAAAAAAAAAAAGGATTCGTCTCAGGCAAATAGTTGAGTCTGTCCTTGATGTTCAGTTCCCGCAGAATAAAGACATTTGCGCGTCTCACCGTCCATGTGGTATGTGCAACATGTGTCTCCAGCACCACATCTCAAAGACATCAATCCGTTTTCTCTCTCGCTTATGAATGAGATGCACAAGGTAATCTGGGACACCCATCTCACCAAGTACTTACTACATGCGTTTCCATTTCACATAGTCAAAATAATTATAAGCTATATATGTATAATTAAATAAATATAAACTAAATTTTTTTTATACATAACGCACATAAAATAAAAACCCAAAATAGAAAGATATTACTAATTGAATAAATAAATAGAATTTTATGAGCTATATAGAAGAATGAACAAATTAGGAGCGTATAAAATATATCTGTTTGTAGCACAGTCGATAGAATTAAGAAGCTGAGATGGTTTGGACACGTGGGAACAGGGGGTTGTGATACTAATATTTTTCAAAACTCATATTTTTTTCAAATAGTGGTATTTCAAGATATTCAGAGATTTGAAAATACTTACAAATAGTACTTGTAATCAATTCCTATGCATTTTATTATAAAATCACAATAAATTTTTGCATGTATATTAAATACATACTTACAGGCTTATTATAAGACAAAAAAAACTATCACAAAGTCATACTAAAATTTTGTTCTTGTTTCACTTGATTAAAAATACAAATTTAAAATCTGAATTCTGATTCCCACAGCAGTGTGCGCAATACAAAATATAAATATAATTTATAAAATTTTGTTATTACCGAAAACCCTGTACCTGAATGCTATTCATGCCCTTACGTGGAACAATTGGGTAAAGAGAGGAATGGTAAATGAGAAGGATGATAAAGAACATATATGAAGTGAGTGTTGAAAGCAATAGGAACAGAGAACAATATTTTACTGTGTTAAAAGTTACCTTCTTTTTATTAAGAACATTGAAGGTCGTCCAAAGGCCATAACGCAGCTCCCATTCATCAATAAACAAATCAGGTTTATCCCAAGTAACATGGCATTGGGAATATGTATAAGAAGAGCGCAGTGGTGGGCTTAAGTGCGGAGCTTGGTTTGCTCTCTTGGCTACTATTTGTCCAACATGCTTGTACAATTTGTCCGCGTTGTGTACCCAGCAAACCACCGATAGAACTGATATAGCGAGCGCGTGCAACGAGTGACGACTAGCAGAGGGGAGCGAAGATGTCTTTAAAGCATGCTCTTGTATGTTGACGGCCATCCAAGCAGTCCACGCTGCAGAAAGTCCGCATGGAACCTCGAGGGAAACCAGAGCAATACAAGCAAATAGCCCTCCGATGTTAGTCAGCTTTTCTGTGTGATTCAATACAACATGTATGATAGAATCAAACATTGCTTCCTTATATTTATCTATGAACTCCACATCACTCAATCGTAACTTTGATACGTGTATGCCAAGTTCTGAGTACTCAAAAAACACTAAAGGAGAGCTTAGATTCTTGCTGTTACCGTGCCTGTCAAGCAAGTATTGCAGAAGACGACAGCCCGACAAACTTAGAAAACTGTTTTGGGATCTCATCAACTCCAGTGTATTTTTAAAAATATTTTCTTGTTCTAATTCATTGTACTCATTAGTTATATGCAAACCTGCGGCGTATTCTAAAATTGTAGCAAACTCCAATACATCGCTCTCAGTGAGCCTCGACACAAACACAGAATTTATCATTCTACTTATGAAAATTAGTAAATCACTTTTGTTTAACTGAAGACAAACTTGCCTGAGGCACACATTTAAACCTCTACGCAGCAAACTATAATTTTGTAGTTCAGAAGATACGCTGGATCGAAACATATCACGAAGTCGTTCGATGAAAGTCATGTATTCCATTTCTTTCATTTTATACCATTCGTTGTTATGTAAAATTGAATAAGTTATGTGTAACAATTGCTTAGAAAGGTTCACATCCTTGGAGAGGTTTGTTTCTATATCATTGAATATGTTCAGAAAGATATAGTTAGTAGAAAGATTGCAATCTAAAAGAATTCTAAATATATCTACAACAAAAATCCGGGAATACCATAGGCCGAAAGTGGACAAGAACTCTATCGTAATATCTACCACCATTGTTCCCGAATCAAGCCCCAAAAGTTCTACAACTGATTTAAACATAAATTTACTTTCAACATATCTTGACCGTTTTTGTCTTCCTTTTTTATTAAAACTGATCATCATATTTGCCCAAGAGAAATAAACAAAGTACAAGCCACTCAATAGCAAATATTTCCTTCCTTCAGGTCTAATCGTAATATGAGAAAAAGAAGTCGCTATTCCATATAACTGGTCAATGCCATCTTCGACATTTGATTGCAATGATGGATTTACTGTCAGGGTTCCTGTTAGATTTATGACATTTATCGGGCAAAACTTAGTTATCTCACTGATATATGTTTCCATCTGATATCTGTTTAAAGAACTTGACATAGAACCCATTTTAAGATGATGTAAATATAATACTTATAAAGTTTATGTATTCCATTAGATATCCACACAATGTATTAATGGAAAAATGATATAATATTTTTTCAAACATTACACAATCAGCATTTGAAATAAGAATAAATAATAGAATATCTGTTGTAAATTTAAAAAAAATAATGTGGCTATTTGCTTCATAATAAAATGTACTCATTTGATTTTATGCATATTAATGGCAAATAGTGACGAAAATTTACAGGGTCTAAAACATAGAAGAGTAATTATATACATATATAGAAATAGGTGAGACATTTTATCTATAGCTTGAAAAAACAGAAAACAGAGCCATTGTAGTTTCTTTGTGAACTAAGTCAAGTGGAGAGTGTTACACGACACTATCACATTTATATTTTGTGTGTATATATAGATATATTTAGTTAAAAACAGGTATTTATTAAAAAAACAATTTATTTAATTAATTTAAACAATTCTACAAACATGCCAGAAAGAAAACTGATAATCTTCTTAGGTACAAATTTTCATGTCATTTGGATTAACATGTTTTTCTGATATTTCACACTCCCGCAATATATGTTAATGAATTTATTCATTTCAAATCGTATTATTTCACTTTTGAATTTTAATCAATTGCAGAACACAATTTAGGTATACTTCATCACCATAGAAAACAAAATATTATGCACCATGAAAACCAAAATTCTAAAAGCTTCTAAGTGCCGTGGTTAAATAGCAGAATCTACGAAGAATGTATGAAAAGTATATTTTTGACAAATGTTACCAAGTCGTAAGTGATAGTATTAGAGGAGAAAAGTAAGACAACATGTAAAATAATAGTCAAAGATGAATGTTTAGAAAGCCAACTAAGCTAAATGTTTATGCTATTAAAATAGGACCAACCTTGTGTCCTCCCTGAATAGGTTTCAAACCCCTGGCCCCTTGATCAGTAGGTGATTGATAGAAATGGAAAAGCTGCGAAAACTATTGAATAGAGCTTTGAACAAATAATCAGTGCATAATGGTGTCTTGAAATCAATGCTGACGTGTGTAAGTAAGACCTGAAGGACTAACTAACTAACTTACCATCACTCTGTTTCCGCTGGGGTAGACAGAGATCCACAGTCATACAACAAAAAAGGGACAAAACTAAAATAAGTGAAAATGAGGTTACTCAGAAATGTATGTGTGGCAAATTCATTTATGATGAGAACAAAGAATGAAATTAGAAGTAAATGCAAAGCTTGTCCTTGCACAGAAAACAGAATTAAGAAAAGGTCGCTTAAATGGTTTGGTCATGCGTAACGGATTAACAAGGAGAGGATGATAAGAAACTTATACGAGCGTTGATGACACTGGAAAAAGACATCCGCGAAAGTCTTGGCAATACCAGATACAAGTAAACCAGATGGTCCCGTTAGAATCCTCAACAATTGACGAGCATGCATGAGAATATGGAAGAGTGTGAATGAAGTGAGACTTGTAAGAATAAAAGAGTGTAGCACTCTATCCTCTCCGTCTACCCCTGCAGAACGGTGCGATAGTAGGATAAGTTAACCGAATAACTGTATACTGAATGCAGTGAAAATGAGATCACATAAGCATATATATGGCAAATCTATTTATGACAGAGTAAAGAATGAAGAAATAAGGAAAGAATGTAAAGCTGATGCTAGTATAGTAAGTAAGATTAAGAAAGGATCACTTAGGTGGTTTTGTCATATGGAACGGATGAATGAGGAGAGAACGGTAAGAAAGATATATGACGCAAGTGTTGATGACACCAGAAATAGAGGATGTCCACAGCTACGATAATGGAGGATGGTTCTGTTAGAAGCCTCAACAATTGGCGAGCTTGTATGAGAAGATGTATGAATGTGGATGAGGCGAGAATTGTGTGTCAGAACAGAGGAGTGTAGCGCTCTATCGTCTCTGCCTACCCACACGGAAACAGCGTGATGGTAAGTAAGATTGTGCTAATTTGAGAGGGTATAAAATATGCAGAGAATACAAGACATTTCAAACTGGAAAAGTGAAGGACGGCTCTCATATTTGCTCTGGTGCTTAAAAAAATAATTCAAACAATAATATATTAATATTAATAAGAAAAATGCAATTTGTTGAAATTAATAATTTATTAATTCTCGATATGTACAGACACAATTCATTTTCATCATAAAGGTAACGAAATTAAAATCAAATACAGGGCTAGTCAGCGGCGAACCGCTTACCAAAGCGCAATAACAATATAACAAGTAACAAGATAGAGTCCGGATAATCCAATAAACTACGGCTCTGAGACCTAATCACGTCCTCGGCACAATATGTAGAGTTAGTATATCAATATTTATTGCTATCATTGTACATTATCCCTATGTAAAACAAATCGAGGAAAGAAATGAAAAAAGTGACAGTATAAATGTATATTAAATTTATATAATATTATACATTGAATCACAAAAATATGTTCAAACTCAATTGTTATGTGAACAAGATGGAAGACACAGCTAATGAGAACAGAACTAGACATGTTAACTCTAATGATATCTCCTTCGTTATAATAGAATTTTAATATAGTCAACATTTGGCACTAAGAGTATCTGCTTGCGTTACACGCTGCCGAGCGCAGCTTCACACAAACTGCTGGTAACTCCATGGAAGATGTACTTCTAAAGATAAGATATACACTTTGTAGGTGATCATGATAATAAATAGAGGAACAGGAAGTGAAGAAGACAGTTTGAGATTAACCATTTTCTTATTTCCGATTCAGAATTGACTATGAAATTATGTTTAAAACAAATCTTACCCTTTTCAGTTTTCTTGTACAAAAAGGTAATCTACAAAACAAGGGAGTCAATTGTAGTTTTTTTTAATTGAAGAGACTGCTTTGCAAATTTATCCTCAAAACACAAAATACTTTTAGGCATACTCGGATTAAAATAATTTAATGTTAACTTGTGTAGTGAAATTTTTATTATTCCACTAAATTGCTCCCACTCTTTTGGTCAATGAAAAAAGTTAAATTTAATAAATAATGTTATATAAATAGAATCCGCTTCAAAGACAGCGACTTTCCTTGTTAACTCGTAAATTGAGTATCACGCATATATGCATATGTAATTACATAAGGAAAACGTTTCTTGAGGGATGATGGCTCAAAATATTATGCAAGCGGTTTTAAATTCTTTAAATTCATACGCAAAACTTTGGAAACGTGTTCAAACCAGATTAAGTAAATTTTCCAATATTTGTAGTCTTTAGCGCGTAGACCTAATACCCACCCTTATGTAATGAATAATCGCACATATTTGAGACTCGCATATCTGCCGTGTAGAAAAAAGAAATTTAAACAATTTACAGACAAATACATAAAGCTGTAAAATTATCAAAAAGACAGTGAAACACACTATCAACATCGAGTGACTAATAAAAATTTGCTGTGTATAACTTACATACAAAGTTTATAATATATATGTATCTCATTAAAAATATATGTAGTATTTCTACAAAAGTCAAAAAAACATTAATATCACTCGTAAACAGGCGCTGCAATATTGCTGTACACTTTAGAATTAGTGAAGAAGACAGATTTGCCATAAACTACCAACTCGAACGAATGTCCATTCATTATTATTACTTTGGCATTTGTGGCTACACAATTGAACAATGAACGCAATTCAAACCACGCAATAATGAAAGATTTGGAAATAAACGACAGCAATTTGTCAATCATTTTTAAACATAACTAATTTTGTATACTCGAGTTAACCATAATAAACACACTAGACTCGCATTATTGCGTGAGTTCTCTGTATGCAGCATTATATAATCCATTGTACCGTGTACCTAATGGAAATACGCTATGTTAAATCTATAAATATATATTTCTGTATCGAAGTGAGGGTAAACTATGTAACAAAGACAAGACTCTCTATCCAATTACATCCGACATTCTGGCTCTTCCGCAGAATCTTAAGTTATTTATTGTTGAATGTCAATCTTTATTTGAAAATGTTATACCATAATTAAAATAGCATGAATTTCATTCAAAATTAAAATGGAAGCTTGAGTAAGACAAATTTAATGTTAGTGAAATAATACAAAAAATGACATTACGACCAAAAATGTATGTCTGTAATTGGAAGAATAAAACCCACATTCTTAATTGACATAATATCTAGAACTTGACTGCACTTCTTGATCATAGGAAAGAGGTCTGTTATCCAAATGGTTAATAACTTCCCAAACTACTTTACGTTGCTAAATTGTCGCTACCACTTACAGTAAATGCACCTATGTGCAATATACCTTTATTAATAAGCTAGTGATTGTTTCCGAATCTTACACTCTATGAAATTATCATTATCAAGGATTGTAAGACAGTTGGCCTCAGGCAGAGTGCTGGGCCCTGAAAGTATACGTGTACGTGTACTTAAAACATCTTTCTGTTTTTCAAATATTTTTATTCTCACTATGCCATTTTTTTGTGTAATTATCAATTTAATTTATGACACCCGTACTTATTTCTCTATTGTATTTTCATCAATATTTCAGTCATTTTTTTGGCAAATGTCAACATTGTTACACATAAACCTTAAAAAGCTACAACTCTATAAATATTTTATTAATGGTGATTTGACATTCAATGTCCATTTATTAATATTTAAACAACTTATAAACTCAAAGTTTCTATTCCACATTCACCTATCTACCAACTGGGTATTATCATTCAAGATACTTAACTTTATAATTAGGAGAAAGAAATGATTACATTTAATAGAAATTGGATAATTAGCTATAGTGACTGAAGGAAACCCCGCTACTGCTATTTTCTGAGATGCAGCAGACTGCGTGATGCCTTCTCGATGTGCATTCAAAGAATGTCTTCTAGCAGTTAATCAAACATGTAAAATTTTTAATATTATAAATAGTTGTGATTTCAGCAGTCCTCAAAGACAAAAATATAGCAATGAAACATTAATTATCTTCCAAAATATGCATCTGCACATTATTTTAAGGCCTCTTCTATTGCGCAGAAACTTGCGAGCAGTCCCCCCACCCCCATATTGTGTCCTATTACAAAGGTCGCTCTTTGGTTATATTATAAGAGGTTACTTACTAATGACCTCATCTCTATTAACACCGTTCAGTTCAAACTACCTCGCAAGATTGACTACTCGACCAGAGTATTACAGAAGAGCTATGTCGGTAGTAACTCGTACACTTCGATTATCATAAAGCTGTTAAATCATTTTTAAAATCTTTGACCCGATCATAGTATATTAATTCTATCTTACATTAATATTTTTTAAATAAAATATTGTTACACAGGCATCACACCCACAATTGTATAAACTGAAGGCAACAAAAGGTTTAAACTGGAAGAGAATAATAATTCATTTAATAAAAATAGATTGATCAACGTGATGACCCATGACCCGGTGCATCACCGCTTTGGATAAAAATACAATAAATATTCATGGCCAGACATTACCTGTCGCAATTTGTTTAATCCACCTATTATTTTGTTTACATAAAGTATTGCTTAATTTCATCACTTGTATACATGTGGTGTTTAGTTTCTTCGCTTGTAATCAATTAAGAGAAAAAAAGATGAATAATTTACAACACGCTACAACTGAAATATCCGCAGGACCCTCCCATTCATAATTACTAAATGTTAAAGAGTCTGCGATTTTTTCAGTCAGCACGATTCACTTCTGCCAACATAACATGAATACACTTAATTATATTCACCACAAATACAATTTGACAAGTGCATAACCAGAATTTAATCATTCTTTTGAGAGAACGAACCCACCTTTAGAAGAGTCAGATGTGTAAACACTATCTATTATACATACAGAAATAAAAAATTTGAGCTAAAATTAAAATATTAATTTTCTTTAAAAATATATCTCAACGTTATATAAAATTCCCACAGACAATATTACTCGGTGATTGTCCGTAGCTCGTGAATTATTGAGAAATCAAAAAATAAAGTTAAAAAAGCGTGGAAATATTTATATCTTTTAAGAAAATTCTTTATAAGAGGTAACAATAAAGGAATATCATTATCTAAAGATTGCACATTCTTGTTTTGCTTTCTCAAAAATATTGTTGAAGTTTTAAAACATTTGTATCACAACAACTGATCATTTAATAAACTCCATTTAAAAAATTAAGAATGTTACTTCTGTCAACTGATGGTTTAAAATAAGCAAAAATCGTGTGAGACAATGAACCGATAAAAAATATTATTTTTAAAATTAAAACTACCATGTACTACTACTGAAATACATTCATTCTGACTAGATCATTCATTCAAAAATTACAAATATATGTAAATACCCCAGCATTATTGTGGGCTCATGTTACAAATCATTTATCTAGTTTGCCTTTTTTAAGGAAATCATTCAACTTTGTGTGACTAAAGGAATCATGTAGCAGAAAAAAATAAAAATGTATAAAATTATCTTAAGACAAAAGCAGCGAGCGAGTCACCGTTGAATAATAAATAATTTAGTTTTAAAATAGGGAACACCATTAAGTTAATATGATCTCTCGCTGCTTAATACTAAAAAATAAAATTTAAAAACTCTCAAACGCATTGCGCCAAACAGAAAATACGACGACTGCCGCAATTGCGGATGCGGACGGGCGTTAGACGACAATGCTTTAAAAATCACGCAATATTCTTCCAAAAAAACAAAACTACCCAAACACCAAAACAATCAATCCAAATTGGCTGGAGGTTTTCTATCTTAACAAACTAATATGAACATACATTTTATGTAAATCTTCAAAATCAAACTTTATCAAGTAAGAGCATAATAATTTAATGAAAAATCAAAAAGAATGCGAAATTGTTAAAATAATATCCTTTAGGTTTTATAGAAAATTTAAGAATATCAGTGTTTAGACAGCTATCAAAATTAGTTATTTTTTTATCAGACTCTCCTTCTAGTACAAAATAGTCATGGAGAGGAAAAGGAATTATTTAATATATGTGTGAAAGTCTCCATCTCAGAAAATAGGTAAGCCATCAAAATAAAAAGAATAAAAATTAAAAATGTACGAATACAGCATTCAAAAGACGAGTACATTTGTATAAATAAAATGATGGTTGTAGCTTTCATCAGAAAATAAATGACAACAGTACGCGAGTGTGAAACCTTCTGTAGTATAAATATGTGATTAAATAGGCAATAAATATTTTCTACCTAAAAAAATACCTCATACATTGGTTATGTACTGATATAGATGAAGCAAACCACTAATAAATCTCTGAAAGGAAGGCCCGCTCACTTGGCAATATAAATACATAAAAACTATATAAAAGATTGCTTATCATTTCCTGAACAGCACCAAGCGAGCGGATTCCATCCCAACGCGCAATCTTCAACCACTATCGCCAACTGCGCACTTCTTCATACAATAACACTAATTTCAACTGAAGATGCCAAAGGTTCTACAGAATTATCCTTTTATGACCCTGTTTCCAGTTGAACATTTCCCACTCATTGTGTCATCCTTACACACCTACGAGGAATCAATATTTTAAATAGGTAAACAACGCTACCCGGTGATCGGGGATTAAGTAAGATATTTTAGACTTTGTTATAATTTGACGGAAACACAACTTTTACTATCTAATAGGGGGGAGTGTGACACGGGAGCGTTGGCACATGATCAGAGTGTTGCGGTGTTATTGGTGTCGCGAGTGGTGTCGGGAGCGCTTGCCCTTTGGGAGGTTTTGATCGAGATGACCCGCGTGGTTATTGTTGTCTACCGTGACCGGTGGTGCGGCAGGGCGCTTGGGGGCCATACGGAGTAGTCTCGGCCGATGAGGCGCCTGAAACATACAATGATTTCAATTTACTTCCTTTACAACAATGTATTTTATTTTTTTTAAACTAAACTGTAATTCCTTTATCAAAAATATTTTACGCTATAGGCAAGTAGAAGTCCTTAAATAATGCATAGTGTGTGATCTATGCTTCATATTATGTTAATTTATTTTTAATATACTGTGAAACTTCTATCTATCGTTTTTGAAGGGACATATTGAAATAAACTATGAAATGAATGCGAGAATATGGAAAAAAGTTACATTTTTCATACTTAAATGTTTAAAACATATTCTAAAAAAGATATATATTTCACATGTAAATGAATGTGTTTAAATAAAATTAATTAAACTTTATATTCTATAATGTCAAGCGGCAGATTAATGCGGTAAAATGACGCATAGAGGAACGATTCATGCAATCAATTTTTGGGACTGGAAGAAATAAACAATAAATGCAGGAAAACGATTAATCGAGGACCGATCAATCATATTATATTATCTGTTATAAAATAATATTTCCTTTAGGATTTATGGACAAAACTAATTCTGGATTTGGCCATGATTTCTTGTTTTACAACTATTAAAAAGTATGAGTTCTATCTAAAAACACGGTAAATATATTTGATTAAATTTCACATTATTTAGTGTTGTCCAAGTACATGAAGAATAAGATGCAGGAGACAATGAGAGATAAAATAAAAGATTATCTACCTGTGGTATTTGTGGAGTCATGTGTACACCGGCCAGGTGTAATAGGGCTTCCGCCGTCTTACGCTGTTCATCACTGGCGTAACCCGCTTCTGGAGAGGCTGGCCAATTAAAATATAACATTTTGAAAATTGGTCAAATGACAATGAGCTAATAAATAGTTGAGAGTAGTGGAGCCAAATTAATATATTCTTTCAAGTGAGGCCCCGCCAGCAATTGTTGGGTAATCCAAACTAACAAAAATGTATTTCATTCAATGTACAACCTTAAATGCTTCTTGAGATCACAGCCGTAATATGTGCCCATTATTATGAAAGTGGTCTAAGTAAAGAAATTTAAATAAATGAGTTTATCAATTATTTCGCCTCATATTGTTTTAAATTAATATAATATGATGTAAATTGAAACAATTGTGAAAAATTTAAAGTGTTATATTCAGTGTATTGTTACGACGTTCAACGGTATTCTGCTAGTGTTTATTTTGTTAATAGAATAAGACAATTCAACATTAATTTTTTTATTTCCTTATAAGCTACATGAAACATTTATATGTCGAAATAAATTATAAATCTAGTAGACTAAATAAATTTTGAAACATTGTGTTGGGTTAATATAAAAATATTTTTTAATCAATTGAAACTAAAGAAACATGACTTAGACCACTTTCATAATAATGGGCACATATTATGGAAAAAAAGTGAAAAGTGTAACATCATCCCTCTTTTTTTCTCCTTCAATGCGTTTAAATCATCAATCGTCACAACTTACTATCTGCAATTTCTCTGCAGGAAGAGACAACAGTTGATGAATGCCACATTTTCAGTTGTGACTTACCATTCTTGCCGTGTCCACTTCCATACACTTGATTGATTGCTGAAGATTCTTCTAACAAGAAGACCACCTTCTGATATCTGATTTACATACTTGACTGGCCAAATCTACTGTTCCTGTTCCTTCCAAGTCTCTCATCATATACTTTCTTTGATCTTTATCCTCACCACATTTATGTTTCACATGCTTAAACTGCTTCAGCAATCCTTTATTAATTATGTCAACTATGCTAGAATAAACGTAACATTTGCTCTTTATATATAGATTACGCTAAATATCTTGGCCTGATCAATTTAATAACATTGCATATGGTTAAATAAAATGCATGAATAATTATAACACAAATTATAAAGTATTCCACATTGATTATGTAATGGAAAAAATGATCTGCATGTCATCTGACAAACTGAACAGATTACAAATTTGTAAGGATCCAATTACAACAATCAAGTGTCCACATTGATCATCAGTTAATTATTACCGCTATTAAGAAGGAAAATGCGTTACCGGTGGCAGCGCTGTAGGTGTGGTCCTGATTGGCATAGCTATGAACCACAGAGGGCGGCAGGACGCCGGGACCATGTTTCAGGGCCAGGACCATCGCAGCTGCCACTACTTCATCCAGGGAATCACAGCTATCGTGGCCACTATAATATCATAAGTTAAAAAAAAACAGTCACTCTAATGTTTGGCGCTAGTATTTTAATGAGATATATGTAGCTCTGCGGGAAAACACACAAATTTTTTGATTTATTTATATAATTATAGAACAAACCACTTTCTAATGGTATCACTGCCAATTAAATTATAATAGATCAATAAAATTAATCACAATATGTGGAGGATTGTCCACAACCCTAATTATAATAAAACTACATATATATAATAACCACATTAAATGAAAATAAATAAAATGAAAACATGCATCATTTAATAATGATGGAAGCTTTAATTTTATCAAAATAACATAAACAAGTCTTTAAGGTATCAATACTATTACATATCTATATATACACTCACCCCCTCGAATTACGCAGTAGATACGTTCCAAGAAGTTCCGCGTAAATCAAGGCATTGAACGCATACATAAATGGAAGATAGGTTCCAAAAAACCACGTAAAATGAGTACATACCATAGACGTATGTAGGTATATCAACATAAGAGAAAAAATATATTTTTATAAAATATGTAGCTTTATTAATTCAAAATAAATTTATAACAAGTACATAATTTAACACAGAATTGTAATTTTATTATTCTTTCTCCTTGTTGCTACATTCTAATGAAACCAGACATGATATCAGAAGTTATAAACTAGATTTGACTTTTTTTAATACTATTACTTAGATAGGACCTTTACACTAATGTACAACTAATAAACTGAATGTTATTTGCCATAATTAAGAAAACACAAGCATTATAAGAAAGACCGCGACCATTTAATCAGTTTTCCCCGTGCTATAAAATTGCCTTAATATAGAAAATTCTTACATATATGAAATATATTTTCTATAATCTTGAAACTCAAGATTACGGAGACAAATCCGTATTATTATATAACTATTTATAAACCATTCAATTTGCAGGACATATGATCAATATTTTAACGTTTTTAAAACACTTTGTGTTAGTGAATACAAATTATTTTAAATATATTATATTTACTTACATCCTTTGAGGCTTCAATTATTTAAAATCAAGTTTTATAACACAATAATTTCTTACTAAATAATATTTATATCAATCCTATTAATGTGTTTTTTTTTGTTTTATAATCAGCGATTTGAAATAAAAAAAACAATTTGATTTAAAAACTGCGTAAAAGTGAAACCGCATAAAACGGATACCGCGTAAATAAGGAGATGAGTGTATAAATATTTACCTTAGGGCATCAGAAGTAGGAGTTTCCGGAGGTTCACTGGCGGCGAGGCGGCGGGACAGGAAGGGGAAGAGTTGTGGATTGGGGGCTCCCTTGGGGCCGCGACTGCTCACCACAGTAGGTAACCTGCAATATAGTTAGATTACAGGATAATGCCAATGTAGGGATATTGTTGAAGGCAGAAAACTTTGCATCAATTTTTTTTAGTACTTAAGTAAGTAGTAAAGTCATAAGTCAAAAAATAGTGAAAAAAGCTTATATGGATAAAACAAACATAAATGAAGCAACTCTGAGATAATAAAAATCACTAATAATCATTGAAAAACTCAATAATAATATTGAAAAATGTTGCAATCTCCGAATAATGATTTTCAATGCTATTTGGAATCCCCTTATAAAAACATTGAAAGTGATGACCCTCGCATGCCCTTTATAAAAATGTGTATTTTGTGATTTAAGAATTATGACTAATCTCGGTAGATGGCAATAGGAGATACTATATTTGACAACTGAAATTAATGTTAGATTACATAATGACGAAAAGTTGTTCATAATTTTGCTCTCTCGTGATGTGGCAGGACAGGCGAGTTAACATGCATTAAGTGATTTACGGACAGAGAAAAGATTAAAGATAATACTCCTATATTTAAAGTTTAAAAATTAATGCACAATTCAATTACACGTAAAATATAAAATAAATTGTCTGAAAGAAAATAACTAAATTTAATTAAATAAAAAATTTCTACTTTTCCAATGAAGTTCCTGGTTGAGGATCATCTCTTTTTGTAAAAAGAGTGGGCAGTGTTTGATGGTGAGAATTTCTTTTTCTTTCTTGGAAAATTTCAGAATAAGGGCCGATGGATGTCATTATGCTCTTTTTCACATTAGCATGCGCTCCCAGTCTTGGTCATAAGCTAACTAATGATATTTTGAATTGGAGAAAATCATACAATTGTAAAGTGAAGACCTACCACCTGTAATATGTGGATATATTAATAAATAAAAATAAAGATAATTCATCTTCAAATCAAAATTGACAAATTGATTAGGTTGTCAAATCAAAGGTGAAACTTGAAATTGTATTATCAACGATAATGACAGGAATATTAGGAAATACTGGGCTGATATTCTAATACATATTATAAATAAATCCAATACTTAAATTTGGAGATTGATTTAAATATATGTTTTAAAGCAAACCTGTCTTGTGGCGGCACCGGGGTGGGCTGCGCGGGGGGCACACAAGGGTGGAAGGGGGAGCGGCTGAAAGCCTGCAGCAGATTGCTCCTGTACTGGTCGTCCACCATCCAAAGAGATCCTTTGCCAAGGCTCTGAAAAAATATTACCTATTATAAATTAAAGAAACGTTTCACTTACAGCAAAAGTATTTTAGCATGAATGTAATACTGCCAGTACGTGATATATAGAAGGTATTAAAAATTATAAAAATGAAACAATTGTTACCCAGTGCTGCCAACAACAAATATGATTGGGATATTTAATAATTCAATTTTACTTTTTAAAATAAACGACTTTGTGTTAATCAGAAAGAAATAATCCAACCAACCGGTGCCTTCTCCACTTTTTGGAAGCACTTGTTTAGTGACAGGTTGTGCCTGACACTATTTTTCCAGCCGGCAGGCGCGCTGCGGAAGTAGGGAAAATGCTGCACGATCCAAGCGTAAATCTCCTTTACGGGCAACGCCTTCAAGGGGCTGTCCTCGATAGCCATGAAGATCAGGCAACTGAACGAGTAGGGAGGCTTGTTCTGCGTATGCACCAGCGGGTTATACGGCACGTTATGAGGGTGCTTCAGTTTAGATGCTCCACCTGATCATGAAAAATATTCTTAAAAATTTCCTAACAGATAAAATATAATATAAATAAATTTTAATGAAAAAATAAATCAACTAGAAAGACATCAGAAATAATCTATTTATCAATAAATATTTGGTTTGACTGGGATTCGAACAAATTTCCTATCCGAGGAAACGCATTAAGAAAAGATCCAGAATTAGAATCCCGGTAGCAATTATGTTTATTTTCAATATATTTTTTCTGTGCATCTTTCTGGTTGATTAATTTAATTTTCAGCAAGAAAATTTTAACAAAACCATTTAGTGATCTCTTCTTTACTATTTAAAAAAAAGAAATAACACAACATAATGAGCCGGGAGGGAATCATATGAGCTATTCGAGTCAGCTAAATGACTTATTAAATTAAAAATAATATAAATTTGTATTGATATTTATTATTTAACTGTTTAAATAAGAATCTCATAAAAATGACATAAAGTAAATAACAGTTACCATTTGCCTTGGTGTGGTAACCATTAGGGGTGCTGTGCCTGCTGCTGGTGAGGGGGGTATGGGGAGGCGAAGGGAGGGGCTGTTCACTACCGCTGGAATCTGCCTGCTCCCATGTCACAGACTCCTCTTGGTAGTCCGATGTTGGGGATGGCTCAGACTTCACACTCTGTCAAGGGAAACATCAAACATTAATTTAAAAAAAAGATCATTAACTAAGTTATTTGGAACCATCTCTAAAGTGGCAGGTTCCTACTTCACCTCAAGCTAGATACAACATTTAAAAAAATATCTAATTCACAGATTGTTGAAGAGATGAGTAAATGAGAACGCAAAAATGTTATTATTTAACATATTTCCTTTAGTAAACATTTCTAAAAATACTATAATGATATCCTAACCTCAAAACCCATATAATTATTATAAACCTTGAAAATATATTACATTTTCAAAACTAATATCACCCTACACATCTTTCATCTGCTTACCTTCTTCAATAAGTTCATCAAAAATAAGGAATACAAGTTACCTGCGCTGAAATAGGCCTGAGTTCATCAGTTTCAGTTTTGCTGAAGTTGATACCTAAAAAAAATATTATTTGTTTACAATGTTAATTAAGTATAATTTTTGCTCACATCTAGATATATTAGGAGTACCAAAAAAGAATGTTGTATTCAAAATAAGTATTATTATACAATAGTTCAATATAACATACTTTAAAAAAGATGCAACAATAATTTATCTGAAAGTAAGCAATACCATGCGGCGCAAATTGTCTATAATTTGGAAGATATGACACATTTTTTAAAACAATTGTCATTTAAAAATACAAAATTCTCACTTCTTAATAGATTCCTGTCCTGTAGCCACGTAAGGCTTGTAAGGTCATTGTCCTCTCCCGGGCCATCTTCAGTCTCTATCTTTACTTTCCTCTCAGTTTCTGTGCTTTCATCCGAGTAAGTCCTACCACTGAAACACGAGGTTACAAATCATCAATTTAAAAAAAGGCAATTTGCTTAAGCATAAAATATGAATCAAAATTTTTTTTAAATATGAATTAAATATATTAATTATAAAGATATACATATAAAATCAATTTTATCGAAAAATATTGTTGTTGCGACACCGGGATTCGAACCTGGATCTCTTTCCTAACCGGGGAAGGTGCCTTATCCAACTAAGCTACAGCGACAATATTTTTAGCGAAAATTTTTGACCCTATATGTTACCTTTTTGATATTAATACATTTAATCGTTCCATCATTTAACAGAGCCATCTACCTTATTTTTACAGAATCTCAAATACCTTTGAGTAAACTGATAGCAGACACCAGAATTATCAATTCATTTTTATTAAATTTTGGACACATTGATACAACTTTATTATTTAGGAGAACACATTCTTATTGTGAAGTTGTAATTATTCAGAACATAGGTCTGTGATATTTTAAATATGAATTAAATATATTAATTATAAAGATATACATATAAAATCAATTTTATCGAAAAATATTGTTGTTGCGCCACCGGGATTCGAACCTTTGAAAAAATTTGACAGACGCTGAACTGCTAAAACATCTACCATCAGAAGTTTGCCTCCGAAAGAAGAATGTGATATAATTTGAAACATAACTACATGTATGTTTTTGCTGTAAATGAGAAATATTAAATACTGTGAAGATAGTTCCATCTTGATATTAAGTGACTATTTGCTGCCATGAACAGTAACACCACTTCCTGACTTAACAGATCCTCTACAAGTTTTGCAGAAAGGCTTCAAATATATTCTACAACATAGCATTAAGTTAAATGATGCGAAACACTATTAAATTTTTCACAGAACAGAAATTATAAAAAAACAAATTAGTGACTAAATAATTATGAACTGACCTATTGAAGAAATCCGGTGACCTGCAAGTGGCAGGGGTGGGGGATCTCGGGCTGGGCGGAGAGGGAGGCCCGAGCGCATCGAAATTGTCAATCACCGCCCCACGCACCTCCAGGCGCTGTAACGAGCGCCCGGCACGTGCCACCTCGCGTTGGATCTGTCGCACCACTCGCGCTGGCAATGGCCAGCCACCCACATCTGACTGTCATGGTACACAACGTTAGTTCACAATCATCAACTATCGTAATGCACAGAGCAGTAAAAAAGAAGATTTATATAAAATCACTATTATCCTAATGTGTAAAATCTATTGAACCTATTTAAGACTACCGCGCTTGCATACAGTTTTCGAATGTGAATACTTTATTATGAAAAATAAATAGGCTAATGCAGAGATTGATGCAAACTCAAAAACGGATGAAAATAGACATTTTAGGCAAAGAAGTATGGAGAAAACGAATGGCAAAGAAATAAAACTGTGATAAAAATTGAAAAGTGGTTTTTTGACAAGCAAAACTCAGCCTTGGGTCGCAATATTCACAATGGCGAATATGGTAACTTGTTACATTTTTAGGTTAGGTTTAATTATGTTGGTTAGTTAATATAATAGAACAGTTCATTTTGCTCATCAAAAATGTCAAAACTATTTATATATTTGCAATGCAATCATTTTGACTTATTTTTTGCATTCACGGCACTCAATTTCTATTGGAAATCATGTTTTTTTTTGTAAAAATCTGAAGAATAACATATTCACCGATTATGTTTTTTTTTTTTCACCCATCTGCTCTTTTTTACAACTTCCTCATCAGAGTTCTTAACTTAAAAAACATGACTTTTAGCATGATTTTGAGTTTTCACCTAAATGAATTTCCATTTAAATATTGATATACTCAAATAAGTTTAACTTAAAATAGTTACAAAAACATTACAATCTACATATTACATCCAACCATTTGAATTAACTAAATTATTCACTATAAAAATAAATCCTTTACAGTATTATTCGTAGGAAAAGCATTGAAAATGTCCACAGTAACCGTGCCATAAATCATTATTTCAGTCTTGCTGTATTATAGAGGGTATTGATAACCAAAGCCAGAGTAAAGCCAGTAAAAAAAAAAAAAAAAAAAGGAACCTGATGTGTTCGAGGCAACTCCCTGGGAGCGTGAGCTCTGCCGGGCGTCACGATATGACGCTCGGGGGCCATCGCAGATCTAAAACAAAAGATAAGTACTTAAAATTATGCACATTCACATTATTTCATGCAATTCTTCAGATTAATTATTAACTTTATTACAAATATTTTCAGACAGATTTCCAAAATACATAACAATTTTCTGAAAACCAATCAACACATTTATATGCATGATCAAAACTAACATTTCTTCTTTTCTTTAAATGAGAAGGTCGGATTGTGAATAATCTTGATAAGAAATGTGATGGTGTTCGAAAAGAACAAAAAAGGTAAACAATGAATGCTCAGAAAATGATTTATATTTTATGAGGACTCTTGAAATCAATCAATGGCAATCATGAAAACGGCAAAGGAAGATTAAAGTAGCAGTTGAAGAGCCATTAAAAGTGTCAAATTCTAATGGAATCACATTTTTATTGTGAAGTTGTAATCTCAGAACGTAGTTCTATGGTATTTTTAATACAAAGTAAATGAATTGACTAGAAAGATATACAGATTTTTTTTTATCTTTCTTGTTTAGTTGATTCTTTACTTTGTTTTAAAAGTGTCAAAAATTAATTTCAATTAGGTTGCGTGAGGAGCAATAATTTTAAAACATATTTGGAATTATTATTGTTTTACTTATATGTACTTATGAACCTATTAAAAAACCTACAATACAAAGAGCATTGACAATGATTCACCGCCATCATTGTATTTCTTTGTATACAAACAAATGCACATGTAATAAAATAAATCATAAATGGTCATAACCAAAATACTATAGAAAATATATTTCTAAAAAAATATTCAAAGTTTACATTATTTACTGGATCATTTTAATAATATTATGATGATTTCACTAGTGACAGCGATCCGGTCATGAATACAGAATGACGCAGTTGAAACGCAAGAGCACTATTTCCGATTCACTGTCGGCCGCGCATTTAACGCATTCGCGAAATTTCGGAAAAACTGGGTTAACTCATCACACTTCCGTTTGCGGAGAAATTCACTGCAAAATTCGAGTCGATACGCAAAAATCGTTAAATACATAAACATACGCGTGAAAATCCCGCTTTTTTTCCTTCCCAGCATTGCCAACCACGAGAAATGACAATCGCGTCACATTTGTAATTTGAAAATGGAACTGGACAGCGAAGACAGTGACTAGATTCACTATAGCTACAAAAAAATCAGTAACGCGGGCATCATGTAACAAGGGATAACTTAAGCAATATGAAATATCTTTCAAACCTTTTGTTAGGTTCGTTTATTTTATAATGACGTTTTATGTAGCATTGAATCGTCCGTACGGTCCTTCGAGGGACGAAAGTGGGGTGCGGACGCGGTTGTCGTGACAACAGCCTTCCGCTCGCGCTGCAGCGGCCGCGCGTATATTGGTGTTGTCATGGCAACGCGCCTCATACGTCATCACCGCCTGGGAGGACATTGTCTCGCGGCTCTGTGTAGGTGAGTAGGTTCTGGTTAGGTACTGGTGCGTATGTAAACGTCAATAAAAACTAAATATTTGCCCACGTTAACAGACGCCGCCCGACAATTTTAAAATCAGTCTAGATAGCAAGTCGCATAACTGTTGCACCGTTCAACTGCGAATGATTGAAGGGTTACACATATTAAATTCCTGGCGTGAACACGACCCGGCGCCTGAGTCAAGTGATAATATGTTCGTGCCGTCGTTCAGAGCCAAACACAACTCATCTCCGACGTGTCTGACCGACCGACTGAGTGACATAAAGGAGCGTCTTGCTATAATTTTATGCATTCAAATTTAAACAAACGTCAATCGGTTCGATATTCTTCGAACGGACGTGATAGCTGCACGATATTCTGCAGCTTCTTCATCATTTTCTTCAGAATGTTGTTTCGCACAACTCTCTGCAACTCTTGTACAACATCCTAGTTTCTTTAACATGTTCACTTTGCGTTGCACAATATCTTATGGAAGGAATCACAAAGTGATTTTTATTTAATAAGCTAATAACTAATGTAGTTTTATTTTCAAATGTATTTTGCGTCGTTTGACGCGTTAACCACACTTATGTTATAGAAATGACAAATGTATCTTATTCGTTTTATGTTGCTGTGCGACATGAACTGATGGCTGGGTGGGCATAATTACCCTGTTGGAACGGCACCAACCTATATGAAATAACCCGTGGACTCCGTGAATTTAATTATTTAAAAAAATAAAAATTCATTAACAATATCAAAAAAAAAAAAGTACGCAGATTCTGTAAAAAAAATTGAAATTTTGAATGTATCAAAGTTTGGCGATTGATATATTTTAGAACGTTTTATAATGAGCAAAAATATCAAGAAGACAGATAAAATCTTTTATTTATATTTCCATGATTTCGTGATATCAAACGTAAGGTCAGTCGACATGAATGTAATATATATACTAATTTATTACGTATAAAAGTTATTATTTGTATTAGAAATCTTTTCGTTAGTGAAGAAAGTGTATTAGTGTGTATGTAATTAGTAATATTCGAAAACAAAACACTTTCATTATTTGTTTCCTTTGTGTATTCCAATTTCAAACTGTGTATGTCGAGAATAGAACGACAGCTGAGTCCGGAATTATCCTAAAAGGTCATCCGTTCGTATCAAAGCTCTAGAGGCGCCAGAGCTAGTGGTTCACATTTGCCTGGGCATAATCTTACATGGTTGGTGCATACTGAATACGTGACACGTCCGTATGCCACAGCGTGACAATGACATGTTAAATGGATCTATTTCACCCATTGCCGAGCCGCGGACTGCCCGAGCGCCGGACCGAGAGGGTGCCAAAAGTTTATTATTTTCCACAAACTTAATCATTTTTATAATTCAAGTAAAAATATATTTAAAAAAACTAAACATTGCGTTCGTTCGGTGTTCCTATGTACATATTTTTAATACTTTTTAAGAAGGTATGAAATATTGCAAAAATTTAAATCATAAATAAATATTCATAACTTCAACAATTCTTTAGGTAGCTTATTCATATTGGGCCAGAATGGACATATATTGCGAATACGCGTGTAATGACACTACAGAGTTGGACGCGGAGCGAGCCGTCATTCGTTCTTTATTGTATTTTTTACGACTATTATCATTCATACAAACGCACCATAATAGTGTGATACAATAACCATGGATAATAAATTTGATTAGTGGTATAAAAAATGGAAGCCGATATGCATAATTTATAATTAATCCCACTAATAGGCGGCTTCATATATTTCATTAATAGAAAATAATATTGTATTATAAAATTTATTTTGTAAATATTAGAGGTGTATTATATGTAGATGTATAATCATTAGATATAAATATAAGTCAAAACTGAACGTATTTTACACTGTTAAAAATGTGGGATAACAAATTAGAAATACTGAAACCAATGCAAATTAAGTTGGCAATATGTCACGTACGTATTTAAAGTTTGGTTATACGTAAAAAGTGATTTGGGAAAAAAAAAACTGTAACACTCAAGGCGTTTTAAATTCCGTGCGAAAATCTGTTTCCGTGAGAATTTTCGCTAAATTCTTCCATCCACACTTAGATCACTTTTTTAATATGAGAAAATATTTAAATATTTCTTCCACGGAGATCCACCATTTTTATAAAAAAATATGGTAATATGTAATAAGCTTATTCTTGACATACAGTAATCGTTAAACATGAGAGGACATTACCTATCACAATAATAAAAGTATAATAAGGGTAATAAAAATTGATAGAAATATACAAAATATTCACCTAAATATTAATGATATTTTAAAAATTCTCTTTCCGTTGCTACTGAAGTAAATTTTTAATATTATTTGTATTGTACACGCCGTTATTGTTTCGCATTGTTCTCATTTACTTTATAATTTAACACTTTTCTTTCCATAAAAAAATGTTTACAGATTAATCAGAGATATCTCCGAGAAATCTTTAGCAAAATAAATTTCAACCGTTATAGATGCATACAAGCCCATATAGAAGTTAATTCTTTATAAACAATTAAAAAGAGCGATTAAAAGTAATAACGATCACTTGATTACCAAAGTTACGATAATAAACACAAAAATATAAAATAAACTGAAGATTTCCATTTTTGTTATGTGAACGGTTAGTCGTAAAATGGTTGATTACTTCACGAGTGCTCAGCAATTAAATGAATCAGTAAATATTTCAGAATAGTAGTTATTAACAGGTAAGCAATCTTGTCAACGATGCATCAGGTGATAATCTGTCAATTAACTATGAGAGTTATTTTTAACACAGGGTGAATATTGTGTTCCGGACCGATTTTGTTTGGCCGCCATTTTGGTTTGACATACATTTGTCAGTTAGCATTTGTTAGTTGTAGAGAGTAGTTGATTACAATTTATTGTGGAGCATCTAACGCCTCGACAATGTGTTGAAGTCATTAAAACATTTTATCTAAATAATAATGGCAATGCCGTAGTAAACATTGATGGCGATCGCTATTATCACATGTTGGTGGCCGAATTGGGTCGAAACACATGCGGTTTCAACAGGACGGTACCACCTCACAAACTGCCCGAGCTACGCTTGAAATTTTGCGAGAAATTTTTCCCTACCGCATGTTCAAAAAAAAAAAACGGCTCCCGACTATTTTCTGTGGGGGTAACTTGAAAGGAAAACTCTACGCCAATCAGTCGACAACAATTCCGATGCTACAGGACAATATTCGAAATGAAATTGCTGAACTAACGCGCGAAGTGTGCGAGGTTATGAAAAATATGGTTAAAATAACATGCTTTTGTGCCGCTGCCTCAGCCATATTCCATACACAATTGTAATAAACCAAATAATCGATAAATAAAAACCAAATTAAAAAATTGCGTTTCATTTCCTAGTTATTAAAAATCAACATCGGCCTGGAACATAATATTCACCCTGTGTCATAGAAGTCATAAAGCAAATCTGTCCCTCGATTGTGATGGAAATAATATATCGTAAATATGGCGCTCCATTATACTATATTTAATCAAATAATAATCAACGCAAATTTGAATTTAAACTAAATTAAACTAGCAAAATAAACTACACCGGCACAAGAAAACTTCTATTCAATCATTAGGAGAACACATTCTTATTGTGAAGTTGTAATTATTCAGAACATATATAGATATTTTAAATATGAATTAAATATATTAATTAGAAAGATATACATATAAAATCAATTTTATCGAAAAATATTGCTGTTGCGCCACCGGGATTCGAACCTGGATCTCTTTCCTAAGCGGGGAAGGTGCATTATCCAACTATGCTACAGCGATAATAATTTTAGCGACAATTTTCGAACCCATATGTTACCTTTTTTATATTAATACATTTAATCGTTCCATTATTTGAAAGAGCCATCTACCTTATGTTTACAGAATCTCAAATACCTTTGAGTAAACTGATAGCAGACGCCAGAATTATCAATTCATTTTTATTAAATTTTGGACACATTGATACAACTTTATTATTAGGAGAACACATTCTTATTGTGAAGTTGTAATTATTCGATGGCGCAACAACAATATTTTTCGATAAAATTGATTTTATATGTATATCTTTCTAATTAATATATTTATATTCAATCATTGTTATCAATAAGAATCCGTTAAACTTCACGGCAGATGACGATAAGCAACAATAGATTAACTCCTGCCCGTTTAAGATTGTCACTGTTGCTCTTTAATGTCTGCTGAGACAACTTCAACACCGTCCCGAACTATGTAATAGTTATTAGCACGGTGCGAATTTGCAAGAGTTGGTAATTTGTTTCCAAATAACTACCAACACAATAAATTATCGAAATATTTGGCGACATAGTGAAATTCGCGGTATTCCATTCCGTGAACGCCCGCTGCGAATACCGCGCGTCATTTGCGTGTTTCAACATCGCTAACCTTGGAAGCCGTGTGCACGAATTGCACGAATTATATTGAAGATATTTTGTTATTTTTCCTCAATTGTAAGACTTCATTTCTTTAACTGTTTTAATGTGTTTTATCTAAATCTGCCCCACGTACGCCGATATCTTCACCTTCGTAACAGTTTTTTATCTCATTTTGTTTCATTATAAATAAATTAAATAATAGTCCCAAAACTACTGCGGTAACATTTAGTAACTAATAATGGATACATTTATTTAACTCTACAACTGAGCGCCTAACGTAACGGCAATAAATAACTGGTTTAAATTTTCTACAAACTGGATTCTCGACTAAAGGCAGACACTTCATTACCAAATATTTTTTGTTATTTTGATAATAATTATTAAAATTAAGATGTCTCACAGAGACGAAGCTATTATTTTTATATGAGAAGTATAAAAGTCTTGGGCATTACAGGGCTTACGACCTGTCATCGGCTGGCTTAAATGATCACTTTACACAACGTAACGTTCACCTATTTACCCACGCTATCACATCTATTAAATTTTTGGAAGTTGTATATATTAAAACAAGATGGAACATTTCACTTATTTATTACCAATTATGCTGTCGCCATCTATTGACATTTTTTTTGTAAATTTGATATTCTTTCTCGTGTAATAGTATAGACGTCGCTGAAGCTGAGACTTAATTTGAAATTCCAAATCTTCCAAAAATTTGATAGATGTGGTAGCGTGGCTAAATAGGTGAACGTTGCATTGCGTAAAGTGATCACTTAAGCCAGCCGACGACAGGTCGTAAGCCCTGTAATGCCCAAGACTTCCATACTTCTCATATAAAAAATAATAGCTTCGTCTCTGTGAGACATCTCAATCTTGATGACAATCCCCCAGGGGAGAAAACCCAGTAATTAGTTCCTACAAAGATTTGAACATACTCAAAATGTTATAATAATTATTTTTAAAAATGGGTAAACTTACAAGAATGAAAAACGTATAACTTAATACGTTCGATGCGAGATGTACGAGGACGTATCTTTATAATAATGTAAATTTCACATTTAAATCAAATCAAATTAAAACAGCGCAGACGTAAAATTGCTTGTTTATGATCTGTGTAAAAAAAGTGTCGCTTGTTTTCTAATCGATTTTCCATAATTAACCCATTTACTGAAGCATTCAAGCGTCACAGTACTTCTTTCAATGTCGTTTATATTCTTAGCAATTAATGAACTTCAAAGTCGTCTATATTCTTTACCAATCACTTGCAACTAAAACCTTTGACACACACACAACAATAATGACAAATAATTTGATTCACTAGAATAGTAATTTTTATTTATTTACAATGCCAATTAGAATTAACGCTGAACAATTTCAACGCCTAAGAAATAGCGCATTAAATTTATTTGTTATACCTATTTGAATTTAATCATTTTGTATAATAAGAAAGAAAAAAAAAAGAAAATAATTTCACTGAGACAATGATATTATTCACGTGAGACAAAATATGGATGACAATGACGTCATTGTATTGTTTAGTTGACCCGACTAAACCTAACGAAATTACGGAAACTGAATGTTGAGTTAAATTCTAATAAATATTATTATATTCAGTAGATCATGCGCACAAACAGACAGTACCATAAAAAAAATTGTATTAGAAATAAAACATCTTTATACAATGTCATCACCCGTTTTCTATCCGATAATCCTCCCAAGTTTCTCCTACTTTTCTCTGTCCATTGTTATCTGCCGCCACATATTTCCGTAGAGTTTGATAATTTCCAGTGGTTTTCAGCAGGTTTTAGGGTGGTCTTTCGGCATCTTACTTGGATGTCTGTGCTTGTCCAACTATCGCCTGTTCTCCAACCAATGTGCATTGTTAAGGCGATATAATAAAGAATTTCAACATTGAAATATAGATTCTACGAAAATCCTAACCTATCGGCAGCGAAGCAGCCACAATAGCCGCCCGCAGGGCCCAGCATAGTACTAGCAGAAAAGCAATCGGCTGGCTGTACATATTATATTTAATTTATGTACCTAATTAGATATGCACTATTCAAAATATTACATAAAGACTAACGCGAGAATATTTCTATTCATAGAGGATGTGAAAGAGGATAGAATGCCACACTCTCTTATCCTCATGGAAAATAAATATGAACCTATTCCTTTGCAATGAAATAACATGAAATTGAAAATAAAAACTTGGATTCGTAATATGGGTAGAGCTAGCTCTTATTGCTATTAACTATTATTGCCACAAATTTATCCAAAATAATTTATTTGAAAGTCCACTTTAAAATTGGTTTTTCACATACACCTTATGTATTATACATATTTATATATATATAAATAAATAAATGTTAATTCTGTCTATATCTACTACCTGTAAAACTAATTCATTGTACATTTGCTTGTAAACTATGCCCGTATCGACACATAATTTCTCTAGTGAGACCGGGCACAGTACAAACATATTTTTACATTATATTATTATATAGTTACAAAAAAAACAAATTATTAGCGAAATATATATTTTTATTAAATTCAAAAACGCTCTAAGCTTGACCTAGGTCTATATTTATTTTTACACAATATAATAATTCGCAATATTCAATCATTTTACGTAAGTGAGGTATATCCACGCGAGCGTATTTGATTGAGCGAGGAAACGACATTACATAAAATATCGATTTAAAAATTTACACGCAGAATATAATACATGCATGAAATCTGGTCACAGTGCGGCTCGATCCACGCAGCTTCCTTGTCGACAGATTACACTAAACTATAATAAATGTCTGTTTTAATCATTAGCATCAAATACAAAGATTGCATCGGTTGGGGAATGGGTCCAGTTGTGTTAACATTTTTCGGTGCAATCTATTTAAATTGAAATGTTTGCTTTGTGTAGATGTTTATTCACACTATTATTTATTTTAAGTTAGTGCATTTACAATTGTCACCTTTTTTAAAATTTTCTTATAAGTATATTATACTAAATAATATGTTTTCTCTCACTTTGGAAGAAGTGATAAAAATGTGGCTTATCAATAATGATCAGTATGAAATGTCACTGATTAGTTTTTATTAAATGTAATAAGTTAAATATATTAATTAGAAAGATATACATATAAAATCAATTTTATCGAAAAATATTGTTGTTGCGCCACCGGGATTAGAACCTGGATCTCTTTCCTAACCGGGGAAGGTGCATTATCCAACTATGCTACAGCGACAATATTTTTAGCGACAATTTTCGAACCTATATGTTACTTTTTTTTGATATTAATACATTTAATCGTTCCATTATTTGAAATAATTACAACTTCACAATAAGAATGTGTTCTCATAATAAATGTAATAAGAATTTATATGAATACATCGTTTGACAAACGTCTAGAACGGTGTTTTGTGGGAGTAGTTTCATTGCAAAAATAAATAATTTAATAAAATACATATTACAGAGGGCTTCACGAAGTAATTCCGTTTAATCTCAATATAATATGATTATTTTTAAGCTACTTTATCGATTAAAATACTCCTGTTTATTACAATTTTGTACGGCGTTGTCCCATCAGTCGATAAGTCACGTGATTTTAAAGTAAACCTGAAAATTGAGTAAAATATGTATTACTGTGTCCCCCGATAAGATCCAAAACAAACGTGGTATGTTAAGACACACATTTAGATTAACACAACATGGTAATCATCTGACATTCACATCGATCTGCGGTACTTATTAAAATTTCAAACTTTGAATATTAATTTTTCAGTTTTCTTTGGCGGAGTTTGATTCATCGCCAATACGGCGCCATTTTATAAAAATGTCACTATATATCATTGATTTATTTGGCAATTACTTCGTGGTATTATAACATTTTAGATAAAAAAATATAATTTTAAAATTTAAACTTGATCGTGAAATGACAGAAAATGCGTTAAAAACACTAATAAACAATATCACGTATTCAAATACTTCACCGTTAGTATAGATGTTTTCAAGAAATAATAAAGCCACTCCCCACCCTTACGTACCCCGCCGCTCCATAGCCGCCAACTGTATTTAATTAGCTTATTTTACACCTGTAGATGGGAATGACTGCTCTTCCTGAATTAACTCAAAAATTGTACGCGTAGTACAAAGTTAAAATAATAAAAATAAACTGATTTTATCAATATTACTCATATATTTTATTTATATTCTAATCAATAGTTGTTATAAAAAATATTACAAGCAGTACAAAAATACAACTTTATTTCTCCTAAACTACTCGTATTAGAAAATTTGACGTGTTTTAATACAGTTTAAAAGAGAAAATTATTGCGTCATGAGACAGACCCTCTCCAATAGATAGTATTTCTATCGAAATTTATCTAACAAAAGAAATCTTGTTAAAATACATTGCGACACCGGCGCAATTGCAAATAAAAGTCTTCGGTAAAAAAAAAAAAAAAAAGACCAGATACATTCGACCGAGACGTTTGAGCTAAGATATTAGAGGTCATTCACATCGCGAAATTTCGCCAATGGTAAAACCTGACGGACGGTTTCTCGGCGATTAAAATACTTTCAGTGCTGACTTGCGCGAGAGGTGGACCCCACTTCACTTGCTCCCGATCAAACCGTCGAGCGGGCGATCATTATCACACGCGAACGTATTACACATTCAAGAAACACCACGACGACAAGCAGAAAATAGTATAAAGGAAACCGGTATACAGAAAACTACAAAAGAACGTTAGTCGTACATTTTGGGAACATCTCCAAACCATTCCGTATATTTAAAAAAAGACATAATCTATCGAATAGTAAAAAAAAAACCAGGGCTTAATTTGCAGTGTAGGCCAACTTCTGTATATTCTAAATCTCACATAGCCAGAACTATTTTATGTGTGTATGCGTGCGCATGTACACATATGTATGTTTGATTTAAGTTTCCGCGAGCACTAGTGTATATGGAACTAGCGTCTCTTCTAGGTTAGATCGCATTTTTGTAGGTGATTTCATTAAGGGAAACCTAAGACGATGTTTCAGCACGGTAACACGTGTCATTGTCAAGGCGTTGCATAAAAAAATTACGGTACAACCGTACTTTTTACAGTCAAGTTAATTTTAGTTCGAAGTCAACCGTGTATATATACATATATGTGTGTGTGTGTATATGTTTGTTGTTAGATGTATATATACATGTGTGTGTGTGTGTATACAAGCTATGTATGTGTATATATTTCTAACTAGTGGTTGCCAATACATCCTATTTACTAGGTGACACGTCATAAATTTTAATTTATTTCATTATTTCACCCCCAAATATAATTAATTCTATCAACGTTGTGGGTTTAACCATTTATTAACTGATTTTGTTGATTAAGTTTGTTTTTTAAATCAAAATAACAGGCAGATTTATGTCAATATTTTTTCTTATCACATTTCCCCAATTAGAGCGGTAGATCCGCTCATTTCTTGCTCCCTTTCGGCATTATGTATTACCAAATTACATATTAAGGCGCCCACAAGGATTATTTTGTGGGCCGCCAGTTGTTCAGCGCTGATCTACCGCGTACGCAGCACAGAAGTGTTCTTCGCTTAGGCGTGTATCAGTGTTGTCTCAGTAGGAGAGATTGATGATGTAATCCCAGTTCTCCGAGCGCGCCCTTTCCAAGTGGTGACATCATATAATCACACCATTTATCTCGCAACCCTCCGAGATCTTTCTTTTCTATTCATTTCCTCGAGTTTCTTAAATTTAGTTCATTTCACTATAATGATATGCCTATTGATCTTTGTTTATATTGTCCATCAGCATATTTACAGTTCCCGTGGACCGCAAATGTCTCTCGTGCTGTCCTCCAAGAGTTAAGGATTATAGAAGACTTTCGACAATAATTGTTACATACTTTTTGCCAGTCTTGAGAAACTCACGCACGCGGTTTCGCATCATAGCGCACAAAAAAAAAATAAAGCGCGCACACAATTTTTGGGTGTTAATTCACCCGTATACGATCACCAATATTTTGGATATTATACAACTTTCTGAGGTTACACAGCCAAGATAATCTCTTTCTGCAATTCTATCTTTCCCTGCATAATGAGTTGTAAAATATAACATTTTTCATTGTGAAGAATGCGACCGGAATATGCACCAATCCTTAATAGTTGTTATTAGTTCTCTTGACTTATTTATGCGTCTTAATTTAATACATGAATCGTTTACTTCCAAACCCCTCTATAATGAAAAACGAAAAAAATGTATATGTGAATACAGTTTTTTCCTAGTAAAACTGCATTAAAATATACTTTTTTTTTTATTTACAGTACATGTACAGTATTTGAACCAAAAATAATAATTTAATTAATAAAACAAACAAAACAAAGTTTTAAATACTAATTAAATGATAGAAAGAGATACATAAAAAACAATTTTATCGAAAAATATTGTTGTTGCTATCGGGATTCGAACTTGGATCTCTTTCCAATCCAAGGAAGGTGGATTAACCAACTATGCTACAGCAGACAGTACTTTTGACGACAAATTTTCGAACCCAAATGTTACACTTTTCAAATGAATACATCTATCGTTACATTATTTGAAATATTTTTCGATAAAATTGATTTTATATGTATATCTTTCTAATTAATACATTTAACTAGTATTTAAAATATCACAGACCGTCTGTTCTGAATAATTACAACTTCACAATAAGAATGTGCTCTCCTTAACAAAACAATGTTTCGTGTCAAAACCTAACCTAATTGAGTACTTAACCTCTAAACGGCTCAATAATGAAACTGATCATTACTTTTTAGTGGTTGTCTATTTTTAAACGTTTTTCATGATTTCTGGGTTTTATTAAAAATACGTTATACAGAGGTATGGAATTAAACGACTCGCATATTTATTTTTATGTGGTCAAAACCCAGTAGCTGTATATTACTGGTACGGCAATTTTTATCTTATTTTCTCCTCCAGCGCACAGATAACCACGTGTCCTTAAAAGTGTACAAAATATTTGTTATACGCACACCGTGATCCGAAATAAGAGGGAATATTGAGCGCAAGGACAGGCTCTCCTGCGAGATGGATAGACCAAATAAAGAAGTTGACAGGGTCCTCTTTATACGCTCAGACCGGGAGAAACGGGAGACGAATTGTGCATCAAATTCCAAATACTTCAGGAGATTTAAGATTAATATTTTTAAATGCCCAAGAACACAGAATTACTGAATTTTCACCTACATACAGAGACGGAGATATTTTTTATTATATTTAATGGGAAATATATGAAAGTATCTGCAATGGTCGTAAGCTTTGTAATTACCCATACTTCCATATATTTTCCATTAAATATAATAATAAAAAAAACAGCTTCGTCTCTATGAGATATCTATTATTTGTTTTGATTTAAGATTAGCTCGTTTGCAGGGGGTGAGTCTTTTCATATCAAATTCCAGAACACTTCGAAGATTCACTCGCGAGTGAGAAACGTAACAGTTCCCGTATGCTGGAACGGCTTCAGGATCTTGAGACATGTCGTGGTCGATTCCCACATAATGGGCTCGTACGGTCTCACTCGCCGGAATCCCTTACTCCCCTATTCCCTTTGAAGTTTGCCGGTAGAGTATTCAGTACAACCGACACGCGGATCGAGATCGTCTCGCAGTCCGTTAGGAATTCGGTTATATGCAGCGTTAGACGTCTACGTGTACAAAGCTCGCGATGCTCTGCTAACTCGCAATGCGCTGGAATTTCCCAAAGTGCATTATCTCCGTCGAATGCGATTTAATCCTGCTCACTGCCGACTCGGATGTGCAGATTGCGCAGCGGTGCATATAGTAGTGTCGCGGAACTGCCGCTAAATATTGTAACAGGAAGGAAATGAACCCTGAACTGAAGATCGCATCCCGGTCGCCACCGGATTGCGATCACAAATGATCAATAATTTATCTTTGTATTTCATTTTTTTTTTGAGTGCTTTGTTTTACCGGAATGTATTGATTTTTTATATGTATATTATGATATTCGGTCATTTAAAATAAAATCCTCAATAAACGCTATCATTTTAATCATATAAATTGGATTTTTTTAATTAAGGGATTTTAAGCGTAGGTTACGTTATAACGTTTCATAACATTTCGTCGTCCATCTTACACATATAACACACAAATAATGTAATAATAATAATATTACACATGCATTATATTTTTTATTGTATATTTATAAATTTATTTATTTATAAACAGTACAAAAAAAAATCGGCTACTTTTACACAGACAAAAGTATACCAAAGTAGCCGGGACAAGGTTGAATCTATCAGAGGTAATCAATCAATCGTCCCACTCAAAAAATAAAAAAATTTGTAAACTTAATAGCAATTTATTTATAACGAGATATACATATTGTATTATTTTATAAATTGTATGTTTATCATGTTAATAAAGCTGCAAAATTTAGGAGTACTAGGAACTTCTTACACATGTACGTGAAAAAAACTGGTTACATGTATTATACGAGTATAACCCCTCCATAGAATGTTTAATGGTTGACTGTCTGGTCTTTGATCAATTTTATGAAAAAATAAATCGATATATATATATATTGATATTTATTTTATTTCGTATTTCTTAGTTATTCACATTGATAATGAATTGAATAGATTATAAATTATTACATATTGTACCGTTACGGTTATTGAACGTTATCTTATTTGGGGGTGCACAAAAATAGTGTACTTTAAATATTGTTATAAAATATAATATACATTAGACACCGGTTATTTTGGTCTCAGATTTTAGTTCGAATATCTCGAATAATAATAATACTCCGAAAATGATGATCAACAAAAGGAATAAATGTTTTTAACATCTGTAAACTGATTATTTATTGTACATACTTAGAACAAAAACAAACAATCAAATCACTTATATGATTACATTTAAACATATTAAATTATATGCTTTTGGAAACAATCCACATATATTGCATAATGTTGTGACATTCAGTGTGACAACAAATGTAAGTACGCGTGCGCGTGCGCGCGCGGTCTCACATGATGTCGGCCATTAAACATTATATAATAGAAAGAGAAAAGAAATGTCGGCCTTGGTAATAGTCGTTTCGTTCTAATCCATCGTTTTGGATCGTAGTCTCTGCAAAACCGACTATGGGCCTCTTTCAAAGCGTGCTCATTTGCGCTCACATAATAATAAGATCCCTGACGCCCCATATGGCCAAACGATCATCACACATCGTGAGGAATAACAGATTGTTGGCGTGCAGGACACACTTTAATATATGCTCGCCAAAGGATTCTCAGCGAGAGGGTAAAATCACGAATCCAAGTTGGCAAATTAGATATCTTAGGGGAGTAGTAGGAGTGAGAAGTACCGCTATAAGGTAGACCCTCGGCATAGAAATAAAATATGTATCTCGTAATATTCTGTCAGATAGATATTAATTTCACTTTATTTCCTAAAATATACAAATACGTACAGATTATTTCAATATTCGGACAAGATCGCCTCAGACTAAATGAAGATAAACAGTAACAAAGACGTTATGAAGCTAGATTGTTCCTTGATTGGTCACCAAGTTAATATATATGTGTATACGTAATATAGTTGAGCGTACAA
The DNA here is from genome assembly GCA_031772225.1 of Eubasilissa splendida. Lineage (NCBI taxonomy): Eukaryota > Metazoa > Arthropoda > Insecta > Trichoptera > Phryganeidae > Eubasilissa > Eubasilissa splendida. The sequence continues at coordinate 11,351,121 of CM062859.1, forward strand.
TAATAGTGAAAATGAATACACGTGATTTAATTGACTCCTTGCAACCGCACAGTCGAGGTTACAATATATATTTCTTCTTCTTCTTCTTTCAAATAGGCAATCCACCCTTCGAGAGTGATTTGTGCCATTAAACAAGTTTAAACATTATTTCATAGAAAGCAGTACAAACAATATTATAGAATAGGGAATATTGCGTTACAAGTTAATACCATTGACATTCAAGAAATTTGCTATTATATAGCTTCAATGTGGCGAGTTGAGGGAGAGAAGATGACACAAGTTAACCGGGAGTTGAAAATTACCATTGACAAGATTATTGTAAAAAAAACCTGTGATCCGCAATGGACAGTCAAAAAAGACATGGTCAAGGGTTTCCTCGTCGGCACCACATTCACACATTGGGGAGTCTATTATGTTCATTCTGAACAAATGTGAGGCCACCTGGCAATGCCCAATTCTCATTCTAGAGATATTTGCTACTGTTCTTTTAGAGACTTTCCTGTTGGAGAACCAAGGGGAGCTGGGAATATATCTTTGGATTATTTTAAGCCGATTACCCTTGTGATTGTTTGGATCCATCCATTGTGCAGACCAGATAGAATTCGTATGTTTTTTTACAATATTAAGTCTGTCATACACCGGGATATGGCATTGATGGGGAAGAACTCCGGAAAGAGTAGCCTTCTTGGCCAGTTTATCAGCACATTCATTTCCCTGAATTCCCCATATGTGCAGGGATCCAAACGAATGACACAATATATATTTATTTCACTGAACCGTATCCCGTTATTATCGGCGCCCCCGGGCGGGCGCGGGACGCTGTGCCGCCAAGGAAAATCCGCTCCCCGCCTAGGGCAAGGCGATACTAACTCGCGCGAAAATCCGATAATACAAAACCGTTCTACATGGCGAGCCGTGTGGGGACCATTCTAATCCAACGTGGCGACCAAATGATATATGTGTATACGCAATCTTGGTTTGACACCGGAGATATGGCACTACGGAGGAATAATAGATATTTTTTTAAAATAGCCTATTTTAATGAGAAGAAAATCGTACGCTTTTCTAGATTACCTAGGATACCTACGTAAGGAGATTTAAAAAATGTGGGATAGCCGGAAATCGAAAATTAATAACAATCGATGATGAAATGACGAAGTGAAAGATGAATTTTGGACGAATGTAAGGGATGTAATGAATGTAAAACGGAATAATGAAAGAATAATTTTTTTTTAGAAAGATGGGGGGGGGGACTCGGAGGGATGGTTTCGAGTCAGCCATTGGTGTTGTACGGTGACAAAAAGATGAATGGAAAAAGTCTACGTGAAGTATGCTTGGAATGGAACCTTTTTTGATCATCCATCAGTACACATGGGAGAGAGGAGTCATGATTGGCATAATATAATCGTAACCGACAAATTTCTAATTTAACACGAGTTTTTTAGTTTTGTAATGGGAATGAATTATTACCGTTTTTCGTTTTAAATTTAGATTAAATCTCTATTATCTTGGGCGTAAAATTTTTAAAAATTTCACAGTTTTAGTGCAAACTTTTGAAAAGTTTCAAAATAATAGCTATTTCATAACACATCACTTTCGTAGTTAAATTTTAACTAATAATCATATCGTACAAATAATTAAACAAACAAGGTAATTTAAAAAGTGCGATTTTTTAATGTCTATTAACAGGTGTCCAAAAATAATTTAAAAATAATTCTGTTTTTCAATACCCAAGTATCGAACGATTAATTCGATACTATGCTAATCTACAAAATAAAAGAAACTAATTTAAATAATCATTTAGATATAATCTACAATTTAATATTAAAATATTGTTTACTAGAAGTAATTTTATACAAATATTATCACGTACGGGAATTTTAAAAAAAATACGTTAATGATTTTTAATCTTATAGTTTTCTTGCAGTATGTCATAGTTTATAAATAATATATTCTTTAATAAAAAAAATTACATATTCATATTCAACGTAATTCATTTATTTATTACGTATTTACATTTTAACCATAGTAAATATTAACGTACATTAAAACAATTACTTTGTTCCTTGTAACGAAATATTTGTGCAATAAAATAATAAAAAAATAGTAAGGTTAGATTTGCTTAGGTTAGGTATTTTAATTGAACAAAGATATATTTTAATACAAATTAAATGCATCAATTAGAAACATATGATACCAGAGGGAAGAGATCCTGGTTCAAATCCCGGTGGCAGCTAAAATATTTTTTCGATAAATTGAGTTTATCTGTTTATATATCTTTCTAATTGATGCATATAATTTGTATTAAAATATCGCAGAACTATGTTCTGAGAAAATTACAAATTCACAAATAATAATATGTTCTTTTTAATATAAAGATGTATTTATTTAATGTTGAATTTGTATTATTGTAATGCACAAACAATTCGTTTTATGAAACAAAATATTAATTTTAATGCACATATCTCTTAAAATAATTCCCTGTTAAATAGTACTATTTAACCGTTACTATACCGTCATATACAATACTCGTACGCAGCCATGCTGTCAACTCGTGTTACCGTAAAAAAATAGAGTTTTATCAGCTTTTGAAAAATGGTTAAGGCCATAAATATTGAGCATTAAATATAAAAAATATATATTATATTATAATTCAGAGTATTCGTCAAGTCCTGTATAGGAGGTTAAATTGTATAATACAACCTACATTATTATCTATCTTTCTTAAATTAGTGAGAAAAAGACGTTATATTTGTATGTTTGTTATTCTTTTCACTGTGAAATTAACGTGTGATTTCTTTGTCTTGCCACAAACGTATTAATTTTGCAACTAATTGAATTGAAAGTTAATTATTCTTCTAGAATTCGCCTTACATACTTGATTTTCACTAGTCATTTCTAAGCGTAAAAATTTTCCTTCAAATTATCTAAAATATTAATTACATGTTACGTGTATTTACCGCAATATTACAGGTTTAATTAGAGTGGTAGACCTGTGTTACTGCATGGTTTGGGAAGGGTTAACCATTAATACACATATAATATTATTGATGTGTTTATTATTAATTATAATTAATAATTATTATTTGTCTCATCTTAAAACGATCATCTATTGTCAAGTAGCTAAAATACAAAACCTAGGTTATATCATAAATACCCTTAAAAATAACATTAACACCCGCTTCCAAATAAATTTCGCACCGACCGTGTAACCGTATGATATTTTGCCTATCTATAAAATACGTATGCACTTTTAAAAAAATCTGATAGCGATTAATGCCTCATATGTGTTCGGTCACTTTATGTACTTTTAATTAAAAAACAACGTGATTTGGGTAAAATTATCGGTTACGATTTTTCTACCAATCATGACTCGACATTTTCCGCAACGTCGACGACACATCAGCAAGGTTGATTCCAAAACTAGAAAGCGGTATAATACTGTTTAGGGTCATCCAATTTAAAAAATACTATTACAACCATCTCGATTTTAGAATTTCTTAATACCTGTACGGCAGCGAGTTTTCATTTAAATATCTACAATGGAATTCCTAGAAAGAATTTAAGCTTTTCCAGTCAAAATTTGAACGTAGACATCGGGCACAGAAATTGCGTTCTGCTTTTTCATTCAAGTATGCCACTTCAATACACTTTGGGGACACGAAAACCAAGTATAGGACTTGGCTTATTGACTACACTTGTTTCACAAATTTAATATGTATTATTTACAATATTTTAACATGTCCGAGAACACAACAATTACTGGATTTTCACCTACAAAGGCACTGTTATTAAACAAATAATAGATATCTCATAGAGACAAAGCTATTTTTTTATTATATTTAATCCAGTAATTGTGGGTTCTTGGACATATTCAAATATTGCTAATAATATAGTGGTCAAAATAAGAAAATATATAAAATTGAACATTTTCAGGCGTATTCTAGTAAAATGTGTTAAAAACATTTTACAGATAAAGAATATTGCTTTAAATAATTTTAAAAAATTATTAGATTCTCATTGTGACATGCTGTTTCAGGGATATAGATTATAAAATTTAGTCTATAGTGGTACTCGAAGTGAGTCCACATATTAACATATAATATATACAACTTTAAAAAAAAATTGATAAATATGGATATTAACGGGTGAGAAAATGGTGAACGTTCTATTTATATAAAGTGATCACTTAAGCCAGCCGAAGACAGTTCGTTAGCACTGTAATTATCCATGCTTCCTTATATATATATTTTTAAATAGCTTCGTTCTATGAGATATCTATTATTTGTTGTGTATTATTTAATTTATAATACGATAAAATAGAGTTAAACTTAGTCATCGCCCTGTTTACGTCGGCCATACTTTTAATAACATTTTCTACAAACATGCACGCATATTTCGAATAAAATAATTCTACAACAGTCGGGCACTTTTATCGCTCGTTAATGGACGTTCCACTTTTTCAAATGAATCAGCCGCGAGCTTTGCGTATTCAATCTGAGTGTTCGATAATAAGATGTCTACCAACTATTCTATAAAAATTAAAAAATATGATGTTTGAAGGGGCTTTCACCTAGATCAGTAATTTAAATAAATTTTCATATTTTTTAAATAAATGTTGTAAGGGGCGAACATCCCATCCCACACCCACGGGCCCCCCGGGCCCTGATTAATCAGCATCTGTCGGTTTTCATCAATAAATAATTTTTCTATTCGTAAGTCTTCCCGGGGTGTTGTTCGAAATTGATTACTTTTAGCGTTGTACCTAAATATATTACCTTATCTTCATTTTCCCGTGTCTGTCTGAACACCTAACGATTTATATCCACTTAGAATTATAATCAAGTATTACCTCTTTCTCCCAATGTTCCTATACCTACTGTACACTGAATGTTTTATCTTAATTAAACTAATTTAGTAACGGAATTTATAAAACCGTTGTCCTTTCATTCGTTGTATTACAAAAATAATCGTTTTTGGAAAAATTATTGATAAAAGTATGTACAATATATAAAAGTATTTCTAAATGATTACCTACATGCATTACCCATAATATATTGATTTGACTATTTCTCCAATGCTTTTGTGAATTGGAATTATCTATTATATTCATTAGAATAAACATCTATTTGAAAAAATATATATTAAAAACGTTACATTCTATTTTGACAAACTAGCTAGTTTCACGGAAACAAATGATGTATTTGTAAATGGCAGCAATCAAATAATTTAACCATACTTAAATAACTAATACTTTTTTTTTTTAAATAAAGGAAATATTTCACATCGATATTATTTATATTCATAAATTGATCTAAATCAGTGTAAGTTTTTCGGGCTATTGCCACTGCCAAAACTACAAAAATATTTCGAAAATAGCCTAAACATTCTATTTTACCTTAGATTAGTTGAGATTATTTATAGATCTCGATAAAAGTAATAAATTTACAAAAACTATAATTATTATTTTTTAAATTATATATATATGTTATGTTTACGTTAACCATTTCTGGTCATATTTAACAACAATATATCGTGTGTATATATAGCAATACATCGAAGTTTATTCAGAAATTGATAATAAGCTGTAATCTCATCAGTCTATTTGAGAGTTCATTTCCAGCCACATCCGATTAGCGGATGTGGGATACTTTTTAAAATTCTTTAAAATTCTTATAAACAATTTTTTATCGATAAATACTTAATCAGCATATAAAAACATTTTTTGTATAGGTTGTGTGTGCTACTACGTATTTGTTAGCTATTTTTGTACACGTGTGTAACATTTATTTGTGTTTGTAAGCTCTTCGAATTGCGGTAACCAGGGACCGTATCGATCCGACTCTCTCGCCTTTCATCTGGTTATCTGTCCTAGAACTGGAGCTAGCAGCATTGCTCGTTACAATAATTGAATCCGATACAGATTCGTTATCTTTGTAATAACAACGGGTTTCGCGGTTAGACTCGTAATACAAAATGGAAACCACCATTGATAGGTATCTTGCAAGTTCATTCAAGAAATTAAAGACTCTGCTCTTCTGTGTTTAATTTCCTTTCGGATTCTGCTGGGTCCGCGCCTTGAGAGCTTTATTTGTTGTTAATAATACTTAATATTCAATATTTATTAATATTTTACACGTAAATTGGTATATCACAAGTAGGCAAACGAATGTGTTATTTGCTACACAAGACGATGAAAGATTTTAAAATCCGAAACGGATGCCTGTAAGTAGTGATGTGCTCAAAATGACGAATCACTGATATCTTTGAGTCACACTCACCACCAGTTATTGAATATCTGGGAATACCATAATTCGTAATTCATTAGTTAATTTATATTTGGTTGTGAACCGTGATTCGGCGCATGCCCATTGAGACGAAATATTCACGAAGGAATGACGTTATAATTCGTGATCAACGCCTAGTATACTAGTAATCTAGTAGATTCTGCCAAAACGTTTTACGCATTTGACCCGGAAACGCTGAGAATTTGCCCCGAAAAATAAGTTCAAATTTTTGTAAGCGTTTTCATTCTCTTTGTGATGATATTAAATTAGATACATATTAATTATTTACGCTAGAATGTTTTTATGCAATTAAATTTTAATAATAAAAATAAATTGATTTATTTCGTGAATTGTGATATTGTGCGGCGCGTGCGCATTAGTAATGAAATTGTGATCACAGTCACAGTTTTCAATCGCTGATATTATTGAATACTAATCACAATCACACCAGTGAGTCAAGAGTAGCATTTTTTCTCATCACTACCCGTAAGCGGCTGCTAGGGTTGAAGAAGCAAACTGCTCGCATTTGGTGGCCACTTATCCCTCTTTCCGGATTTAAATCCTGTAGATTATTTCTATCAAAACTAATAAATAACGTAAATGAATTGAGACATGTATTAATGAAGCCGCACAAAGTACAAAACGGGACGAATATAAAGATATTTTTATCCGTCTTGCAGCGCTTGCATTCGACTCGGTGGCAGGCGCAATTTGAATATCTTTGACTTTTGTTTTGTTTAGTATAATTTCACAATGTGAGCCTTCTATTTGCAGTAAAATAGCAATATTTTTTTTTTCTAAAGTAAAACATAGCAAATGTAATACAATTTCAAAAACTACACTAAATGAACAACTTTTTTAAATAACTTGCCAGGTTAGCGTGGTTACATTGTTTTCCAGTATGAAGAATCGAAGTAAGCTAATAAAAAATAAATTTGGCAAAAATATTTTTTTTCCCAAAGGGATAGCACTATTAGTTTTATTTTGAACTGTGATTAATAGCAGGGCTATTCAGGGTTACGAAACAAAAATTAGAATCCTAGAATATGTAATTTTGTAGCTGTGGCACTCGAATAACTCATCTCACGAAATTCATAAAAGTGCCAATATCTCAAAAACTAACGATTCATATTTTGATATTCTGGTCAGTCATGAGTCCCTATCAGCCCACCAAGGGATGACGTTGACTTTTGGGACACCCTGTATACAAAACAATAATTAACTTATGTACGTGGTGGTGCCTAAGAAATGTGGTGAATGAAGAAGAAAAATGTATGTACCTATGCATACACTATAAAATGAATCACGAATTTGAAAATTTAATTGTGCAAAAGACAATTATAAGATTCTGTAGATCCCAAAGCTTGGTCATGTTGAAGGAATACCAAGGACACCGAGATAATGACCAAATGGGTGCCCCAGTGGAAACGGTCTAGAGGCAAATTAAGGAAGAGGTGGGTAGATGACTGTGAGGAAGAAGACTAGAGAAGAAATGGAAGGTCTGGAATCTGGAGAAGTCAGTGGAGAGCAGTTGTGGAGGCCAAATCTTGCCTTAGAATGTAGCGCCGTTGAAGAAGAACGTATATTTATGATGAAAGCAAGCAATCTATTTATTTGCGATACAGTAGTTTCTATGTATTTATGTATATTTCTATGTATTTGCGTTACAGTAGTTTACGAATTATATTTAGTTCCTTATCATAGAAAATATCGACTACACCTACTACTTCTATTTTCCATCCATTCATGTAATGTTTTAACTTCCAAAGAGTCGTTAACGGCACGGCAATAAATGTTCATTAAATGTATAATTAGTCTGTTAGCAACGGCTACATAGTATTCAAATAATATATAACGCGACACTAGTGACAAGGTTTTATAACTATTTATGTATTTAGATATAATTATTTACAAATTGTATACTTTGTGATGAAATTTAGATAACAATGCCGAGAACAATAAATAACACGGAAACGATATAAATAAGACCCATGACAACCTAAAGTGTACTTTCGTTTGATATTGTTTTTGTCATTAGTATTTTACATGGCATAAAATGGCAATAGGCCTGCCCAATCGTTGCACAGACACAGTCATTCAGTGTTCGAGAGGAATCGGGGAAGGGAGTTAGGGAAACCCCACCGGACTGATGAAATCAAACTCTCCGAAAAAACGCGATACTCAGGGAGCCCTACATCCAACAGTATATAGAAAATAGCTAATGATGACGACACACTATGGTTTAAAATGGCGCGTTTATTCATCCACACAAGTAGCTCAACCTTTTCAACCGATCTATTTGTAGGGCAAGGCGGTCGGTTTCAGGACGGTGTTCATGTGAAGTTTTGCGACCAATTGTCTTAGTATGAAGGTGTGCCGCCAAATCAATGATGGAGGACGACACTGACGACTGATTCAATAACCTTATCAAACAGTTACGGCAATCCGCACTCTGCCACATTCCTAGAAGTAGAACGTCTTACGTACAAAATTCATTCATTCACCGATCATGCAAATACCATAATGATAAATTTGACTTTTTCAATATTAGCCTTACTACGCTTAAAGAGTTCTTTTTATGAACCGTCACAATCTCAATTTTGGCCAATCATTCTACCTATAAACACATGTTGCTCTCCCTTTACCGCAACAATAGTTGCAACCTCCCCGCCCTTTCTCCCGCCTTTTTTTTTTTATTAATCTTCTGCACCTAAACATACTTATGTACCTAAACATTTCTGTGGATTCTCATAAATAGTATCACATGTTAAATATTTATTATGTTAGTAATATTAAGTATACACTGCCTAAATCCTTCAATAAAATAAAATAAAAAAAACAGTTAATAGGAGGGTACCTTTTTTACGATAATGTTGTTTGAGTGAATTTTTATTTATTTTTTTATTTATCAACACCCTCGTGCTTTTACATTCATCCGCATACGCAGACATGTATACATATGAATAGTCTAAATAATGTACAGTTTATTTGACATATTATTAATAAAAACTAAAATTGACAATAAAATTAAAATATATGGAACGGTTTAAATACTTTGAAAATTAGATATATAAACAGGGTAAAAATTGTAAATATTCTTCTTTACTAACTAACGTGTACATAAAATGGAATAACTGTTCGAAGATTTTTGGTGAAACTTTGTGGAATACCAGAATTATTTTGTAAATTGAGTTAAAACATTGTTTTATGTGGAGTTAAACCACCTCCGTTAACTACAAACACATCATATAATACTGTCTGAAAGTGATTTTAATTTTAGTTGAATTATAATATTGATAACGAGAAGATGTTCCCGAAAACGTTATATCGTTTAACACAATAAAAAAATATAGTGGAACAAAACAAATGTTTTAACTCAATTTACAAAACAAAATGGAATGTTCTCCTACAGTGAAGTGTCGTAACTAACAAATAGGTCATTTTTTAATTGTTCTAGTTTATTGCGTGTAAATATATGAACATTTTTAAACAGCAGTTTTTTTTTACGTTCAACAATACTGCCACTTAACATATGCATCAAGTACGCGCGAAGTACTACAACTAAATTATAAACTCTGTTGCTTTACGTAGGAGGTGCAAATACGTATGTCTGTTCTCTACAAAGTCCTGACAACAAGTCAGACCGAATTTATCACAATTATTATTTAGTCCCTGCGCATAACATAGATTATTACCTCCTATAAATGTGCATTATATTGACTGCCATCCGTTCCAAATTTTGCTCAATTCCACTCTAGGACCCTGGGGGAAATACGTCACCTCGCACTCCCCCTGCCTGGACCCAATCACGCATGCATCTTCGCTCTTTAGACGCCTGCGAATGATACCACCGTCACGCCGACCACCACTCAGAATCCCGGATATGGACCATCGTATAAAAGAAAACAGTACTTTCAAATTATCGTAATATTTTCACAGTATTATGTAGTGCTGTATATCTTGAATCGAGGTGAATTTACTTGATACGCGACACCGACACTGTAGACGTCGTCCGTTTATCGAGCGAGGAATTCAATTGTCACGCTTTAGATATTCCGCTATTTGTTATTCACTGCTCAAACTTAATTATAACGGAAATACAAATGGTAGCCACTTCCGCGCCTTGTTTGCCCCGCTCACGAAATGTAAACCCAAAACCTCGCCGTCAACAGTTTGTTGTTGCGGTTTCGTATTTACTGTGCGCCGTGGAATCTTGACAAATTATACCGAGGTATGTATGTGCGCGCGTATCTATATCGAAGTGGAAGTGCCAAATTAAAAATACTTTATCCAGCTCTGTTAAATTGCTCGCTATCCGGAACACACGGCAAGCTAAACGAATTTTAAAAATGTTCCCACAACAATCATTACTATATATATATTATATGCATGTATCAATGTATGATGGGCGACCTAGGGTGGTCTCGCAGTACGTAACATTGCAAAAATTTAAACAAAAGTAATTTTCGAATGCGTTTTCACATTATGTGATTTTAATACTTTTTGTGCCCGCTTCGTTGCCGTTGTATCGGCGCCCTGCAAAAATAGCTTTTATTTCTTCAAAAGTATGGAAGTGTGCAAAGTTTTCGATGCTCTATAATATATTAGGAAAATGTTGAATTTCGTTGCAGGAGCATACATGAATTGAATAAATATGTGTACGTGAATTATATTTAGTTTTTAATGTTATATTTAAATTAAATAAATTATTATTCTTATGTAAAAGCCCACAAGGACGTTAAGATAGAAATAAATAAAAAAAATATACACCATTCTATTATACAATTTTCTTCGTATGTTTGAAATGAGATCGTGAAGTTGGCTGCGGCAGTGGTTTCAACCAATGAAAAATGTGCATTATGTATTTCTTAATATAATACTACTTAAAATGTTCAACGTTCTAACGAGTTCTACTATACTATTAACGCATTCCAACGAATTCTAGAATCTCACTAAGGTCTAAAGTAGGTGAATAATTCTTCATGAGAAATAAACGCAACAGCCCCCGTTCACTGTTGTAACCGAGAAGAGTTTTACTTTGATTCAACATGTTTTGCTGATTGCCTGGGGAAGCCAAAACCGAGGAAAAGGCAATAAGTATATACTATGGGATATGAGATTGACACGGGAGGACGCAGAGGACTAGGACGGTCAACGGATAAAGTTTGAGACAAATAATTTTAGTTTCATATCATATTGTGTATGATGCATTTAATGATATTATTTAATTATTACCAATGAAAACGTGTAATCCAAGACAAGATTCAGATTAATTTGTTCATAGATATTATGTGGAATTCATGTCAAAAACTAACAAAAGAAAAATGAATGTAGATTGAATGCAATGCCGAGGTCACTCAATGATAGAGCGAAGAGTGAACAAATTAAGAGTGAAAGAAAAACTGAATAGCATCAGGAAACGGTCGCTGAGGTTTGGTCATGTGGAACGAATGACTAAGGAGAAGATAGAAATAGAACGACGCTCGCGTAAAACCTGATGTGACCAGGTAAACATGATATCATAAGATGGCTTTTTTTTACGGGCGTACATGAAATGTATGATTGTGGACGAAGCGAGATTTTTTTTAGGACACTATCTATCAATAAAATATGGAGTTATATACCCTATGCCTGCCTATATTATTTAAAACACTAATTAAATAATGTTTTTCAAATAATGGAACGATAGATGTATCAATTTGAAAAATGTAACACATAAGTTCGAAAATTTATCTTAAATGCATTGTGTTGGTGTAGCATAATCGGTTAATGCTATTTCCCCGGATAGGAAGAGATCCAGGTTCGAATCCCGGTAGCAACAATATTTTTCGATAAAATTGTAAATATGTCTTTCTAATTAACACATTTAATTTGATCATTATATTTGTCTTATATTTTTGAGGATTTTATATTTACTTATATTATAACATTAAAGACTAAAACATCAAAGTATTGAATAAGAGAATATTATTTTTATTTCATTTTTCTCGTATCTAATTATGGGAAAATGAAAAAGACTGATAATTTAATTAATATAAGTCTTTACCGATGAGAGAATTTTAATAATAATAACAATAAAATACAGAATATTAAATAAGAATGGAACGGAAATGAAGCCAGTCTCTAAGGCCTTACAGGCGGAGATTAAATTTCGACTTAAGTCTAGACTGGGTAGATCTATTCCACGCGTCGGTAAAAAATATCTACAAAGAAAATATTTATAAAGAATATTGTCAAAATATAAAAAATATCGAAATTACGTGGAAGAATTTGAGCGGACTTATCGAATAAAAATATAATCTATATTTGACTCAAAAAATTTATACATAAAATTTTGTAACAAAATCACCAGTCTTCATGTTCAAATAATCCTAAACAATGGCAGACAATAAGTATCTTGAGATTCGCGATTCGAGGAAGTGTGGGGATTATTCAGAATCGGAAAAAATCAAAGGAGATTAACTTCTAAATTCCCGCAGCAGCGCCTGAAGGAGTATTTCGCCCGCGCAGGACAACAGCGACCGAATCAGGTTGTTTTCAAGGAAATTCTTGCAGGACAACGAAGAGGAAAGGAAAGTTTCAAAGCGAGAGAAATTGAATGGGAGAAAGAAGATTCCGTCTTCACTTCGAGCTTTCAAAATGTACAATTCAAATAATGTATTTTTAAAACCGTTCCTTATGCAGTAGTGATGAGCTCAAAATCACGAACCGTGAGTCAATCACTGATATCTTTGAGTCACACTCACTACCAGTGATTGAATATCTGGGAATATCGTGATTCGTCATTCAAATTTATTTTTGTTAAAAATTCTATTGATTTTCTGACGCCGCCGTTTAAATCGATTATCACTTGAATCAGCGCCATTTACTGTATTTTCCGTAATTTGATTAGCGCCATCTTTTGGAATCTTTTTTTGTTTGGTAATGTTTATGCTAGCTTGCTGGTAACTTAATTTTGTTCGTATTTTTTTCTACATTATGTAGGTATGTGTATGTATGTGCAATCATTTTCTACTAATTATTCGAATTATTTATACTAGAATATGTTTTTTTTACGCAAATAAAGTTTTAATAATATAAATAAGTACGCTCAAAATTATGTTTTTTAAATTTATTTCGGGTATTGTGATCACAGTCACAGTTTTCTTACTTACTTACCATCACGCCGTTTCCCTGCGGGGTTAGGCAGAGAGGATAGAGAGCCACACTCTTCTGTCCCGACACACAATTCTCGCCTCATCCACATTCATACATCTTCTCATACAAACTCGACGATTATTGAGGCTTCTAACAGGACCATCCTCCAGTATCTGGTTTACCTGGTCGGGCCAAGTTTTCCGTGGGCGTTCTATACTTCTGGTGCATAAGTGATCATTTTTTAATCTTTCTCACTATACTAAGATCAGCTTTACATTCATTATTCCTTATTTCTTTACTCTGTCATAAATGAATCTGCTACATATACGCTTAATTGATCTCATTTCCGCTGCTTTCAGGCTACTTTCGTTCCTCTTCTGCCAGCTCCAAGCCTCACTTCCATACATTAGTGTCGGTACCTGGACTCTATTGTGAACCGATAGTATTGCCTCAGTTGACAAGTTCCCATTAGCTATAATTCCATTCAAAGCGCCGTTCGCTTTATTCTATTATATCTTAAGTATTTTGCTTTCCTCCTTCTCGAATACCATCACTTTCGACTTGTTGACATTCATAATAAGGTCGCTATCCTCGCATACATCGTACATTCTAATCACTAGCCTCTGTAATTCTTGTTCATTATTCGCCATTAGTACTGCATCATCAGGATACAATCACTGGATATTATCAAATACCAATCACACAGAGTCAAGAGTAGCATTTATTCTCATCACTATTATGCAGTATAAGCCTATAATATTTCTGTGAATACAAGCAATATAACACATTAATATTTGTATAGCACAAAAAAAAACACGACTGTACAAAAATAAATTTTATAAAAGTAACTACAATATATAAAAGGAATCGTATTAAAAATAATTATTTTGAATTCAATCTTAAATTAAATTGAAACGTGGATGTTGAATTTTGGAATAGTGAAACAAGCATGACTCTTAAAAAGTTACTTCACCCTTTCTCCGCGAGCGAAATAGCAGAAATTCCGATCTACTCGGTTGCAAAAGGAATTTGGAATTGTTCAGGACTTTTGTGCGAGTATGGGTGTCCAGATGGGAACTCTTGCGAAGCCCGGTGATTCCTGAGAGTCCCAATATTTGATCCCAGGTGTTTATAATTTTTAATTATGTTTTTCATGTGTATCAAATGTTTTTTGCTTTTCCTTTGGGCTATAATCTGCCGGCAGTTGTGCTCTGATTGCAAGTCAGATTGTGTTTATTTTTGTTTTACGGAAGTGTCGTGTTTTTCTCCCATATCGAGAATGTGTTTTTTTGTCTTCCCCTCTACTCCACGACTAAATGACATGTTTATTTTTATTAGAACACATTCTTATTGTGAAGTTGTAAATAAGGTAGATGACTCTTTCAAATAATGGAACGATTAAATGTATTAATATCAAAAAGGTAACATATAGGTTCGAAAATTTAATAGTAGCATAGTTGGAGAATGTACCTTCCCCGGCTAGGAAAGAGATCCAGGATCGAATCCCGGTGGCGCAACAACAATATTTTTCGATAAAATTGATTTTATATGTATATCTTTCTAATCAATATATTTAATTCATATTTAATATGTTTATTTGTTTCTGCTAATGTTATTTTATTTTGTTACCCTTTATTTTAGTGTTAACTTAATCTGTCATTTGTGCTTTTGCATCTTTGTTCATATATATATATATTGTATTGAAATTTATTTATTAAGGAGAACACATTCTCAACGTGAAGTCTCACATTCAGAACATAGGTCTGTCATAGGTTCGAAAAATTGTCGTCAAAAATACTGTCGCTGTAGCATAGTTGGTAATGCACCTTCCCCGGATTGGAAAAGACATCCAGGTTCGTATCCCGGTAGCCCAACAACAATATTTTTCGATAAAATTGATTTTATATGTATATTTTATTAATTAATCTATTTAATTAGTTTTTTAATTTATTTATTTAATATGTTTTTATTTATACCTCAATAAAGTGGAAGTTGTCGGGGTTTACGAGCGGCCGCTTTTGCCTGTTCATCGCGTGTCGATTCCATTCACAAGTACATCGATTTCAATATCTATCAATAAAAAAATTAAGGTCCTACAACGTTCAACGTATTTCGTTATTAAACTTTGAAAATGGTTCATTTTGTTGCGACATTTTTCTACGGGATTTACGATACGGACAGAGAGAACGTACATTAATTTTGCATTGAGAAGAAAAAAATTACGTATACCTCATATTATGCACTAGTCAACTAGACACTTGAAAGGAAATTCCGATGACATTAAGTACAAAAATTGACTTAGATTAAATTCGTCTATCCAATTATTTACGAGCATTGCCTCTTTGTAAATCTCCGCACTGGATGTGATTCCGTTCACCGATACGGGGCGTGGAAAATAAAAATTTCAACCCCACAGAAACTCATCGTAAATTTGAAAGCAAAAATTAAGTGACTTAGAAGCTCTTCGTCGTTGACAATATATATTTTTTAAATGTAATGCTTTAAATAATGAAGCCAACTATATTATAATGATATTACAAAATATGATATTTTTGACGGATGTCATTTTGAATACTCTTACCAACCGTATTCACGTTGGAGAAGGTGAAGAGAATTAAGTCTATGTGCACAGTTGTAACAATATTTTATGTGTGGATAGCTAACTAAATTACCAGTCAAAAATGCTCAAGGGATATATGTCTAATCTCAACCATGTCAGAGATATAAGCATTTCAAAAAAAATCGTAATTACGCCATTATTTCGATTAATTTAAATATTTAATTAATTCCAAATTATATATTGAATACAAACAATTAAAGGTCATCTAATTTCGAGAGGTTAGACTATTTTTTGTTTGGTGATTTAGGGCCTGAAGCAAATATATACATTAATAATGGAACAATTTCTCAAATATTTATTTCTAAGTACGTAGAACTTAACACAATTTTGTAAAAATTTCAAACAATAATATTTTCCGTAACAGTGTAGAATCTACACATATTCCGCGTAATTTAGTCAGGTATCCACCCATAAAATATTGTGGACTAGGTATGTTATACCCTGTATATGATGTAACGAGAAATTAATTGTTTTTTGTTTACTTAAATACAAACGAAAAAATTTGAACCATTTTTATAGGAGGTTCATATAGGTGGATTGCAATATATATAATAAAACAAACTGAAACATGTAAAGCATTTTTTTCTTCAAAATATACATGTTTGTCACGTATAGGAAATGGGTGATTGTCTTGTTTACTATTTAAAACATTGCAGTTCAAATGTTCGATAGTGGTATGTGTTCGGTTTATCTACCAACACCGAACTTATTGACAAGTAATGCTAAATAATGCAAGTGAATTTGTATAGCTTCTTAATATACTTAAATAATATTAAATAAAATGATATATATAAACTTTTATGGGGTGCGGGACTTAGGATTTCAGTATTCATGAAAATTCATCAACGACGATTTGAGATCACAATCCAAAATATTTTAAATATGAATCTGATTTGAGTTATTTCATTTCAATTTCAATTAGAGTAAAAAAAAAAAAAGGTTTTTTGTATACAACGGTGACGTGCTTTATTTGGTTTAGCGGTAAGACACTCGCCTAATGACCGTGCGGTTGTGAGTTTAATCTCTGTCACAGGACATCACCACGATATAACAATTTTATTTTGTTACAAGCGTTCAGCTCTGCTCGAAAAATAGTAAGAATATTGACGTGACATGCATTCCATAAAAATAAAAAAAAAAACCATTTCGTTTGTATCGGAGAGAAAGAGACAGTCACAAATGTGTTAATTATGCACAATGGCGTGCTGCGTTCTGTGGTCGAAAGTGAAATATTTACTGCGAATTAGCATCTGCGCTGGCACAGCTACCGCCATGTTTCCAACTCGATTTCAATAAATACCTAGATGGTTGTGCAGTGTTGAAGTAATCGGAACGTCGTGTGACGCCTGTTTAAATTTCGTTTGTGATCGATCGCCCGCGGGCGCGTGAAATATGCGCAAGGTCGGGAGTCGCTCGTGCGGTTGTGTAATTCGCCTAATTAAACAAGTCGCCCGGACCCGGTGCAGGCGACCGACCCCCCCGACGAGCGGCGCGACCTAAGCGACTGCCGACGACTTATAAAACTGCGGTAGGACCGTACGCGCAGACTATGCACAGTGCAACCCCGCCTTTGACGACAAGTCTGATCGTCGCCGCGCGTCGGACCTTAAACGGAACGCGTCGATTCGCACTTCTTTGTCGTTCCGAAGTTTATATCCGACATTAAATGAGGGGTTCAGAAACAAAAACCGCCATTATACGATTGACAAAAAATGACAATTAAAAATATTTTTAAATCTCCGCTTCGCTCTAGCTATAAAATCAGTTATAAATACGTTTATCTTAATATTGTCAGTGAGAGATGACCCATCACTTGTTCGGGAACGTTCTTGCCATGCCGCATGAGCAACAGGGCGACGATACATGGTTGCCAAACAAAATATACCCCTCACTGTCCCCCGGCGACAAACTTCTTTATTATTCATACAGTACAATAAATTATACACAATAACAGATGAAAAATACAAAATAAATAATGACTAAATACACGTCCATCATTCTATACAGCGAATAGAGAAAATATTTAAGGTCTCACGCGATGACACCATCCAGGGTGGGCATGGAGCAGAGGGGCTGACTTTGAGGAAAAACACTCCCTCTAGGGGAAAAAGACGAAACAAAACAAAAAAGAGGTCGACTCGATATCACCCCTTAATATTGTCAATTGAATAGTGGCAGTTTTGTTTCTGAACTCTTCAAATAAGAGGTAGACGCACCAGCAGCGCATCGATTGTCCAAGAACTCGGCATATGTGAACGATTTTCAGCGACGTGTCATGCAATTCTTTGGACGTGTCGCCAGAAGAGAAAGGGGCAGCTTGTCAGATTGGCAGGCTGACTGGTTAGTCGAGGATCGGAGAGAAAGAGAACGACCCCCCATTCGACGAACGGACCTGTCCACGACTCGTGTACCACTCTGAGGAAAGCCGAGTGGGATGGATGGTCATCTCGTGCAGGTCACAATCCTTAACTACGAAAAAAGGGACGAAAAAGAAGAAATAATTGGTTATTTTTAGTAATCTCCGTGAGATGAGAGTCCCAGAAAAATAGCATTTTAATATGCAAAATGAAAAGTAATTGATGCCACACGAGCGTGCACTATTGATGGTGGGGCAGGGCCTTTAAGTAGTGGGTATAAGACAGGATACAAGAGAGATAGAAGAGGGAGGGAAACAAAACTAAATTTAAAAAATGAATATTTTAGTATGTGAAAATACTGGTCTAAATATGAAGTTTTAAAAAAAAAACTCTCCTTTCAGACGTATTCTACTATATATGTTAATAATTCGAATGAATTTCATATATACACATAAAGGATATAGCCCCATACTTCAGATAAAAAAGTCTCAGCTTCAGCGACATCTATACTGCTACATGAGAATGAATATCAAATTTTCAAAAAAATCCATAGATGGCGAAAGCATAATTGGTAATAAATAATTGAAATGTTCTAACATAATGATACATAATATACAACTTCCAAAAATTTGGTAGATGTAGTAGCACGGGTAAATAGGTGAACGTTACATTGTGTAAAGTGATCACTTAAGCCAGCCGATGACAGGTCGTAAGTCCTGTAATGCCCGAGACTTCCATACTTCCCATGTAAAAATAATAGCTTCGTCTCTGTGAGACATCTATATTTTAAAAAATCAAGTTTAAACTACAACAAAAATCATTTAGTTTCTTCGGTTATCTCCAGCGCGCTGTGCTGGAATACCTGTTCTCTGTGCGGCCAGCGTATTCGGGAAATAATCAGATGGGATCTGACCCGACAGCCATCATCCGTCCGGAGAACGGAAGGGCAGGGTCTGGGTCGGGGTCGGGGTAGGGCGCTCCGGGGGTGAGACAGACGGTTGCCACGGCGACCCGGCGTCGTTCGTCTCCATGGTGACGCTCCGGCCCGTGACGTCAGGCGGCGGCTGCAGCCCGCCAGCCTCCCCGCGTGACGTCTGGCCCGAGGGGGTGGGGATAGCGGTGTCGATATTTATTCACACGCGGCAGGAGATTCAAAGTGGTGGCTCCGAGGAGAAATGAATAATTCAAGCATTTGAGTTGTTCCCGAAAACCGCACACAAACACAAAAGTTATTTTCAGCCGTAAATTAATGTAACGCGACAAATTTCCGAACCAAAAACTCTACATATTTCACCTGCAACAGAAGAGCGGCCTGTTTACCCGCTTTAAGTAAAATATAAACACAAATTATTTGATTGAAATTCAAAAATAAACAAAGGTAAGGAATTTATTGTTTCGGAGGTAAGTCCATAATCACACATGAAAATTGGTGTCGCCCTAACGAGTGAGATTAATCAAATGATAACTCAAAACCCCATTTTATCACATTAAAATACTTGTTTTACAGTTCTACCCCTTTAATTACCACGAGACGTGTTTCTCCTTATGAGGGCATTATCAATGTAACCATTTTAAATTCAACAACTTGTATTTATATGAAATGTATTGAAAAGGGGAAGCTATATAATTTTAATTTTACTCAAGGTAATAACGGGACTATTGGGATTTTTATATTTTGCCACAATTCTAAGAAACAATATTCTGTTCAAACACTAATGATATTTTAATGAAAGGTAATATATGGAAGAGGATAGCTATACAAAAGCAAAGTGTTTTCATTTTTATATAGGTAAGGAAGTTGAAAATCAAAATCTACCTACTTTATGAACCATTTTTTTTTTTGCAAATTAGTTGAAACTCTCGAAAATTTTAAACTCGACCAATTACTCGTACTTCGGATTTAGGTTTGTTATGATGACAGTTCACATTTCATTCATTCACATTTCGCATTCAAATCTAAAAAATAAATCATGATATATTTTGATATTCAAAGTTTAACGTTTTTCTACATTCCCGCATTCACAGTTTATTTCAAAATAGGTCCCTTCAAAAACGATAGATAGAGGTTTCATTGTAACTGTCTATTTTTGAAACAAGATAGAATAATGTCGGCACTATCAACCCGCTGTTATCAGGAAGCAAACACGGTTAAATACTGTATCTATAAATCTACACGCTTTAGCTATTTTCCGAGGGACACACTACTGCGCCGTAAAGCTTGGGTACAACATATCCCTCGAGGAGTTGATCTGCACCGATAAAAGCTAAGGGAAGTTGGACACTTTGGCATTGTTTCACATTGTACCGTACAAGTTGGTGATGATATGTACCTACTTAGGAGCGCGTGATGGATTGCTAAGGTAATGGATTTTGGAAAGCTTTCTGTCGCTAATGGTTCGTCCGTAAGTCGACGCCGCACTGAAAAGGTACACAGATATCAAGTTCGACACAATCCACTATATTACACAATAAGTAAGGTACACGAATCAATACTATATATGTGAATCTAGTCACTGCATAATAATTTTATTAATACACTATGTTGCGCACAAAGCATAGATGCCGGAAGAATTCAGGACAGGACGGAATACACTCACCGATCCGGATTCTGCCGACATCTCCAAAGATGTGGACTGTATATTTTAGTCTCGAATTAGTATAATATTGTAAATTGTACGGTACACGTATAACCGTACTGGTTCAAAGCCGACAATCGACCGGGTGGGCGGAGTGGCCGGGTAGGGAAGGGAAGGGGGGGGGGGGGAAGGCACAATATATTATTTTCGTTCAATAATTAATATTTATACACCAAATAAATATATGCCCCAAACGCACTAGCTGATACACTCCGCTCATTCCAGTTCATCAATGGTAATTTTTTACTGTAGTAAAAAAAGTTACTTAAGTTTTTTGTGCGTAAACGGGTTGTCCGACCGTTGGTAAAAAATATTTACTCATCGAAAGTACATTTAATAGTAAACTAATTTTTCTCTCCAATATCGGATGGTAAAAACCGTAAACCGTTAAGATAGCGAACTAACTCTTCTCAACTGTTTCAAAAGTTATCCGTCACATTGATACTTTAAAGTTGCAGCGCACGACAATGAATCATTCGATATCCCGCTATTTTAGCGATGAGAGTTCATTCGATGATGATCTCGCTGTTTAATTTATATTACCGATAAATTTTCGCCAGCAAAGTGTCAGATTTCGAACGCGGGGGTGAACAAAGCCATCGATAAAGCATAAAATTGTATGCATTGCCAATGGTGAATATTTAAAAAAAATCAAATCTGATGATTGCCTTGCACACTATTAAGCGAAATTATCTTTGACTATAGTAAATTTACTACTGCAAGCAGTTTTTTTTTTCTCATTGAACATTTTTCACAAATAATGGTTTGTTCGTGCGGTATTGCACTTACACATACAATATATTTTCTTGTTTTAATTTGAGAGAATTAAAGTTGAAAATAATAGATATCAACGTACACATAAGGCAAATATAATTTGACCATGACCTGTTAAAACAAATACTGGATGTTAAATCTGTTGAAATCTTCAACGAACCATTTGGGTATATTTACAAATGTGTTAAATCTAACTATTTTTTTGTTTAATATAATGTTTACTTAGTTGGTCTCCCCCCACCCCCCTCCCCCCTGGGTCCGCCGCGCCCAGTAAAATT
Organism: Eubasilissa splendida; assembly: GCA_031772225.1. NCBI lineage: Eukaryota > Metazoa > Arthropoda > Insecta > Trichoptera > Phryganeidae > Eubasilissa > Eubasilissa splendida. The sequence goes on from CM062859.1 coordinate 11,373,210, forward strand.
TGTAACGGAAACTGCGTTTAAAATTAAAATATAACATTTTTAAAAAACCTTATTGAGATCAAAAAAACAAATTGAAGGCGCCTAGTATCGATCCCGGTACTTCTCACATGCTAAGCCAATGCTCTGCCATCTTAGCTAAACTCCTCGATGTGGTGCCAAATTGTCATTTAAGCACAAAATACTGCATTTTTTGTGTTAAAATTTAATAATTTTTGTGTTATATTTATACATTCCCAAGATCAAATATTTAACTTTGCAACAAACCAGTAATTATTAATTAAGAGCTTAAGATTTTTGCAAACTGCTATTTTAACATCTTGTACTCGGGAGTACAGTGGTAAACATACCCGCATGTCACGCGCTTCGGTTATTTTATACTATATATATATATATGTTTTCACAAAAAAAAAAAAAATTATTCTTATAATACATGTTTAACACACCAGTTTACATTCAAAAACTATTAAATTAGTTTTAACGTATTACTAAAGCTTGCATCGCAGTATTAATTAATATATCAAGTAACAATTTGGAGCCGGACGGTGAGTACTCAGTACTCAGCGCTCGTGTCAGGGATGATGAAATATGAACCTGTAATAAAAAATGAATTCAATGTACAATGTACATTGTACATAATACATATATATACAGTTATGATCGCGAAGCAATCTAAAGTGAGTTTTATCACACCACGCGACTAGGATGGCCCATTATTTGCAGGCGCCCCGCGATGGGTTAATGGCTAACGTCGCATGCCACACCGCGGGGTTCACTGTTCGAAACAGTATTATATCGTTAACACTTACAACGTAATAAACAAAGCTGGTGACAACATTCAGGGGGAGCGGGCAAATTGAATTAGAACCCGGAAGTGGATAAAAGTCGATGCCGAGAAAAGTGGCATTGTGAACAACCGGTTGAATACAGTGAACACGCTTTATTATTTTATTTTAATACAAATTAAATGTGTCAATGAGAAAAATCAATTGATCGAAAAAATATTTTAGTTGCCACCCGGACTCGAACCGGGAACCGGGATATTACACCATTCCAAAATTGTAAATTAACGACAAATTTTCGAACTTATATGTCGCACTTTCAAATTGATACATCCGTTACTACAATGCTGACATGGTATAATAGGTCAGCGCACTTCCCCGTTCGAGTCCGGGTGGCAACAAAACAATTTTTAGGTAAATCGATTATATTTATATATCTTTCTTATTGATACATTTAATTTGTATTAAAATATTACAGAGCTATGTTCTGAAAAACTGCAACTTCACAATAATAATGTGCTCTCATTAATAATTATTTAATATATTTTGTCTATCGAAATCTACCTATCGCAGATCCCACGACGTAACTTCCGGAAAATTTCAATGAACTTTCTTCGATCGTGATTAGGAGATCCCGAAACCACCATATACATCAACATATACGTCGGTCCTTCATGATTGAGGATTGTGATTTCCATGAATGATTTGTCTTAGGCAAATGTTCGAGTCTGTTCTTGATATTCGTTCGTGCGTTTCGCCGTTCACGAAACGCGCAACGCGTGTCTCCAGCACCACATCTCAAAGGCATCAATCCGTCTTCTCTCCCTTTCAGTGCATGATTTCACATCATTTAGAAATATAGATTGCACCAGAGACTGGACAAACCTGATCTTGAATATTTTGGATATAGTCGTACCACAGTATATCCAAAACATCATATACGTATGTACAATATATACAGGGTGTATACCTGACTAAATTACGAGTCGAAAATGTTCAAGGTATATGTGCAAATTCTGCACTGTTTGAAATTTTTACAAAATCGTATTAAGCTTGTAGTGTACGTATGTACTTCGAAATAAATATTTGCGAAATTGTTCAATATTAATCTATATCTTTGCTTCAGACCCTAAATCATGTAACAAAAAATAGTCTAGCCGCTCGAAATTCGATAAACATTAATTTTCTGTATTCAACATATCATTTGGAATTAATTAAATATTTTAATTAAATGAAATAATCACATGATTACGTATTTTTCAATTTGTTACGTAGTTGAGATTAGGCATCTTCGACTCTTAATTTAGTCAGGTATCCACCCATAAAATATTGTGAACTAGGTCTGTTACGCCTGTATATGAGATTTAACGAATTATGTGGCCTTCCATAGTTCGATCAAACAGTACTGAAAAAAATTATCTTATAAATATCTAGGCTAAGTTCGTTAGCCAGCCTGATCCGCCACCATGTTTCAAAATTTAAAAAAATCCCAACTCTATTTAGATTGATCATAGAATATATTTTTAAAGAAATGGTAGAGTACCACGGGGTACCAAACGGGAAATATCTTTTTCTTTTCACACACAGGCACAAATCTGCCTGATTCTTGCGGCCGGCGCCGGGAGGGATTTTTTTTTATATCTCACGATACGATACGATAAAATTGTTATTAGCTTTTGATTTTCCCAACAACATCGTACAATGTCTTATTCTTCAACAGCGTTCAGCTTACAGAGCGTGTGTTGTAAAGGCACTTTTATAAATATTGTAGCGAGGTTTAGTACCTATTTAGTGATGCATCACGTGATAATTGGTGAAAAAATTCGCTGTATGATGTCATGGTGCATCAATCATCAACAATATTATTATTGTCTAGAGAAACGAAGGATTTTCACAGCCAAACCATCTTAGTTCGTGAGCGGCCCCGAACCTCATTCAGTGATAATTGGGTTTTTTTTTATTCTTGTTTTTCTGTAGGCAAGTAGACCTACCTACCTACCTACCTACCTACCTTTGCAAGTGTATTTTTAATGACTCTTTTTGCTTATGTGGCAATGTACATATATATTCCTCTGTTTGGAAGACTAAAAGATACTTTAAATTAAATTTTAATTATATTACACATCGAATGTTTAATGTCAAATCGGTATACACTGTATAAACGGTTTACATGGTATTGAAACGATATTTTGATGTGTTAACTTGTTCAAAGAATTTTTGTTAATGTACGAATTTATAGACTTAATGTCTTAAATATCTCAAAAAAACTGTTTGTTTTAATAATAAACTCCCATAGATGTGCGTCTGTCGTGCGACCTGGGCAAAATCTCAAACGTAACATTTTTCTGTCACACCTGTTTTTATTATTTCCTCTAAGATTAAGCACTGTTACTGTTGTCAAAATTCTGGTGATAGATAAAATCTTCTTCTTCTATTGCCATACCCTCTTACCTGACCATATCGTCTTAGGACGAGGAAGTACTAGTTTTTAATATTATTTTATATTTTAAATTAATTTACTATAATATATTACTAGATATATTAATTACAGCTAAAATGTACATAATTTTTTGAATTCATTTCAATTCTTCAATTTTAGAAACATTCATTTGTAAGTATCGACATAAGGACCATCTGAAAGGATGCGTCAAACCAATCAATGCTATTTATCAATGTACATAAATGTAAATAATTACTATACATACATGTAAAAATAATTTATTAATTGTAAAGTCCAGAATTAAAAGCAGACATATCAATTTTACTTGTTTTCGAGTAAAAACGCAAAAAAAAACCATTGTACCGCAGCTGTCACATTTGGAATCATATTGCACAAGACCAGTAACCGCAGGTCACATGATCAAATACAGTCATCTTATTGCCAAAAAATATATTTATTATTTTTATGTTAACTTTACATCTACCGATTTCGAAAAATATCATTTTCTTCTTCAGGATAACAATAACTAATCAAAAACACATGTTATTGTTTCTTTAACAGAATCTATTTTAAAAAAAAAAACAATTATTTAAAAAAATAATTTAGTACCTAACTCAAATTGTTACTTGATACAAAACTACTAGAATAATTTTCAATAATTGGTTAATAATGAATTTTAACCACAAAGTTAATTTTGCCAATTTAAAAAATAATAAATAAATTTAAAAAACATATTTGAAATAATCATCTATTAGACATGTCTGCAATTGAAGTAACAAGCAACTTTTAAATGCGTTTTTACACGAAATTCGGCAATATTTGTTTAATTTCAATAGGCTAATCTTATAGACATTAATTATCTTTATATTTGTACATACCTAACTCAAAAACCATAAAAATTGGACACGTTTGATTTTGATTCTAAACCTCACAATTATAGTAAAAGGATATTTAATACCAAAGCAGCTGCGTATATTTAATTCTAGAAATAAAAATATATCACATGATTGTGTATTTTTCTTCCATTTCCAAATCTTTTGGATTAAAAGATTTATTAAGATAATTAAAAAGAACTATAGAAATGTAAAATACGCCGTGAAGGGAATCTTCCTGCCCAACCGAGGAAGGGCTCTTCTTCCGCGCCAGATACTTATTTTGAGATAAAATCAATGTCAACCCATCGGTCCACTCTTTTAATAATCAATGATGAGTATGGGAATACGATTAATTTGTTTGTCTTGATAACCGGTACAAACTTGCCTAACAATTCAGAGATCCCAGGCCGACAGCCAATTGTAATTGTATAGCAGAGGACGCCTAGGCATCGTTTGAAAACATAATAAGAAAATATTAAATTTTCGTAAATTTATAAAATAACTTTCCTATATATGTATATTTATTTCATTCATATGCGAATGTATTATTTTTTTATCATTTGTTCATTGGCTGTTTTTATCAATGTTCCACTTTCAAATGAAGTCGAGTACAATGCACGTCAGTCACCTGACATGAAAAATCATTTATCCAGCGACGCTTGATGCTATGCTGGTCGTGCATGAGGGTGATGATGCTGAAGGCAAATTCAGCAGTGAACTAATTTGATTAAATAATTTATTAACTTTTTTATACATTCAAATAAAAAAAAGATTGTTTAAATTCCAAATTAAACAAACTCTTTGATAATTCCTCGCCGAATAAAACAGAATCCATAAAACTAATTTTGAACTAGTTTCCTGCAAGGGTCGACTGAGGATAGAACGCCAACTGTTCATTCCCGGCAACCGCTCATCCACTTTCGTACGTCTAATTGTTGAAGCATCCAACACATATTATTGATTATTAAGGAGAACACATACTTATTGTTAAGTTGTAATTATTCAGAACAGACGGTCTGTCATATTTTTTAAAATACAAGACATACAATGACGACAAAATAAATAATGGAACGATGGATGTATCAATTTGAAGTGTAACATACAGGTTCGAAAATTTGTCGTCAATGCACTATGTTGGTGTAGCATAATCTGTTAATGCTATTTCCCCGGAAGGAAGAGATCCATGTTCGAATCCCTGTAGCAACAACAATATTTAATTAATACATTCAAATTTTTTTTTTTTTTTAAATATTATTGACTAATCTAACATAGTGCCAGAGGTTTGTGGTTCGATTTTCGTCCCGAGACACCTATTTAGAAGTTAGTCCTTTTTTTCATGACACAGGCGCATATATTAGTTTATAAAATAGTAATCATATATCTTATGACGTGTATTTCGCGAACACACATCTCCATTAAAACAACCCGAGACATCTTTCAAAATCTGGTTTACCTGATCACGTTCGTTGGGAAGTTTTCCATTCGCGTTGACTCCAATATTAACGTCTTTATTCATGTTCTCTCCTCACTCATGTGCTAAAATCATGTTAGCGAACCCTTTTTTCAAACTTGCCAACTACGCCTGACGGTGTATTCCAAATGATTAATGATTTGATTAAATTGTCAGATTTATAATAAGTGGGTAGGTACTTTTCCTACGTAAGATACTAATTTTAGAGAGGTACGTACGCCACACCTTTTTGTCAGAAAAAAAAACTAAACGTCGGTGTACGCGCGACAATTGTTATTTTCCCTATCATATTTAATGCGGCATATAAATTCATCCGACAATGTCGTGTCTCTTTCGTATTTCGTCTTACACCTTTCTTACAACTCGCACGATCCACATGTCCGAACAGCCACCGCCTAGATCTATCTAAAAAAAAAAAAAATTCGAACTAGTAGATTTTGACACACTGATCTATTATTTGGCAAATCTTGCGCAAAAAATTTTCGGCTCGGCGGCGCGACCAGTCCGGAGTGAAACTAAAAAGCGGAGATTTTTTTTTATTCCATTTCAACTTTCACCGCCGGCTGCTGGCGTGGCGGGGCTGCCGACAAGCCGTGACAAACGAGAGGCTTGTTGGTCAAGGATAAGCAACACCCGCGGTGTGTGTCGGGAACACCTGTGCACACCGAACGGCGGAAAATGCAGAGTGCGGCGGACGCGCGGGGCGTGGGTGACATCTGCAGCATTTCCCGAAAGGTTTTCATTTGATATCACACTGAAATAATGAGCTTTAAAATTTCTTCGGCGAAGTTTAATTCATCGCCCGTGAGGTGAAATTAATTTTTACATTTGTTATATAGCACAGACTTCGGTCTAGCAAAGAATATATTTTACAATACATACATATTACTGTATCAGAAAGGTTAAATAAAATAATTTTAAAGTATAAAAAACTGATTCCTGATTTCGGGCACACTATACGAGGTATTTACTTTATAACTCATATATTTTATTTGTAATCAAATCGGCAGTTGTTCCATGAGTAATATTAAGAAAGGATCACTTAGGTGGTATGGTCATATGGAACGGATGAATGAGGAGAGAATGGTGAGAAAGATATATATGACGCAAGTGTTGATGGCACCAGAAATAGAGAACGTCCGCGGAAGACTTGGCACGACCAGGTAAACCAGACAATGGAGGATGGTTCTGTTAGAAGCCTCAACAATCGGCGAGTTTGTATGAGAAGATGTATGAATGTGGATGAGGCGAGAATTGTATGTCAGGACAGAAGCATGTAGCACTCTATCCTCTCTGCCTACCCCCGCGGTGAAACGGTGTAATGGTAAGTATGTTTTCGATTGCATAAATTATTAAATATCATTTTTGCAATTTGAGATTCTCATAGATTCTTGTTTTTCTTCTCAATAACTGAAATACTTTTGTCTTTGTACTTTTGAAACAATTTTGAAATTATTTGATCCGCTGTGCTGCGCTTGGTGAATTATTTTTAATTTTTGTTTTCAATAGGTCGGCCTATTCGTGTCATTTTGTGGACGGGATGGTTTTTGTAAATATTTTATTAACTTCGCATTTCACTCTTTTGTTACGTGACTGAATTAAGTTATTACCACCTTTTTTATGTCAGTTTATTTATTTAACTATGAAATTGCTACACGCGATTTTTTTGATATATTAAAGTCAAAGAAGATGGTTAAAAGCCAGGCTAAAATGGTATAGCTATGTAGTCTATGAGACCAGATGATCATATTAGTCAAAACTGTGTTAAGAGTAAATACTGGCAGAAGACCTGAAGCAACATCTGTTCAAGAGGAGATGAAGGAAAAGTCAAGAAAACATCCTGGCACTTTGGTACGAAAGTAAAACCAAAGCAAATGGGGGGGAGGGGATATGAAGATGAAGTGACGTCGGAATCTGCTAATCTGGCAATCGTCCGATAGTGAGTATCAACGAAATCGGCAAAATGTAACATTTGAAAATTATCATATATTTCTCCATAAATTCTAAATAGATGACACTAATTTATTATGTTTTAAATTCATTACTGAATACGGTTGAGGTCTATCAGCGAACAAACCGAATAAACCGCAACATGAAAAATACAGTCAAATAAAGCAGTGATCGCTAAAAATCATACTGTAAACTTTAAACCAAAATTTTTAACGCCATGCGGTTTTATAAACGGCGATGTTAAAAATTTACCACATATTTTATATCAACTTATATTATAATATTTTACATCAGCCTGATACAACAATAAAAATATATATCTCTGTAACGATGTCAAATTTTCACGTAGAGCCTAAGCATTTTCGAAAAAAGATTTTCATAAAATAAATATTGTAAAATGTGTTTGAGCAAAATGTAAACAAATGGAATGCTAATTTCAAATAGCATATGAAAATTTAGCGCAGCTTAGTAATTTTATTAAGAATGTATATTTATTTTTTAAAAAAACAACATAAAATTGTTTCTATTCTGAATTTTATCCCGTACCGATACTTGCGTGAAGTAAACCGACTAGAATGAACCTTAAATTAAATAAATAGAACCTTAAATTCATATAGCATGCTGTCATGTAGCGTGATTGCAAATTGACAATAAAAACACGGACGGCACATGTCTCTTTCAGCCCTGCACTCCTCAAATGCGTTAAACAATGTGACACCGAACTATATTAACCAATATGACTCACTGCCAAGTTGAATTGCTGTTAGCACAGTTATGAAAACAAATAACGAGATGTAAACAAATCAATCATTAAACAAATATCAGATATCTCATAGAGGCGAAGCTATTTTTTTATTATATTTAATGGAAAATATATGGAAGTATGGGGTAATTACAGGGCTTACGACCTGTCTTCGGCCGGCTTATATATACACAACTTTAAAAAAATTGATAAATGTGGAGATTGAGGAGTGAGAATTGGTGAACGTTATATATATGTATAAAGTGATCACTTAAGCCAGCCGACGACAGGTCGTAAGACCTGTAATATACCCCATACTTCCATATATTTTCCATTAAATATAATTTAAAAAATAGCTTTGTCTCTATGAGATATCTGATATTTGTTTAATAATTGGACATATTCAAATATTGTTAAATCAGTCATACCCCATAGGGTTAAACAGTTTGATATGGTATGGTACTGCAATTTTGGCGACATATCTTTTTTATAAATAATGAAGAAAAATTATTATAAAATTAATTATTCCTGAGGCGTGCGGTTTAATTTCTAAATTAATCAAAACATTCGTATAAAACTATAATATTTTAAATGGCCATCCAATTGCCCTAACTTCATATTAATACAATGACAAATTGACCATTTAATTAATATTAGCTAGATAAAGATTTTTGGCCGACTGTGTTTTATAGAACATCATAAAGAAAGTATTACACAAATATAAATACACGAAGAGACCACTATTTAATCTGACTAGTAAATAATATTAATTCCTACAATCGAATCGGAAATTCCCATTCTCCCATAAAAACAAAACACAGCGCAATACATTTTTTTCAATTACGCAAAAAAAAAAACCAGAATGAGCGAATTTTTGAGTTGAAAACCGGGCAGGGAGAGGGATTGCGCGCGTGCAATTCCGTACGCATCTTTCTAATATCTCAGAGAAGCGATAAATAACACAATTCACAAAATTTATGCTAAACAAGAAAGAATATTATTTCCATCACTTCCTCGAAGCAGAACCAGTAATATTTTCTATAAATTATCAGACTCAAGAATCCTGTCGAGACTTATAGAGTACCTAGAGAAGAAGTCTCATTTTTTCTAGATAGGTGACAACACTATTATATTACGCTTAGTTGTGGCCATGATAAAATAAATAATATATACAGAAATAGATGAAAAGTTTTAAATATTTTATCTTTAAAGACGAAAAATAGCGCAGTCGTGATTTATTTGTGAACTAAGTCAGGTGGGGAGGGTTAAGCGCCATTTTTATTATTTTTGTATGCTGAAAACGAGAATTTGGTTTTAATAAAACATGGTATAATAAAAAAAAATTATTAGCTTTTATTAAAAAAAGTATTTATTCAATTAAATCTAACAATTCTATAAGATATGTCAGAAAGAAAACTGATAACAGAATACTTAAACTTTATAAAATCTGCACTACTTATATTTATCAAAAATAATATTATTTTTCGGATATTTCACATTCTTAAAATCAAAATATTATTCACCATGGAAGCCAAAATTATTATTATTATTATTCGGAACAGTGCTGCAGCAGGGGTAATTTCTAAAAACTTTCAGCAGACTATTGTCGCGTAATGATTTTTTTCGGTCAATCCCGCGAAAACTTTACGAAAACGGCCAGCAACGGTCCATTTTTGAAAATATTTACGCTTACAACAGCGATAAATGTGTGAACTATTATTGATTTGCATTAAACATATACTAATTACTTGTGTCGTTACATACAGCAATCAAAACACTGTTTTTTCCATGTGTAATGTTATTTTCTTCGAAATTCAGTGAGCAAAGGGTTAATATCTGTCTGCAAGGTTGGTTAATAAGCCAAATAATGAAAATTCATCAAATTCGATAATTGGACGAACGTGTGTTTCGTAAAAAGACAGCACCGTTGAGAATTATCGTCAAAATGATCTAAGATCTCTAAAAGCATTGCATTGATGAGTTCAACATTCATCACTCCCTAAGACATAGACAGACACCCTCAATATATACCTGTCAATTTCATGTTTCAATATCTCACTAGTTGAGTGTACCGCACCTACTTAACTTCCTGTAGAACATTACCTCTCAAAGGAAACGCGGTTGTGTAATTCGTTCCACAAAATTCACGAAATTGTTTATACGTAGCATAACGAAGTAGGTGTCAAATTGGATCCCTGTGAAACTCTCATCACAAATAAAATAAAGAAACCAAAATGGCGATCCGACGCGGCGCTAGAACGGCAGAACGTACTAAACACAGTAGCCGCTGCTTGTCTATTATAATACTGTGGCTGTGTAATAATCTATATTTACGTCTGGCCAGATAAGACAGTAAACTATAAATTCTCTGGTTAGATAATAATGAATTTATATACTAATTTGTGCTAAAAACGCGAGCAGCCCGTGCGGTGTTGTTAAGTCAAGACACAAACCGCATTATTTAAAAGCAGGCTTACGTTATTCGAGTTAATTATATAACGAATCTCGTTTTATTACACTTTTTTATTAAAGGTGACACAATAAAAATCATCCATCACAACTATTAGACTCGGAGCAAATCTAATGAGCATGTTATTCTAAAAATGTCCAAATTAGGAATAGGGCAGAGACGTGCATCGTACAGCGCCCCTAGACTGCGTAACCCAACTGGCAAAATCAATTAAATTAGCAGCAAATATAAATGTATACAAAAAAGAGGTCCAAAAGTGTATTGGACATCTTTCTTATTCCCATGTTCTAATTTGATCAATTCTCAACATTTTTTATTCAATTTCATAATGTACTATTAAAGATATCGATAATGTTTTTATATAAACGTCGATAGCCACCCCCATAATTCAAGATCATTCTTATTTTGGGGGTGCACAACTCTAATGTTGCATGTACATATACATATATATCTCATATATTTTATTTGTATTCAAATCGACAGTTGTTGTAAATAAATAAATAAAATCGATAAACGCTTTCAGGGCAGCTTTAAATTATTATTTCAAACATTTGAGGAATATATCTGATTGGGTATTTATGAGGGGCGTGCACTGCATACAAGCAAAAAAGCTGTGCATTACTAAAAATTCTAGAAAACAAATAAAAATTAAATAATCAAAATGTTATAATTACGCTAGCGCCCACCGTATATCAGTAAATCATTAGTTGCGTAGTTCTGGATGCTACCGCGCGACGCCACCGGAGCGTTGTAGTCCTATACTGGGTTATTCTTCATTTATTGCTACTACAATTACTAGCCACTGTTTTAACTTATCGTTCTATTCAAGCCATATAATTGCTACCTACTGAATTGAAAATTCCACTCGGTAGTCAGAAATGGATCAGCTGATCCATGTTGTATGGTGTCCTTATGCTATTTCCTAACAGAATGACACTTGAAAGGTTTTGAACTTGGCTTAGAGCTGATAGAAGCATCTACTTCCTCATTTACTAATTAGAAATTTTTACTACCATTTTAAACGTATTGTTTTCAGTTGTTCTTTTGCGTTCGAAGATAATGCATTTTTATTATGATGGATTCATGTTGCTTTAAGTCGCCGGTTAAACGAAAGTTCATAAACATATGTACAATGTAGCATACAGTACATTATATGGTATTATATAATATCACGGTAACAGCATAACATAAGTCTACACCTACTGCACGCCACTGGTATTAATTTATTAATTCTACCACCAATGTTATTTTTAGGCAAAATATTTTAGGTAAAAATCGATAAAAAATAACAATTACCATCACTTTACCCACCATCGCTCATTCAAAGTAACAAATACTGTTTGCTTTCGCCTTGCGGCCAACTTCCTTGTGTCGGAAGTTGAAATTTGAATTGAATATTTAGCGAAAACTGTCAGATACATAGTATATCAATACGTTGACGGGCGACTCCATTGAAGCTAACCCAGTTTTACAAAAAAAATAAAAATTAAATGCATCGGTATCGTGATGAAATCTGTCGCTGAACCGAATTGACTTGTTTTATATTAAAATAATCGGATATATATTTCTATCTCGGTTAGAAGCGAGAATAAGCGGGAGCAACTAACGTTGAAAGTTAATTATTATTTTTAATAGATAAATTGTAAAGATGCCTCATCTGCCTTGATCTTGCCTAGTGATGGTGCCACAGAGGTCAGAGACACGGCAGATTATTCCAGAAAACTACACAAGTTCTAAAAGGCGGTGAAAATTTGAGAACATTCTCAGTTAAAGAGATGTTAATTTATGTAAACTCGACTATTTTAACATGCTCTTCATATATTATCATTATGTATACTGTTATTACGGCGATTAACCCGTGCCGGGCACGGTTTCGGAGATTAAACACATTTTATATCAATATCTCAATAAATAAAAAAATCCGCATTGAATACAACAATACCGGCATCAACTGACAGCGGAATGTCAAAACTAGAAAATCTTCTTTCGCTACAATTATTTATTCAACACATCAGGACAGGAAAACAAAATTAGAAAACGGAATTACCTAAATTATTGTCGATAATAATGCGATGTTGGGCGACTGATCTGCTTTTAGATATTCGAGACTTTGTATAATTTGGACAATGTTCAGAACATTTCAGACATGACTGGGTATATTAAAAAAAAAGTTTTAAAAAAAAATATCCGGAAAGTATTATTTAAATATAAAAATAGCTTATAAGCATAAACAGTACATAACTCTGCGATTGGTCATTTTTGAATTAAAAATATTTTTATTTTATTTTTAGCCGACTAGTTTCAGAGCACCCGCTTCACCCCTTCATCTAAATAAAACTGGTCATGGTCTATAATTAATTTATGTACTGGTCTGTTTGACTCGACACGCGCAATTATAACAATAAAGTGCTTGAAATTTAGCGTTCTATTTAAATATTGTGAGCGGCAGCATTTTGTATATTTTTTAGATATTTTTTTGTGTTTGTGGGAAAACCAAAACGGAGTGGCAGTAGATGGCAGAGATCGGAGCGAATCGACAGCAGCCGGCCCCGATAAAAGTGCAAAATCACCATCTCCGCGAGCGCACTACAGCTTCTTCGTAGAATTTGATGATTGCCACAATATGCTCGTGTTGGGATTACCTACGAACATACAGAATGATTCATTTTTAAAGCCACACAAAACCGAACAATAACCCTTTTTTAAAATGAGAAGAAGACATACCGTATCGCACAGAATTGCGAGGTCGCATCAATTGATATGATAAGACATGTGTCAGTAATTTAAAGGTGTAATCATCGGCGTGGCGCCAATAAACCCGCGGGATAGATTTCAGGAAAACAAAGTAAAAACAAACGTCACAGCGGCGACCTGTCGCTGAGTAGGTACTTGCAAATATGACTGTATGTATTGTTATGTATCAGAATAAGAACAGGGTATTCTGCAGGCGGGAAGCCGTTCTCGATTGTATCGTGTCGCCGTAGCAGCGTACCGAGATTAAACATATTGATCCCATAATAATCATCATCATCATCGCCGATTGAGAGGTGCGTAGATCGGCGAACCACCCTTGTCTACATTATTGTTTCCTGCTCGGAACACATATATTAAATGCTTCAAGACAGTGGCGGAATTACAAAAATTGGTCCCCAATGCAGAATGGAAAAATAAACTCCGTAAGTATTGATTATATGTATATTAGTAGTGTGTCTAAATTAGTATCTTTTCTCACATAATATTTACAGTTTGCAAGGTAATTTATATGCGGTTGCAATTTAAAAAAGACTCGCTTTAAGGCGATGGTCTAGTCCCTATCCCGACATATCAGCTACAATATCAGTACCAGTTAATAAGTTTTGAATTTTGAAACAATAAAATAATCATGTTCAAAAGTGTTCTTAAAAACGTCCATACATTTTTATATGGGTAAGAAGGTATTATTTTACGTTAGTACTCTAAAATTACAAATAAATACATGGTTGGGTCGTATTAACGACGGATTCATTTTGTCTAAAGGCGTCGGTTCCTATGTATAACATAATATATTGTATTACATATATTATATATGATTGTATAATATCATTGGTAACAGCATAACCTTAAATCTATACCTACTGCACGCCACTAGGTGCACACCATTTGACTTTAGTGATATCTTAACTAGGGAATACAATCCCGGTAATCCGGCGCAGTTTACGCTGGATATGAATCTCGGAATTAGCACGTATAATCCTAAATCTTTTAGGATTAATATTTTAGATTAATTTCGGGGTACAAAGATTAGATCAAGACAAATGAAACACTCGATGCTTCGGGTACATTATTCGAAATAATAAAATTATTTAAACTTACTTAATCTTACATAAATATATTTGTTTTTTGGATTTTTTTATTAATGTTACATTAATGAGCAAATAAGCAATCACTAATCTCGGGACCGTCAGAGTTGAATCCCGAAATTCCAAGAATTCGGATTCTCTAATCGCAATATCAAACGAGTTGCCGAAATAAAAAAACAAAAATTGTTTTTAATTTTACTAGAAACTTTTTGCAATATCATATATAAAACTTAAAATTGTATTTATATTTAACTTTGTTTAAACCACTGTGTTATATTTTACATCAACCGTTCGATACTAACGTATCTTCATCAGGACACTGGCGTACATCTTAAAAATCCGCACGATTGATGATTTTAAAACGCGGACTAAATCAACACAAGAATAAATTATTATTGATTTCAAACTAAGATCTAACATACCTATTATCAATTTTATAAAATACTTTACAAATTCTTAATAGAGAAATTCGTAAATTAATAAATGCTGCTAATTTTTAAAAATTAATTCACCTAGATTTAAAAATCATTTCCAGAATTACCAATTTACTTCCATTCTTTAAATTCTGCCACAAAATATTGCCAATAATGTGTTTGTACTGAAAATCTAACTTACCATCACCTCATTTCGCCCAGCGCTCATAGTAGCGGCAAGTTAGTTCTGTTCGTAGCGTAAGCGCATCAAAAAATAGTTATGATATAGATGTATCACTGCGGTCTACACGTATATCTTTCTTAAGGAAGGACTTTTTCTCGGTGTGGTAACATTTAATTTTGATTTTTATGAAAATATTGTGTTTTATCTAGTAAATCACTATTATCGCACGGCGCTTCAAAGAAAACCAATAAATCATATTGCAGAGCTGGCAATGTACGCGAGAATCCCGATGCCAATACGGCCCTGACAACACCCACTTCTCGCGGGAGTTTCAAAAGTGTACGAATATAAAATGATCGTAGTTTAGACTCGTGAAGCAATTTAGACATCTCTATAAAACACCCTGTACATGTGGACTTACGGTAAAAATGCCACATCTAACGTGGTCTCCGTATCGTTTGTGGTTGAAGATTTTTCAATTAAAAAAAACTGTTACTAAAATAATTACAAAACCAGTTCTCGCCGTTACGATAATAAGTGCAAAATATCGAACTATTGGGTACAGCGAGCTGGGGAGTGTATAACATTTTGTAAAACGACTCGATTCCAGTGAATTGTTTCAGTTTACCAATAAAACTATGTGTACGCGTATTGACTGTAATTATAAAACCATACATGTTTTTTTTTAAATAACCAAACGAGTTTTTGTTAAGCATTTATGTACCGTGAATGTCGAGCTGTGGAACAACTCGAGTTTTGTAATTTAATAAACAGTTGTGAAGGTTGATCGGTGACTCTGTCAATAATGTGCGAAGACAGTTTTGCTCTCGCGGCGGGGCGGCGCAACGCTAATAAATAATCGGAAAATTGTATGGAAATGAAACAGAAGTTGAAAGAACGAGCCATTAGATTTTCTCTCAAAAACTAATCAATTAACAAATAAAAATTCTACCGAAAGACTTTTAGAAATATATTTTGCAATTTGCGAAATTGTTTGAGCGCAAAATCGAAGGCAAGCGCAAGCAGATCCATCTCGGCTCTAGCTTGGATGGAAAGTTGACCGCAATTATTGTTATTGCGAGTGATTTATGGGAGAAATGTAAATATTTTTTTTTTTTTTTGGTATATCCCCGGTGACGTAAAAAAACCCACGGGTCGTACTGGGCAAAACTAAGGGATGCGCAATTGACGTGGGGATGATGCGAAAAAATTAGCGGCGGACCGCAGTCGACGAAGATTTGCGGCAAATTTTCAAAGCCAGGCAAACAAGTGCGGGCACCTTATCTGCTCAGTATTCATCAAAATACATGTCTAAAAAAAATATATTTATACCTTCGATACTCTATATTTCATCCCTCATTAAACCTCATTTCGAAACACACAAATATTTAATTTAAAAAGAGTTATATTTTTATTTTTTATATATATTAGCAAATATTTTTAGCAATGGGCGATAGATTTTATTAGAAAGTAAAAAAAAACAAATTTCATACTTTCCGTAACGAATTTGGAACAATAATAGTATACAATATTCGCGTAACAATATCACCCACAGTCATCAGTTTTTTCTAGACTAATTACAACAATCGCACGTACTGACGACACCTAGACCACACCGTTTTGACCAAATAGCAAAAAAAAAATTTTGACTCGACGAAGATCGAACGCGTGTCACCAGTATCAGGAGACGAGCTTTGACATGTCCTAAACATTCCAATAATGATCCTCCAATCCTATTTTTAAGACCTCGACGAAAAGATATCTACGTAAATTTGCGAAGACTGATAAAATGGCTTATTAATAATAATTATTAGGACTCTCGAGAGCCTTGTAATCCGAGCGCCAAGTATTCCGTTCATAAACACTATATTATTACTTTTAATTTTAAAGTGCTCTCCTCTTGATTGCCTAAGTCTGGAATGTAACGAGAGAAGAGATAATATTGTCTTTTTAAATATTTTTTTATCATTCACTACCTCACTAAGCAGTCATTAAAATTATATCGCAAAAAAGATAATATAATTATACAAGTTCGCCTGAGTCTGTTTTGTACACAATTGGCATTGAATAGTGATAAATACCCCAAATATACAGAAGTACAAAAAAAAATGCGATAAACTAAATTTTGGAGGAAATGTGTAAGCATTTTCCATGTAAAGGGGTAGGTAGCAGTGAAGATTGTATAATCGTGAATTGAAACATTCGTATGTATCTTTTTAAAATATTTTTATATAGGTACTTCACACAATTTTATCAACGAACAACTGGTACCTAAAGTACTCTCAATAATGATTCTGTATTACAGAATAAAAGGAAATAATAATAATAATATTCTTAACAATTCAACATTAAAATACACATTTTTTTGAATCGTGGAATAGTGCGACTTTTATCTACAGGAATGTGCGTGCATTTACGAAAATAATATAACAAAAACTAGAAAACTTCTCTCGTACAAATCAGCGTGCACTTCAAATCGTATTGAATATGTTATGAAATAATAACATTACGCCAGTTCAAAATACTACCGCTCGTTTAAAAATGTAAAACAGTTGATATAAAAATAGCCCACACAAATGAAACGCTTATTCCTGAAACTAAAATAATTTCGTTCGTTTTTTTATGAGAAAAGCGAACGCATTTTCTTAAAATATTTTCACAAAATGGACAACACATTGTCACGCGGCACGTGTAATAAATAATTGCACTTAAATCCATCGGAGTGATGATGAATAAATTGTCACCAGAGACAACATTGACACAACGGGTTCGATACAGTAAAAGTAAAAATATAATAAATACAAATTACATAAAGATACGCGAAACGACAAGAACATTTTCAAATCGCACTGCGTCATCTTAGACGAATTACTACGTAAATTTCAGCGGCCAATGGAATTGTTGATAAGAATTCTTCAAGTACTTAGTGATAACAAGAACACAACGAGGTAAATTGCGATATTATGTATTCGATAATTACAAACAATATTTAGAGATATTTGAAAATCCAAGTTTGTTTTTAACAATCAAATGATTTATGAAAAATAGTAAGCAATGCTAGCCTTGACTATAATAAACAGATTATGAACACGCGCTGACTGCGACGGGCGCACCAGCGCACAGAACATGTGATCTTATCGTCCACACATCTAATTTTGACAACACACTCACGTATTTATTTCCCCTACGCTTCCTGAATCAAAATCCCTTCGTAAACGATGAACTTTGCACAAATCGCGGATTGTCACTACGGACGCGAAAATATTGAACACGAGCACAACATAACCAAAATGTAACACTACACGAGTTGTAAACTTAAACAAAATGTGTACATTACGTAATTAAGCGGACATTTTTAAACACAATCTTGTCACATGACCTTATATGAGTGCACTGAAAGTCCAAGGGAACGACGACTCTTTGGAAAACCAGGAGGAATAGGAAAAATAAAAAAGTGCAATCTAACTTTAACCAAATTTAGACATACGTGAATCACTGTGCAGATAGCTTTCTCACGACGTGGGCATACTACGTGGACACATTTTAAAATAGGAAAACGACGCTATATGTAAACGACAATACTCTATTATGATTCAGAAATCATCTCCATTGCAAAATAGTTAGCCAGTTTTACCAGAAACTATTAAATATTCAATGAATATATAGGTCAAATTTCTTTCAGCCATTGTGAGTGTAGCGATGAACCAGCATTTTAGAGATAAATCGAGGATTATAACTTAACAGCAGTGTAAAATACTACAGATCACACTATAAAATATAATTGAATCATGTAAAGAAGCGCAAAATAATGAAAAATCCTACCTTATCTTAAATTCGTACAATAAATGTTATCCAATACACGCCGAGCGCATTCCGCGTCCTTCACTATCAACAACACCCAGACCATAGAGAACGATGCTATACACAAACATATGATAAATATAAACATTGCGCATGTCGGCCATAAACTATTTACAATATACGCAAAATCAGTAATTAGGGATCATGGATAGTAAAAGATGATAGTCTAGCAACAAGAAACGGAGCATTACATTCTTTATCAAATTATATGTTTTACTTATGTGCACACATTATTAATTTCTAACAAGTCCAAAAAGAACATATAATTATGAATGCCTATATCAGTATAAACCACCACAAAGGATAAAACATCTGTAATACTATTCAAAATGTATTTGATGCTCCCATTGGTCTTTTTTTTTTTTTTAATAAAAAGTTTTGTATTGGGTATATCTACACACCCAATAAAATAGGATTGATCGCAGAACTACATTATACTTTCTTATTGTTCATTCATATAAAATATACTTAATAGTTAAAAACCAAATAAAATAATATACAGGGAACAATCACATAATGCATTCACTTTACGCATAGCCGCATATTTCATTTATAGCTAGACGAATATGTAATAAATAATTTTAAGGTGCATATTATTGTATTATGTTGTTGAATGTATATATATAACTCGTACATTATATTTGTATTCAAATCAACAGTTCTAAATAAATAAATAAGAATTCCCTTAGAATAATATGTATAATTTTTTTAAATCAACCAATTATTTTTAAATACTAATTTAATGTATTAATTATAAATATATTCATATAAAATCAATTTTGTCGAAAAATATTGTTTTTGCGCTACCGGGATCTCTATTTCCAATCTGGGGAAGTACACTACCAATTGTGTTATAACACCAGTATTTTTCATGACAAATTTTTGAACCTATATGTTACACTTTTTCAAATTAATACATCTGTTGTTCCATTATTTTTTAAAGCCATCTACATTATTTCTTTACAACTTTACAATAAGAATGTGTTCTCCTAATAATTATTTTTAAACGATTATCATTTTCTTGACATGAGGAACCATATGAATAGGTAGCTTCTTAAATTTCAACATTTTGTAAATAAGACAATCTTCTAATATATATTTACAAAGCGATTTAGTTAATATAAACAGTTTTACGAATAATACTTTATATATTATGACATACTCCAATCTCATACTTTATTGTAAATGTTTTAAAGAATAGAATGAGAAATAAAAATACAAATAAAATTAAACTTTTTATTTACTTTTCTTTGACATTAAGCTATAGAGAAATTACATTCACTTTTAAGTGATAATAGATCAGTTTTATTCAAATAATATGAATAAGAATAAAATATACATTTCATTAATTTTATAAAAGAAAATAATGAATTACATATTGTAAGAGATCTTACAAACTCATTATTGCTTTTTATGTACAAAACATATAAAAAATCACATCACTGTATGAATACTGCATCAACATCAATGCATATGCTGCTTCAATTCTGAGTAGTTCCTCTTTACAACCTTGGTTCGGATACGCGATTTGTAATGTAAACATATTAATTTGGCATTGGAATCTTTATTTTATATTTACTGAATTCATTTATTCTGCACTTAGTGAATTCATGCTTTTAAATTTGGACACATTAAATTTTAAGGTAATTTATAATAATTAAAATAATAGAGCAGGGAAATTTACCACATCCAGCATTTTTTGCTCTATATATGTATTATTTTTTTACGTATCTACTCTGTATATTGTTTACTTAAATTAATTTAAATTCTATGCGTTAGCATTTATTAGAATTTTTTTTTCATCACATTATTCTCGGTGGTTTGGTTTTACCAAATACCCCTTTTAAATGCGATATATTACCCTCAGATAGTCAGCAGTGGTTTCCTAGAATTAAAAATAAATACACAATTTTTAGTAATAAATTCATTACACCTGGTGAGACAAGCACCCATATTGGTATAGGTAGGCACGTTTGATTTCTCAATCTTTTAATTAAATTAGTGGAAAGGATCCGGACTGGAATTGAATGTGAAAACTACGACTCGGATCATCGAACCAGTTTTTCTAAATGGGCCACAAGAAACTAAAAATATTTTTGTTTAATTTTAGTCATAAATTCAGCAACTCAGGGAGATTAATTTATAGCAATCAGCAGGTGAAAAAAAATCGCTAATAAAACAAACAAAATGACTAAATTTGGCCAAGGCCAAGCATCATTTTAGAGTAACTGCAGGAAGGGTTGTAGAACAGACCAATAGTTGCCAGAAGCCTAAATTTAGTGAACGGGCATTTGCCGTGGCAGGCCCAAAAGCGTGGAACTCTTTGCCCTCCATCATAAGAAACAGTGCATTAGACTTTATTTAAGAAGAAACTAAAAATACACCTTTTTAAAAAGTCATTTCCATAAGTGAAAATAACAATTTTTAATTTTAAAAACAAAGATAATTGTAGAACTATAAACAGTTTATGTGTAAAGCGCGCTTGAGGTGAAAGTTTTTTACGAAAATGGCACTGTACAAATTATCCATTATTATTATTATTTAGCAGTTTGGTGCGGAATGAAGGCAGAAAAGAAAATATGTAATATTTAGGTTCTTCTTCTTTCAAAATGACAAATTGTAATTTAATTTAACTTGAGATTCTCCGTATATATGAAGTAGATTGCTTTAAAAAAAATTGAATTACAGATGTATCAATTTGAAAGTGAATCATATAGTTTCAAATATTTAAATAATGATTTAACCACCACTGTCACCAATTATATTTGTGCATGACACTCAATAACACTTCAATTTCTCAACAAGAGGAATCTTACATTCTATCTTTTGTTGAATTTTGTAAAAGTAAAATCAGTCATTTTTTTACTTTTTAAAATATATTTTTTAATTGGGGGGAAATAAAGATTAAAAGTAAATGAATAATTTTCAAGTTTATTAATTTACAAAAACAAATCAAGCAAACAATTATTATGAAATATATAAAATTCAATCAATTCTAAATCGTGTAACATTAAGAAAAAAAATTGTACTCCGACGCATTACAGCCGAGTACTAAAAATACCAAAATGCAGCAACAAATTTCAGATGTAAAATTATTCAATTATTTTTGCACAGTTTTTTAAAGTTTAATAATTTAACTGTTTTATTATTGGATTTCAGCCATCAATTTATTTTTTTATTAAAATTTTCATGTCAGAATACGTATATTTCTACATAGTGTCAAGTTCTACAAGTGAACAATGTTTTTTGTGCATTTACTTATTGACAATCTAATTATCTAAGAAAATTTTGACATCACAATGGCACAGCATGATGCTGAAATACCTGGGAAATTATTCACCATATTATAGCACCATGATTAAAAATTTACTCAAAAGGCTTCTTCAGTTTTGTAATGTGATATCTAGAATAACCACAATAATTTTTTTTACGCACTCTAAAAAATATTTGTGCAAATACCCTACTGTTACGATTAAAAAAATATTTTCACAATATCATCAGTGATCAGTGCAGTCATGGAAAAAAATGTGTAGTACTCATTTCTTCAAAAAAAAAAAGTGTTTCTTTCATATTTCATTTCATAAGTTCAGTTTTTTAAATATTTGAGATTTGACTTGAAAGGAAATTTAAAAATGAAAATCAAACATAACACAAATACAGTTGACTATGATAATAATTTCTTTATACCAAATACTAAGCATCTATTTAATCATATTTTATTATGTTCAAAATTCTCATTTTTTTCCTGCTGGAAAATATTTGGTAGACAGACACATCAGACTGAGGTTTTTTGAGAAAAATAAAATTGTTAAAATAATTTACATCATCACTGATGGACTAGTGGACTTTATTTGTGAAATCATCATTCATTTGAAGAATTCAGTCTTTTAACACGCCATTTGCAATCTATATTGTAAGTTTATTTTACTCAAACGAATGAATCGTCAAAATAAAATAAAAATGCCGACACCTTGCATAAAAAAAGTACAGCATGTGATTATGTAACACTTCCTAGTATGACGGTTACACCCGAAAGATATTATATATATATATGGCTATCTGTCTCAACTGCCCGAAAAGGTGCACTATGAAAAACTTATAAATTTGACTGCAATTTCAAAAATTAATGAAAAAAATCATAAATACTTCATTTTAAATACGCATATTTTAAAACAACCGGGAAAAGGTTAATAATGTGTTATATTTGCTTCGTTCAAGAGATATATAAATATACAAATAAATATTGCAAATGTGCTGGGAACATCAAAATCTTCATATTTCTAAATAATAACAATCAGTCAATTATATCACACATTTTTTCCATCAACTTGGTACTACTTTTTAATGTACCTACATTTTTTAAATAATATTGAAAAATGCTAATTCCTTACATGACTAATTCTAAAAAAAATGTTACAAGGAATGCAATTGGTAAATTGAGTGAATCAAATTAATAAATTAGGTATGAAAGAGAATTATATAGTCTACGTTATAATCAAAATAATCAATTTTATTGCTGAAAAAATCTTGATCATTGATTTTTGGTGAATTTAAAATGCTATAATGTGTATTAGATATTAATTATATATATATATATTATATAGATATTATTATTTTCGGGAGAAAAGGAAGAATTAATGCAAATCTTAATTTTAAAAATATTTCTTAACAGTGCTGCACTTTGCTCAAAAATAAATACAAAAATATAGTAGCTCATTTATTATTATTGTCAATTATAAACACCAATATATTATAACATTTATTATGTACAAACAATACTCATCTTATGCAGTCTGTCAACTACATATGTGTATATATTTATATTGGAATCGATGATCAAAATTTATTACAATGAGTAAAATACAGTAAGTATTGCTGGATTTTAAAGTACATACATAGTTATTAACGGAAACATAAAAATTACATATAAACAACAAATTGGCTTCTTAATATACGATATTTCATCATTTAAAAATATATTTAATATAGTGTGGATAAATTTACCTGTACTATTATATCATTAAAAAAAATTGAGATAGTTATACTCTATTATAATAAATTTTTCTGATATTATTTTAATTTAGTTATCAACTTTGTTGAAATCTATAACATTTTCAATATTCTGTTTCTATTACTTGCATTACCTAATGATACTGACTGGAACAAAAATAAAATAAGCATTTTTATATAAATAAAATTAATAAAAACAGAAAAATTTAACAAACAGAACTTTTTTGTATCACTGTGCATGTTTAATTACTATAATAATATCATCATAGACTCAATGAGTATTAAAATTATACAAGATGTAGTTTTTTTACAGAGGTCCGATTAATTTTGTACACTCAATAATTTGGTACATTCTATCAAAGGAAAACAATAAATGAAAATATTATATCTAAGTATTAAAATTTGAGTTTTTAATTTTCCCTTTACACACCATATCAGTACGCTTATTAGATATTCTCGTAAATTATTAAAACTGAATGAAAATCTCATAATTCATAATAATTTCACTATCAAATGGCACTGACATACAATAATTTTAAACTTAACAATACTTCTTTTTACACACCTAGTTGTGTAATCAATCAAAATCATTACACCATTGTTTTGACCAGACAGATCAGAGAAAACTTACGACTAGGATTTATATCCCAATACCCAAAGAATACTTTTAAATACAGTGGTACCTCGGTATACGTCAACTTTTGAATAAGTCCAACTTGGTATACTGTTTGGGTGTGAAAATTTTTGTTTTGTCTAAGACCATTGTTTGGAATATGATTCGCGTGTGTCAAATGGTGCGCGCTTACGTCCTCATTCTCGTTTGGCTGAATTCGGTTTTTGAGGGGCAACTCTGCTACGACAGCTCACAAGCGTCAGTATGACCGTTTCTACCATTCAGCGAACAACCCACGCTATATCTCTTTGTGAATTTTCACGTGATTTTATGTTTTTTTGATAATTTCTTTTATAAATCATTAACCATGAATTCTAAGAAAGTTAATGAGAAGAGCTAAGCAACGAAGAAAATGGTTAGGATCACCACAGAGGTGAAAAAATATAACAATTGTAAAAAAACAATGTCATTAAATCTGCTAACTTTGTGAAGGGGATAAAATCAATTACCAAACAAAGATCAGGGACATAAAAACAGTGTGCTGGCGTTAGCATATTGGGGGCAATGATTTGCGAAAAGGTAAAACTGATGCATGCCGATCTTTTCAAAAACAAGGCAGGAATGAGCCAAGAAAGTGAAGTGTTTAAAGCCAGCCATGGCTGGTTTGATAATTTTAAGAAGAGGACTGGCATTCAGTGTTGTGAGGCATGGAGAGGGAGCCAGTGCTGATAAAGATGCCGCAAATGATTTTGTTACAGAGCTTGGGGAATTTGTAGAGGCTGGGGGTTTTGTTCCCCAACAAGTTTTTAATTGTGACGAAACAGGCCTGTTATGGAAGAAAATGCCTAACAGGACCTATATTACAACACCATTATACAGAGTTATTCAAAATGATGAACTCAATTTCGTACCTCTATATTTCAAACTGCGAACAAGTGACAAATATGAAATAAATTACATTTAGTAATACTCACAATAAAGTTTACAAATTCAGTTAATAAATGTTCAATATGAGCCTCTTGGCTGCACGGCAAACATCTAATCGGTAGCTGAACTCATTCCACACCCGATGAAGCATGTTTTGTGTTACTGAGTTCACTGACAGTTACTGATATGGTTCCTCAGGTCGGCCAGAGTTGTTGGTAGAGATGGTTCATAAACTGCTTCTTTTACGAACCTCCATAAGAAAAATTAATGGGGTGTGATATCAGGAGATCTCGGGGGCCAGAACTGAAAAGCCAGGTCTCAAAACACACCACACAGTTGGTTGAAGTAGTTCAAGTTCTCTGCTCACTCTACTAGATGACTTTCTTGGGCTAACCACGAAACTCTCTTCAATTCGTTACACGTTCTCTTCTGATACACGTGGCCGGCCCAGGCTTTTTCCTTTACAGAGACATCCAGTTTGCTCGAATTGGTGATACCAACAACAAATGCTCTTTTTAGTTAGAGGTTCAATGTTAAAAAGAAGACGAAAGACATGCTGCACTAGTTTTACCAAACGCAGAAACACAGAAAACCTTGTACAGCATAGTAGCCATTTTACTTACAACTGACGCGAAATGACTCCTTGGCGGCGCGAGCACTCTAGCGGTCGTTTGCGCAACTATGAGTGATCTAGATTCTAAACTTTCGGACCTCCTCTATCAATTGCTATGTAAATCATTCACATGCAACATATTATTCAGGAAATATAGCAGTATGAAATTGAGTTCATCATTTTGAATAACCCTGTAATATGCGAATAACAAGATGATTTTTTTTCATGGGAACAGATTAATAACGGAAAAATTTGTTTGGTATAAGTCCAAGGATCTGGAACGGATCAATGATGTATACGGAGGCACCACTATATTTGTGATCTATTTAGAAAAAGCATGAGAATTTGAATTGGTATAGATGTGAAAAAACATACATTTTATAATTTATAAAAGAAAAATTGTTATAATAATGTTGATCTATAAAATAAAGTATTGTGAAGTTTATAAATGGCTAAAGGTTATTATGTAAGGCTAAAGGTTGATTATATATAAGGTATTAATTATATTGGCATGGTTTATATTGATATATGTAGCTTGTGCACCAAATTCATTGTACAATATGTATAACTTAATCGTTGACAAAAACAGGAACTCAAAACCATGTCTCATTATATCTTCCTGAGCCCTCTAGATACCCTAGTATATCATTACACAGTAATAAATTATTTAAATAATAAAACTGCAACACTCAAGTATTAAGAAACTAAAATACAAATTGGCAAAATACTTAATGCGGTGCATGCTGAGAAATTGCCAAGAAAGTTTTAAAATATTTATTACCGGAACAACTAAATAATAGTCCGGAATATGTAGTCAGTTGACAGAAAAATTGCCTGCATTACAGCATTCTCTAGAGACTTCAATACAAACTATCGCAAGGTTCCTCGATGACAATCGAGCTATAATGCAGAGTTATTTTTACATAAGTATTTTGTTATATAAGATAAATATTACTAAAGTTTAGGAAAGCTATTCCTTCATGATCGTCTTGAATGAGTTGTTTAGGGAAATATATCAAGACTTTGGAATAACAAAGTATCATCTGACATTTTGGTAAAAAATGACTTTTCTGTACCAAAATTTTCTCTTTAAAACATCTCAAACTTCCTAGTAATTAGGAGATAACAAAAAACAAAGTTATATCTTTGTTTAGTTATATTTGTTTCAGTAGTTTACAAATATTTTAAACAAAAACTATTGATTTGAAAACAAATAAAATGTGTAAGTTATATTATATAATGGGCCTGAAATCAGGAATCAGTTTACTTTATTAATCTAAATTACATTCTGTAAAAAATTCATCTAATGACTCATCCAAGCTCCGCTGAAAAAATCAAAATTCAA
Source organism: Eubasilissa splendida (assembly GCA_031772225.1). Taxonomy (NCBI): domain Eukaryota; kingdom Metazoa; phylum Arthropoda; class Insecta; order Trichoptera; family Phryganeidae; genus Eubasilissa; species Eubasilissa splendida. The sequence continues at coordinate 11,400,742 of CM062859.1, forward strand.
AACTCTGAAGCTCAATATCTCAAGTTTGATCAAAATGTCAGATGATATCTTGTCATTACAAGTAGTGATGGGCGATACGGCTCAACTAACTAATCTGAATCAGCCACTCAATTGAGCGATTGTTTTCAAGCGGATTGAGCCGTGGATCTTTTTGGGCGGTTAAATCACGGATCTTTCAAAACGTTTCTTTTATCTATGCTCACAGCTCAGTTGATTATGACAGTTGACAAATGTGTTGCTCACTGGACGAATGTGGAATATTTTGTTACGAGTCATGTTTCACATTGTTATTGTTCTCTGTCCGATATCAGTATTTGAATAACAACTAATGGGACCTATTTTTAAAATTAATTACATTTATTAAAGGTTGCTGTATATGTCAAATCAAAATTCTTTGTAAAAATTAAATAAAAGTATATTATGGCATTTGATCGAAATTAAATAGTAGACCTATTGTTTAAACAATAGGCCTATTATTTAAACAAAGAATTTAAGTTGCACAAAAAAGTTATTTTTCAGCTTAAATTTTAGACAATATATTCTGCCACGGTAATAAAATATTTCCTGAAAACTATAAACATTATATTTCTTTGTATAGGTACCTCTAAAATTTGTTTGGTAAACGCTTGTAATATTGGTAACTCAATGATAAGTAGGTAATAGTAAAAAAGTATTATTATTAACAGATGCAGCTCGCTCTATATTTGAACATTTGATGTTACTGTGACAGTAAATTTAAGACAGCGCATGTTCTGTAACCTGTGTATGTATTCTGTCCGGGCCACGGTTCGACTTTCGACCGATCCGTCGCTCACCACATTCTCGCTCAAATTGACCCCGTGAGTTGGTGAGCCATCAGGGATCCGGCTTGACGGTTCATCATAAAGATCCGGCTCAATGAGCCAGTTCGTGTGCGATCAACGCACCGCTAGTTCCAAGTATACGATATGTTAATTTATTACAAAAGTAGCTTCACTTTATTAATATATCATATACTCTTTATCACAGCATTGGAAATTATTAATAAGTTGATTTTCACATAAAAAAGGGGCATTAAATAATAAAAGAGCATGAAACTGAGTAGAAATAACACCTTCATCGAGTACTACTTTTTAAGTACATATTTAATAATTATATTAAGTTATTACAGTATTGAGCAATATATTGGCCAACATGAGACAAATTGATGTGACAAAATTAAAAAAGGTGATAAAATTTTAATGTTTTTTATTTTGTGAAGAACTGCATTTGTTTTGATATTGATGTGTAAATTTGATGAAACTACATACAAATGAAATATTTTAAAATATGTGTATGTCTAATATCTAATGCATAAAGTATTATACATTTTTGCTATTCCCTTTCCAGTATGTGTAGTATTGAAGAAATGATGAGGGGTAATTGAAATAATGTAACAAAATAATATCCCTCACTGCAACATTATACTAATGCATGGATGTGTGCAAATTCTACGCTATCACAAGCATTTATAAATTGAAATTACAATATTTTGACACAAGATCTTATCATTACTTCTGCTCTTTATATATCACCACTTAAATTGCAATTACATTAATTATGATATACATATCACATTGGGGATGGAAAACTATAAGTTAACAAATCATGGCATTTAGAAAAGTAGAGCGAGCCCACAGATGACATTCAGATTTAAAATGCTTAGTTCTTTATCTCACCCTTCATCAAAGAAAACAAACAGCGATGCAAGTTTGGAGCAAATAACAATACCACAGTAACCCCGAGTATTTAAAATCAACATAAATCAAAAATTATTCCCCTGTAATACAAAGTTTTGTATTTTTTTGTAAGCATTACCAAGTCAAAGTAAAAAATATATAAATACAAAAATATTTGTACAGGGGAACAATTTTCCTGTAATAATACATATATTAGGTAATACCACATGAAGTTGCCGATATTCATTCAGTTTAAAATCGATTGCGATTGAGAAAGGTTCTGTGCAGTATTTTACTCATTCGGCTATTTATTATTGACAAAGCTACCGTGCCTGTGTCTTTGAATGTGAAGTTATTTTTGCTATTGTGTATTTTTTAACGCCCTTAAACAGAATGATGTCGCCTAAAGAATTGAGTCATATTTTTGTACAAATTCAAGTTGGGACACAATGCAGCTGAGGCAAGTAGAAATATTAACAAGGCGTTTGAAGAAGGGCCTGCTAGCCAAAGAACAATACGATTACGCTTTGAAAAATTTCATTTCGGCAATATGAATCTTGAAAATGGGCCTCGAAGAAGGCTAAAGAGCGTTGTAAACGAAGAACAGTTAAAAGACAATAGTGGAAACTAATGCACATACGACAACTCGAGTGCACGCGTATAATCTAGGAGTTAGCGTTACAACTGTTTCTCGCCACCTCGCTGCTATAGAAAAAGTAAAAAAGCTAGACAAGTGGGTACCACCCAAATTGATTGAAAGTCAGAAACTTTAGAGTTTAGTCAGACGTTTAGAGTTGTGTTTACGGAACTGTCTATTATTCTTTTTTGTAATTCAGCGAATCAATTACAGCTAATTCACATTGTCACGAAATTAATATTATGAAAGAAAAATTGGAAAAAAAACCAGCTAATATTAGCCAACAAATAAGAACCAATTATCAGGGGCGTTGTCCGAAGGAGAAATCGTAGAAAATATTTTAAGCCAAATCGAAAGCAGATTATGGTACCAAGCAATAAAATAACTTGCCTTTTTTTAAAGTAGTAAATTTGCAATTGTATTCTAAATTTAAATTGATAGAATTGTTCTCAAAATTTTTAAAAATCTATCATTTTTTGATACCCAGTGTACCTACCTATTGTATACTTAGTTAGCATCGTTGGTAACAACATAACCTAAATTTTTGCCTAATGCACGCGACTGTCAATTATGCATACTGCATAACAACACTCGACCGCGTACATCACAAATCACCATTAGCAAATTAAATTCTTTCAGTTACAAAATTTTGCCGCATCCCCCATATTCATCTGATCTCGCGCTGACAGATTTCCACTTATTCCGCCACTTGGAATTATATTTAAGGAATAAAACGTTTTGAACTCAGGTGGAAATAATTAAGGGGTCCAAAGAGTTTATCGAGTCCAAAAATGAAGATTGCATTTATAATATAGCATAGAAGCGGGTGGAGCTTATTTTGATTAAATATATTTTTTATTTTTTTAATATTGTAAATATCGCATTTTTATTTTCACCTACAAATTCGGCAATTTCATATGATACAACCTAATACTTTTTTTTATACTTGAGGATATACTTTTGTCACTCTGAGAATGCCTTAATTAAATATTACTTTTCTAAATAGTTCAATTTCTCAAATTCAATACAAAAATAGCTATTTTAATCATATATGTATGAAAACAAAAATGAAACTCAACAAATATAATTTCTCAATAGAAAACATGCAATACTAGAATTTTTTAATATGATTATATATTTTTGTGACATGCATTTATGAACCATTATTATTTGAATTGTACATCATGGAAATTTAACATGCTCATTACAAATAGTATGAATTGTTGCTGTAGTTGTATAATAAATTTACACTAGACAGTTGTACAATATAAAAATACTTCAAAGTTAATACTTATTTTGAAAAATTGTCAATCGTGATAAATTGTAATTAAATATATTATGTTGGTAGATCTATTAGCCTTATTAACAGTGCTCAGGAAACAGTGAAAGAATTTATTGTCAGTGCTGGAGTAATTTCAATGTCAATATAAAGTATGTTGAGACTGATTGTGTGGAATAAGTGCTGAGAGCACAGTCATTGTATATTTGGGACGAGCACTGAAAGGATAAATAAAAGTCATATGTGTAAAATTTTTAAATTTCTGTACATGCCGTGAAAAGTTACAGTTCACCGGCTGGGACATAAGCGATAAGGGACGGTTTGTCAGATTTGCTCCTTCATACAAATGTTGCATACTCGGACTGGACTTCCCCATCCTCTTTCCGGAACAGCTTGCCTAATAAAATAAGAACTTATAAGTACATTTTCAAAATTAGATTACATATCACGCAAGATGGAAAATATCCCCATCTCTACAAAGATTGTACTGTACCTATGCGGTGAGCAAGATGAGCAGACAGACTGCCCGCAACGTCGGCAGTGATGGCGAGCTGTACAGTCAAGTCCGGCACCAAATGTTGTTCCACAATCTGCACACCTGGGGGCCTCCTCGTCTGGAGTCCAGTACGTGGGACGCGCCAAACCAGTCAGGACACCTGCACACAATTAGTAGTAAATCACTTTTAATGTAGTATTAAGAGAGAAAACTTAAGAAATGTGTGGACTTCAAGAGCTTTCAATTTCAATTCAAATATTACATAAGATTGATTTAGCACAATGCTATTATTATGACAAACAGAAGTAATAAATTAAACAAATTAGCTGAATCACTTAGAAATTATACAGGACTCCAATATATAATATAGTCCCGGTCATAACTACATACTTTTACTATAATTTGTTTTAAATATGAAAGAACCAGTATGTTCTAAAATTGCAACTCTATAATAAAAATGTCACGTGTAATAAACTGCACGGTTTCTTGTTGTGCATAAATATGTAATAAAGGGTGTCCAATGGAAAATTTTCAAGTTTAATATTAAGGCGCGACTTGCAATAATAATTCATATTTTCGCGTTTTTTACGAAAATGTGGGTTTTCAATATTCATTTATATCAAAAGTTATTCAATAGATTAGACTTTTTTTCAACTATTACTTAGATTGGACCTTTACATTAATAAAAAAACTAATAAACTGAATGTTATTTGCCATAATTAAGACAATACAAATATTATAAGAAAGACCGCGACCATTAGATGCATTTTAGCCATGCTAATCTTGAAGCCAAGATTATGGAGACAATTCTGTAGGAAACCAAATTAGCAAAATGTTAAAAATGAATAGAGTTATAAATCATTCAATTTGCAGTACATTTGATGAATTTTAGACGTTTTTAAAATACTTTGTTTTAGTATAAACGTACGTTTTTAAATAATATACTATATTTACTCACATGCTTTGAGGCTTCAACTACTATTTAAAACTAAGTTTAATATCAGAAACACAATAATCATTTTTTAAATAATATATTTCCAGTCTTATGAAATACGATATTATTAATTATATCTCACACTGTTATCATGCCGTTCTACTCGGCCGCGGCGGTCGTGATATCCACACTCCGATAGATTTTAATTAAATTTGCCTATAAAATACATTTTAATACAAATTTTGACTACAATATGAATGAATATTATACTTATTCTTGATACCAATTGCTTATTTTTGTAAATTGTATGGTTTTGGGCTGTTTTTATATGAAAACAGATTATAATTTTGACATTTCAACATAAAACATGCGTCAACCGATCGGTTTGTTTTAGAATCTGACAGCGCATGCATGGCGGCTGGCGCATGGGCGACCAGCGGATGAAATCCATTAATTCACAAGATTCAATGTGAAATTTGCGAACTTGTGATTTTTTTTGGTTCTCATTAAAAGTCAATAATATATTTTTATATACATTATTGCTCTGAAATTACTGCCTCCTGTGACTCAAGATGCCTAAGATCAAAAAGTATCCAATGACACGCTCTAGGAAATGTTACAACATTTTAAATGGTTATCTTCTTGGAAAAAAAATCGCAACGTAAGTTGATAATTTTTACCATTCCTATAATAATTATCTATTTGATTTAACAATATAAATTACAAAGTTCAATATACATATATTATGTAGTGCGGATAAATTATTTTTTATTGTAAATACATATTCTTAAAGATAAATAATTTTATCAAAAGAATTATACATGACAGACCTGTCTGATTGATACAAATGTATTTGTTATAGTCATATAAATGAATAAACACGTATTTTAATATTTTAAACATAAAAATACTGATAACTAAATACCAATAATAATAATATTATAAATTATTTTCAGGATTTTCCCGAACTGAGCACAATTTGTGGACTCGTGTGAACTTCCTAAATTGGATGGCAAAAGAGTGGTCGACATACACCAATTCTTTTCTCAAATTAATTAAATTTACTCCCACAAATTGATGTTTGGGTGCACATGAACGAATATTGAATATGTGAAAGAACATAAAGTTTTATTTCTAAATTCAGTTTAAAGTGTAATATGTGTGGATCAAATTTTGTTTTGAATACATGTAAAGAAAAAAACAACGAAATTCTGAAGAACAATAATATGCTCGATGAACAACTAATTATTTAACAGTGAATAATAATACTTTTGTCATATTTTCATTTATATTTTAATATTAAATATAAATGTAATTTATTAAAACAATAAATAAATATTTAAAAAAAAACAGTTTTTTTTATTACAACCGGAGTATGATTATTTTATAATATTAGTATAAATAGTTTTCTCTTCACAAATACAGCTGCTTCAAAAGTTATCAATATTATTTATCAGTATGAATTTACGTCAATTTTTTCCTTACAAATCTGGGCAAAATTGTAATATTTTATAATCATATGTTTATCGACACAAACAATGTTTTTTATCATAAACATAATAATTCTTCATAGTATAAACATAACAATTCTTAAGTGAGAACTTTAACAAATTATTTAATTTTCGCTTGATAATTTCAAATGGCAACACATATGTATTATGAATGTTGAAGAAATGGCTATTTTCTGATAGCTTTACAATTGTATACTTGTCCTTTTCTATTGATACCTTTCACTCTAGCAATATTTACCTAAAAAATAACGCACTTTTATGTTTACTTGATATTGTAAAAGAATTAACTATTAGTCTCATCTTGAAAGGGTATGCAAAATGCAAAAATATCTCAAAATTCAAACTGGAAAAATGAAAGTTGCCCTTAACACCCTTTGTTGCCCTTAAAATGTTCAAATTAGGAATAGGACAAAGACATGCATCATACATTGCTCCTAGACTACCAAAATCAATTAAATTAGTAGCAAATATAAATGTGTACAAAAAAGAGGTTTTAAAATAGCTTCAAAATCTTCAAAATAATTTTAAAATTATACATTCAACATCTTTTTTATTCCCAAGTACTAATCTGATCAATTTCTTAACATTTAAATATATTATTTATTTAGTTATTAACACATTCACTGCGGCATATAGGATGATACAATTGGTGAGGTGCTGCAAAAATGAACGATTTTTAAAATGTTACTAAATCACCAGAAATGTAAAATAACTCATAATTGCGCGTAATGTTTATTACTGACAACCCTCTTTACTAATTACATTGAGCAGAAATGCCACGTACGTATATAGCGTAATCCAACGGAGATGTTACTACGTCACCCGTCGTAATGACGAGTTTACACTTGCCATTACTTTACCTCCATCTCTTGAAAAATGTAAAAAAGTTTCTACTTTATTTTTTACACAAAATCGTTTTGAATGAAGAAGTCCGGTGTCCTCCCTATGTTTCCGAGAGTAACTTTACATCTTACAATGCTGTTTCTAAATATAATAATAGGATTATTATATTTGGTGAACACACCAAGTTATAACAGTAAATATAAAATCATAAGAAGTGGTCAGTTCTAGATAGCATGGTCAATAAAATAATACAAATAAATAATAAACCTATATGAATTTGCTTGATAAAAATTACCCACAATTATATTTGTACATTTTGTAATGCTATTTCTAAACAGAATAGGATTATTATATTGCATGGATACACTGAGATACACAGTGAATATAAAATATGAATAATAAAAAGGAGTTAATTCTAAATAGCATGGGCAATAAAATAATACAAATAAAGTAATGCTAATGACAAAACTTTCCAATCTCAAATACCTTTGAGTAAACTGATAGCAGACGCCAGAATTATCAATTCATTTTTATTAAATTTTTGGACACATTGATACAACTTTATTCTTTAGGAGAACACATTCTTATTGTGAAGTTGTAATTATTCAGAACATAGGTCTGTGATATTTTAAATATGAATTAAATATATTAATTAGAAATTGTAAAAATAAGGTAGATGGCTCTTTCAAATAATGGAACGATTAAATATATTAATATCAAAAAGGTAACATATAGGTTCGAAAATTGTCGCTGTAGCATAGTTGGATAATGCACCTTCCCCGGTTAGGAAAGAGATCCAGGTTCGAATCCCGGTGGCGCAACAACAATATTTTTTGATAAAATTGATTTTATATGTATATCTTTCTAATTAATATATTTAATTCATATTTAATATTTACATTGCCTTCGTTTAGTTTTACCTTTATCATTTTTTTCACACATTGCTGGGAGATGTCTTATATTTGGTGCCGATGGATGAGGAATACGAAAATGTGGAGGACAGAGTAAATTATCAATAACTGCCAGTCTAAACTCATACAAACTCTTTTTATTTCGCTTTGGGGATTGTGAAGGTAATATGCGTTTAGAAGCATTGACTAGAAAATATGAATCCCCAGTTTCGTCTTTCGTTGGCACGGATAATAAGCCAACATCTGATCGTGGTAATCCACGCCACCCATATATTTATTATATTCGACAATCATTTTTGGTTTTAAAACTTCTCTACCATGACGATTAGTTATTTTTGTTGTTTGGGCATCGAATTCTGAAAATATTGTGAGAATTTCTCGCCGATCCTTCCATTTTGATACGCATATCCCTTGATTTGTATACTGGCTTACAATATCTCCAGCTTTCTATTTTTTTTCGGTAACTTCCTTTGGGTTTTGTTTTCTATTTGATCGCAACGTCCCAGTGGCATATGTTTTTTCAGAAAGTAAATATCCTGTCAAAGGAACACTGTTATAAAAATTGGCCATATAAAAAGTATGGCCGAATCCAGTTTTCCCCTCCATTAGTTTCTTGACAACTTTCACATTCGGAATCGGATTCGCTGTCCATTGTGATTTCATCAATGTTGTCGTCCAGACTCAGCCTTTTAGAAGATGATGGGTGATCAATTTTAATTTTTTTTATTATATTACTTCACTCAGTAAATTTAAAATAAAATATTAAAATATAGATTGATTGGAAAAGAAAAACACACATAAAAATATCACTACACGGTTTATAAAACAAGTAATTCACTTTGTCCTATATAAATGCAAGAATAATAATTGTGCACACAAAATATACTTCACTAAGTTTAAAAAATAAAGATTCAGAGTTTTATAAAATGTTACAAAATATAATTCAGTTATTGTTATTGTCTTGTGTAAACACACCATTACAATTCCAATATATAATACAAATGATTTCAACCGAATTGTACGATTTATGGATGTATACTAAACTGATGTTGTGTGCTAAGGTCCTTATATAGGATATTCGACGATGGTAATACATTTTATTTATAGAAATAATAAAATTTCACATTGTATTATTATAGATTTTGATCTTGTTTTATATAACTCAAGATCTTTCTTATTTGAGGGTGCACAATTCTATTGTTGAATGTATATATATATATATAACTTACATTATATGTATTTAAATCAAGTTGTTCTAAATATTTTTTTTTTTAAAAATAACTTTATTAAAACCTTACCTTTGGGATACTGCAGTGCCACAGCCAAGGGTCCTAATGCACCGGCCACGGCTTCCCCCACTTTCCTAGCTGTCACATCCCCCACGTCATCGGCATCTATTATATTGATAAAAAAATATATGCTAAAACTCCGTTAATTCGTATATCAAAGTTTTTTGAGGGCACCATTAGAAATTTTTTTTAAAATGGGTCCGTTTACTGCGTCTGTGTTTTTGTGCGCGCTGCCGCATACTGAAAAAACATGACTCTCCATTATTTCAGCTTCTTCTGTGTTGAAATGTTTATCAAATAATGAATTTCTCCTGAATAGGTATGTAGTGACGCAGGCCACTTGACACAACAAAATCACGCACATTAATTATTGGCGATCGAACTCGCCTTTTTTCATCAGAATTGGAATATATGTATTTAAAATCTGCATGAAAAATAATTTTAAATCCTCATGTTTCGCTGGCCTTAATGGTTGAAGCTTATTATTTTCCCAGAGAGGTATTTGGGATTCGATTTTTTTACCAATTTGATCTTTGGTATAATTTGATATAATTATTTCAAATGGTCAAGGATTTACACAAATTACAAGGTGCTGGTGCCATTTTAGAGAACAAAATGTGAAAAAAAACCTATGAATAAAAAATGTCAACGTAATATATATGCAAATCGATACAACATTACATAAACTTAAAAATCAGATCAAGTGACTCAGTGGAAACATTATTTTAATAACAAGAAATCTTATAAAATGCATTATGGAATTTGATATACTGTACATAATATGGCAAAACTCGGGTCGGCACCAGTCCTGCCAGTGCGCCATTATTGCGACAAGACATCGTAATTGGCTGGCAGGCGGGACTAGCTACAGATGTTCACAAAGGGATGGAGGTCAAATGCGTAGTCATACGAGTTTAGAGATTTAAAAACGTTTGCAAATATGCAAATTACTTGATTAAATTATTTACTTTGGTGTCAAAAACGCATACGAACTGTGAATAATCAGATTTTACGAATTATCAGTAGAAATTAGTATGGAATGTTATTTTTGGGGCAAATTTTTTGAAGTGCGAATTCCATGAAAATATGAAATATAAGTATACGAATTAACGGAGTCTTACCATAGTAATATAATAACAGTAAACGTATATGTTGTATGACATAAAGAGAAAATAAAATTACTGTCACAACTTAAAGAGAGAAACTATTTCTTATATTGTCAAAGTAGTTGATGTTTTTTCTGCACAAAAGTCGACTGCGGTAAGAAAAAAATAATAAATTTGGTCGAATGTGGAATATAATTTTAAAATGTGACCTGTATTGTCATCCTTGCAGGAATCACAGACTCGGGTCGGTTCTGTCCATCCTCGCTGGGGAACCGGCCTCCTGGATGTGCTGCACGGGCCACACACCCCCAAACCGCAGGCCCGACAGTGGTGCAGCTCTCCTCGTCCCGCTTCCAGTGCACACTGGCACACCGCACAACTCTGCAACACACCGATTCTGGTTCTGACAAAATGCTATGTAATCGCATGCATTTAATTTATTTTAACATTAAAACAAAAAAACACTCAACAAGAAAAGATTTTGCATCTCAGAAGAACAAAAAATAATCCAACCGCCTCATTGACTGAACTTTTTATTAACTAGGCTGACATCTGATAATAAACCAAATATACAAGGATAACACTTGCTGCATACCAACCTTACCATTTTAAACAAATGGGATAACCCATTAGCCGCACCATCACCAAACTGTTCACCAACTGTTTACAACATATCACCTAGGCTTGGTGCGATGCAAAACAAAATCCATTTTTTTTTTACCAAAATTATTCTAGTCAATTTTTATTTTATTTAGAATTTTAATAATCCCATGTACTCATCTGTTGTAGTAAATATGTACTAAGGATTTAAAATAAATTATGATTTTATAAATAAATTATGATTTATGATACTAAAAAAAAACAAAAGATATTCGTTTATTGTGTTATTTTGTTAGGTTTCTATCATGACTTTTTTAATTATTACGACATCGAAAACATTGCTAAGTTTTTATTTAAATTTCTTTCAACATGAAAAATTACTACAGCCCCCACGGTTTCAATTTACACGTATTTCTAATTCCATTACTCGTCATCATAACAAGCTTCCCAAATAGCAAGACGTGAGGTAGTTCAAGAGGCAATTTATTTTGGGCACTTGTCTGTCTACGCATTTTTATACATACGCATGTTATAGGTAGACCTGGTATAAATTTCGAATATGTGCATTCTGTTTGTGTAAATTTAAAACAGCAAACAAAAGCAAAAACTGTTTCGGACGGATATATTTTACGGCGGTGATATAAAAACATTTTGTCTATTATTTTACAGTTTTTGGTTATGGTAAAGTTTCGGAGGCTGATCAGCAGAATTTAGAAACTTCAGGACTGCAAGGAGAGCAACCATCCATCGGCGACTATCGGCCCAGTTTTACAAGGTTGGTGTATTTTAGATTTGCATGGATTGAATGAATGTATTCAACATTACCAATAGAAAACCCAGGACTAGCTATCGAAGGGTACATACAGCAACATAGTCAATACTGACACGAAGGAGGAAAGAAACTTCATATTTCAACAATTTTCTTTTGTTTACAGTTTTCAAACTGTAAAAATTATTTTCCTAAGTTTAAATAACAAACAATTTTTACAACACTCACTATATACATATATATATATATTTTTATTCCTGTTGAATCTTTTAACTTTCTTGAATAACACCACAACAACATGAAAAAAATTGGCTACTTGAACACAGACAGTCTAGCAAAGTAGCCAGGAGAATGCTGTATATCAGAGGTGGAGTCTACTCCATCCCACACAATAAACTTCAAATATTATACTTAATTGCAATATAATTATATGTTATGTTTATCATGTTATATTATTATATATTCACCTTTGTTACAACAAAAACATGTAAGTCAATAAAATCTAATAAATAAATTACTGAATAGAGAAATAATTTAAGAATCTAATCTTAATTTCTAAACAAATTAATCTAAGTGGAAACAATACAAATTGTTTTAATTATTTTTATTTTATTTAACAAATAAATAAATGACAGGACAACAAATAAAAACAAGAAATAAATTAATAAGACAAAACAACCGACCTTAATAGCGGCAGTGGGTTGCCAGTATGAGGGTGCGAAGGTGTCCGCGAGACATGAAGCTAAGGAGTTTGTGAGGTTACCCACTCCCTCTAAGGCTCTCCGTGCCCCCACCCCTCCTCCGCTGCAACTACCGCCATTAGTGCTCTGCTGGGGTACAAAGGATACTTTGAAATTCAATTGAATAATCATTATAAACAATTTAATTAAAAATTATTCATTTCAACTACACAATTTTACTGAGCACAAAATAATAATCCTACCCATAATACAATAGTTCATTTGTACATCTGTACAAGCGGTATCGCCCCATCCTCAGTCAGATTGCAATATTTTTACAGAAAAATAGATAGCCATTTTAATCAGAAATTTTTGACAATACAGCAGCCGTCATCATAACTCAAACAATAACTACGCAATAATATTTTTAATGTCTACAGCCATAACTATTAAGTGTACAAAGTGGAAGAAGATACAATAGTATTGAAACCAATTGTAAACCAAAGTATAATCAATTCGGTTAATATAATTATTTGTTTAAATTAATAATGTGACCATTTGCCTTCATTTTCTTTGTGTGTATTAAGGTAGATGTATTCATTTGATGACAAGAATAGGTAAGTGTGATATAATATAAAATATACATCAGATAAAATTTTCAGACAGTGACAATAATGATAATATCGAGTAATATAAAGTACAGTTAACAATGTGATTTGTTACTGTAAGGTTCGTTAGTTAAAGTATGGGTGTGTATGTCCACAAGAGCGCGGCGTGATATTAACAGATGTGCAGCGGCACCGCGCCCTTGCGAGCGGTCTCTTTCCCACGGAACTTCTTTGTGTATAATATTCGCTTTAAGTGTAACTTATTATATTAGACTGTGTACCTATTTAAGAGTAGAGGAATTTGTATCATTCACTATTTAATTATATTGCTAAGTGGGGCGGGGCAGTTAATAGCTTATTCAATGAAATTCAATTTTACTTAGTCACAGACATAACTTATCCTGAGAGTTTGCAATGGCTGAATCTCGCTGTCTGTAATGTGTGCCCCACAATTACGACACATATGAGCTTTACACGGAAAACAGAAACACTTGGGCGCTCATTTATCACATATTTTCTCTTGGAACTCTATGTATGTAAGTTTTCCGTAATTAAATAAAAGAACTCACCCCGGGCCAAACGTGTACAACCTGCGCAGTGACAGCTGTATCTTCCGGAGATTTGTTACCATACCAATATTGTCGGCTTCTGACACAAAAACAATCCTTTCTTTTAAATGAACACTACTCATAAAATAATGTTATATATTTTTAATATTTAGTTATCCATATATATCTGATTTATTACTGTTAGAACATATTTTCTAAATTTTCAATAACTTTGACTACAGTCCCAACTCGTTTTAAAGGCCTCGTTTGCTAATTTTCCATCTTGTACAATATTTGAAAAATTGATACAATACGAAGACAAGTCAAAAATTATCTACATTTTTCGTTCTACAATTTATTTACACAGACTTTACGGAAGCCAAGCTCGTCGTAGATGATTTGATGAGCAGAACCATGACTGATGTTCAAAGAAGACGCTACCTCACCGATGATAACCCTCCTATTCACTAGAACCATCTCTCGAGCTTGCTGAATCTTGTCACCCGTGGCGGAGGTTGACAGATATCCTGCTCTCTCTTCGTGCATCACACTCGTTCGGCCACTTTTAATCTTCTCGATCCACAAAAAAACACTTTTACATGATAAAGAACTGTCCCATATTGTGATAAAAGTCTACAATGAATTTCAGCCCCTTTCACACCCTCCGATTCTTCCTCGGTGCAAACTGCTAGCAGACACATTTACACTGTGATAGCCGAAAGGCAAATGACACGATCGGGATCAAATTTCACACACTTGATTGCAGTCGTACAACTCTAACCACGCATGTGCAGAATGCAGTATGACAACCTTGAAGGTGTGTTATGTCGAAAGTGTAGATAATTTTTGACTTACCCTCGAATGTTTATTTTAAAATATATATAAATATTTTTAATGTTCTCAAACAATCAAGAAAATTAAAAAAACATTTAATTTCTTCTTTGATTTTTATATGTTATACAGAGGTCTCGTAGCTAGTTGTCCAAACTTCAAGAATAGGTAAATCAAATATTTAGAAAAAAAATATTCTTGATAATTTGTCGATTTTCGACCTGCCTGGCGAATTATCAACTTTCTATTTTTTTATTTTTCAAAATTCGCATTCAAAAGGTTAAGTATTATGTCATATATTCCATATATGAGATTTCGATGACCTCAATATATACTGATCCACTGACCTAGAATTTGCAGGGTGGAAATAATAAAAAATGCCGAGATTGACAATATTTTTTTGATCGTTTATTTATTTTTTCAATTATTACCTTGCGCTCATTGAATACAAAATATGTAAAAACGTGAAATTAAATAAAAAATACGTAAATTTTTCTGCGTGAGCGAACCACCGTTTTAAGTCTGCGAAAGTCGAGAGCTTGGTAAGCTATGTAAGTACCTATATATGTGCATATGTATTGATGAGGGCATATTTAGGTAAGGTAAATCAGTTGATCTAACATTTTAGTAGGAATAATTTCTATAGTATTGTATTTTTAGTGTTTTATCAATTAATTAATCAGCGAATCAATTTATAAAATTTGTTATGAATTACTTTAATGGTAGTCCAACGTTTTACAAAAGATAAGTAAGAAATATTGGAAAAAAAATGCTATCTTTGAAGTTGCATAACTGGTTAACTGTAAACATTTCACCAAAGTGTAAATAACATTTTCTGTTCAAAATTGAATGGAGAAGACTCTCCCAAAGTTTTTGCTACTAGCTATAAGACACCCGGTATGTATATTTTAATTTTATTTTTGTGTGCATAAAATATGGAAAGGTGCCTACCTGTAAATGGGCCCGCACTTGAGACAATGTAGTTCAAAGCCTTTCCATGCAGAACGGGCAAAACCTAACCAGGACTCTTCAGGGCCATCAGCATACACTTCTTGCACCTGAAAATATTAAGTATTTATCACGTATATTTCCTAATACAGTGGAACCTGGATTTTATATTTTCCCGCAATTTACATAAAAAATT
Organism: Eubasilissa splendida; assembly: GCA_031772225.1. NCBI lineage: Eukaryota > Metazoa > Arthropoda > Insecta > Trichoptera > Phryganeidae > Eubasilissa > Eubasilissa splendida. Next base: position 11,416,625 of record CM062859.1, read on the forward strand.
GTTGGTCCTGTTCAGTTCCATACAATCTAGTACTAAAATTACCTGCAATTCACAAAATAATTTGACAAAATATCAAACCGTCAGAAGTAAAACTGCAATTTAATATTATTCTTTAACCTGTTAGCTGCCCAGAAAAATCGCAGGTGAGACAGCATCATACAAAATTTTTCAAATTTAATGAAATTGCAATCTGGCAACGCAAAAGTGAGCGCCAACTGTCAATTTTGTATAGAGGAAAAATGACGATTTTTACACTCGATTTCAAACATAATTCATTGTGTTTTTGAGTTGAAACAGATTTCTATGGGGCACCGTACGATATCACTACTGGAAACAATAATTTGGTTAAAGATCAGATCCGCGGCGTCGCTGATATCATGCGTGATTTGCCGTGAGAAATAGACGCCGCGGACCGTCATGTGGGTGTCCATTATACTCACGATAGCCTGAAAATGAAAATGCTGAAATAGTCACTTATAAAAACATCCAAAAGTCTACTAAAACATCTTTGCGAATTGTATTTTTAAAGAAACATATTGATGATGAAGCAAATTTCACATCAAATTATAACACCGTTTTAACAAATATTGAATTTGTGCAATCCATAAAAATTAACAAAAAAGTAAAAATAAGCTCAAAAAAGCAAAACTATTTGCAAAACAGAAAGCGGTAAATAAATTAGGGATTAATATGGATTCGGGATGATTACATTCATGTAGGGTTGAAGTCGCGTAATGTTTTATATTTATGACCATACATCCTATCCTGTCAATTTGCAGTCATACGTAAAAATAAGATGCACATTGTAAATTAAGTTTTTTTGTCAATTTGTTTTGTAATCATAAAATATTTTAATAATTTCGAACTTTGAAATTTTTTTTATTTAGTATTGTATTAATAAAATAAATATTTTTTAAAGTGAGTTTTATACTTAAGGCCCATGTCCTTGGAAAGAGATACGATGAGATAATCTCAGAGATTTAGTTGAGATACATCAAGATAAACTCAGAGATTGATATACGACGTTCAATTTGAGAGCGATATTTAACATGTGCACACAAATGTCACCTAAAACCACCATAGATCCCTACAACTATTTATTATATTTTTAAAAGTTGGACATAAATCATTAAACATTATAAACATAAGGCATTAAATTACAAATATTATTCAGTTTTAACAGCTTCAAAATTAACCAACTTATGAACAACATTTGACATACAAGCGTCACGCCTTCATAACAAATACTACATAATGGCAAGTTGTATGTTTTTTGCATCGACATTGTAAAATATGTGAATTTTATGCAGAGACAAACTTTTCAAGATAATATTGCAGGCACAAATGTAAGTACATACAATCCATTGGAGTTTACCACAAAATCTTTTATGGGTTTGTGACATTATTGTCTACCGAGTGAAAAAAGTTAAAATAAATCAATGAATGCATGTTGCATAAGCGATTAATTTTATTTGATCTATAAAATAAAATTATCCATAATTATTATATTATAAGTCCAAATTTGATATAAAAACGGGCATGAGGATTTTTACTTTGCTTAGCGCGCACTAGTACTCCCTTCCTGGAGGGAACGTTGTAAGTAACTCACCTTGCTTTGGCAGATCTGACAAACAAATATTTTATTTTCATACTGGTGTTGATATCTGCAAAACGAATAAAATATTCACGATTAAGGAAAGTGGTTTTGGTCAAATATGAAAAAAATCATTTATATGTAGTATATAATAATAATTTATTTAATCTCATTGAAATTAAAAAATTACCTGCATTTACTGTCAACTGTATGTTTTGTATCATCTACTTGATGACCCATAGACATTGTACACCTAAAATTTATAACTTTCTATATTATGTATAATACAATCAGTCATATATAGTAAATCAGGGTATATAAAACGGCACAATATAAATGATCTGAGAGTGTTTGTAAGAGAGATTAATAAAATCGGTGATCCAGAATTTATTATAACCCAGTTTGTTTTTGCGATGCGTAAATTATTTCAAACGAAAAAAAAAAATGATCAAAAAAACACAAGGAGTGAGAAGAGAACGGAATTTGCATACACAAAATCATGTTTGAATAAAAATAACTAGGTGAAAGATGGTAAATATTGATAGGGAAAGATCATATTTTAAAATTAAACACATGAGAAGCGGGTACCTACCTACCTAGATTGGATATCCAAAGCTTGTATGATTATTTATTTATTTATATTAATGGAGCTCATGCTCGTATTAAAAGTGTGACAAATGACGAGAATTATATTTAAGTAGATGATGCACGTGTATGACTACAATATGAATAAAAAAATATTTAGATAAGATACTAACTTTGCTTGACACGCTTTACACGCAACATCGCATGTTAAGCGACCGTGGAAACGTTCTGAAAGACTTTTAAGAGCTTCCAAGATGGCACCGGGGCTTCTGGCAGCTCTGCAAATCCATCAAAATACATTAATATTGCGTAAAGTTTTTAGTTATACATGTTTTCAAATTATCCTTTCCAACCTACTCGTGGAATATTTATGAAAACAAAATGTCGTCAATTAATGTTTTTTTTTATAATAGCCCCTTGCACGTGAACATGTTGAATTCTCATCATCCCAATGAAAAATTTAAAACAAAACAAAAAAGGAGAGCTGTTAGCTCGGTACGTAATTGCGAGATTAAAATAACCAATACGAAAGTCCTACAGCACACCTATATATCCTCAGCGATGGCTTTTCTAAAAGTTATGATGACTTGGACATATATCCCACATGGAAAATGGCTGTAAAAGTCCCTTCCCTTAAAGACGAGAGGAGTATTTCCTTGGCACACTGTACCTATAGGTTGTAAGTCTACTTATGTGATTATTTTTTTTAAATATGTGTGTCTATAACGTATATATCCTTCTTATTTTTTATATGTCTGTGTAATAATCCTAATAAAAGCCTAACACACTATCGGACATTGAATGGAATTAAACAGTAGCTTCGAAAAAATATCAGGATGTTTTGTGGAGTGAAACTGATAAGGAATATTGATAAAATTATATAAATTTTATTATGATGCGACATTATTAACCCATTCCCCGCTACGTGTGTGAATACTCCGTGCGTTTGAGTTTATTTACAACCACACGGATGCCAAACCAAAATAATCAGAAAATACACCAAAAATTAGTTCAATCTGTATCTTACTGACATCTTGCAAGAATCTAAGAAGAGGCTAAATCAATCCATTTTTATCAAAAATGAAATTTAACCTTTTGAACGCTACTCCCAACCCTGACATTACAATACTCACACGCGGCACATACGCATTACATCATCAAAATAGACGACTTACGCATGAATTATCGCCTCAGATTGAGATAAAAGGTTATCTTGTTCAATATGAAACAAAACATGGTTGTAAAAATCTAGTATGTTTATAAATGAATAAACATAAACTCAATAGAAGAACATACATAACGGTACAGTATGCGGCAGCTGCTCGAAACACATGACAGATTATCAATGTTTTTAATGAAGTACATTTTTACTTTCCAGAAATATCTGAAGATGTTAGGAATCTTTTAGTATATGTTAAAATATTGCATGAAATAGACGCACTATGTGATCATGGACCAAAGTCACCGTATCAACTATTGATACGGCCGCGTAAAAAAAACTATTTATACCGTATCAACTGTTGATACGGTAGCATTCAATAAGTTAAACACAGAATTAATGTACTTTTTTCTTCTATCTAGTGGTATATAACATTATTTTCAATTCAATATAATAACATTGACGTCAAATCCACGTATCGTATGAAAAAAGTCATGAAGACAGTTTATTCAAGCTTTTTAATTTTTCTGCTTTCCTGTAAAATTGTCTAAATGGACACGATATCTTATGGCTCCCAGGTGCAGATATAAAAACTGATGAAAAAATCTCATTCAGTGATTTAAATTTGGCACCGGATCACAGTACACGGCCGCGTGTATGTATGCATGAGATATCCACTGTGATCTTGAGACCTGTGCGTGGGTCCGGAATATCCCAATTTCGGTTTCGCAAAGTACATAATTGGTAAATTGACCAAATCCGACTATGGAATGGCATTTTTGATGTATACAATGTATTTAAGAGTAAAACATTAACTTATTTTAAGGACTGAATATCACAATTATTAGAAAAATATGCAAGAAATTTCAATAAACAGTAAAAAAAATGTAACAAAATACAACAAAAAATAAAACAAAGGACTATAATAGATAACACGGTTTACTCAATGAGAACACAGTTAGTAATTTACTTTGGCAAATCTAGGTAGACTTCCGTTCAGACATAATTGTGGTATTTTCACATGCAATGAATTATTCAAAAAGATTACCTGACAGCTGTATTATCGAGGTGCTGGAAAAGCACCGCGGGCACGGGAGAAGGGACCGGCAACAGGGAAGAATCCGAGCGAGTAGGAGCATAGTACAGGGTGCCCAGTCCCCCCATACTCATACCTAACTCCTTAACACGGTTAAAAATCTGTTCCTCTGGAGTTTCGCCGGTTTTACCTGTAAACAAATCAAAACCAAGCTAGGAAATTCTTTGATTTCTCAAGAATTAGCATAATTAACTTTCAAGCGGGCGCTCGGTCTTTTAAAACGGCAGCAGTCGCACATAGTCTGATCGATCTTTTCATTTTTAGGTATTATAAAACACAAATTAATAAAATAATCATTTATTCTTTATAATATGAGACATTGTCTTTGGATTAGGAAACATTTTGGCTACAAAAATCTTACTTAAACTTTTACAACAATTACTAATCATAAACTCAAAATTATAAAATCAACATTTGGTAAAGTCAAATAACAAGTTACATAACAGTTTTTATCATCTTCATAGTCCCAAAATTTCAGATTTAGTCTTCTTCGTGATCAGTTTCCTCAGTATTGTAACATTCACTGCAAAGAAATGCAGTGTGGTCCTGGCAAATATTTCTTATATAAGATTAACACTGTGTCTTGGACTGTCTTCTCTTTTGAGCTGGATATAGTTTGCAGCTTCCTTGGCAGGTACTGGAATATGCACTTGCTCCATTATTCGGTTCTTTGTCATTTGGCTTCAAGTAGCTCCTAATGTTCCTTTTGAGTTTTCTGGGCAAGTTGACTATAATAACTCTTCTCTGTACGTATTCGTTCGTCAATTTTATTTACAATTCTCGCAAATATTTGAGCACACAGACCACCAAATATATAGACATGAACTAAGGCAAATTTCTTATCCCAATATTTTAATTTTGGTGCCAACCATGTGATCACTTTGGTACCACTTACGCAATCAAATAGCTATGTGATCTTTTTTTTTAATAAGACTCGATTGGAACGAAAATTTTAATGCTGACAATATAATATGCATTAATGTAAAAAATATGTCTTGTTTACACAAATATTTAATTTTCAAAGAGTAAATACTTTTACTGTTGCATAAATATGTCATAAACTATCGGATTTATGTTTCCATTAAGAATGTGTGTAGAATGCCCCTCGTCCCGCAACAAATGTTCCAAATCCCTCTCCTATAGTACTTTATTTCATGTCTATTCATTTACTGATCTGTGTTTGTACCTTTTAATAACTACTCTAATTTGCCCTCAATACTACCATGGCATTTATTCCAGCAATATCCAGAAGACGAAAGAAGAGTGTCAATGGTCATCTATTATTTTTTCTTGATACCGAATACATTTTTTCTTTTTTGTCCATTTCATTAATTCCTCCTTTAGTCCAGTTATAGAAAGTTGTAATACTCGGCTTCTGCTTTTCGTTAGTACTTTCATCAATTTCAGCTGCGCAGTGAAATGACGACAGATTGGTTCTTTTTGAGCACGTATGACACAAGTGTAGCAACATTTGAAAATCCTAATTGCCTTAAACATATGAATAAATTCCAGGTTTGTACAAAAGTAGATACCCCCTACGCTGTTTCTATGAAGTGCCTCTTTCGTAAGAATATTTTGTTGTACGTCATCATTGTCTGAGCTGCTTGCTTCATTTACAGATTGAATTTCTTCAGTTTCTTCCACATCTGATAGGTGATCTGAAACCTCTGAAACTTTGTCACTGAACGTTGGTTTACTTTCTCTATCTTCTTCATATCTGTCAGTCATTGTTTATAATAAAAAAACGCACAACAATGCTAACTTTCTTAACACTAACAGCGAAAAAATTTAGCAAAGAAAAGTCACGCATAACCGATTCAACGCCTGGGCGCAACTGAAACAAAAGCTATCTGTGCGGCACAAGGTGTGCAGGAAATGGATAGAAATAGTTCATTTGTGTGCGTAATAAACCTATCACAGGCTACTAGAGACGGGAAGTATTTCATTCTTAAAACATGTTTGTTTGTCCAGCGGTAAAATGCCGCATATTGTAAGCCAGTAGCGGAGGTTTGTATCATAGCACAAGGAGCTACGATTCATTTAAAAAGTAAAAATATTGATAACATGTGTACGTCGCCACCTTTGTATCAATGGCTTACACAAAACACAAAAACCTATCTACAAATTGTCATGTTTTCAGGAGAGAGGAAAACAAGTTTATTTCAAGATTGAGGATTGATTTTTAGATAACTAAAACAAAAATTTTACATTTTCTCTTTTAAATAAACTAAAAAATTCAACAAAACGAGGGATCAAGTGATGTGTCATTGTTTTAACTTTGGAAATCATGAGACGTTTTAAATTATTTCACTTTCTATAGTTCTTAGGAAAATGTTTTACGGATAGAACCGTTTATTCTGAAAAAAATTTGCCTACTCAACTCAAAGATGCATTATTTGTAAATGTGTTTTTGTGTTATTAATACATATAATGTTTTATTTTTAATAATTGACTTTTATTTTGTAAGATATTTCCACTGAACCATAACAAAAATACCTATAGAGAGTGGAGCGGTATGTCTGGGCTCATGACTGATGATAACTGCTGGCCCCCGCGCACTCACGGGCCCTCCGAGCTCGGCACGGTGTCCAGCACTCTGAAGCACCTTCTATAAAGTCTTAATGTCAGTAATTCACAGAATAATGTATATTTTTCTCTCTCTCTAATCTTAATAACGCACGCAGAGACAAATATTTAGGTATTTGTTCTTACACTTTATTAACACAAATATAAGTTGAGAATTTTTTTTAAAAATAAGTCCATCCATTGGGAGGAAAGTTTTTCAATTTGTCAGTTTGACTATCAAAACATGGTTTTGCGACCGCATCCTTAAATTGAAAGTGGACTTTTAATTAACCGAGGAAAAAATCTAATTCAAATTTAATTCTGGGTTTTACTCGAAGGTATCTGAGATTTTCCCTAATATAAAGTGGATTTCTTTTAAAAATGGAATAATAAATGTATCAATTTGAAATATATGAAATATTATATAATTTCAAAATTTGTCAATAATATATTTGTTCGCTAAAGCTAAATTGGAGAACGCAATCCCGGTAGAAACTAAATATTTTTTCGATAGATAGATTTTTTCTGTATATCTTTCTAATTGATTAATTTAATTTGTATCACAAAAAAAAACAGATTTTTTAAATAGCATTTCGATCAATTATTTATCGAGAAGAATTATACACAATCACAGAAGGTATTACACATTAATAGTCTACAAATACACACGACAATCGTGCATTCTTTGTGAGAATTAATACAAAAAGAAATGTTTCAATACCATGTTAACAATTTTTTCAGTTAGTTTTGTAGTTACATTAAATTGACTCTAAGCAGTCGATATGTGCCACTTGATATATAAGTATATATTATAGGAGCAAAATTTCAGCATAATCAAGTCCAGTATATCAAGAAAAGTAGATAAATTAGAAGCATGTATTACCTGAAAGTGTTCAGTGTAAGCTTTAGAAGCTTGTCCCAGAAATGTGTAAAGGTCTGCCGGTAGCCTTTCTGCGCGAGTTCTGTAGATGACAACATCAGACACCGCCAACACCTTAAAATTTAAATTAAAAAAATTAACTATTAAAGTATAAATAACTTTGCATTTAAATACAGGAGTTAATAAAAGAGAGCAGTACTGAGGTACAGAGTAGCGCAGTGGAAAAAATGTGAATTAATAAAGAATCCTTAGGGCCGATTTTATGATCAGTAGTAACTTTTTACCATCGCCCGTGATAAATATTGAGTTCGGATTGTTAGTAAGTCAACTTTACTACAGTCAAAGACATCTCGCCTCTCAGTGTGGCAAGGCGAATAATCATGAAATATGCTTTATCTGTAGCTTGATTCGCCCCTGCATTCGAGACCTGTTATATCGGTGGAGTAATTTTTTTTGGATTGTGTACTAGTGTATATATTAAACAACGAGATCATCATCGGACAAACTCTCATCACTAAAATAGCGGGATATTGAATGATTAATTGTTGTGTACTACAACTTTTGAAATATCAATCAGTCTGCCATATTTAACCATCGATTCACATTTTTACTATCGGATATCGGAGAGAAAAATTAGTTTACTATTGGATGTATTTTTGAGAAATATTTATTTTTTTACCAATGATCGAACTCGTTTTCGCAAAAAAATTTACTTTTGTAAAAAAAGTTACTACTGATCACACAACCGGCCCTGGAGATTTTTCACAATACCAATTACCAATATTACCTTGAGTAAAAGAGTGGTGGGTGTGTTAGGTTGATGAAGTGCCGGAGTATCAAGACATAATAACTTTTTAGCCGGGTGCCAGCCTGCCCAGATTCCCTGTGTTCCTCCGTCTGAATCGGCACTGGTCTTAAATACTTCATGGCCACGAAATAACATCTGGAAATAAAGTTTTACAATATGTATAAGTTTTTAAATTTCATTTATGTACTTTATTTATTATTTGATTTTGCACGTTAAAACCTAACATTAACCTCTTTAGATTTGAACCATAATACATTGAAATAAATATATGTACCAAGAATTATCTGGCAAATCAATTTTAAAAATCTACTTATTTATTTATTTACACATATAGATAATTCTACTTAGGGTATAAAATTTTAATTAATTCTCATATTACAGTCCCATAAGTTTTTTTTTGTCAAAGTACATTATTAACAATAAATTATTACTAACTAATCAATGATATTGTTTCCATAGTGTGTAGTTATACATAGGCTATCAGCGGCGTGCAGTCAATACTTTAAAATAAGCTGTATTAAACTATAATTTGTGCAAAACATTTTGAAATAAAATATGTATTTTTCTTATTTATTTAGACACATATTACCATTGTACAGCCACAAAAAAGAAAAGACAGTTTATTACATATATTTTATACAGATTTTAAAATGCATTGCCCAACAAGGCGAGTCTGTTTTAGGGCAAATTGGTTAACAAATTATATTTCACAAAACCAAATAACTCATTAAGGGTAAAACACAATCAAATAGAATACGTAACACACAAGACAAGTAAACGTAAATATATAAAAGAAAGAAAAAAATACTAATGTGCAATACAATATGTAAAAATGTAAGCACATATAAGGTAAAGGGAAATATGCAAGATCAAGACACAGAATGCAGTTATTTCATTATAAAGAACAGTGTACTCTCAGTATCTGCTCTTCCTAATTTCAACAATCAATTTGAAACATCTCTTTTAAAAACCTTAATGTCAGTTAAAGTTCTAATTTTATTTCCAATTTGATTGTATATTCTAGGAGCTTGAATGGTGAATAATCTTTGACCAAAAGTAGTTTTCATTCTTGAAACTATTTAAGATTGTTTGCTCTTGTGGGATATCTCTCAGTTCTCACAGATTTTTATTTATTTTAATATTATAAAATATAATACATTATAAAAATAATCAGTAGGATATATATATTTGTATTAACATTTATTTCTTCTCTATGAGAGTAAGACTCGTGTATAGAGAAGGATGGAGCACTTATTTTCCTATGAAAGCTAGTTAGTATATTCAGCACTTATAATTGTCTTATATCTAAAAAGTGGATTTAAAGGATACAAAAAGTCATTGCGGTGTATTACTGAGTATAGCCTTCTGAGCAATGCTTACTTGATATATATGTACACCTGGTGCACTCCCCCAACTATCAATACCATAGCTCAAGATTGAATGGCACAATGCATAGTACACAGTTTTAATCTTCTTTTTATTCAGAATATTTCTAAGTATTCTAAATATATAGATTGATTTTTGCAATCTTTTAGCTAATCCATCTAAATGAACATCCCATCTCATGTGCCTATCAAAAACTATTCCTATCACAATTATTATCATTTTATTCATATTTTAATATACCAGTATATAAAATTATGTACAGCTTATTTCAATGTATTGACTGCACGCGCCTGTTAACTTTGGTGGCAAAAACATTATATTTTAAGAAAGTTTGGAATTTGTATCAAGTAATAGCAGTAGTTGTTTATGTATGACTAAGAAATCTCAGATTCCAATATTTGAAAGTACAAGTATCAAAACCCTCAATGGATTGTAGCCACGTAATAATGATAAATGTTATAGATTGAATCTGTCATGTCGTCATTTTTAAAATGACCTATACCTAATACCTTCATAATTATAATATCTACCCTCATGCTACCGAACAATTTTTATTTTATCAAACTACAGAACTACAACAATAATTTAAACAAATTCAATTATCACTCACGTGATTCAATGTGTGCGATTTCCCATCACCAGAGTTTCCAAATATTGAAACAACTTTCAGTTTGCAATCGTTGGAACAGTCGAGTAGTTGAATAAATTCTTCTACATTCGAAACCTTAATATTTTCTTCTGAATCAATAAGGACAAAACTTTCTCCCCTCGGACGAAGAGGGAGGGATTGGAAGGGCGCTTCTAGTGTAGTATCCAGGTGACCGGTGCGAGGTTTTCGCGTTAAATCTCTCATTAAATCAGCGCCATCCAGGGGGGGAAGACATGGAACATTAATTGACTGCATAATAGATGGAGAGTTGGGTTCCATTTTGATATCATATTGATTTAGAAATAATTTTTGATCCATTGTTGCAAAAAATTTTTGTTTAAAATACTCCATCCAGAAGAAAATATTGTTGCTTTTAATGAGTTTTTACGCGAGGTAGCATCTGTAAATAAAGGATATATAAAATAATAATAATTGCGTCGTTAAATAAATTTGTTTTCATGATATTGCTTTACTAATTTATTTTCGGCAATTCAATGGCTGAGATATGTACAAAGGAATATTTAATTAATATCTAAATAAAATAAAACTAAGATCATGAGTACATACATATACGTACTGAATATAGATAAGTACTGCAATAAAATTACATACCGCGTACGTATGGATACTGGCAAAGCTACGAAACTACTTCAAAAGATAGTGCATTAAGTCAACAACACACCATGAATTTATACAAACAAGAATTATTGCACAATAGTACAGTGGAATGATAAGCCAATTTCTGTTTACACACTATCTCTTTTAATTCAGACAAGATGACACACGTGCTTGTCAACAAAAATACGAAATCATAGATGACACGTGAAATGTGAACCCATAGACATACACGAACCATAGAAACTACGTAAATGTAAAATGCAAATAAACACATTTCACCACGATGACGTACGTCATACTTATCTATACTACCCCTGATTTGAATGTGATGTGAACGCAACGTTCTTGTCGTTGCGCAATCAATATTTGTAGTGGTCACGAGGAGATGGCGGGAATGTAAATTAAATTAATACGTCTTTCTATATACAAATTCACTCATTTATTTACAACACAAGGAAATATGAAAAAAGGAAAATTCTTATTGCTACTTATACCTAACCTTAATTAAATACGGGCGCACTAATTGTTTTTCCCACTCACTTTTGTTTGTCTTCACATTTGTGGCCGATTGCATGCCCACGTGTGGTCCGCCGCTGGCGCGTGCGACAAGCGGCATCTGGAGCCCGCCCCTGATTCAGTTCACGGACGCGGGCTTCGCAGCTTTGCTCGCCATGTGGTCTCCATGTCCGCGTTCGGTCGTCTCGTGGTAGGTGGCCTCCGGTTCTCCGTTGTCAACAGCGGGAATGTCCGCCGCTTGCCTCGTGTCTCGGATGCCTTTCAAGAGGCACACCGTAGCTTCCTGGCGGCTTCATCTCGAGGCAAGATGGTGGTCGGTATGGAGTCACCCGATGGCCGGCCGCAAAGCCGGCGGCGCCCCGGGGCACGTCCGGCACGTTCAACAAACGTAGAGCGAGAGAGTCGATTCGGTTTGGCAGAAACCCATCCCGGCCAATGCGCGGGGGAGAGGGTAACGATCCTTCGTCCGCTGTAGATGTATATTAGAAGCGGGTTGAGGAGGGGCTTGCGTTGCCCGGCGCGCGGCCCGCGCAGCATATTTGAATAAAGCTAAACATTAATTTAAAATTCGCGCCGAAAAAAATATTCGTAATACGTGAACGTCACACGTGAGATGCGACCGTAACAAATGTTTTCTGGTTCAAATAAATATTCATAATTTTACACACGACTAAGAAATACAAATAATCAGACCTATTCTCAAAATTTCAATATTGAAATGAAGGTGATTGTTACACCTACCCTCAAAAATAGACAGTACGTAAATTAACGTCCGTGTTATATTTGAATGAGAGAGAGAGAGAGAGAGTGAGGGAGATAAACGTACCATAATCTGTCAAAACAAAAATGACAACAAGATTGGCCGTGATTCTTCTCTACGACGCTGCGGA